>OX459028.1:28744414-30088829 GCA_949775025.1 Tricholauxania praeusta
TATTAAACATTTTATCAAGTATTCAAAAGCAATTGTCCCACTGTAAAATTGTGTTGCTGTTCTCATACATCCTATGAATTACCAACAACACTTTAATTATTTTTGAAACACTTGTTATTTTGTTTATTAGATTTTTGCGCATTGTTGGTCTTGTTAGTTGTTACAATGTGTTATCTTTTCTTTTTCACTTACCCACGTGGTCCAGCTGTATAGACGGTTTCTTCTACTTGTCCGGTTGCTGGATTTCTCGAACCATAACGACCTCGCACGATGTTGTCTGGACTTCCAGTTGCCGAGTGATAGTAGCCGCCAATGTCATCATTTGTATGGCTATGGCATGTTATTGTTTTTGTGCGTTATAATGTTTTTCGTTGTTGTTGTTGTTGTTGTTGTTGTTGTTGTTGTTGGTTGGTAGTTTTGGTGAATGAGCGTTGTTGCAGCAATAAAAGCAAAAACAAAACAAAAATGATGATAAAAAGTAATCGTTTTATTAATGCTAATATGTTAGAATCTTAAGAATTTAAAATTACAACAAAACAAAAAACAATTCAGGAAGCAACGTTGCTAAACTGTAACGCCGGATGTAGTAAATTCCAAAATAAATGTTCTTATGCTCATTACATATTTTTTATATATTTGGAGTTTTCGTTGTTATTTGATATGTTTCTAGTATTTGAACGGTCATTGAACTCGGAATTTTGTAGTGAATAAAATATAATTTTAATAAGTACATCAATTTAAAGAAGAAATTTGCAGAAGATTTTCTTAGAACTTTTTTATGAGAAAGTTTTATTAGGATGAACCAATATCTTATTCAGGCCTGTTCTGCTTCCGTTTTGGATTTGCTTCGGAAATGGAATTGAAATTTGACGTTTGTTTCAGGAGCATTAAAAAAAAGATTGGAATTATTTTTGGATTATTGGAAGCTCAAGTATAATGTTTAAAAAAAGTTTCACTGTAAATTTTGACCATAAGATTTAGTTAGAAGAGCTATTGACTTTCAATATTGGACTTCAATACCACTTCTGAACTAAATCGGAATCAGAAATGGCCTGATTATGTTTATAGATTTTAGAAAATTAAAGCTGATACATTTTTTTCAGAATTTTGAAACACAAAAAAATTTGTAAGCCATTAGCTAACTAATTATGAAAATTTTTTTTTTTTTTTTGAAAATCTCTAAAGAATTAACTATACTTAGTTTATTTCATTACCTTAGATATGCCAAAGCTTAAGTTTTTAAAAAAAAAATCGTAGCATTGTTTTCATCAAAATTTTGTCAACTAATTTGAATTTCCTAGGGTTTTGAAGATAATTACATATTGAGGAATAAATAATTTTGTTTCATTTTGTTTAACAATTCTGGGGTGGGTTTTGGACAGAATGTAGATTACTCTGTATTCATGGTATTAACTAAGTGACCGAAAAACTTTAATGTTTCCAAAATTAATGATGTATATCTCGTTTGAAATATTCATTTGTACTACAAATTAAGTTTTGAACCTATATACGGACTTATACTGTGATTTACTTGTATATAGGTAAATGATATTTTGTGCCTTTCGCTGATGATGACATAAAGTTGTTTATAGTAATCATAGCACTAACGCTTCCATTTTAAATGATATACATTTTAAGCAGGACCAAAAGTAAGGACTTTTTTCATTTTGCATGAAAAAATAATTTATCGTAAGCGAATCAAAGAGTACCATTTCCAAAGTAATTTTTTGAGAAGTAGGATTTGCTGTGTAAGATTGAAATATTTCTTCAGTTTATTTCTAATTATTACATCACTAAGTACAATTTTTTCTTAATTTAAAAATGAACTTTTTAATGGTAATCTATGAGTTAAATCCATTTCGAGGTGACATGAAATTGATGAAAATGTAGGACTCCAATGGAAAGTTAAAAACTCTGGATTGCTGCCACTTTTTATTCTATTGCTTTGGCATGTTAATTTATGGCTTTGTTTAAGCTACATAAAGTCTTAATAAGTATTCTAGTGATTTTTTTTTTTTGTTTTTTTTGCTTAAAACAAAAGAAATTACATTTTTTGCTTCCGGATCTTAATTTTTTTATGAGATAGATGTACGTATTTATTTAGTAACATTTCAATATAAACATAAGAACCTAGTGACAACATATCACTAATTTTTAGATATTTTCATAAGGTCCTTGTTTGAATATAGAAAAAAACTTGGTATTCACGCCACAGCTTGATAAGAAACTTTGAAGGAAAATACATTTTCTGGTGTCATTTTATTTATGTAAATCACTTAACATTAAAAAAATACAAATTATGTTTGAAAGCTTAATAGTTTGATAAGTTCTAAGTCCATTGCACAACTTGTTCAACTTTTATTTTAGAACTTTGCTTTCTCTTATCAATTGTGTCATCAGTTTTCCAAACGAAAGACTTAAGCCACAAACTTTTGCTTTTTGCAAAATAGTCCTTTGAAATTTTTTTTTTTATATAGTTTTTTTGTAATTATTTTTTTCGTTTGTTTTTGAAAATAGTTTGAAAAATTTTTTACCGAAAAGAAAACGATCCATCTTCATTTATCGTATTATAGTCAATTTCACACTGCACAATAGCGTTTTGCATATCAAGAAGCAACACAAGCGAAATTAACTTTGCATAAAATTCAAACATGTTAAAACATGAAAATTTATTCTTCAATAAAAATATCCTTTTTTTGAATATTTTCAAATAGAATTCAATTTAACGCACGAGAGAGTTAACACATTGAGACCAAGAACTCAAAAAGAACGAAAGAACCGAAGACGAACAATAGACGCGGACGACTGACTACAGCAACAGTAGGCGCTGGCATATTTAAATACATTGCCAGCCACTGCTATTTTTGCTGTCTTTAAGATGCTATTTCTGCTGTTGCTGCTGCAGTGATGTCTCACCTGACCACCCACCAAAGCAAATACAATAACAATAACAAAAAATCATTTAGAATCTTTAACTAAACAATTTATTCCCTGCCCTGTCGTGGTGAGAGAAAACTTTTATTCTAATGATGCACACACGCAATTTGTTGCTGCTGTTGTTGCTGCTGTTGCTGCTGCATGTTCAGCGAATAAGCGTTAGAATTTACAACAAAATCAATTGAAATGCACGGAAAATTTGCAGAAAAATTTACATCGCTGAAATCTCCATGGGCAGCAAAGGAAGAATTTGTTGCTCTGTTGAAGAGACAACAGGAAAGATGTTGATATGCGTCGTCGTCGTCGTCGTCGTGTTGAAGTTGCTGCTGTTGATGTTGGCGCCCAAGAACATGACTGTCAATTAGTGTTTGTGTTGTAGCTGCTAGTTGAATGTTGTTTTCCTGATTGAAAGAGGTTATTGAAGAGGACATTTGGTATTTGTATTGTTTATTTTTAGAATTTGATGTAGGGTGCACTACATTCACTTAAAGTTTTAAAAAAGTTTGAGTACATGCAATTCGTATGAAAATATTTCAAATTTTTGTTTTCACGACAACCGAGACATGACCTTTCTTGGTTTGATTCAGCATTTGCATAACACTTAAAAAACAGCATGAGCCTCGATATCTCGTGAACTAAGGGCTTATCGGACAAAACTGTAATGTTATTTTCTAAGTCTTACCCTAGGGTATACCCTTATGCGGTTTTTGAGCAAAATCTGAAAAGTTTGTGTCTCGAAAATTTTCGAATTTTTTAAAAAAACTTGGAATGTCTCACTGGAAAATGAATCAATTTGACAATCAAAATCATAAACATTGAAAAGTCGAATATATCTAAAATGACGACTCTCATTAAAACCGCACTCAATTGTTGAAAAATTCACAGCGCAGGAAATATGACGCATGCTATGAACTCAAAATTTTGCAAGGAAACATTTAAAAATAACACAGAATTTTTGCAACAAAAACATAGCGCAGATAATCAAAATTTTGTTTTTCCAAAATCTTCATCATCTTCATCAGGCAATACAGAGGCACACACACACACACACACACGAATATGCAGCTTAACACCATGGAAGTGTTGACCGCCGCCAACACAATGAATTGTTAATAATTACATTTAATTGCACTTAAACTTCACAGCACGCTGCATTTTTTCTTCATTGTTATTTCATTGCCTACGCCAGCAGCTTAGAATTGAATTATCCGTAAGTCTCTTTTGTAAAAATGCATTTTTTCTTATAGTTTTCAATTTTTTAATTTTTAATAAAACAACCGGCTTAGACACTGACCTAGACTAAGGTTTCAATTTAAAACAGAACATTGTGGTCAACTTCCTTTTTAGCCGTTAGCTGGCTTCAATTACCATTTTTTTTTTTTAATTGAATGTAGTTGAAAGTATTTAAGATTAAATGAAACATTACTTGAAACCTTCTATGGTATTACATTTCTTGAAAAATCTTAGTTGAAATATTTACATAAAAATTTATTTAAAAAGATAACAGAAACTTTATTAATCATAAAATAGCTAACATTTGTAGTTTCAAAATTGATGTAATAAGGAAATACAAAACTTATGCCATCTCAACAATTAATCGCCTGAATGATACTTTCATTGATTTTAATGTTTTCCCTACTGATTATAAAGGTTTTCATTAACTTAACCCAATTAATTGCTGCATATGACCAGAGTAAAGCACACAATTAATTTTTGCAAGCATACTTTGAGATACCACATATGTTAATATAATGCTTCTATTGTTGCTGCTTTGACCATATAAGAAAATGCTGTAGATTCTTGGCTTTTAATTCTCTATAATGCGTTATGGTTTAGGAAATACACTCGACTGATTTTATGTCTTTATTGTTATGAATTGTTGTTTCAAATGCTCTTTCAAAGTTTACTGTGCGGTTAATTTTTCTATGGCATTCAATGCTGATAAAGAATTATATTTTCAAGAGTAGGTTCTACAATTGTGCCACGTAATTTTAAAAAGTGTAAAACATTTATTTTTGAATTAAAAAACTAAAGTTATTTGAGGTTTGATTCTTAATTTTCAAGCAAATGCCTAAATACGTTCTTTCAACTTCCAGGCACCAGGTTAATAAGTTGCCAAATTGAATTTTGTTATAACATCAAAAATTAAACGTTTCCACTATTGTAAAAAACTTCAAAAGTATTACGAATGCACCACAATACATTCCCACCCGCTTTTGAGGAAACCACGAAGTGCGCAACATTGGGTTTAACCCTTTCGACCCGGATGGTACACCATATATACCAATGAAAGTACTAAAAATTAAAATACGTATTTATGACAGAATACTTTCAAAACGTCCAAACAACCAATTCCATACAAAGACTTAATTCTAACATTTTACCAGGAGAAAGCCGGGTCGAAAGGGTAAATACCCTTCTCACTCTATCCATACATAAACAAGATAACCCATTTTTTGGGTTTTTTATAATAAATATGTGTAAATTGAATAGATGCGGTTTAACCCCAGAGGTTGAAACCAAAAGGGAAACTTCTTTTATCCTTACAATTTAAAGGGAATTAATAAGGAAATTATATTGAGAAAAAAACCGCTCCTTACGAGAATGGTTTTAATAATTTCTAACCTTTATTCAACCTTTTGATTGATTAACTTTTCAATTTTCATCCAGCACAAATTGAGGACTATAAAAAATAAAAACAAAAATTTCTCAGTCAGGAATACTTCCTCCAAAGAGATATGACGGCAGTGAATTTTTTTCACATGTCGGATTACTAAGCATATGTCATCCGCATAAAAGTGGTGTTCCGAATGCTCACTCAAAGTCCATTGAATGCCACGATATGTAGTGCCTAGAGCTCTACTGAGGACATCATCAGAAAAAAGGTTGGTGACAGCAAAAAACCTTAGCGCACATGTAATACTTGAGATTTGTAACCTTCGTTTAGAGCATTGGTTCCCAAAGTGGTCCAGGTGTACCCCCAGGAGTCCATGGGAGAGTCGACGGAGGTCTACGTTGGCGTGACAAAAAAATTGGGGTTCACAATTCGTAAGCGGAGGTCCACGAAAATGTATCTGCTTTCGATAGTGAAGAATTATAATGTTGGGTTGACATCACCTATCAATGTGGGCAGATAATATTTAAAGAAGAACATCGACTGTTACTTGTAAAAACTTGCAAATTCCATATTTAGTACAACGTGTCGGAACTCAGCTACAACGCAAATTTCCATAGTTAGATCTAATCTTGACATTTTTTGTCGAGTTTTGGGAACATAGTAGAAATGTAGCTGCAGGGCGTCCACTGGAACCAGCTAAATTTTAAAAGTGGTCTATGAGAAAAAAAAGTCTGGGAACCTCTGGCTTAGAGCCTTGATGAGATTAATGCTCTAGATTGCTGCATCTAGTACGTTCAATGCATTCCAGATTCAATTAGGATCGAAGCTATCAAAAGAGGTATTTGATCGTGATTAAATCTAAGCCAGACGTTTATTTATCTAACCCACATTAATGTGAAGGGATTCTCTTTATTTACTGGCACTGGTGATGAGGATAATCGTTAATACATTGGATAGGACCTTTGTTGAATTAACATTGGAGATGCTAAAAGGAGAGGCACCAAACCCTATATAAGTATATGATATAAATATATAGTATATTTATTAAAACTTCAAATTACGTACGTTTTCGTACAGTCAATACGACACAGTAACGAAGCAAAAAGTCGCTTGATGTAAAGATGTTACTTTTGTTCGAAACAGAATTGAATAAAAATATTTTAAAAAGTTATAAGTAACCCCATAAAGATATTCAACATAGAATTGAGTTTCTGTCATATAAACATGAGGGGCTGTTCATATATAACGTAACGCTGTTTGTCGACATTATTGCCTCTCCCACCCACACAGTGTCACAACATGTCATATTAAAAGACATAAAATTAAATACCACAGCCTGTCATATTTCTAAAAAGCGTTACGTTACATATGAACAGCCCCTAAGGCTTTTTTAGGAATTTCATAACGTATAGATTTTTGAAAATTCTACAAAAATTTCAGCTTTGAATTATACTTTTTAAACTGTAAAGCCACAATCTCTGCATGTTAGTCAATATTGTGAAGCGCCCTAATGTATATTTTAAGGTGTTTCAAATGGCAAAATATTGAAAGCTTCATACTTTTTCACTTATTTTGTTAAATTCTTCATTATTTTTTAAAACTTAAAGTGTTAAATGAGCGAAAGTCAAAAAGAAATTGTAGATAGATAGAACAACAAAAGCTGTAAAAAAAACATGGAACTATGAATCAATTTACGTTTAAATGATTGACTTCTAAAAAGTAAAATATAAGGCTAAAATTTTCACTGAATTTTCATCTCAGCCTAAGCCACCAGATTTCGATTTGAATAAGAAGAAATAATTGATCTTAAATTAATCACCCACAAAGGTCTTAAAAGTTTTTTATTTCATTTTATTGTTGGAAAGTAAAAAATTTTCAATTGAATTGAAAATTTTATGACAAAAAACTTGACTTAAAGATTAATATTAACAATTTTAAAGCTATACATGCATACATGCGTATGTATGACTTCATTAAAACAAGATTTATGTATGTTTAAATACATTATAATTTCATCGCAACAACTTTAAGTTCATCGCTCCAAACACAAATAAATAATCAATAACATTTCACTGCTTTCAATAGGCATTTCCGTCAATGAATGACGTCAACACTGCAACATATCCTGTTGACCAGCCACTAATACACTCTCGCTTGAATATCAACATAATTTCGTTTTGCTTATCTACACTCTCACAACTCAATGTTTATAATGATCCAAACAATAACCCGTTATTTGATCCGATATACAATCGAAGACATCAAATGCCAAATCGCAGCTTTCGCCCTTTTCCGGTTGCTTGTGACGATTCACGTGATATTTTTGTGTTCCGGCACGCAAACAAAGATTCACCGAACGCAGTGTTGCCATAAAGAAGCCATGTTCGTTAACACCCTCCGAGTAAAAATTGACGAGTCCATCAAGGGTCGGCCAGCCGAGTGCGTCGATTGCGTTGTTTTTAGCATAAACGCAATGCAGCAAACACTGCAATGAGAGAGAAAATGAAGAGAAAAAAAGAGTAAATTATTTTACAACGAAAAGTTGGTTGATTTTGAGTAGAAGTTAGAGGTCTTATTAAAATGCATTTATTCTGATTAGCTCAAGCATAAAATAATGAAACAAAAAAACCAAATGTAAAATAAATGTGAGAAATTCTACTGCAAATAATTAACGCAGCCGTTGTTAATTATTTACTGTTGTTGTTGGTTTTAATTGTTTGGTTTTTTTTATTTCAGTTGTTGATGAAAAATCCCTGACTTTAGTCAGCGTCAAGTTGAAGTTACATGCAACTTAATTGAAAGTTATCAATGGAAAACGTTGCCGCTGAAGAAAAGTCCTAAAGCTTTAGAGACATTGCCATTGAGCTTAATTGAAGGCGCAATTATTTTGCGTTTTATTAAACGAGTTCGTTTGATGCTTTTAATTGAACAAATTTTTAAATATTGCTATTGTAATAAAGAATTATTTGTTTATTTTTTATTGCACACAAAACAAAAGACTCAAGCTACGAACTTAATGTGAATAAATATGTACCTACACGAAAGTGCTTAACATTTGAAAATAGAATTAAATTTAAAAAAATTAAAAAAAAAATTTTTTAAAAAAAATAGAATTTAGTTTATTTGCATACAATATTAATAATTTATGAGTGCAACTAAAAGCAAGTAGTACATTTTTACAAAAAAAGTTTTCTTTTTTTTTTTGTCAATACGGATTCTTAATATCAAGATAATTTTTGTTGATTTTTGACTCTAATGTCTTTTCTGTAAAAATATCCTATAAAAAACTGCATACTTTATACATACTGCATACTTTTTACTCAAAAAATAAAATTTGTTGAAGAAGATTATTGCTAAATATTGTTGAGCCTTACCCCTGCAATACGTTTATCCTCGAACGGTACCAAAGTCGGATGATAAATTCCACTGGAAAGATCACCTACGCGTCGTATACGATGAATTAGTCTCGCCATACGTTTTGTGGGTATATCATTGTAGGATGCAAACTCATAAAGCTGCGGTGGTTGTTGCTGCGCAACAGTTTCACTATGCTGTTTATGATGCGCAGTATTTTCTGTATAAGATACGGACTCATAATTTAAGTCATCATCTGCACCAAAAGTCGGATGTTCTTTACTAATTTCTTCCTTGAGTATCTGAAATGCTTCTGCAAAAGGAATTATTTTACGCTATTTTAGGCAAAAGCGATTCTGTTGCGCAGAAATAAAATAAAATTCTTGAAAGTTTTATGAAATATCGTGATCAGCTGCTGAAAATTTTATTCGTTCGAGGTTTTTCTAAAATTTTAAAGTAGAAAACTATTCAAGCAAAGAACACTGCCTATGTAGCCTCTTAAAATAAGCCTTGTATTAAATTTTGGACCCTCCATTACCATAACTCAGACTTCAGAATTTACTGACTTAATAGACAATTTATACTTAAATAAAGCATCTTGAGTGAGTGAGTGCTTACACCCACCTATTTTTTTAAAATTTTATGGACATTTGATTCAGTTTTCGTGCAACAGTACCATGTAGTTCAATTAAACTATGGAAACATACCAGATATAAGTTTGGATTTCACCTCCTCTTGGCATTCTTTTATAACAAGTTCAACACGACGTGCTGTGCGTGGCGGATTCAAACATTTAGTTTTCTAAAATAGGCAAAAGAAAAATTTTCTTTTTATTCAAAATTTTTCACTTTTCATAATATCCAGCATAAAATCATTATGATTGTCAATGAAATAAATTAACACAATGTGGTCGTAAAGTTTTAAAGAAAAATCAAAGTTTTGGTTTACTTAAAATTAAAAAAAATTATCAAAAAATCTTTACATTGTGTACTGAAAACGTTACAGTTTATTAAAGAATGTGCATTTGAAAATAAAAGATTTAAGGCACAAACTTGCACTTTATCAAAACAATAAAAATTATGTAACCTTTGTTGATTTTCCATTTTGTGCTTGTACATAAACATTGAAAAATATCAGAACTACTAAGAAACATAAAGATTTTTCCATTTTATTCTAAGGCTCTACGTTTTGTTTATATATTTTTTTTTTTTACACAAAAACTTCACTAACGAAAATTACCAACGCAACTTTTCCAAACGCCTTCAATATTACGAATGAAACGAATTTTCTCCAATATCACAGATTTTGCAATAAAATTCACTTTCTTTCAGACTGCAATAGCGGGGCGGTTTTTGTATAACGCCAACAATTGAGGTTTTTTATCATTGCACCTAAAAGCTGTTGCATGCCACATCTTTTACTGCTGCCACTGTTGTTTAATTTGCCGCAAGTTCATTTACAGTGAAATTAATTTATGTTACACATTCGCATAATAGTGACGAATGTTGTTGTTATTGTTGTTGGTATAATATAACAAGTTATGTGTATTTTTGCGAAATATGTTGTTGTTATTATCAACTTTGCCGGTAACATAACTGATGAACCTGTTCACTTAATACGCGTAGTTGTCTATGATTTTGCTAATCAAAATTGCAATGATAACGAAGTATATTACAAGTTCAGCAAGTTTACCAACAAATGCAGCATTGCAGTTGCACTTATTACTGCGTGAAACAATAGAGCACATTAAACATCAAAATTAAACGGTTTCCATTTATAGCTAAATAGTTTAATGGTGGAATTTAAATAGGGTTTCTTTTAAATCAAAAAAATTTTGAGTTTTTCCAAATTTTAAACTCCACTGGAGAAGTTGTGTGTCAAAAAATAAGTTAAATTACAAAAAAAATTATCAATTAAACTACGATGATCATTTTGTCTCAGGAAACTTACACCACATGGCTTTTATATTAAGTGGCACAAATTAGATCGTAAAAGTTTTATTTAGGGTGCATATTCACGAACACAGGTAAGACGATTCACACCGAACTTACACCACATGGCTCTTATGTTAAGAGGCAAAGCTTAGGCTACAAAACTTTTTTTAGGGTGGCCCTCACACAAATTTTTTTTTTAAATATCATTTTTTCAAAGACCGTTTAATTGATTATCATGGAATTTACGGTACAGATTAGATCCTAAGAATTTTATTTGGGGTACATACATAGGGTAGTCCCCACACACAGGCGCGGATCCAAGGGGGGGGTCACGGGGGTCATGACCCCCCCAAAACAGCCCGCATTTCAAAAAATAGAGTTGAAACAATATTTTGCAAACCGAAAAACAAAAAAAAAAACAAACGAACAAAACCTAGTTTTTGCAAACTTAAAAACCTGAAACTAACCAAACGACCAAAATTAACTTATTTTTTTGCACTCTGAAAAAATTGGAATCAAAAAATGACTAAATCAACAAATTTGACTAATTTTCTTAAACAAGACTGACTTTTTTATTATTTTTTCTATATTTGGATTGTAGCTTTACTTGATATACTATCATCTGTTTACAATCTGTTTACAAGTTCCAACTAAAAGCATCATTTATAAAACAAAATCCAATCTTCTATTTTGTTTCGCAAATCTGTTAATGATCGCATCGATGTCCAATAAAAGTTCGAAATAAAAATATTCATCAGCTAAGACATTTCTTAGTTTTAAGAGAACATTTTTTATATAAAAAAGTTTATAATTTTATATAAACAATAAATATATATATACATGTAATGAATTTTCAAGTAAAACAAATTGGACAAGTTTTTCATTTTTCATTTCATTTCTTTATTAAGCCTTTGGATTACATTTCCTTACAGACTAGAAGAGTCTTTAGACCAGGGGTCGGCAAAACACAATGTGTGTGATGTACTTCAGCTCAATTGAGCTATGAAAAATCAAATTTTGCCGACCCCTGCTTTAGACATCGAAAAATCAAATTCATTTATGGATGACAATCTATTGAATAATGAATGAGAGAGCTCTTAATATAGGCTCATTCTGAGCATAATTAGTTTTATGTTTTTTTATGAGGAATAAATCAAAATGACGCAACTGTCTAGGTGGGATATAAAAACCAATTAACTGAAGTAACTCCGGACAATCAATATTACTATTAACTATATCATAAATAAATATTAAGGACATAACCTTCCGCCTCGATTCAAGGGTATTTATGCCCAAAAGCAGACAACGTGAATTATATGATGGCCTTGAATCACCAAAATACAAAGAACGTAATGCAAATCTAGAAAAAGTTTTCTGAATTCGTTCAATTCTAGCACAATGATTTGCATAAAACGGATTCCAAACAAAAGAGGCATATTCCAATCTAGATCTTACAAATGCAAAGTAAAAGCTCTTAATGGTATGTGGATCCATAAAATCAGAGCTGTGTCTACGAACAAAAGCCAACATTGCATAAGCTTTAGGGATGATAAAATTCAAATGCTCAATAAATGTAAACTTAGCATCGAAAACTACGCCTAAGTCCTTTATAAGATTGATTGACTTAAGAAGTTTACCCTGAATTGAGAAATAACAATGGAGTATATTATTTGATTTTGCAAATGTGCAGGGAAAGCATTTCCCAATATTTAAAGGTAACTGATTAAGTTTACTCCAGTTACTCACATTGGACAAGTCACGTTGTAAGGATTCAACGTCACCTACATTCCGTATACGACTGAATAATTTTAAATCATCTGCGTAAAGCAAAAATTTTGAGCTCTGAAAGCAACTATGAATATCATTCATGAACAAAATAAAGAACAGAGGTCCAAGGATACTACCCTGAGGTACTCCAGACGACGCTACAAAATTATAAGATTTAGTATTATTACTCAGATAGGATTTAATCCAATCCAAAAATGAACCATGAAATCCAATTTTAGCTAGTTTAGCAATTAAAGCACTATGCTTAACCTTATCAAAGGCTTTTGCGAAATCAGCATAGAGCACATCCACTTGATAGCCACGTTCAAAAGAGGATACACAATAATTAGAGAATAATGATAAATTTGTTATTGTGGATCGACCAGATACAAAGCCATGTTGCTCTGGGCAAATATGACACTTAATTAAAAAGTAAAGCTTATCTTTTATAATGCTTTCAAATAATTTAGAGACAATTGTTAGTTTAGAAATGGGACGATAGTTCGCGACATTATTTTTAAGCCCATTTTTGAAAAAAGGGGTAATACATGCTACCTTCCAGGGCTCAATAAAAGTTCCGGAATTTAAAGATTTATTGAAAATCAAACACAGTGGCTTACACAAAGCCTGAGCACATTTTAATAATACTATAGAGGATAATCCATCGACATCCAGTTTAGCAGAAATCTTCAACTTTTATAATGCGTTAAAAACGTCTGTTTCACTCAAAGTAATAGAACCAACATCCACGAAAGAATTGATGTTTTGCAGGATAGAGGGCTCATACCATGGAGCATCTTCAGTATAACTTGATTTAAAATAGTCGGCAAATAAATTAACTGTGTCTGCAATTGTACACGAACTAATATTATTGAAAAACATAGAAGTGGGGATGAAAGATCCACACTTTTTCGATTGTACGAAATTCCAAAACGATTTCGGATTCAATTTGATATTGGTTTCCGTTTTCAAAATAAACTGCTTTTATAAAAACTTATTCAAAAAGTTGAATTCTCTCATGTAAAGCACATATTTCTCCTTATACTCTAAGTTCCCAGTGGATTTAAAAAGTTTTAGAAATTTATTGCGCATATTTTTCAGTTTTTTAAGGCCAGAATTATACCATGGAAGCTTATATATCTTATGAGGGCAAATTGGAATATGGTCATGACAGATTTGTGACACATTAAATTTAAACAAATCAAAACAAGTTGCGGCATTTTTACCATTAAATAAATTTTTCCAATTTATATCATTTATATTATTACTTATTTAAAAATTCAAAATCACATAATTTAAAGTTAAATACATGTTTAGCAGGCTGAGGCTCAATAAATTCATAAAATTCTATATCGAGAACAATTGGAACATGGTGCATATTAGATGGTGAAATTGGGCAAAACCATTCAGATAAATTGTATTTAATATTATACGAAATAAAAATTAAATCCAAAATTTTGCCAAGATTATTAAGTACTTATTTTATTAATTTGAACTAATTCAATACTTAAGAAGCTATCAATAAGATTGATTTCATGAAGATGATTGATATTTGTTGGCGTCAAGTCATCGGCGAGGTGAGTCCACATTACTTTGTTTAAATTAAAATCCCCCAATATGCAAAGCTGACTTTTATGGTCCAACGATGAATGTAACGATAAAATGTTACTTACATGTGCATCGTAAATTTCATCAGAACTATTTGGCGGGATATACGAGGCACAAATATATAAAGAGCCTGATGAGCCAGGAATGGAGACACTTAATTGTTCGTACAAACTGTCCGCATTCTGAAGGATGCAAGCTGTTGTACAGAAAAAACGTTTGATGGCAATTAGAACACCACCTCATCGACTACAACCTGTTTTTATAGCGTCACGTTCCTTTCTGTATACTTGATATATATTTGTATCAAAGAATTCTCCATCGAAAATTCATCATTTGGCCAGGTCTCAACAAAAACGATGACATCAAAATCTCCAGCCGCGGTATAATAATAAATGGAATTGGATTTAGTTCTGATCCCAGACATATTTTGGAAATAAATCCGAAATTGTGAAGTTTTACCTAACTGATTGTTAGGCTGAGCGGATGAATATTTAGTAAAATTAGCTAAGTTATTGCATTGATGTTAAGTTTTTTATATAATAAAATATTCGACTCAGCATAAACACGTCCGCACCTTTTGAATTCACGACTAGGAGTGAATTCTGGCTTAGTTTTTATTCATTGAAGAAATTCGGCTTGATTTGTTTATTTGGTTATTCTTGTTATTTTTGATTTTTTTCTATCCTGTGACCCCCCCCAGAAAAAAATTCTAGATCCGCGCCTGCCCACACATAAATTTTTTAAATATCATTTTCACGAGGACAGGTTAGCCGATTCACACCGAATTTACGCCACGTAGATCTTATGTTAAGAGGCATAGCTTAGGCAAATCCTTTATATAGGTTGAATATTTAGGGTGGCCCTCATACAAAAATATTTTTTAAATATCATTTTTTCGAAGACCGCTCAGTTGATTCTCATGGAATCTTCGAAGACTTTGCACATGGTCAGTTACATATATGTTGGACTTTCAAGAGTTGGAAATCCAGATAATTTACATGCTTACACTCCAAATAATAAAACCAAAAAGCATTGAAATGAATTAAATTTACATAAAAATTTATATATGTATAACTTTTTTACTATGAAAAATATTTGATTCTCCTTATAAAGGTGAAGCGAGCACACAGACTAATAAAAGTGGAGTCACAGACTAGGCGTCGTCGCCTTGTCGCGGCATACGCTTCTCTCAGAAAAAGTTGATACCCTACATTCGTATAGATTGAGTTACAAAGCACAATGCGTAGAAAGTCAAAAAGCGTTTGAAGCAAAAAGTTGAGCAACTTTCAACTTTTTCTACGCTTTCTCGCTTCATCAGCTTTTTCATTTATTAAACAAAGTTTTCAATTTTTGAAACATATATTTTATTGTTTACAAATTTGTCAACTGATAACTGTTCTCATATAAGATATTGAGGCAAATAAGCGTGATATGTAAAACGCGTAGAAAGCCGAAACGCGATAAAGCGGCAACGCGTGGTCTATAACTCCACTTTAATGCTAGTTATAAATATTAATAATTTGACGGTCTGAACTCTCCTCAATAGCCGACATTTTCATCACTGTAAAGTGTAATGTCAAAAAGTTTCACCTCGTGAAATACGCATCGGTAGTAACAGTGGCATTAAAATAAAAACTGCTTCGTCGGCGTTTACACGAGAAAAGTCTGAGAGACAAATTCTTGTCCATTCTCTTTTGTGATTTTCGTTTCGCGTTTGCAACATATGACAATTTTTTTACCTCGTCCCTTTCGCTTTTCCCCTCTTGCCTACAAACAAGGAAACTTTGCGGCAAGACTTTCCTCGTGTAAACGTTGACTTAAAACTGTCAGTGTAGACATTTGCTGCCATTGAAAATCATAGTCAGCGTTGGCTGTATTTTAAAATTTTTTTTTTTGTTATATAAAATTTAATTCTCATGTTTTTCATCTATCCAAATGAAGTCAGTTGATTTTTCGT
Source organism: Tricholauxania praeusta (assembly GCA_949775025.1). Lineage (NCBI taxonomy): Eukaryota > Metazoa > Arthropoda > Insecta > Diptera > Lauxaniidae > Tricholauxania > Tricholauxania praeusta. Next base: position 28,760,589 of record OX459028.1, read on the forward strand.
AAATTTTGATATCAAGTAAACGAAAGAATTGAGAATGCAAATTAACTGTCAACTCATGGTGCAATTATAATGGTAGCAGCATTTCATAAAAGTTCTTCTTTCTTATTTGCATGCCTACCTTTTCTGTCAAAATCAGCTATGATAGGCAACAAAATTACACACTCATAGCTAAAAGCACGCGTTGTCAGATTTCTTGTCTTGTTTTGTTTTGTTTATTCTTGACACGTATGATAGGCAATTTCTCGGTTGCATTATTTGAGTTTGACAGTATAGTTCTACCATGTATAATTGTGACATTGCAAACTTAAACTCATAAATTGACACTAGCTGATTAGAAATGCAACGCCGATCCGTCGTCCGCCGACAGATGGCATATCAAGTTTTCTTGTTGTTGTTTTGTTTTGAGTATCAATGGAGTATCAAATGACGCTGCACACTTTCAAAGATTAGTTTGATAGCGAGAACCGATATAATTAAATCATGCCCTTAGTTAAATTTCAGTAAAATAGTAACGAGTAAAAAGTAACTAGAAGAAAATCGAGTTTTTTGACTTACCGAATTCATGAATTCGAATATGAAATTGCACTCTTTTTCGAAACTTCACAACGCAGAAATTTTTCAAGTCCAATTCGGTTTTCAGTGCGAGTGAAATTCGTCGTCGCAGTCGCTCACAGGTAAAAAATTAAAAATTTTAGAATTTACAAGAAAACTTTTGCAAAAAATAAATTATTCACAATTTGTAAGAAAAAGAAAGTGACTTAAACATCAGCAACATTAATAAAAGTGTCATTGGGCAAAAACCAAAAGTGATGTAAATACGAATTGAAAGAATTCAGGTCAAGTGACGTGAGTGCAAGCTGATGAAAAATAGCAAAAACTGTATAGAATCGAAAAAAAAAAATTAAATAAAATTTGGATTAAAGAATACAACGCAGGTAAAATCAAATATTTGTTGAATTTTCACACTGAAATTTTCGAGCAAAATTGGAGGAGCAACAACATACAAAATTTTTTCACATCGTGTGCTTATATAATGCAGCCGCAGCGACATCAGCAGCGGGCAAGTTCATGTTGCCGCCGCGAAAAAGACAACAACAAGACAGGCACTAGCGACGATGGAATGACAGTACTATTGAGAGCTGCTGCTGCTTTCAGTTGGCGCGGAAGCAACGAAAGTCTGCGGTGGCAGCATAGCGGCATCGCCAGCTGTGAAAAGAAAATTGGGAAAACAGTTGTAGTGGGATTTTTTTGCATTTGCTTGTTTTTATTTTTGTTGTTGTTTTTTGATTATAAATAACAAAAAAAAAGTGGGACAGAATTTGGAATTTAAAATTTTGGATGAATTTTGCAAAATTGTCTTGGTTAAATTTAAAAAAAACCTGTAAAATCCAAATAAAAATAGCATAGTCAAAAATATTTCACATTTTAATTGATAACAACGATGACGCAATGCATCATGGCATCACATCCCTTATTGAGAAGATTTTCCATTTTGCGTCTCAATTTGGTTTTAGAATCATTTGGTTTACTTGCCTTTGCTTTTAAGATGTATCTATGTTTTTTGATTTTTATTTTTGTACGGAGTAGTAGTATCAGGTGTAGGCTTCTTTCTATTCCTATTTAATTTTTACTATATAAAAATGCCGAAAAAAGTAGCCACTGGAAAGGAGACGATCTGAGGGAAGGAAGATGAAAATCCAAAGTATAGAGGGGAAAATACAGAAAACTTATGCGTTCCGTATTTTCTAAAAAAGTCTCAGAGGCATGCGGTTGAAATACGAACTGTCCCCGGGAATGAAAATTTAAGTGTTTTGCTTCTACAGGCTACGCCAAATCCATTTGTATAAGCCCACTCGTTTTTCGTTTTCATACAATGCTCAAGTTGCATTATTTGTTTTTCTTCTATGTTAGGTACCACACTCACTTGTTCATGTCCGCCCACCTTTCTTCCAATAAATGCTTTCATATAGTGCTTCAGTACCAAGTTTCGCTATAGCTATTTCTTTGAGAAACCTTTGTGGTATGATAATTTGTAGATTTTGGTTCTAAAAGTTTTTGTCATATAGTGCTCTTGTCTTGAGTATTATTGTGTTCCCTTGGAAACCATTTGTCCTATGATAACTTTTTCTTGTGGTAGGTGCCATTTTCATCTGTCCGAGCCTAGCCGTCTTTCATCCAAAAAGTACATCTGACGTTTAATGCTCTCGTCTATGAAACTTAAAGTGTACTCCTATGGGTTTTGTCATGCCTGCTTGTTCAATTACGTCCACTTTTTCATAACGTTCTGTTGGAAAACTCTGCATATGCTGGTGAGGAAAATGATTCTGATTCTAGGTGCCGATTTTAACAGTTTCATAATTACACAAAAATACAAAAAGAAAATAAAATTTAGTAATACATTTTAGAACACGATTTGTTGACAGTATGTTTTTCCATGATGATACATACATCCTATTTTAAAATAAAAAAAAATTATAAGAAAAATAGTTGGGTAATTTCAACGTTTGAGCTGGTTAGAAATCATTCATTTGGTAACCAAATTTTACCTAGCAATTTGGAACCGACTTGTTCAACTCCATTACAATCCTTCATCGATTCCATTCCAGACTTCAAAATTTAATTTAATTTCAAATATTAAATATTAATATTTTGCTAAAAAATGTTCATGGTACCTATTAAATTCTGACATTTCAATATGAGTATTGCCCGCCCGAATTTACTGGATGACTTTTCAGATTTACTTTGTTCGTTTGTTTACTTCAAGGATTTTGTATTGAATTGAGGTCTGTTGATTGGGAAGGTCACTACAAAACATTAGCTCATGACTACTTAAGATTTTAGAAGATGTTTATGAACTCTTCCCATGGCATTAGATTGTCGTTAATAGGAGGACCTACACCAATCAAAGAAAATCCAAGCCATGGCATTGCAGCACTTATGGAACGTATGATCATCAACTCATTCTAAGCTGTAGGTTTTGTGCACCTCAGACTTGTGTCTCGTCTTCCCAACGGAAATTTCATGTTTTCCTTATGGAAAACAGATTTATTTACTTTGGAATGAGCTTTAAGCTCGAGTTATCAAGTTTCATGATTTTTTAAATAGACATAACCATTAATAAATTTAAGTCCTAGAGAAAGACTATGTTCTGAGATATTCTAAACAAAATAATTTTTCAATATATCTGTGTTTTCAAGGAAAAACAGCTTAAGGTGACTTAAGAAAGATGGAATAAAGCTAATTTTTGCCCAAAAACCAAAAGTAAATTTAACCAAAAACTAATGGAAAATCGGCCTCAATCCCAATAAAAAAATGAATTTTATTTTTGTAGAATTTTTATACTCCGGTGTCATATTTGGCGGAGTTTCACAAGTGTTTTAAAGTTCGTAACTGTGATCTTAAAATCGCAAATCAATTAAAAAAAATATTAAACAAAAAAAAAACCAAAACAAAAAAAAAATATAAAATCGAAACTACACGAGAGCAAAAGGTTATTTAATATGACTACTATTCAAGCCATAAATCATATCGTTGAGATTAGCGTTATAAATTTGCAATTTCTACTTAAAGCCAACTCAGCAAATTCAATTCGAATAACGACGAGCCTCCTAAAGCAATGAAACTATGTAAAAAATGGAAAAAAAGCAACAATGTAGTGCGAAGAAGCACTTACCAATCCACCATTATTGGTCGAAGTCGAAGGTATTGTTGTGAAATCGAATACGAGGCCACATGTCCATACCTTACCGATAAATACAAGACTTTGAAACGAGTTTGAAAAACTGTGCTAGCGATAAAGAAAATGAATGAAAATAATAAAACTCAGGTGATCGAGACAGTGACAAGTTGAGTCAGTCGGACAAGCCTTTTTTTTTTTTTTTTGATGCAGACTGGTTTATGCTAAATGAAGTAAGAATTATATGGAATTGGAACTGCATTGAGCTTTGCACATTTAAACTGCAAAGCGCGCACATGGAAAGAAAAAAACTTGGTTCCAAGAAAATTCGCAGTTGTCTAGACGAGGTTGCTACAAGTGTAACCCAATTTAATAGTATAACTAAATTGAAAATTAATAATCTTTTGAACAACTGCGAAATTTACCTGTGAAAATCAATAGTTTGCTAACCAAAAGGCTGTAAAAGTGCAATTTTTTGCATAACAACCACTGAAACTGAAAGCAATTAGTGATTGCTCTATAAAGTTTCAATAAATTTTGCTCAATTATTTTAGTGACATTGAATGTGAGTATCTAGTAAATTTTATATAAGCTTATCTTATCTTGCGGCGACATCAGTTGCAATCCAACAAGTATTTTCACTCAGAAATATAAATACATGATAATTTTCAATAAATTAACTTTCACAGTTCAACTTGATACTTAATGCCAGTAGTTGTTACAATTCATGACCAACGAACGGCTAATAAAATGATTGCGCAAAAAAAAAAATTCTAACTAAGTATATGGTTTTAGCCCAACGACGGACGCTACGACAACAATGAATCAACTGTTGCTCATTGAAGCGGTATTTTCTTCAATATCATCTGAATTTATATGAAAACATATGACCGTATGAATTTGTGTATCTAAGCACTTGCATATCTATCAAATCTGCTTTCCCAGTAGTAAAACTATTTAAGGTTCCAAAAATCATCTCATCCACCGCCTGCGTAATATGATGCTTCTTTTGATATTTTTAATGTTTTCAAGTTGTGAGAGACTAGTTCACTAGTGAATCTAATTTCAGCTCGGCTAACTCTCAAAATTTTTGTGAAATCTAATTTATATTTTTTATTTTTGCTAACTAACCTGTTTTATTTAAAAAAAAAAATTAAAGTCAAACAGAGATGAAACACTTTAATTTGAAAGCCTTAAAGTAGCTAGAATTTATTGATAGGTACCAAAAAGTTTTGCGCACATATGTCAATATGTCAATATCAACTTTTACGTGGTTGTGCGAGCACAGCAAAAGTGTTGTTAAACATTCCAGAAATCCAGAAGAGCTTACAACTTTAGAAATTATAAAAAAAAAAATGGTCGAAATTGTTTTTAAACGAGTTAAGTAAGATAGTTGACATCGTAAATATTGCTGTAAAAAAAGAAAGAGAACAGAAAGCGAGATTTGAAATAGTATGAGCATGTGCCAAATTAATTTTTACGTTGTTTCATTAGTATTCATCGGTGGTTAGAATTATGTAGCAGAAAGTTGGCGAAAGTAAAGATGTTGCCATACATGTATTTTTTGCGATATCTTGAAAAATAAACAATTAAATTGAACTCTCAATTAAAGAACAATAGCCACGCAATTACCAAAGAAAAATCATAATTTCAGCAACACATAACTCACAATTTACTAAAGCAATGGCTAAAATTGAGTAATCGGGCTTGAATGTACACCAGTATACTGATTCCGACCCTAGCGATTATTGTTTGTTCCCCAATTTCGAGAGATGCATGCAACTGAATGTAAAACTCACATATCTTGAAGGGATCGAGAGGCTTAGCATAAAATGCCATTGACATGTTGAAAAATCGTTTCGTCTCTTCGCTTTGATTCTGGGAACTTTTTTTTTTACAAAATATGGATCGACCAAATTTAAACATAATAATGCAATACCGACGAAATCATTCAGAACGTCAAAAGACTTGATTTTACGATTGAGCCATACTTTGCTCATAAGTATATGTCTTTAGTAATTTACTAATAATCTAAAAAAAAAACAATGGTCTACTTTGACATAATTTTGACTACAAGCATTTTTAAAGTTAATTAATTTTCCATAATAAACTTTTTTCATAAACTTATTATGCATAACATAAGATTATTTCTCTAAACATTTCATCAAAAATTTTTAATGTTTTTCTATCTGCAACGATTTGCGAAACTTTTGCACAATAATTTTAAAATTTAGTACAAACCGAGTTGTGTGCATGTGATCGCATGCACATGTTTAAGCTGTTTTTAAAAAACAATTAACCAATGTCTGTTTTATATTTGTATGCAATCTATATTATTACGAACAAAACACATAAAGATATAAGAAAAACATCAGAGAAACCATGATGAAATTTAAAAAAAAAAATTGAACTTGTGAAGAAATGTGAATAATCGTATCTTCTAATACATATTTTTTTACATTGTTTGATTTTATCTCATATTTTTCAATACTAGCAAAGTATTTATGTTTTTATCATGTATATTATAATATTAATATTATTCCACACTAGGCTGATTTTGATAGAATCTACGGTCGAACAACAGCGACAGATGTGATCACATGCACAATTACACGATTCGTTGACATTTTTATTGTATCGTTTCTGAGCATTTATTGATTTTTGGTGTCAATGTTTTGCGAGAAATTATTTGCCAAAGTTTAAGAACATTTTTTTTTTTTTTTTTAAACTTGGGCTTAGCCATTAAAGGAACAAAACTACCTCAATTGTGGTAAAAACTTTTTCGTTTCTTTTTTGCTACTTTTGTTTTAATCATAAATGTCCCGTCTTTAAGCTACTCAAAGCAGAAATGCGAATGGTTCCCACAAAATTCAAAAGCTTAAGTTTGTGAAACAAAATTTTACGTTGTCAAAAAAATAAAAAAAAAACCTCTTTAAAAAGTGTGTTGAATGATTCTGACTTTGAATTTTTACAATTTTTCGATGATCATATCGAATCGATATATCAAAAATTTTAAAATTTTTCAATAATAAATTTAAAAATAAACCACTGAATTCAGAACCACACAAACCATACAAAATAATTGTAGTTTTTTTTTTCAAATGCGTTTTTTTGTAAAGTAAAAAGTGATTAGCCTTTTTGCAGAGCTATGTGGTGCAGGCAGCATTATTTTATTTTGTATGTGTTTTGAAAAAAAATTTTTTTTAAAGAATTTCGATACTTTCAACCGAACGTTTCACATTGAATTTCGTTACACAATTTTCAGATTCACTTTTTCACTTTCGAAAAATTATATTTATAAAACTTAAAGTAGGTGATAAATTATTAGTCATCATCGCTTGTATTTACAGTTGGGTACCTAACTGCCTCTCACTCAGCAAATCTTATACAACAACTGTGTCATATGGTAGTTTTCATTGCTGCTTCTTTCCTTTTTTTATGTCGTACTGCTCTGCTGTTTTCTAGATTTTGTGGAGCTCATTCAGTCCTCTCGCGGCTCTTTGAACGATTGGATCAAAAATTTCATTGAGTTACTATAGTCTGTGTGCAAAAAGAAAAAAAATTAGTGAGCGCGTTTGGGTGTTGTGCTACTTTATAAAAATTACAAAAAAAAAAAAAAAAAACGTTGTTTGGCACAAATTTGATCTCGTTCGTGTACTGTCGTGGTTAGTAAATACTTAAGTGTTTTAAAGAAATAGTTTCGAATTCACTTTCAACTTTTGTTGCATTATGATTCCTGAAAGTACCTTGCGTAGCGTGTGTTTACGTTCGGGTAAACGCCTACTTGACCTGAATATGTTATCTTAAAATGTTTACTCATAAAAAAAAATTGTGCAAGTGGAACGTGAAATCTTTTTCCTCTTAAAGATAGCTAGTACTTCAATTTTTTAATCAAAAATTTAACCACATTGAGTTTTATTTATTTGCAAAAACGTATGGAATTAGCTAGCTACAAATTGGACTTAAATTTATTATATTTTCTATTATTTTTTTTGCGAACTTTTACTTATGTAATACTTTGAGATTGCTTTATTTTGTAGGTATTGTATATGTACGCTATTAAGAGAAATTGCTAGACTTGCCTTAACGAAGAAATATCATTAAAAACGTAAATACTAAAAAAAACAACTCAATTTATTTTTTGTTCTCTAATTTATAAGCTGATTTTCACTTTTTTCTTTTATAAATAAGTATCTTATTTACATAATCATTTTTTGTTTTTTTTTTAAATTTTTTAAATCTTTTGCATGTGACAACTCCTTCCTGTAGGCAAGAAAAAAACAGTCATGTTTTGCAAAGTTTATATAATTTAATTTCTAGAAGGTTGCAATTTAATTTAAGTGTATTTTTTATGCATAAAAAATTTTTGCTCTCTCTTGTTCTGTTTCCTTTCGCTTACAAATGTTTGAAAAAACCCAACCCCAGACAACTTAAGGCCAAGGTCATGCGATAGTCAGTGGTTTTATTTTGTTCTTGCTTAATACTTATGAACGTGTACTTTGTTATCGATTTTTTTAAACTCTTTCTATATTTCTGTTTAAAACAGACAAAAACAGGCAACAACAACAATGACTTATTTATGCGATTCTCGAACTTTCGGTTTTGTTTAAATAATTCATGTCGATATAAACATGGGGAAATCCGCAGAACTTTTAACTTTAATGTCCATTGGGCATATGTATTATGATAATAATTTATAAAAAATTTAATATGATTCATAAGTAATGTCTTTATAAATATGGGGAAATCCGCAGAACTTTTAACTTTAAGTTATGATGATAATTTATAGCAAATTTAATATAATTCATAAATATTCATTAATTCATTATTCATTATTATTTTTTTTTTTTATTTTTTGAATCAATTTCATTTCTCAGTTTTCGTAGCTCTTTGCGGTATAACTTTTTGAGGTTATACTGTATCGTTTTGTGATTTATAGTCATTATAGTGCTTGTCAAACTCTACACTATTCACTTATGTAAAATAGTGTGCTTCACAATATAACATAATGGCAAAAATCTAAAATTGTTTTGAAGCATTGTTTTTTTTTTTTTTTTTTTGATGTAACATTTTTGAAGACTTATACTAGAATTTATACTGGTATAAATATGCCCTTATTTTGGACTTCATTGTGTTAAAATATGTTCAAGGACTTAGCATATTTTTTTTTAAATCAATGTTTTTTTGTAGGCATATCGAGAGTACTTTCAGAAACACTTTTGAACATTTCTTAACCGAATAAAAATGCTAGCATTAATATGTTTTGGTAAATACTTCGAGTGAAATCAAAGCTTAAACATATTCATACCAAAATCCAACTTTAAGTAAGCACTTGAAAATTTGGAAATAGAAACGAGAAAATTAGTAAATGGCATCAGCTTTGGTTTCAAATATTTTTTTTAAAACGAAAAACACTTAAAAAAAAAGCAGCATGTGTGGAATTAATTTTATAGAATAGTTTAAAGTTAAAGCTGTACAAATTCTACATAATTTTGCATTTTTTCATATTTCTAAACGATAAAAAATGAGCCAAGCTATGAATTTTTTTAAATGTTTGACTGTTAAAAAATTAAATATAACTCGATAACTAGAAGTCCGATAAGACCGAAGTCTATACAATTCATATAAAAGCGATAGATGCAAAAAAAAATGTGTTCTTATGAAGTGGAAATAATGTGCTTTTTGTCGATAAGAATTTTATTTCAAACAAATCAACTAGAGCCTTTTATCCAACTATTACTAGTTTTAAAATTTCCATAGAACATTTTTGTTGTTCAAAGTTCATCCTTTAGCGCAGAAAATTTAGAACTATTAAGTTTTTCTTTACTCCCCTAAGTGTTATCTGACAATTGTTGTAAAAAAATTTTAAATCACTTGTACTTTAATTTTTCTTTTTTTTGTACATATGGCCACGATCTTCCATTGTGCGGCGTCTCACCTCTCCGACAAAACTCTTCTGCGTAAGGTATTAAACCGTTTAATGATACTATCAGGCACTAAAAAAAAGTGATCGATTCTAAAAAAGTGAAAACAAGTAAATACTTTTAAATGATATGCTATGAAAACCAAGCAATCCAATGTTACCAAACTTGAAACAAAAAAGGGGGTGGGTTTTGATAAAGAAAAATTACGTATTCAAGTAAAATGATGCACAACAAATCCATTAATGCAGACATTATTTTTTTATAATATATTTTAATTTGTTATGTAACGGCTAATCAATTTACTTGGCGCATTCCTAACAATAAACAAAAAAATATTCATTTCTAAATTGTTCAACAAAAACTTGAAAGCTGTAGGTACTGCAAAAGCTTAAACTTGTTTGTAATTAGGTAAAAATTCTTAAACGTGTTTATTTCATTTTTGTACGGTCTAATATACTTAAATCTGATAAGTAAAAAAAAAAAAATAAATCGGCACGTTTTAAAGTTAATTGCAAAAATTACTGCGTAAAAACTAAGAACTGTAATTTTTGATTTAAGTTTGTTTTTTTTTTTTTTTTAGCACAACCGAAAAATTTGCGAATCTTATTATCACTATTAATTTCTAAAATCGTTCAAATCAATGAAAAAAGATTAGAATTAGTCAAATACTCCATTGTTATTATTTAAAGTTAAAAATCTAATAAAAAAGGTGCAATAAAATTTTAGATAAAATTATTTAAATAAATCAGTAAAATCAACTACATATATAAAGAGAAAGAAACAAAGAGATATTCTTGGTGGAAGCGTTCATGGACATATAGTACTTTCAGACATTTCAAAAAATTCAAAAAAAAAAAAATTTCCGGTTGTTTTTTTCACATAACTTTAAAAGGAATTACTTTCCGGAAAAATTTCTTAAATAAAAATTTTAGCATATTTAATAAGCATTAAGGCGATGTAGTTCCATCTTTAGAAAAGCATGATTCAGAAATGAACAAAACTTACTAAGATTACACTTCGTGCAGCTTCACTACCGGAATGATTTTTAGAGTCATTTGTTTCGAATTCTATTGCTTAAAAATCATATACTTACTTTTTCGAAAAAGTTTTTTAAATCGAAAAATTTACCTCATTAATTTACCTTAAATTTGATGTCAAAACTTTAGCTGTCCGTAAGAAATTTAACAAGTTAAATAAAAATTTAACTAAATCTATAATTTATTGAGGAGAATACTTCTACAACATAATGCATTTTTTATTTAATAATTTTTTTCTAGAAGTAATTCCTTTTAAAGCGTTGTGGAGAAACCACTTTTCAAACACTGTAAACATCTTTTGAAAGTTGGTTTGTATATTTTTAAGTTTTTGAAAATGCTATGAACGTTTCCATTAACATTTTCTCATTCACGATTTTTATCCCCTAAGTCTTCTATATTTATTGTACTAAAATAAATAATCATTTTGTATGCAACACTGGAATGAAATGGACGTTAATAAAATTTATTTTGAAAAAATTAAATATTTAGATGTCCCAAATGAATACTTAAACTCTACGAAGAAAATTTTATAAAACCCAAAGCGACATTAGAAAAATGTGGGTGGTCTTAGACTTTTATATGGCATTTAATGCAATAAATAAGTAGATACATAGCGAAATACCTCTACCTCTCCGGGGAAAAAAATACCCAATCAATTAACATTTAAAACTTTCAAACGCACTTCTACTGCTAATGCAGTGTATGTTATTTAATTGTTGGCAAAGTTAAAGATAAAACCATATTTTTGTTTTTTTTTTTGAAATCAAAAGAACATTTTTCTTTATTTTGACTTACTTGTTTTCCCTTATTAAGCCAATTACCATGATATTGTCAATTGGTCTTAATAACTTGTTTATATTATTAAGCCGAAATTCGCGCCATTGAAGTACATACTGTCAGTTCCCGTGTGTTGGCAATAAGAGCATGTGATCGAAATTATCTATAGCTTCGAAATGTGTTAGTAATCGTAACTATTTTTTGTAAAAATTGGTAACCTTATCAACACAACTGTATATGCAAATAGGTATCTAGATTATATTAATTTATTGTTTATTTAATTAATTTGCGTACTTGAATTTTCCCAGCCAATCCAATCTGTTTATGTTATTGTTTAGACTGTGTATAAACAGAGTTAATTTTTATCTCCATTTATGACGGTTCTTTTTGCATTTATTGCTCAACATATGTTTTGTAATTTTTTCAATATGACTTTTTTTCTATTTAAAGTCGCAACATGACGTAATTGCACAATAAATATTTAGTTGAGATTAAATCTTTTTTCTTATCACTTAAAATAATAATTTTCTATCAGATTTCATAACGTTTCTCAAAAATTTTGCAATAGTCTTTCTATTGCCTGTATGCACAGCTAGTAGAACAGTTTTTAAATTAAGCTCTCATGCAAATATTATGAGCTCTCATATGAATTTTATGAAATATTTAATTTTTAGTTTTCGTGATCCATGATTTTAGCCTCTACTAATTTAACGTAACTATACAGATTAATTGTGTTTTAGTAACTTTGCTTAAGTTTCTATTTTTTGCTCTTATTTTTTAATGTTTGCAATTTGGTAATTTTCACATTTGTACATTGGCTAATTTAATCAAGTTCAAGTCGAATTCAAGCGTTTTTAGTCAGCTTCCAAGGGTATATATGTTTCAATTGTAAATGTCTTCTTTTTACTAAACTAGCTATCCTCGAATAAACTTCCAAACAATTTTGCTATCAAATCACTTTTGAGGGATAAAGTCATTTTCAGAAATAAGTAATTAATTTAAATATAGAATGAATAGTAAAAATAGTCTTGCTGACGTTGTTCTAACAAATTCACTAATCACATTGTAATCGTTGACAATTTTCTACAAGCGTCACTTTCATGGCTTCATTTCTGAAATGACATTGTCATCGATGAATGGAAAACTCCAAGCGACTCTACCAGTCACTCGGAAGTTTACGCATACGTGAATTATTCATAACTGAATCATACTGATATTGTCTTCTATGAGTCGCTAGCACGCTGACAGCTGCATGACATTATCAGTATAAGTTATCAGTGGTATTTGGGACATTTGTTCGAAAAGTTCATGCATGCGATCGAAGAAATGTTGCCGTTTGTCAACTATGATTTAACATACGGGACGATAATATCGATTTTCCAATTACAAGCCAAATGAATAATTTTACAAATTATACGAAGGGCTTTGAAGTACCAAATTTTGTGTCTCTTAATAGTTCGTTTGCTTTTTACAGTACGTTCGCAAATGAAAAGTGAAGAGTTTTACCTGCTTTTATTAAAATTAGCTCAGTGTTCTCTCTAAAGTTATTAGTTAACAAAAATTGTTCTACGTCAAACTTAAAGTGTTGCTTGTATATAATTCTTCAAAACAACATTTAACATGTATTCTATTAAAATAAGAATTTCGTAATATAAATAAATACGCAAAAAACAAAATTAATGTAAATCATTTAAATATGGGATAAAAAATAATAACAAACGTGACATTCTTCGCTCGTTTCATTAACATGTTGGGTATTCCAACAAGAGCGCTAATTTTTAAAAATAAAATAAAAATTGTTACGGTCTATTATGTTTTAAAGATAACATCCCTCCGCAGCTTAATTTGCAGAATATAATTCGAAATAATCAATTTCGATTGACTTTTTTTCAAAAACCAGGCTGAACTTCTGTAAAAGTTTAAAATATTTTCTCCAGATCGTTAATTGTTACTGACTTATTGGCATAGACCATAGACTTACCGTTGCTCCAAAGAAAATTTATAAAGGCATTCAATCACACGATCTTAGTTGCCACTGATGTCACCATTTTAACAAATGAAGTTTTCAACTTCAAATTTTTGTGAATTTCTCAAACTTTCAATAATTCAAAATTTTTACAAATCGTATACTTTTAACAGACCCACAGGTAGCTATCACATAGCACAATTGTCGCAGAAAGACAGCGGTGTAAACTCAAACATAACCATAATCATCTATCAGAGTTCAACCGTACCAATTGAAACACCTTTTTAATAACATAAAATCAGAAATTGTCGAAAACTTTTGTTATTATCAAGAAAAATTAAAAGGAAATATAATCAAGTGTAACTCCAGTAATATCATAAATCGGTTAAACGCATATTGTGGCCAAAAAATGCTAGACATCAAATTTTGAACAACGTTATCAAGTATTTGATAAACATGAGACAAATTATTTTTGCTTATGATACGCATAAACAAAATGAATTTCACCAAAATGATTTGAATTTATAATACCGAAAATGAAATAAAACTCCATGCGAGTAGTAGATAAGAATCCCCATAAATTGATTCTACGTCAGCATTTAATATTTTTGCGCATCATAAAACTGGTATATATAGCAAAATCCGGCTTTTTTTTAACTAAAAAAAAATGAGTTTGCAAGTGTATGTGTTGATAAAAATAAAAATAACACGAAAACACCGAATTTCACTTTAATTGATAGCGTCATCGTCACATGTGAATCATATTTTTGTTACGTAAAGTTATCATGTGAAGATATTGGTCAACATACCGCATGCGTCACTAAGTCTGCGACTGCTCTGTTCTCACGTGACTAGATTTTGTTCCCACAAATAGTTCATTAGTTGAACTTTAATTAATGTGAATAGCTCTGCAACAGTTAAAAAAAAAGTAAATGTAAATTAAAAAAAAATTATTTACAATGGCAATGGCACAATTTATCGTGCCTCGATATTATCGTCATTAATACAAAACAATCACAAGACCTACTTTAAATGAGAAACTAGTTTGAAATAAATAATTGAATTTTGTTTTTATTTTTTATTTTCAGTTAAAAATTTTCTACAATGCATAGAGCAAACACAGCCTTCACTTTGGCGGCAACGCCAATTGCACATCAAAACTTTGCAACATGGCTATTAAAGGCCAGCAATCAAATGGCAAGTATAAGTTAACAACAAGCTTATAGCAAATTATAAAAATTACATTTTTACAGATCGTCAAAAATGCTCTAGCCGCTGCATCTCAAATCAGAACTTACAACTCTGCTGCAGCGGAACCATTTGCGAATGGCACAACTGCTACCTATGTCGAAGAGATGTACAATTCTTGGTTACGCGACCCAGCATCAGTGCATACAGTAAAATTATATAATGAAATTTTCTTATTTACTATGGTATATTAAACTTTTCTGTTAACTTTTTTGTTAGTCTTGGGATGCTTACTTCCGCAGCAACTCCTACCAAGGACCACCAAACCTCTCACCAGTGCAATTGCATTCTATGTCACTCCCTAGTTTAGGTGCTGGGGCTGGTGCTGTTGCTGGTGTTGCACCAGACGCTAAAACCATTGATGATCATTTGGCTGTGCAAGCGATTATAAGAAGTTATCAGGTATGCGTTTGTCTGTTATTTTATTTAAAAAAATGTCTGATGTTAATATACTTAGTATATAAGTATTTACATGGTCGTACATAAATTTTTATTCATTAGGTCATCATTTTATGCATTAAGTGCCTTAAGTTTATAGTATTCTCATTTTTATAAATTTAGTTCGACTTTTGTTCAATTAGTTTTTTTTTTTTTTTTTTGTTTGAATGCGTTTTTGTTCAAAATATTTCTTTATTATGCAGTTAAAATATTGTATTATTTATAATGCACAACATTGGGATTTTTCATTATATATCATTTTATTCTTGTTTGCCCATTTACCCTCCACACATGTACTCGTACCTATAACATATATACGAAACAGAAGTTTATATTCATTCAACGTGCATGAAATTGTAGATTTCAAGTCAGAAAACTTTTTGACCCTTGAATTTGAGTTTGTTTTTTTATCATCAAAAGTTCAATTTTGTCTGAACAAAACAATTAATATATGCATACTATATCATATCGAATATAGCCGATTTTTTTTTGTAGGGCTTACTTTCTAAAAATGTTATTTTCTTTTGCATAAGAAAAAGATTAAAATATTGTAGTTCTGCATAACCAAAAATAATTTTTTGTGTATCTCCTATGTAGAATCAAAAAGTTACTATATACGTTTTTGTTTTTTAACTGCCAATTCCAAAAACATTTGAAATTATGTTACTGAACTTTTTATTTAACTCTTTCAATAATGCCAAAATGTTTCCAAAGTAGATTAAAAATTAATATCAAACTATTCAGAACCAAACTGTAAATTTGTAAACTAGTGTCGAAGGCACATACATTGTAGAAAATTTCGAATAACCCCTCTCGCCGAAACATCAGTCTCCAGTACTGGAGTACTTTTCTCAATTTATTTTTTTTTTTTTTGTTCGGTAATGGAAAATGTTCAATGGAATGCATTTAAACCGGTTAGGTTTAAAAAAAATTATAAAAAATAAAGGTTTTTATAATTCAAAAAAATAAAAATCCGATATAACGTTCTTTTTGACAGAAAAGGTGTTATTTTGTTTGAAAAAGTCGATAATGATGATGCTATTGATAAGAGAATCAACATTTAAACATTGAAATATCGATTATATTAATAGAAAAAAACATCATTTATCGAAAATAACGGTTACACTTTTCGTCATAAGCTAAGAAATAAGAATTAAAAATGAAGACTATTTTTTACCAAAAAGATTAAAATTAAAATATCCGGTTATTATTGATTAAAAAAATACAAATCAAATATGACAGTTTGAATAAAAATAATTAAATTCAAAAAAGAATTGATTGAAAAAATATAAATCAATCAATAAAGAAGGACCATGCTGCTATTTATTTGTAAAACCATAATCATCACAATTTATGTAACTGGACATTGTTGTTGCACTATTATGTCTACCTTCACGAAATTAGCTTTGATATACATATTTAGTATCATTTGATCTTCATAGAACAAATGCAATGAAAATTTCCTATATTTTATTCACATTAAAGTTTGGACTAGATTATTAAATTAAAATGGTTGCAAAGTACTCCAGTATCAATTGATTTCTGGGCACAATATGAGAACATTTTATTTTTCTCTTAGCATTCTATTAAATTAAATATAGGGTATACATAAGTTTAAGTTAATATAAAAAAACTTCTTGGTTGTCGTCTTTTTATAATACTAGCTTTTGTATAAATTTACTCTCCTTTGCTATTATCTTCAAACACAGTATTATTGTATATCTTTCGTTTATCTTCAAAACGATAGTATCTTTTACTCAAAAATGGGTGTTTCTTACTATTTGTAATTAAATGTTTGGTATATGACTTTAAAAAAACTAACTTAATTATATCTTTTACCTATTATTTTTATTGCGATAAATAAGTTAAATTTTTCTAGATTATCTACAAAAATTTGAAGCCAAGCTTCTACTTATATTAAAAAAAATACAATAAATTTCACATACCAAAGTTTTTATTTTGTATATTTTTTAAAATTTTCATGAAAATGAAAACATAAAATAACATAAATAATAATGATCAATACCAATCACGAAAAACAGGCACGTGGCCATTTGGCATCAGTCTTGGATCCACTAGGAATTGTGTCACCCCCAGATACTGTTGGCCAAGATGGTACCAGGCGTCGTGCTAATGAAGATGTACTCAGGCAACATTATGGGTTTAAGTTTGGTAATTTATTTTTTTTTTTTGTGATTCTTTCAAACGAAAATGTGTTATAGTTTTATCTTTGAAATTCGGAGTATAGCAAATTGTTGAAAAACCATACCAAGCCATTTTTTTAAATCAACCACCAAGTTGTTGTTTTTAATATATCCTAGTTTTATTTTTCTCATATCTTTTTTGCTGAACTGCACTTTGACTGCTTTTACTATTTGCCGTTCCATTTTTGTAGCTTTGAAAACTTCAAAAAGCATAACAAACGAATATTCTTATGTTCCCATTCGTCACATAATTTGTGTTTTGTACCAATTTTACACACGATACAACCAACTTAATCGTGAATTAAACGTTAAACACTCATCTAACATAACTTACACGCACAATCATGTTTTGAATATTTTCATATTTTGTGTTTTTGTTTGTATTTAACTTCATTTTTTACATTTATTAAAAAAAATTTTATGAATTACATTTTTTATATTTTACGCTTAACTTATAATTATCTACCTTGTTTGCAAAACTTTTTTATTTCTTTAAAATTTATTTTTTCTTTTCTAAACGTATGTTGTAAATATTGTGCATCAAACTTAAAAAAATAAAACACAAAAAAAAAAAAATTAAATGTTAAAATGAATCTATATAGATTCGAGGACATAACATTGCTCACCTTGATCCTCTTGATATTAATACCGCTGAATTACCTGACAACAGCACGACGAAAGCTATATACGCTAATTTCAGTTTTGGTAAGTAAGTTAGTTAGTGGTCTCGCTGTAGTTGATATAAACTGTAAAATTTTTATTGTCATTATATGTATTAGCTAGAAAATTTTCCCTTATAATATTGTAAATTTTTTTAAATGGTTTTGTATTTTCCTTTTAATGTTACTTGTTTACTTTCATCATCCTAATTTTGCTGTTTTTACGAGGATTTTTAAGTTTTGTCAAAATAACTAGATGATATCAAAAATTTAATTAGAATAGCAACAACACTGTAATACATAATTTAATTTTAACAAATTTTATTGGTTTTTTATTTTTAGCAACGGTCGATATCCCTGTATTATTTTACAAATCGATTCATTGTTCTCTTTAATAAAAAAAAATTGCCAATGAAGGACAATACCAACAGATATGGGATAGTACACTAAAATTAAAGTGCACTAAGCTTTTCACTACCACTAAATAAATTCAGTGATAGTGAAGATTTTTTCAGTACCACTTAATAAATTTATTGATAGCAAAACATTTTTCAATACATACATGGATATATTTCACTACCATCTAATAAGTTAAGTGATAGCAGAAAAATGTTTACTATCATTGACATTAATTCTTTTTTGATCATTTTGTCTTAATTGATATTCCAAGTTAAGTTAAACAAATTAGTGATAGTGGAAAAATATTTCACTAACACTATGCTTAATAAAAAATAAAATTTAATGCAGTACTCTCATGTTTGTCATGCGAAAACATTCCGCTCATTAGAAACAGTTTAGTCGTCGATGCGGAAACTTTTATATTGACGTTCTATTTGAACAATAACGATAACTCAACAGTTAATATCTGTATTTATAAATGACGTCAATGTAAACAATTTTAACCGTCTGCACTTCTTGTTTTAATTTTTATTTTGGTTTTTTTTTCTTTGACAGTTTGTTTTAAAATACACAGTATTGAACCGATAAATAAGTTTTACAGGAATACCGATATTGTAAATTTGCAAAAAATTATATACACTTTAGCTTTAGACGTTTCATTAACTGGCTAAACTATTTGACCACAATTTCTAAAATGAAAGATAGTCCAAAACTTTTCTGTTAAATGGACGGTAAATTTTGATTAATTTTTCTTTTGATTTCAATAAAACTTTTTTAACATTTTTCGTAATTTTTATAATTTTTTCACACATTTTAAGCTCTTCGTTTTTAATGGTTTTTTTTTGCTTTTATTTAAACTTAGTTTATGGGCACTTCTCCCTATACCTTAAAAATTGTGTGAAATAGGAAATGGCTCAAAACCATGACCCACCACCAACAATAATAATGTATATATTATAATCATAGTATCTAGAAATCCATTTTTTGCCTCACTTCACATATACATTAAAACAATTCAAAAACAACAAAAAAATAATAATACTCGTATATACAATTCAACTCCTAGGCTCGTGATGCGTAAATCAGCTAAATCCACTTATTTGTTTTTCCTCAAAAATTATAGTTTGTTTAGCAAATTTACACTAGGCTTCTCTGCCTATCCAATCTCGAAAAAATCAGTTTACATTTTGTGCAAAATTTTCTATTTCATATCAATTAGTAAAAAAATAAACAATATTTTTCGTTTGTGTTTATAGAACAGACCATAATTTTTAAATTATTTTTTACTGAGCCTTCTGTTCAGTACTGTTAGTGCGAAAAAAAAACAAAAAAAATTTTGCGCTTAATTTTTGTATGTTTATTTAAAAAAAAAAGGAAATTTCATGTTAAAAAAAAAATCATAAATTACAGACTGGTCGAAAAATATTTTAAAAATGATTACTTTACAATAATTTTTTGACATATTTTATCTCAACGCATAAGTTTTGCTCAAAAAATATTTCTGTATAAACTACGTTTACTGAGCTGATTTTGATCGCAATAATCGGACAAAAAAATTAATCGAAATAAATCGGCTAGTGGCGTAATTGAACCGTACTTCTATGAAAATTATACTAACGGTATGGTGAGTGCACTTAGAAATTGACATATGAGGCGCCCGGTTTCAAAACCGGCCAAGTCCAAAAAAATAAAATTTTCAGATATTCTCATATATAAAAATTTAGACCATGCTTTATCTTTCTACAATGGTTTTAGATTAAAAAAAAATTTTGACACAAATATTACACTTTTTAATTTATTATTGATTCATGGGTTTCAAAACCGGCCAAGTCCATGAACTTGCATTCAAAACCAATCTAACGCCTTGGAATCAAAACCGGCCAAGTCCAGTTCATTGGAATCAAAACCGGCCAAGTCCAAAATTGTTTTCTCAAAAACATTCGCAAACAAAACTTTAAATATCTGATCTGACGTACCTTGAGTAAGAAATTTTATAAGCTATCATGTGTGAAATACTCTTTAATTTTTCAATGAACATAGATGAAAACAAACGTTTTTCGTTGTTTCCCCAAAAGTATGAAATATGGTCTTGGCCGGTTTTGAAACCGGGCGCCTCATATGTCAAGCTATGTAAAAAAGTGATCGAAAATTTCATACAAGTGGCCGTTTGACTGATATTCTGTTCCATATGTATTGGCATACTAAACTACTTGCTAAAAATCAAAATATCCATGAAATTTGAAAAAGTATGGGTTTTAGTACCTATCTAAAAAAAAATCCTAAAGCTGAAAATAGATGAACTGTATAAATTAACTATGGTTATTATAGATAGAAAATAAAATAAAAAATAACAATTTAACTTAGAATCAAAAAATTAAATTAAAAATGTTTATTGTTGTAATATGTATCTTTGTTTATCGAAAAAATCTCAAATAAAAAAAGTACATAATTGGAAAAAAGTAAAAATTAAGTAAATTTAAAATAGCGAATAATGTGCACGTTCAAGTTTTTAATTGACTATAAAAAAATATTTATTAAATCCAGAGGAAAACAATTATATAATTATGTTAGCTTTAGTTCAAACTAAAACATGATGAAAGCGTTGTGTACAAATTAAGTTTTATTTTTGTTTTAATTAATTTCAACCTATCACTTACAAATTTTGTTACAAACATCCTTCCCTTATGTTTTTTAAGCATGTTCTAACCGATTTGTTCTCCGAATTTCAATTAATTTTCTAACATACTTGTGAATTAATCTATTTAATAAAACATTCTAATTGAATAACTTATTTTCCAAGGTGAAAACGACATGGATCGTAAATTCAAACTTCCCAGCACAACATACATTGGAGGAAATGAACAGGAGTTACCATTGAGGTAACTAATGTTAAATGATTACAAATATCTATTTGATGTTTAAATGTGTGTTTTTTTTTTCAATTTAGAGAAATTTTGAACCGTCTAGAGAACGTATATTGCAATAAAATTGGAGTCGAGTTCATGTTTATCAACTCATTGGAACAATGCAATTGGATTCGAAAACGTTTTGAAGCCCCCGGCGTCATGAACTTTACACCTGAGGACAAGCGTTTGATTTTGGCTCGTTTAACACGTGCCACTGGCTTTGAAGCTTTCTTAGCTAAGAAATACTCTTCTGAGAAACGTTTTGGTTTGGAAGGTTGTGAAATGATGATTCCTGCGTTGAAGGAACTCATTGATGTCTCGACTAACTTAGGCGTTGAATCTGTTATTATGGGTATGCCACATCGTGGTCGTCTTAATACATTGGCTAACGTTTGCAGAAAACCATTGCATCATATTTTCACACAATTTGCTGGTTTGGAGGCTGCTGACGATGTATATTTCAATTGTTATATTTAATTTTTTCATTTATATATTAAATAAATTTTATGTATTGCTTTAGGGTTCTGGTGACGTCAAATATCACTTGGGCACCTATATTGAGCGCTTAAATCGCGTCACAAACAAAAACATTCGTTTGGCTGTTGTTGCTAATCCATCTCATTTGGAAGCTGTCGATCCCATTGTGCAGGGTAAGACACGCGCTGAACAATTCTATCGTGGTGATCAGGAAGGCAAAAAAGTCATGTCGATTCTTATTCACGGTGATGCCTCTTTCTGCGGTCAAGGTGTAGTATATGAAACGATGCACTTGTCCGATTTACCAGATTACACTACACACGGTACCATTCATCTTGTGGCCAATAATCAAATCGGTTTTACAACCGATCCACGTTTCTCACGCTCCTCACCATACTGCACAGATGTTGCACGTGTCGTAAATGCACCTATTTTCCACGTGAATGCTGATGATCCTGAAGCTGTCATGCATGTGTGCAAGGTGGCGGCTGAATGGCGTGCAACCTTCCACAAAGATGTTGTTATTGATTTAGTTGGCTATCGTCGTAATGGACACAATGAAATTGATGAGCCAATGTTCACTCAACCGCTTATGTACCAAAAGATCAGACAACATAAAAATTGTTTGGACTTGTATGCTGATAAGTTAATTGCTGAAGGTACTGTAACCGCTGAAGAAGTGAAATCTGTACATGATAAATACGAAAAGATTTGTGAAGAAGCTTTCGAATTAGCTAAGAAAGAGACGCATATTAAGTACAAGGACTGGCTTGATTCACCATGGTCTGGCTTTTTCGAGGGTAAGGACCCATTGAAGGTTTCACCCACAGGCGTTAGGGAGGAGACCCTTATCCATATTGGTAATAGATTTTCTCAACCACCACCAAATGCTGCTGAATTTGTGATACACAAGTAATTGTCTTATATGTTTTATTAATTAAGTTTTTTATCTGGCTTCAAATCGGTTAAATCAACATTTCGATTAACTAAAGAAAAGAAAAAACTTAAAAGTTATTAGTATAAGGTCACATTTCGTAATATATTTTAATTTTTCTATTTGCACAGAGGTCTACTGCGTGTATTAGCTGCTCGTAAAAATATGATTGAAGAAAAAAATATTGATTGGGCGCTTGGAGAGGCTATGGCATTTGGCTCACTACTCAAAGAAGGCATACATGTCCGTCTTTCTGGTCAGGATGTAGAACGTGGTACCTTCTCACATCGTCATCATGTGCTCCATCATCAGTTAGTAGATAAAGCCACCTACAATTCACTACAACACATGTACCCGGATCAGGCGCCGTACTCTGTTTCGAACAGTTCTCTTTCTGAATTCGCTGTACTCGGCTTTGAGCATGGTTATTCAATGACCAATCCAAATGCACTTGTATTGTGGGAAGGACAATTTGGTGATTTCGCCAATACAGCACAAACCATTATAGATCAGTTTATTGCTAGTGGTCAAGCTAAATGGGTGCGTCAGTCAGGTATAGTGTTGCTCTTACCACATGGCATGGAAGGTATGGGACCTGAACACTCATCGGCACGTCTTGAACGCTTTCTGCAAATGTCATCTGACGATCCAGATTATTTCCCACCTGAATCGGATGAATTTGCCATTCGTCAGTTGCACGATATTAACTGGATTGTGGCGAATTGTTCAACACCTGCTAACTATTTCCATATCTTACGTCGTCAAATTGCTTTACCTTTCCGCAAACCATTAATTCTCATGACCCCAAAGTCTTTGTTGCGTCATCCTGAGGCCAAGAGTCATCTCAGCGAAATGACCGAATGTAGTGAGTTCCTACGCATTATCCCTGATGGAGGTCCAGCTAACGACAATCCTTCAGCTGTAAAGAAAGTAGTATTCTGCTCTGGAAGAGTTTATTATGATTTGAAAAAGGCACGTGCCGTTAAAAAACTAGAAAACGAAGTAGCTATTGTGCGCGTTGAACAGGTATGTCGTATACATTATTAAAAATTGCAATGAATTCTGTATTATTATTAATTATTTAATTTTTGAATAGATTTCGCCCTTCCCATTCGATTTAATTAAAGAACAAGCTGAGTTGTACAAGGATGCTGAATTAGTTTGGGCTCAAGAAGAGCACAAAAATCAAGGTGCATGGCCCTATGTGCAACCACGTTTCCTGACCGCTCTCAATCATTGCAGGGACGTTGGGTAAGTTGCATTTCTTTAATTAATTTAGACTTTGCTCATACATATATTCATTTTATTCGTTGCCAATAAAATGCAGTGTCATGAAATGTCTTATGAAATAATAAGTTGAATTTAAATTATTGCTTCTCAGTGAGCAATACCATAGTAATATTGTGTGTGTGTTATTAATTTTTTATTTATAATTTAAGCTTTCTTTGATTGTGTCTACTTAAAGCACTTTGCTGTGCGTTTTTTACTAATTTATTTCTATTCAAATTCTTTCTGTAACTTTCTAACTATTTTGCATTAACCAATCATTTTACCAAACCTTACATGTTTATCCTAGTTGAACATACACCAAAATATCGTTTTTTATACACTTTTTTTGATCAATTGCAATTCTTTTGTTCTATTATACTTAACTGTGTACAGCATTTTATTTCTTCCTTAAACAAATACCGAAATGAATTTGCCAAATATAAAACATTAACTTTCTTTTTTTCTCTTTGCTGTTTTCTATTTTTTTTATATGAATAATCCTTTATTATATTCATAGTTTAGGTAAATTTTAACCTTATTTTTTTTTAAGTTGAAATGGAAATGATGCGTTAAACTAAAGTCTGTCAAATATGTGAACGGAAAATTCATTTGGCGGAAAGTTCAGATATCAGTCCACTACGTGATTAATATTTTTAAGTGAAACTTTGAGTGGAGCCTAATTTTTCCGCCGAGTGGTCAGAACATGATATTGCTAAAATAATTAGTATTAAGCAGTATTATATAAAACGTTTTTTTGGAAAGACTAACACTTCCTTTGTTAAAAAAAAATCTACGTTATTCTTGAGAGCCCTATGCGTGAAGTAAATCAAAATGATTTTATACCAAATAAAAACTATAAAAGTATAGAAAAATAACAATACAGCTGCTTACTTTTTTGACCCAATTTTTTTGTCTCATCAATGTGCTCATTAGTTATCTGAGATAACTGAATCCATGATGCGATTTCGGACTCAGCAAAATATGCTTTAAATTTAAATTCAGTGCACGATCTTTTAGTTTTTTGGTAAAAAGAGTTAATTTTTTAACAACTACCTACAATGAACTATTGTGGAATAAATACACACTAGAATTTAATATATTAAATCGTATCATTTTCATTTTTGCTTCCCATAAGTAATTTATTATGACTCTGTTATAAGAATTTGAGATTTTAGAAATTCATTAGTGATGTTTTCATTATCACCCCGCATGGCTTATTAATTTTCAGGATTTTTTTTTTACTTATCTTCTTGATTCAAAAAATTGCTCTCAACTTTTATTCTCTATATTATTTCTTTCTTATTTTAATGCTGTAAATTTTAGTACTAATTTATTACTTCTACTTAAAATAATGCTGCTTTAAATTTAACTCTCTTTTTGAAAATTACTGCAATATAGAAAAATATTTTTAAAATTTAATAAAAAAACAAAAAAAGCCCATTTCTTGTATGTGTGTGTGTGTTGTTGTTCCAGCCTAAGTGATGAGAAATCCTCTTCCTCTTCTACTACTACTAAGTCTACTACCAATGAAAGTGATTTTGATTCTGATACTAAATCGAAACCTTGGCTGAGTCGCATGTTTACCCCAAATCAAAATGAAACCAACAACCAGAACGAGCAATCAGCAACCGCTGGTAGTGGCTTTAATGCCGCTAAGCATTTCGATTTGAAAAATTTGGGTCATGATTTCAATAGACCAGCTGGAAATGCTCCTGCCGCTGGCTTGCGTATATCTAAAACTGGAAGAAAAATTAGGTGAGGGAGCCGAGCGACTGATAAGATTTGATTGATATCATTTCAAAAGTCGGGTCAAAATTTGTTTTTTTTTATATATTCAAACAATACAATATTTAACCTGTATATGAATATCTCACAATTTATTTTATATATAGCATATTTTTAATATGTAAATTGTTGGGGCATTTAACCTTTACAAAAAAAAAAAATTTCATGTTATTTTCTGTTGCATATCTAAATTTGAATTTTTTCAAAAGTACTAATATTTTTTTTATTTCAATGGCAAATTCTAATTGAGTTCAATTGACAATTTATAATACCATCTTTTTATTTTTTCCTTACATTTAATTTAAAGTTAATTAGTAAATTGATGTTATTGGGTATAAATAAAGCGATGAACATAGAATACAATTGTTTGTCGCCTTCAATGTCCGCTTCCCCGCCTGCCTATACCCTAAATTGTTATGCACGTTTGTTCAAAGATATAACTACCCATCAGCAAAATTGCCCGCTTGTCAAAAAGCCAATGCGCCTTCCTAACATTTTCATAATTGTGTCATATATAATACCATTTTGTTTTATGTGTTTAAAAAATGTTTGTTCTTATTTTTGTTTCCTTCACCTAATTTTTGTTCCATGTTAAAAATTTGATTGAAAATTTATTTTTTTTTGTGTTCGGTGCGATCTCCAGTTTTTAGTTTATGCTGCTTGTATTTTTGTTTTACAATGATTGGTCAGTTAAAATCTAAAATTTCTCTTTTTGTAACTATTTATAACTTTATTTTATTTTGAATTATTTTTTCTAAGTGATTGTTTAGACAATATAAAATACCAAAAAGTAGCATGTATATTATATTTCAAAAAAAAAATTCGTTCATTCCATTTGTTAAGATTTTCATTATTCGAAATAATAATTACTGATTTCAAGTTTATTATTTATTTTTTTAATTAAATTAATTTTATATATTTTCTCATTTCGGTCGTTGACGAGAGCAATGTCGCATTTTATCCGTTTATTTGAGAATTAATTGTAAGCTCTTTCACGTGATCTTTTACAAGACTATGAAAGGAAACCGAATTTAATTTAATTATATTGGAAAATTTGACTTTTTAAAAGATATTTACTCTCACTGATATGATATACTTGTCAGTTCTTACAGGCATAACTGTCCACTGTTAGAATATAGTTTTAATTCAATTATATGCGACAATCTCACTGATACTTTTTTGACAGTTTACTGAAAAAGATGCGAAATGTAAGTAGCTAATACTAGTGCTCAAGACTTATAAAAAGGTAAAGCTTCGTTATTTGTGATACGATGTGCGTAAAGGGACCATATTCATTTAACAAACTAAAAACTTTAATAGTTTTAAGCTTTTAACGATCGGAGTTTGAGTTTAAGATCTTCAATGATCTTGATTTATTTGTCGAGTGTATACTGTGTGTCAAAAAATCCAGTGTCATAATTTGACATAATCTCATTATCGAAAATTTTGACACGAACGACAACCTTATTTTTCCAGGCCAAATTTTTAAGCATAATGTTTCATTATGCATATCTTACCAACGCCTGAGCACCCTTAATGTTTATCGGATTTTTACCGCTTTTTAATTTCTGTTTTCTTATTTTCTTTCCGCTTTCCTAACTGCTCAACCGGTGTACACATACATACATACATATATGAGAAAAAAAATAAAATATCGAGACTTCAGCTTTGCCAAGAACCTACTCAAATTTTGATATTTGCTTTTGTTGTATCTCAATAGGTACTTAATATATGGGATGGCATTTGAAACAAAGATTAGAACAATCGCTGTTATTGATCCTTTTTGTAAAAATTGATCGAAACTGTTTTGGCAATAATTTGGGAAGGAATAATGGTATTTTAATAATATTTCGTTTTATTGTAACTTATACATAACTTATAAGTTCTGCATACAAAAAATCTCAAAAACCTTTATACGAACAACTTCTTATATTTAGTCTTAAAGCATTTGATAATAATCCGTTTCCAAAAAAATAAAATAATTTTTACTCTCAAATTTTCGGCAAACCAGCAATCCAAAAGAATCCAGTAAAAACTTCCACAGTTTGACTATTTTGGCTTGCTAAGGTCCATTTGTGAGCAAGAAATAATTATAACTCATTCGATACCTTCATGAAATCTAACATACAGAACTTTTCAATTGTTATGACAAAACTTGTTTCTTTTTTTTTCAAACATTTATTATTGGTAATTCATATTCAACATTTAAAAAAAAAAACTAAAAATGCGACATCCTTACCTCACATTTATAAAGAGTAAAAATAAAATCAATAATTTATAGTCAGAGAATATACCCAGCGGCAAATATGTTATACACAACATCGATGAATAGCTATAATCATTGTAGGCAGTAATGCTTACAACCCCAGCGCCAACTGTAAATGCTTTTTACAAAGGGATGGCCGCTTTGTAGGCAGCTTGCCTACATCTCTATATACAATGTGTAGCAAGGAAAGGCAGATTGCCTCCAAACTTCGCTTACTAAGTGCCTGTATGCAGCCAACAGGCAAGACCCCTTACATCTCTATATACAAATCAGACAGCAAACAGACAGACTGCCTACAACTCCATATACAAGGCAGGCAGCCAACAAACAGACTGCCTACAACTATATATACAAAGCAGGCAGCCAGCAAGTGGACTGCCTACAGCTCCATATACAAAGCAGGCAGCCAGCAAACAAATTTGCCGCTGGGATAAATTTACGAAATTTTTCAATCTCAAAAACGCATTTGTCGGAGAATTTACTTCTCGTCAAATGTTGAGTGGGAGCTGACCTCAGGGGCGGTAAATTTATAAAACTTTGCAATCTCAAAAATTTATTTCGCGGAAACATCAGAGACTGTTGCCCTCCGTCAATCAAATCACATACATTTTTTGAGGTTGCACGCCTGAGATTTTATCGTCTGCTAATGTTTCCGTGTAGTGAACTTAAAAAGGAAAATTAAGAAGTCACTTAAATTCGCTTAGCGTTGACAAGCAAATTTTTTTAATTGAGTCCTCCAAGTTGCAAAAACTGCAAGAAGAAGAATTGAATTGGAAGAATTGAATTTTCTATTTTTAGTTAATTTAAAAAAATTGAAGTTAATACTAATTTTTAACGTTGTACGGCTAAAAAAAAAAAAACCTAATGCGACCCTAGGTAGCACGAGTAGCACAATTGACTTTTCAATAGTAGCACATTTGAAAAATAGCGTACGACAACACTGTGCACTTGTACAATTTGGCAATTTTTAATCGCCGCAATAAATAACGATAGGCTCTTTTTCTGGTTATTGTTTAAACTTAGAAATTGCACTAGTTTTTCCTTTAATTATATTTTTATTTTGAATGCATTTTTGTGACTTCATTTCAATTTTTCATACAATTTTCAACTCTAGCTTATTACATTTTATATATTTAACTGTGTAACTAACATATTTACTACTAAAATAAATGCTATGAATGTGTGTGTATGTTTGTATATTCAATTTGTACTTTATGCATTCATCAATTAGTTTTTAACAACTAATATTTAAGGAAAAATGTTGCATTATTACTTATATTTCTGTTGCTATTTGGCTCATCGTTTGTTTTACAAAATGAAATGTCCCATCAAAAAAATTTTATATGTGCGCATAAATAAGACCAAAGCAAAACTTAATATTTTATTAATTCAAGTATATCTTTATATTTTTCCAACTTTATTCCTTTCATTTTCCACTTATCTATACTCTTCACATCACGTGTGAAACTTGAAAAAATTTAGCTATGTTGGACGCGCTACTAGCTCCTCTACCGCCACTGGATCTAAGGCACAACATGTTCGTGAACTTAATTCTTTATTAGGCGATGCTACTTCGATATAAATTCTGCTACACAACCACCCAACATCGTAAACTCTACACAAATTACATCAACAACTTTAATATTTATATAGGGACGATATCGATTTGAGGTCAGAAAAGTTATAATACATGCGCTGTTTATTCTTTTAACGATGACAACGACGACATGAATTAAATACCATATGTTAATATTAAAACTTAAACTTTAATTTAGAAAATTTACAACTTATACAACTCATGAAAATAAAATGATGACTATTATTAGCTAAGATAAATGAATAAAAACATTTTAGTAGGCACATCATTTTTAGTGAAACATACAAAATAAAAAAGCAGAATGTTTAAAGAAAAAAATACATATTAACGAAAAAAAATCAAAATATAACAAAAATGTAAAATGAAATAGCGAAAAAAGTGCTAAGAAAAACTTAAAAAAAGAAACCGTGAAACAATTTTAATTTTATGCTTATTATTTATTAAATTATTACATATATATCGCCTTTTGTAGATTTCTTCTATTTTTAATAACTTTATTTTGTTTATGATTTAATTAAGTACCATTAAAATTTACAACAAAACGTAAAAACAAGCAAAATGTTGGTTGAATTCTTTATTTTACTTGCTAAATGAAATAGCTGAAAAAAAAGAAACTAAACTACTTAATCAGGGATTTTAAAGTGAACGTATTATTTTTTTTTTGTTTGTGTATTTATAAAGAAAAAAAAATTATTTAATTTATTATACAGTTAGGCAGCTAGCAAGCATGGTTAAATGGTGTTTCTAGTTATAAACGAAAAAGGGCTTTTTATATTCTAGTCCTTTTTATGAAGCATAGTGATTTGATAATTTTGTAAGCGTCTTTTTGCAAAGTGATTGCGTTGAAGCAAATTTTGCTAACAACATATTAAGTGCTTATAAATTACATACATATGTATATGATTTTATCTTATGTAACCTTGTAACACATTAATTAAATTGCGTTTCATAATAATTTTATAGTTGTTATAGTTTGTTGTCAGTAAAAACCACAATTTTACCACAATATACATATATGCTAAGTGCTATAATCTTCAAATAAAAATAGCAACAATAAATAGTTGTTTTCGAAAAAGTATTTAAAATCTTGATATTAAATAAAAATTTAAAAATATAGTCACAACTTATTTAATTTCGTTGGAAATTTTGTTTTATTTTATGTTGAGTTTTTTGTTGTTTTTTACAAACATGCCTTGTCAAGTATTGTATGCAATACAATATATTTGTTAACAAATAAGTAATTTGTGTCACAATTTTATTAGAAAAATTGTGCAAGCTCTGTTATTTGTCCCATTATTTATTTTAAATACTTTTTATTCTGTCATAACAAAAATATTATAGATTAGTTATTTATGCCTTCGAGAGAGAATAGTGTTTGGACAATCACAATGTCTTAAAAACTTAACACCGTTGCCCGATAATTTCAGCCGATTCAGAAAGTTTTCCAATATTCTTATGAATTTCGTTTTCT
Source organism: Tricholauxania praeusta (assembly GCA_949775025.1). NCBI lineage: Eukaryota > Metazoa > Arthropoda > Insecta > Diptera > Lauxaniidae > Tricholauxania > Tricholauxania praeusta. Next base: position 28,791,622 of record OX459028.1, read on the forward strand.
ATAAATCAAGCTGATTTTGGTTTTAATATCCAATACTCTGCCGTGCAAAAGCTTAAAACGTTTTTGTACACAGAGCCCAAAACTTTTGAACCCTTTTTTTTATCTGAACTATTCTTACAATTTCTACTATTCTTTCAATGTAAAATACCATAAATATTACACTTGTGCACTTGCCAATTGTGAGCCATTAATGTCCAAAATAGGGAAAAAGTGAAGAAGAAACGAAATACTCGTTAGAACAATCAGCAAGTGGAACAAAAGCAACAAAAAAAGAGTACCGGAGATCCATTCTGAAATCAATATGAAGCGCTTCAAAAATATATCAGTTGATACAGTAAAAAATGCATTTGTGAGAAGCTGAACTTTTCGGACGTGTGGCAGTGGAAAAAACATTGATTGAAACATTTAGAATGTATCAATAATGAACAAAAAACGACTTCAGAAGAGTTCTTTGGACAGACGAATCGTAGTTTAGATCCAAAAATCGAATTTATGTTCAACGCCTTGCTGCATAAGAATTGCAGCGTCCACGGTAGAACATGGTGGTGGCTGCGCTATGATCTGGAGATGTTTCTTTGCAAATGGAGTAGGAAACTTTGTTCTCATCGAGGATACAATGAAAAAAGAAAACTATGAACTCATACAGCATGCTCTGCCATTTGGCTTTGACTTAATTGAAGAAAAATTTATAATGCAAACGATGTAAGGAGGCTCTAGAAAAAAATGAAGGCGAAAACCAGCTCATGTAAACATGAGGAAGAGCTAGATAGACGAGTCCGAGACAAAGATCCTTCTACAATAGAAATGATGTGGATCACATCACGAGTCCGAGAAAAAGATCCTTCTACAATAGAAATGATGTGGATCACATTATTTTGAATTGCTGGAAGTCCATGCCACAAGATACAATCAAAAATTAATTTCAAGAATGATTTTGGGCTCCTTTAACCTGAGGCGATCAAAAATTCAGACCTACTGAAGGTCGAACACATAAACTTTTCATGAGGGTACCGATCTTAACTTTTTTTTTTTGACCAGCTAGAGGAGGTATACCCCCTGGAGCTGACTTAAGGAGCTAAAACTCGACTTGAACCTGATTAAGCGAGCCAAAAAGAACCCACATTTCAAGAATCGAAAAAATTTGAGCCCACGCAAATAAGCGTGACTAAAAAACTTTGTACTAATTGGGAATATGATATCTAAATCTGTTTTATAGTGCACTGTTTCCAATTCAATAGTTATACCAATTTAAACCTTGACATTTGTGAAATATGTATAAGATATTTTCTAGCTGAATTAAGTTTATGTTTTTTATTGTTGAAGCTATGTTTTATTTTTCTTTAAATCGGAATAAAATTTATATAGGCTACATACTTTGAGGCTGTCCACTCAATGTGCAGTAGAACTTTAACCGTGACCTCTGTGACTCTTATTGCAATTTTCACAGTAGAAAATTAACTTGCCAATTTTTAAAGTTACAGTGGCAAGTTATCCGGCAATTAACTGCTCAACATTAAAGAGTAAACTGTTGATTTCTAAAAAAAAAAAAATTATAGCTGAATCAACAGCGCTATTTTAAGAGTTAACTCCTCAATGCGAAATCCAAAATAGGTTGACTCGCTTTGTGCTCATTAATCTCAGTTAAAGTTATTGGTTAGTTAACACGCCACTGTGAAAATAGCCTTAAGTGTATATTCTCGCTTTCGGAAATAAAATATTTAAATAATATAACTTCGGAAATCATCACCACAAACCTTTAAAATTTCTTAGCACTTATTAACTAACTAGTTGTTTAACAAAAAAAAAAAAAACTTACGAACATGTCTTAGCTAAAAGAAAATCTAATCCAAACCTTTGAAAACAAAAACTTGTACAATTTTTCAAAATATCTTTATTAGACTGTAAGATAAAATGGCGAAAACTGAAAGATTTTTAAGATGATTTTTTGTTTTATGCAGTTGAGAGCTGTTGTATATCCATTTTTTACGAAACTTTTATTATCGTTTTCAAGATGTAAGACAAAATACTAAAGTTAAACTACGTCATTGCTTACTGTAAGGAAATACAACATATAGGGTGGTATGCTATTACGAATGTTAAGAAAAATGCCACATTTACGGAGGTAGTCTGTCTTATTTGTTCACAAATTGTGTTTGGTCATAAATTTAACCAATTAAAACAGTTGGAGCCTTCGAGAATGCTTTTTAAATAATGTATTGTTTTATTACTAAAGTGCTGTCTGTAAAAAAGGGGTTTTCTTTGCGAAACGCATCACTTATCAGACCATCTTCGTAAAACGAGTTCGATAATAGCAATTGATATAAACATTTCGTTTCAATACATTTCAGTAAGTGATTTTTTTCTCAATTTCTTAAATTGAAATTTTACTTCATGTTTAAATTGTTGCCAATAAACGAACGAATTAAACTTGTGTAAGATTGAAAAATTGTTACCAAAGAAAGAAAAAATAAAAACTTTTTTTATTTTTAATTCCACACTAGAATCGAAATTGAGATCTGGTTCGAATTATAACAAAGTTTCAAAACTCCGGTCAGAGTTTCGAATTCGTCAAACAGATTTAATTGACACAATGGGTATCAAACATACTCTTATCGGAATCAACACTGTTTTCGGCTAGAATTTACAGTTTCGGTTATAAAATGTGATTCTTTTAGAGTGATAAAACTTTAAATTGAAATAAAGCATAAATAAGTTTGAATCCAAATATATTTCTTATATAACAGATTATTCTATGAAATTTATTGTATAAATAATTTTCGGCATAGGTAACTTCCGATTAGCTCTTAAAAATTATGTTAGAGTGGCGGCCTCACTTAGACTATAGGGTTTCATAGTGATACCACAAACTTCAGTTTAATTTGTAAATTCTTTTTCTTCCAGCATTATGAAAGGAATATAATATGGTGGTGCCTGTTTCTACAGCAAATCTATAAATGTTACTTAGGTGAATTTTTGTTAGTTCCCCCAAAGATATGAAAAAGGGCTAACCAAAATATTTTAAGCAATTTTCTGTCAAACAGGTCAAGAACAAAACAGTATTACATAACATTCCTCTGCACCAGTCGATACTAAACTCTAGGACCGTAATACTTAGAATGCAGTGGGCAATTACAATTTTGGTCAATAAAATTTCCGTAGCAAACGGTCAACTCTTCTGTTTACAAATCTTTAACAGATTTGAGCTATAAATTAAAATATAGCCCATTAAACCATGTGAGTAATTTCTGACATTGTTTTCGGATCTCTTATCCTCATATATGTAATTCTTATAAACGATTCTAAAATGCTCAGACATTAGCCTCTTTTTCTACTAAAACGGTTTGTCATTGAAGAAGAATAATTCATGAAATTTTTCTTGGAGCTTTTACTCTCATAAAGAGCTCAAGAGACTCATAAGCAGTGGTGCCCACTACCACTAGCATCGATAAGCATGTGTTGATGATTCTGTATACGTTTTTTTACGCTCATTGATCTTTTTTAACGCTCTTTAAGCGCTTTCTCGTTCTCATTTTTACGCTATTTGAGCGCCTGCTCGTTCTCTGGGCAGCACCGCTCATAAGCAGTGGTGCCCACTACCACAAGCAATAATAAGCATGTGTTGATGATTCTGTATACGTGCATGGTTTTTTACGCTCTTTAAGCACCTTCTCGTTTTAATTTTTACGCTCTCTGAGCGCCTGCTCGTTCTCTGGGCAGCAGCGCTCATAAGCGATCCTAAAGCACTCAGCTTACTCAGTTATTTGTTTAACAAGAATTAAAAAAAAATAAAACTTGAATTGTTTATTAAAAAAATATTTGTTATTACATAAATAAACCGAACTTGGTCCAAATTGATAGTTCAAAATGGAGCTGCCGCCACATTGACTTGAAAAACTGTCTTGAGGTGGTTATTTAATTGTCTTACATCGAAACCACCCTTTTGTTTGTATCACTTTGTTATCTTTGTCGAGTTTTGTAACGCTCTTTTCGAAAATAATTTTTGTATTCGGCCAGAGAGGTAGGTACAAGCAATTTTTTTTGGTTTGTAAGAATTGTGTTAAAAGTCTTGCTTAGGTAGGACTTGAACTTCGAAAAAAACCTTATTAAATCTATTATACATATATCCTGGATAGAGCGAATATTTGGAACAATTTGGTTTGGGATTTTTGTTCAGAGACTTTAAGAACTTGGAATCTGATTCAGCATTTTTTCTCGTTTTAAATTCAACTCAGAGTTTTTTCTGATTTTTTTAGAACTTTTGTATATGTTTTTAAAAGCATATAGAAAGAAAGAGTATATCTGTATTTTAGAGAGTCTAGTCGTAATGTTTATGTGCCGGAAATTGTTTTTAAAGAATGTCTCAAAATAATCTTTTAAATTAATACAAAACCAGCTTTATCTCTCTAAAAAATCGTCCTTTACATATGGTCACAAGTAAATGAAAACAAAATATGTTTCGAATAGAAAAAATGTCACTGTTATGGTATTTAAGTAAACCAGCTAAGAAAACGTACTACATGACTTAAAGATATGTAGAATAGTAAACCTAAAGATTGTTAAGCCTTTAAGGTTTTATGGCCTTTTGTTACTTTTTTTTTAGTAGTAGGCATCATAGTTGCAATCAACCAATATATTTAATAAGTGAAAACAAAAAAAACTAAAAAGTGGTTAAGTACCTCCCTTCTACATTAAGAATGTAATGTGCGTATAAATGTAAGTGTATTAAAATAAATTTAAAAAATTGCACGAATATTGTATGACAAAGAAAAATTGGAATTATTTATCCAAACTAAAGCTTAAAGTATGCTACGCATATATCGTATGTATTATATATTTGCACCCAAAATATTAAAGTAAATAAAGAAAACTATTCCAAAAACTTATTGAAACTAAATGTTTTTTTTTTACTCATCTATATACAAAAAAAAAAAGAAAAAAAAATTGCATTGAATTACAGCAAAGAAACAAAACATTTCGCCCACAAAGTTCAATGTTGTAAACATTAACTTTCTGTTTATTTATGACCCTCACCTTGCATTGTCAGTAGCTCGCCAATTTTCCTGATGTCTCACTTCACAGGCTAAATTGACGTTGCTAATTAATTGCAATATTTAGCTCCACCCAGTCAATATGGCTGCCAGCCTTCCTTGGCTCAATTTTCAACAATTTCGTTGCTCTTAAGAATGATTTTATTGCGCCAAATTAAATGGCGTACATAAAATAACTTTTAAAATCGCCAACAATTGAAAAGATATAAAATGATTTAAAGATTTTACGTAAAAACTTGCATCAAAGGTACGTAAGTAAGTACGTATGGATGTACATAACAATTCATTGACTGATGCATTTCTTTGAGACAAACGTCGGAAGATAATCCCAAAAACATATCTACTAATAAATTTACGTGGTAAAAAAGTACTTCAAATGCGACACTTTTATAGCTATGGCGTCATTACTTTTTGATTTTGTTAAGATATTATTTAAAAAAAAAAATTTTTTTGGCTCATTGAATTGTGTCTAGAAATAAAAAAAAAGAGAATAGTGTGCCAAATATCTAGAGTGATAAAATATTTATCAAAGTAGTTTTTCTCGCTTAAATTCTTAAATCTTCTTCTTGATTGAATTGTTAATAATTTTGCTATATATCGACGACTAACCACACAAATGTGAGAGAAAAATTTTACAAAAACAGTTAAATACGGTAAACTATAACTTGCATAATATTTACTGCACTCTAGTGTTAAGTAAATTTTTCAATAGATTGGAACTAAAAACGATTTCCAGATGTTACAAGCAGTACGATTTCATATAAATAAAAATATATAAAATTCTGTATTCTCAAATTTGCAAATTTTTACTCACAGCATTTGTGTTGTTAGCCTTCAGTATGTAGATTAAGGCTTTTCAAGTGAATCAAAAATCTTTTTTTAGCTAAAATTTAGTTTATGCTAAAAAAATTATACTATAGTCAAAGAAAACTTTATTCTCTTAAACATTTATATGAAATACTTTTTTTTTTATTTTCAAGGATTTTTATTTTTCTACGACAGAACAAAAAAATTACACTTTTAAATGTTGAAGGTAATTCAATTTTCTACTACTTGGTTTCACACCACTTTTTCTTTGCACTATTAGGAACGTAGTTAAAGCTCGATAACACAGGTCAACACTAGTTTTGGTGCCGAGAAGCTGTACTTTTTTTTTAACTAAGGACCTTATACTGATTACATTATTATCAAAAATGTTGATATCCTACGTGTAGTTTTCTAGATTTTGCCTTGTAAAAAAAAGGCTCACATGAAAAACACTTTGCATTATTTAAATAAAAACTTTCTTTTTCGCGACTTTTTCGCGAATGAGGTGTAGTCGGACTATCACGTTGCATCCCCCGGCAATAGTCAGCCATTATATGGCGATCCGATCGGCCTTGGTATCTTTCTTCTATAGTCTTTAGGTCCTGGTGAAACCGCTTCCCTTGCTCTTCGCTATAGGATCCAAGATTGTCTGGGAATTGGTCAAGATGACTGTGAAGGTATTGCACTTTGATTGACATATTACATCCGAAGTTATTAAAGTGTTCTGGCATGTCATTTACAATTTCAGAGTAATTTTCTGACTTTTGTTAAGTGAGCAATACCAACTGAACCAAAGTTGTTGCCATTGTGTAGAAGGACACACTTAAGACTTCGTTTAGAGCTGTCTATAACGAGACGCAATTCATTTAGATGGTATTTTGAAAGGCCCATTTCGAGAATAAGGCCTTGCACATCCGAACAACAAACAATATCATTTTCCGATTGAAAAAAAGGTAGCAAGTCTTGCTCTCTTGTTTGATAGAACGTCACTTCTGTACCTGACGACAACAAGGTTTTTTCTTTTAATCTAGAAGCCAAAACCTCTACAGATTATTTAGGGAGTTCAAGATCCCTTATCAAATCATTTAATTCTTCTTGGAAAAAAGATTTTGGCACTGTAGATGGTATTCCTTCGAAATCGCTATCGCTACTCACTTCATAAATGACTTCTTCAAATGATGATTCACGAATGGAACAAAATGCTGGAATAGGTACTTCCTCTGAATTTGGTAAGGGTCTTTTAGCAGAGTCTAAGTCTGGATAAATAATTTTTTTTTTTAAACGTTTACACCATACAAATTAATACAGCAGAAGTAACAGTTAACAAAGTGATTTTTTTGTTCTTTCCTTTGCATAGGTATTCGGAACCTCACATGGTTTCTTTTACCACTAATACACTGTCTTAAGTGTTCATAGCATATTTTACAAACCATTTGGAGTATCCACGGCTTGTATTCATCCACAATTTTCGACTTAAAGTAAGCATAATAAGCACTTTTTATAAAATCTGTTATAGGTTTTCTGAAATTTTTCACCGTGCATTCACCACAGCGGTAACAAAACACATTTGGATCAATGAGACAACTTCTTCGCAATGAAGACATGATATAAAAATCAATTTATTTTTAGAAATTTATCGATAAAATAGCAAATCATGCACACGGAAGTACTTATTACAACGAATATTCAAAAGTGACCGTTTATCAAAAATGGCACGTAGGAAAAAAAAATTAAAAATATTTTTAATGTTGCCAGTACATACTTAATACAAAACCACTAACTATATCTCGGCACCAAATTTTTTTTTTTTCGATTTGTTGACCTGTGTAATTGGCACTTTCACTACAAAATTTGACATTTCAAAGCATTTTTATATAATAAATAAGGGAAATATTAAATATCGTTTCGATGATTCGTTTACATGAGAGTCTCAAGTAAAATAACGCTGCGATAACAGTTTTTAAACCCACAGTTGCAAACAAGGTAGATTCAAAGAAATTTTCTCTGGTAAACTGCAAAAAATTTGGTACTTACTTTTACCCGTACTTTTTATATCTGTACATAGTCTCATTCAACTGCATCAAGAATTTTATTTTTTTTCTATATGGGAAGCGTGGTACCGCCCATTTTTTGATTAAAACCGCCTAGTTTTATCGGTACCTTTTATATACATATTTATGTATGTATGTACTAAGCCCTATGCATCTGCGTTCAATAGTTTGATTTTCCTCATATAAGGGGGGCGTGTCGACGCCCATTTTTCTAAGCTAAACTGTACTAAGAACCTTTCATAAACCATAAATGTTATATGTACAAAATCTTATCAATCTGCGCTAAATAGTTGCTGAGGTATTAAAAATGTTGGATTGTTTTCTCATATAATAGGCGTGGCACCACCTACTTTTTTATTGAAGCTTTCTTTTGCTCGTATTTTTAATATATGGGCATTTCCACGAAAACGGAAGTTTTTGTCCTGTGCGACACCTTGGTTTTTTGCAATTATCTTGAAAACGAAAAATTGCCCAAATTCAACCTTAGCACCAATTGTAAAGCTAACTAGGAGCTATAAGTTAAACCTATTATCAAAATTTTACTTTGAATGTGTTCGACGGTCGAACTGGACACATGGAAATGCCCATATATACCAATTCTCATTAATCTGCGTCAAATAGTTAATGAGATAAGATAAATTTGATTTTGAAGGGACAAAAACCTTTCATAGACCATAAGAAGCATTTAAAAACAATGATGAAAATCCGTTAGTAGTTCGGAAGATTATATGTGAAAGAGAAATGGTTTTCGGTTTTCGCATATGAGAGGTGTGGCACCGCCCATTTTTTTATTAAAACTTAGTTTTGCTCGTATCTTTTAAATATGCATGTGCCAAATCTCGTTCCTCTGCGTCAAATAGCCGATGAGATATGACGAATTTAATTTTGTTTTTATATGGGGGCCGTGTCATCGCCCATTTTTTTCCAAACCAAACTATGCTAAGAACCTTCCCCAGACCATATAAAATATTTTAGAAAAAACATGACCTCAAGTCGTTCAGATGTGTAAAGTTTTGTGAAGATTTTGATAGACCTTAGGAAGAGAAATAAACAATTATTCCAGTAAATAAATTTTTTTTGATGTTTTTGATTTCACCACAATTCAGTGGTCAACTTGATGATCGGATATAAAATGGCAGAGTTATCGAAAAAAATTGCGTTCAAAATGTTTTGAGGTACGCTGGTGATCGTGACCTTTTCTTTCGTAATACGCCCCAATGCATATGCAACGAAATTGTACAACTCCCATGCCAGCAGCATAGTTTTCATCATGATTTCTAAAATAGTTGAGACTCCAAAATTTTGTTAACGAATTCGAATTTCTTAGGATTTTGATGTACAGTAACATTTTTTTCAAATTTTTAAAGGATCCAGAAATCAAAAAAATTTTAAAACAAAATTATAATACAGTACAGTCGCGCTAAACCGGACACTCGCTAATCCGGACTTCCCAGTAATCCGGACATCTCTACGCTTCGGACATTTTTGAAAATTTACCTCTACAGTCCGGACAGAAATAAATCAAAGTATGTTTCGGCTTTCAAATGGACTGTCGCTGATAAGATTATGTCATTTTCGCTTTCTCAAACTTATTTCGTTAAGTTACTGAACTTTTTGTGAGTACATATTTATTACGTATGAATGTATGCAACTTAATCAGCTTATGTTGTGAGTTTCTGCCAGCACGTTCTAATTGGAAGTAGTGTTTATAAGATATTAATAATTAAAAAAGTTTTGATCCTTAGAATGCCACCGACAAAAAGACAGCACAAATCGATAAATCTCTCAAAGAAGTGCTAAGTTTTAGATTTCATTGAAACTGGAAAAGCAATATGACGTGCAGCTGAAAAATTCAAACTATCAAAATCTACAATTTTTGATTCGGAAATATGTACATATCGCAAACATTTTAAAGAAAAATTTCAAAAAATTATTGAAGAGATAGAACTCGATGTCCTCTTCAATGCTGGTGAATCTGAAATGTTTTGAAGAGTTGCTCCAAATACGACGTCGGTGCAAAAAAAAAGACCGCTTCACATCCATGCCTTACTCAAATGCCAAAAGATCCCACAAATTGTCACTCTTAATAATACGAAAGTCAGCTAATCCACGCGCCTTAAAAAACCATATTCTACATATTGTATATAAAGCTTCAAAAAAGGGTTGGATGATAGTATTACTGAGCTTTCTGTATTCCGGACAAATCCAGTTATTCGGACATACCCCGAAACTATATGTGTCCGGATTATCGCGGCAGTACTGTACTTACAAAAAAATAAACATTTCATTTAAAAAAAGTTTTATTTTGGTTTGAAAATTTTCAAACGACATATTAAAATCTAACTCATCCCCAAAAAATTGTTCATTTACTCAAGAGTAACTAGCTTCTGTTTAAAAGCTACCAAAAATGTGTTCAAAAAAAAAAAATTGGTTGAAAATTTTTTTTTTTGGTCACATAGACCACATTTTTCCACATTTCGATTTAAAATCAGAATGATCATTTAAATTTTGCTAATTACATGCATTCTGACCCAATTACCAAAATTCGAAATCTATGAAATTTTGGAGAAACTATTCAAATTTTTTGTTTTTGGTTATTATATAAAATTTTCAAGTCAAAATGCCAACGTTACTCAAAAAAAAGTTTGAAATTTCCAATTGTTATTTCAGTATTCCATAGAAATTTAAATATTTTAATATATAATACACAATGTTGCAGTCAATATGATTGATTGCAGTACTGTAGAAAAAATTTTATAATTTTCAATTGTTTTTGTTTTCTTTAGAACATTTGAAAAACTGTAGAGCACAAATTTTATCTTCATATTGATTGCCAGTTTATTTATTTATTTTTTTTTTTTTTTGTGTTTTTTCACTAATTACTAATGTCGATTTTTCTATAGCACGTGACGATATCGATATATTATAAGATATAAAATAATAAATATAAAAGTTGTTGACAGTTAAATAACATTTGATTGACATTTTTGATTTTTGATTCAACTTTATTCTTGTGAATTTTCAAATCAATCAACGAAATTTAACAATTCCTACAAGACCCCCGGCTTTGTCATGCAATTATCGTCCCGGCCGCGGCAAAAGCGGCTTTCTTGTTATCAATTTTTAAGACTAAGGCGTGGAAAATAAAGTAACTACTTTTTCTATGCCTTTCATTTCATGTCTTATAATTCAAAGAAATACGATAAATGAAAAGTTACCAAATCAGTAAGCAAAAATACTTAAAAAAAAAGAAACAATAAATTTAAAAATAAAAGTTTCACGATATTGATAATGGCCTCTTGCCATTGTTTTATACACTAAACGCAATAAACTTGGCACAAATTTCATTTGCACGAAAGACATTCAAGACAAATTTTTCACGCATTTCATGCAAAATGAGAGAAGGCATTAGATAAAACCAAAAACATAGTTTAGAAGATTTATTTTACTATGAATTAAACAAAATTTGACAAAAGAAATGTTCACACATATTTCAAACATTTAAGAGCCGGCAAGCAGTCAAAAACAAAAATTTTAGCAACAATCATCTTTCGTACAGAATAATTTTGAATGAAGCGCGTTCAAATTTGACAATTTATCACAGACTTTGTGTAGGAATTCCATGAAGACATACTTACATACATAAATACATACATAAAACTGACAAAATTTCATTTAGTAATTTAAAAAAATTATTTTAATGTATGCTGAAATATACATATGTACATGCAATAAAAGTTGAAAAACATTGATATTTTTCTTTTATTTTCTCGCATTAAAAGTTTGCGACCTTGTCTGAAACTGCTGCCTACACTCAACGTATGTATGTATGTGCATTTCCACCGAAATAGTCATTTTAGCCGGCCACGTTTTTAATTTTTTTAGCACACTTTTCAACCATGGTTTTACTTGAAATTAAAACTATCTTGAATTAATGGTCAAGGAGAAACAATTAAAATTCAAAAGGAGACATAGTTAAAATACATTTAAAGTAAAAGAAAAATATGAGAAGTTAGGTCTTTGATTCTTTTTTTTTTTGTAGTATACTACGCTTACAATCCAGAGGTCCCCGAGTTCGATTCATAGTTCAGGCATGGTAATATATATTCTCCCTTCTCTTCAATTTTCTGGAAGTTTTAGCGTGGTCTTACAAAATTAGCATCAATATTTGAAGTACAATGAAGTTCAAAATATATTATTAACATCCGTTTATGCAAATGCCCATATCTATATTAATTATGATTAGTTTTGCCCACTACTACAAGCAAATCTGCTCACGATAAGCATGTATTGATGATTTCAATATAAATTCTGTATACTTGCACGCTTTTTTACGCTCTTTGAATGCCTACTCGTTCGTATTTTTACGCTCTTTGGGCTCCTGTTCGTTCTCTGTGCACCACCGTTTATGATAATAAATAATTTTTAAGCCAAAATACCTGAAAGAACTTAATGTTAACTTAACTTAACTTTTTTTTACCAAGTTCGGGTATGCGAAAATTCCGGTAAGGAAATAAAAGTCACACGCAAAACATTTTTTTTTTTACAAAAAGGGTCAAATCAGTCAGTTTTCTCTGACCAAAAAAAAAAAAAAGTCCCTCTAACTTTTTCGACCCCTTTTGGGCTGAATCTAATTTTCGATCCAGTCTAATAGACAATATTTAATGTTGAGATAATCCTGAGGATTGGCGGTGATACTCTTATGCGAATACTGTAAGGTTATTTTTTATTACATACCGTCGGGAAATTTCCTTTTACAAATTGTTATACACCTATGTTTGTAATTCATGTAATGCTAGCAAGTGTTTGTTTAATTTTTCTTGGCCTTTTTGCTCAAAAGACAGTGCAAAAAATTATGAAGGGTATCCCAAAATTCACGCACAAATCCCAAAAAACAGCACGATATCATTCATTTCATGTTTTTTTTTTTTCAACAGTTTACCGCAAAAATTCCGCGAAATTCAAATCTTGTGTGAATTTCGGGGCATCTTCTATGTATAATGGAAAACTGATAAGAGTGAGAATGGAATCTAAAATTTACATTTAAAAAAAAATATAAAATATTTTAAGAAATTTTTTTTTTGGAGGCCTTAAAGGTGCCTAGGCACCTGAAAGTGTTACTACGACAATTGCACTGGGTCCAGTAACTGTATGCATCCGTAGAATTATGGGATCAAAAATATTTGCCGCCCACTTCGGGTACATTTACATATGTACATATGTAGATTATTTCGCATGCTGTTGATGCAAAAAGTTCTCACTTTTAGCATCTAGAATATCATAACAAAATTATGATGATGATGAATTTTTTTAAGTTCAGACATTCATCATGAAAATATTGTCAAAAAAAGTACATAAATTGAAAAGTATTAATTTGCTATGCTAAGAGCATTTTATCAGAACAGTTGTCACTGACGTTAAAAAATATATTTTGAAACCTCTACTCTAGGTCGTTATCTTATGAGCGCATACGGAATTCAAATGAATTTAATGACTTCTTATATGATTTTTATGTCGAGAAAAAAAAGAGTAAAAACGATTTAAAAATCTTTTCTCGGCGCCATTATTGCATTTGTTGTGGACACTCACCCCCTGTATGATATGTAAGTTCAATATATGTCAAAAATATTCACAATGTTTACAATAAAATGTTCATGGCAAAAAAAAGTCAAAATAATATATACCTACATTCATATAACACATTTATATTTTTAGCTTGATTCTATAAACTTGACCAACACTGAACATGAACACTTTTCATCATCATCGTCGTTCATCGCCTTATTATGACCGCCAAATTAAGATTTTTTTTTATTCTTTCGAATTGAATTTTCGTATGGCATTCCACTTGTTTGCAGCATTTTTTTGTGTTTCGTTTAATTCATTCAAAAGTATTTTATTTTTTTTCGCTCTCAACTCATATTATTATTTTAATAAAAATATTTCTGATTATCAATAAATTGCAGTGAGTAATCGAATTAGAATTTTTGCCTTGTTTACATACTACGTGTGATGTAATAAAAATACATCTGCTATAAAACTGAAAATTTTTGTTATGAGACGTACCATAAATATGAATAATTTAACAAAGTTTCAATTTTTTTTTTTTTTAAATAATAATTTTTTTATTGAAAATTATGTGATTATTAATGAAATACAATTGCATGAAGTTACAACAATGATAGGAAGATAATGTTTACATTTAATTAAATATTTACAAAAAGTATATACATTGGTTGGGAATAAAATATCATCTACATATTTATAAATTTACAATTAACATTACATTTTTTATTGCTAAGACTACGTAATATTTACATAGGTAAAAAATTAAACCAACATTTTTGGAATTGCGTATTTACAAGCTTTTTACTATATATTCACAAATAATAATTATATTTGTACTTGCTAAATTGTTATATTGTTAAATTTGGTAAGCAAATAAAAAATGTTCAAGAACTTAAGATCATTACAAATTTCGTGAACAAAAAAAAAAAAATACAATAAAACTATGTACATATTTGGCAAAACAAAAATATAAATTTTGAGCTACAAGAGCTGGAAATTACAAATTTTGGTGCAACCTTTCTCAAATTCACTGATACTTAATCAAGTCGTGTTTCTTAAGTTTACTTTTAAAATAAAAAAAAATTCTTGAAAACTTTGGTACACAAATCGGATATGTGGTTTTAAGACATTAACTAAAAACTGTATATTTCTCAAATAAAAAAAAAATTAAATTCATTTTGCTTTGATATAGATATAGTCCTATAAGGAAAATGTCTGCCATTTTTTATACAAAAAAAAATTTCTCAAAGTTAGACTTAGCAGGATTGTGCTCCATAAATTAAATAATAAAGTTATCATTTTAACTCTTTGATAATTTAATGCAGAAACTGTAATGAATATATACATCTACAGAATCTTCTGACCAAAAACATATGATGTAGTTCCATGCACTTAAATGGGATATGAAATTTAATATATAATTCTTGCCTTGGGAGGCGCCATTATATGGTCCGCATATTACTTTAGTTGCAAATGAACCATTGGAAATTAGGCATATATTTTGACCTCAGAGGCCTTTAATAACATACTACCAACTTTTTTATAACTTTCAAATATTAAAGTACATACTAACAAAAACTATATCTTTGCATAGATCGATCTTTTGTGTCAGTGTACAGTTTTTTTACAGTTTATGACCATAATGCCCTTTCAAAAGCTACTTGTGAGAGAAGACCTTTCATTGTTGGTATTCAAAACAACATTGGAATATTAAATTTTGCTTTCAAAGTGTAAGACGGTTTCTTACATTTTGAAGCATTTTTTTAAGAGTGTGCTGTGTGAGATTCAAATATTTTCTCAAATTACTATAGTGGCATTTGGTAATCATATCCATAAAAAAATTTTGTGACAACTTTTTGGTTTTTTACTCTGACTTAAGCATCGTATTTTGAATTGACTTAAAAAACTTAAGCCTCTGGGAATTTCCTGACCATATTTCCCCAAAACACGGTTTTACATTCTCGATTCTCATTAGCTCAACTCGAACAAAGTGCGCGTCATTTGAAACGTTATTTAATTGACTGGAATAGCGATTTCGGTTATAATAATCGAATTCTTTAGACTATTTTGTGTTCGTCATTTTTCGGTCAATTCGGTCTTTTTGATTATTTCAAATCAAAAACTAAATTTTTTAAATGGATGGTCTAGTTTAAGTCTAGAAAATCAAATCGGAAATGAATTGCCTTGGCTTATAGATCTTTTATTTACATAAACTTTATATGTCGTATATTTTGAAGATAGTTTTGTTCTTTAGTTTAGGATAGACGAATAGACCTTAAAAGTACGATTTTGTCAGTGAACATGAGCTGGAATACACTTTTTTGAAGTGTCGACCAAACAATATATGCTATGCCTGAGAATTTATTAGAGAGCAAAGATTTTTAAACGAGGACTATATTGTTGGTAATAGAGACATTTGTTTTTGTTTTCACAGACATTTTTCATTCTAACTCGTTTTTTTAAATACTGATCTGTCCGATTTTTGAAAATTACTAAGGAAATACATATGTAATCAGATCCATAAAAAAGATATGGGTACAACTTTATTTCTTTTATTCCAACAAAGCGAAAGAGCCATCAATTTGTTCTTTAAATATTTTCCAATTTGAAGATGCATTTTAAGAAATGATTTTTCGTAAAGGGTTTTGATATATTTTTTTTAAGCGAAACTGGATCGATTTTAAAGAAATTTGTGAAATATTATTGAACTGATAGATATATAAACTAAAAAAATAATATATTAACAAATTTAAAACTTAAATTTCTTAATTCTTTTCGTATACCAAAATTTGTAAACTCCATTCTAAAGTTCTTGCGGCTACAAACTACGGGAGGCTTACATAAGAATACTAACAAAAAAATTTTGTGTATGAACAACTTCATCAAACATCTAGCTACTTAAAGCACTATAACAACTATTGATGTAATCATGCTAATAATATTAAAAAGGATCATTAAAAAACTACGATACGCGGTTGTTTAATGTCACCTAAAACAAACAAAAAAAAAAAACTTCTCTACTTTTAATGCTCTGACACTATATACATACATATGTACAAGCATTATTTGAAAAATAATGTATCGGAAATGTGCCGCTTTCCCGCACTTTCTTCTGTAATAATTTTATTTTTACCTACATTTAGACCATATTCCAAATGCTGTAATTGCGCGCCTTCTCTTCCTCCTCTGCTATCTGTTCATAGTCAATCTCCAAATATTCTTTGCCGCCAAAACTCACTTTACGCGCTGTATATTTCTTGATGTAGCTTATATGTGCCGGTACTTCTTTACCTTCAATTTCCAATTTGTATGATATGCTGGTAATACGCTCGATAACCTTGCCCCGTTTCCATCGAACTAGTGTCTTCTTATAACGCTCTGCATACATAACCAAATCACCCACTTGAAATTCACGCACTTTCAAACAACTCTTCGTAGGTTTTACCGTTGTTGGAATCTCTTCATAATCCTGTTCTTCATCAGATGCTACCTTAACATATTCAATAGGTTTTTCCAAAGTATCTTCAACAGGAGATGTCGGTTCTTCTTCAGGACTCTTAAAAAATGTACTTTCACTTATGGATAGTCTGCGCTGCTGTCTTTTGATGATAACCTTCTTTTTAATTTTCCTTTTCTTTTTCTCTGGCGCTGGAGATTCTTCAACAGCTTCTTCGATTTGCTCTTCCACTTCGGGAGCACACAATATTTCATCAATTGCCACTTCATCTGTTGCTTCAGGATCTTTTTCAGTTGTTTCTACAGATTTATCCACATTCTCTGTTTCTTTTGTTGCTTCGATGGCGGTGGTATCCTTTTTACTTTTGTCTTTTATAATCGCCAACGATTTGACGGCGGCAGTTTTATTAATCGTCTGTGACTGTGATTTCTCTGTGGAATTCTTACGCACCAACTTTTTAAGTATCACTACCTTCTTTTTTTGTGCATTTTCTATTGTTACATTAAATGGTTCTTTTGTCTCTACTAACTCCTTGGGTTCAATAAAAACCTGTGCTGCTTTTACTTGAAGCTCAGGCATTGCTTTCGCGGATGCTTCACTCGTACCAGTTGCTGCCGAACTGTGAGTTGTTGCAGAAGTCGCCTTTGCTTTTGTAGCTTCTACGCTGGGTGATAAGAACAGCGCATCCGATGTTGTTGTTGTTGTTGGTATCAGTGTGTCTCTTATTGACTCAGTGATGATGTCATTTGCAACAGAAGCAATGGAGGCTGGCGCTTTCAAAATGTCATTACTAACCTGTTGATTTTCTGGCGTTGTCCTCACCTGTTCATTAATCGTATCAACGACTGTCAGTATTACGTTTTGATTGATGAGATTTTTGCTTTCGTTTAAGACAGATATTTCGCTCTTTTCGCTTGTCGTAGCGGCGATATTATTTGATTCCTTTGCTTTTTCAGAGATGTAATCTTTTTGGGGATCTTGATTTTCTTTTTTCCTATTTGATACGGCCTCCGCACAAACTTTAGCAGTTTTCGATTGATCTATTTTTTCGGTGGGGACTATCTCTAAAGACTTTTTTGCATCGACGACAATAATTGGAGTTTCGAATACTAAATTCTCCGCGATTTTTTGAGTTTCAGTTTTTGACTTCTTTAATTGACTGCTCTGTTCGCTAGCTCGCAATGGACTTATCGGCGCTGCTACTATCGTAGTGTCGCTGGGTACAACTGAATCTGTGGCGACAGAAGATTCTTTTGTTGCTTTGCTGTCAGCGATAGCAACAGTTGCTTGGCCGATTGTTAATGGTGCATCATCGATCACTAATTGCGTTGCCAATGTCGCCGCTGCCGGCGCTGTTGTTGCTACTGCAGTTTTTAGTGCATCCTTGTTGCTATTCTTGGCTTGCATTACACCACTGCTGTTGTTCTTCGTGATCGATGCTGGCGTTGATTTTGTATCGTCTGTCATTGCAATTGTTTTTGTTTCTGATGTTACTTGCGTGGCTATATTTGCACGTTTCAGGGACGGACGTTTAACTTTGTTAATTAATTTAACCTTTGGCGTAGATTCGCCATCAGCTTCGTTTGCCTCAGTCGTTTTCACTTTGACGTTTTTCTTCTTCAAAATTGCTGCAGAATCAGATGGACGCCTTTGTTTTTTAATATCTAATGGAATTGAGATCATAATGGGCGGCTCAATTTTAGAAGCTTCCACAGCGGCAATGGAGGCACGTCGAATTGTACGTTTTGTGTGACCTGCAGTTGTTTCGCTGGTGCTTGCTTTCTTCTTTAACTTAGTGGTTATTTCTGACGCACCTTCGGGAATCAATTTGGGCTTTGTGGCAACAACTTGATCTATTGTTTCAGCTGACTCAGAGATACATTTTAAAAATTTATCATCAGGCACACTTTGAATATCATGTGTCAAAGCTTCAACATCATTTTCGACGTCAGACTTTGATTCGGGCATTTCATTTTGTGACTCTTCGTATTTATCTTTCGACAACTCACTAGGTATGCCTTCATTTTTCTCGCTCTGGCTTATGTTTGTTTCTTCTGCAACGTTGGTTGTGTTTGCTACATTCTTGAAAATATCCGTTTCTGGCTCGTTTTGGCTTGTTGTTTTGTAGGAATTTTTAATATCATGCCTTGAAACTTCTGGTCTATTCTCTACTGCATGTTTTGTTCCAGTAATTTCTGCAGCTACAGCAACATCAGCTTGATTTTCTTTTTCTTTATCCTCATCTTCTTCATCGAAAAGACTTCTTCTACGCACTAACTTTACAAATCGAAATGAAACGGGTCCATCTTCTTTCTTCGCTGGCTCTTGCTGCTCAATTGTCTTATCTGTCACCTCTGTAGATGTTTTTGCCACATTTTCTGGAACTTGCACTTCAGGCACCGCATATGTCATCAAGGTAGGCCTTTTTAATACACTTGTAACCTCTGCTTCCTCATTAGCTTCCGCATCTGTGCTGTAATGCTTAAGTACACCTTTGACTTCGCTTAATGCGCCCGAAATACGCGCACGCAAGCGATTTAGACGTTCAACTGTAGTTTCAGGTGTTTCATCATATGAGTCCTGTGAACGCATACGTCTTTGACGTCGCAACAGTGTACGCGCTGGCAAAACCGAAT
Organism: Tricholauxania praeusta; assembly: GCA_949775025.1. Taxonomy (NCBI): domain Eukaryota; kingdom Metazoa; phylum Arthropoda; class Insecta; order Diptera; family Lauxaniidae; genus Tricholauxania; species Tricholauxania praeusta. Next base: position 28,811,189 of record OX459028.1, read on the forward strand.
CTACCGCATCTAATGATAGCGAATGTGGGACATCGTTTGTCTCTGACGACGGCACATATTTTGTTGGGGCTCTTCTATATTTCCTGGGTTCAACATTAGTTGAACTACTGCCAACAGTTGTACTAACTGAAGAATCATTTGCTCTTGCTAAACTGCCTGTTAACGAACTTCTCCTTGAACTTGTCGTCGTAGGGGTAGTAACTGTTGGTGCAGTTCCAGATAAAGTTGACCCTCTCCAGGTAGCTCTGTCCATTCCAGGACTTGCATTTATCAAACTATCATTTGCTCTTGATACACTGCCTGTTAAAGAACTTCTTCTGGAAGAATTTGTCGTTATAGGAGAACTACAGGACAATGTTGTTCCTCTGAAAGTATTTCTGTCTGTGGCGGGTCCTGTTACAATGCTATTTCCAGTCTGTAATTTATGTTCAATTGCAGAGTTTCCTGTCAAGGAATGTCTTCTTAGTGCATTTGCCCCAAGAGCGCTCTCTTTTGGCGCACTTTCAATACGTGTAGGAATTTCTCGATTTCTCATTAAAGCACCACCTTCCGACAGTGACTTTTCAACACCAGCACCGTATGTATTCACCGTTGGGCGGCGGGCGTTGGTTAAATTTTCTTCATTCTTAAGTTGTATATATCGACGTGCTGATGTTGCTGCATCAACTGATGAAAGACTACCTCTAGCATTTTTCATTTCTATCTTCATTTCATTACTTTGTTGCTCTTCAATATCAACTATATCGTGCTGATTTATATTATCATCCAATACACTACCGAATTCACTTAAATTTCCACTATCCTCAATTTCCGTTAAAGTCATCGCTTCATCGATACTTTTTGCTATTTCCGTTCCTTGTTGTCGTATATTTTGTACATAAGTTTGGGCACGGGCACTTAATGATGCGGTACGCGAATATTCAATTAAACCCGCATCTACTTCCGTATTATTCGAGTAATATTTTGGCAACGTTACCAAATCCGTTGACGCTGCTTTTGCGATTTCTTCTAAAATCAACGAACGCGCTTCTGTCGTCAACCGTTCACTACAACTCACATTCACGTTTAGAGGATAAGTAACCTCTTGCGAAGACGAATCGCGTACATCTGAACAGGGTGATGATGTCGATTGTGTATTATGAGGATTTGCGGCGCTTTCTATTGTACAATTGGTATATGAAACTAATAATTCTAAATTCTCTAAAGTTGGGGGTGTTGATGATGTGACTATGTCGAAAGAATTTAGCTCATTGTTTTCATTATGATGGCGATGGCGGCGGCTGTTGATATTCATTTGTGGGCCAGTTGATGTGAGCATATTTGTGGATTCTCCACCAACACAAACGGAAATATTGCTCTCATCATCATCATCATCTGAATCATGATCACCATCATTATTTTGACTACTACTTGATTCCGTTGTATTTTTAGCTTTTTTTATTGCTGCCATTCTTGCCAAATAAACGGCGTCATTAATATGTTGCTCTTGTTCTAAATAATAATTACTATGCTCAAGCAATTTGCTATTTTGTGCAGTTTGGTCTAGCTGCTCTTGATTTAGTTGAACTTGAATTTCTCGAGCATGGTCACAGTTTTGATTTTGATACGGTAGTGTTATGGTTCTAAATGTGTGCCTATGATATGAGGGAATTGCAGCAGGCTTTTGTATTGGAAAATTTATGAATTTGGGCTCGTCATTGGAAACTTTCACTGAAATACATGGAAAGGATGAGTAACGCAATAGATTTGCGCTAAAATCGTTTGCATCTACACTTCTCTTATTGCGAAAGATCGTAAGATCAGCAACACGAAGTTTCGATTTGTTGTATGGCGTTTGTCTAACAATGCTCTCCTTATTTTTTAGGGGTTTAGAAAATGTTGCATTACTATGCCAAGACAACTCGGATTCTGGAAACCTTATAGCACAAGTTGAAGCTGTAGTAAACTTCTCATCAACTTCGACAAAATATGAAAAGGAACGCCGTCTATTTAACGTATGGGAACTCTTCAATAATGGAAATTTTATTATATCTCGTGTAACATCTAAGGGGTAATGCTGTTCACATGATAAGTTTGTATTACATTTGAGTGATCCAACAGACTTTACATCGTTGAGCGTCGTATGCTCTTCCGACAATGTACAAGGAAATGTATAGCGTCTATTTTGCATATGTATACGTTGAGATAAGGGAAATTTTCTAAGATATTCAATTGATGCTATGGAGGAAGAAGCAAAATTAAACTTTAATGCACAAATAGCTGTGTATAGCTGCTGCAAGCATTTAAACTCTGTAAACTGTGGCGCTTCGTGAATTTTTGGATTTGAAAAATAAATAGGAAATCTCCTTAACAACAGTTTCGGTGTAGACAATTTCATCGAACTTTCGCTGGGAAAACTGAGTTTTGGCAGAACATTTAATGAATCAGTGGCTGCTAGTTTTACACTACATGCAGCTGGTTTCATATCTCTCAAAGCTTCATTCTCCTCCAAAAATGTACAAGGAAAAGTATGACGTCTACTTTGCATATGAGTTAAGGGAAAGTTTCTAATATCTTCAGTTAACGTTTTAGTCGTACGAGCATTAGATGACCTTAATGTAGAAATGTCAGTATGCAGTTGCTTTAAGCTCTTATACTCTGGCTCCCTCCTGTGTACTTCTTTGTTGAAATTTTGATTTGTGTATTCTATAGGAAACTTCTTCATAATCACTTTCGTTTCAGCTAAATCACGTTGTTTTTCATATACTTTAGTTGGAAAATTAAGTTTTCCATCGTCACATAACAATTTGTTTACATCCGTTTCGTTGAAATTTTCCACATGCACATGTGACTCATCATATTTTTCATTCATAATGTTGTTTTCCTTTTGATCCGTATTATATGAATTAATCAATTGCGTCGGTATTTCCGTCGCACGGTACTCATCGTCATCATCTGCCATGACAACATCATCATCATCGTCTGTTGCCAACATTTCCACTTTATTTGTACGCTGAATGGATGTTATTTCCGTTTTGCTGCTTTCTAGATGGCTATTACTGGCAGGGTTGTTGTTTGGGATGGGGAGTGGAACTTCCGTTTTGGATGGTGATTGACCTATATTGACTGGCTTCGCTCCCACCCACTCTCACACACTCTTTTTTAGTCAGCTATAAATATTTTTTGAATTAATTTCCCCCACTTTATTTTCTTTTTGTAATTTTTACACAGGACTAAAATTTTGTTTTACAATTTTTTTTCCGGCACACGTAAGACTTACATTTGTCGTCTATATATTTGAGATTTCAACTGATGAAAGAAATTTTATTGTAATATGGTTTTCGTTGCTGATTTCGTTAATTTATTTCAATTTTCGTTTTAATGCAATACCAATCAAAATGAAAACCACAAATAAATTAAAAATGCGGGGAAAATTCTAAACAATAGAATTAAGAAAAAATAAATAAATAAAATGCTTAAAGAAATCACTTAAAATTTGTCGACGGTCTTCAGCGCCGCTGTGATTTGTGTTTTATTTTATTTAATTTTATTTATTTATTTTTTGGTTTATAATGGCGACAAGAACCTATAAAAAAAAAATAATCAAATATTTCTTTTTTTTTTTTTTAACTTTTGGCTATTTATTGGCTTCTTGTAAAAAGAAAACAAAAAAATATAAAATTTTTATTGTATGCAGTGTTGCCACTTTTCCTTGACTGTTGCCAATTTCTGTCATTTTTCCTTCAGTCTTGCACTTGTAAAAGTACAATACACAATTGTCTTGTGTTCTCGCATTTATTTTTGTTAAAGTGCCAGGTTTAAGGTTAAGTTTATTGTAATTTATTTAAATAAATAGAAAGTGTGCAGACGAAACAACATGGGCGCAAGTTTCAGAGGCAATCAAACAGATTTGGTACATATCATATAAATATACTAAATATATGTTAAAAAAATTGCTAGAGTTTATGGGGTTACTTAAACCTAATGACTCACTTCTTGCGTATTGTTTGTATCGCTAGAAAATTCATAAGTGAGGGGTTAGGGCTGTAAGTTTTCATATATGTATGTACGTTCATATTTTCGCTAAAGCTTGCAAATGCACGATGGTTTGACGAAATATATGACATCAATGAACTTGATTGATTTGACGTTTTTGTGAAGTTTAAAAATTTTAATAAATTGTACTTTTACAAAAGCAAAAATACACGGATAAATTTTTCATAAAATTGGCTTGGTCTTCTTTTAACTGATCTTTTATTTAGTTTATATTATCATCACTTAAGTACAAACTAAAAACCTTCTTTTTTTTTCTTTTGCTCTACATGGCAACATATTTTTTGTAATACTGTGGCAATATTTTTTAGGCCTAGACTTCAAAAAAAAAAAAAAAATCCGGCTCTGGCTTAGTCACAATTTACTTACTTTTTCAAAATTACTCAAGCAGCTACTACTAAATAATATACACAGATTTACATACAGCGCCCTCAAATTAACTCATTTTTGAAAGTTAATGTATGCAATTCATGGGCAATACTAAAAAAGTTATATTTTATTTCTTAAAGTTATGTATGTTGATTCGCTTAGGAGCTTAGATTTCAAAATTGACCCCCAAAACGAAATCACTATGGTAGCTCAATCTTAGTTACAGTTACTAAGCCACCAAAATTACTTAGGATTTTGAGCATCACCGGACTCTTCTGAGAATTGTAATGGGAAACAAACTGTTTGCGCCGTTCGCAGGTTTGATCTAGGAAGCTGACATTTTGGGAGAGTTTTTTCAAACCCGATTCTATGTTATAGACTTATGGGACTGCAAACAAAACCCCTTTCGGGTGTATTTTGTTCTCATTTTCACACACACAAAAAAAATACGTAAGACGCTATATCTTGGTAGAGTTTTTCTACGGCTTAGTCGATTTTTTCGTAAAATTTCAACGAAATCGTACACAAACTCTGTCCGCGCCGTTTACACGTTTGAGCTAGGAAGCTCAAATATTGTGACAATTATTTTTAAGTCTCAAGCTATAATAAAAGCCGAAAACAACCTACCTACCTCCTTTTTCATTGTCCAAAATACATAAGTTGTATGCAATGCAATAAATTTCTTTTACTATTGCAGCAGAGTTGTAAACGAATGCATTTATTTGAATTTCATTTAAATGATGTATGCAATTTCGAATCTGAATTTTTCAGTCATTATAGACACCAGGAAACTTTAATGACTCAAACTATTAAAATTTGAATTCGTTAATTTGAGATTGAATGAATGCATTTCAGATGTTAAGTGAATTCAAATATTTTTTTTTTTCTTCAAAAGATAGTAATAATAAATGCATTCCTTAACAACTCTGTTTTGCAGGGATCATCCCGAACCTTCATTTTCCGAATACAAAACAAAAAAATCATGCTGGGCAAAATTGAAACATTTATTTGGTGCAGGTAGCGGTAAGGGAAAGCCGCCAAAGACTCAACAACAAAAAACAACTAAAGTGTAAGTAAAGTGATGTATAAACATTATAAATAATGAAACATTTTATGCGGATAAGTTCTATGAATATGGTAAAAATAATAATATTTTGATATTAATTTTTCAAATGTTCCTCACAAGTCCATGCTGGTAACAACTCGTAATTTTATCTTTCCACGTACTAAAAATTGAATTTCCGTACTAAGTGCCTTGGGAAAATTACATCATATTATTATGCGTTCAAAATGGTAAACAAACACATTTGCATAAGCCAATTTTTAGTCGTTTACCCTATTTAAACTTATATTTTTAAAAAGTCGCACGTTAAAAAAAAGTCATTCAAAACTTATTTTCAGAGTAATTAATTTCGTCATATTCTGTCAATGGTATGTGTTGGAATTTTTTTTTTTTTTTTTTAAGAATTACGATATGGCAAACATATGTATGTATATACAACGTACTATATACAAATATTATTGGCAATATTTCAAAGAAAATATTTATAACAGAAAAATTTAGAAAACTTAAGAAAAAATGTAATTCATAAATATCAATTAAACAAAATATGTTGGCAATGACAAAGAAAATGTTTCGTCAAAGGAATTAAATCAAATTACCAAATAGTACAACGAGGAAATAACAAAACCATATTTCAAAAAAAAGTACATATAATATATACGTTGCAGCGAGCGAAATTTTCTTTTTCGGGATTTTATGTGACTGTATTGCGAAAAATTGATATTTGATTCATAATATGTATATAATAATAATAAGAAAGCTAAATATCACCACACAGGTTTTTGTCCCAAAATTTAATAATAGCGATATCATTTCGGTATTATATATACATATATGTATATTCAAAAACATCCGCATACATCTGTTACTGCCCACAATAGTCCTTCGAACTGAATTTCTCACCTAGTCGTTTTTAAGTTGGTTGGTGGGTTGGTCTGGTTGAATTTAGTGTAAGTGCAAATTTTATGATTTGGGAAGTTTTTCAAAAAAAATTTGATTTGTACTTAGATCGTTTTTAATTCTAAAAGACGTGCTCCACGTAACTCATTTTTTATTCGCTACTTGACTTATCCATATATTGATATTTTAATTACTTCCGTATAAGAGGAAATCGGCTCGAAAGACGTTTCCGACTTCTTTCATTGCGTTTGATATAGATGATTTTCTCCTTCGAAATTTAGTCTTGATCTGCAAAACCACCCTTTTGACGAAAAAACACTCCTATGACAAGAAAACCACACCTATGATGGTCGAAAGCTTGTATTTCATACAAGTCTCTATCTGAAAATATTATGTAAAAATAAACCTTGTTCCACATTTTGCAAGGCAAAAATCTCTACTGACTGGATTACAAAAATTTATTCGTAATATATCGATTTAGTTAAAATTTATTTATTTCTTTTTTTTTACAGATCATTCCGAAATATAGATTACCGTGGCCGACAACCTCTGGCTGTTTCATCAACGGGTAGTAAAGTGCAACATAAAAGAGAATTTAAAAAACTGATATCGGATACTATGGGTGAACTGACCGATGAGGACTTGAAGAAAATGGAAATCAGCGTAGTGGCTCAGGTCAAGGCTGTATACCCAGATCAGCCTATACCGTATGATGCAAACGCTGAATCTGAAAAAGTAAATGCGAAACCAAACCCTGACTATGAAAATCGGCCTGCGACGAAACCAAATGAACAAGCTAAAGGACAAGCAAAAGACTTAACGACTAAAAAACCTGATGATAAACCCAAAAATAAGTAATGGACTTTTTTTTATTCTTGATCCTGCCATAAATTAAATTTTGATGTGATTTTACTGGTAATAGATTTAATAAGTAAACTAAATGGGCCATTTATTTTGAAAGTAGCTTAAATTTTTTATGGATATTAGCTTTAACGATAAATAGATTAATGATAAATATAAACATGCCAATAGTAAATTAACAAAACAAATAAGAAAAGATATATGTTACTTTCAAAATAATCGGCTGAAATATATGTATTATCAAGTAGTTCCATGGGTGTTCCATGTCGTTCATCAAATTTATGCATGAATTCTTAAAACGATGCCATTTGAGACAAAAAAGTGCCTACGCTATTGTTAGAGCCAAGATATGTATTGTTTGTGTAGCCAAAATTTCTAGTAAATGGACTTTTTTGCTCCAAAACGAGACGACGTGCTAACACCCCTTCTGTTAGAAATTATATTTTAATAAAACTTGTACAAAACAAATGAAAGGACAAAATGGTTAAAACTAATTACAATAAAAATAGAAAACTCAAATAGAAATATTTGTTTAGAAAATTTTGAAATTATTTAACACGAACATGGATATTAACGGTAAAGGTAAATAAGTTTATTTCTCCTCTCTATACGAAAAGAACAACAGAATAGAATGCGTCATGGGTAAGCACGGCCTGAGGACTATGAATGAGAATGGTAAAGTTTTGATCGAGCTCTGTGCAATTAATGAATTTAAAAGTGGTGGCACGCTAAAAACACTATTTAGCTGGGTATCACCGAATTTACGAAAAGATGCACAAATGTAAAAATTGATCTTTTCGATTAAATATATTAATTATGAGATTGCTGCCCAAAAAAAAAAAAGTTCATCAATTTTGTGGTGTGGGCCCCTAGGCTACAGCCTAAGCTTAAACACAGTCATGCAGCCAAGGTAATGTACATTAATGTGTAAGACCCCTTCCCCCCCCCCCCCCTTTGCCCCTTCCTCCACCATGTAAGATGTCATAGTATAAAAAATATATCCAATATATGAGACAGTAAAAAGTTTGTTGACCCCGTTCCCACTAAATGGTTTACGTAATTAATGTACAGCGTCAGATAAAGCTGATGCAAGGGAAGACTATAGCCCTGGGTCTCGAGCTCAAGAGAGCCTCATCAAAACGGAAATGAATATCTTTTTTATACCCTACACTCAGAGTATATTCGCTTTGTCATTCCGTTTGTAACGCATAGACAGAAGCGTGATCAGCGTCACCACCTCAGTCGATTTAACTATGTCCGCTTGTCTATGTGTCTGTGGTAATCAGGATTACGTGAAAACTAAGCAAAATAATAAATGGAATTCAGCTCTCTGGCTATGCCTCTAAGCTATATTAACTCATTTAGGTCTATTAGGTAAATTTTTACCCAAAAGAAGAGTGCATTTAAAAAAAATCATACAAACTGACAGGTAAAAGGTGTTTTGGTTAGACTTACAGAAAAAATTGCGAAACAAATTCAAAGATCCTATGTGGCATGCTATAATAAAACAGATTTGATTGAATGAAAGGTTGGACGGTACATTTATTTTTTTTTTTTGTGTTTTTTGTCTCATAGAGGGCTTTTATGTAAAATTTATCCAAGCCATATCTCCGATGTGCCGTTAGCGAAACATTTTATTTTTTCATCAGCAACTTCCATTGATCCCCTGTCCTCCCTCACCAAATTTTATCAAAATTGAGTTTTTTGATATTCTCACACAAGCAAGGACTTCAAAACGATATTCGGAAAGCGCTGGACATGAATTTTGCGAATTTCGACATGTGGACGTGGCACCCTTCTTGGAAACGAAAACTTTAAAATGCTTTCTGAGACAATTAATCAAAGTAATGGAACCAAATTTCACACAAATTCAAGAAATGGTTAGGTCTCTAGCATCAGACAGGAAGTTGACGAATTTCAAGAAGAGGTCGTAGCACAGAAAGTATTTTAAGTAATTGTTGTCAAATTCAATGTGTGTGCGTTTAGTCAGACTTTAAAAATGCAAGACTTATGCGTACTTTTTCTGTTAATGTACGTGGGTATAGGATATTTAGTTTTTGGCGAAACCTTTACTAGTTTTTTTTTTTTTGTTGTCAAACAGTTAATATACTTAAAAAAAACTTACCGGCTGTAATACGAAATTCCCGGGACAATCCGTTTTTTCAACACCGGTGTTATGCTAAAACACGCGTTGGCTTTCATATGTATTTTGTTTTTTTGTAAATTCCTGAGTAGATATCAATAATATGGATGTCAAGATAATTTAATGGTCTACAATAATAGTATGTACGCAAAATTTTGAAATTTAAGCAATAATTTTGGAGAATGGTCGATTATTCTACGTATGACTAACGCGCGTTGACTGGTCTTGTGAAAAGTACCAAAAGTTGCGTTGAAAAAACGCAACAGCAAACGCGCGTTGAAAAAAAAAAATCGCTCGTGCGAACTTAGCCTAATTATGTAGTTGTGCGGCTATTTACTCTAAATAAATAGTTGATGATTGCATATCGTATTTTATAGTGAACACCGACTTTAAAATAAAGATAGCCCCAAAAAAACAAATTACAAGACTACAACGCATTGTGACGACGTATAATCCACGAATTTGTACTCTGCCACGTTGTATTGCCTTAAAGCTCGAACAGCTTCGAGTAAATTTATGCAAGTCGCACAATCAGTTTATTGGCACTTTGTCTAATCTTATTGTTAGTAAAAAGTTTTCCTAAAAGTTTGACACGTTATTAACATCTAATCAGTTTAAAAGAAAATACATAATTGAAATTCTGATTTCCAATTGGGATGTGGCGTAAAAGAAGTGGCAGCCCTGCAGTTACAAACAGCTGATACATGTTGTCAAACGCGAACGCATTTTGGCGTTAATCTAAATTTTATGTTGCTTTCTGCCATCTAAATTGTTCCAGAAAATTTTTTTAACGATTTGTGTTTTACCATTAAATTTATAAAATAAAAATGTTTGGTCTAATTATCTCAGGACGAATGGTAAGCAAGCTTATGAATGTTAAAATCAAAGAAATCGTAAATAATAAACTTCGTATTAATTTCCTGATTGGTTTTAGCCACAAACAAATTTTACTCCTGTGGACGATAACAAAGTGGTTATCAACGTGCCGGAAATTGACCAAGTCAATTATATTGTGGTCTTTCTTACAGGCGCCGCACCTCTGCCTCAAGGTAGTGCCGCTGCCGTTTATTTCAGTTGGCCCGATCCATTGTTAGCACCCACTTGGCAGTATTTAGGACATGTTTCCAACTCAAAACCATCGGCAATATTTAAAATATCACAATTAAGAAAAAGTCATGAAATTGAAGTTCAACAGAACGCGATGATATTTGGACAGCAAGAAATCTCACACATTGCACAAATTGGCATATCGGTGGAGCCGGAAATGTCGGTGGTACAGTTAACGCCATCGGTGGTAAGTACATAAATTTCAATTTTACATAATAAAGTTATGGTTTACATTGCAACAAAGTAATTATGAAATGATAATATCATGTGTTCATCATGCTAAGAAGCCACTTTGAGAAAAAAAGATTTGTGCAGCCGTTTTTGGCTTCGCGATGGTAAAAGGCATTAAAGATTTAAAGCAATGGTGCCACTTGGTCGTCATGCTGATGACTTAATATCCTGCAGCTATGTTTGTTTGGAACCAGCCTCAAAATAAAAGTAGTTGTACCACAGCACAAAACTGACCAGTGCAGTTCTGGTTCGAATGTAACGCACACTGCTGCAGTAGTGATCAAAATATATTGCAAAGAACGGAAATTGAAGACAAAAAAACAAGTCAGAAATCATAACGTTTCGCCAAACCGACTGAATTTCAATTATAGGTTTGCTTTATAATTATCAAGGTGTTTAGTTAAATACTATTGAAATGATCTATTGTAGACAAATTTTTAATCGTCGATGTCATAGAAAGCAAAAAAATTGTCTCCATAATGCATACGGAGCAAACTTGTCTCTTCCTAGGACATCAACATTGAAACATCGCTAGTTCATGACATGCTAAAGAGGTTTGCGGTGAAACTGGTTTTTTGAAACTAGTTCCTGACTATTCTTAAGTTGGTTTGATTAACTGCAAATGTTCCAAACTTTTATGATGTTTAAAAAACCTGAAAGCCTCGCAAAAAGTTTTTAGAAATTTCTCTGAAAAGGTGCATATTACGATAAGTTATAAATTTGGTAAAATCCGGCAGTCGTGGCACTGCCAGTTTTTACCAATTTTTTATGACTTCAATACTTTTCTGCATTGACTAGCAATAGATGAATGAATAGTCTCAAAAATATAATAAATAACTTGTTTTCATTTGGTTTTCTTTGCAGTCAAGTGCCGATGCAAACTTGCAGTTTAGCCAAAAAATGTTAGAGAACTTTTTTAATTACGCATCCAGTTTTACTGTGAACTCACGCCAAGTACCCTTAATGAACAATGAAGCGCTGGTGCCGCTATCTACGCTGCAGAGTTGGTATACAACGTTTCAACGTCGCATGGAACAGAATCCAAATTTTTGGAAATATTGAATTACATTCACCCGTTCACAAAATACTAAAATAATTAAAGTCAAAACCACAATTTTTTTGGTACTATGTATATGTTTAAATAACATTTTTGCAAATTTCCATATTTGATTTGAGCTTCACATTAAAATCAACAACAGTTTGATAAATTGCTCGTTTCTAATATTCATCAATTTTAATGTGTAAATTTAAAATATGTAGCTTTAAGGACGTTTGAGCATTTTCACTTAAAACTATAAGAAAATCAAATCAGCAAATACACTATAGAAACAAAGAAATGAAATTCCACATAAACACTTGTATTTAAAATAAGCCGAAAGCCATTGGAGCTGAACTGATTTTTTTACCATTTGCATACCACGTAATATTTATAAAAAAAAACCTTTGTTTTGATTTTAAAATTTTATTTAAGTCAGATTTTAATTTAATAAATACCTCTTGTTATTATGGAAAATATGTTTTTTGTTTTCTAACTATTGAGTGTTAAAATCTCTTAATCAAGCGAAAAATAAATTTTAACATGATTTTGTAAGTGAAGTGTGAATGAAAAATTGTACAGCATGTGAAAAAATTGTTGATAAGCTTTTGAGTGGTTTTCACACTAAGCATGTATTAGAAATGAATCATCTTCCTTTTCTAGATGCTTTTTCTTAGGAAAGTACGGATTGTGCTCCGGATCGGCGTTTAAACTGTAAATAAGAGGAATTTGTTTCTCTAATTCGTAAAAGAAATAAAGTATATACTCACTGGTAGTAATTGGTTGCTTCTTCACATTTAACATTATACCACCAATCGCAAGTGAATTCTTTTTGATTAAAAACCGTACCATTCGTACACAAAAACTTTGCACCCTGATGTCCCTCGCGTCCATCGTTACAAACATGATAGGCCTGACAGCCAGTTTCAACATTGGCATACATGCCAGGAACTGCTGGTACGTTGGCACAGTGGAAATTTGTTTCTGGTACTTCATGATAAATTGGATAATCGACGCCAGCTACACCAGGAATTTTGCTTAAATCTTGTTTTTCTTCAGCATGTTTGTAGTGCTCTTCCTCTGCGGGTAGATGAAAAAGATGACCATACGTCTACAGTAAATGATTAGAATTTGGGTAAGTTTTGCAATTCTAAATTTAATAACTAATAATCAAATGTGAAATTGTGCATGAAGTTGCGAAAAACGTAGAAACTATTGCAAAATTTCAGAAAGGTTGAAAAAGTAGTAAATGTTGATAAAAGTCAACGTCGAAAAAATATAGAAAACAAAAAATTGAATAATTTTGGAAATACACATGGAAAAATATTGAAAAAGCTTAAAAATGCTAAAAAAAAAAAATCGGAAAATTTTGAATAGTCGGATATTATTGAAGAATTAAAAAAAGAAATTGAAAAAGGTTGAAAAATTGTAGAAAAGAGAAATAAAAGTTTAAAGTATAACAATAGCAAGCAAGAGCGTTGGCATTACTTTTCGCCAATTCAGTGCAGTATAAGCTTTTCCATAAAGACCTTCACACATCAAAAACATTTTTCCTGGTATAGGCTTCGTCTGTTTTCTGTTTTTTTTTTTTAATATACGAGTACACTATAAGTAGACATACAAGTATAACTTTTTATACAAATTGGTTTGGTAACAACAAATGTAATACTATGAAAACATTGTCGTTTGGATCACAAAATACAAGTTTTTTGATTGTTACAATATTGAACAAAAACAAAACTACAAAAAGTGTTACAATTTAAAATTTGAACCGGTTCTGCTTCATTGCAATTTCTGCTGTAGAAAATTCAATCAATTAACCAAATAAAATGTTTTCAATTATTTTTGGGTCAAAAGTGAACGTGCTAGTAATAAGCTATTTAATTGATAACTACACTAATCTATTAAATTAAAATATGATTAAAATAGGTAAATAATAAAGTAATTAATTAGTTTCCTACTCAAAAAAATATAGCTAAAGTCCTTTTCAACAACTTAAATGGTGCTTTACGTACGTACTTACCTGCACTTCTATACAGACTACATAACCTATGGCTAAAATCAGGCCAAACGTAAGAGTTACCAATTGCATATTCATTTCTAAATCACGCTATATCAACTTTGACTCGCCAAAATCACTGCAAAATGCGTTTGTTCAACACGATATTATAAGTTTGAAAGTATGCTGCGTTCTCCTCCGTAGAGTTGGAAAATTGAACTGAAACTAAAATTTTGCGCCACCATAAACTAAAGCAAGTAGGCTTAATCAACTTTACCTGCAGCAATTGGTGTAGCGTTTTATTTTCTTAGAGCTTTCAAGGGTGTAACAGTAGTTGATGCTGCAACTTTGCTGCTGCTGCTTTAATTTTGTACATTTTCACGTTTGTCTAACTCTTGGCTATTTGAAGAAAAAATTAAGCTTTGAATTGCAAACCCGTAACATGTTATGTTCAGTCAATTGTATATATGTATGTAGGTATGATTACTTTTACTTTTTATTTCTTAACCAAAGCGAAATAAATCAATAAATTGCACTTAAAAGTTTTTTAACCAACGAATTAATTTGCGATCTCTATTGTGAGTATTAACTGATCAACGATATTGCTTATGTATGAACAGTAGATAGAAAAAATATTGCAAATCTAAGGAGTTTCATGCCGACTTTAATAACACAAGTTTATTAAGACATAAATATATCATGAATATGCGTTATCAGTAATGCAGTCTTCAGTATGGAATGCCTTCAAATCCCAACGACCTGAGAAAACTGTAGGACAAATTTGAGTTTAGCATTGAAAAATTCATAAAATATGTGATAAATTTCTTTCAGATTGATGATGACTTAATGATTTACTGGATGCAATTCTTATGTGATGGAAAAATTCAGACTAGATTCGTTCTTAGCAGTTTAAAATCCATTGAACTGCATTACTGGTATACCAGGACTTTCATTGCTATTGAACCATATAAAGGCATTTTTTTTTTAATTTGACCATTTGAGACTAAATGCAACCTTAATACCGCACCAGCCCGTCTCATTCAATGACAGGACTTCGTTTCGTATTCAAATATTCGGTGTCTTCGGGTTTTAGTGCTTACCTGATCGAATAAATTTTCTTTTTTGCTTTTGTCACATTTGAGTTTTTCTTTAATGCTTAATGCTTTAATGCCGAAATAACAAGTTGGTACCCGCCGAGTCAAAGTCATTATGAAGCGAACTTTCGGCTGTGGTTCTATCCCGCGCGACTTCGCATGTCAAACAATTTCAAAATCTTGGTAAATGACACACTCAACTTTTTAATTAAAAAATAAATAATTTAAGTCCAAGTGCTTGGGAAACGTCACATTGTCATACGTCACGTGAACCCAAAATCAGCCTATGCTATGGCTGCTTATGATGGATCGTTGTTATTGTAATATTAATGTATATCATTGATGGCATTTGGTTTTATGGAAATGTACTGAATGGAGAGTTGAAATGTACCTACTTTTAAGATGGCGAATGTACTTTTATCGACATGAACACAAAAAAGTTACATAAAATTTCAAAAAATCATCTAGAAATTGTTGAAACGTTCTGAAAATGTACTGAAATACGCCGAATTCACTGAAAATGGGCCAAATGTAGTTAAAACCTGTCGAGTGTACTGACGACGATTTTCACGATGCAAATGTACTGAAAAAAGTACAAATGTACCGAAAATGCCAGCACTGTTATGTATTCAAAGTCATCTTGCACTCTACTTATGCTGAAATCGCAATTCGGCGCTAGGTCGGTCGCGCTTTGAATAACTTTGACCGGCGTTTGAAAAACTTTACAAAAATATACGATATTGGCTGTCAAAACGCCTGACCTTACTTTTTGTAAATCATAATGTTGCGAGCGTCTGTCATTTCAAAATTGTCAATAAAAGGAATTCTATTTGTCAGTTTTTTGCCTAATTTTGTCGTGTTTTTTAGTTTTGATTGTTATTTTCATAAAATAAATAGATTTCAACGAAATGTATAATTTAGTGGACCTTATTTTATCACTGCATGAAACGCTGAGTAAACGAGAAGTGTCAAAAGCACGTTCTAGTAGAAAGTAGCTCTATTCGAACTTCGGGCATGGCGTTGATCGTATTTACGATAAAACGCAACGCAACGCCTGAGGTCGCTTTTAAGATTACAGCATAAGCATGCATTGTTTCTACTTCACCTGTCAGAGTGCGACCAACCGAACGCAGCATTGCGATTTCAGCATTAAAACCTCAACTGATAATTCATATCCAATCAAATGATCATTGTCGATTTGTATACATCACTAACATCGGTAAATTAACGCTTGAATTTTGATAGTTTTCATGAAGTTTTCTGTGCGCAATTGTGAATGCATTTTGGTAAATTTAATCTTCTGTTAAATTAACAAGTGCTAGTGAAAAAATATTTCACAAAAAATGTGAATGGAATATTCTTCAGGGTGCCCGGACTCCCAGCAGCTGTATTAGAATATAAAGTCATTGCTTAGGAAGCGTGCTTTAAAATTGATTCCGTAGGTCGACATCTATTATGCTAACTTATCTAAGCTTTTTGGTCACGAGGTCGTCGATAAATCGTGCGACGTCAAGCAAATAAAATAATAGCAGCATTGCACGGTTTCTAAAAAACTTATAAGAACATCAAGTTTTCAAAAAACTTAATGCAAAACTTTATCTTATAAATTCCCATATTTCAGATAGATTCCCATGGTTCTCTTTTTATTAAATACCACTACTGTCATTGTTTCGCTTGAGCTGGTGGCAACGCTAATCAACTTTATTCAGTTATTTTTCATTTTATGTGTAAAACGCGCGTTAGATTCTACAAATTGAAATTTTCGTATTTTGTATAATAATGTTATTAACAAACATATGCGGGTGCATAAAAAATGTGAAATTTATGTCTTCGCGAGTGTTGTGTTATAAATATAATATAAAAATAAATGTTAAAGTGAAATTGCATGAAAATGCAAATCTAAAGCAGTGCCGCTGCTAGTTTAGTTCTTCATTTTCCCCTGCAAAATGAAATTTAATTAATTTAATTTCATGAAATCTTATTTTAATTGCTTAAAAAAGCATCAAGTGCTTAAATTTAAATATCATTTATCTAAAATTTTATGAGTGTTTGCTTAATTTATTAAAAAACGATAATTTAAAATCGTGAAATACGAAAGCAAGTCGGTGAAAAGTTAAAGAGGTAGTGGTAGTGTATGTGTATTGCAGTTGCTGTAAGTTGCTGTTTCGTCAAAAGGATTTTGTATTGGCTTCAAAATGATTCGCACAGGTCCAGTGCATTTATAGTAATGAAATCATATCTACCGTGGGGTAAGTGTTAAATTTTTCTGTTAATATATTTAGTGTAAGTTATACATAAATACATAAAAATGTGATGTCGTGAATTATGTTTTGAGTGTTTGAGGGAGATGCAACTTATTAATACTGAGGACCGTGTCCTTTCATCACAGACAGAGTTCTGACGTGCATATTATAGTTTAAGTAATCGTTGACAGCCTTATATTTACATTGGCATTGTGCTCTCAATTAAATTCATAAGGCAGATACGTTAAGAAACTTTGATCCTGTGAAGAACCTATTCTCTGTCCAGTGTATTAAAGAAACCAAATATATCTACTATTATATGGCTGAACTTTATTTCGAAAACGGCTGCAGCGATTTTGATAAAACTTCGGGATTTCGTTCATATGTGAACAAAATTAAGATTGGACTAGGTTAAAGGGTTTTCTAACAGGGGCGTAACACAGCCTTAAATTTTAATTTTTATTTCGTTATAACTCGCAAACCATTCAAGGTATTAAAACGAAATTTGGTAGACGGATGCATATCATAAATATCTTAAATGCTATCAAAAGTGGGCGGACTCGGAACAGTGGGAGTGGCATATTTCAATAATTGAAAACTTTTATTCGATATTTCTCGAAAACGGCACCGAGTATTTTCATAAAAATTTTAAAGTTAATTCCGCTGAATGAGGTCATTATAACAAGCTATGCCACTATACTGGCAATACTCGTTGAAGGGCGTGGCACAGCCCACAATATTTATAAACGTTATAATAAGAGAACTAACAACGCAATCGTTATGAAATTTGACATGTCAAATATACTGTCTATTGGGTATCTTGGAACAAAAAGTGGACGAAACGGCACCTGTGAGCGTGGCACCTTCCATACAAGCGAAAACAGTAAAAAGCTACATTTATTGTTCCATGAGAGTAATATTTTTTAAATTTGATATAGAGATGTCGGTTATTATAAGCTTTGAAACTAAATGGATTTCGAATTGCATCAGTGGGCGTGGCACCTCCCCTACATGCAAAAAATGTTAAGTGTTATATTTAGTGCTATGGGCGTAATTTTTTTAAAATGAGAGAATATTACTATTATTATTATAAAATGAGATGTCGGTTACCATAAGCTTTGAAACTAAATGGATTTCGACGGGATTGCTTAAGGCTACATTTAGTGTGCTCTTGGAGTCAAATTTTTTAAATTTGGTGTGGAGGTGTCGGTTACCATAAGCTTTGAAATTAAATGAAAATCGACGATATTGCATCAGTGGGTGTGGCACCTCTCATATAAGCAAAACACTTTAAATGTTATATTTAGTGTGCTATCGGAGTAATATTCTTTAAATTTTGTGTAGAGGTGTCGGTTACTATAAGCTTTGAAATAATATGAATTTTGATGGGATTTCATTAGTGGGCGTGGCACCTCCCATACAAACTTATAAAGTTGATGCCATATTTAGCAAACTAAAGGAGTGATCCTAATAAAATTTGGTCTCAATATATTCAGACTCATTCAACGAGTTTTTCAACGTCTTTCAACTGCTTCATTATTTTTCAACCTCTTTCAACTTTTCTCGACGATTTTCTACAAATATTTTCAACGCTTTCAATATTTGATTGACTTTTTCAACCTCATTCAACTTTTTTCGAGTTTATTAACTTCTTTCAACTGTTTCAACATTTTTCAACCTCTTTCAACTTTTCTCAACATTTTCCATATTTTTTCGAGTTATTCAACCTTTTTCAACTGTTTCAACATTTTTCAACAAATTTCAACTTTTCTCAACATTTTCCATATTTTTTCAAATTTTTCAACCTTATTCAACTTTTTTCGAGTTATTCAACCTCTTTCAACGGTTTCAACATTTCTCAACCTCTTTCAACTTTTTCCAACATTATCCATATATTTTCGAATTTTTCAACCTTATTCAACTTTTTCCGAACTACTATATTCAAACTCTTTCAACTTTTTGAATATTTTTCAACCTTTTCAACTTTTTTCAACACGTTCCATATTTTTTGGACTTTTTCAACCACATTCAAGTTTTTTCGGCTTTTCAACCCCATTCATTTTTTTCCGAGACTTTCAACTTTTTTCGAGCTTTTCAATCTCTTTCAACGTTTTCAACATTTTAATATACTATCGAGTTTATCAAACTTTTTCACCTGCTTCAACCTCTCTCAATGTTTTTCAACATTTTTCATATTTTCTGCTTTTCAGCCATATTCAATATTTTTTAAATATTTCCGACATCTCATTCAATTGCATTACATTTTTTCGACTTTTTCAACCTGAAATCGAAAAACCGAACTTTGGTCGGTCTCCTGGTACTGTCTCTTAAAAACCGCTGATTTCGTCTGCATTACAATATAAACATTTTTCTATAGAGTTTGTACTTGCATCAGTTTTTTTACATGTATATTTGTTCAAGTTTGAATGATCTGTATAAGCTTAGGTTTGCGAAAGTGGCATTTCTACATACAAAACCCCACATTCGTTCAATAGCCCCTTTACCTATGTTGAAAAAGCATGTTCAAGTCAAAAGAAATTTATAAAAAACACAAATAACTGTCAGATTTCATGGACATTTATTTTTCAGTTTTTTCACTCATTGAGGCTTCAGTTAAAAATTTTGTACTTTACCCCGCCACCTGTCAATTTTACATGGAGGGACCTCGTAAGAAATTTGCAAATTACTAATTTTCGTGAGCTTTTCAGATCTGTAGAAGCGAGGTGTTACTCTAAACATCACACAAAAACTTTTTTAGAAATTCAGCAATCTCTGCCTAATTTTCTGGACTAATAATACAAAAAAAAAAAAACTTTACGGTGTATTACTTTTCGATTTAAGCCAAAAAGTATGCACGTAAAAACAAATAAAAAGTGCTTTACTTTGGAATGTGTTGAGAAATAATAAAAAAGTGACATCAAACAGGAAGCTAATGCAGCGTAATCGTGGTAACGACAGTTCAGTGATGGCACTTAGGTTTTTTGAGAATGTACTAGATTTAGAGTCGAAATGTATTTTTTGGATAGCGAATGTATTTTTGGCCATATCCACAGAAAAAAGGTTGAGAAAAATTGTGACTTGGATTTTCTCTTCGAAATAACCTAAAAATTCGTCCATTGTACCGAACGTACTAAAAGTGAGTACATTATACTGTCGTATACTTTTCTCAACGTGAAAACGATATAAATATACCATGATGCCAATGAGAAAGTAAATTTTTGAAATCGCGGTATTAAATCAAAATTAATAAAAGTCAGGCTGATTTTGATGCCAGTGTGAATCGCTTATCATAAAACTAAAAACTAAACTCATAATATGTTATAAATTTATTAAATTTCCTAATAAACTAAATAAAAATCTAAATAATAATGGCGTATTTCCTGTAAGAGGGATGTGAGTACGCAAAAAATAAAAAAAATATAAAAGCATATAAACATTTTATTACTACGTAAATACTTTACATTTTTTATTAATCAAAGCTAAAACTATATTTTAATAAAATACTAAAAGATATAATTGCTATAAAATATGGCCAGAAGCAATAGCAAAAAAAAAAATCGGTCTTATGGCAGTGCTAATATCTTAGATGCTGCAATGGATACTGATTGAATCGAGGATTATAACGGGCGCTGGATTGGTGCAAGTCAAAGTTGTTAAATAAATCATCAAAATCATTGAAGATCTACAAATGGAATAATTGTTAATGGAGTAATTGTTACGATTCCCGAAACATAAATCAAATTTCCTTAGAATGAAATCGAGACTCACCTTAGAAGATTCATACTCTGGCAAATAGTGATAACCATTTGAGGCAAGCGCAGGCGGAGCAACTGGAGTATTAAAAATGTTAAAATTCTGATATGATTCAGTTTTGAAAGATGGATGATTTTTTCTGCCATTTGCTGTTGGAGTTATATTTAAGACTTGTGCTATAAATATAATAAAAATGTAAATAACTAAGCATAGATAACTTTTAATTGTGCAAAAGGATTTACTTTTCTTTTTCGGTTGGAATTTCACTTGATTTAGCTGTGGATTGGGTATTAACGTTTTCTTGTATACTGGATAAATTGGTGTATTTGGTGGTACACGCAAATCTTGTCCAAAAATTTGAGGATATAAATATGTTGTTTCTACCGTTGGTACATCTTTATAGCTATAGCGTCCTTCCTCTGGCGTGTAACGGGCGTCCGAGCTAAGAGCAACTCGAAAAACAGGTCGCGATGGTTTGCTTAAAAATGGGTAAACCTAAGTAAATATATATTAATTAGAAAGTTGTGGAGCCATAAGTATTATGTCAGTGTGCATGAAAAGAGTCTTTGTGTTAACTCACACTTTACGAGATATATGAGGATTTGTTATTATGGTCAAAAATTAAGATTTTTGGCATAACATTTAAGAAGATAATATCCAAAATTTAGCTTTAACTGTGAGTAATTAAAAAAAATACTCGGACACAGTCTTCTCTGATTGTCTTTTAATTTTGCGCTATTATAATTTAAAATAAAGACAAGAAAATAATATTTAATTTTTTTTTAAAGAAAATTTTAGTTCCGAAAATATTAGTGGTATTCATCTAAGCGCGCAAGTTTCCCATTTTGTGCAATTTGTGGCAGTTGACGAACATGTAATTTTTTTGTGAGAGAGTCGTATGTGAAAAGAGAGTGAGAGTGAGAAATACAAAATGTGTAATCAATAAATTTTTCCTGAGAGAATAGTATGGGAAAAGAGAATGAAAACAATTGCACAATTAGCAGCGCAAGTTTGCGCTACCAAATTGTCGCGCAAACTTTTCTAGTTTGTTCAAAAAACTTTCCATACGATTTTTGACAGCTGCACAACTTGCACAGCTTGCGAGGGTTTTGCGCGTTTAGATGAATACCCATATTGTCTTCTAAGGACAGCAGTTCTAATAACTAGCCTTGTTTTTACATATAAAATTCACAAAAAATCAGACAGTTTTGATGTATGTAGTTAATATCAGAAAATATTAAATTAAAAGAAAAAAAATAACACATAGCAAAAAGACCTTTGAGGACAAAGGAAGAAAACCTCTTTGAGAATTACCTACAAGAAGATTTACGATCCTATACATTTAAAATCCGGAATATCGTTCTTTATATCTTTTTCGACAACAGTTCCAAGGTGAAGTTTAAGCTCGATTTTCCCAAATTGCTTAGTTGGCATAGTTATATACAAAAATAACTCTCCGACGACGCATATATTCGCGACTTGGTATTATACTGTCGTATATTCACATAATTTAGTTTTTATTTCAAGAACAATAATTGAAAAAATGTAATTAGAAAGATAGCTATATATGCAATGGTTATTTTAGCCTGACAGTTTTAAGAACTTGTACTAATCAATATTTTTTTTACGCATATACGTAAAACCGTAGTGACAATGTATTTAAGTTTAATTCCCTGTACATTCCCATTGTCTAGGCCTTTCTCATGGACACTGCTACACACATAGTCATTATTCAGTTATTCCTCAAGCTTACTTGTGGATTACGTTGCTCATGCACTACACCATCGGGCACTGCAATACCTTCCTTTTGTAGGCCATTTAAAAACAAACGATCTGTATGGAAAGCTGTATCTGGTATACGACCGCCTGCATGCGGCAAAACTTGTTCGCGGTAAATTTGGCGTTTCTGTAAAAAAAATTGATTATATGAGTATTTTTATATATTTTATTATTGTCAAAAATTGTGTTCCAAATATTTTTTAATAAATATTTAAATATATTTAATGTAATGATACAAAACCGCTTAAACATGCCGCAAAGGATTTTCCTTGGTTTTAAAATTATAAAAAGTCGGTCTTATTCTGAGGCTTTGCGGGAACAAAATTTATGTGTTTTCAATTCCTCTACAAATTTGATCCGAATAATTTTTAACACGAAATTCAACATTAACTTAGGTATGGATAACATTTTCATTCAGAATTAAACTTTTTTAAATGTGTAACGAAAACACAAGACCGTGCAATTAATCATTTCGTCATAAATTATAAATATAATAAGACAAAATATTTAATCTTGACACAATAGTGTTTGTTGCATGTTTGCTATTATAATAAAGTAAAAAAAAAAATCAAATCTAATTAATTTCACAGTAGGTTTAAAAGCTAGGTGGGTTGGGCTAAGAAAAAAAAAAATCTGCAAAAGTTTTTAAAATTTTGACACTTAATTACATAAGCAAAAAAATTCGCCTTGTGGGTAATCAAATTTATGATATACAATAAGCGAATTTCAGCAAGCAGTTATGCTGCATATCTTAACACTTTTACGAGCTATGTCATTTTGACGCACCTTGCAAACGATATGTGTATATTAGGGTGTTTTTTTGTGACCAATGTCTTAGCATTGTACCTAAAAACAATCCTCACAAAATTTCAGCTTCTTATTCGAACAGCCCAAAAAATATTTTTAAATTTAAAAAAATATGCCAAAAGTACCAAGATGTAACGTTTCAGATATTTTAGTTGTAGGTGATGTAAATTTTTTGTGTCGCCTAAAATAATGCATTTTTTCATACTTATGACGTTCTGGAAAACAATATCCAACCAATAACTACCTATGTTGTTTATTGAGTTCTCGTGGGAAAGAAACTAGGATTGCAAAAATTGCGAGTTGGCTTAAATACAGTATGCAACACATGCAGTCTTATCTCAGAAATCTTAAACGAAATGTGTTATATGTATAGTTTTTCATAGCATTTCATTGCCACTTCTCGCTAAATGCTGTTTGGCAAACGCCTGTCATTTTCTTTACACCCTCCTATCTCGGAATCCTCACATGGGCAGAGCCAAAAGTAGTGCTTCTTCTAAATTAAACTTAAATCTGAATTGCCCAAAAAATTAAGTGCGAGGAAATGACTATGAAAAATGCAACGTCTATATGCTTTTATCGTTTGGAAGCCCAAAATGGAGACAAGTTAAGCTCAACTTAAGCTTTGTATGACAAGCTTCATACGCTTCCTACCCTCTACTCCTATGCTCTATCTCTAAAAACATTTTGAATATTGTTCTTGGATTAACACCAATATATCTTCATACAAAGATGATGGCTCCTTATGTTTCCATAGGCTGTATCATTTGAAACTGTTAAAAATTGAGTTGTTAATTCTACACTGCTGAACAGTTTGAAGACCAAGGCATAATTCAGTATGTTACTCGATGACATACTTCCGATTCTAAGCACAATATAGTCAAAACTTCCTCATTGTAATTCAGAAATCTTCATATTCTCCGAAAGCTAAATTGCCTTAAAAGCTCTGGATTTGGCAATGTTAAAATCTAAGATGGCTTTCGGAGCTTGTCTTGTACTCACTTAACTAGTTAAGAATACTCCAGGCTATGACCCGAATAAAATAATTGATTATCTTACCAGAAGTGCATTTCAAAAAAAATTTTTGATACAGAACTTATCCAAGCCGTCTTATCAAAAACCTTATTCGAAACAAAATCTAGCAAGAATTAAATACATTCTGACTAAATAATGGACAGAACAGTACCAAGAATTAGTACCCTGAAATGAAAGCAAGAACATTAAATTATTGATAAACCTAAGTTGGCATAAACTTAGAGTCTTGGTAGGAATAATAAGTGGGTACTGTTAACTACTTAAGCATCTTATATACATTTATATACAAAATTAATCTCTCTAGCGATACTACCTGAAGATAATTTCTTAATGATAATAAAACCTCTTAACATTTCCGGAGCTCTATCTCTCAAGAAAAACCATTTTGGGTATATAATCATCTTTTCCGAAATTTTTGCAGAAACTAACCCAAAAAAATCAATTAAGTCTCTGAGCACCTCATAGAATTACTCAAGAATAAGTTAGGTCCTTGAGATAGTAGTCCTGTTACAATAATTTTATCTAAGCGAGGTCTCCAAGATACGCAATGAATACAACGTTTTATTTGTCTTGAGCTCTGCAAAGGATATTGTCTTACATCTTCTAAAGCCAAATTGGTAGCAATATACAGCTTTAGTTCATGAATAAATATGAAAATCTGCTATAGCGCTAATTTACTCTCTCGTTAGTTTTATTAATTTTCAATATTTCACTCAGTATAGTGTTAATAGTGTTAACTCACATGAAGGAAAAAAAATCGTTTTTTTTTAACAAAATATAGCCTATGACATTTGAACTTTGTAATAAATCATATACATATGTATATGGTTTATATTTTGGATTGGCAAATCAACTCACTTTGTGATTTTTATTTTCCGCAAGGACTGCAGGCAGCACAAACAACACCGTTAACATAATATTTTTAATATGCATTTTCACATTAATTAATATACAACACAAATAATAATTTCCAATATCAAACAGTAGCACAAGAACTACTAATATTAAACAAGATCGATCTAACTTGTTGAACGTAATGATCACAACTAACTGTTGGCATTATTTTTTCGATTATCTAACAATCAATAGAACACAAAATAACTCGAAAAAAGATGCACATCAAGGTTTACGCGGAGATCACTTTACAAACTCCTACAATGATCGAAGTAAAGATTTCAGTTTATGGCAAGACGCGATATAAAAGTGACTGATTTTCAATGCGACTTCAAAGCGTAAAAATGAATTCACAAAATATTGCAAAATGCTAAGACGCCGTGATGCAAATGCAACATTAAAG
This sequence comes from Tricholauxania praeusta, assembly GCA_949775025.1. Lineage (NCBI taxonomy): Eukaryota > Metazoa > Arthropoda > Insecta > Diptera > Lauxaniidae > Tricholauxania > Tricholauxania praeusta. The sequence goes on from OX459028.1 coordinate 28,836,935, forward strand.
TTCTTTTATAAAAATCCACAATAGCAATTTTTGTTTTATGACACTGCCAGCACGATCAACAGAAATAATTCTTTCGAAAAACTTCAATACTCGTAATTTAAATATTTTTTGTGTCTTTTAATATTTTGCAAGTGATTAACTCTATTCGTGCACAACAAACAAACAAAGAGTCGATCATCGAGAGCGAGAGTCTATAAAGACAAACACACGATCAAGACACGGCCAAATTTTGCGATGCGATCGCAACAACGGAAGCTACCAAAATAAAACAATGACTGACTTGTTAAAAAGTACAAACATCCAAAAGACGTAATACCAATGATCTGCAGGCGATAAGTTTCCACATTGTGGGTAATTGAAATTTTTATTTTTTTCACTTTTGCAACCACCACCAACCAAGCGCATGGTAAACGCAAAGATCGCATTAGGTATTTGCAGAAGAAGAAGAAAAAGACTCATAATTAGTTTATTGCTGCGACACGGTTCTGCTGGAAAGAAGAAAATCATAGGAGGGAATGCATCTAAAATTTTTTTAAATTTAAATTTCAATTGCAATATGCTAACTAAATAATTTAAGACAAAAAATCGATTAAAAATCTGTTAAAAACGGTCTACACTTGACACGGTGTTCAAATGGAGGACTTGTATGAAATATTAGAAAACTGGATAAAATCCTATTATGCGGAAGTTTTTCGAGCATGAAATCGATGTGAATTGATATCAGAAAGATATTTGGTGTCACAGATTAACATTGAAAAAGTTGACGAGATAACACCTCCTATACATGGAAAAGCTTTCAGGGGCTGCGTTAAGAAGACTACTCCAAAAAAAGTCACCAAATTTAGTATGTAGTTTTTGGTGATAAAGATGAATGTTGGGGTGGGCATGAAACCGCACATAAGATAAGGCTTGAAAAACTAACTTTTTATTTAACTATTATCTACTTTCATAGGAGTTATATTGAGATCAAAAACATGTTTTAAATATATTTATTTGGAACACTTTAGTATGGGAATATATTCGACTTTTTCAAAATGTGATCAATGAAAAATTGATTCTTTGCTCATTGCAATTGAAATAACAAACAAAAAAGCCCAGATTTATTCTCCCCAGCCACACCGTAGTATGGTAATAAAACGCTACAAACTGTGCTTGTTCATGATCGTGTCGGACATAATGATGCAGATCATATCTTTTGAGTAATATAATGCTGATCATGTTCATATTGTTATGGTTACTCTTTTTAAGTGACGTTTCAGTTGTTATTGCTACGTTTCTTATTCATTTCTACTTTAACTTAATTGGGTGAACGGCTTGTCTATATTTATTTGAGGATCACATTAACAATTTTGAGTAGCTTGGCGTCACTATTACTCGTTACTTGAACCTGAAATTTGTACAAGTTGTTTTAATACAATTTATTATTTACCTCTTTTAAATGTTTTGATTTTTTTCTTTTAACCACTTTTATTATAATTTTAATTTATTTCAATGGCATTACTTTTGTTATGCAATTGCGCGAGGATCACCGAACTGACCTGACAGACAGCAACTATCGGGCGTTTATCTTACAATCTCTGGCAATTGAGATTGTTGTAGTTTTGGTTGAGGTGTTCACTTTAGCGATCGATCAGCTATAGTAAGCAACAACATGATGATCATGATGACAATAATGAATGAGATCATGATGCCTGCGTAGAAAAGCATTTGCAGTTCATTGAATGTTGTTATTTGTTTCATGGTGGATCACTTCAACTTAATCGGTCTGGTTTATTATAATTGAAAAAAAGTGAATGCATATTTAAAGAAAAAAAAAAAAAAAGATAAAAGTAGATCTACTTAACCTTTTAGATAATAATTAAATATTATTTATTGTATATTTGATTGTAAAATCATACTGAAAAGTGATACTAACTAAGCGTTGCAATTATGTGTTGGTGTTAAATTGTTTTTGTGAATTTTTGAATTTATGACATTTTTCAGGGTGGACCTATACATAAAATTAGTTTGAAATGTCAGTGGTTTGTGCATATTTAAATGTGGATATTAAAATCATTCAATGCATTCTTTGTATAATCTTCGACATTTCATTCAGTTTTCATATGATTACAATTGGTATTAGAGCGGTTCCTAGAAATGACTTACTAAATGGTAGATCTATATAGAATTCTATATAAATTCAGTTATGCATCAAGGCTGAAGGACTTTAATAAGCAGCTACCCAGGTCACCAGCACTAGAGAGAAAAAGTTATATATGAAGAGGAGCTAATGAATATGGAAACAGCAAAAAGCATTCAATATTGAGAAAATGTAAAACTTTTGACTAACCTCATAGTACTTTAATTTATAAATATATAATAATATATATCAATGTCTTAATTTTATTTTAAGCATTTAATAAGCAATGTTACTGTATTATTGACCACCTTATTAAATAATACAAACAATTTTGTTTACTGTGGTTTCTTCGTTGTTGTTTTTTTTTTTTTTGTGGAGTTAAATCAATTACACTTCAATGATAATTGTTGCCAAGGCATTTGGCTCATTGATGATATCCATAAAATGTTGGTATCCATATGCATGAAAGTAATTACAAAACTCTTAGCAGTGATTTATACAAATGAACAAGTGATTACCGTCTTGGGTGATTATCAGTATAAGCATGTGTTTTTTTTTTTATTTTTGACTGTAAACTCTTAAAGGTTTTTATATTGTAGCTGAGTATATTGAGCGAAAGGTAATATTTTTTTTTTTAATTTTACACAAGACAAGACATGGTTTAATATGCTGCAAGCGATTTTAAGAGCGTAATAAAGTTTTGAAAATCCTTTCTGATGTTTTTATTATACAATAATAGGTACATCCATGGGAAACAAATATCGCTTTGATTTAATAAATGTTGTAAATGTTAATGGTTTGGTTCAAAATTTTTGAAAAATAATAAAGTGACATGTAATGTAAAGTGACATTTTTCTCTGAATGTTTTATAATATATATTTCAATTCCTTTAAAAATGTCACCAAGTTCCAAAACATACAAACATATTAATGAGGGGCTGCTTGGCTTTTTAATAATTTTAATATTTGCAAAAATTTTAGAAACATAACCTCCATAAAGTAATATGCTATCTTATAATTAGAACCGCATAAAAATCCATGAGTAGTTTCGAAAAAAAACTTTGTGAAGCTTTGCTTAATATTCTCGTAATGATATGCACTAAAATATATTCATTCTTTTCTCCTCGGATACTTGCATGTGAAAAATTTGAGTTGAGATTTAAGAAATCAGAAAAAACCTCCCTGCCTCACTATGGTTACTCTGAGTATAAGGGTTTTTGGTTGACGATTATTTCATATTATGTTCTATTAACTTATGTTTTTGTGGCTGTTTTGAAATATTTTGGACCAATTTTCGAAAACAAAAAACTTTAGCACGAATCGTAGGGTAAATGCGCAAAATGGATTTTGAAAGTGACAAGGGAGATCCCCGACCCTCCTTAAGGAGTGTTTTGGACCCATTTTTGGAAAAAATTATTTACAACCAAAAAAAAACTATCAATAATATCACATATACAAACTACATAAGTTTTATTCGGTCTGCCTAACAAATCGATTCATTTGATCCACAAGTGTTCTGATTTACTAGCGCAGTCGGTTTGTTAGTGTTATTAATGATACTTTAAGGTTTTCATTTTCAAAAAATTATATATTCTATATCTATACTTAAAAACACTCACTGATTATCACTAATAGTAATAAACCAAAGCTTGTTAGCGTCCTGGTAGTTTTTAACATAAACATTTGGTTAATATGTCAGCTAGCTATAAAATGGTCAACTTCGAGTAAAATAAAAATGATAAAGTAATTTCAGAAATATTAATTATCAATTTTTATTAGAAAATTAAAAACTATTAGCATTTCAATTAAAATTAACATAATTCAGTTACTCATTAAAAATTTTAAAACAGAAACAATATATAATAACACAGTTCTAAGCTAATATCTAAGGCAATACAATATTAATAATACTTACAAATAATAATATATATATTGCAGTTACTTAAATATGTTTACGTTATTAAGATTTTAAAAATACGTATAGGGAATATATTTTTAAAATTTAAATAAATTAAAAAATATTTAAGTACCAAAAAGCTAAAAAAAAACTCAAGTGTCATTTTAAAGCTTAATTGATCTTACAAAACTTTATTTTTTCCTAAAATAATTTGAAAACAAAAAATTCAGTAAGAAGTAGAGTAAATAAAATGATAAAAAAATTAAAAAAGCTATAAATAAAAGATAATAAAACATTATGAGTTAAGTTTTATAAAAATTAGTTTTCAACGTAAAGCTCCTTTATTTCTTAAAATTTACTTTAGAGCAGAGAATGCTCATTCTACAGAAACATGAGCTGTTGGGACTGCGTGAATTGTTTGAGTAACATCGTTAAGAAACAAATAATTGGAATACATTCCATACATTTTAGTTATTTCACCTTTGAAATATTTAAAAAAAATATCCTTCGATCAGGCACTAGCTTTTTATGTTTTTCAAAAACTGTGTAAATTTCATTGAAATGTATCAAGCGGTTTTCAAGTAACAGTGGTCACCAGCTCCGAAAACATAGTTTTAAGAAAAGCGCATTTAAAGTTTTACACTCACATGAATGAGAGAGAGAGAGAGCCCTTCGGTTATTGCCGATAACTCTAAAAGTAATTGTCGGATTGACTTCAAATTTTCAGGATAAATTTTTAAGATATTATTCTTTGAGAAAATGCAAAAAAAAATCGATTAAAAAGTAATTTGAGTCGTAACTATGAAAAATTTGAAAAGTAATTACAGTGGAACCTCTATAAGTGGAACCTCGATAAGTCGAAAACCTCCCAAACTCGAAAAAATGTCGTGTTCCCTTCCTTTCAAGCCCCAAAACCTCCATTGCTCGAATTCTGACACCTCTATAAGTCGAAATAATTAGTGAGTCCCTACAAGTAAATTCAGTACATATTTTCCCTCGATAACTCGAAAAAATAAATTTTTCCTCTGCATCTCGAACATAGTAGGTTTGATCTTACAACCTTTACAACTCGATTATTTGAAACGAATTAGTACCTCTATAGCTCGAAGTAAAATAAGATACCTACTTTAAGAATATGCCGACAATGTACATCAGTGAAGGGCACATAGTGGCTCTATTTGCTCAAGCAAGCGAAAAAAAATTCGCGGAATTTCAACGCTATCGAGGCATAGCGTTGACTTGAGTTCAAATGAAAACGAAAACAAAACACAAAGGCATAAATGACGGCGCCGCATTGTGTCTTGACGAATGTAGCAATTGTTTTTGTTTGTAGTGTAATTTGTTTTTTTTTTTGTGCTAATGGCAATTTTGGAAATGAAAGTAAAAAAACTTTAAAATTTCGTTTGTTGTTGCTTGATGTTGTTGTTTTGCTCTTTTGTTAGATTTTTGTGCCCACCGCTGATGTACATCATTGTTTCTTAGAAATCAATGTAAAAGCCTACTAATACGATAAACCAATTCTATGGAATTTATGACTGACATTAACACGTGATTTCATTTGAACTTTAGCGAAGTTACTTTATTGTTGTCGATTGAAAAATTATCAGAAATAGTTTGGTCCTACGGCATTGCACACCAATGTCTAATGCCTCTATAACTAGGATTTATTTCACCACTTTAACTCAAAATTAGTTAGAATAAATCTTAAGCTCTACAAGACGAACATTTCCTGACAAAATTCGCTTCAGTCGAAGTCCTGCATAAGTCGAAAACTCTATAACTCGAATTTTTTGGCGTCTCCCTTCATCTTCGACTTATAGAGGTTCTACTGTACATCCACATATTAAGGTTCAACCCAAACTTCAAAATTGAAAATAATTTTTCGTACAATTTTTTTGCAAAATTCCAAGACCTTTCAAAAAAGTATCGGTACGATTTAACATGCAATAAATCACTATTGATTACAAAATACTTGTCTACTAGCTATGTACACATGTGCATTCTTGAAATTGTTCGAATTTTTATGTAAATTTAATTTAAAAAAAAAACCCTAAATCATTTGCCTAAACGCATACTAAATGTTTCTTGTATCATTAATGATAATTAAAAAAAAAAAAAAAACATTTTGACAGACTATTTGTCGAAAATGAACTTCAAGCAGAGACAAAAGCAATTAACATTTTTTAAAACAAGTTGCAACTACAACATGCACAGCCCACAATTCAATGGCACTAACGTAAAAATGGTAACATATTCAAGAGTTCCTCAAACGTAGGAGAAGAGCTCTTTACCCAGTCATTTCAGATTCATTTTTACATTCATTGCGAGTATTTGACCTCAGCAAAGTTTTTTTTTTAGATTTTGACAGAATCTAAATCTGTCTGCTGTTATTTTTAACATGAATTTAATATCAATTTTAACAATGTACTTTGAAATGTAAAGTTCGATATTTAATTTGGAAATATTACATATAAAACAAATACTCAATTTTTTTTTTTTACTTAACAAAACAGGATTTTTTATTACATTTTATTCTATGAATATGGTACTTATCGCAATTTATCGCTTTATTAATTGTTATTATACGGTAAACCTTGATTGTTGGTAAACGAAAGAAATAAATATCACAACATATCTATCACTCATTTAATTGTTGTAATTGCTATTGGCCTTGACATCACTTCATTTGACTGTAACATGACTTAAGTACTTTTTTTCTATTCTTCTCAATGGGCATTCAACCTGGCCCAAAAAGTATTGTCCACTTATGTGTCAGTTTTTACTGTCGATATCATTTTATAATTAGGACGTTAGAAGACTGTGGCTACGCATCGAAACATTCCGCAAAAATATGTACAAATGTAAGTCAATCATGCCTATGGCTGGTAAGTATTTGATTAAATGACTAAAAGGTTCATTGAATAATTGTAGAAATAGTTCGTGTTTGATTGATTGATTGATCATTGGATTTTAAGCCCAGAAAAATAGATGACGATCATCAATATGAAAACTTTGGTGCAACAAGGGGTTAGCTTAACGTGACCAGATATTTTTCGGTAAAACGCGGAGCAGAAAAAAAAAATCCATTAAATTTGCGTTAAAGTCCTAAAATTTTTCGGAAAAAGTCGATGACCTTTTTGTTTTATTTTTGGTCCTCACTTTTTTACTTTTAAAAAACCCTAGCAAAATGAGATATATTTTAACAATGAGATATTTCCATAGCCGGGCATTAACTCGTTAATCGTTAATTAACGAAGTTAACATAACGGCTAATGGATTAACTTTTAAGTTAACTTTAAAAAATGTTAACGGACCCGTTAACTTCAGTTAAATTTCCCCAAGTCCGTTACCAAAAAGATACCGCATGCACCGCGTCGCGCCGCGAAAAACACGTTCTGACAACAAGTACGTTCCGGTGATATGCCTGGAAAAATATGACAGCAATCGAGTGTATGCAGTAAAAAATGGATGAAAAAAATATAGAAGAAGCGTTACGACAAGAAGCTGCCGAAAGTTCGAAGAACAGAGATAGTTTAAGTGGCAGAGGCAGCAACGCGAGTAACAACGACGATGATGAGGAAGACTTTTTCAATTCTGTCACACAGTCTAAAGCAAAACCTAAAAGCAACAAATCTTTACAGAGTAAAGCTTAAAATCTCTTCAAAATGTGGTTAGATATGAAATCAAAAAACTTGTTTAACGATGCGGCATTCCTCGGGGAACAGATATTCATAAATCTGAACTTCAACATATCAATCCTCATGGAGGGGAACGTCCACATTGTGCCAGATGACTAAATTACACACTCCAATTATGCACTCCTTTTAACTTCCAGAACCCTATCCAACCGTTTTAAAAATAGATCACTAACGCAACGTTATAAAAAATTAAATTTTTATCACGTGCTAACGGGTTAACGATTAACGTTAACTTGCATTAAGTCTTTTGAAATGTAACGCTTTAACGTTTAACGAAGTTAACTTTTTTAGTAACGGATTAGCGATTAACGGAGTTCACGATTTGATTAACGGTACCCAGCTATGGATATTTCAAAAGTGTTTATTTTAGTGGTACATAAAAATATTTGCTAAAAAAAAGGAAACCCTAGGAAAATGAGAAATATTTCAAGAAATGAAATATCTGCTTGAATTCAACAACAATCGACATTTTTTCAGTTTCTGTCAATTTACTCGAAAAGTATGTCTGAAATCGAAAAATATTACTGTAGCTGCATTTATCGCAATTTCTATAGCTATTTCGATTCCTGACTCATATTTTTATGCCAATTCGTTCTGATTGCGTCTTAACTGATCGTGTGGAATATCCAATGTCAGTAGGGTCGCCAAGTCGAAAAGAAGTAATTCCCTACCTTCTCCAAAAAAAAATTTTATCTCTCATATGGTAAAAAGTAAATTTTTTTTTGGAAAAAGATGATGACCCTTTTATTTTTGATCAAAAATATTAAAAAATTATGGTAATAGCTTCAATTATGGTGTGGAAAGAACTTGACGACCTTTTGAGTTTTTTTTTTTTATCGTTAAACAAAAATTTCAAGTCCATGTCATAAAAGTCATCCAATTTCAGAAATTTGTGAATACTTACCAGGCCCTCGAATTTGTCCGGAAATTCAAGGCTTGGTCGGGTAATTCCCGGCTACTTGGCCACCCTGATTGACAGTGTTTTTTCATAAACTCTGTTGAAGTAGGAATATGCTTGGATTCTATTGTCCTAGTTTCTGTAATCATTTATTATTCGAAAGAAATAGGTAACTATTCCAGGTTCACAGAAAAATACTTCATAAGCAAAATATTTTAAATTACAGAGGAGAAAAACCCATCGATTTTTGTTAAAAATAACTTCTTACGTTAAGGTTTTACTGAATAATGATGCTATGGCTTGTCTCCAAAAGAAAGATGCAAAATATTTTTTGAAAAAAAAATTTTTTTTTCGGTTATTCGGACCACATTATGTCTTCTTATAAATTATAGGTTGCTGAATTTAAGATCGGTACCCATTTTTTTTTCCTCTACAATTTTGATTGAAATTGGATTGGATTGATCCATAGGGGATCCATATTCAGCGATCAATAGAATTAAAGCGTGTTAAGTTGAGCTGTGTAAATAATTTCATCCAAGAATACTCCATTGGAGTCCATTGTGCGACCCCGCTCCACTAACATGTCAATTCGTTTCGGGGGCTTATACTTTTATTCTCTCATTTCGTTAAATTTCTATACAAAAATGTAATTCTTCGGTAGGTCATGAGTCCAAAACTCAAAGTCATTAGGCATTATGACTATGCAACTTAATAAGTCATCGTTTTGCGCTCTTAACTTATGGGCTTATAAAATTTCAATATCATCGTATTAATTTGCTTAATGTTTCAACAAGAACAGTACTTTATTTCATAAGATCAGGCAAACGACATGATCCTTTATTTGTATGAAGCTTTGCCCATTTACTACCGTCAGTATTTCCGGGTACTAACATGGCCCAAAAATTTCAAACCGAAGTACATATCTCTCGAAAAGGGTTTTTTGTGCTACGCTACATATTACTTAAGACGCAAATACAATTTGGCACCTGTTTTCTGATCGTGTCCTTTTCATAAAATAAGAAATAGAATTCTCTAATCACGCATTTGCTGAATGCAATTGTCATTATAAAATTATGCAACTTTTTACGTTGCTAACGCTCAGTCGTTGACCAATAAACAATTAAAATATTCGTATGTTGACAACATACATATCAGCCATTAAGCAAAAAAAATAAAACATTTTTTACTTTCTCCATATGGTAGTTAAAAAATTTATAGTAAATGTTGATTTAGACCAATTTAATGCTATTCAAATGACATACGGTCATAATATTGTTATTTGCAACACCAACAGAATTTAGAGTAGAGTATTTTTTGTTGAATCGGTTGTTACCTATGAGTGATGTTGTTAATTTATATTGACATAAAAATTGCACAACCTACTGCGAGCGTGGGATAATTTTTTTATCACATACCAATAAGGTACACGCTGTATCTTTTAAATAAATCTAACGCGGTAAAAAAGCCCCTTTCAAAGATACCACAAAAAAATGCTTTAACCAGCTTAAGCTAAATGTAGGTAAAAACCCTTTTCAGATTGAGATAACATAAAATTAGTAACTGAGCAATTACACTATTAAAAGACAAGTCAAACTTCAGCGCTGTACAATCAATATTTTTTCATGATTTTGCAGTTTTTACTTTAAAATCAATTAAAACTTTAGTAAAATGCATGAAATGTTGAATTTTCTTTTCAGTGAGATTTCTCTAGTAGCCATGTCTGGTGCCGGTTCTTTAAAGTCTATCAAATATTTTCTACGTTTATTTTTTTTATGTATTGGCATAAAGATTTTAAGCTGCGAATTTCATAATGCCTTGAAAGCTCAAACATACATTGATTATACTCGATATAATTGGGCTGGTAAAGCTGTAGCAAAATATTTTGAGGCTAAGACAAATTTCTTGAATATACAAGTTCAACTGCAGTTAAATTCATCCTTGAGAAGACAAGATCTGGTAGTTCAACACATAACCCATATATTGCATAATTCGTCCAAGCTTACCTTTAGTATTACTGTCAACAATGTGATGAAGGATACAGTACCACTTTATTATAACCTGTGGTTTGTGGACTCGTATGAAGCGGTCATGTAAGATAATTATAATATTAATTGAAATAAGTGTTGTGCACATTTGAAATATCTGGAAAGAAAAAATGTTATATCCCAGCGGCAAATCGATGAAGTACTCTGAATTTTCATATATGAAAAGCTATACCCTTTGTGTTGTATGTTTCACAAATGAAATTGCTACTGTGATATTTTGTTTATTTCTTTGCTGGCTGCCTGCTTTGTATATGGAGCTGTAGGCAGTCCGCTTGCTGGCTGCCTCCTTTGTATATAGAGTTGTAGGCAGTCTGTTTGTTGGTTGTCTGCTTTGTATATGAAGCTGTAGGCAGTCTGTATGTTTGCTGTCTGATTTGTATATGGAGATGTAAGGGTTCTTGCCTGTTGGCTGCATACTTTGTATGTGGAGATGTAGGCAACTCGGTAAACTATACAGGCACTTGGTAAGCGATATTTTAAGGCAATCTGCCTTTCCCTTGCTACACATTGTATATAGAGATGTAGGCAAGCTGCCTACAAAGCGGCATTTACAGTTGTGGCTGGGGTTGTAAGCATTACTGCCTACAATGATTATAGCTATTCATCGATGTTGTGTATAACATATTAACATATTTTCCGCTGGGATATTTACTGGAAACTAAGTGATCATCTTGAAAACAAAATTTTATGAATTTAATTCAGAGCAAAGAAAACGAAATATTTATAAAAACTGGTTTCGGTCACCTTTGACCTTGAATATATTGACTCGTGCATAAGATATTCGATGAGACTTTTGAACTATCTAAAGTTCTTACCAAAGTTATTTTCAATCGCATTCAAAGTAAACTTGAGAAATCACTGCATATTCAGCAAGCCAGACTTCGTATAACCCACTAATATACGGATCAATAGTCACCCTCTGTACTATCCTAGCACAATTTAGCGAAAAGCGAATTAGCTTGTATATATGCTTTGTGGACTTCATTACTGCCTTCGATATCATATTTAGGGAATCAATTTGGAACGCACTAGAAAAAAAAAATTTTCCTATTAAACTTATTAACAACATTAAGGCACACTACAATGGCCGAATCGTCCACTTCAATAATCTCTCATTGACAATCGAGCTAAATGTAAAAGTTTTATACATAATTTGAGCTCAACTTTCTCTACAGAGATTATGAAAAGTTGTTGGAAATGGACCAATCGGATCCATTTCGGAATTTCGTTTGAAATTTCTCTCAAAAACGCGAATCACTTTAAATGTAGTAGAACCTCTGTAAATCAAACTTGAATTTACTGAAGTACTGAATTTACTTATTACTTGACACACTAATTATTTCGACTTATAGAGGGATCAGATTTCAACCAATGGTGGTTTTGGGGCTTAAAGAGAAGGGAACACAACATTTTTTCGAGTTTGGGAGGTTTTGAACTTATCGAGGTTCGACTTAAAGAGGTTCCACTGTAATACGGATTCGAGACGAACTCGGTTTTTAGGTAATGCGAACTTAAGACAGGTTCTTTTTTTTAAATTCAAGACGAACGCGTTTTTTAAATAAAACAGATTCGAACAGACTCGTTTTTTTTCTTAAGCATTTAAGTAAATTAAAAATAAGTATAGAACTGTATTTCGTATCCCTGACACATTAAAAAGTTTTTATGACAACTTGAAAACTGTTTGTGTTAATGATCAGCCCATTGTTTTGACGAATTCGTAACGGTCTCGAAACGGATCCGTCGAAGCATAAAAAAGTGAAATCCGCGCTGTCGAACTCGAAACGGGTTCGAAACGGATCCGCATTCGATTTTTGTGCACATTGGGTAGTCATTTAAAATTTTCCTCCACACTTATGAAATTATGTAGTACACTGTGATGAATGGCGTCTGAAAAAAAAATATTTCAAAAAAAGTTTTCAATTATTGCACTTCATTAAATGCTTTTTGTGCAAATAAGAAAATATTTTAACTTTTTCCTGCTAGGATACTTCTGCCGAATTTGAAAAAACATTTTGTGGACGACATCGGCTGCTATGCAATTGTTCTCAGATTAAATGATACTCAACGTCAAAATGGCACCTATAAAATCGAGCTGGAAAGAATATTTAATACCATGTTCGAATACAGTATCGTGAATGTCATAGTATTTTTACGTAACGAAAAAGGGTTGGTTGGCTACAGCTATGATCCATTTCGAAAAAATCACTGCAGAGAAACTAAACCGATTTTAACAAATTTCTGGAATGGAAAAAGCTTTCAAAATGCTGAACTATTTCCAAATAAATTGAAAAACTTTAACAATTGTACCTTGCGTGTACTTGCGCGCAATGTTGGACCGTTTTTCGTCTATAACCAAAGTGAATTATATCCCAGCGCGTATTTTGGCTTAGAAGCACAGATGCTGATAGCTGTTGCAGAAAAATTAAATTTCCATATTGAACTTCATGGTAATTCCGATATATTTTGGGGTGATGTTACACAGAATGGCACTATGACTGGACCATATTTATTGCTAGATCAAAATAAAGTTGATATGCTCTTCGGCTATTTTTCATATGCACCAAATCGTGTATATTATTTATCGGAGAGTATTTCTTACATGGGCTCATGGGTGTTCGCATTTATGAGAGATACGATGGATGAGCAACTAGTTATAGATGATACTTGGGTATGGAATCCCTTTAAATGGACTACATGGTTATGCTTATTAGTCTATACGCTACTTATGATAGTGCTTATTAAATTGGCCATATCATCATATCACGGACATTATCGTCGTGAATTATATATACAAGAACGCAATTACTCATGGTCTGACATTATTGGCTCTATGATTGGTACTGGATCAACACTAACGATTGCAAATAATTCATTACGCATCATCATTGCTTTCTGGAGCATTGGATACATAGTTTTTAATGCTACTTATCAGGCTAAATTGTATTTTGCCTACAGTGAAATTGAGGAATTCCCCTTTGATACCATTGACGATTTGATACAACAGAATTATACATTTTTATCGCGTGCAACTATAGAACATTCAATTAATACAAATATTTCAAAGTCCAACACTCAAACTATATCCTCGAATGATCCATATGCCGTCTTTGAAATGTTGAGAAACTCTACTGGGAAGGTAGCTGTGCTATCCACATATTTACGATTTTTATTCTACATGAAAGAACAAAATCTTTTCAAAGTTTTTACACTTGCTGACGCTCCTCTGCATTGGCAGTCATTCTGTGCGTATTATAAGCGTCATTCCTATCTAAAAAACCCCTTGGATGAGATTTTGCTACCGTTGCGTGAGAGTGGTGTAATTAGTAAATGGTTTCTTGATTTCGATTCAAAATATAAAATTTTAGAAAATCAACATTTTGGATTCTTGAGAGGTGCTGATTTGCCAGAACCTTTGGGAGTAGAAAAACTAAAACCAGTTTTTATTGGATTCATAGTTATGCAGGCTTTGACAGTCTCTGTTTTTATTTTAGAGATTTTGGTGCATAAAATGTGGAATTAAGCAGCTGATGAGAAGTAAAACTTGGTGCATTAGGAAATAATCATATGTTATACTAGCTAGAAAGGCTAATTACTGTAATAGCTAAGCTCTATCATTATTTATATAAAGTGTTATTCATTACAATTTTTGTGTCTTAATAAAATTGCACACATGTTGTTATTATATATTTGTGGCATTGTAACACCTATAGTTGTATTTTAACACAATAAAAATTGCCCTTTTTCAGCATAATTTGTTTTTGATGTGTAAATATCTTTACTGGCGGGTATAAGAAACTTTAGTTGGAGTGAATTGGTAGAATCTGCAACGCTAGACATACGTGACACGTGACATGTACATAGATAATAATTCATAGTGAAGGAGCAGGTGGCTTTTTAAACGAATTAGAAAAACTAAGAGTAAGGTAAATTTAGCAGTGATTTTTTTAAAAATTAATTTTGTAATTACAAAAAAAAATCTCTTAAATCATTTTATCGCATCTGCCTCTAATATATTGTGTTAAGGGCAAAGTATAGAAACGAAAATATAAAAGGCAGACGTCCAAGCTGTTGCATTTTTAATAGCAGTAATTGTTAACATCTGAAAAAAATAATTCTTTTTAATAATTTACTATTTTGCTTCCAGAATTTCATTGACTTCAATATTGTCTCTAGAAGCTGAAAATATAAGAGGCAGACGTGTAGGTGGATCACTGCTTTTTCGAAACATGTGGGGTTGTATATGTCAAAATAGTTGATTTTACTCAACTTCGTATATATATTTAAAGGAGACCAAATTTTTCCGTATGTACTTAATTACTCAAAGTATATGCTGTCCACAAACAGGGAGACGCGGCGTATTGGATCCTTTGTTACTGCGAACAACTATACTTTCGAAGTTGTCAAGGAATTCACCTATCTTGGCACCGCCGTGAACACTCAAAACGATGTCAGCCTGGAGATAAAGCGAAGACTAACTCTTGCTAATAGGTGTTACTATGGTCTCTCTCGCCCGACAAAACTGACACTCTACAAGACGCTCATCTTACCCGTGCTACTTTACGGCGCAGAAGCATGGGTTGTGTCGCAGACTGATGCAACCACGCTTGGGGTGTTTGAGAGAAAAATTCTTCGCAAAATCTTCGGTCCTGTTCGCTCTACGCTGACATTGACATAGTCAAGCGCATCACTATCCAACGTCTGCGCTGGCTGGGACATGTTGTGCGTATGGACGAAGAAGCTCCGGCGAAAAAGGTGTTTGATGCGGAAGCCGCTGGGCGACGACGAAGAGGAAGACCATGCCTCCAATGGAAAGACCAAGCCGAGGAAACACTATCCACGCTTGGTGTGAATGATTGGAGAAAGCGCGCGCAAAGCAGAGGCGCCTGGAGAGAGCTTTTGAGGTTGGCCGTAGCCCGGTAACGGGTTGTTATGGCCACCCAAGTAAGTAAGTAAGTACTTAATTACTTGTATAGTTGAAAAGCTTAGCCTTTTTTCCTTCAAAATTCACTTCGAATCATAATGATGCATTTTTTTCTTGCAAAATATCGTAAATTGAAATTTTCCAGTTATCCTGCCGTACTGAAACTTATCTAGATCTGTATGTAGTGTTTCACCGAGGCTACGAGGCAGCCTCGTTTTTGACTACGAGAACGAGGCGAGACCGAGGCGAGAACGAGGCGAGGTGGAAAAATAAATTTTCCTCGCTTGACCGAGGCGAGGCGAGATCACACGGCACCTCGCCTCGTGCTCGCCTCGGCCTCGCCTCGTCCTAGCCTCGTTTTCGAAACCAAGAGCGAGGCGCATTTTGACCAAATCTGAACTCGTAAGACCCATATGCAGATTCAAAATATGAATGTAATTTTTATATTAAAATCTATATTTATCTAATATTTTATTATTTTATTTTGAGTAAACTACTTTGTTTTATTTTTAACCCGCATGTGCTTCTTACGAGTTCAGATTTGGTCCAAGCGCTAATTCACAGAAGTGCTTGGATCGCATCAGCTTTTATGCGACTTCGCCTCGATTGATCGATTAGGGAAGCATGTAAGGCTATGTAAGCAAAACTGCATGATTGAAAACACTGCATGGAAATTGATTTATTCTAATAGTCTTTCTAAGAACCGGTAAGGTGAAGCGAAACGCACAGGGTAATGCTAGTATATAAATAAAGATCAATGTATGTACATATGTTCGTTGCTAATGGACTCCTAAACCGTTCAACCGACCGACGAAAGATTTGTCGATAAATGGGTGATGCCACCCCCACATAAGAGAAAAGTAGAATTCATCATATAAAGAGTTTTTCAATAGGGACGCTACAAAAGTAGACCAATAAAGACAGCAAACGACGCCATATTTTTTCCCGCTCTTTTGATATTTCTCTTCAATAAGGTTTGCCATCATCATGGAAGATATACGATCCAACAACGAGTCAAAATTATTAAAATTTACCACCGAAATTTGGAGTCAGTGGCCTCAACTTTAAGTGCGCTACGTCCAATTTATGGTCGTCATAATCCACATATAATTCATGGAATGGTCGGGGGTTCGAATCACATTACAAATTAACCAAAACTGGTCTGATGAGGCTATGTATATACATATGAATATGTGTATATATGTGGTAATAGCCGAAACATATGTCACCAATTACCAGGTTAAATTGTTCCATTTGTTGTCTTTGTCATGTTTGTTTATAAAGCATTAACCGATTTGTGAAATTTCACATGAATATTGGTTACTGCAATTGACTGTAAAATTCGATTAAAAATTTCAAAATAAATCAAAATAGATATTTTATTTTATTTCTTGAGGCTTGATCAGCCTATCAGCCCGGATACATGTATAATTTTTTATTTATTTTAATAAAAACCTCGCTTTTTTACCGAGGTACCTCGGCCGAGAACGAGGCGAAGCGAGGCGAGGCATGTGATGGCAAGATCTCGTCCGAGGCCGAGGCGAGGCGAGACTTAAATTTATAAAACGAGGCGAGACCGAGATCAACTAGAACCTCGCCTCGCCTCGGCCTCGGTGAAACACTATCTGTATGTAGACCTGTGTAATAAATTTCATTTAACTAGATTTTGGAGAAGAAAAAAAAATATAAAAATTGGAAAAAATTATGGAGCCTACTCATTATTAGAACTTAAGGAAAACAAATTTTCAAAATATCAGAGATGCCAGAGCAAACGTTTCCGAGTTGGCGTCGAATGTCCCGTATGCACAGCTAGAAATATGATATAAGTAACCCAAAAAATAGGATTGTAAATTTTCGGAACAACACGGTATTGGTTTTATATAGACACAAATCAAATCGGACAAAAACTCACCGTTTACAGATTTGCGCTAGGAAACTTACATTTTGTGATAATTATTTTTTAACCCCATGCTAAAACATAGGATAAAATGAACATAAAAACAATCTATAAAATGAACATCCTAACAATACATGTTCTTACAAGGGGGGTAAAAACGTAGAACAAACGTTAAGTGTTTTCTGAACGACCCTTAACCTATAATTAGCGTTCCCAAGTTGAAACCATAAGTGAGTTTGAAATTTAATAATGTGTACAAAACAAGCATTGCCAATCATTTTTATAATTAATTTTCTGCAATCGAATTCAATGATTTTGCAATTTCTATCAGTGAAGTTCATAATCTTCAAATTCACGGTGGAAATAAAGTATTTCTTATAATTTCTTCAGCAGTACAAACATTCCAGTAATCATGTCTAGTCTACTTGTAGTTTTCCTTAAAGTGTGGATTTTTTTCAATCTCATGAAATGTACAGTTTGTCATTTTAATAAAGAGCTAACGTCTCAAAGCTTACGCGATCCTGGTTTCGGTGAAGCTTTAAGTAATTACTTTGAAACCAAGACCAGTTTTCTCAATATACACGTACAATTTGGAACAGAGTCTTTGCAAGGAAGATATGGACTTATCGATCGTTTGACTAATGTGCTCTACAATAGCACAAGGCTCACTTACAGCATTACAACTAATAAGACACTAAAGAAAATAATACCAACGCATTATAATCTTTGGTATGTGAACTCATTTGATGCCATCAGGTAAGTTTCTCTTTAACTTATCGAAATTTTTACAGAGTTCTTACACCCTTCACTCAGGGTAGTATATTTACTTTGTCAGTCCGTTTGATTGATGGTTTAGAAGAGGGCGGTATAGAAAAGTATACGTATTCTTGATCAGCGTCACTCCTGGGTCGATTTAGCTATGTCTGTCTGTCTGGGATAGAAAATGGACTTAAACGGGTTACGGACACGTCTACCGCCCATTCAAATTTAAAATGCTATATTGAGAGGGTAATTTGATGTAGTGTGACCAAATTTCTCACAAATACTAACAATTACTTGAACAAGCTCTGAAAAAAAAGGGTTAACAAATTTCCACTTGAGGGCGTGGCACCTCCCGTACAAGCAAAAATCCCTATTCTGAGAGAGGTATTTAAACAAAATTTCAAACAAATAATAGGAATGCTGCGGAAAAGCACTGGGAAAGAGCTTGGCTAATTTCTAAAAGTAGGCGTGTCACCCTCCATAGAAATGTAAACTTTAAAATGCTTTACTGACAGATTTATTGGAATAATTAATTCTAAATTTCACACAAATGCAAGGAATGGTTCAGTAAAGCATCAGACTAAAAGTTGGCAAATTTCGAGAAGAGGGCGTGGCACCTCCTATATATAAGTATAAGTTTCAAAACGTTATACAGAGAGCTATTTAAAAAAATATTCATAATTTCAATTGGATACGTTTTGTCAAAATAGCCAGCAAGTAGTATAGTAAAAGGAATACCCTTTTGATGAAAACTTAAATGTAGTAGGTGTAGGTGTAGGGTATTTAATTTTTGGCCAGGCCAAAGATAACACCCCTACTAGCTTATATTCAGAATGAAAAATTGATTTTAATTCTACTCTTAGAACAATATTTCCCGATTCTCAGCAATATTATCGTGATGGCGTCGGTTCATATGTCATATTACTAAGTTTGAATGTTGATCAACTGCAGAATACCAACTATGAAATTGAAATTAAAAAGATTTTCGAAATGATGTTTCAACGCAGCATAGTGAATGTTATCATATTTTTAAGAAATGAAAACGGACATATAGTAGGCTATAGCTATCAGCCATATCAAAGGAATCAATGCAAACAAATTGTGCTAATTCAAGCGAACGCCTGGATGAATGGACATTTTCGTAACGATGAATTATTCCCTAAGAAACTTAAAAATTTTAACAATTGCACATTGCGAATTTTTGCACGTAACGTTGGACCATTTTTCATATACAACGACACCATACCGCAACCCCGAGCTATTCATGGCATTGAGGCAGAAGCACTGAAAACTGTGGCGAAAAAATTAAATTTCCACATAGAGCTACATGGAAGCACTGTTACATTTTGGGGTGATGTTTATAGGAATGGCACTATAACAGGACCATATTTGATGTTGAAGCAAGGCATGGTGGATGTACTAATGGGTCATTTCTCTTATACACCAACACGTGTGGAATACTTTTCGGAGAGCATTTCTTATTTGGGCTCCGAAGTGGTAGCTCTTGTACAACAAATTAACGACAATTCCGTAAATAATTCCAACTGGGTTGTAAATCCATTTCATTGGACCACATGGTTATGCCTGCTGGCTTGCATTATATTGATGATCAGTTTGATTAAGTTAATGAATTCGGCATATTGTCGACGTTTTCGTTATGTTTTGAATATTCAGGAGAGTAATCAATCTTGGACTAATATAGTCGGTAGTATGTTAGGCGTTGCACAAACCACAACAGCTGTGCACAGTTCTATACGATTTAGTATTGTTGTCTGGAATATTGCATTTCTTATTTTTAGTGCAGCATATCATGCTAAATTATTTGATTCATATAGTCATGAGTTCGAACCATTTTTGAAAAACGTTGAGGAGCTAACGTTGCATAACTATAGTTTCCTCGTGCGTAATAGTACTGACTATTCACTTGTCTTAGAAGAACTGAATATTTCAATGGCAAATGTACGGCTTGTAGCTTCGAATAGTCCGGATAATCTCTTTGAATCATTGGAAAATGCAAGTGGTAATGTTGCAATTTTGTCAACATACATACGATATTTATTTTATATAAGAAATCGTGAAAGTCTTGATGTCTTCTCATTTGTTCGTATGCCATTACGCTTTCAACAGAGTTGTGCCTATTTCAGGCGCAATTCATATTTGCGTGAGGTTTTTAACAAACTTCTGCGCCGAATACGTGAGGCAGGTTTGATAAAAAAATGGTTTGATGTTGATATGGAACTAAGGTATAAGCTTCAAAAGCGACATAATGATATTTTCTTCAGGTATGATGACCATCTAAGTCCTCTAGGGCTTGAAAAATTTTCACTAATTTTTAGTGGGTTTTTGATATGTCAATTTATAGCCCTGTGCGTTGCAGTAATCGAAATACTTACACATCATTTTCAACGGCGACTAAGAGAAAGAAATCATTGAAGAAAATCGTTTTCAAAAAGAAAGTTCATCTCGAAAATCATCTGAAAATGATATTATTTAAAATATATTGAGAAATTATTTTTTCATTAAAGGAACAAGTTTTCCGCAATATTGCAATTCGGTTTGCCTATCGTCGGTCAAATTAACATCTATTAATAAAAAACAAATTTATTTAAGAAAAATAAATATTTCAAAAAAATATCAAATTATTTATTAAAAAATTATTTGTTTTTAAATCAAAATACATAATATATGTGTGTGTATGTTCTTTATACAATAAGTGGACAATTGATTTTATTTTTTAAATGTATACATACTGTTAAAATTTAAATTTATACGTACATACTTATAACACATGCCTTTTTTAATTAAGTGTATTTAAAAAAAAATGACATTTCAATATAAGAAACAATTAAGAAAAACTCGATGTTTTTGAAATATTTCTTTCATTTCAATTCGTTAATTTAGTATTACTTTTGATTCTTAATTTTTTCGTTTTGATATTTATATATTTTGTTTATGTCAGGGCTAAATGCATAGATCCACATCATTGTTATTGGTTTAGGTATTTTCAGAAGATAAAATTTAAATAAACTAATTTAGAATTTAGAGCTACATAAATTTTAAATTAATGCAAAATTAAAAAAAAAATTGTTTATTCAATTAAGAAAAAAAAAAAGAAATGTTTTATATTGCATATCAGTAGCCCATGCCTGCAAGAAAGCTTTAAAAGTTCAGTTATAGCTGGTATGAGTGAGCATTATAAAACTGAGGCAGCCCTGCACACATGGGTTCAAGGGGGAAAAATAGCTACGGAAAATCACTGGAAAAAGGTGTAGCAACTAGAACAAGACAACCTTAAGTTCAATATTTTTTAAAACATTTTTAAAAATAAAATGTAACATATAACAATACTCTTAGTTTTCTTTCGATAAAAATTGATTTTTAGTTTTTTGAAATTCAAAACAAACATTTAGGGAAAACTCTTCTAGTACAGACCTTTTTCCAGTGCATAAGCTGAGTTAATTTTAGATTTTGGTTTTTTTTTTATTCTACGCTGTTTTCTTATATTTTATATGTTAACAATTAATTAGCATTGCATATTGAACTAATACTCTATTCTTTATATTATTTTGCATAAACTCTTACTAAACAGCATTTTTGTTTTTACAATGAGATAATTAAATGTAAACTAACAATTTATATAGCATTAAACTTCATACATATCCATAGAGTTGTTGTTAATTTCTATCTAGCTGGTACATATTTTTTTTTTTCTAAAATTTATAAATTCTTTTCGCTAATACACTATTTTGGTTTTTTATATTTTGTAAATTCTGTTCAATTCTAATGCACTTTAATTTATTGGTTTTTCGAAATAAATTGGTTGCCGGTTGTCATTTTTATTTTATTTTTTTTTTTTTTAATTTTTAGATCCGCTAACTAGTGGCTAGAATTTCGTGCAAAAGCAAAGTTTTCTTAGAAATATTACAAGAGGCACGATGCAAAAATACGCCTATAAAATGTACACAAAATATGTGTACACAATGTCTTTAATACATATACATAATTAAATACTTAAATATGTACTACACATATATATTAATATATATATATATATATATAATTAAATAATTTTAATTAAATGTAAAATTCTCAGTTTATTTGCTTTTTTTAGTTTTACATCTAACAAAAGTTAGATATTTTGCATTTGGAACTACAGTATAACTCTGGTTTTCATATAAGCTAAAGTTTTTGCTCATTATTCTTATTTTTCACTTTTAAAATATAGCAGCTTCATTATGCATTATGCATTACCACCAATTTATTCAATATCTGGTATAATACATTATGTCTTTTTATCTGCTTAAGCTAATTACTAACTTTAGTACTTTTTTCTATTGAGCACACGGAAGAAATAAATATATATTTATTATGCCATGAAAACTTATAGGACTTTTTTAGAATAAAGTTTTTTTATGGATTTTCTTTTGTCAATAATAATTTAAAATTTTACTGTATATTCATGCAATAAATGTATTAATAAAATAATGCATTCTTTCATTTAGTACGAAATTCAGTTATAAGAGAGAAATCTTTGAATTCAATATATCCATCGAAATCAAAAAATCTTTTTTTGTATCATATTTATAAATTCAAAACATTTTACTTATAGAAATGTATAAAATTCAGTAAATGCCTTTATTCCTAAGCGTACGCATTCGTATAAAGTTCTGCTAAGAATTTACAGTTTAAAAAATGTTCATAGATTCCTGATTTGAATTCAAAACTGATACTTTGTTACACTTATTGAATATACCTATTACTCATTCCGTGCACTTTTAATAAAATTAATTCATTTTTATTTATGTACTGCTTTCTGGAGCGTCTGTGTAGACTTTAAGAATATCTTTAATGGCGCTGTGAGAACCAAAGATCAATGCGAGCACACCGCAAACGCCAATTATAATATTTTTCCACAGTACCCAATTAAAAGCACCAAAACCACTATCCCAATCGGTTATCAGTTCAATGAGCACCTGAAATAGATTGAGAGTTAAAATTAAAAATTAGTTTTGAGACAAACAATTAATATGCTGATAAATGTGGCACTTTATTTTGATGTATTTTTTTTTCCTAAAAAATAACACAGCCCTACAGTAAAAAGTGAGTCAAAACTATTTCAGGAGTGTAACTATGAAAGGAGTGTATTACGGGTCAGAAAAGGGTCTGAAATCGCAAGAATTCGTTAAACAGTAAGCGACTTGAATGTGTATTAAACAGAAAAACCTGATTGGAAAAAGCGATACGGATAAGAAATTCTTAGGAATGAAGTAGCTCGGCTTGAATAAAATATATAAAAAATGTAAAAATATGCGTGGTTCAAAAAAAAAAGTTATATATTGAAATAATTTTTTCTAGGCAATGTTTCGGTAATCATCTAAAAGTTGGTAGACGTCGCAAGTATCAAAAAGCATCGCAAATAAGAAACGATTCAAGAAAATCGGAGTATCGTATTGAAAAACTCAAATAAGTCGTAAAGTATGACAAAACATTGATAATAGTTGGAAAGTATCGAGAAACATTGAGAATGTCGATTAAAGACGGAAAGTATCGAATAAACCTAAATAAGAAAATGGTAAGAATCGAAAAAGTCGAAATTCAATCAGCAATATCGTAAAACATCGAAAAAGTTGACACAAGTTAAAAAGTATCGCGAAAACTTTGGAAAATTCGGAAAGTATCAAAGAGTTCAAAAGTATTAAATGCCAGGAATAATATCGAAAAACTAAGAAAAAGTTGAAGAGTATCGAAAAAACATTGAAACGTCGAAAAGTGTTGAATAGTTTCGAAAAAGTCTGTGAAATGGCAAAATTATAGAATAATTTTGAAAGTCTACGAAAGGATTAGTTCCAGAACTATCGCAGAAAGATACTTTTTGCTTTTAATGTCAACTATGGTCAATAACTATGATTCGTTATGGATCCCTAAGGGCTAACCTTGTGAAAAAAAAATGTATCTGGGCAAATTTGTTTTGTTTTTGTTCGTTATATTAACTTACCGGGAAAATGAGTCCAAGGATTGAAAAGCAGAAGGCACCAATAAGACCCATAAATGGTGCTATAGTTGGCACAGCTATAGCCAACACAACAGCTGCTGTAACCAGCACAGTTCTAAAATCATAAAATAAAAATCAGATAAGCTTATATATCCAGATGAAAACATATTTCTAGATGCTATATATCGTCAGCTTTTTGATCCCGATCTAGAAATGTTTTTTTTATTACACTCACCTCAGCACATAATTGACAAGTGTTGGACGTTTTGTGCACTTTTCCTTAATACCATCCCAAACAATTTCTAAGCAAACATAAAATTGTAGACCAAATGTACAGTACACAGCCAAAGCAATCAAGATCTTAACAGCCTGAGCTGGCCTAGAATATAAGATGAAAAATTTTATAGAATAACATACACAAATACATGGATTTTCTCAAATTTTACCATTCATCCAAAGGCAAATTCAATGTAATAGTCTCTTCTGTAATATCACCGTAGCGTAAATAACCCAAGAAACCAAGGAACATATAAATCATAGTAACACCACCCATGCCGCGACTCAGTACACCGCAAACGCCTAAGAAATGACGTGGTGTCTTCATATTATTTTCCAGTGGCATAACAACACCAATAGCTTCCATCGCAAAAATTGTTATAGCAAAGAAGGCGGGCAGTGTTGACACTTGAACAAATGCACGTTCCTGAATTGGTGGCAGATCCTGTACCAGATAATAGAAAGTAATACCCAATCCGAGACCCATGAAGACATTAGCAATCATCGATACTGGTGCTAGGTACTTGAGATTCGGAATCCATGAGAGTAAAATAAGTGGAATGAGCAACGCTGCAATTAGCAAGCGCAATGAAATCTCACGATCTATCCAGAATTCCAGAACCTGTTGAAAGTTTCTCGCCACAATAACAGTGTACACCGAGCAGGTGCCAAAGTATGTTAGGAACAACCCGAAGAGTATTGAAAATTTAGCAATCGGCGCAAAACCACGTGCCCATTTGGGTCCGTTTGAAAAGGAAACTTCTGCTATTTCTGCAAAACTCATTTTTGTTCTGCGTGTACGATAATAAAGTTTGTGACCGCATTTAACCTATGTAGAAATAAATAAAGAAAATTGCATTGTCAGCTAAAAAGTTTGTATTTATTTTTATATTACAAAAATTAAGTATTTTTTTTTTGTACTCACCAGCACATAACTGCAGTGTGTGCAAATGAGGGCGGTGAAAATAGTTGCGAAAATACCCATAACAATACCGGAATACATAAAGGCTATTGGCATCGATAGAATACCAGTACCGAGAGAAGCTTTCAAAAGATGTGTTAGGGTATCACAATCACTGAAAAAAAGATAAATAAGGGAATAGTATCGTCAAAATTTGTATTTAATAAAAAGCATATAATATGTATGTATGTACGTATTTTCACCTTTGGATTACTTCAATCTTCTGATTGATTTTATTAATTGTTAGATGAAGAGTGATGCTTCAACTAAATTAGTTACTATTACACTTTCTATCTCTAAATATCGAACTCTCCACATAAGTGATTTGTGCATATCTGTCCTCAAACAATCAAGTGTGTTACACATCTTGAAAATGTGTAACATAAATCTGGCATTAAAACTACATAGATGTAAAGAGTGTTTCGCAAATGTTTAGTAAATTTATCAACTGTTACACAAATGTAGTAAGTACTATGGAAATATATCAAACTGTAACAAGTTTAACACAAATACTACAGAAATATTGCATATGGAGCAAGTCCTACATAAGTGACGCACAAATGTAGCAAGTTACCGAATAGTAGTGTTACGAGAAGTTATAACAGGATTACAAAATTTCACTAAATGTTACACAAGTGTAACTTACATAAGTAGAAGAAGTGTTTTGAGCTACACAAATATATCAAGCGTTTCACACATGTAACGATTGTTTCTCGAGTATAACACAAATAAAATAAGCATGACACAAATGTAACAAGTGTTACACAAATGAAACAAGTGTAACACAAAGCAAAAACGTTCATATTAAAGATTACACAAGTTTAACATTAATTAAGCAATCATTACAAGAACCATGCACTTGTTACTTAAATGTAACAAAAGTAAACATTAGAGTGCAACAAAATTTGACACAGAATCTTGTGCAAAATAGGTACCACTTATATTCACTTCTAAGTTCCTTGAATTCGTCCACTTATTAATAAATTTAAGTCGATCACATCATACAACTCTTCACCTCCAAGGGCTTATTTTCCAAAAATTGTATACCTAATTCAACAGAAAGCAAGACTTATCTCTTCTATCTGGTTATAGAGAAAGTCTTGAGCTCTAAAACCAGCTATAAGATATCAGAAATCGCAACTCTGGAAGACTGCGGTGGGGTGACTGAATTACAAGAATCACGCGATGGAGTCAGCAGGCAAGTGAGTTAAACGATTTCTTTTAAACTAATATTATGACTTTCGATATCTCAGAGCCGGTGCTGCTAGAATTGTTAAAGGTGGGTCAAGTCTTGTCCTATGGATATTTTTCGGCGAAGTTTTTTCGTCGGCCTCTCACAACCAGGTCCACCACGGTTCTGGCAACTGATGCTTGAATTAGGCTGGAGGAAATGACTTGAAAAATACCTCCGGACTATTATGAATTATTTCGATAGGAAAATTCATTTATGATACATTACATTCCTTTATCTCATGGAGCACTTAATTTAGATCGTATTACACTTTTACCACAACCTTAAGGTTAACATTTCGTCAAAAAAATGTAACTCTTCTGTTCTGTGTAATATGAATTTGCAAGAGTACATTGTATGTTTATTATCTTACATTTAGGAGAATACTTACGTGGTGGGATGCTCATTTTGTCGCTCTGCGAATGGATCAAAATCCGGCGATGTCAAAGCTCTTTCCGTATCCTTGCGAGGTTGAATTTTATACCTAAAATAGAGAAAGAGTACACCGTTAACAAAAATTATTTTCTGCAATTTTTTAATATTAATTGTTATTTAAATTCTACCTCATCTCAAGTGGTTCATTTTTATCTATTATGTCGTCAGGCATTTTTCAAAAAAACCCAACTTTTTTTTAAAAAAAATTTTTTTTTTTTTTAATTTATAATTCCGTTTCACTCGGTCGCTACAATTTTTTTGCACACTTATAAACTCTTCGAATGGATTTGCACAAATAAACTGCAATTTCTTGGAGTGCATGTTTTTGTAGTGAAATTCTGGCAAGAAAAAACATTAAGGTTCTTCACACGTTACATTTAATTGCATTCATTTATTTAATTTGTTTTGACTTAATAAGTACTACAAGATAGATAGATTTAATTTTTGACAATAAAGGAAATAATTTAAATTAAAGTAAATAATTAGAAAAGATATAGTAAGGCGTTCACGCGGCATAAAGAGGTAAACTGCACTTTAAACCGTTACATTGCAAGCAACTTAACAATATAACACCAAAACAAGACTGCATGTGATAACCCCTATTAAAAAGAAAATTTGCCGCATTGGCAGGAATTTGCAATAAACATCATGCTCGATTTAGCTGCTACAACTGCCGCCATATAAGCTCAAAATTCAATATGGTTCGGAATAAGAGACAAGACCATGGCATTTAACTAAATTGTAAGACAATGACGTATTGAGTGAAATGGGAGACTGAAGAGGCTTGTGCCCCCAACACATTGAACTTTTGAAAAATATAATGTCTACAGAGGTCCGATAAATATCAGGTCTCCGCAAGTATTGCTGTCACAAATATTTTGAAAATGCTTCCATTGTAAATATATTGCTTTCTTCAACAAAACCATTCTCTTTCTGATTGGATTGTATTTTTATCAATCACTTAAATATTTTCAATTCAATAAAATCATGCAGCAGCAATCGCAGATTTCAAATGAAATGAAATAAATTCATATGGAGTTTTCTTGAATTACCAAAAAATCTGAGTCTGAATTAAAAGTCAACGAACCCATTGGAACGAATGGTTTTGGTCGCACCAAAACATTTTTTTTTTGTTTTTGTTTTCTTTTATATTATGTATTAAAATTATATCAAAACTTCAAGCTAAGTGTTCAGGTGGAAAATATTGTTTTAACTAAATAATATTGCTTGCGTAAATTATTGGCTTGTGTGGGTAAATTTTCCGCATCATAAGAATTCGCCCCGGTAAAATTCGAATGCCCTAGTAGTCACTTCAGACGAATTGATACATACATATGTAAGTATATATTTTCGTTCAAAAAAAGTTAGAGTGCGCAAATCTTGTCGGAAATTAAAAACTTTTTTTTTTTTTAAATGAAATGGGACTAGTTGCGTTAGTAAAGCTAAAAAAAATGTTTTGGTACTATTTGCTTATTTATTAAAAATAATTTTAAGGTCATTTGAAGGTTAAATATTAGCAAAAATTGACTTTGTATGTACTTGTAACTTGGGCAATTTTGGTCCAAACTTTACTTTTTTTTTTTCATATATGTATGTATTTTTGTTCTCAATTATTCAAATTCGTTAGTAAAAAATAGGTACCCTAATAAAATAAGAAAGTTGACCCCCAAATGACCTTTAATAAACAAATCTAATAGTACCATCGGTAAGATTTTCAAGAATGGTTTAATTTCTATTAGAAACATTTTTTTTGAAAAATCATTTTTTTTCCAGGATTACTCAGTCTCAAGATAAAATAAAATATATGTATAAAAATAAATCACTATCTCGGTCCAAGATTTAGGGGAAGCAAAATATAGAGCTACATAAGCTTGTAAAGTTTTCTAAGTACATCATATTTAAAAGATCCCCTTTAGCAAAATTCTTAAAACGTCCATGGTGGCATCAACAATAAACGCGTACAATGTCTACAATCAATTGAATTTGCCAATTTGACGATTGTTAACAAGAAGCAACCGCTGTGGAAAAATGCTGCACAGCATTTAATTTCTTTTGCAAGATTTTCATTTTTAATTGTTCAACGTCGTTGAAATGCGTGGTGACTTAGTTTAGCTTTCAATTGCATCAGCACTTCATGGTGCTGATAGTAAACTGCAAATCTGCTAAAAATATAAAAATAGTGTTGCATATGTTTAGGCATTTATTTAATATCTCTATAGTAGCTATTATAGAAATTTTCAGTTTTACGGAATTACACAGTTTAACAAGAGTTTGATATCTGAATGAAAAATATTATATTCTGTAGGTTTTAATGTGCTGAATCTAAAATCCGAGCGCGGCATTGGTTCACGATTTTAAAATATTCTTAAAGTGTCAGTGAGTAAAGATCTTAAAAAATAGCCATAAAATATATTTTCGGCATTTTAAGCTGGAAATATATATTGACTTGCTAAAAAATACAGCTACCAGTTATGGATTCAATATTGAACAATCTATAATATATGACTTAAATTGCAAATAAGTCGAATTTGACTGCACTATGCTAGTTGAGCAAGAATTCACATCGTGAAAGGTTTGAGAAAAGCATAAAACATATTTTGGTCGCAGATAGGATTAGCTTGAAAAGTCTCGACAAACTGACTTACTAGGGAGATTTCCAGATATATTTGTATTCTACACAGAAAAAAATAAATGAGGAAGATTTTGTTCGAAAATAAAACTTAAAGAAAATTATTATATATATATCTTAAGTATGAGACATAGCTTAAAATATATCTAATATCACATTTGTTTATCCACTTCAAGGTGATAATCTACATAGTCTAAGCTTAGCATTTGAAATTTGTATAACTATGTCGTTCTTCAAAGTTTGTAGGACAGTTATACGAGTATCATAATAAATTGCTACTGCAACTGAGTAAAGTGCAAATATGAAAATTTTCCAACTAATAATTAAAAATTTTAACCTAAATGAACTTTAATTTTTGCAAATCTTATCGGTTTTTAATTTCGCTTATTAAACCACAAAATTACGTTTGTCGGCTAAAGTACATATAAACAAGTCAATCATAATAAATACAAATAATATGCAATAATTAGGTGCTAGTCACACGTTAAGCGTGTGATAAGAAATCAATTTGTTTACCCTTGCTCATAATAAATGAAACACGAATTAACAAAAAAAAATATATATACATATATTTTTCTCAACACAATAAAAAAGTCATTGCAAGCATTAAAAATTTAATTTTTTTGATATGTAGGCAAGGCTTTCTGAACTGAGCTGCATATATATTATAAAAATGATGTTCAAATTTTTGTTTTATTCGGTTTTTTTTTAATTGCCATAAACTAGAAAACTAAAACTAATGAGATTTTGCATGTTGGTATTTGAAATTCAAGCTAAAGACTAAACTTTTTTATTATCAAAATGCAATACTTCTTGCTAAAAATTTTCCACTTTTTATAAATTAAAAATTGAATAACTTCTGCAGCTTACTTCATACATTTAATGAAACAAAAGTGAGCGTAGTTCTTTTAAGATTTAAGGAATAAAATAAAAAGATAGTACATCGAATTGGATTAGCTACAGCACATATTTTTTTATACGCATGCACGCCTTGTCTAGCAAAAATACAATGCAATTCCGGTGTTTGATAGCAATTGACAAAAACGAAATATTTTGTTGAGTCTTTACTAAGTTTTGAGCATGCGCACATGTACATTTCTAACGATTAGTTATAATATTTTTTTTCTTTTTAGTTCGGAATGCTTAAAGATGATACTATTTATTAACACTAAAATGTGTTAAAAAACTACAGAAATAGTTTAATTTTCAATTAGTTTATACAAAATAACATTTCTTAACAATGAATATTGCATTGTGGTAACGAAAAAAATATGTCCTTATAGCTTAAGCTTTTAAAAATTCAAATGCTAAGAATCTTATTTTAGTTTTGTTCGAAATTTAATTAAATTTTTAAATTAAATTATTTTAATTGAACGAAAATTCAGATTATAACCAAATGACTAAACAAAAATTAAAATTTATTACGTTTGACTAAATTTTTTAAAGTTTAGCCTATGCTCTCAATGGTGATAAAGTAGAAAGTCATGTTTAATAAAGCAAAGCTACAAACGATTATTTATTATAGTACAAATATATGTATATAAATTGTACTCTTATCATTTTTTCTAGCAGGCACTGAAAAAAATGTATTGCTCAATTTGGCAGATGTTAAGGTTTGAATTGACACTAACTTTAATCGTGGTATATTGTTAATTTACAATCTGCACTGTACAGTCATTTTTAAAATATTAAAGTACGTTAGGCAATGTAATTTTAACCAAAATTATAGCTAGAAATTGCACTAATCCAAAACAACATTGAAAATTACAACACCAACATACATAGCTTACAACAGCTTAACTGTAAGGACTGTAGACTAATAGCTGTTGTATTTCAAAAGTTTGGCCTTGATATACTAAAATTTCTACGACAAGACCTTAATAAATGGCGAGTACTGTAAAAATCCGTTAATTTTTCTTTGAAAAATATGATAATTCTATAGGAATTCTAATTTTCCATATAAATTGAACATAAAAGTTCCATATGATATAGGAAATAAGGACTGTCCCAGAAAAAACTTGCACTTTTATTTTTTAAGATTATACTCTACCTGATAATCTTATAGGTCTAAAAAGACAAAATATTTATTCCATATAAAGTGACGTTTGATATGATGTATAACACTTGAAGATAGCACTTCTAACGACAAAGATGTCTAACAAGCAAGAAAAAGTCCGCGAACTGATTTTGTCCACATACCTGCAAAATCCAGGGTTAAAATATTCAGCTATAGCAAAAATAGTTGGTGCATCAGAAAGAACCGTTAAAACGGTTATGTCTAATTATAAGAAGGGTCTACCTGTTTCACGAAAAAAGGGTTCAGGCAGAAAACCAGAATTTTCTAACCCAAAGGTAGCGGCGAAGGTGAAGCGCCTTTTTAGGCAGAATCCCAACACGTCAGTGCGAGATATGGCGGCTAGAGCAGGTACATCAAAATCTACTGTGCAAAGGATAAAGGAGAAAAGTAAGCTAAAGACATATAGAGTTCAAAAAGTACCAGACCGTTCTGATGAAAAGCAGCTGATGGCTCATAAACGAGCCCGAAAATTGTATGAAAGGTACCTGACTAAATTTGATTACTGCGTTATGAACGACGGAAGTTACGTCAAAGCAGATTTTAAGCCGCTATCTGGGCACAAATATTATACATCACCGAAGAAGGGGCATATGCCTAGTAAATTTAAAGAAAAAAAAATTTCAAAATTTTCGAAGCAATATATGGTTTGGCAGGTCATATGTACCTATGGCCCCAGAAGAAGCTTCTTTGTTACGCAAGGCACAATCAATTCAAAAGTTTATATAGACGAGTGCCTCGAAAAACGTGTTCTACCATTTATTCGTGCACATGAAGGTACAGTGATTCTCTGGCCCGATTTAACAACCTCTCATTACTCTAAAGCTACGATGGAATGGTATCAAAGTAAAAAGATCAATATTGTACTAAAAATAGCGAATCCGCCCAACTGCCCAGAGCTTCGCCCAATTCGGAGATATTGGGCTCTAATGAAAAGAAATCTTCTTAAGAGTGGTAAGACTACAAAAAACTTACAAGACTTTAGACTAAAGTGAAAAAGATCGTTCCGTACTGTCGATGAAACACCTGTACAAAATGTAATAAAGGGCCTTAAAAACAACGTCAGAAATTTTTATGAAAAAAAAAAATTGTTAATTATTTTTTAGTTATTTATATTCTTTACACTAGCCATTATTAATAAAAAAAGAAAAAAGACCAAAAAAATTGCTGGGTATTTTTTTATAACTAAAAAACAAAGTGCAAGTTTTTTCTGGGACAGTCCTTAATTTAATGCCGTAAAGAAGGATTTTCAATTTCTGTTTTCAATAGAAAATTGATAAAGCTGTGGAATACAAATCTTGTGGTAATATTGACCATCAGCTATTTGTTTTTTTTTTTTTTTTTTTTTTGTGTAGGTACTTATTTTTATCACTTAAAAATTATCATTTAGCTACTGTAGTTTAGAACTATCACCATTTTTACGATAACAATATCTAACCGCTATGAACTGGTTTAGCTCGTGGGCGAGAGAAATACTGCGATAAATCAAGGAAGCAAATTTAAAATCAATTACATTTTCAAGTGTAAAACTTCAAAAAATTTGAAAAAAAACACACATTTTGTAAGAGAGTATGTATGTACATTTTCGTAGTAAACACTTACAAATTGCGAAATATTTTTGTTATAAATTTGTTTTTTGATATAAATATATCAAGTTCAATATTTAACTTTTTGATTAACATGGTTTGAGTATAACTTAAAAAGTAGCATGCGTACAAGTTATGTAACTTAATAACGTTCTTAAGTCAGCATTACTATTGAATTCAGCAAAATGTGCTCTGAAATATATTGTTATCGTAGTAAAAATTTAATTCTAATATATATGGGACTTTACTTTGGAAATATTTCTGTGCAAAAATTATTTATGGTATACCATGATATATGAATGAATTTTTCTAAAAACAAAATATTTTTTTATTTCGAACCCACTATTTGTAAAAGCAGGTATTCAACATCTGATTGAAATCTTTTCGCTAGTCAAAGTTTTTTTTTTTTAAGTACTACTTTAACAACGTTCCCTATTTTTTTGTTAAAAATTCCAACCTTGGAAAGTTTGCAACTCAGTTTAGGAAGCACTGCTCTATACAATAAAACGTGCTAGAGCAATAACGTTATCGCATGATATGACATTCAAGTTCAATTCATCAGCTATCATTTGATCATTACGAGAATTGTCCTGCAAAATAAAATTTTTCGGTCTAAAATCAACAATTTCAGTTGAAAACTGTCACGTCACAGTGACTTAACTTTTTCCATTGGGGTAAACAATTATTTTTAATGACTACACGAGTGTATAAGTATATATATCATTTATAAAATAAATAAAAATTTACTATATAATATATATACATATTTAGAAATATATTTTTATTCTTAATCTAAATTTTTTAATTGAAACAAAGTAAAAAGTCTTGCACGCGTAGTAAAATTTTTGGAAAGTCACGCATGTGTATGTATATCAAGTAATTTTTTAATATCATTCATGTCACCAAAAATTAATATGACATATGGCCGAGAATACAAACCCAATACATTTAATTATCAATTTAACTATTAATAAACTTCAATTTTGTCATAATGCCTTACACATGCGATTATAATAAACTAAAATGTTTCCTACGCTAGCACGAAATTTTAATTAATATTAATTTAATCAATTAAAACCTTTTATTTTCGGCAATCATCAAATCAATAACACAAATGAAAACTATAAATATTTGTGTGTTTTACTTACTTTGTTACGGAATCGGGACCATCGCTGGGTAAAAATTGTTGCATTTCTTGTGAGGCATTTTTATTGCCGCTATCCTAAAGTAATTGAAAAAAAATGGAAATTTATTAACACTTTTTCGATTAATATATTAAGCAATAGCAAAAAACTTACTGTAATGTTAACCATGTTTGCTTAAGTTTTATAGCCTAGGGCCTCTTAATACTTCAATTTGGTTTTTATTTTCGTATAACTTTTGGCTGCTTTTTCTTAATATAAGATACTATAATGAAAGAAAAAAGAAAACAAATTTAATTAGTTAGAATTTAATTACTTAGTAATATAAATGGTCATAAGATAATTAAATGTTTTACGGCTATAAATAAACCATTATGTAAAAGCATTAAACGGAATCTATGAAATTAATATGGACTCAGGACTCACTGTAGAAAGCGAGTCTAATGCAAAATGTTTAAAGATGATACTTTGTTAAGCCCCCATAAAAGCAAAACTATTAAACTGCTATTAAATCGTACTTGGAACGAGCGAAGCACAGGTGGCTTGTAATCTATAAACATTAACTAATATATTTCGGAAAAAGTCTTAAGTCGCAATTGAAAAAAAAAAAGTTAAGCACCTGTGTAATTAAAATAAATATTTTACGAGTAATATTGTACTTATTATTTACTTAGTTACTTGTTTTTGCTCTCTTTCAATTAATGTAAGAGTTGCCAAAGATCTCTACATATTTTCAAGATATTTAACTATGATGAAAGGATAAAAATGAAACTCTTTTGTTTAAAATGATTATAAGCTTTTTCTTTGCGAAAAATATTCTTCATTGCTTGCAGAATCTAATAATTACTAAAATGGGTTGCTAAAAGACGCAGAAGTTTGTTATAATTTCATTTATTAATAGGCATTCTTTTTCTCGCTTGCTTACTTACAACGTACTCATAAAAAACTATGGTATAGTACAAATTTTTTATATGAAATCTACTAAAAATCTCTACAACTTTTGTTTTTATGTAGTGAAAAGGCAATAAACTGTTGTCGGTATTGCCCTCGGGCTATTTCATAAACTACATATGAACATATGAAGTAGGGGATACTCTGCCGAGTAATTTGCGATGCTATGTTGGGCATGAAACCTCGATTTGCAGAAATGTAAGCAATACAAGCAAATGTAGCGCTACACAAATGTAAATATTTTCAAAAATTGCCGCAATTTGGGAACCGCTAAATTACTTAAAAAAAATGCTCAGCTCTTCTTTCTTTTTTAGAAACTGTATAATTCCATAAAAGTTAATATTATCTGAGAGGTGATATTAAAAAGCGACTAAAAATAATATTCAGTCCAGTAGTTTTTGGGTTAAGACCAGTGGTGCCCACTACCTCAATCAAACGCTCTCACGATAAGCTCTCTTACTTACCAATTCTGTATACTCTGCACGTTTTCTTACACTCTTTAACGTTTTTTTACGCTCTTTAAGCGTCTTCTCGATCTAATTTGTACGCTCTTTGAACGCCTGCTCGTTCTCTGGGAAGCACGATTAAATTCTGAACCTATTTATTCAAAAATCCTTAATTTTTCGAAAAAATGTATACATAAACTTATGTTTTCACCAATGAACTTGAAAAATCTCACTTTATTCCCTCTAACATTATGAGATATGATATATATTTTTTAGTTAAATAAAAAATTCTTCTCAGTTGGAAATAAAAAGCGGATGATAACTCATTCGTCTTGCAAGTTTCCAACGCTTTTAAGGAAAACCCACTCATATCTTCGATATCAAAATACAAAGAGAAAAAAGCAAATTAGATTGAAAAAATTCAGCCATATTTCCGTACGGTATGGATCAAGTCAAGAATTTTCACCCATTAATTTTACACTGTGTTCAAAACTGCGTCATGTAGAGTTAAAGAATGAATTGGCAATATCGCAATAAGAAAACATTGAACAAAGCAAATCTCTAAGATATTTACATACATATGTATGTTGATTAACAAACGCACAGATAAATGATTTATGAGGGAATTAATGTATTTATAGGTCTTTGAACCTCACGCTAACAGCGCCATCAAGATCGTAAACATAGCACAATTCAGACTTTCAACAAATTTATGTACGTTGCCGCTTACGTTTATTATACCGATCAATACATTTATTCATTGAAAAAAAAATATATATATTTACGCTGTAAAAAACATTAAGATTACAATCTTTTCAAAGTAATAAAATATCGCACGCGTTCTAAGACAAGTAGTTTTTTTTTAAGTAAGCGATTATAAATTGAAATCCCATCACCGGAGAGAACTAATAAGCTACTTGTTTTTATTTAAGTTATCGATTAGAACTAACAAACATCGTTCGATGAAAACTATTTAATACGTTATGAAAAAGAATTTGTTTATGATGGCAATTGATCAAAACGCTTATATTGGTGCGTCATTATCAATATGTAGCTATCTATATTTACCTACAAATTATGTTGTTCCACATTGATAGCTAGAAATTATATTGGAAGAACAATAGATAACCTTGTAAAGTGCTCTCTGAAGAGATAGTAAAATTTGGCACAAAAATTAATTGGTACACAGTAAGAAAATATTACTGACATGTGTGTGATATTAAGAGGACCTTGAACTACTTTTGATTGAAGTCAAAATTAATATGATATGTGATGCGATCTGGAAAACTATCTTATATTGAAAGAAGTGAAAATAGAGATTTACTCTTATTCTTATTGAGCAAAGTGTGAAACAAAAAATTGAATTTAATAAAGCTATGAACTTTTGAAAATCGGAAATCCATTTTTAGAAAATAACTACACGCAAACATTTCATCCTGAAAATTTTGATCTCGCAAGATTAGACAGCTTTGCTCAAGAAGTTTAATTATTTTTCGCATGAATTAGGTATTTTTTTCTCTCCATGTATCTACGCGCTTATTTATTAGACGTTGTATTCTCTTTTTGTTGACGCAGTATTGTGTTTGTTATAATTACACGTGGTTTTATGAAATTCCCATTTCATTTTTCTACTTTCTTGACAGCATTCTTAGCAAAAGTGGATTTTTTGAAAATGAAAGCTAAAGCAAGGAAGGTCTCAATGACAAAGTAAAC
The DNA here is from genome assembly GCA_949775025.1 of Tricholauxania praeusta. Taxonomy (NCBI): domain Eukaryota; kingdom Metazoa; phylum Arthropoda; class Insecta; order Diptera; family Lauxaniidae; genus Tricholauxania; species Tricholauxania praeusta. The sequence continues at coordinate 28,874,607 of OX459028.1, forward strand.
GTATTTGTTTTGTACTTCATCAAATAATACACACCTTTGTTTGGAATAAAATAAAAGGTGTGTGACGTTATTAAAAAAAAAACTAATTAAAGCAAAACTGAACAGTTTTTTTATTCACACATTGCAATAGTTTTCGTATCGTCAATTGGAATACCATGTCCAACCTCAAAAAAAAAAAAAAAAAAACTAAGCTAAATTATTTATTCGAAGAGTGAGGTGAACTCGCGTCATGAAAGTTTAAGCGAAGTTTTTTTTTAACACATAGCACTTTTGAAAATATAGTTTTGTAACTATTTATTTGGGAAATGTTCATATGGAGGAAAGCCAAGATCCCACTCAACAAAAAAATTGTGTTATTGATTCCCCGGAACGATTTTTTAGTCGATTGACAGATTAGATAGATTGATTCGTTAAATCAAACCCGGATAAGGGCCTTTTAATATCAATATTTCAGTATATTATTCTTTATACCCCTGTCTCTCTGTGTCATTTATCTCGTGACGGTACATATATCCTCCACAAAACTTTTCCAACGTTCACTATCAGTAGCGAGTGATTTCAATTTTCTTCGATATTTCCCTGATATACGCCTTTTCTGCTTTAGTGAACGTTTTCACGATGGTTTAGGAGGGCCGAAGTATTCCACTGCAATGCTTGCCGACAGACTTCAGTCGGTGTTTTCGAATAAATTTGAATGAAAATCGGATCTTGACAGCATCTGGCCAGCAATTTGACATTGGAAATGGGTCTAGGTGAACACTTGTAAACCGTCTACCCAGGCCCGTACCAACCCAGGGACAAGGGGGATTTACCCCCCCCCCCCCCCACGCATGTCATCTAAGGTGGGATTCTAAGACCGTTGGTTTTACTTTTCGCAAAATAAAAATTGTTTGTTCCACCACGCAAAGACGGGTTGGTACGTCTACCAGAGTCCTCGTGGTTGACCAGCTTTCACAGCCGTATAAAAGAATAAGCTTCACGTTTGGCTAAAAGATTTTATGCTTCGTTGTTGTTGACAAAAAACGAAGACTGCTAGCAGCGGTGGATTAAGGGTCAAGTTCCCAAGTAGCGGAATATTTAGCTACTTGCTTGGGGCTTAAGATAGGGAAAGAACCTTGTGGTTTTTTTAGAAAACATCGATAGTACATTAAAAAAAGCCTTTTGGAGGGGCCTTCCCATATTTTGTGCGTTTTAGCGGAATTGTAACTTCATATTTTGTATTTTTGATACATTTTGTAGGTTATATAACTATTTTAATGGAGCCCCATTTCTAGTTTTTAGCCGCAGCCCACGCAAAGTCACAATCCGTCGCTGTGTGTCAGACAAAAGGTACTTACGAAGCTGAGCGAAGGTACCCTTCACCGCGTTCAAAAATGCCTAAAACAATTCTACCTATATAATTCTAAGACAGACAAACTTAGAGTGCATTAGAACATCTTTTATATAAAATGTAATTTATTACACATCAGAGTTACAAAAAAGTTGCCAAGTGAAAAATATCAAATTTTTGTCTTTTCCAACTGTTTCGACAAATAATGGAAAAAAATAATTTTGGGCACATTTGAACCGTAGTGGGTGAAAAGTCAGACTTAACTCAAGTTCTAAAGCTAAACCTATTCACAAAGGTTCCGACTTTAGCAATATTTAGTTAAGTCGACCAAGTTTCACATTTTTTAATGCAAGACAACTTTTCCCTCTGCTGACGGGCCAATTAAGGCAAGTGATTTGATAAATCAACAAAATAAATAAAGGAAATTATCAAAACTAGGTCATAATATTTGTAGTTTGTTGAAAAATATCAATAATTAAAGAAGACAATTAGGTCAGTAAAAAAAGTTACGTCAGCTACAAAAACCATTTTGTCTCAAAAATTAAGTATTTTTTTGGTATTTAATGTGGAAAGTGAAAGAATAACACGTAAACTTTTGTAAAAAGAATTTCATCGTAAAAATCTAAATTCATAGTTTAAAATTAACATTTTTGCTTTGAACAGAATGCAATTTGACTTTGAAAAAAAAAAAATGTTTAGCAAAAATTTGCAAGATCTGCATAATCATGTGACATTTAACATTATCTCTTAGAATTAGCATTGTTTGTATTTCGTTTAATTCATGCGGTTATTGCACTTAAGGCCTTGAGCAAACTTTTGTTACCTAAACAATTTTGTTTTGTAAAGAAATTTTATTTAAACTTTGTAAACAATTATAAATAAGTATGCAGTTACGAGTGCCTACACTTAATCTTTGTTTTCGGATAAGATTGTAGTTTTCTTACACGTAATTTACACTAATTACATCAGATGACTTCCGTGTGTCAACTGTTTATCAGTTTTGAAAATGTGACCTCGTAAATTTGTCAATTGTTACATTATGCATATGAAATTAACAAGTTTTTGTTGGCGTCGTAAATCGTTGCATTTTACGCTTTATATTAAATGGGCATTCGTCATTTGCTTGATGTACATAAGTACAATGTATAAACATTAAAGGCGTATTAAAATAGAATTCGCCAAAAATTGGCAAAAGTTGCCAATTTTAATTCTAAATCAAGGTATTTCCTTGTTCTTGTGCTAAATTAGTAGAGAAAAATGAATGTAAACATTTGAAATAGATATAGATAAGTCTAAGGAAAACAACAAATGAATAAATAACAAAAATATTTTTGTTTTTTTTATTATGTGTATCAAGAATTCGTTTGGAAAATGTTGTTTTTTTTCACAAATCTATACAATTTTTTTTCTACATACATAGATGCCACGCCCCTTTGTTCAATCCCAACCTCATTTTACAAAGTTTTTGGTATAACATTGGTATCACAATCTTAGCTGTCATATATATACACCCAGATATATTTTTTTGTAAGGGAGGTGGAAAATACCTCAATTGTTCCCTAAGAAACGAAGTATCTTTTTCGGCCTAAAAAGTAGCTTCTCCGCTAACCTAATCTTCCACTACTCTAACTATGTAGAAATAAAAAAAAAATACTATATGTGAAACAACAATAAACAATAAAAAATATTGCAAGCACGTTTTTTTAATAAAAGAAAAGCACCAACAACGTGGCAGCATGAGTATTACCAACAACCAACTTAAGAGCATGACTAGCTAGTAGTTTTTTTGTAGCATGAGAGAGTTATACTCTCAGATAAACAATTGCAATTAATATAAGCATTTAAGAGAAAGATGCCTTGGTATCTTGGTGGCAATTTTACGCAATACATTTGTTGAAGTTCACAAACTACGGTGCGATTTTAGCGAAAAAAAAATTGATGAAATAACTCATAGAATTTTGTTTTTAATCTCTCTCTCATTTATTGTTTGATTTAATATTTTATTTATTTGGTTTTTTTTTTAAATAAAGTTATTTTATTACTATAAACGTTTTATACACAAAATGCTGCTTGACATAATTGGTAAATATTTTTAAGTACTTCTCTGCCCTCAGAAGCAAAAGTGGCGTATCTCAAAAAAATGCGTTTCGAGAAAATTGATGTTTTGTTTATGTCAATTTATTGAAACAGCTGCAAAATTAAGATAGAGCAAATTCTCTTAGAAAATTTTTTATGCATATAGTATGTATGTATGTTTGAAGTTCAATCGATACGGTAATGTCGAAAATAGCCATTTTCGAGCTTTATTTATCGATTGGAAAAAAAAACAGTGTTTTATTTTGATCCACCCTTAAATTTTGTTTTGCTCCAATCGATTATGAAAGGTCGAAAATGGCTTTTGAATATCACTTAGAGTGGCTCCGGAACTTGAAAAGGACCAAAATGATCAAAAACGGTCCTTTCCAGGGTCCGGAGCCACCCTAAATGATGTTCAAAGTCCATTTTCGGCCTTTCCTCATTAATTACAGAAAAAAAAAATTTTCCGAAAATGGGTCAAAACGGTCTTGTTTCTAGGGTCCGGAGCCACCCTAAATGATATCCAAAATCCATTTTCGACCTTTCCTCATTAATTACAGAAAAAAAATTTTTCCGAAAATGGGTCAAAACGGTCTAGTTTCTAGGGTCCGGAGCCACCTTAAATGATGTCCAAAATCCATATTCGACCTATCCCGATAATGGGTTAAAAACGGTCCTTTTCGGGGTCCCGAGCCACCCTAAGTGATATCTAAAATCCATTTACGGTCATTTTCTATCGATTTTAGCAAAAAAAAAAAAATTTCCGAAATTTCAAAAACGGTCCTTTCCAGGATACGGAGCTTCTCTAAACTATGCCAAAAATCAATTTTCGACCTTTTCCCATTTTTTAAAAAACTTCCCAAAATGTTCCACGTGAGTATCACAAACTTTTTTGATACAATCTATGCCTTTGATTCATGAGTAGCTCATGAAACACTCATATACTCATACGGAATGAAACGAAATGAATCAGCATTCACTAGAAATGATTCTGAAACACACTCAGATTTACAGACTTCGCCGTAAGACGGAATGGTTGCTAGATTAACTAAATTTTTGTGAGTGGTGAATCTGTCTGAATCTGCTAAAAGATTCAACAGATTCATGAATGGAAAAAATGATGAATGTCTCACTGACTTTCTCTGGTTTGAATTAAGATATCGGCATTTGGAGTAGTAATTAGACGCGTAATTTCTTAAGCTATTCGATGTCATAAGAGTCACGAATATGAATTTTTTTGAGGTAGGTCCTTTTCGCTTCTGAGGGCAGTATTACGTAGGAAAGTTAAGAAATTTTGTTTGGAAATTTTTTTTTCTATAAAATCCCAATTTATACCATACTAAGGTTAGCGCAAAAAAATCATTGCAAACCAGAATTTAATAGAGAATAAAACTTCAACTTTCACGTGATGCAAAATATTTATTCCAATTAAAGCGTAGCACAGCATTACTGCTTCACGATGTTTGCTCTCACGAAAAGAAGTGTAAATTATTTTCGCGTCACGCTCAGCACAGCACACTGTACAGCTAACAGCTTCACTATAACACTAGCGTAAGTCACATGCGAAATTGACTATTGATTTTATTGTTGACCCTCTTTAGAGATTCACTTTTTGTACAAAAACTCCATATTAAATAACAATGAAATGACGCGAAGTAAATACAATTATATAAATTTATACAAAAACGCGTGGTTTGAATTGTTCTCAGAAAAAAAAAAACAAATCTCAACTATATTCATCAGTTGTTAGGCGCCACATAATTTGAATTGATTTCTTAAATTTAGCTTTCTTGCTGATTCAACTGAAAGTTATTCAGTACTGAGAGATACAATGTACTGTACATCAACATGCAGTGTGTACATTTTAATTGTACTTTTTTCTGTCGATTTGTACCACTGTCGTCTGTGCGCCTGATATGTCTCGTTTTGTATTTACCGCATTTTTATTTTATGTCTGTGAAATTAATTTGCTTGAATTTCATTGTCATCGTTTTATTGACCGCAACAGTTTCTGATTTCTTTGCATTCTTGCAGTTGCGATTTAATAAAATTGTTTTCTGTTAAGGATTTTGAATTCGCTTTAATTGAAAATCAAATTTTGTGACAATTGTTTTGATGGCGCAAAAATTGATTAAAATACATTTTAATGCAAATACACTTTGTTGAGGGATTATATTGTGTTGTTTGTTTTAATTATTTTCGAAAAATGTGCCAAAAATAATTGAATGAATTAAATTACGTTCGCGAAAATTTCACTTTTTCATTTCAAATCTAAAATGTTCGCCTCAATGCGTACATTGAGCTAAGATGTAACTTCATTGGATTGTATATAACTCAGTTATAGTTGCAGATAGATAAATAAAATACCAATTCCAAATCATTTTATATAAATCAGAAATATTCTACCGTCATTTCTATGTTGTACATAGGTTAAAACTTATTGAAATAATCTCTGGCAGCTGTAATCGTTACTAACTCGCTCATTATTTTTAAAGTATTTGATATTTTTGATCTGCAAATAAGAGTTATAAAAATTTTTACGTTTCCGTTTATATAACGCTAGGTTGTCCGTTATTTCACAAGTTTCTTTAATTGACGACATTTATATATTTTTACTAAGCAATTGAAGATTACAAACTGTTATTTTAGCCCAGTATTGTGTGTCACCTGCCCAGTTAACTTTGTATCTATACTATTTTTATAAATTGCTGACATGTAAATGGTTTGTAACGCTTTGGCGCAAAATAATCTGAACCGATTTTAATAATCTATTTTTTTAAAACCACATATATCTACTGAAAAAGGTTATTGCATACTTATTTTTATTTTTTTTTTTTTTTGATTTTTTAGGAATAAGTTTTTGCATTTGATTTTACATTGCTCATGCTCATGCTGCATCTTAAATTATGTATGTGCTGTTATTGTTATGTTTTTTTTTTTTTATTTGGATTCGAAGTTCAAAGAATAAACTCTCAACTGTTTTTTTTTTTTTACTTTCGAAGAGAGAAGATGGTAGAATGAGCTGATGCTAAGCTGATGCTGAGCTGAGAGTAATTTTCTTCCAATTTTCTACTGCAGGATATTAAACCTTTGAAGCCCAAAAGTTTTGCTTTTTTATAGATGAAATTAAAAATATAGTTGCAGAGTTTTGGAGAATTAACAATTTTTCACCCGTAAGCACTCCCAAAATATTTGTAATTATGTATGTAATAAAAGTCTTTCAACAAAAACTTATTTGTTTTGCTTAAAATTACGATAAAATTTTTGAATTTCTACAAAAATATTGTATATTTACAGACAAAAGTTTCGAGTGTTGACCTTCTACTTTGACGCTTGGTAAAAACTTTTCACTATCAAAAGAATATTTTACTCTTATTTTCACACCGTTTTTTCTCATGCTATTTATCTAAGAAAGCCCGCTGAAATAACAAAGCGTGACATTTTCAATTTGAGTGTATGCTGAATATTTGCTGATGCAATACTTAAAACTTTTGGCAATTTCTTAAGACGCCAAGCTACTTAGTGAGAGCAGCGTACATCAGATTCTTTTAATTGACATTTTTTTCAGCAAATTTTTAACTCTTACATCACATTAATTAAGTTAATTAAATTAAATAAATTTTAATTACACTACGCCACTTAAGCGATTAAAGAAAATTTCAAACTTAGCAACAAACAAAATTAAACAAATTAAAATGTTCTGCACTAAATGCTGATACTCCCTCAGCTGTTTTAAATTCAACATTTCGACAAATTGCCAGATAAAAAAAAAAAAAAAACTTTTTTAGTTCATGTTGCTATTACTAAGCTATTCTAAATCATAGCATATCTACCGAACTAAAAATAAAACAATCATACGTTCTGTGCCAAATTTCAAATGCGGCACTAGGTGAAGGTTCTTTGTTAACCACAACTGCGGGTGTTGGGCTTTTAGTGCTTGACGTGTTATATGATAGCATTTGCGCCGATACCTGCTTAGATTTGCATTTTTATTACAATAAATAATGGCAAAACAGAAAATAACAAAAAGAAAGATATTATAATATTTTCATTATAAATACAAGAACTAACAATTTGAAGTGGTAGTATAATCGCACCTTTTATTACCAAGATAACTCGTTGAATTTTGATTTTTATCTTGCATTATTTTTTACTTTGCCAAGTTGTGAATGAAAATCATATTAGAAATTGTTAAATCTTTGAGTCACATTATAAATTCGTACGAGTTAGTAGTAAAAACGCAAAAAAGATTGAGGTAGTCGCCAAAGCTGATCGACACTTAATTGTACAGTGACGTATTGCATTGCGCTCAATTTGCTATGTCTAGATACAAAGTTTATAGGGCGATTTTAACTGTTTCTATTTTTATGTATAGGGTGTTTTTTTAGAGTGTCATACTTTCCAAGAAGAAAGGAAAGAACAAATTTCAATAAATCTGGCAATGTTGGTATCATACACATATGTACATATGTGCGGTAAATATTTCGCCATGAAAATGTTGAAACCGCAACAACGCCTGCAAATAGTAGAAACTTACTAAGAAATTCAGGCTTAAATTATTTCAACTTATAATTTATTCATGATATATTGCAATTATGAAACCAATTAGCCACCACGAACGCATAATAAGACACCACTGGATTATTTCTAGTTGCAATGTGTGTAGCTCCAAACTTTAACACTCTAAAAAAAATACCCTTTATTGGCAAATGTTTTTTTATTTTTATTAAAATATATACATACATATATACATAGTATATAATAGGCAAATGTAGGCAAACTTGAACGTTTGTTTAGTACATTTTGAGATGTAGGTATGATAAAAAATGTATTTTACTTTCTCGAATAATTTACATATAAAACGATCGTAATTGAAATCATGGAAATTTCAAAAAGCGATTTGGCGTACTTAACAAGCCCATCGAAGTAGAACGTTCTTTAATTAATCGAAAAATTTAAATTTTTTGAATTCATTTTCGAACTCGTTTGTGAAGGAGGTTTCTAGTCCGTTTTTTAAGAATTGTTTTAGGAATCGTTTTCTAATCCACATTAAGATATACTTTATTAAAATACATTGGAAAATGCACTTTGGGTATTTTTTGCACATTTAATATGTTCACCACTATGAATTACTTGAATTCATTTCCTCATAAAATTCGCAACTGCCATACAAGATCCCTCAGAACATATGTATGTTCTCTTGGCTACAGGAGTCGAAATATCAAAAACAAAAAGCATTTTTCCAAAGCCTTGACAATAGAAATGTAAGTTTAAAATTTTATCGGATGTTCTGCGAAAATGGTTTCGAATACGATAAAATACAGAAATAAACGAAAAACACGAGGCCAAATGCTTCCATGTCCCTCCGGGACGTGAATTGTTTGAAATGGCATTCGATACATAATTCGTTTTTGCCTGCTACGGAAATAAAGAAAGTGTGCTTAATATAGCAGCAAGTATAGAAAACGTTAAAAGAAAACTCAGGGAAACCAATTTGAGAGCCCAGAATCCGCAACCAATTCCATTGCTTAAAAAAATGCATATCACAAAGAGATCGGATTTTGCGAACGGGTACTTAAAATGGCCACTTGCAAGACCAAAGTTTTACAGGCTTTTGAAAAATATAGGTTTCTATTTAAGAAAAATAAATTTTGAAAATTCCTTATGGCTTAAAAACTGTGGGGGTGGGGGAGACTTTAAGCTTTTTAGAAAATGTTATTAGCTTGTTAATATGTCCGATTTTTCAAATAGCTGTATTATTGAAAATATATCCTTTGAATAAATAATGTAATCCAAACAAATTTAATAAAAAATAAGAATACACGGAATCTTTTTTTGGACCTCTAAAAAAAGGCCGGTTCGTACCACCTATGCGGCGGCCCTGTCTGCATTGCGATTTCAGATACTTCATTTTCAAAAATGTGCTTACACATTGGTAAGTGCAAGCAAATACAGATATACAGAAGTCCTTGTGCATATGATTTCAAATGTACATATTTATCTTTCGCAACATATTTATAGAATTGGGTTAAGTCCAAATCTGTTAACATAGTTTTTAGCATTTCATCATTTCAAACGAATTGAGTTGAAATATGAAGCCACATTTCGCTTTCAATTTTAATTTAAGATATTAATAGAAATTTAGGTAAATTATTGAATAATTGTGCACTTTTTTAACAAAGAAAACAAGTGTTGTCTCCCTGTGCGTAAAACGTTAAGGAATTTAATTTATTTTTAAAAACTTTTCATATAAAGAACTCTGTAACTTTAAAAAAAAAATGTTCACAACTTATTTTTAGGCTTAAAGTTTTCGTAAAAAAAATGTTCTGGTCACTATACTAAAAAACTTACGATATATCCATCAGCTTTTTCAAAATATTAAAAAGGAAGTAAATTTACAATGCTCAAAACACAAAAAGAGTTCATTAACACACAATACCAAAGAATAAAAAGTTTAATTTCTTAACTCTTATGGCCCCATTCATTATAATTTATAATTGGTTTTTGAGATATTTTAAAGACAAAAAATTCACTTAAAGTTATAAAATTATAAATTATGAATAAGGCTTTTAAATTGTATTGTTAAGACAATCAGAATAGCACGTGTTCATATATGACAGCTGGTCATAAAATGAAGAACAATAATGCAGTTAATTATTTTAAAAATAATTTTTTCTTCCATATGTTAGTGGCAATAATTTTCTTTAAAATGACGCAGTTAAAAAGTTTTCAATTAAATTCATTAATTTTTTTTTTGTCTGATAGCAAGAGCTTAATTTATTTATTTTAAAATTATGAACCGGTGATAAGTATATGCGAAAAAACTTTTACAAACTAAAAAAAACTTATACAACATGTGCAACAGACAAATCAAACCTTGATAGTTTTATCATTTGCCAAATATGTACAACACGTAAACTTAAGTCATTTACTTAATTGCGACCATGTGGGAATTTTGCTGAGTTGTAGAATTTTATCAGAGTTCTTGGAACAAAAACCACGCTAAAACAACAATAACATCAACAAGAAATGTTAAAAAATACCATATGTAATTACTTTGTGTATTTTAAGTATTTCCAAGAAAACAAAATAAATAAGGGGCTTCATAGGAACTCATATAACCCTCATATAAGTACTGTATATATCTGATCAAAAAACTTATAATATATTAGTGGTATTCATCTAAACGCTCAAGTTCCCATTTTTGCAAATAGGCAATTTTGCGCGATGTGTTTCACGAACGCCCCATCGAATATTTTGTGCAATTTGTGGCAGTTGATGAGCATGTCATTTTTTTGTGAGAGAATCGTATGGGAAAAGTGAGTGACAACAATTGCACAAATTAGCAGCGCAAGTTTGCGCTACCAAATTGTCGCCCAAACTTTTCTAGTTTGTTCAAAAAACTTTCCATACGATTTTTGACAGTTCGTTTGCGACGACGCAAAACTGCACAGCTTGCGAGGGTTTTGCTCACTTAGATGAATACCCATATTGTATGCATAAATAAATTAATCAGACAAGTTTGCGAGACCATTTCTGTGCATATATGAGCTACATAAGTTTATAAAAATTTTTAGTTTCTACTTGTCGAACTACTCGAAATGGGTTTCCTTTAAAATTACTCATAAACGAAGCCTTTAACGGAGAAAAATCACCAGAAGTTTTTTTGCTCAAAATTGAGTGTTGCATCTAAACCAGTCCAGAAAAATTAGGATTTTGAGATATCTCACCAATAACTGCTGGAAAGTCCAACTATAGGATTACAGTACCTCGAAATTCTGAATCACTAAAGTAATTCTACAGACGGACTTAGATTAAGCAATGGCAAATCCTTAATAAATAATAAATTAAAAGTTAAAAGTTCACGCTTTAAGCTAAACATTTACGATTTTTTTGAGAAAATTATAAAACAGCTGATCGTTGTACAGTACATACGAGTGCATAAGCCATTTGCTTATCTGCTTATATGAATACCCTTAATAAAATAATGTTGACTCAATTTTTACTAATGAATGAAACTAATTGTACAATGTCGTTTTAAAACACACAATACCATAAAGAATAGTGTCAACTTTTTCATAGTCTTCTCATGGATGGTCTACGCAATCAACTTCTTGTTATCGGATATGTACATAGCTCGTAATGCATTTTAAAATTTCATCATCACATTTTGTATATACATTTTGGTTTAGAATTTTTTTTTTTTTCATTTGAAACCACTTAAAAATAGACGATGTACGTTGTGCAAATAAAAATAGAGTTTCTTTCACGTGAATTTCTTTTCAAAGTTTATTTTTGAAATCTTTGTTTATTATTTGTTCATGAGCTTATTCGAATGTTTTACTCATATGAAAAGCATTTTTCTGTTTATTCTAATTTTTAGCCTCGTGATCTTTTTGGGGTAAAAATGATGACGTCTAAAATATGGTACATATGAATCTATGGCCTCTGTTGTCGAATAACAATCGAATCAACAATTGTCGATCGTTTATTTTAGTATTGCGAAACTCAGTCGAAAGAATTGCATTTTTGTGAATTCAGTCAGAATTCTCAGAAATTCAGATTCTAAATTTAGCTAAATACGTATTTTTCGAAAGCAGTTTCTCAAATTGAGCAAATTTACAATAAAGTTTGTCATTTTTATAGGAAATTTTCTTCTCTATTATGAAATCAGATTTAAAATTTAATTTTTTTTTCTAGTGGAAGTAATCATTCCAAATCAGAATTTAAATAATATCACCACTTTTTTATAATTTCAAAATATAGCTTAAAGTAAATAAATAAGACATTAAAAAACTTGAAAATGGGATCTACATTAGTTAAGGAGGTTTTTGAAAATTTCTGTTTTAAAACAAAGCAAATTTTCTTCCATTTAAGAAAACCTCCTTGAAAATGGAAATTTTTACTCAAAAGAAGTAGATATATCCTTTCAGTTCAGTTTTCTTTACTTTAAAGCAGCAACACTTACGTTTAAAAACTTACGTATTTTAAGGAATCCTTTAGTTCATATTGAAGGACATTTTTTCTTTAAATTTAGGTATTTTTCATTAAACGAAGTAATTTTTTTTCGGTCTACCCTACAGACTTTTTTAATCTATTTTTGTGGGTCAAGACAAAATAGATGATTAGTTTGAGATATATGTATTACATATTTTATATACCACATAACGTTCGTTGTAAAGTTACAGACAAAATCATTCAGAATGAGTTCTTCGCATACGTCCGTTTCTCAAGGATTATTCTATTTTTCTTGTATATTTTGACGTATGTATGTCGTACGGCATAATAATTTCTTAAATATAATCAAAAGTTAATTAAAGCAAAGAAAATGACTGAAAAGAATCGGAATCTTGACACACAAAATTACGCAAAATCTGAGTTCGGAATCGCCTTGGCACGTAAAATATGATTTTTTCTGAATCGATCAGTGCGTACACCAACTTTTCAATCAATTTTAGTTCGTCCCGAATGAACTTTTCTTCACTGAGATACAACATGCTTCTTAATATATAAAAATTTGATCGTTACTAAGCATACGTACCGTGCCTACTTATATCGGTCGAAGATCACAATTAGACTTAGTTATTTCAGATGCATTTTTGAACACAGAATCTATATCTGGCTTTGAAATTTCCTTAGCAAATTTTTACTTCACGGGACATACTGTCAAAACTTAAAGCATTTGATTATTTTCAAAATTGCTTACACAAAACTTACATTAAATTTATTTGTCATTTATTTTTATGGTCAGATATTTATGATTCATGTAAAATTTCAACTAACACACATAATCAATTATGCGATGATAACGAAAAATCGAGCTACTTCTGCCGTCTAAGACATCGGCTACTTACACATATTATCATATGAACAATTTTCTTTTTTAATTTTTCAGAATAGTTTTGAGTCAAAAACTATTTTTGACTACATATTGCAATTTTATCGCATATATAATTTTATTTATCAATATTATGTGCGTTCTAAGTGGTAAACATCAAAAGTGTATTTTGATATAAGAAAAAAAATATAAGTGAAAAGAATTTTAATAAAAAATTTAGTAAGCAAATGAGATTTCACTAGCTTGGCTAATTCGAAGTGCGTCAAATAGCCGCGCCTCTTAAAAGTTTGTTTGGTACACGTCCAAAAAAACCTTTAAAATTATTTTATTTTTTAATTTTATCGCAGCAGACAAATATTTTCACTTGCCAAACATATAAAAAATATAATTTTATATAAATTTCTTTGATTTTCAAGGACACAAATTCCTAAAGTTAAGTTTTTCCGTTTTTTATTTTGATTATATATTTATAATTATTTTTTTTTTTTTGATTTAATTTGACAGTGGGTGGAAATGTTTTACAAATATAATAAATCTTTAAATAATACAGGATTGATAAGAGTAAAGTGTACGTACGAGTATAGCTCATTCTGATGTGCTTGTACCCAATTTTGGGTCAGAAAGATGCTTTGAACTTCAGAAAATTGGTGGGCCACATAACTATTTTAAGGATATAAGCGAAAGATATTGGTGTCGTATTATTTTGAAGACCATAGCTTCGAATAGAGAGCTTTTCTGGGACAATTTGTCATAGGAACTCTTGTGGTATGTCGATCAGTGATGGCATTTCGGTTTTGTGTAAATGTACTGAATGGAGAGTTGAAATGTACTTCTTAGATGACGAATGTACTTTTTCGTCATTAATATCAAAAAGTTATTTAAAATTTACAAATTTTTAGATATCATCCAAATTTACTGAAAATGCACCAAAAATGTACTAAAAATACGCCGATTGTACTGAAAATGCCATCACTGATGACGATTTATGTATAATATTGAAATGATTTGATTTAAATTTTTATTATACATAATTGTCTACTTGAAACTGCCACAATCTTAATTTTTTTATTTGTTTCTAAAAACTCGAATTCTGGGAAAAGGATAAAGTTAATAAGTTAAAATGAAAAAAAAAGTTTCCAAACCTCACAATTGCTTCGATTTTTTTTTTAAATCCGATAGTGGATATAAATTTGTGGGGAGAGGTAAAATCAATGGAACTTGAGCATATTTTAAAAAAAAAAATATTTTTTATTTTACATATATCATCTGGGTTAAATGTTCTAACAGCATTAGATTCATATAAAAGGTAATGAAATGGAGTATATGAGGTTTCTTAATGAGGTAATAACAAATCTTAAATTGTAGAATGACAATATTTTTAAATGACATAAAAAAATCCAAAAATATTTTGGTTTTTGGTTTCATTATCGGCCAATTTTTTTCCACTACTGAAAAGACTTCACAAAAATTCTACAAAATTATATGTATGAAGTCTGAAGGGTCATTCAAATAATTAACATTTTTTTTTTTTTTTTCATTTGGCATTATGCAAATTTTAATTTTGTAAAATATCTATAATATAAAAACAAACAAGAAACGCAAGTCATAATGAATATCACATTTCAAAACAAGTTAAGTTTAATTCTGTTTATAGTAATTTGAGTGGGCATAGAAATGCATAATCATACAATAATATACAAGTTCACAGGATGTAGATACATTAATGGCATATACCAATTTGTGCGGTTTCATTAAAAATACACGAATGCGAGTACAAAGCTAAAAAGTAAGCTTAATTATTTAACTGCCAATTATATAATTGAAACAGTAGACGCATATTACGAATTCAAATTAAATAAGAAATGCAATTAATTTGCGAGAGTATTAAAAATATAATAAATTCTGAGGAAGATTTATGAAAGCAATTGCTATACATAAGTGTCTAAAACGTTTGAGATTTCAAACATGATGATAACATTCCTTTTGTAAATACATTTTCTAATTTGAAACTAATAAATTTAAATGCAAATTCCATTTCACATACGCTGTCGTAAATAATGATAAAATATAAAACAAAGTAATTAAATCAATACGTGAGCTGTAAGTTATCTTGATTTCGTAAGTATACATTTTAACATTAGAGACAACAGTGTAGGTGATAGTGATATCAACCATAATGGTAAAGTGCGCACCTCGAAATAGGGCTTAGGTTACCCTACACGCAGAATAGTGGCAAAATCCGAAAAAATAATTTTTTTAATTTGGATTCGTATACATTCGTATACGCCATATGTATTTATCCCAATTCGATAAAAGACTTGTATTTTAGATATTATGTTAAAATACACAGGGAGTTCACAACATTGCATTTATTTCACTTTAGTCTTAAAATTGTTCTTTAATGCTGAACTTTGAATTGAACTGTGAGAATTCAGCAAACCCTAATTGAGCAGGTTCAAACGGTTTTTGAATACTTGACAGTCGTTGTCAGTTTCTCCTTAAAATCACGTTTGGACTCTGTCAAACACAAAAAAACTTTCGGAACTTCTAATTCTGCGTTTTCTGGACTCTCAAGATACATATGAGTGCTGGGGCTTAATTAGCAATTTTTAAACAAAACATATTATGTACATCAGTCTCGACCAGGCCAAAAATATAATTTTATTTATAATAAAATGCCATCATTTTTATTTTGAATATGCTATACTTTCACAAGTAGAACTGTAGCATCTACCCTCATATATGTATATTGTATAATTGCAATAAATATGAATGTAATTTGTATTTTGTTAACAAAAGCCTTTTAGTGTATGACATGCATTGGTTGAAATTGATGGGAGACGTAATAACGAACTATCATACGTTTCCGTAGCACAGGCATTTGTATATTACACATACGAAACATCTTACTTTTAGTGCAAATTTCATTTACACGATTTTCTTTTACGCAGTTGAATTCCGAAATGGAAAACTAGTTATTGATTTATTTTAAATATTTAACAGCAATTTTATTTTCAATTTTGTGTATAATTAAAAAACCAAAGTCATTTAATCGGAACTAAATGTATTGAAACGGTGCTAATATTAGTGGGCGCAAATGTTAATGGTATAATTCGGTAAATACAAATATACATATATCACATATCTATGTGAAAAGAAGAAAAATGTGTATAGATCGATTTATAAAAATATCGATACAACAAAAATGTATTTATCAAATTATCGACAGTGATATTTTTAAGGCTCTAAATAATCGAGGTTGATTTTTTTATTGCGTAGAAGCTAAATTTTTAAACAAAAAAACTATAATTTGTAATTCTTACTTTCTAATTCACGAAAGTATTATCCGCTGATAGATTTAATATTTTATAATTTTCATAGGAACCTTATCAAACATCAGTACAGTTTCATTTCCTATTGGTACATATCGTGAACAAATTTTAATTATAAATTTCATGTTAATTTTCTTTTAAAAAAACCGCATAGTATGTGCACTTTCATTTTATCATGATTCTCCAAACTCTTACTAGACTAATTAGTATAAAAATAGCATTGATAATTGGATATCTCGTATTTCCTAATCGAACTGTTTTGTTTATTTGTACTGCGTTGGAAGTATGTAAACATTTGATTGTAAACAAAAAGTTTGCATTTACTACCTATCAGTAATATAGATTTCAAGAGCATGCTGACATTATCATAAATTACACATGCATTCTTATGATAAGTACAACATTTATAGGGTTCTCATAAAAACCATTACGTATGAGAAATTGATTTTATTCCCGCGATTTCTATTTGTTATTTTAGTTTGGCTCTAGCGCTTTCTGTGAGAAATATTTAGTTTGCATTCTAGCTTTTAAATGGTTTCTATTATTAAACCAATATGACGTTAGGTATGTTACGTCCAAGCCACAATAGGTTTACCGAATGATTTCTGGTGAGGTATTTTTAATATGTTCTTCTTCATACTTAGTACAGCGCACAACTGTTAAAAGAAACATTTTAAGAAAGGAAAAATACGACTCGATATTATTTAATTAAAATTAGTTTGACCATCCTACGAAATATTTAAAGAAGACAAGATGCTTAAAAATGTTGAATCATATCAAAAACAAGTTGAAAAGTGCCGAACTGTGGTAACAAAAACTATTCAAAATTTTATAAAAGCATGAAATTATTTTAAATTAAGTCTAAAAATATTGATATCAAATTGTCAATAAAAGCCAAAATGTATGAAATATTATCAAAAATGTCGATGTTATTCGAAAAATACAAGCAAGCAATTAAAAAATTCGACATTATTCTAAAATATCGAATAGTTTCGAAAGTATCAAAAAGTCGTTAAGATTCTCAAATAAGTGCATAGCAGTCGAAAAGTATCGTATAATAGCAAAAATTTATGTTTCAAAGTATCAAATAGTTTCATGGAGCATCAAAACAAAAAACAATAAAAAGTTATCGACATTTATCGAAATAATTGTTTAAATTATAGAAATATCTAATAATAATGAAAAATCTTACAAATATCTTAAAATATCGAGAAGTTGATAAACTTAAGTCAAAAAGAACAAACAATTTTTCATAAAGTCGATAAAAGTCTTCAATAGTACCTATATAATAGTATATGGTCTATAATAGTATTAAAAAAGTCATTAAAAGTTGAAAATTTACGAAAGTTGATAAAAGTCTAAGGAATAGTGTAGAAAAGATCGATAAAACTCGAATGTTTATTGTATCAAAAGTGCAGTTAAGTATCGAATATTTTCGAAAAATAATAATATATATATATATGTATGTATGTATAAAGAAGTATCGAAACATTCTATACAAATCGAAAACTATGAAAAAGTTCGATAAAAGTTCAAATATACCGATAACATAGTAAAGTATATTTCAAGGTCAAGGTTATCGAAGCCTGCAGCATTTTCCGAATATATCAAACTGAATGCTATTTACAAGCTAAAATAAAAATATGAAGGAGACTGACCTATATATACTTGCACAAAATATCTTCGAGAATAACCTAATTCAAGGTCAAGGTCATCAGTGACGTGTGACATTTTCTGAATAATTTCCATTTTTTTAAGTTTAGTATTCATGTACTGAACTCCTTGCAAAAAGTATTACAAAAAGGATGACACTTCATTAGACAAAATGATTTAGTAGCTTAAGAGCAATTATCTTATCTTTCAATAGAATGATACAAAGCGTCCGTCAGAATCTGTCAATTCATTCAAGTAGAAATTTTCTCTTACACCCGCATTTGACTTTTCAACTGTCAAGCAATCGACTGGAAAATGTTCATTTGCCTGAAAGATCAAATCCATCACTTATTTGTTGCTTTTGTTGTTAGCGAAGTCAAATCTTTCCGGTAAATGGACATTTCCCGTACAGTTGCAAAGCCTTAATTTTCTAAGTTAAAATAATTAAATTATAAGCTGCATATTACAGAAATTACACAACATATAATATACGTGTACTTAAATGAAAACTTACGCCCACATGGCAATCCTTCTCCATTGTTAGCTAACCAATAGACTCACCACTGACAAATGAACAATGCGCATGTTTGTCAAATTCGCGTGATTTTTGACAGCTCGCAACGTGGTATAACAGTCAAGTCAAATTATGGGTGACAAACCTACACACACCCGCACGCATAGATATATTTGCCGCCCGCCCTATCGACTACTCCACTTTTCCACCAAGGTCTCTTACCGCCTACGGCAATTAACAAGCCGTGCGTTGAGTAAAATAAAAGCAACACAAAAGGGGACAAGAGGGCATATACGCAGGATTAGCGACGGCTTGGCATTATAGTTGTTTGAATGAATTTTAACTTGTCGGACAGTTGACTGAATTTACGTCACTGTCGTGAACATCGTGCTCATTACATGTTTTTGTACTTGGACTTGTAACTGTTACAGTTATTTTTATGTTGTCGTTGTTATTGCTTTCGTTGTAACCAAAAATTTGTGTGTTTGTCCGATCAGAAGGAGAATGAGGTCGGCATGCGTCATATATATATTGAGAATAAGATATAAAAAGAAAGTCAACAATGCCACAATAAACTATTCTTAAGGTAGACCAAATACGACAGTGTTAAATGAAGGGCACTATGTGAATTCTTTAATATTTCACCAAAAAGAAAGTGCTTGGAATTAAACTTTAAAACATTTAGTTTTAATAGTTTGGCAACATTTCAAACAGCTATTCTAGACCAGATCTATTGGCCCAAGAGATTAGGTAACACTAAGTCAACCTTATTTTTTGTAAACTTATCACATTTAAATAGCAAGGTAATAGCAACTGATAATTAAGTACTCTCATTCATAGGCACAAACTAGCACACAAATCTTTTTCAAAAAATGTTATGAATTAACAAGGTCTTTAATATAAATATTTTTATATTTATTAAATACTTGCGTATGCACAATTTTCCAATTATATTAAAAGCAATTTATTTTTTTATGAAATGAGGCGATTTTAGCAAAACGCAAAATATTATAACTTTCAACCAACTGTACTTATTTTTTGATATTTTTATTTAACATTAAACCCCAATAATAAAAATAATCAATGATTATTTACGTAAATGGCACTAATTACAAAAGTGTAGTGATAGTTATATTAAAATCCCACTTATTATTGCGATGTTGCATTTGATTATTTTGTAGTAAATAAATTATTATCATTATAAATTTTTCATTGTCAACGTTTATTTTATATATGTATGTATATGGGTACTTTACACTTATTTTTAACAAAATAAATATTTATGTTTATTCAACTTTTATATAATAAATTGTTTTTATTATTTCTCATCTATTAATTACGTAGACTGACAACAATTTTAAAAAAAAGGGATAATCATTTTCCAACTCAAAAGTCCGAACTCTTATCGTGAAAAAAAATCTTACTTAGAGGCTAAAAAGTATGAAAAATTGTTTTACATATTCCACAAAAATAGTTTTTACAAACATTTTGGCTAAAAAAATTTATCACAGCAAAGGACTTCTAATATTTTTCGTACAACTAATCGTTACTAAAATTAATAGAAGACACGCAGGGATGCAAGTTTCGGTTTAGGGGACTCAGCCTCTCCAAAATCATGGTAATCGATATCATAGAATTATTCCGCAAAGTGAAATATATTCTGCAGCTCCCTCTAATAAGAGGCAAAATTGAACTTATTTTAATATATCCCCAGTAGCAGATAAAGCAAGCGTTTCCTTTTCTTAAGATTTTTTCCATAATGGACAGGTAGATTAAAAAAAAAAATCAGTTTTTCTATTCCAAAGAAAGGTCAGTTATACAAATTCTGAGAAAATGTCGGCAACATTTTAGTGAAAAAGTATCTCCTCAAAAATGCACTGTTTTCAACTGTGATATGCTTCTTAAGAGCTATAAGCTCCTTCTCTTTCACTCAGAAAAAAAAACTAGCGCATGAATTAGCACACAACACGAGTACTTGAAAATTGTTTAACCTCAACGGTTAAGATAATCAGATAGTATGCTTTCAATACTATGAAACTACTGCCAACATTACCAGGGCGATTATTTTTGAGGACACGATACTTCTTTTTATTGGGATACCTAAAAGAACGGGCTTACATTAATAAACCCCGAACAGTATCAGATCTTAAGAACAGAAATCAAATTATTAAAATCTAAAACTCTGTGTGAGATCATTGAAAATCTATACTTGTGAACAGGCAAATGACCATTATTTGAAGGATGCTGTTTTTTGTAAATAAACAATCTAATAAAATATTTAAAAAAGATGTGTTTGTTTATAAAAGTCTTTTTTTTTAGTTTCCACGCTTCATAATTCCATTATAATCAAATTCAATCAACATAAAAATTTCAAAAATCAATCAATACTGACTGTCATGTTGTACCCGTTTTAAAAAATATTTTTGCAATCAAAGGTTATATCAGCAAAGACCAAATGTTTCTCTTCGTTTTCCTTATATAAAGGATTTTGAAATAAGTGTGTCACGTTTTTAACGAATTTTCACATTATTCTCAAATAAAACTCTCTGTCATGCAATCATCTAAAAACATTTTTTAAACCACTATTCCAAACAAATTGCTGTATTTTATATTAATAGTATTTTCATTGAAAATTGGTGAAAATAATTTAACTGTTAGTCCTACATCCCATGCAAAAGAAAGAGTTAAGCCACCATTTCTTTGAATCAGAAATTTGCATAGTGAAATGCTTCATATGGTACATAAAAAATGCGGTATTAATTATATTTTTTATAATTTGATTTTTAGTATAAGGAAGTTTTCTATAAATTCCAATGTGTCTCACCAACAATAGCAAATATAATTTTCCTTTATACATCAACTAAAAACCTATTATTATTATATACCTAAATATTGCAAGCATTCCATTTTAACGACATGCAGTATTATCAAAAAAATGTCTATAGAAATTATTATAGTTAAACATTTTATTTCTAGGCAAGTAGTAGTATTTTTATTTTTTTTTTTATTATCATTTATTTTTCCGCTGCAATTAAATTTTAGAGAAGTTCAGCTGTATATAATTTTTATTACTCTGTGCAGCTAAGAAGTCACCGGATTGCACTTACTCTAAATGTCACGCTTATGCGACTATTTGCCATTCGTTACACCAAATAGACTGCGACTAACCCTTACATTGCTCAAGTGCTAATAGAAGTAACAAATACCCAATAAGTACTGCAAATTTGAAGCCTAAAATTTTAGGAAAAAATCGGGAGGAATCTGGAGAAATTTACCTAAAAACCTTTCGTACCTAAGACCTTTTGATTGAAAAATATTTTAAAATAAAAAAAAAAATATCAAAATGACATGAAGAACAACTTTTTGTTAGAATTTTGAAATCAGACTAAATAAATCTTAAAGAGTTTAATGCGCCCAATACGACATAATTTCCATTTTTCTTTCTTCCATAACGCCAAACGCCTCTGACTTACTTGCTCAAAAGTACAATCGTCGTTTTAAACTTTAATTTTGCTTTAAAATTTAAAACAAAATCGGCAGAGAAAATTTTTTAGCTCATTTCTTTTTTTGACATCAAATGTTCCCTCCCTTCGAACTTCTCCCCTTCAACTTTTCTCTATGATGCTACTTTTCATAGATGTCGCCAGTGAAGCTATGATTTTTGCAATTCGTATAGTAATTTGTGTGGACGGAAACATTCTTTTACAAAGTTTGAGAGGCAAAACATAAGAGAAAATCTTCATTCTATCAGATGTCAAATGCAAAAATAAAATGAAATGTGAGAAACTTCAGGTAAATATATAAAATAGGTCGCTATTTCTGTGCATTATTAACACTAGAGCAGTTATTGTAACCTAATGAAGATAAGAATTAGAGTAGCAAAAAATGCATTTATAGTCATGACAATAAGCTACGATAATATACCCAAAATTAGTTTAAGCATTATTTACGCTCAAAATCCCAATCCATCATTATAAGCAAAGTCGTCATGTCTTCGATTATTTTTTGAAAACTAAAAAAATGCATTGGCAGTGTTGTGGCATGGGTGAGACAGCAACGATGGACCGCCCTGTGAGTCAGCCTTTGGCATCCACAGTATGTAAATATTCTAAGGTTACGTAATACCTTCTTATTTACAACTTGCAATAAAATTACGTACAAAATTAAAATTCCCAACTTTGAAAATATTGAGGCCCCAGGAAATGTGACTTCACTTCCTATCAGTTCAATGGTTGTGTTACGCCGGAAACAACAATACTTTGCAGCTTTAACATTAATTATTAACAAAAATAATAAACAAATCAAGAAAATGTCCACAAGAAGAGAGAGTACTTAATGAATCATTCGACATAACTAAAGTATGACATCGATTCTAAATTTGTTCGCTGGAAATTGGAAAAACCCTGTAGAGATGAGAATATTTTTGAAAAAAAAGGTTGGTTCACTTGAAGTTTTTGCCAAGGTCAAAAGGAAACCTTAAATAGCAGAGTCAATAGCTAATCTCGAATTGGCTTTACGAACATATTCCGCTGGGTGAAAAAGTTCTAACGAAATCGATGTTGTTTTGTTGTAGATTCGATCGAGCCACTTACTGCCCTCAGAAGCGAAAAAGGTGTATCTCGGAAAAAATGCTTTTCGAGATAATTGATGTTTTGTTTATGTCAATTTGTTGAAATATCTGTAAAATTGAGATGGAGAAAATTCTCTTAGGAGATTTTTTATATATTTGAACTAAGATACCGGCATTTGAAATAGTTCATTAAACGCATAGTTTCTTAAGCAATCCGATGCCATAAGAATCACGAATATAAATTTTTTTGAGGCATGCCCTTTTCGCTTCTGAGGGCAGTATAGCATATCAATGTTCATTACAGAACTCTAAAACTGATGGAAACAGAACTCATTTTCTCATTCAACTTTTACACACGCAAGCATTCTAGGGTTAAGAAAACAAGTGAACGCGTGTGCAGCAAGTCAGAAATATATACAACAGACACTTTTAAGAAAATACACGCGGTAAAAATAGACATAAAATTTTCAGCTTGAGATGGAAAAAAGATGTTTTTTTTTAAACTTAAAATAAGTTTTGCGTGCATAATAGAAAACTATACACCGTGAACTTTAACACGTTTTATTAAAAGGAAAACAAAATTTATTAATTTAAGTGAGAATCTGAGGCATCAGAGCGAAATCTTTTTATTTCCTTTTCTACCACGTTTCTACTGCATTTCTTGCCACTTTCTAGTTAACTTTTTCATAAAGGTCTAAGGAGAACATTTATTATAAAATTTCAGTTTTTCAGTCCAATTTTTTTTTGTTTGTTTTCAAATTAATATAAAAAGTTATATCAAACTTACTTTACTTTAACTAAAGCTTGTAATTTATTAATATTTTGAATATTTCCACAAATGTACCACTTGCTACAGAATTTTCAATCACTTTTAAAATATGTACTAAAAAATTTTTACCACCAAACAATTTCTTTTTAAATAATTTATTCGGTATATATTTTTTTATAAATTTTTTGATTTTTATTTAATCACTTTAAGAGAACACAATTTAAACTTCACTTTTTCGGTCTTTGGTAATGACAACCAGCGCCAATCGAGAAACCGTTTACAACTGACTGCTTCTTTAGCGTGCGCGTGGAAATTATATTCACAAATTTCGATTTGTATGGTGGAAGAGCTGCGCTGCGCCACGGTTGCCACTTTGGTCGAATTGGACCAAAACTGGTAATTTTTTTTTATGTTTGGTCCGCTGGCCCTTCCTTTTCTGATTTGGTCCTTTTTGAGAAGTATGAAAAATTAACATCCGTATTTACATACTATGTATGTCACTTATTACATAAAGATTTCATTGGCTCATAAATAAAAGCGCTCTATAATACAGTCATTTGGTTATAAAAAAAGACGTTACCTGGAAAGTATTTAGTTATTTTTGAAAATGAGCAATTTTATAGATTTCGATGTGCTCTTTCCGAATTTCAACTTTGCCACCTAACGCCTAAAAGCAGTTTTTTGACAATATCTCTTTTCTGACTCATTTTACAATCAAAATGAAACTAGAGAAAATTGCCTACAATTTATGTTATAAACTTTATTTTCGTAAACTCAATAGTTTTTTTTTAATTTCGAATTTTTGTGAGAAATTAGTTTTTGACCCTTTGTGGGTAAATGGGGGTGCTAGGGGAAAAGTGGGCAGCTAAAACTAATTTTTATTGTACGATATTATTTTGGCACACCCTAGATACGCAATATAAGTAAAGTCTACCTTCTGGATTTTTATTATTTTTTTTTAGGGTCTTTCTTTTTAATGTATTTTGAAGTGTAATTTTGAGGTTATGTCAAAATCTGAGGGTGATGAAAAAATTCTGACTTCGGATTCGTGTTTAGGACGCCAAAATACATACCGTATGATACCTCATCTTCCAACTACAAGACCTTTTTTTTTTTGTGGTCCTGTGTAATTGATGAATTAGTCAATTAAGCGAAGAAAAAAATGTGATGTATATTTTATTGACCTTACCCCAAGATACGAGCCAGAAAAAATATCTTTCAGTTTTAATTAAAAGGTTTTATTTTTTTTCAATTATACGCACATTAAAAATTAAAATAACTTTTTAAGTAAAAGGAACTTCAATTCAGCTTCAGATATTAACAATAAATTCAGGTATGTGTAGCATTTTACAAAAAGTATTCCTTAAATCTGCTTTAAAAAATCGGCTATGGACGATTGCATTTCATTTTGCAGTCTATTGGTAAGCATTTCTCTCTCCATATTTTCTAATTCATTGAAATATTTATTGTAAGAAAGAAAATATGTGCGAAGCGTTTGAAGATTTTGAAGTAGCTCGCTAACAGTTGGAACCCTATCAGTGGTTTCTTTCTCTGCTTCTTCGGAGATTTCAAAAGTTACAATGGTGCTAACGATTTCGTCGTTTGTAAGATCCCCAAAGCACAATAATTCGTTGTCGCTTCTAATGTACTCAAAAGCATTTTGAAATTCTGCATCATCGCTAATCGTTACTCCAGTAGCATCATCACCGTCCATCGTCATCATCGTTGATCTCTTAAAAGGGGCATTTTACATGTATTTTTCACTTGAGAAATATTTTTTCTGATTATTTAAGCGGGGAAATCAAGTAAGTAGGAATCATTTAACAGGGGATTTAGATGCATATTTGAAATGAGGAAAATTTCATTGGGTTTTTTTAGACCAGTTATCTGGGGAATTCACTTAACCGGGGATCTATTAAGCTATTAAACTATTTTTTTTTTAAATTGAATATGTTGACTTGCGTATGTTGTTAAATAAAACAAAATATGTTAAAAAAATATGGTTCTTTTATCCGATTTTGGTCCTTTTTCTATAAAATTTCGGTCCCTAAAAAAATTTAGGTGTGGCAACCGTGCGCTGCGCTACCCATAGCAAAGCAAAATGTCTCTTTTAGAATAGTAAAATATCAACAAAAAATCATACATACATACGTACTCAACTCTCAATGCAAAGGTATGTGGGCACTGAACTGACGACGAACGGCGAAAGCTGTGTTAATTCCCTTATTTTTGCCAACATGTCAAAGAAGCAGCTACCAACCTTTCTAACAGTGGAAAAAATTATGTGGTTTCTCTCAATATTCTCTAATACTTTGCACACAGCACAACTTTCTGAGTAACCCACTAGCGATTTAAGATAAAATAGTTGTGCACTCATGATAAAAATTCTCCCATTTTAAATGAAATAACAAACAACTTTATGAGAATTTAGAATTTTGCGGTGTCATCGTTATGTTGTAGTTTCCAATGTTTGCATAGGATATTTGTTGAGGAGTAAACTACAGAAGCAAAAGGAAATAAAAAGAATTAGCAAATTTTATATTACGTTACAAAATTTTATTGAATATATAAATGAAAATTTCAATTTATACGCTAATCCCGCGATGTCTTCTCATGTAGATTATTCTGTATATTTACATGTTTGTCCAACGTGAAAACTAATTGGTTGTGTTGTGTGTCCAACATTGAATTTTTGTGTTTTTGTTCTCTATGTTAATTGTTGAATCCAACGTTGAAAACTGGTGGTTATTGTGGATCCAACGTTGTTTGATGTACACTTTATGTTCGTCGTTGAAATCGTTGATTGTTAAGAATCTTCTTTTGTGATTTGTTGATTTGTGAAATTTACGTTTTTAATTCCTTTATCTTGAATTTGTGTTTTCTGTTGTTCGACTGGGTTGACTTGTTGATGAAATCAATGGCGACGGCTGGCTCGCTAAAGTCTTGCGAGACCCGAAGTGATTGCAGCGCCAATGGCGGTCAGTAGAACAAACAGCATGAAATAGGCTGTGTTCATATTGTTTACATTGTATGTAAACAATGTTTTTTTAGAGTTTATGCTCTTCAAAAAGAATGGAACATCAAAAACTTTATAGAATCTAGCAATGTTGGTGTCATTAATGTTCATTAAAATTTGTCATTTCTTCTTGAAAAGGTTAACAACGCTTGCAAATTGTGGAAATTTGAGGAATGAGCAAGGCACCACCCATATATGCAAAAAAAAATTTAATGCTATACCGAAAGATTTTTTCAAAATAATACACTCAAATTTTAGATTAATACTAGAAATGGTTCAGACAAGCACTAAACAAAAAATGGCAAATTTTAGCACATCCTTTATAAAACTTAAAATCGCTGTGGTATGGAAATATTTGATGGGAACAGCTGGTACGTGGGATGTTGAAAAAATAATCTTCTAAAAAAATGTTCTAAAAAATGTTAGATCTACATGCACTTCTACTGTTAATGTGGTGTATGATATTCAATTTTTGGCAATAAAACGCACCTTAAGCGATTTTGCGTACCCCCATCTTTAAAGGTTTAATAAATAAAAACAAATTATGTAAGTCTAATGGGATTGATTCTGTATAAGAGATTATTTGTGTAACCAGAGATAAAAAATCCTAATGGGTAATAAAATTGCTTACCACCAAAAAAAATTAATGCTCTCAAATAATTTTAAGGTACATTTGTGCTCATCTCTCTCTCTCTTTTCAGAGATTTTTAAGTGAAGATTAAAACTTTAACTTAAAGAATATTAGAAAAACTAAGGTTGGAGTTTGCGTACTCTCCATAAGGGATGATGAAATAGCATTTATTGCTTTCGTAAGCACGCGGTTTCTAAAGTTCAAACAGGTATCCTTAATGGATGGTAAATAGACATGTACAATGTACATATATAGCAGACATATCCCAGCAATTAGAGTCTATAAAAGGATAATTTTCATTGTTTGATAGTGTTACATCACATGCATGTCATCATAGCTTTAACGCCGCATATTAAGGTGTCACAAGGCCATTGTGTTAGTTTTATCACATGACCAAGCATATGAATGAATTCAAATGTTTGGTGAAATACACCATGATTTGCATTATTTCAACTTAGATATTTGTGTATCTACAAACGCATGTATAAACATATGTACATATGTTTGTATCATATGCATTGAATTTTCCTGATTAGAATGATTCACATATATTATTATTGTTTCCATTGAGAACTTAACACATGCTATCTAATTTTGTTTTTAATGACAAAAATACAATATTTTGTCAACTCATAGTGACTATACTGAATTCTCTTTAATAACCAGAGTTTATTCGCTGTTCTTAACTCTCTCAGTCTATTAACACCTATCTCTTAAAATGCACTTCATCTATCTGCTCTTGAAATACACAGTGCGAGAAAGTTAAGAGATATATTAAAAGCAATTTTATTGTTTCGAGCGGAACATATTAATACTGTAGTAGCAAGAGTTCTATTATCTGCAAAAACAAAAAAAAATATCACAACGTGATGGAGATCAGTGATGACATTATCGGTACAATTGTACTTTTTTCAGAACATTTGCTTTGTGAAAAATAAGCGTCAGTACATTCGACAATTTTTGTGTACATTCGGTACAATTGACGAATTTTCAGTTATCTAAACTCACGGTGGGCTTTAACCAAGTTTAAATACAAGAATGAGTTAGGTATTTACTTGAATTGGGAATTATTTATGATGTAAAAAAACAGACGTTCCTTTTTTACCATGGCTCTACGAGTTGATCCCGATTTTACTCTATAAGGCTTAAAATAGTTTTCGCTCGTTCGTTGTAATCACCCAAATGATAATTGCAAAAAACAAGAAAAATACAGATTAATCCACAAAAATTGAATTCAAATAATATCAACCAAAGTACCCGAAATTATAAAGAAATTTAATCCAAAACAAAAGGAAAGTTTTTTTGTAACTTTTGGACCATGTTTGCTCAATAGAAATTGCCGAAAAAAAATAGCTCGAAGTTTTTTTTTGTGAAATCTATAAATGAAGGAGATGCAAGTGAGCGTTTCTACTTCTATACAAACAAACATCTACTCAAGAGATAAAGTTGATCAAGAATATTTATTAAGAATATACCTGCAAATGAAACTCATACCAATCGTGAGCACAAAGTGAATATACTCTATTGATAGGGTATAAAAATAACCCTAGGCATACGATCACACGTTTCTTTAATGCCACCGCCTTAACAATTTTTTAATTATTCGCAAAAAGTTTTGGGTATTTTGTTTTATTATTATCTTGAACGTAAAATGTTGCTTTCAGATAAGTTTCCTACGTTCTTTGTCAAAAATTTATTTTCCTAATTAATAAAAACATAGAGTCGCCGCCATTCACAAAAAGATAAACACCAAAAGATTTTAAGTACTACGTCAAATTGCCAGATGATAATATTACGAGTACTTTAGCCCTACACTTTTGTGAAATCATGCATTTCATTAAATCAAGTACCACCGGAAAATTTTTTCAAGAATATTCTTACTTCTGTGGAGGTATATCTTCTCCACATACAAAGTAAGTAACTCCTTTTTTTAATATATTTTTAATTTTACTCTATCGGCTTATTTTAAAAATGTTTCAAAATCTTAAAAGGAAACATCTCTTGAGAAATCTATTGCCAGAATATGAAAATTTGGTTTTTTTACGAGAAAACAACAACCTGATATCCCTTATACAGGTATTTGTTTTTGGTGACTTTTTTCTTATAATTTTCGCCCATTTTTCATTAACTTTCATAGACATTGTTAAAAATGAGATATAAAGCTAAATTGGGTATTAGTTGTATGAATGATATATTTTGGCTATTTTTGATTTATTTGGTGTACAGCATTTTACCAATAACCCTCCTACCAAATTTTATTTTAAACAAAAAAAAAAACATCCCAACATAATCAAAGAAATTTTTATTCGCATAGAAGTCAAAATAATAGGACACATTAAAAAAATATCGACCTACCACTTTTGCATAGATATTCTTTAACAGTTTCAATAAAAATATTTTCAGCTATTAAAAGCTAAAATTAATAATACTAAAAAAAGTTGAGCTTTAATAATTGTATGTTACTGATTATATGAATAGGTAAAAAAACCACTTATTTATTAATGGTTATCTTAAAAGTCCACGCGAACTGCAGTCCTTCCTTATCAATTAGATTTTTAGGTGGAAAAACTATATGCAAAATGTTATTATTAGCTGACCACTGAAAAGGAAATTATTTTTTATTATACAAGCTCAATTATTATAATAGCTCAATTTTGTTAACCTTTATTTCTGTAGAATTCATTCCCAACAACACAACCGATGTTGTTTCATCGTTTAACTCAATATTTTGTTCATTTAAATCCAAGCCAGTTAATAAAATTTTTGAATTTTGTGTTATTTTCTTACCCAAAGGGTACAAATCAATTTCATTCGTATCATAGGGATATTCCAAAATCATAGCATAAACACTAACAGTTCCCACTTCAGAGTCCATCTTACTTGTATACCAAACACCAGAAGTAACGCTATCATTTTGATATATCCATGGTTTGCTAGCGTAGATGGCTTCACCATTTACTTTCAGCCAAGAACCCATATCACGTAGACGTTCCTCAAATATGGGCAAAATGGTGCCATATTTTGTGGGTCCCACATTAATAAGCACATTTCCATTACAGCTTACAGTTGAGACAATTTCTATTGACAAGATCAGATAGTAGATTATTATTATTATTTAATAGGAATATATACTGCAATCATAGATCCAGACAGAATAATTAAGTTCATCTCAATAATAATTAGTTAATATTCAAAACTAAAAACATTTTCAAAATCAAGCTTGAGTGTCCAACCATCCATAGTTCAGGAAATCTACAATCATGTTCCCATCAGATTGAACGGGTATTATCAGCAAGCTGTGAATTCCAGCCTGTCTATGAACGCTGAGGGAAGCTTTAAGATCTATACATTAACTATTTAAGACGTTTAGTAGGGGAGTCAAGCATTTTCTCACGAATTCTTATTGAAGGGGCGTGGAAGAGAGTTATTTAAGATTTTTCTCCAGAATTTAGTCATTAGTTTTTATCTACTCTTTACAGCAGCTCTTGATTTGGTTTGATTTTTCTAATTCAATGTCTTTTGAAATTGCAAATGTCTTACTAGAATTTTGTAAAAATATTATCCAAATATACCAGAAATAACTTCCTTCGATGTCATAATATCCTTCGAAGTCACATCAAAGCGTTGACCCCAACTTGTTTTGTCCAAAGTGAAAGCATTCTCCCATTTATGTTCTTGCAAAATACCAGGATTAAAGCGATCAGCGCAATTGTAAAAATCACCATGCCTGCATGCAGTGCCGAAACCCCAACGATCATTTGTAACAATAGTGTCACGAACAGGACTATCATTATATAGCCTAGATTGGGTGTCATAGTTTTATATTTCTTCATTGCAATAACAAAATAATGCTGGTATTTACCATGCGATGAACTCTTCTGATTTCCAATATTTTGCTGGCGCTTCCCAATCACCATCAGACCATAAAATCTCTGGCAAATATTGTGATACCAATGCTATTTGTTCTGGCCGCACTTTATTGTTGACATAATTTTGTTGAAGGAATATATGCAATTTATCATCGATATACATGCGGTTAAACCATTCAAACAGAGAATAGTATAGCCCAAACTTTAATGAACTATGTTGTCGTATGGCAGACGAAAGTTCCTCTGTGAAATAAGAGCAATTATTTACAGTGATTATAAATAGTACAGAAGAGTTATTTATAGGCTAATTTACTTATGAGATCGCGCTTAGGTCCAACATCCATAGCATTCCAACCAAACGATTGCAATGATGGCCATAAAGTGAAGCCATCATGATGTTTAC
This sequence comes from Tricholauxania praeusta, assembly GCA_949775025.1. Taxonomy (NCBI): domain Eukaryota; kingdom Metazoa; phylum Arthropoda; class Insecta; order Diptera; family Lauxaniidae; genus Tricholauxania; species Tricholauxania praeusta. The sequence goes on from OX459028.1 coordinate 28,906,608, forward strand.
TCGTCAGCACAACATATCTGAAAATTATTTTAGATTTAAATTTACTCAAGTAAATGTTTGCAATATAAGTTAGGCTTAAGTACGTCAAAAACTATCAGGCTCTTTATCGGTGGAGTTTTTTTCAAACAGGTTACTAAGTGTTCTTGTATCAACAACTTTAAAAACATTTTCATAAAAAACTTTGTTGATATGATCATTAAAGTTCTTTGCATCTACATAGTGCGGTTGTTATGCTCTTCAAACCAGTTCAGTTTTCTCATTTAGTTTCATAACATTCCCTCACTTTTTTCATTTAGTTGCATAACATTCTCTTGGAAAGATCACTTCATATAATAAAATTAATTTTTTTGTTCTCTGATTTACGTATAGCTAAGTGTAGCTTAAAAAAATGTGTTCTCAGCGGACAATTAATCTATCAATATCAAAAAGAGCAAATAGTTTCTCTCTTAAGTACACTTTTTTATTCCATTTTTACGCCACGATCTTACTTAGCACCACTATCACGAAACAGCAACGCCCACTGTGTGGCATTGAATAGTTCAGCAGTAAATTCATTAGCAAATTCCTGATAAGAAAAGCCCGGCTTATAGTTGCGTTTCATAAATTCTACATATACTGGATAATTGAAATCTAAAGAGAGAATGATATTATTTTAAAAAAATACTTTAGGATATATTGAGCACAAGAATAGATATTTATACTTTTCCAATCTGTCCAAAACCACTCCGAGCCAAAACTTGGCACTGAATAGACGCCCCAATGTAAAAATATGCCCACTTTTGCTTCATCATACCAAAGAGGCAATGGACGTTTATCTAGACTCTCCCAATTGGGTTCATATTTTTGTGGTCGTTTTAATGCAGAAGCTTTGCTTACATCGCAATTTTCTAACAAACATTTTCCGCTGGCAGAACTCGCGTTATCCGTTTGGTAGAGAGGGATAAAACATAGTAAAAGCAGCAATCGCATATTATTTTATTTACATATATTTTATTTGTTTTTATTTTTAATTTATTCATACACTTTATGCACTGTCTAAAGCACGACTTGTCTCTAGCGATTCCGGATCAAAACTAAAGTGTGAATCTTTTGCACGTTTTGATACTGAGTTGATATTAAACTCAGCTTCATTAGGGCAGCGGTGGTTGCAGTGGTGGCGGTATTACTGAGAATAATGTAAACATTCTCAAAAGAACTATAACCATAAAGATTGCAATGCGGATGATATTTAGTAAACAAATCACTGCTAATTGATTGTGAAAGTGAGCATTTAATCAAACTATTGTGCGGCTTTTTTATTTCGCTACACATATTTCTGTTAATATGCAATTGGCTTATTTATAAAAAAAAAACATTTTTGACAGAGATAGATTTTTTTAGGAACATTAGGATGGTCCGAAAAGCACTATTTTCAAATTGAATAAAAAATATCGCGTTGCACTGTCAAACTTTTTTAAGAGAGTTACTTTTTAGTAGCTAAGATCATAAAACTTTTTTGATTTTTTACACAAAGTTCTTTTACCGATTTCTTATGTTTGAAAACTTTCTGTACAAATAATACTAAATTTAGTATGAAGTTTTTGAGCTATATTTTTTCGATGATATATCCTTAATTTGTTCTTCAGAGTTTTGCTGAAGACTTTCTTAATTTTATTTTAAGTAAAAAAAGGCATCCAATCAGAATCAAATATTTTTGTTTATTTTTTAATCAAAGTCAAAATCAAAAGCCATCAAAAGAAATATCGTTCTAACAATTTCGCATGGATATTCTCCATCAGTTTCCAAAAACATACATTATACCAAAAATATTTATCAAAAATAATTTCAGATATAAAAAGTTACATACTAAAAAAATATATATAATACACTTTATTAAACTTAAAAAATTAACTATTTATTAATGGTTATCTTAAAAGTCCACGCGTACTGTAGTCCTTCTTTATCAATAAGATTTTTAGGTGGAAAAACTATATGTAAAAGGTTATTATTGGCCGACCACTGAAAAGAAAATAATTTTTTGTTTTTTTAAATAAACTTTTATTTTTAATAAATCAATTTTGTTTACCTTTATCTCTGTATTATTCATTCCCAGCAACACAACCGATGTTGTTTCATCATTTAACTCAATATTTTGTTCATTCAAATCCAAGCCAGTTAATAAAATTTTTGAATTTTGTGTTATTTTCTTACCCAAAGGATACAAGTCAATTTCATTCGTATCATACGGATATTCCAAAATCATGGCATAAACACTAACAGTGCCCACTTTGGGGTCCATCTTACTTGTATACCAAACACCAGGCGTAACGCTATCATTTTGATATATCCATGGTTTGCTAGCGTAGATGGCTTCACCATTTACTTTCAGCCAAGAACCCATGTCACGTAGACGTTCTTCAAATATGGGCAAAATGGTGCCATATTTTGTGGGTCCCACATTAACAATTACATTTCCATTACAGCTTACTGATGAGACAATTTCTAAGAACAAAATCGGATATTAAGAAATTGTGTTGTTGATTATGTTTTTTTTTATAAAAAAGAAAAAACTTTTTATAACTCTGTTAAAAGCAATATTTTTTAGGATTTACATATATAGCTTCAAATATGCATATGTATATACTATGTAGTTTTGATAGCCTTTACAACATATTACATATTTTTATTGTTTCCTTCATAAAGTAAAGACCTAATCTTAATATTAGCTACTGATTGGTATTGATTTTTCCGATTCGATATTTTGGAAAACTATGCTTGTCTAATAATACAAGCCTATGTAATCTCTAAAAATACCAAAAACCTGCTAGAATCTTTTAAAATTGTTATTTAAAACATACCATAAATAATATCCTTCGATGTCATAATATCCTTCAGCGTCACATCGAAGCGTTGACCCCAACTTCCTTTGTCCAACGCGAAAGCATTTTCCCATTTATGCTCCTGCAAAACACCAGGATTAAAATGATCAGCGCAATTGTAAAAATCACCATGCCTGCATGCAGTGCCAAAGCCCCAACGATCATTTGTAACAATCGTGTCACGAACCGGACTGTCATTGTATAGCCTAGATAGTGTGCCATAATTATAAAGTTCATCATTGCAATAATAAAATAGTGTTGATCTTTACCAAGCGATGAACTCTTCTGATTTCCAATATTTGTCTGGTGCTTCCCAATCACCATCAGACCATAAAATCTCTGGCAAATATTGTGATACCAATGCTATTTGTTCTGGACGCGCTTTATTATTGACATAATTTTGTTGTAAGAATAAATGCAATTTATCATCGACATACATGCGGTTAAACCATTCATATAACGAATAGTACAAGCCAAACTTTAATGAACTATGTTGTCGTATGGCAGATGAAAATTCCTCTACAAAAATAAAAGAAATTTTTTATATATTTTTACAATCAACAATAATATAGGGTGTCTCAATGAGAAAGCCGGACCTAGTCTTTGAATTAAACAGAAGTGCAAATGTTTCGATTCAAATTATGGAAAAAAATGTCAGCGTGATGGAATGGCTCTAGGGTTGTCCGCACCCTTAATTCAACAATTTTGCTTATTTAAAAACCCACGTTGAGCACTCATTAGGAAAATTATTTCAAACGCAAATTCAGTAAAATTTCTGCAATGTCTCGGCAAAACTTGCCCATTTTATCAGTGATAATCTCTAGAGTAATGTTTCATACATATATACTAATCGCATTGTTACATTTTTAGAGCTGCCGATCTTAAAAAAATTCGCGAAATTCGAGTCCGACTCTTATCATTGTGACACTCTGTAGAGTTGTTTATAGGCTTATTTACTTATGAGATCACGCTTAGGTCCAACATCCATTGCATTCCAACCAAACGATTGCAATGATGGCCATAAAGTGAAGCCATCATGATGTTTGCTTGTCAGCACAACATATCTGAAAATTGTTTCAGATTTAAATTTACTCAAATAAATGTTAGCAATATTAGTTAGGCTTAAGAGAGTAATGTTTGCTCTGAAGTATTGACTAAATGCTAGCTACGTAAAATAATATTTGAATACATTCCCTTAGAAAGATCCCTTCATATGATGAATTTAATTTTATAGTTCTATAATTTACGTATAGCAAAGTGTAGCTTTAAAAAAAAAGTGTTCTCAGCGGCCAATTAATCTATCAATATCAAAAAAAAGCAAATAGTTTCTCTCTTAAGTACGCTAATTTATTTCATTGTTATAGGCTTACTTAGCGCCACTATCACGAAACAGCAGCGCCCACTGTGTGGCATTGAATAGTTCAGCAGTAAATTCATTAGCAAATTCTTGATAGGAAAAGCCGGGTTTATAATTGCGATTCATAAACTCCACATATGGTGGTTTCAAATCTGAGGAGAATTCGTAAATATTTTAACAAAACATTTTAGAATATATTGCGCACAATAAGATTTATACTTTTCCAACTATTCCAAAACCACTCCGCACCAAAACTGGGCACAGAATAAACGCCCCAATGTAAAAATATGCCCACTTTTGCTTCATCATACCAAAGGGGCAATGGACGTTTATCTAGACTCTCCCAATTGGGTTCATATTTTTGTCGTAGTTCAAATGTAGGCTCGTTCCCTACATCGCAATTTTCTAACACACATTTCCCGCCAACAAAACTCGCGTGACCCGTGTGGTACAGGGAGATAAAGCACACGATAAGCAGCAATCGCATTTAAATATTATTTTATTTGTTTTTATTTTTATTTATTCATACACTTTATGCACTGTCTAAAGCACGACTTGTCTCTAGCGATTCCGGATCAAAACTAAAGTGTGAATCTTTTGCACGTTTTGATACTGAGTTGATATTAAACTCAGTTTCATTAGGGCAGCGGTGGTTGCGGTGCTATCGGCAATACTGAGAGTATTGTCAACATTCTCAAAAGAACTATAGCCATAAAGATTTCAATTCGAGTGATAAACAAATCACTGCTAATTGATTGTGAAAGTGTGTATTAAATTCAATAAAGCTATTGTGTGCCTTTTTTATATTGCTTCAGATTTTTTTATTTTTTGATGTTCAGTGATAATTATGTATTTTTAAAGTTGCTTAGAACAATTGCTTGAGCGGGAAGGTATATTTTTAAATTGATTTTGTAATGACGATAGAAGTTTCTAATGGCCATAGAAGATGAGATGACAGAATGTTTTAATTTCTAATAAGCAATCAGCTTTTTTAATAGTTACGTTTTTGTAGTCTGTTGAGTTAACTTCAAAATGAGTCAACTGATTTTGATGAAACTTATCGAGCCTATAAGAATAACTCAGATTGGGAGTTTGATTTTTGAATAACTTGCAGTAAAATTTTAAATTTGCATTTAGTATCTCTCGAAAAGTATTACCGATATAGCCATTACAATTGATATGGTATTACCTCATTGCAAGGGACCTCATACGAAAAATTTTAATTAGTACTCAAAGAATCATATCTGAAAGTTTTTTGCTTGCATTGAACTACTTTTTCGATACTGACTATTTTAAGTATATATACTAAAAGCTAATGAAATTTTTCATTCACACATATAACTCCATTTAAATCGTTAACGTAGTTTCTTTACTACACTTAAAACTTTGCTACCTCTTGAAAAGTGGTATATCCATTAGCCCAACCCCAACCAAACACAATGAAAGATAACTTAAATAAATACATATTTTCTAATTCAAAAAACTTAACCGATTGCATTTATATTTTAGTTAATTTTATAAGAAACGGATAGTCGTGGTAGCACAGGTAGCCTGATTTTATTCCTAAAACTGATAAAGCAGCACATCAAAGAAAATGTTTTCTCTACAACTCCCATCTTGCACGTTAGTGGCATTGCTTTAAGAACATATTTTACCATGAAAACCTTCAGCTTCGGCATTAAACTGAAAGTCGCCGCCACTGCTGTAAAAGTCAAAACCAAAATATTTAAAGATATAGGCCCATTTTTTCGTGTTATAAGAAAACATTTTTTAGTTTAAGAGAATTTACTTTTTTATTAATGCTGACTTGCATAGACGATCATAATCAAATGCTAGTCGTACTTATGCCTAATATTATAATTATATTCACTGAAAATAAAGCAATCGTAAAGAATTCACGTAAAATATGTAGATAATAAAATGTAATTTTTAAATCAGAGTAGATTGGATTGCATTAGAGTGACATTACATACCTAGTACAAATGCAAAATTTAATGCATTGGATTTATAAAATAAATAGAATATTCGAAAAACTGCATTAAATAAAAAAATAACCCAAATAATCCCATTTTTTGGAGATTTTTAGAATTAATCAATCGAATTTCCATATGGAGGAAAGAGTAAAACAAAAACTTGTACATAGACTTTGGGAAAAATATTCCTCATCGAAATATAGAGAGGGAGGGGGTCTCCAAACACCAAAACTTCCAGAAAATGACCATGTCAAAAAAAAATTACGAAAATCTTAAAGATTTCAGGCCACATTTTACTTACTTTTCATTTCATTTCAATAAATAAATTCAAACCGAAAGTATTTTTTTCGTAAGTGGCTCTGTGGCAGTTTTTTTGTTTCTAGACAAACCCCTATTGTTTTGTAAAAAAAAAAAATTTCCGAAAACAAAATACAGTTTATCTCATAAAAAATATGTTCAAATTTTTAAAGGAAATATTTTGGTTTCAGACATCAAACCTTTAGCTTTTAATGATCATAGAAAATAACTAGGACTTGATATAGTCTAACTTTATTCAGGAAATGGTCAGCCCAGTGCCATTTTTCTGTTGCAAAAACACTATCGGGCTGTGTTATTGAAATTTAAAATAAAAATTACACTGTCCGCAGTATTAAGCAATAGTTTTTTTAACAAAAATTGATGCAGTTAAGATTTGTTTGCGTTGAGTTTTAAGAATCAATGCATTATTTGCATTAGTCTTCCAAATTCAATGCATTATTTGTTGTATTTGTATTGTCAAAGCAAAACATCAAAAAACTAATTCAATCTGAGTATATGCGTCGTAAATTAAAATAAATAAGTAATATAAATATATATGTATATATTAAAAGCTTATTAATAAATCGTCAACAATCAACATAAATACATACATAAAAAAATGGCAAATTATTTTTGAAACATTTTGCCATGTTTAACTATTGTAAAGGTAGTTTGCTTGCTTAGTGAGTTAACCTGTCTTTAGTGATTTGTGCTTAGGTATTATTTTATTTTTTAAAATATATGTTCGTTGAGTTGAGTTTCTGTTCATTGCTATTGGAACTGTATTTGGTTTATTGTAAGTTTTACCTTACATAATCTTTTGTGGAGTTTGATGTTGTAGTTGGTGTTTATGTTGATTAAGTTAACTTATTTGGACGATATAATATTTTAGATGATTGTTTATGTGTACAATGTGTTACTTATAATTAAAACTCTTAATTTTTTACTTTATATCGTTTTGATATCATAAATTTTTCTACTAAAATTGGCAGTTGAATTTAGAATTTTTAACATACTTTTTTTTTCACGCTTATACCATTTGTTTATATGAAAATCATTTGATTTTATTGCGTTTTTAATATTTATGCATATAATTTTATATAAATGCAAATTGCATTTGCTTACATGCATTTAATATAAATAATGTTATCAATACAATATTGATTGAATGTTTCAACTTTTACATTGTAAACGCCACATTGTATATACATGGTGTTCAAATCGAGGACTTAAATTAAATATGAAAAATGGGTTACAATCCGATAGTAGGATGATTACATTTTATTTATTCATCAGATGGTTGGATGTTTTTCTTTTTTTTTATTCGTTCAATAATCGAATGATTCTCTTTTTCTAGTAAAAATAAGTTAATCAACCGACTATTGGATGAATGAAAATATAATTAAGTCGTTCGACTTTCAGACTACCAGTAAGAGTTCTTCTAAAAAGTGCCAATGATAAGATTTTAAACTTTACGGCACCAAGAGATCTATGTTATTCACTAGAGTTTTCAAAACGAGTTCCTTTTTATTTCATTCACGTCTTCTATTAGCACACCATGTATACTATGGAAATAAATTAAATATTTTGTTTCATTTTCATTTCATTTTTACTTATTTGAAACTCATAGCACTTAAAACTTATGGTTTCAAATAAATGAACCGTCAGTTTTCTTCAGGTGGCGTACGAAATTCTTGAATCCAGTCGGAGACACGCAAACGAAAGAATTCTGTTTTAGTAAGAATCCAATCACGATATTGTGGTGGTATCAATTCGACTAATTTATCAGCGATTTCTGGATTCTTAAATGTTATTATATAAATTACGAAAACGTTAATGGAAAGCAATAAGAAGAAAATAAGTATCGATGTTAACGCTGTGCTCGAATTTGATCTCGATTTGTTAGCTTTACTATTACTATTTTTTTTATTTGGTTTTGTCGACTTGTTATTGTTGTCTACTATCGCTTGAACTGCACTTAAGCCTTGCGCTAATTTTTGATTATTTTGATTGGTAATTTTTTTATTTTTTGATTTTTTCTTATTTTTCTTTTTGCTATTCTTTTGCGCCTCTTCTAAAGCTTTACTATTGTCTATAGCATCAGTTGGTATCTGCGCTGCAGACCCCGACTCTTGCTTTTGTTTTTCTTTTTCTGCTTCCAGCTGCATGAGTGCTACGAATTTAACCTGTGAAAATGAAGAAGTTATTGTATTAAATAAAAACTATTACAAATCGATTCGAAGCATTTTTATATAACAAGTATGACAACAGAGGCATACCGACACCGTGTTTCGCCTTATAAAGTCATTGGTGAAAGAGCCTTAATAAGGCGGAAAATTTTAAAAAACTTGCACCTATTCGAAAATATAGAATACACTTTGGTACAATTTCAAACTTGATTTTGTGAAGTATATCCCGGTTATCGCTGTTTTGGATGTTTTTGGGAGTTTTTAGAAGTATGATGGAGATCATTTATGTAAGCTCTTATAAGCATAGAAAATTTTTGATTAACGATTTAATTTTATATTACAATGAGTCTTGTACTTTTTGAGATATAGTCCAATAAAAATATTGCTCAAGTAAAATTTGTAGTGTTCTATTTCCAAATCCAATTTTATTTTTTATCAAAAAAAATAGTATTTTGAATAATTTTTTGAACTTTGATCGCGAATAGCACATAAGGTATTTTAACACGTTTTAGAAATCAGTTTTGTTAATTAAGGTAGTTGTGCAGAAACTATCTTCAAACCATAATTCATAAATTTAAATTCGGTTTGATAATGCGTCGAGACAAACGAATTCAAAATTTCTTGTTAAGTGCTGAGGAAATTTAAATATCTTTCTGGGCAAAAATTCAAGTCAAAACTTATTGATAACCTTTGCTTGAAGCATGGGCATTTAAGCTTTACCGTTGTTCGTGCAGAATCCTGACAATCTTTGGTGGTCAAGCAGTGCCCAACAATTTTAGACAATGCGGGCGACAATGGATTTCCTTTTAAGTCTAAATAACGAAGACTAGTTAAATCACCAAAGCTCAATGGCAAATGTTCCAACTTATTGTCGTAGAGATCCAAATGACGTAGATTACACAGTAAGCCAAAATCATCTGGTAAATACTTTATTTGGTTTTTACTTAAATCCAATTTGGTTAAACGTGTGAGAGTAGCAAAGTTTTTCTGTAACAAAAAAAAATAATTAAAAACAAAATGAAAGGTTAACAAAAAATATTAGAAACTTACACCAAGTGTGATAAGGCGATTACTTGAGAGGTCCAACGTTGTGACGCGTTTGTAAGTGGCCTGTAAAAATTTTAAAGAAAAAGAAAGTAACAATCAATATTGTAATTAACACAACAAAAATGCAATTCTTAAATTTTCTTTAAGTGCGCTTTTGGCAACTTTACAAAAGCAACTAACACAGCAAAAGAAACCACCAAACGAAACAGCAACAACGAAAATGTAATTCAATCTACTTCTATTGAAATCCCCCAAAAAAGATTGACCGAAATGCTGCATACGAAAAGTTGCCGAAATTTAAGCCACCCCTAACGCACATCCTTTATGTTGTTATTGCTGTTGCTGTACTTGCTGCTGATTTTATTGTTGTACATCGCCTGCCTGCACAGCACAACCTTAAAACCAGACATAAATTCGTGGGAAAGAAGTGGGGATGGCAAAATGAAGCGCCGCGACATACAATGGGTCTGCATTATACAAAAAAAAAAAAAAAAACAAAAAAGTGTAGACAGGTTTTAAGAAAAAGTAAGGAAGTAATAAATGCTGCAGCGTTATTTGATAAAAACTAAGCCATCTTCGATATAAACCAACAAATTTATATTTCCATAGCAAGCGCAGATGATTTTATTATTTAATAAACAATAAAAGCATTGCATCAGAAGCTATTCAGGAGTTATGTTTTGCAGCTGAAGGAAAGAAACTGTTTTCGAAAAACATTTTGAAAACTGTACGGTTTACATAGAAAATTCTGCGAAAAGAAAATTCTGGTAAATTGAAAACACTGGGAACATTCATGTATATATTAAACATATATTCTAAAATTAAATAAAAAACGTTTGGGACAAGACAAGAGAACTCTAAAATTGAATGAAAACCTTAAGGACAAGACATGAAGTTATATAGAACTAGTTTTCGAGAAAATTTTTGCTGCAGCTTATTTGATTACCATTTGTTTGTAGTATTTAATTTCTGAATGGGAGGCGTTTCCAATGTTCGATAGAAACTTAGCTTAGGAATAAAGTTTGGTGCATACATTAACTTACATATAAGTGACCTAAGTATATTATTACATGAGAGTATTTCAAAATTATTAATTCATTTTATAGAATTTAAAACGAAAAAAATTGGTTCCCATTTTAATAGCTAACTTTTTCAAAAAAGAGATTCTGATCTTATATTTAGGATATTCATTAACCTTTAGTTTACTGTCAAAATGTGATAACCTATTGCACCTCCGAAAAATATTGATTCTTTATAGTCTTGTCAAAAATTGCTTTATCTTTCTTTTCCTCAAACGTTATTGTAAAAAAGAGCCTGTTTAATTTGATTGTATTTCCAGAGATTTTCTAATTTATTTCGTTGCAAATTATGATGCTTCGAACTAGTATGATTTTTTCAATATGATGTCTTTTTTGTCAATATTTTTTTTTTTTTTGATACTAAAAACCTAAAACTGGTACACATATGTATGTAGATAAAAGATTGACGTATACTAAAATACTCCATCCTGGTTACTTGTCGCGGACTTTATTGTATAACGGATGTGGAAAATTGTTATGTGCTGATAAGAACATAAGAAATGAACTTTCAAAGAAATATTGCAATTTACGAGAATTTTAAGTTATCACTTTGTTTGCTTGTAAATATTGACTAAAAACATTCACTCATCTTACTAAGAAATCAACGTTAAGGCACTTTTGAACTCTAGAAATTAAATTCTAGCGATTATTATTTCCATCTTTTGCCGAATAGAAATGACAATCAATGGAAAGTTTGCTTACGTCCCACGCTCTGTTCGTTCCCTAGACGATCTAGGGTTGAAATTGATTTATTCTGAAGCTGAGAACGAAAGAAATATTAAAAGTAAATGGAGACTGAAAAGTAAGATAATGTAGAGGATAGACTTCGTCATTGAAGTGATAACATTACCGTCTTCGAAAGCAAATTGATACACTGTGGGTATGTATTTTGTATTTTTTGAATGATGTGGAAAAAGAGCTTAAGAATTTAAAGGAAATGTTCCATTTCGAACAAGTGCTAGACTAGTACTTTTGCTATGAGAAAAATAGCCTATAAAATCGAACGAGCGAGATAGAAGTTTTTAAGAACAGCAATCCATCAGAAAAGGATATTGTGTATGGAATGTTTTTGATGTTATTTTAATAGCGAAAAAAAAACAATTAAATAATTCAAACACATTTATGGCGACAAAGTCGAATATGTGATGTATAGTGGTCGGAAAATTAATTTCAAATAGTAAGAAAAAACTTGAGATTTGAAACTTTTTGAGCACGAAGAATTTCTGTGATAAGGCAAAACAGTTATACATGGGAATAAAACCAATTTTAATTTTTTTCATAGATTATGTATCCAACGAACAATCTTCGTAAGAAATTTCAATAAGGCTAGCTTTTTTGGTGGACGTACAGCAGACAATTAAAAATTTGCATAAAAGTGTTGTAGGATCGATAATTTGTTTCATTTTCAAAATTAAATTTTTATAGTTTTGTACCTATTTATGTATATTTATAAAATACATATTAATTTATGTTACCATCCATGACACAATAGACCTAATCTTATATGTACAAAATTGAGTTATTGATGTCTCCTTAAAGAAGACAAAATACTCAACCAAAATCTCTTGTGCCTTAAATAAAATCATGTCCAAAAATTTTAAATTTAAGCTAAACATTTTGCAATCCTGCCCCACTGTGTCGTCATACCCAAATGCGTTGTTGCACTTATTTGCATTCCCATTCCATTGGTTTCAACAGAGACGGTGGTGGTAATCGGTTGAAAAATTTTGTTGTTGTTGTTGTTTTTGCTCAGACCCGGCTTTTGCAACATTTACACTTATTTCGCAATTTAAGAAACTTAATTTTTATAAAATTTGGAGTATGCCAAAAGTTTGAAATAAATAGCTGAACTTACGATATCTCGCACTGGCACTTCGCTCAGTTCCGACAGACTCAAATCGCAGACGTTGTCCTCCACACGCTCTTTCACATTAATCCGTACTTTTTCAACTTTCGGCATATTTTTAGAGATGTTTTCTTTGATTTTATTTCAGCCTATGGTTAATTTTACTTTATTTATTTGTGTTCAAGTCACTCTTTGGTTGCAATTGATTTTTTTATTTGAAGTTGAAGGTCAAGGATTTGTTTGTTTATGAAAAGTACTGCGGCGAAATAGATCCTTAGCCATCAACGATGAAAAGTGGAAAAAACAAAGTACGGCAGATGATGACAGCTGTGTGATTTTTTTTTTCTTTTCGAATAATTTTGATATTTTGAGGTTGGTAAGGTTGCTCATACTAGAGATGACAAAACTAATTCACATTGCAGTATTGCCAGATATGACTAATAATTGTTAATAAATTTTGGACAAGCGCGAGCGAGCCTGCATCTCTTTTTTTTTATTTCGAAAAAAGCGAATTTTTACAAATTAATAACGCAGGGGACACATTATTAATATAATGCAGGGAAAAGATACGTTCTTTCACTGTTTTTGGTCCTAGTGTGGTAAAATTGATTTAGCCACAAGTCTATATTATATTTGTATACATTTCATGAGTGAATTAAGCTCAAAATAAAGTAAGTATTATAGCCGAAGTACTAAAATTTGTTATTAGATGAATATTCTTTGTCATAAATTCACTTGTCAATTTCACTTTCACTTTATTTTTAATTCGGATTGTGGGACATGTCTGAGTAGGTACGAAATGAAATGTCTATTAAAAAATTTAATCCCTTACTTGATGATGCAACAGTAAATTTACGTTATCTTGATTAAAATTCACTAACATTAAATTCAGAAAATCAGAAATTTATTGAACCGGTACGAAGCGGAATCAGTGATTAATTTTTAAGTATAGATTGTTTTAATCAAGAAAAACATAATACTATAACAAAAGGTCTTTAATTAGTTAATGATAAAATAGTTTGCAAGCTATTTATTTGCCTCTTAGAAGCAGAGCTTGAAATAAACTTTTATAAAAGTTTTTTTTTAGGTAAAAGTAAACTTTAAACTTTTATTTTTGTGAAATAAAAGTAAAAGTTTCCTTAAAACTTTTATATCCGAAAATAAAAGTAAAAGTTTTTTTTAACTTTTATTTCAAAAAGTCAAAAAAAACTTTTTAAAAAAACTTTTATTAATAAAAGTTTTTTTTGACTTTTATTAATAAAAGTTTTTTTTAAAAGTTTTTTTTAACTTATATTTTTAACAGTCACATGCAAAGAGTTTTTTTTGACTTTTATTTTTCAAAAGGCGAAAATAAAAGTTTTTTTTGTATGAAAGAACGAGGAAAATCCAAAAATAATATCTTGGATCACTAAGCAAAAAATTTCAAAGGAGAAAACTTAGGATTATTGATAATAAAGTCCAAAGGAAAATACTTAAGATGTTTCTGAAAAGAAAGAAATTTATGATAATTATGAACTTATAATTTTTAGAAAAATTGTGCTTAACGCATCAATGTGAAAAGGCCGAAAATGGATTTTGGGAGTACAGGGGAGGTTCCTGACCCTCCAAAGAGGTGTTTTGGACCCATTTTTCGAAAAAAATTTTATTGCACGAATCGATGGGAAAAGGCCGAAAATGGATTTTGGAAGTGACAAGTGAGGTCCCCGACCCTCCTAAATGGGATTTTTGGACCCATTTTTCGAAAAAAATTTTATTGGACGAATCGATGGGAAAAGGCCGAAAATGGATTTTGGAAGTGACAAGTGAGGTACCCAACCTTCCTAAATGGGATTTTTGGACCCATTTTCGAAAAAAATTTTATTGCACGAATCGATGGGAAAAGGCCGAAAATGGATTTTGGAAGTGACAAGTGAGGTCCCCGACCCTCCTAAATATGATTTTGGACCCATTTTTCGAAAAAAACTTTATTGCACGAATCGATGGGAAAAGGCCGAAAATGGATTTTGGAAGTGACAAGTGAGGTACCCAACCTTCCTAAATGGGATTTTTGGACCCATTTTCGAAAAAAATTTTATTGCACGAATCGATGGGAAAAGGCCGAAAATGGATTTTGGAAGTGACAAGTGAGGTCCCCGACCCTCCTAAATATGATTTTGGACACATTTTTCGAAAAAAACTTTATTGCACGAATCGATGGGAAAAGGCCGAAAATGGATTTTGGAAGTGACAAGTGAGGTCCCCGACCCTCCTTAATGGGATTTTGGACCCATTTTTCGAAAAAAACTTTATTGCACGAATCGATGGGAAAAGGCCGAAAATGGATTTTGGAAGTGACAAGTGAGGTCCCCGACCTTTCTTAATGGGATTTTTGGACCAATTTTTCGAAAAAAATTTTATTGCACGAATCGATGGGAAAAGGCCGAAAATGGATTTTGGAAGTGACAAGTGAGATCCCCAACCTTCCTAAATGGGATTTTTGGACCCATTTTCGAAAAAAATTTTATTGCACGAATCGATGGGAAAAGGCCGAAAATGGATTTTGCAAGTGACAAGTGAGGTCCCCGACTTATCAAATATCAGGGAGGACATCACATGCTATGAAGATAGCAAATGTATGCTATTCACTCTCGCATTCTCCAAGCGCATTAGGTTCTGTTCGCATGTTTTTCTTTCTTACAAAAATTTGATTTGATATCCCTGATATGGGATAAGATAAGATCAAATGGAAATAGGGCTTTACATACATTTATTTCACTTTTGTGATTTCAATTTCATTTTTTTTCGAACTTGAAATTATTGCGATTTCACATTTCTACACTTCACTTTTGTGATTTTAATTTCACTTTCCACTCATTTTTTGACGTTTAGCTGTTAACAAGTGGTATTGAGCAAAGAATATGGAATCTTCATAATCTTTGGTATTGAGCGATTCGTCACAATTGGATAAAAGTTTGTTGACACAAACAAATGTAAGTGGACAGTTTCTTTAAATTAAAATTATTGTAATTACTTTCTAGGGGCAAGCATAAAAACCAGATCCAAGATGAAACATTTTTAAAGTTTATGGAGGAGCACCAAGATTTGGCGAACAATTTGCTAAGAAGTGACCGTGATACTGCTAACTCGTTATGGTCAGAACTAGTCGAAAAACTTAATAGCCAAGGACCTCCACAAAAAGATTGTTTGGGTTGGCAAAGGGTAAGCAAGCAATTCGTACCATCCAAAAAGATGCAATAATCATTTATTTGTTTGAAAAGGTTTGGGTGGACTGGAAAAGAAGCATTCATGCAAAAATAACTCGCAAAAAATTTGGAAATAGAGCAACTGTTCGAGGACCATATATCAATAGTGTTCCAACGTCTACTGAGAAAGCAATCGCGCAACTTTGCGGCATTTCTGTATCAGTTGAAGGGATACCGAAAAGTGTTACGTTTGGCGTAAATGATAATGATGAAGCAACCTCATCCGAAAATGATGTTGCAGAAACAAGCACGGCTAGTAATTCTTCGACACGAAAAAGAAAACGCGATGACAACGTTCACGATTCCATTAAGAAACATATGGATTCTACATCAGTTGAAGGGATACCGAAAAGTGTTACGTTTGGCGTAAATGATAATGATGAAGCAATCTCATCCGAAAATGATGTTGCAGAAACAAGCACGGCTAGTCATTCTTCGACACGAAAGAGAAAACGCGATGACAACGTTCACGATTCCATTAAGAAACATATGGATTCGGAAGCCGCAGCTGTAGAGAGCATTTCTGAAACCATGAAGCAGGTTCTGCAAAACACTGAAAACAACACAAAAGTTATTACCGAAAACAATATTGGCCTACCAAAAGTGTGTAGGTTTCTGGAGAAACTAAATGGCTTAATTTTGCAGCAAAATACGCTAATGGTTAAGCAAAACGAAGACCGACGAAAGCACTATTTGGCAATGCAAAAAAGCGCATTGGAAAAAAATGAGATAGAAAGAAAAATGTTGGAAATCGAAGAAATGAAATTTAAAAAAGAATATGGAGAGCATAAGAAATTATATAAAGAGTCTAGTTTTTAAAAATTAATTTAAAAAATGTGATCTCAGAACTAATTTAAAAATTATTTTATTATAGAGCTGATAGCCAAAGTAGCTAATGCTCTTTTCTCTTTGTTAGTTATACAATTTATTCTATAAGTAACTTAATGTAATAATAATAATAATATTTTATTATATCAGGCATTTTCTACAACTTATTTCGGCAAAAAAATAAATGTCATTATCTACATTTCACTTTTGTGGTTTTAATTTCACTTTCCACTCATTTTTTGACGTTTAGCTGTTAACAAGTGGTATTGAGCAAAGAAAATGGAATCTTCATAGTCTTTGGTACTGAGCAATTCGTCACAATTGAATAAAAGTTTGTTGGGTGAAAACAAATGTAAGTGGACTGTGTTTCCTTAAATTAAAATTATTGCAATAACTTTCTAGGGGCAAGCATAAAAACCAGGCCCAAGATGAAACATTTTTGAAGTTTATGAAGGAGCACCAAGACTTTGCGAACAATTTTGTAAAGGGCGATCGTGATGCTGCTGAATCGTTATGGTCAGAACTAATCAAAAAACTTAATAGCCAAGGACCTCCACAAAGGGATTGTACTGGTTGGAGGAAGGTAAGCGAGCAATTCGTACCATCCAAAAAGGTGCAATAATCATTTATTTGTTTGAAAAGGTTTGGTTGGACTGGAAAAGAAGCATTCGTAAAAAAATAGCTTACAAATTTGAAAATAGAGCAACAGTTGGAGGACCTTATATCAATTGTGCTCTAACGCCTACTGAGAAAGCAATCGCACAACTTTGCGGCATTTCTACATCAGCTGAAGGAATCTCATCCGACAATGATGTTGCAGAAACAAGCACGGCTATTCATTCTTCGACACGAAAAAGAAAACGCGATTTCATTAAGAAACATATGGATTCGGAAGCCGCAGCTGTAGAGAGCATTTCTGAAACCATGAAGCAGGTTCTGCAAAACACTGAAAACAACACAAAAGTTATTACCGAAAACAATATTGGCCTACCAAAATTGTGTAGTTATCTGGAGAAACTAAATGGTTTAATTTTGCAGCAAAATACGTTAATGGTTAAGCAAAACGAAGACCGACGAAAGCACTATTTGGCAATGCAACAAAGCGCATTGGCAAAAAATGAGATAAAAAGAAAAATGTTGAAAATCGAAGAGATGAAATTTAAAAAAGAATATGGAGAGCATAAGAAATTATATTAAAGAGTCTAGTTTTTAAAAATTAATATCATTATGTATTATCTGATCTCAAAAACTAACTTAAAAATTATTTTATCGTAAGAAACGAGTTGTTTTATTAATATCTATTTGGCCTGGCAGATGTTGCTCTGCCTTTATCAGTAAGTGGGACTATGAGTTTTATTTAGTTATAGTACTTGTATGTCTGGACAGAAGAAGTCATTTGTGCGATTGGAGGGGCAGGGAATGGAATCGAAAAACTGTCGCGCCAACGACCAAGCGCTGAAAAATGTGGGTTGTTTGAAGAAAAATAAACTGCTTGATGTTTAACATTGAGCATTGATAATGACAATTCAAACTTAAAGTCCGTACATTCTGCAATCCTGGATTTTAATATGAGACATAAAAAATTTCGGGTTTTTCTCATATGGTAGGCGCGGCACCGCCAATGTTTTCATTGAAACTTACTTTTATCCGTTGCATTTATATATGAACCAAGCCTCATTCATCTGCGTCAATATGTAGATGAATTTTCTCTTATATGGTAGGCCCATTTTTTTCAAACCTAACTATGCTAAGAACCTTCCACAAATTATATGCATTTGCGTGTTGTAATTTAAATTTATGTTGCAAAGTTCTAATACTTGGATCTTGGTAGGGAGCTAAAAGAAGCGGACGTAAGCTATACCCAAAGTTGCCAAGTAACCAAGAAATGCGGTCGCCACTTTCATATTTAGACAGTAAATACTGCTCCCCGCTGTTTAAATTAAAATCAAAGGCATCGTGACCTCATTCAGGATGGCATGCATCCACCGATCTCACTAACAGTTTGAAATCGCATTAGTTAAGCCACTTTAGGCACACCTGTTCTAAAATATTTACTGAAGGCTTAAATGTCTTGAAGAAAGACAGAATTGTATAGGTGATTTCTTAAACCCCGTTATATTTTTTCAGAATTGACATATTACCGGTATCATATTACACCTAACATTTCGTGCAAAAAACTCAATGCAGACCACCCAAACAATTTAAATGAAATACGAAATTATTTTAAAACTTTGTATTTTCTTGTATGAATGTTATATGTAACTCTACATAAGTGATTAGAAATTTATTGTCTAATCCTCTTCTTCTTCAGCAGCACCGGCGCCACCTTGGTTCTTCTTCATGTTCTTCCTCTTCACGCGACCTGGACGGCCACCACCGAAGGGTGATTTCAGGGAGAAGTCAATGTGCTTCTGCGAATCCAAACGCACAACAAACGATGGAATGTTGACCACCTGTTTGCGGACACTAAAGGCAAAGAGAAATAAAATTCAAGTGAGTAAAACAAAATTTAAAAAATTTTAAGACAACTGTGAAGTGTAAAGAAATTAGTTCAGTTTTTTGTTGTTTTTAAGGTTACACTTACGATAATTTTAGTTTGCGTAAATATATATTTACGAACTATATTTTTTAAACAAAGACGTTGAGAGCCGGTGCAAATGCTTTGCACTTGTTCGACTCCCAAGTGGTCTTACTGAACATTTGCAATATCAATCAATTGTGCTGCACACGCACATAGCAGACTTAGAGCAGATATTTACCGAATATGTCTTTGACGAATCAAAACGCGAGCATGATGGATCGACTTGGCTAATCCCAATTTGAAGACTTGCGTTTGCAGACGGCGTTCCAAGAAATCTTCAATTTTCAAACCCAAAACGTAATCGAGCTTCATGCGGGATTCATCCAACACACCAATTCGTACTAGACGACGCAACAAAGCGTTACCTTTAAAAACAGAAAATTGTGGTTAATTTTGAGCAATAATTGGATAAAAAAAAAAAATTTTAACAGATCTACTTCAGTATTAGTATTTAGCTATCAACAATGTTACTTCTGACAAGAGGTATCAAAAATTGGATCATCATGGGTAATAAAACAAGACAATATTTTTCCAAAGCACCATTATCTCACCTTGAAACAATCTCTTCTCATCCTTCTCGTCCAAAGTGAGCAATTCACGAGCAGCCTTACGGATTTTGGCCAAAGCGTATTTAACGCGCCAGACCTCACGCTTATTGCGAAGACCATACTCGCCAATGGTTTTTAATTCAAGATCCAAACGTGCCTTTTCATATGGGCGACGTGGAGTCACATAAGTCTTCGAAAAGACGGATGGAATACGTCCGTTTACCATGTTTCCTCTATTTTAACCGAATACTGAAAATGTAAATTTAAGGTTAGTTTGCCAATCTTCAATTATTTCAAACATCACAATATAATTCAAGTATTTGTTTTGCTACACATAAAGTTTTATAAAATAATTTTCTTTTCCAAAGTATTTTTTTACATATTAAGAGAATTTTAATCTATTTAACACATATAACAAACTAATAACTTTAACAAATACGTACATTCGGCTTGACGATTCACAATGAAAGAAGGAAAAATTACACAAAAGCGAAAAATTGAGTTTGCATGCTTGACAGCTGTCACAGAAAAAAAATAGTAAAAGATTTGTGAAGTAAAGATCTATTACAGCAGCGCCGAGAGCTGTTGCCATGTAATAAAGTTAATGCTGATGAATAATTTTGGTCATAGAGTCATTCGGGATGCGCTGTTAGCAATGAAAATCTACGTATGCATGTAGCTCTGCCTCACCTTTCAATTGTTGGTTAAACTTCATGCGGCAAGCCCAAATGGCCAAGCGTTTTTTGAACGCGCGTTAGCTATTGCGTTTATTCAACGGACGTTAAGGTACATTTCACATGGGCATTCAACTCGCGTTAGTTGTACGTAGCAGAACAAATATGAACGCTGTTGAAATTACTTAATTTTCTTTCCTCGTGCTTAAATACATCAAGCGAAAACATAAAAATAGAAAATTACCTTGTTTACACGCAGCGTCGACTTGTAACACCGATTCTCAAGTTCGATCTTATTCAGGCATTTACACACAGATACGTCGACGTTCAAATGTCATTATTTGATGACAAAACGAACAATAACAAAATAGTTTGCTACGACGTAGTCTAAGGTTAAAAAGAAAAATTAATAATAATAGATGTTTTCTCTTATTTTTCTTTTGCGTTCGTATTTTAAAATTTATTTTTGTTAAATTTTAATATTTATTTTAGCTTAATGCTGTTTTAAACATTTATTTTACTTACACATTAATATAAGCATTTTTGACATTCGAACGTCGACGCTCAAATCTCCATTTACACAGCAGCAAACTTGTGCATCGACTCACCACGTCGACGTAGAAATACCGAACTACCACTCCGACGTATGTTGCATTTACACAACAAAAAATTACTCCGAAGTCATACGTCGACTCTCAAGTTCGGTGTGTGTAAATAGCATAAATGCAGTGTCTATCTTTAGTCCCCAAGTTGGAGCGCCAGCGTCGTTTATCTGTCAAAATTATCTCATGGACATACATTTTATATGAAAACAAAAACCTAAATAAGCAATGCAATAACGCCAGCCTATTCGATTTTGAATTTTGACAGAGCGTTGGCAACTTATTTGTTATTTTATAAGTTTTGGTTTTTTTTTTCTGATACAAACAGTGAACAAATAAACTCTACATCATGGTTGAATAGCCAGCCAGAATAGTCAGCCTATTATGAACTTTAAAAATGCATATTAAAGACATATTTACGTCTCTCCTTATCATGATTTTATATCTTGTTCTAGAAAGATATTATGCAGCCAAATTTCGCCAAAAAGGCAAAGTATCTTAGGGTGCGTTCAAGTATTACATAACGCAATTTTTAAAAATCTTTGAAAGTAATGGGCTGTTATTTATTTATATAATAAATATAACATAGCTAATCTAGAAAGCGTTTCATTATGCACACCTAATTTCAAATCACCCGTTGCTCGACACCTCCTCCCGCCCCTGTGTCGCACCGTATCATTTTACAAGACCCCCCCAAATTGCGTTCCGTAATACTTGAACGCTCCCTTATTAATTACGCTACAAAGCTATTTTAGAGACATCACTGTTTTGTAAGCTGGATTTTTGTCTTCAAAACTTCCCCTTAGGTTACAAAGGTGGGTAATTTGTTTCACGCAGTATAAATTGTAAGTACACTGCAAAAGAGGGTGGGATGTACAATCTGTACCCACCCAACAAACATTTTTAATAGCGGGTGAATTATGTATCAATAAGCGTGACGGTGGCTTCGATAGCATATGAGTTCAGATGTCAAGCGATAGTTTGTTCGAGAGAAGCGACTTGCCCAAGCGATTCGCGAATGAATCATTAGGACGAAATTCTATCTACTGTGGTTGAAGGTAAGTATAATATAAATGTTCATTACGTTATCAGACTCAGAATTATTGTTTCATTTTGTCCTGGTGTAACTTGCGCAGATTTTTTTCTACATATGACGCATTTCATGTCAAGTGTCATAAGCCAAAAATCGAACATAACCGATTGACCTCAAACTTGGGGAAAGTGTTGTCCTATTGAATGGCAACTAAATCCCAAAATATTTTTCTGTTTCTTCAAAAACAAGCTGGAGTAAGGGGGGTGATAATTGAAGGTTTTTGGGTGACACCCTCTGTTTCGTGTAGATAATTTGTTTCCTAAACTAACTGAAAAAATCTTAGTTCCAGTGATTTCAATAAACTTTTGAATGACTTTTCGAATGGTCGTAATAGTTTTTTTCGAAAATTTTAATATTTTAACTTGATTTTTCAAATCAAAAATGAACTTAATTTTTTTGGAGATAAGAAGATGCTTTTGAAAGTAGTGATTAATAGTAACCGGAAGGGTAGTAGAAATACTTTTTTTTTTTGAAGTAAAAGTGGCAACACTGTCCCCAATCAAAACAGAGAAAAATGTTGGGGCTACTAGCAAAGCACGTTGTCATTCTGTCGCTGATTGGTCGATCAAAAATAAAATTGTGAAATAGAAAAGAGAGAGTCCCCACATTTCACTAATTTTTTCGTTAATTTTATTGAATGACTTTTGTTCTCCCACATATTGGAACTGCAGTAGCTAGCAAAACTGGTTCCCGTTTGTAAGTTTTGGAGTACGTCAAAAAGATACACTAAGCACGTTTTCCCACTGCATGGGGTAGAAGAGAGTGAGAGAAATAAGAGCGCAATAGAATTATGAGAGCATAGGCGTAGCCAAGCTCCAAATTTGTAGTTGTTCGACCCTCTAAATTTTAGTATACATACATATGTACTAAAAAGCTAATAGAGTCAACATATCTCAACCGAATATTTATTATTATAGAGCTTCCTGAAAAAGTATTGTAATGGAAAAAAGCCGAATTTTTCTTAAATAAAATATGAGGCGCCCAGTTGCAAAACCGGCCAAGTCCAAAAAAATAAAATTTTGAGATATACTCATATATAAAAATCTAGACCATACTTTATCTTTCTACAATGGTTTTAGATTAAAAAAAATGTTATTGACAGAATTATTACATTATTTAAAGATATTTTTACGCATGGATTTCAAAACCGGCCAAGTCCATGAACTTGCTTTCAAAACCAGTCCAACGCCTTAGAATCAAAACCGGCCAAGTCCAGTACATTGGTATCAAAACCGGCCAAGTCCACTTTTTTTTCCAACGCCTTGGAATCAAAACCGGCCAAGTCCTGTTCATTGGTATCAAAAACGGCCAAGTCCAAAATTGTTTTCTCAAAAACATACGCAAATAAAACTTGAAAAGTCTGATCTGACGTGCTTTGAGTAAGAAATTTTATAAGCAATCATGTGGGAAATACTTTTTAATTTTTCAATTAACATAGATGAAGACACTCGTTTTTCGTTATTTCTCCAAAAGTATGAAAAATGGACTTGGCCGGTTTTTGAAACCGGGCGCCTCATATATTGAAAATTAATTTCAAGATATAGAAAAGTCAGTATGTGTACTTACACTTTCATATATCAAAGGAACATTTTTCGAAAACCAGGAACATATAATTAAACAAATAATCAAATTCATATATAGATAAATAAATTGTTAAATAAAACAATAAATTAATAAACAAATCAGCAAATAATTAATTGAAAGACATCGTTTTGACTATATCTTTTCTTGCGTACGTTTTCAGAACAATAATCATTTAATTTTGCGTAGCTGCGTGTTGAATGAACTGAATAATGTAACGTTATGGAAGTACTTAAATAGATGTCGAAGAAGTCAAAAAATATTGGAAAAGTTGATAAATTTGGAAAATTCGAGAATTGTGGATATATTTCAGACATGTTAAACAAGTCAAAAAACGTTGGAATATACAAACAAATGTAGACAAAGTAAAAAAATATTAAAAACGATGAAAAATCATTACATGTTAAGCATCGCGAAAAGTTTTGAATGTGTCGGAAATATTGAGAAAATGTTGAACAAGTTGAAAAATTCTAAAAAAGTCAATAAAATTTAAAAAGTTTCAATATGTTGAAAAAGTCGAAAATAAATTGAAAAATTTGCACATTACTGAAAGGGTCGAAAAATGTTGAAAAAGTACAAAAAAAAAAATACGTTGATATAATCGAAAACAAATTGATAAATTGAGGCGCTGAAAGGAAAAGTGTCCGTCGACTTTAAGTCAATTTGAGAAACAACACTTTTTACTAGATGTATTGTAAAAAAATCCTTATTCACAATATATTTAATAGAAGCTGAATTGAATTAAGTTAATTTAACTCGTGTTGAATTGTTGTGATTAAAAAAATAATTTTATGGCGGTTTTCAGGAGCTTAATTAAGATTCCCTCCAAGGTTTTTTAGAATGAATGGAGGAAAAAGTGGTGTGAGTTTTTTTTTGAATAATACTCTAAAATGTAACACTACCGTGCTGTTAATGTTAGCGTTAATCTTATAAAATTCACTCCAGTGGAAATTTTCTTCCATAACTGCTAGTAAATATGTTTATACATCAACAATTTTGTGGACCCCTACTAATTGAAAACTCTCTAATTGAAAACGCCTCTGCCTATGCTCGCTGTTCTGCATGCAATGGCAACGTTTTAGCCAACACTTCATGGTATATTGATAGTCAGTTGTTGTACGGCGTCCATAGAGTAAGGATAGTCTTTCGGTCGTTCGACGTTTTACATTTTTCGATTTGATTCCTCATCTTCGTGTGTTCGACTAAACGAATCTTTTGAATTGTGCATCCGCTGTCGTGTTTATCGTATTCTGGCCAGAATATTTTTGGCTTGCTGCTGCTGCTATTGTTTCTCCACCATCGCATTCGATTTGAATTTTTGAGCCAAAACGAGTTTGTTTTTTATTTTTGTAGTGCGGCCAACGCGCGTTGGTTTTGCTCGTTTCTTACAAGATTCAAATAAGATTTTCTTTTGTGATATAATAACATCTAACTGAAAATTGTTTGCACAAATTAATTAATTCTGAAAAGTTTTTAATAACGACATAAAGTTGTACGGAACTTAATAATAAACAAAAAAATATAAAAAAAATAAATAAATTTTGTTGACAACTATGTGCGAAAAATCATTGGCCAATTTGCAAAATATTAAGTAAAGTTTATGTGCTAAGAAGAAAATTTTCACATTCTTAAGAACACATTTTACAATTTTAACGTTAAACTGGTATTTCCTTTTAAAACTAAGGCCTTAACGCTTAAACTTCAATTAAGCACTGAAAGCCAAACAAAAGTTTTGGTTGGTGTCTTCTGTGAACGGCGGCAAAAGCATATCAACAAGTTTGTGTTCACGTTATTTGTCCCCACTCTCGCTAGTTTGTGTTTACTGATTAATTCTTTGAATTGGCCGTTAATTTAAAAACTACGAACGATGTACGAAAGCAAAAGCCAAACAAAATAAAGTAAAGTTCAAGAAAATAAGGCAACAAAATAAAAAAGAAAATTAACAAATTTTTTTGTTTCGACCGCAAACAATGTGAGTGTGGAATAAATTGGCCAGACAGCGCACCCCAAAAGTGTTTAAGATTGGCAGTAATCGGCGACATTGACGGGTAAGATTTCAGAAAAAAATCATTTATTTTTTTACATATATTTATATCTGCACTTTTCATGAAGGCATTTCAAAAATATTTAAATTTTGTGATTTGATAATATCGTTTTCTATACCGGCATTACATTGAAAATAATATTTTGCTTACGCACTAAAACAAAAGAGAAACAAGTTGCCGAGTTCTTAGTTCACTTCCCATTTTCTTCAATTAAATGGTTTTCCAATTAGAGTGATATGTATGTATATATTTTTTTTAAACAAAGTGAAATCGAAATTACGTTGGACAACAATCTGTATTTTATTTTAAAGAAAAACCATTGAAATTATGTTCTCAAAATATTATTACCCAGCGGCAAATATGTTATAAACAACATCAATGAATAGATATACTCTCACAACTCCAGCAACAACTGTAAATTCTTTTTACAAAAGGATGGCCGCTTTGTAGGCAGTTTGACTACATCTCCATATACAATGTTTAACAAACGAAAGGCAGATTGCCTTAAAACATCGCTTACTAAGTGTCTGTATAGTTTAGCGAGTTGCTTACATCTCCACATACAAAGCATGCAGCCAACAGCCAAGACCCCTTACTGCTCCATATACAAAGCAAGCAGTCTGCAAGCAAACTGCCTACAGCTCCATATACAAAGCAGGCAGCCAGCAAGCAAATAAACAAAGTGTCTGTTGAGGAACCAAACGCTCTAGATACTTTAACCACGCCACTGGTGCCTTAATATTTTAATATGTAACTGTTTCTTCGATTTGCTAATGTTCAACATATGTTGCTATGAAGCTATTTTCATTTAATATTGTTAAGCTCTTTATGACTTTGTTTTGCTCTTATTATTATACGCATGCCAATGTCGAACTTGCAAAAACCAATGTACATATATTATTTTACTTGCGTAACGGGTTACAGTTTCGCTAATCCAAGTTTTTTGTTTTTGTAAATTAACTGCAAGTGAACTGGCGACTTACATTGTTTTTTGCTTGTTGGATTTTCGGCAGTCGGCATAATTTCATCTAGCAAGGAAGACGCACTAAACAAAAAAATAAACTTTGTAACGTATTGAAAATTACAGTCCACGCGTTTGATTTTTTAAGGAAGTTCTAGTTTTGGTACATATATTCATTGGTCCTTCTTCGCCAACGGATAAGTTAATTTTCGTTTATAATATTAAATAAAATAGTATTTTATAAAAAATTTCGTAAAATAACTATGAAGTCGTTAAGTTCTTTGAAAGTAAAACGTAGCCGTGTCCGTGGATCGATAACTCGTGCGTTCAACTATATCAAAGATATTGACGAAGAAACTACGCTGGAAGAGTTGGAAGCTCGTTTAAAAACTGCCGAAGATTACTGGCGTCAATATTTAACAATTGAGGACGAATTGTGCGAGTACGCGGATGAGCTGGAAGCGGATGAAGAAACAGATAATTTCGAATGTTACGAGGCTAAGTATTTATCTGTACATTCGGCACTTTCAAAAGCAATAAAAGTGCGTCAAGTTGTACCTCAAGAGTTAGGTAATGATTCGTTAAATCAGTTAGCTTCGCAACAAGGTACGCTCATCGAGCGCTTAGGAAATTTGGTGCCTAGCACAAACGATATCGCTTTGCCTAAAATTGTCATACCACCATTTTCTGGGGATTATACTAAATGGACTTCGTTTCGTGATATATTTCTTGGATCGGTGGATAGCAAACGTAACTTAACCAAAACGCAAAAATTCTATTATTTGGTTTCATTTCTTCAAGGAGAGGCTGCCGATCTTATAAAAAATATTCCTATTTCAGACGACCACTACCTTGAAGCATGGGAAAAGTTAGAAAGCCGGTATGATCGTCCCCATCTAGTTGCGCGAACATACATTAAAGATTTTTTCAAATTACCTTCTATCACCACATCGAATCATAAGACTCTCAGAAGAGTTATCGATGGCGCAGATGAGTGTATACGGGGGTTGAATGCTATATCCATGAATAGCCGTGACCCATGGCTAATTTATTTACTGCTAACAAAATTAGATACAGAAACACGTCAGCTTTGGTCTGAGGAGACAGATTCGAGAACTGATGATAACTTTCATCAGTTTCTCAAATTTCTTGAAAAACGTTTTACACATCTTGAGTCGTGCGAAATGCTGGGAGCATCGTCGTGCGTTAAGTCTAGTTCGCTTCGGTCTCATGTGTCTGAGGCATCATCTTTATCTTTACCAACTTGTGTGAGTTGTAACTCGCAGCACTATCTCTCGCAATGCCCTGAGTTCAGTGCGCTCAGTCACGATAATCGTAAAAAATTTGTGAGAGATCATTTACTCTGCTTCAATTGTTTGAAAAAAGGGCACACTGTCTCCAGGTGCAATTCTACATTTCGCTGTCGCGTATGCAATGCACGACATCATTCTATGTTGCACTCTTCACCCTTGGTGTCGAATTATACGTCTGGGAGTGCTATTAACTTGGATGCATCTGTTTTTTCGGCACATTCAGAGGAGCCATCAGGTCACGTTCTAAACTCTTCATCTTCAGGTGCTGCAACTTCACTTCGCAGATCTAATTTGTCTTCGGCAGCACTCAATTCTATGGTAGAACCTACCTTGGTGAGCAATCACATCGTATCAGAAGGAAGGCGTTCAGAGATCGTTCTGCCAACAGCAATCGTTCTAGTGAAAGATCAGTCTGAAAAATTCGTCAAGGTTCGTGCATTGATAGATTCAGGCTCACAAGCATCGTTCATTACGGAATCTTGCGCACAGTTGCTGGGTGTGAAACGAGCAAATGCGCGTTTATCAGTTATGGGAGTGGCATCATCTAATGCAGGAACAACAAAGGGTCAAGTTATTTTAAAAATTCGATCGTTAGACAATTCAGAAATTTCAGTTCGTGCCTTTATTTTAAATCGTATTACATCAGATACACCAACACGCAACTTTTCATATACAAATTTAACCTTACTGTCTCAATTGCAATTAGCTGATCCTCATTTTAACGTTGTTGGCTCGATAGATGTACTACTGGGAGTTGATGTCGCTTGGTCAATTCTTCGTGATGGAAAAATTTATATTGAACCTAGCTTATACGCCATTAATTCAATATTCGGCTGGATACTTTCTGGCAAAGTTGAGAGCCAAACTGATGATTTTCAGTTAAGCTCGTATACAGTTTCAGCCAACGTAGATGAATTGTTGCAAAGATTTTGGGAAGTTGAGGAGGGGCATTCAGCAATATCGGAATCACAGCACGATGATCCAGCTGAAATTAACTTTCGGTTAACACATTCGCGATCGCTTGATGGAAAATACGTAGTTGAGCTCCCCTTCAATACTACAAACCCTACTTTTAAAAATACATTGAGTGGTGCTATATCAAGACTTATTGGTGTAGAGCGACGATTTTTGAGAGACCCTGAACTGCAACGCCAATACGTAAATTTTATGGAAGAGTACGAGTCTCTGGGACATATGAAGCGTATCCCGGAAAGTGAAATAGAACGTCACCCACATTATTACTTACCACACCACGCAGTGCTAAAACCGGACAGTACTACAACAAAATTAAGAGTAGTTTTCGATGGATCTTATAAAGACTCATTTGGTAATTCTCTAAATGATAAACTTTTAATTGGTCCATCGATTCAACGAGATCTGTTCGGAGTTTCGCTTCGCTTTCGCAATTTTCCTTTTGTTTTCACGGCAGATATAGTGAAAATGTTTCGACAAATTTGCATTGCAGAACATCACCGCGACTATCAGCGGATTGTGTGGAGAAGAAGTATTGACCAGCCAATACAACATTTTCGCTTGTGTACCGTTACTTACGGGACGGCCTCCGCGCCCTTTTTGTCAGTGCGCGTTCTTCAGCAGTTGGCCATTGATAATCAAGAGAAATTTCCTCATGCCGCAGCTATAGTTTTAAAAAACGTATATGTTGATGACGTCATGGCCGGTGCATCAACACTTGAGGAACTTATGCGTCTTAAATCTGAGTTAATTGATCTTTTCAAATTGGGAGGCTTTACATTACGAAAGTGGAGTTCAAATTCAGAAGAATTTTTAAAACCTATGCCGCCATCAGATTGTGAAATGCTTACGAATATGGCATCAGAAACATTTCTTAAAATATTGGGACTCTTTTGGAATCCAGTTTCAGATAAATATTTGTTTCGAATTGCAAATAATCCACCAGGCGCTGTAACTAAAAGACGTATTTTATCAGAAATTGCACGTGTGTTTGATGTGTTCGGGTTTTTGGCACCGTCGACCGTTTTAATGAAAATGATATTTCAAAAACTTTGGCTGTTGAAAGTATCTTGGGATGACCCACTACCAACCCATATAGTCCAAGAGTGGACTCAATTAAGAGAATCTATTCATCATTTTGAGGTTCTGTCCATCCAAAGAGAAATTTTTTTGTGTTCGCCTGACATTGAGCTGCATTGTTTCTGTGACGCCTCAGAAGCGGCATATGGAGCCGTAATTTACTGCGTACATCGTGGAGATGGGAACACACAAATAAATATTGTCGCAGCAAAAACACGCGTGGCACCGCTTAAGGTACTTTCGATACCCAGAATGGAGTTGTGTGCAGCAGTTCTTTTGTGCCGCTTATTTTCATCTATCAAAATTGCCATTGGGCTCGAATCATGCCAAGTCTATGCTTGGACAGATTCGGAAATAGTTTTGCATTGGCTGTCTGCACCCCCGCGCAACTGGAAAATTTTCGTTTCGCATCGTACTGAAGAAATACTGAATACAATACCCCGAAGGCACTGGAATTATGTAAGCACACATCACAATCCTGCAGACTGTGCGTCTCGTGGACTGCGGCCGGAGGAATTGGTGAGATATACTCTGTGGTGGAATGGCCCACAGTGGCTAGCGTCATCAAAAGAGAAATGGCCCAAAACTAAATTTTGTGCAAATGAAAATTCGGAAGAAGCCGCTCTGGAAAAAAGGAAACCACTTGTGTGTGGTGCTGCTTCAGTCAGTGATAACTCTGTTCTCTTAAAACTTTCCGAAAAATTATCATCCTGGTTTCGTCTTCTTCGTACTATTGCCTTTATTCAACGTTTTGTGGACCGATTGTTTCATCGGAGCTCAATAATAGGTCCGCTTACCTTTGCAGAAATTCACAAAGCTCGCAATAATCTTCTGCTTTGCATACAGATGAAATCATTTCCGGACACCATCAAGCATCTACAAAATAAAGGTACATTACATAACAAAGACATTCTTGCTAAGCTATCACCATTTTTAGACTCTTTTGGATTACTTCGGGTTGGTGGAAGGATTCAAAATGCGGAGATGCCATTCAGTGTTCAACACCCAATAATTCTGACTAGGTGTCAAATCTCAAGGTTGATCGTTCAAGATATGCACGAGAAATATTTACATGCAGGTGTTTCGGAATTGTTCGTCATTCTTCGTCAACATTTTTGGGTACTAGGCGCGCGCAACTTGGTTCGGTCTATCGTTTTTAAATGCAAGCGATGTTTTTTACTTCGACGGCAAACGTCGCATCAACTAATGGCAAATTTACCAACTCACCGTGTTCAGCAAACGCGACCTTTCCTCAATACTGGATGTGACTTTGCTGGTCCGCTAAACATCAAGATGACCAACTGTAAACGTCCAAGAATTTGCAAAGCATACATTTCCCTTTTTGTTTGCATGTCAACAAAGGCAATTCACATTGAATTAGTAAGCGACCTCAGTGCCGAAGCTTTCATTGCTGCGTTCAAGCGCTTCTCTTCTCGTCGAGGAAAATGCAGCAATATATATACGGACAATGGAACGAATTTCCAAGGAGCCCGCAGAATCATGAATAATATGCAGAAGTTGTTGCTAACCGAAACGGCAAATAATGATATTCACGCATCTTTGGCAAAGGATGGAACCGCTTGGCATTTTATACCACCCTCCGCACCACACTTTGGAGGACTTTGGGAGTCCAATATAAAATCAGTAAAACTGCATCTACGACGCGTTGTAGGCACAACTCTGCTATCATTTGAAGAAATGTATACGGTCTTGACACAGATTGAGGCGATATTAAATAGCAGACCACTTTGCATTATATCAGACACTGATCTTAATCCTTTAACACCATCTCATTTTCTTATAGGTGAGCCCCTCACAGCTGTTCCTGAACCATGTCATCGAACAATTCCTTTGACCAGACTTACTCATTGGCAGTACATACAGAATATGGTGCAAGGCTTCTGGAAGCGATGGTCTAGCGAGTATTTAACTTCCCTACAACAGAGACCAAAGTGGCAACAACCATGCCGAAATTATGCTGTGGGCGACATAGTTGTGCTGAAAGAGCCAAATTTGCCCCAATCAAAGTGGCTTCTTGGGCGAATAACGGATATCCATCCTGGTACTGATGGAC
Organism: Tricholauxania praeusta; assembly: GCA_949775025.1. NCBI lineage: Eukaryota > Metazoa > Arthropoda > Insecta > Diptera > Lauxaniidae > Tricholauxania > Tricholauxania praeusta. The sequence continues at coordinate 28,938,848 of OX459028.1, forward strand.
GCGTGCGAGTCGTCACTTTAAAAACCGAAAGAAGCTCTTACGTCCGACCAGTTTCGAAAATTGCGCTGCTGCCATTATGCTGAAACACTAGTTCAGGGGCGCCGGTATGTTGAGGAACCAAACGCTCTAGATACTTTAACCACGCCACTGGTGCCTTAATATTTTAATATGTAACTGTTTCTTCGATTTGCTAATGTTCAACATATGTTGCTATGAAGCTATTTTCATTTAATATTGTTAAGCTCTTTATGACTTTGTTTTGCTCTTATTATTATACGCATGCCAATGTCGAACTTGCAAAAACCAATGTACATATATTATTTTACTTGCGTAACGGGTTACAGTTTCGCTAATCCAAGTTTTTTGTTTTTGTAAATTAACTGCAAGTGAACTGGCGACTTACATTGTTTTTTGCTTGTTGGATTTTCGGCAGTCGGCATAATTTCATCTAGCAAGGAAGACGCACTAAACAAAAAAATAAACTTTGTAACGTATTGAAAATTACAGTCCACGCGTTTGATTTTTTAAGGAAGTTCTAGTTTTGGTACAGTCACTATAACAATTTCATTTGTGAAACATACAACACAAAGGGTATAGCTTTTCATACATGAACAATTAGAGTACTTCATCGATTTGCCGCTGGGTATGTATATAAATGCCTCTGCCTTTCATATGGAGGCACTCACGAAAAGACCAATTTTCGAAAATGTACTTTGTTCAATTTTAATGCATCAATTATCGCAAATTTATGGGCATAGACTTTTAATAAGCCAACAAAAAGGAGTTCAAATTTGCATAAGAGGTCTGCATGAGTGCATTCGAAACGACTATCAAGCCACTCGCCATGTTGCGAGTCCATCAAGCGTTGGTGCACAAAAACCACAAATCAAATCAAAACAAATCAAAACACCAAACAGTTGAGGTGAGTGCTGCACTTGCAATTAAATTGCAAATAAATCGCAAATAAAATGTTCTACAAGTTCAAGCAATCGAAGCTTATTGCATTCGGAAGTTCATATGATGATCGTTTCGAGTGCACTCATGCAGACCTCTTACTTTCACTTCTTGAGATTATTGACCTTTCACAATTTGCAAACAATAAGTCGATTGTGAAACATAGAGCCGTATTGTTGAAACCACTATTTGTTAAATCAATATCTTTCAATTTAAGTCATAAAAAGCTTACCACTGACAGTAATGGCAACTTCTTACTCATTTTTGTCAAAAAAGAGGACCGTGTCCCAAAACATACCAAACGATTACTTTTGCAGATTGTAGAGTTTCCTCTAAGATAATTTGTGCATTGGCTTCGGAACAGTTATGACAATTTTGCTTATTTACCGATCCAGTAGGTTGAAAACGCGCCTCATCAGAGAAAATGGTTTTCAGGGCAAAATCATCAAACTCATAGCTTTACCGAAGATCCAAACACCAGAAAGAATTTTGTAAGAATGTAAGCCCAAGTTTAACCTTAAAATACAGCATGTTGTCATGAGTAAAGCACCTAACTGAACTGAGAACGCCTTGGAATAGATAGATTAGGGTCTTCATCATCACTGGCGTGAACGCCAAGTTCCATCAACCAGGTCTGTATCTTACTGGCACGCGAACATTGTTTAACGAATGGTTATGTTCAAAACTTTCACTAAATCAAGAGTATTTAATTTTTCGCCTTTAAAATCTGTCACATTTGAAGCGATTTACTTTTGCCAGTGAATAGTCGTCTAAACATTTCCGACATACGACATTCAGATTCTGCTACGCATTTTGGTTTATGGCAGCTATGGACTCTAAAGGTCTTACATGAAGTGTTAATTTGAGTTTCAGGAATGGGAAACAATCACATGGAGCTACCCTTTACCTTGTGCTTGACTGTTAAGTTTGTGGTTAAGGCTGCACAGGAAACGATCGATTCTTTGCGTAGAAAATATTGAAACGCAGTCTGAATGAGGCAAATATTGAAGTACTTCACGGCCTTTTTTAAAGCCGAGCTTATGTGTGCTTTGGTAAAATATTTGTCCAACTTTTTTTATTCGTCTTAAAAATCAGAAAATAGACTAAATTGTAGAGATTGCAATTGTAGAGAAAGTGGATGACAATACGCACTTAAACTCCGTGTTATGTTAAGTACTGTCAAAAGCCAAGCGAAATGAAAAAAAAAAAATGTGCTGAAAGTTCGTTCATTGCACCAAATGCACTAAAAATGAGTCCTACTTATATTTTTCACAACGTGAAACGGTTTTCAACAAAAAATATAGTTTTGAACGTTACATTCCCTTACATTTTTTACCGTTAAAAAAGTTTACTGTCATTGTTCCGACCAAATAGGTGGCAACGCGAACAGCTGTCATCACTTCATAGTTTGATATTTTTTACAAAGTTCGCGTCAATTTCTGCAGTTAAGGTTTGCATATTCTTTACAAATTAAAAAACAAAAATTATTAAGAAAAAGGTAAACTTATGCCTTAGGTTGCTAGTGATAAATTCCATAAGACCATTTAAATAAAATTGCATGAAAATGGAAAATCTTATTTAATGTGGCGCCGCCGGCAGAGCAGCTGCACGTGAAGTGGTTTGTTGCTATTTTCATATTGCAAATTGGTATGTAAGAGTGATTTTATTAAATTTTTTAATTTACTCAGCAGTATGCGCTTAAAATTGAATTAATTTTTTTTCAAAATTTTGCTTGTTTTATTAAAAATTTCCTATAATTCCTTGCAATATCGTTTAATTGTGTAAGTGCATTGCAGTCGCTGCTAAAGTGCAACATCATCCACAGTTGTTTTTTTTAAAGGTGCTCCTAAAATGCAATAAAATGTTTTGCTCAGGTCCAGTGCTTCTAAATTGTGAGAGGAAATGCAAAATACCAATAACACGGGTCCGCGAATAAAGAGGTCATGAATGTTGCTGGGCAGATGGGAGTCGTTACTAAAGCAACTTTTTGCGTTGAATCTGAATCCGCCCTCAGAATTGGCCCGTAACGTCAGAATATTGAAATATGCAAGATTAAATACTTATAAATGGAGTATTTGTCTACTTTTGAGGTTATGCGGTTTAGTCCACACTTTTCAATCAAAATCTACCTAATAAACCTGCCAAGCCCAGCCCAGCGCAGTGCATAGCGTATTTCGATTTATTGTGGAGGGTTAATGTAAGCGATGGCGTGCGGAAACTTGAGACTTCAACATAGCAAGAAAGTCACGAAAAAGTTAATGCCTAGTTTTCATGTTATCTTTCTTCATCTTCTACTATCCCATATCATGGAGAATATTCATGCTATAAAAATAGTAAATGTATGCCTATTCACTCTTGCGTTCGTCAAGTGCATTAGACGCAGCTCGCTCGTTCTGCTCGCATGCTTTTTCATTCCTACAAAAATTTGATTTGATATCCCTGATATGGGATGAAGAAAGATAACATGAAAACGCCACTTAAATTTATATCTACTTTCAATACTTTTAATGCTGCATCTTTGCTTTCACTGGCCTTTGTTCCACTGGCGCGTCCACTTACATTGCCCACCACTATTATATAAAATTGACCAGCGCGAGAATATTTATTTCGCTTATGTCAACTCTTTCATTTGTTAACTAGTATCAAATATTGATACCTAATTTTATATAAAAATAGATTGTTTTCTCTGTGTAGTTGTGATTTTGCTATAAATATTGAATACTATAATTGTTTTAATGTTTAAATAAATTGAACATCTAGCACAAAAAATTGTTTATATTTCGGTATAAGCATCTTATATAGAATTTATGACGACATAAAGAAAATTTGGCATAGACACAGAACGCACGATCACCATCACCGCATGACTGCTACACAAGGCACAAGTTTTTTTTTAAAAGGGAGAAAAATTTAACAAAAATAAATCGGCGAAACTGTTTTAAATGAAAATGAAAGTAAACACGATTTATTTGTAAAGTCTGGCGTGCTTTTTTTTTTGGAAGTTTGTTGTTCTGGCTGTTTTTTTCATGAACACAAAAAATTTGAGTCTTTTATCTATAGGGAATGTTAATCATTTAGAAAAGACCACAGTGGCGTGCTCATAAGAAAAGTGAGTACAGCTTAATCAAAAATACCCTATTTCTACTTAGTATATGAGTTTTAATGGTTTACATTTAAGTTTTCGTTTGGGCAAAAGCTTTATTTTAAATTATGGTGAATATAGTTTCACTAAAAATTATTTAATAGAGCTCACTGTTTATTGCATTGTGTAAATGTATAAATATTTACTCTACTGATATATGAACTGTAAACTAATTCAGTAGCATAGCATTCAATAAAAAAAAAAAAAAATATACTTCATATATTATATTCCACATGTGGGCATCTACCTTAACGACTTATTTGTATTTGCGAAAATTGTTTTTATTATTTTTTGTTTATTATTTTTGAAAGTGCAAACTGCAGCAAAATGTTGTTATAAATATTTTATTATACTTCTATTATTAACGAAGAAATATCAATTTAAAAGCTATAAAAACAAAAAAAAAAAAAAAAAAATGCATACAATAAAAGCTGTAGAAGAATTATTGAGGAAAAAGAAAAAAGCAGCTACAATTTTGCATTAATTGAGAATTGACTTAAGATCGTGCGATGTGATTTTTACATTTTTGCGTTGTTTTATAATAAATTTTGAGCATTTTTATACCCTACATACAGACTAAGTATATTCGATTTGTTCTTCCATATGAAACTCATAGGACGGGAAAAAAAAGAAGAGCATATATTCCAACCTCCTTCTTACTTACTTCTTCTACTTAGATGGCCATAACAACCCGTTGTCAGGTTACGACCGACCTCATTAGCTCTCGCCAGGCGCCTCTGTTTTGCGCGCACCTTCTCCAATCGTTAATGCCAAGCGCGGTTAGGGCTTCCTCAGCTTGGTCTATCCACCGGAGGCATGGTCTCCCACTTCGTCGTTGACCGGAGACCTTCCCTTCGAATACCTTTTTCGCTGGAGCTTCTTTATCCATACGATGGACATGACCCAGCCAGCGTAGTCGCTGTATTGTTATACGCTTAACTATGTCAATGTCGGCGTAGAGCTCATACAGCTCGTGGTTCATTCGAATGCGATAGTCGTCGCCAACTCGAACAGGATCAAAGATTTTGCGGAGAACTTTCCTCTCAAACACCCCAAGAGCGGCTGCGTCTGTTGTCGAAACCACCCATGCCTCAGCGCCATAAAGAAGCACAGGTAGAATGAGCGTCTTGTAGAGTGTTATCTTTGTCGATCGAGAGAGAGCTCTGCAACGTCCAACGTCTTCCAACCTCCTTCCTGAACATAAATTTTTCAAAAGTTTTATTCATTTTCATAAAGCTATAACTGTTGAATGAGTGCTCAAAAGGCTACACTGATCTGCTTGCATCAGACAACAATGTTGGGCTCTTTGTTACTGTTGTTGCTGTCATTGACTTTTGTTTGTCCTCGACGCCACAGCTGAAGATCGTTAATTTTAGCGTAGCTTCCTTTTTGCACTTGCTATTTGTTGTACCCTTTAGTCCATTTTTTTTACACTCGACTTATTGGCGTCAGCTTTTTGGTTTGTACTTTGCTTTACATAGGTGTTCTTTACTTTGGCGCAGTTGTATACCTGTATGTCTATAGGTAATGATGTTTTTCTTTTATACTCTTTCTTTATTTCGAGGATGAAGCTTTTAGTACTTTCATAGTTTCAATATGTTAGGTTAAAGAACGAATAACTAAATTCCCTTCCATATAAGTGGCATCTTTTTTAGAATATTGTAAGGAAATATTGTTTTTTTTTATTGTAAAGCAATCAAGGTTTGGACAGCATTTAATCCATATGTTCGCACTTTTTGATTGTATTGACAAAAAATTAATAAACAAAAAATATTCCATTTCCAAAAAAAAAAATTTTCAATAAAAATTATGATTTTACAAACAAATTAAAAACTTTTAAGCTACCCATATAGTTGACGATTTCTAATGAATAAAACTTATGTACGTGGTATATATTGCTGAGAAAATTGGTAACATACACCCAACGTCAAAAAAAAGTTTCCACTCGATTTTATTGAATATAATCGGAGTCAGATTAAAAAAAACGAGATTTATATTAAATATATATAAAGCAACAAAGTATTTTATTAAAATTCAAAGTAATGACAAAATTCTTTAATTATTTAAAAAGAACATTTTAAATTATTTTGGAAAAAAAATATAGTACTTCAATATTAGCAAAAAATACATGGTTTTAGGAATTTTTTGCATGTTGGATAAAATCTGTGAATATAACAAAATTTTCTTGAATATTACAAATATTTTGAAAAATATGGATCCAAATGATTAAAATTTATTAAATTAAAGCAAAAAAAATTTAAAAAAAAAATTCATTAGTTTTAAAATTCTAGTCAATAACATGTTGGCCCTTCTTTTGCTTCAATTACGGCCTTGATGCGTATAGGCATAGACGAATACAACATTTCAATTTCTTCTTTCTTTATTTCATTTTGCCAGACATGGAAAATAACATTTTCCAGCATTTTCAGTGTTGAAGGCTGTTTTTCTCTAATTTTTTGACCCATAATATACCAAAAGTTCTCTATTGGATTGAGGTCTGGGCTGTTTCCGGGCCAGGATAAGGACCGTAAACATTAATGCTGGACCGAAAGTGATTGGAATAGAGTCATATTCTCCGACGAATCTAAGCTTAATTTGTTTGGCCCAGATGGGACCCTCAGGGTAAGGCGTAAAGATGGGGAGCGTTACAGTAGAGGCAACACACTTAGTACTGTCAAGCATTCCATTATACTTTTTCCATTTCAGCCGTTGATATCGAGCATGAAACCAAAAATTTAAGGAACTTTTCTGATTAATTTTTTATAAACCGATTGGAATTGATATTAATCAGTAGGACTTCCTAAAATTGAAAACCATTTTTTTCTTCTTCCACTTACCATTGAAAGAATAGATAAGTTTTGACTTATTGAATTTTTCTATAATATATCGCTCTGTCAGGGTCGCATATTATTTTTCTGTATTGAAAACACTCTGCCACCCTGCTTGCGAAGGAATAGAGCGGTGCGGCAATTTAGATTAAATTTTATATCTCATCAGATGCAAGGAATAGAAATCTGTAATAGAATCGTGAAATACTGAAAGACATATGTAAGACTTTTCTCTCAATATCATGCTATACAAATCTGCATTCAGAAATGATTGAATATAATCCTAAGGGCAAAAAACTTCATCTTTCAGACTGCATTGTGCATCAGATTTTATTGTTTGGTATATCTATAATTATGGCCCGCTTAGAATTACATGTCAGTTCTTTTCATAGAGTTCAAAATGCGCTAAAATTTAAGTTTTCATATGTGATGCGTCTTGCGTAAGGGGACCTTTTCTTGCATGAGGAACATTTTCAGGAGCGAGGAATGTCGTCCTATTTCAAAATTGATCATATTGATATTTTGTCGAATTATGACACTGCGTATCCTGCAACACACTATCCTCTCGGTATCAGTTCAAAACTCGCACTCAAAGTAAATCAAGTTTTATTTAATCAAATTTTGAAAATTTTCTTTTTCGGAGGATTATTGACAAGTTTCTTCCAAATTGCACTTACATCAAGTCAATTTTTTCCCAACGTTTCGCGACTTTTTCTAGGGCAGTTTATTTCTAAAACACAAAATAATTTATAACATTAAAACATTAAATTGTTACAATAGATTTTTATATGACATTAACAAAAACAATTGACTTTAATTTACTTACATGAAACTTCGGGAAAAAATTGACTTGATGTTAGTGCAATTTGGAAGAAACTGGTCAATAATCCTCCGAAAAAGAAAATTTTTCAAAATATGATTAAATTATAAATTTGACCCAAACAAAAAGAGCTTCAAGTTTTATTTGTTTGCAAACTTTAAGTTCAATTTTCGATTTTCTCATAATCGACTTTTTAACTACGATTTTTGATAGGATTTTATTTTTAAAGAAGTTATTTGACAATATTTTTTAAGATGTTTACTGCATTATAATTTTATCTTAGGAAACAATTTTGGGCGCACATTCTTTCAGCGATTATTATTTTTTTTTGATGATTTTGCCTGCACTCGTATATTTTCAATATTTCTTTTTTCCAGACTCATATTTTTTGGTCTAAAATGTATTGTTTTTTTTTTTGGTAGCAATGTTCCCAAACATTTTTCGACAAGTTAAAAATTTTATTCTCAAAACGTTTTTAACTGGAATATAAATTTGACCTATGCCGGGTTTTTTAAGTCTGGATACAATAGAATTGGCTTCATATTGCAAAGTCCACTAAAAAAAAAAACAATGGCGCCTATTGCGGTTGTCGATTTACAATAGATAAACGCTTTTTTTTCTATAAGCGATTTGGTTTGGTATTGTGTTATCGATTAGTAGAATGTTTGTCGATTGTAAATGGAAAAACAATCGCTAGCTGTTCTATCATTTTGTTTTGACAGATAAGATTTTTTTATTTTAGTTGCTGATATTTCTTTATTTTTTAAATTTTTCACGCAAAATATTTCAAATTTAATGAAACTGAAAGGCTTTCTTAGGAAAAATAATAATATTTCAAGTCACAATGACTCAATTTTATACCAAAATGAGTCAATATCTATACCTAAATGGCATCAATTTTATCGCAATTCCACAATCGCCAATGTTCTCCAGTACCACAATATTTCAATATTACATACCTATCTATGTATATATCGACGTTTGTCTGAGTCTAGGCTTGCGTAAGCTGAGGCCAGCAATAAATGTTAGTCTTAAACTATAGTAAACTAGCTTTGAACCAATACTGGACCAATATACAGTGGAATTCCCCATAACCGGACACCCACCGTCGTAATATTTCTGTCCGGTTATTGGAGCGTCCGGCTATCGGAATTAATTTTGTATGGAAAAGTTAGTGAGTGTCGCTGAAATATGTCCGGTTATGGGAGCTGTCCGGCTATGGGGGCTGTCCGTAATGAGGGATTTCATTGTATGTATTTCATCAACTTGAGGATATTAAGAATCTTAATTTACTAAACCTGGTTTTAATGCATATTTTGCTTCATTACGCTAGACATTTTCTTCGATTTAAATATAAAAAACACACAACCTGAATCTTAGGGGCGATGTTAAACAGACGGTCATGGAATCCTTAAATCACGAGTTTTCGTTGCTTCCATCTTAAATTGAAAAATTGAGAGTGAGAGCGACAGAGCGAAATCTTATGATTCACGGATGATACGGACTGTGATACCAAATTACAATAACAGAACTGGGCTTGCCTTGTGAATTTTTTTCACAATTTGCTTTTTTTAGTAGCAAAAAATATAGTGATTGAGAAAAAATCACTGTTTGATAGCAATACTTGTCGGAACTGTTCAATTTATGTACATTAAGCATAAAATTGTTAGTTCTAAATATGACGATTATTATCTAAATTTATTTTGTTTTAATTGAAAATGTTGATGAATAACCACAAAAAAGCATAACGGACATATGTCAAAACAAAAGAGTACTAAAATATTACTAAATCACTAAAAATCGTATTAGTGAATCGTATCGTATAAGCATAACATACTTCAGTCAAAAATCGAAAGTACAGAAAGAAGAGCGTAGAAGTATCGTGACAAAGGATCATTTGACCGTCTGCATTTTATCAGCCTCAGCGGTCAAAAATCGATTAGAAACGTTAAATGGTTTAATTAAAAAAAAAAACAAATTTTTTATAAAAAAAATTCTTTTAATTTGAGTCACTTACAACGTTGACCATTTTTTCATGTCAAGTCAGAAACTTTTAATATTTTTCTAATAACAAAACATTAGATATCTTTAAAAAAAAAACTTGACATTATAAAGGCAAACAGGCATTGAAATCGAAATGACTAACCTAACATTTATAAGAACATTGTCAAGTTTTTGGTACTGTGCTATCAATCCTAATGAAACCTTACGTTATATCAACAGCTTAATACGGATCAAATGAGTCCAATCAAATTTCATTAAATTTCTTAAGGGTTTAAATTAAAATTTAATTTCATTAAAGTTTTTGTATTTTTTCATTTATTTTCTTATTGATAGCAAATAATTCATATTTAAAATTTTTACAGCAGCTAACTCAATTGTTTCATAAATGCGCTCCTACCACACAAAAATTCCACAGCCAAAAACTAGCTGTTTCCATTAATTTCTGTATGCAAATTTCCTCCCATTTTTATTGCCAATCTCAAAACTGCGTTTAGCTACACCATTTAATCCCTGACGCGTTCCTCCCCACAAAAGCTGTAAACTTTTTTTTTTTTTTCATCATACAACATTTTTACAGTCAAAACGAAGCAGAACAGAATTTATTTCGTTATGAAAAGTTTTTTTTTTTTCAGCTATTTTTTTTTTTGTATTTTATTTTGTTTTGATTTTTCGATTTTTAAAATTTTTGTGTTTTATGTTTTTTTTTTTTCCTTTTATTTAAGTTTTATGCTTTTATTTTTCGTTTGTGGCTAAAAATAGTTGCGCGTATCTTTTGGATGCGATGCTACAACGTAACGTTGTTGTTGTTGGTGATGTTATTGGTGGTGTTGCTGTTTTTATTTTTGTTGCTGCTCTTGTCGTTGTTGCTTCTCTTGTCGTTGTTGCTTCTCTCTATAGTTGTTGGCAATTTTTTTTTGTTTTGTTTTGTCTGCCATCGCCGAGATTCTTTAGAATTCTGCGTCCAGTTGCTGTGGCGGCGGCGGCGGCGGTGACGGTGAACACCTTCTCTGTTGCTGGACGATGGATGCCATGTACGTTGTGGCTAGAATATACAATATGGATATCTTTGTATCTTCTGCATAGTTTTGCGTATAGAAATAAGCAAATAGGAACAAAATTTCGCAACATCAACGACAATTTGGTTGCTGCACAGTGATTCGTCATTTCAATGAAAATGTGAATAAAATGAGGATTTTTTTTGAAAATATGAAATCTTTACTATGAAGTTTTGAAATTATAGAATTTCCTTACATCAATTTATTTACGTAAAGCATAAACATTTTGTTATTTTACAATTTAAAAACAGTGAAACTTATTGGAATGGAACCACCTGTTCTTCTCACAAAAGTTTCAAAAAATATCTTGGACAAGCTCTGAAGTATGCTAATGTCGATAAGGGGGCGTGTCACCTCCCACGCAAGCAAAAACTTCAAAGCGCTTTACTGAAAGAATTCTTCAAGGCAATGAAGCCAAACTTCACATAAATAGAAGGAAAATTCTGGACAAGAACTAGCTACATTTTTCAAGTAGGCGTGTTACATCCCAAAGTAATAAAACATTTAGAATCCTACATTGAAAACTTACTAGTTTTATTTTCTTTTTGCTCATACAATACACTGTGCACTGCCGCAAAATGAGCAGAAATCCATCCAGTAGATACAATACCTTTTTTTACATAGCTACATAGTCGCAAGACTACCCAGGCTGCGTTGTTTATATATCGTATCTGTGGGATACTTGTAGTAAATTGTATCTGCGATTCTGCGATTTTGTTTTCTTGCTTCGTTTCTACTGCATACTGATGTCTTTTTTTTTCACTTACAATTTTACTTTGACTTTTATTGCCTGCGGTTGGCGATATGAAGCTTGTTGCGAACGAAAACGAAATGGATCAAGAATGACGTTGACAACGACCAAAACAACAACAACTACAAAAAAAAAAAAAACTTGAGAACGCCGCCAATATACTATGTATATAAGTATAGACTATAGACAGACAATGATGAAGAAATTGCTATAGCAATTTTAAATTTTTAAATTTTATTTTAATTATCTTAAATTTGTACAAAATGTATTGTTTTCAAAAAAAAAAAAAAAATGATCTATTTTTGATAATTAAATTTTAACATAAAAGAAAACTATGAGAACTCAAAACAATTTTTTAATTAACTTATTTCAAGAATAACAAAAATGTGGTTGCTTTTAATGTTTAATCTTTTTACATCCCATGTACCATAATTTCATATTAAATATATTTATTTAGTTGCATTTAAAATTCAAGCGTTATCGTTATTTTCATTAGAAGCCTCGGATATAGTGATGAAATCAAAACATATAATATTTTTTCAAAAGACGTATATTTTTTAATTTAACATTTTTGGTGCTCAGGAAAGTTCCCAGCAGCAAATATGTTATAGACAACATTGATGAAGAGTTATACCCTATGTAAGCAGTAATGCTCACAACTCCAGCCACAGCTGTAAATTCTTTTTACAAAGGTATTGGCACTTTGTAGGCAGCTTGCCTACATCTCTATATACAATGTGTAACAAACGTAAGGCAGATTGCCTTAAGACATCGCTTACTAAATGCATGCATAGTTTAGCGAGTTGCCTACATCCATACATACAAAGAATGCAGCCAACAGGCAAGGCCACTTACATCTCCATATACAAAGTAAGGAGCCAGCAAGCAGACTGCCTACAGCTCCATATACAAAGCAGGTAGCCAACAAGCAAAGTGCCTACAGCTCCATATACAAAGCAGGCAGCCAGCAAGCAAATAACCAAAATTTCACAGTAACAATTTCATTTGTGAAACATACAACACAAAGGGTATAGCTTTTCATACATGTTTCTGTGATATTTTGTTTACTTGCTTGCTGGCTGCCTGCTTTGTATATGGAGCTGTAGGCAGTCTGCTTGCTGGCTCCTTACTTTGTATATGGAGATGTAAGGGATCTTGCTTGTAGGCTGCATGCTTTGCATGCGGAGATGTAGGCAACTCGCTAAACTATACAGGCACTTAGTAAGCGATATCTTAAGGCAATCTGCCTTTCGTTTGTTACATATTGTATATGGAGATGTAGGCAAGCTACCTATAAAGCAGCCACCGCTTTGTAAATGAGTTTACAGTTGTGGCTGGAGTTGTGATTTCAAATAATTCTAAATTGATTTTTTTTATTTAAATTTTAATGCTGCCAGAAACAAATTTTTAATTGAAACTTTTCGTTTCTGTCAATTTTGTTTTCAATTTATGTCTCTCCTTATTTGCATTGATTTTTCGCGTTGCATATTTCATTTATGCGTCTTTTGCGTTATGCTCAAAGGAATTTTCCGTATTGATTTGCATCTAATTTTATTTGACGTTTGAACTGTCTTGCATACATCATGTGAAATGACGTTATCTGACTACAAAATATCGAATGTCATGAATGCGTGGCGATAAAAAGAAGACTCGATTTGCATTAAATTGAAATGACATAAGCAATTATGCGAATTTAAGTAGTTTAAATTTTATCAAAGTTAAAGCAGACGGATTATGATAGAGCAAATATAGGAATAAGGAGTAAATGCTTAGAAGAATAGCAAGGAAAGGGATGATTAGTGCAATAGGAAAACGATAGGATAAACAAAGCAAATTTGCAGCCATTTCAGGTGAATCTACGGAGACATGTACTTCGACTTGCTGAAAATCAAGACAGATGTCTAGCATGGCATATATATGGCAGCGGATTCTTTGTAACTATAAAAGCAGAAAAAAATATATTTCAATTAACATATGTTTAGGTATGTCACCGGCCAAACTAGTTTTCAGGATAAACTAGTTTTTCCTAGGCCAAACAAGTTCATACAAAGCGTGCTAGGACAAATCAGTTTAGCCTAGGATAAAATAGGGTTATTATTTACTTTTACGGCCTCGCTCCCGAGTTTCTTGAAATTTTAGTATGTTAGGATAAGTAGTCGACCTTCGGCCGCAGTTTAGGGCTTATATCCTCCAATGTGTCCAATCTCGGTATCACGGCAGCGGTTCACTATACTATGTCCAGCATGGGATTCGCATACACATCGACCATCCAATGCCAGTGTAATTGGAGGGTGTAAGCCCTGAGTAGCGGCCGAATAACGCCCACTTACCCTAACATACTAAAAATTTTCTTAAGCGAAACTGATTCATCCTAGCACGCTACGGATGAACAAGTTTGGCCTAGGAAAAACTAGTTTATCCTAGAAACTAGTTTTGCCAGTAACATATACACACTTTGGTCAAGTATATTATTGGTAAAGAAATCACGACCTTCTGTTTTGGGTACTGTGTTTCTAAAAAGATTACAGTTTGAACGCGAAAAAAGTTTGCCTACGTTAATGAAAGACTCGGCTTATGGGAATCGTTACCTGATAGTCTGATTTTTTTGTGATATTCTCCACTTTTCATAGAAAACATTCGAAAAGAAATTATTTTCCGGTCTAAAAATTAGTAAAAATAATTTTTATTATCTTTTAAGTGGTTTAAAAACATTTTTAGCTACAAAATTAACTATTTTCTCTCGTGCTCACAAATCCATTTATGCTGTTTTACCCTGTGGCTGGCCACTGATACTTATAGTTATGTGTAAAATGTAATAATGAATGAAATTATCATAAATTAACTCCGTTCCAGCTATTAAAGAAGTGTTGATAATTCGATTAGTTAGACGTTTCAAAGCAGAAAATCACAAAAATTGTTAATTAAATTTAAAATTTGATCAATTTCAAGACCGTCAGCCTTAGAAGCAAATGAATAAAATGATGAAAATTGTTGCTCATAAAGGAGGCTTATAAAATGTTAAACTTCGGAATAACTTATACTTTCAGCCTAAGTTATAAGTGCTAATTTTTAGTAGTCGTCTCACATCAAAGTGCAAATTATCTACGAGAATAGATGTTGTTATTATTGTAGTCTCTTGCATTTATAAAAATGTTTATAAAGGGTCCTTAACCTTCTCCACATGCACATAATAGCTATGTTTATGGCATGAGTATACGGGTACGATGTGTACATATACTATATGCAACTATGGGCTGTGAAGTCAATCACTTCAGCTATACAAGTCTTAGGTTTCTAACTATAAGACAAAAACAAAGAAAAGAAAAAAAAAATAACGATTCTTAACGCACCGTGCGCATTGTTACGCTTGCGCAGTAGACTAATGTACACTGCTGGGCTGCATTTACGTATGTATTGGAAAAAAGCACAGTGTAAATAGGTGCATGGTTTTGTTTTTTATTTTTAATGAATTTCTGTTGTAGAAGAACAAAGAATACAAGATTCAATCAAGCGAAGAAATAAAAGAAAAACTTAAATTTTAAGTTATGTATTAGAAAAACTTACGTGATGGGTATCAATACATTGAAGCACAAACCATTTTGAAGATAATCAATTTGAAATGTCTGGTAGACAGCCCCACAACATTGCAATTAGACTTTTTTAATTCTCAATAATTAAATACACTCACAGATAAATTCTTGCACAAAATTACCCAGCGGCAAATCAATGAAGTACTCTGATTTTTCATGTATTAAAAGCTATACCCTTTGTGTTATATGTTTCACAAATGAAATTGTTACAGTGATATTTTGTATATTTACTTGCTGGCTGCATGCTTTGTATATTGAGCTGTAGGCAGCTTACATGCTGGCTGCCTGCTTTGTATATGAAGCTGTAAGCAGTCCGCTTGCTGGCTGCCTGCATTGTATATGTAGCTGTGGGCAGTCTGCTTGCTGGCTGCTTGCTTTGTATATGGGGATGTAAGGGGTCTTGCTTTTTAGCTGCATGTTTCGTATGTGGAGATGTAGGCAGCTCGCTAAACTAAACAGGCACTTAGTAAGCGATGTTTTAAGGCAATCTGCCTTTCGTTTGATACACATTGTAAAAAGATTTTACAATTTAAGACTGATGTTTTGGAAGAGTAAATTTCTTGCGATATTCAAGAGTTATAAATCGCAAATGTTACGAAAAGTGGTTAAAAATTTGACTTTCCATATTCAATTCTTGAAACGCAGTCGCGGAGTCAATTGGCCAAAACTATTTTTAAATATTAAGTGCTATTAGCTTATCTTTCAAAAAAATCTCAGATTATAATGATCATGTCTTAATTATTGTGTGTTTTTTTTTTTGTCAAGTTTAAAATAGTGAATTTTAAAAACCACCCGTGACATTCGACATAATTTTCTTTATTTTGATCGGCATCGAATTTCGATTTCGAAATACATACCATATATATAAATATCTTCAGCGAATTTATTTCTGAGTGTAACAATTTACCAAGCTTAACCTTAAGACAAGATGGTTTGATTTTCTGCAAAGGTAGTTACTCCCAAGCGTACGTACATATACTATATAGCAACCACAATAACAACAACAACAGCTCATCGTAAATAATTGTCTAAAATGATTCTGAAAGCAAAAACGTAGTCAAGCACACAAGCTCCATAGCTATACAAAATACTAGCTAAAGTTAGCCAAGGGTGATCCCCTCTCACTGTGGTGCATGGCGGCGCGTCTGCGCAAGAGCGCACGTTTTTTCTACGTTTATTATTTCTGCTTGCTTTTCGATTATCAAGAATTTAAAGTTTTTTTCCATTTCAATATTTAGTTACTTACATACATACATACTAAATATATATTTTTTCTATTCTTTCATTCCAAAGTTATGCAGTCGTCATTGTTGTTGGTTATTTGCTTGCGCAGAAGGTGTTTTTCCTCACTATCGCTGCCAGTATATTAACTTGGCTTTAAAAAAACACAAAAAAATACAAAACATAAATGAAAAAATGCAGCTGATTGCATACAGTCTGTGTAGAATTGGGTAGGGTTCACTTCATGTTCGCTGCTCTATAACCGGTCTGTAAATTATTGCTTTATGGTGCAATCTTTAAGCTCTGGCTGCAGCGTGCTCAGGCTTTTTGAAGACAACAAAAAAAACGAAAAAACTTGTTTAACTTGTATCTTTACTTTGCTATGCTATTGTTGCTGTTGTTTGCTTCTCTTAAGCATCTTTTATTTTGTTTTGACTACAGGCACAGCTGTTGGCAGAGTTGCCAACAGTGAAAATAGAGACTTTGTTAAAAAAGCAAATTCTGGAAATTTCAATTGAAATTATTGACTTAAATTATGAAAAATATTGGCGAAAATGACCTAAGTGAAGAATGACATGCTTATAGGACGTTTGACTAAAGCTTCTTCTATTAAGACTATTTTGAAAAATTTGAATGTTTTCAATATGAAAATTTGTTAAAAGTAAATTTATCATCGTAGAAAATTCTTTAATTTATTTTAAAAATTTTATGATTTGTTATAATTTCTTATACGATTAGATCCAAAGTGATAATAAAATTTTTAATAATTCACATGTGCTTTAAAATGCAATAAAAACTTAAAAATAATTGCTCTTAGCAAATTAAAAAATCATTATACATATGAAAGCAATAAAAATGTATTTTATTTAATTATTTGATTTATTTGGATTTTCTTGAAATTTTTGTTTTGCATATGTTAGAGCTTTTCCCTACCTCTATTGACCTCTACAAGATTTATCGACACTTAAGTTTCTGAAAGAAAATGAGTATGTTTTAATCATAGAATACCAAGATGATATCAGCCTGTTATTTAATGAATATCGTATATGTATTATTTATGACCTTGGCGGTAGTGATGTAAAAGACGTTTCAATTAAAATATGTGATTAAAATTTTAGATTTAGAATATTCTGTCAATGATACCCAGCTACACCAAAAACTATTTTCATTATTGACATTGATCGCTGAGACGTTCATATCCTGCACACAGTATATATTGGAATGATTCTTAAATGTTTATTTTCCGATTTAATAGAAAACATATTTAAAAGAGTTTCCTGTAAAATTTCAGTTTTATCTCTCAATGTTGTCAAGTGCCCCAAAGGGATCGAAGTTTTGTAACGAATTTGATACCAAAAAATTAAAATTCTAAAATTATTTTACTGAGCTTGGAAGACGTCCACAAATTACGTGAGCCAAAATAGGGGGGAGGGGGTCCGGAAAAATCTCACCAAGGGGAAGGAGGGGTCAGTAAAAATCTTACGTCAATTTTTTAATGCAGAGACTATGCATTTTTATAGCAGATTACATTTAAAAATTAAAAGGCAAGTCTCAAGGAAGGGAGGGGGGTCCCCTCAGAACTCACCAAATCTCATCGAGAGGGAGGGGGTCCGAATTTTCAAAAAAACACCTCACGTAATTAATGGATGGATTCTTATTGTTCAACAAAACAAAAAAAATGCATTAAAGGTTCTAACGCTAATCATACCAGTTTCATTCATTGCTAAATGGGATCATCAGTGACCTTTGAGCCGATTAGTGAGCATTTCTAAGCTTTATATGTTTCCCATTTTGCATAGATTTGTTAAGAACCCCAACAAAACAAAGCAATTTGCAATGGATGAAACTAGTATGACTAGCTTTGACCCCATTTTTATTGTTTGCACTCTAATTTTTTTAATTTTTTTTGGAAGGTTTCTAGATGGAACTTTCCTTTAAATTCAAAAAAAAAAAAACATTTTCAAGACCACCAAGAAACTAAAATTTTAGCTTGAAATCAAATAACTCAGTTGAACAAAATTGTGTTTATAAAAAGGTCTTTACATTTGCTTGAGGGGCAGTCCATAAATTACGCGAGTCAAAATAGGGGGGAGGGGGTCCGGCAAAATCTCACCAAGGGGGAGGGGGGGTCAACGAAAATTTCACGACGACTTTTTAATGCAGAGAGTATAGATTATTATAGCAGATTACATTTAAAAATTATAAGATAAGTCTCACGGAAAGTCCTCCCTCTCTCTCACAGGGAGGGGTCTTGCCAGAATTCACCAAATCTCACCAAGGAGAGGGGGGGGGGGGGCGGGTCCGAATTTCCAAAAAAATACCTCACGTGATTTATGGACGTCCCCTAAGTTTCAGGTTTTTAAAAAAGCTGTCTTTTCTATTGAAATAGTAGAGGTTACTCATACGACACATTTGCCGTAATTAAAACGTGTGATTAATTAAACACTACTTTTTTATATTTGATGTGCTTAATCTAAATCCGGTAGTTTTATTAACTTATTACATCAGAAAAGATATTATAAAGGGGCGTGGCACATCAGCTAAGGACAAAAAATATAAAATACTATACAGCAGAGTCTATTCTAGTCGAAGACAAGCACTGGGCGAAAAATTATCGTAGTTAAACAAATGGGCGTGGTATCTCATACACAAACCAAAACTTTCAAATACTATGCTAGGGAAGTTGCTCCAAGAGTTAACACATAAGCAAGGAGTGATTTCCGCAATCTGTGATACAAAAATTGGACAACTACGGACAAGTGGGAGTGTCAACTCCTCGATAAGCAAACATTTTGAAGCGCTTCAAAAAATAAACAATCCTAGTTAATGCAAAGGTTGGAAAAAAAGTGAGCAGATTAGCAAAAGTGGGCCTGGTATAGGTAGAGTATTTCAGTAAATGTAACCAAAATCAATATAAACGTTTGATATAATTTGGACAAGTGCTTGATGTACATAACAGAAGTGGTTCAGCAGCTTTAAGGTAGCTTTGAAAAAGGAGGCGTGTCACTTCCTATTAAAAAAAAAATTTAAAATACAAAACTCGGAAAGCCATTTGTGTGAATCTTATGAAATTCAATATGAAATATTAGTCGACACAAAAGGGTGCTTGGTGGGATTCGAGAAATAGGTATGATATATTGACACTTCCTCACATATAGTTGAGATATATAAGTCATTGGTTTTTATGATATACATAAAGCTATGCTTAATTGCTACCTTCTATTCAAATTATCTTTGTAGTAGTCAAAGCTCTACTTGATGCACTTAAATTGAAATGTAGTTAGACCTCTCCACCCGCCTCTGGTTAATGCGGTATGTGATTTTTTGCTTTGGTCAAAAAAAGCTTCCATATCTGAGCGTTTACTTTCATTTAAAGGTTCTGTTGGGCTCATGGGAATCATCTCGCACACGTCTAATTGTGCTCAATCTTCTAAGTCATATAAATCAATATTTAATTCAACTTGCGGCAAAAATCAGTTTCTAGGAGTTTCACCTCAGACAGAGCACTCTTCGCCAGAATAGTGAATCCAATTCGTAACAAAGCAAATGGGTAAGAATTTTTCAAACGGGCCACTTCTCAACCGCATGTGCTATTTTTTTCACAAAACTTTGTTATTTAGATAGTGGTATATGCTAGAAATCGAACTGTGATATTATTTTATTTTTATTATTTTTTTTGTTGTTGTTATAGGCAATTGAAATTCGGGGACACAATTTTTTCAAGAACTTATATCTTTTGAACGTGTTCGACGATTTTTATAAGTTTAACGGTGTTCGATTTGTATTGAACTGGAGTATAAGTGAAATTTTTTTCAATCTTAAGTGATGTTTTTTTCAGTGTTTAAAATACGTTTATTTATTAAAAGTAAATAAAAAACAGCCTTCCCTGTCCGATTGAAAACCAAAAAAAAATATATAAATGTAACAAACATTAAGGTACAATATTCCGTTGAGAAAAAAATGGATCGCCCTTGACGTAATTTTTATTAATATATTTGTAACTCTGTATTCTTTAAATTTTGTTTATTTTTCTACATAATAGTTCAGCAGAAATAGGGTTTGAACAACAAAAAAGTTCGTTACAGCAATCTGACAGCGGAATATTGTCGAAAAAGCTCTTGTAAAAGAGAACAAAATAAATCGAACTGACATTAACTATCCGGGGTTGAATGGGGTGCATTTTTAGAGGTCGAACACAGTTTTACATTATTTCTGGCTAAACTGTGCATCCTATCAAAAAAAGTTTAATGCAAAAGTTGTAAGAAATAAGAAGATCTCCAACTTTTGTCCTGATCATTTTCACCTTAACCTCAAAATTTTTTGAATAAATGGATGAAAACCGGTTTTTTGGTTTTTAATTTTTTTCTTTGACAAATTTGACAATTTGACATGTATAAGACAACCTCGTTTAGCTCAAGTTTTAAATTGGAAAAATTATTTTTTTTTAATTACTGCGACTGTATCATTTTGTTGCCCAAAAATTTTTTTTTATAAGAAACCCTCGATTTTTCAACTTTTCGGTCATTTTTTCCATTGTAGTATAACTTTTTTTACTATTTATCTAAAGTAGACATAACAGCAAGTAAGTGAACAGAAAAAAAAATTCTTAGGAGGTGTAGTTTTAAGAGGAACCGCAGTTAAAAATTTCGGTTTTTTTGGTTTAAAATTTATATTTAACAACAACCTCCAAATATTTCTGTCTGAAAAAATTACCGTCTTTGTGTAGTACTAAAAAGTATCTTTTGCTCAAGTTTCAGCTTCATGGAAACTTTTTTGTCAAAAAAAAAATTAAAAACAAAAAAAACCGGTTTTCAGCCATTTTTTCAAAAAATTTTGAGGCTAAGGTGAAAATGATCAGGACAAAATTTGTAGATCTTCTTATTTCCTACATTTTTTGCATTAAACTTTTTTTGATAGGATGCACAGCTTAGCCAGAAATAATGTAAAACTGTGTTCGACCTCTAAAAATGCACCCCATTCAACCCCGGATAGTTAATGTCAGTTCGATTTATTTTGTCCTCTTTTACAAGAGCTTTTTCGACAATATTCCGCTGTCAGATTGCTGTAACGAACTATTTTGTTGTTCAAACCCTATTTCTGCTGAACTATTATGTAGAAAAATAAACAAAATTTAAAGAATACAGAGTTGCAAATATATTAATAAAAATTACGTCAAGGGCGATCCATTTTTTTTCTCAACGGAATATTGTACCTTAATGTTTGTTACATTTATATATTTTTTTTTGGTTTTCAATCGGACAGGGAAGGCTGTTTTTTATTTACTTTTAATAAATAAACGTATTTTAAACACTGAAAAAAACATCACTTAAGATTGAAATAAATTTCACTTATACTCCAGTTCAATACAAATCGAATACCGTTAAACTTATAAAAATCGTCGAACACGTTCAAAAGATATAAGTTCTTGAAAAAATTGTGTCCCCGAATTTCAATTGCCTATAACAACAACAAAAAAAATAAGAAAAATAAAATAATATCACAGTTCGATTTCTAGCATATACCACTATCTAAATAACAAAGTTTTGTGAAAAAATAGCACATGCGGTTGAGAAGTGGCCCGTTTGAAAAATTCTTACCCAAATAAGAGAGAAGAATTCCATATAAAAGTAAATCCAACTAAACGAAGAATAAGACAGAAATTCCTCTTTCAAAACGTTGAGAACCAAAGGAAGTAGAGGGAGCTCAAACTTGATCTGTGCTGCTGTTGTAATTTTCGATTTTTCTTGCTTCACCAAGCTATGTACCCAGCAACTATAGAAGTATGTATATGTAAACTCATACTTTTTATCGCTATATGCAACGCTTGATGTTGCCGCTGTTGGTTGTTGCAGATACGCTTGTTGTTGTTATTTGATCACTTCTCTGTTGTTTTTTTTTGTTATTATTTTCTGCAAAATTATGCAGTTTTTCAAGTTTTAAGTTTTTTTTATTCGTATTTCTTATTTCTTGTTCATTTTGCTGCAATTACTGAGATCAGCAGTAGGGGATAAAAAAATCACTTGCGCATGCGTTGTAGAAACTGAAATTTTATTCATTCAAGTGTTCATTATGTAAGTGGACTCTTTAGTTTTTTTTTTTTTTTACAACAACCAGCAAATTATTGTTGTTTTGCATTTTTTTTATCTTGTTTTGTTGTTGTAGTTGTGATTGCACAAATTAAGCCAAGTGTTTTCGGTTGCGGACATATGGAGTATGTAAGGAGTTAGCATTTTTTTGTGCTAAAAATTTGTATATAAAACTTATTCTAAAATCTCAATGAACGATCCCAAAACTTCCAACGAAATAAAATATTAAAACGAAAGTGATAAAGTTTATATTACTATAAAAAAAATTTGCCTCAAAGCAATTTTCCCATAGAAAAATAAATAAAAATTGCTTTAGCTTTAATTTTATTTATATCCAACCTTTTATTTGCATAAAAACAAGAATGCTGTAGGCGTTTGAAAAAAAAAAAAAATCAGAAATTGTCTAAAAAAATACCCAACTCTGCTTTGACATTCGAAACTGTTAAAATTCGTTTTTAATTCAATTTCAGTGCTATGAAAAATAAAAACACAAAGCTCTGCAGAAATTGTTGACTTAATTGAAATTCAATGCTATTGAAAGAAATTTGAAATAAATAAAAAAAAGGTAAATTGAAAAGGGACTATGTAGCAACAAAAAAATTCTTTTACGTTCTGTATACTGCACATCAACTGCTGTTGACAACTAAAATACAATTCAATTGAAAGTGCCATTTTGATTGAAACATTGAGTTGAAAATTCACACAAAATAGTTATTAATAAAATCAGAAACATTTGATAAATTATTAAACGAATGAAAGAGGGTAATTTAAAAAATTTTATGCCAAAATTTTTTATTTTTCCGACACAACCTCTTCGATTCGTTATAAATTTTGAGAGTTTATTGATTATTCACTTAGTGGTACTTTTTTCAGTAAGGAATTTATGACAGATCACGCATGAGTCGTGTCAAACACCATAACGTCTATAAATTATTCAGCTCTATTACAAAAATCAGCGTTCTAGATCATGCGGCATGTCTTTCAAGAGACTTTTATATCTACAATATAAAGGCATAAACGAGACATGCCATATCACATTTGATGCAGTATAAGTGAAAAATATTAAATTTAATAGAAAATAGCCTCAATCAAAATAGGTACTTCAAGGAACTCCATTGTTTTAAATTTTTCCGTGTTAATTCAGAAACCATCTCTTTAATTTTTTTTACTTTAAAATTGTTGACCACTCATCTACATAGTCCAAAAATATGAAATATTTTTTTTGAAAATTTTTATAATATTTTTTTGTTATCTTTTTATACGAAAAACATAAAATAGAATTTCAAAAAATAATAATAAAATTGACTTAGATACTATAAAATTGGTTTGCTTTTCAAAATTTTTGATTTTGCATGACAATATCTCCGAAACTAAGACCTTTGGGACAAAAATGAAGTACTCTTTTCTTGTCTTAGTCTGAAAATAGAGAAGTGCAAGGTTAAAAATCAATTTGAGAGTTCAGTTCCAGGAGCTGCTTGAAAAATTTTGGAATTACCAATATAAAAAATAAAAACGAAAAGGATAAGACATTATAACAAATGATTTCTTAAGCGTTTGGTTTTTGAAAATTTAAAAAACACAGAAATTTTGCAATAATGAATGAAATATTTATTTGAAGCAATGTATCAATTCCTGCCATTTATTTTTTTAAAGATTATTTTATGTAAATGTTACCCGCGGCTACGCCTGAGATGGTCCATCCGTAAGCTTCAATTTTGCATACTTTTTCGAGCATTTCGGCCGGTATCTCACCAATGCCAGCTGTAATGTTATCTTCCAGAACTGCAATTGTGGCTGGCTTTATCTCTGTATGTGAGGACTTCAGGTATCATCAAAAAAGAGTTTAGTGGGGTTAAATTGCATGATTTTGGCGGCCAATGGACTGTTCCAAAAAGTGAGATTAATTTCTCACCAAACTCACCTCTCAATAGGTCCATGGTATCGCGTTACGTGTGGCATGTAGCGCCGTATTGTTGAAACCACATGTCAACCAGGTCCAATTCTTCCATTTTGGGGCAAAAAAAAAGTCGGTAATCATCGCACGGTTCTTTACTCCATTGTCTGTTGCGATTTTTATTATTTTTGAAAAAGTACTGTCCAATGATACTGCCGGCCCACATATCGCACCAAACAGTGCATTTTTCTGTGTGTTTTGGCAGCTCTTGAACTAATTCTGGCTATTCTTCAGTCCAAATTCGGCAATTCTGTTTGTTGACGTACTCATTGAGCCAAAAATGAGCTCCGTCGCTGAAGAAAATTTTTCAATAAAAACTCATATCACACAGAGCACGAATTTTGATAATAAAACTCAATGATTTGCAAGCACTGTTTGTTTTCTAATCTATTTATGGTAAAATGGCAAACCTTGTTGAGAATTGTTGGTGTTGACACATGTTACGAATCACGCGTGAGATGTCAAAAAATTTACACTGAAAAAACAAATAGCAAAAAAATCACCCGATACAATTACTAGACAAAGAAGACACTGCTTCGATATAGGCAAAAATTTTTAAAATGCTATAACATAGGGTCTACTGAAAACTATACCATTGACGAAATTGATCAAATTATTGCAGACAATTTCGACAAAGATTTTGTGTCACCGCTTGTGGAAAAAATTTTAGCAAAATCGAGTGAAATCGCAAATTTTACCCATACAAAAATAAGTCTACATTACATTTTTAAAGTTTTAAAAACAATTTTTGTCCCAGTAAATTGTCAATAATATCGGAATAAAACAATAAATGGTACAAAAGAAAAACCATTTCCTGCTTTCGTTTAATCAAAAGGTTTATAATCATCAAAACTTCAACCGTCGTAATAACAAAATTTGATGAGCTTACTAATCAATTGGAAAAGTAAGCAAATATCCTACGAAATTCTAAGCAAAATAAACAACAGAATGCATTTGCTGTGTTTTTCAATCATGTTCTACAACATAATTTGCAGTATCAGCAAGAAATGGACAGACTTTGTGTTAACTTGTCTTGAATTTTGTATAGTTTTTTTTTTCGAACGTCCACTGCCAGATAACTTACATTTTGTTAACATTTCAGTACATTGTCCATGGCAGCAATATTGCAGTTTAACCTGCTACTTTGTATGCAATGCAAAACTTGAGGTTTTTGCACTATCATTGTTATTGTTGCTGTTTCTCTTGTTTTGCTACTATTCGAGCAAATGTTGTATAACAATAAAGACAATAAAAAAACAAATAAAAATGAAAAATGCATTTAAGTGCAAAAGTTCCATTAAGTTTTTTGCACTGTGTTCTGATAAAATCCAAAATTAAATTCGTAAAGAATAAAAGAAAAAAATAACTTTTGCTGCAATTTCCTAGGATGTGTTGGTGATTACATCTATTATGTAGTTATTTTTTCTCACTATTATACAAAGTGCGATTCTGAGCCACACGGTGTACTGGATATGCATATATTGAAATAATTTTCTTTTAATTTTTTTTCACCAGCTTAAAATCGATTCAAGTAAAAATAATATGAAACAGCAAAATTTGTAATGAAATATTTTATATATACTGAGTATAATTATAAATTTTTTCAACAAAAGCGTTTGGGGAATTATGAGGCACATTTTTGGCAATATCGCACACAATCAACAGTGAAACAAAATTCTTCTTATTTCGAAGAAGTTGACTTCTGCATATTTTGTAAGAAAGAAATGCTGAAGAAATTTAATTTGAACAATTCCATTTGCTGCGATTCGTGCGATCGAGTTGTCCATTTAAAATACCTTCAAACTCAAATTGCGAATCCGAATAATATTAATTTCTTTTTTCTTAATTTTTTTAAAAAAAAAAACATATTCTTGAATAATTTCTAATCATTCAGTAAACATTTTACGAAGATTTTTTTTCGTTTTGGCTTAACTTAGGCAGTTCCTCATTATTCGCCAAAATTTTTAAAATTCACAAAAACGTATGTTTTTGCCAACACTCAGATGTTTTCAGAAGATAATAAGAATAATAAAATTATGGTTTTCTTCTAACACATTTTAAAATTTGATAAAATCTTGATTTTTGTTTAAATTTTAGAGCTAAGTAGAAAAAACTATGTCTCACAATTCCCCAATTTTCTCTAGTAATTACGTCCGCGTATGTTCGAATAAATGGTTGCAGTTTGAAAGATAGCACGGGCTAACAAAAAAAAAAAAAATAAATTTTTGATCGGAAAACCAAACCCGCTTATTCTTGTGTAAAATTCTTCGCTGAGTTCGAAAAAAAAAAATTTGTCGAGCCAATTCCCATCACTCCCCATTTCCCACACTCTTCTCACCAAGATATTTAAAAAATTTAATTTTTGTTTCTAAATCTACTTTTCCTTTGTAAAATTCTTCGTTGAATAAAATAAATAAAAAAAAAATTAAAAAAAATTTTCTTGAGCCAATACCTCCACTCCTCCACATTTTTCACCAAAATATTTAAAAATTAAATTTTTATTTGACTACTGCACGGAAGAATTTCGAAAAGAATAGGTATATACAGATCAGTGATGGCCTTTGGGTTTTCTGAAAATGTACTGAATCGAAACTTCGAATGTACTTTTTAGCGGCCGAATGTACTTTTTTTGTAATTTTTTGCATTTTTTTGCCAAATTTTAATGGAATAGGTAAAAATTTTGATTTTTCACTAAAAAAAAAGATCATCACTTCTGGGTGAATACTCAACTGTGTAATTTCAATATTTTACTAAAAAAAACCAAAGGTCATTACTTTTGGGTATGAAAACATGAGTATACCTTTACTTAATTACAAAAAAACAGACCTTCTCCATTTATTCATTCTTTGCCTATTTGTAACATAAATATGTTCTGATTCAATCGAACAGTAACTCTTCAGTATCACAATGAGTCTCTGACAATGAGTCTTCATCCTCAATATTTACTACATTATTAACAACATGTTCAAATTTAATTCGGAGATTGCAATTTTGAGATTTCATTCAATTGAGTAAATGGTCGTACGACTTTTGATAGCATATTTTAGAAAAACTTACAAAATAAAGGTAATTATTATAAATTGTCCAAATGTACCGAAAATGTATTGAAAATTCTCCAAATGTACTGAAAATGACCCAAATGTACCGAATGTACTAAAGACGATTTTTCAGAACTCAAATGTACCGAAAAAAGTACAAATGTACCGAAAATGCCATTACTGATACAGATATATAGAAACAAAACTTTGATTTTTTAAATGTTTTGGTAGGAAGAGTGGAGGTATTAGCTCGATAAAACTTTTTTTGCTTATTTACCAAACTTACTTAGGTTTTCCGACCAAACCTTTTTTTTTGTTGGTCTATATAATTTTTTTTATTTTTTCGAAAAAATGCATCATTGGCCTCTATTTTTATGAATTAATTAAGATGTCGGACTCATTTTATTATGATGCCTCATGGTATATATTCTCTTAATAAGTAGGTTTTTCAGTAATTTTTGTTGTTGAAGAAACACCAGATCTGTAATTTTTATGGAAAAATCATCTATTAAATTGTTATTCGCATAAAAAAGTATACTATATGGAACACCATGTTAGAAGTAACTTTTAATATGTTGAAAAAAATATATTATTGAAGACGTTTTTTGGTAAAGTAGCTCATCCTCACGATTTATGATAGCAATTCTCTGTAAATTGTTGTTTTCGCGCCCAACATTTCGTACTCTGTAATGCAATGCAATTCGAAAGCCAATGCAATTCCTGTTGAAATTAAAGGAAAATTTATTAAATTGCGATCCGATTTTGATCCGAATCATATTACGACTTTGTGGTTTTCTCATTACTTGTGCATATTTGGTCTACTAACGTTTCAAAACTGTTTTTTTTTTTTATATATATCCAATATTGAATCTGATTGAATAAAAAGGTGATCATTTTCGAAATCACTGGTTCAAAAAATCAAAAACATTTTTTATATTTTTTTTTTGAAGAGCAGTGTAATTCAGTGTATGACTTTAACTACACTTTATTGCCATTACTCAATAAAATATCCATCTGCAGAAGAAACCTCTCAGAAATTATTTAAAGAAGCATTCAGTTCACCGTGGCAATTATTGCAATTCTTCAAAAATTTTTTCTTGCAGTGCTGCGCATGCGCAACTAATAAAGTAAAAAAATAATAACTCCGGCATTCACTTCTCTACACCACTAGCAATTGCACTCTTTATCTCATTTTTGCCGTGTTTTCCTATCGATTTCTTTGTTTTTTGTGCTGCTGTTACTTCTCCTTTGCTAGTGAATGCCTTCAGCTGTTTATTATGACCAAGGAGAACTTTTCTTTTTCTCTTTGTTTTTTTTTTCCTTTATGGAAACAACACCGGAAATTGTATTTAATTTTGTTGCGCGCAGAAATTTAATGAATCAATTGAAAGTTGAGTGTACGAGTAGTGAACATAATAACGTTGTTGCTGATGTTTTATTCCAAATTTGTTGTTGTTGATGATGTTTTTATGTTTGAGCACCTCGTTGGGTAACAATTCTTTATAAAAAATTTTAATAATTTTCTTTGGGTTGGGCGGCTAGTGAATATTAAATAAAAATGACTGGGGTTCTTGAGATGATTGAAAAGTTTTGCCTTTGGTTTTCATTGTAGATTGAAGCATTGCGTCGTATTTGTTTTCAGACGGTGACTGTCGAATTTAACTTTATTTGAAGAATTGATAAAATTGTATTTTTTATTGTTATTCATCATTTTTCATGGAAAAATATCGAAAAAAATTAATATCTTTCCGACATAAAAACTAGCGCAAAATCATTTTTGTTTTTTAAGCTCTGTCTAGTCAAAATTTTTTGAAAGCCCTGAAGACAAATAAAAAAATTCTTTTTTCATCAGTTTTTAGGACAGAAAATAAAATTGTTTTCTTATCCCTTTAATTTTTCATGAAATATGTTGAAAACAGTGAAAGCTCCCGTGGGCGGACACTCACGGTTCCAATGAAATGTCCGCCCACCGGAATGTATTTTGTTCTAAAAACATAACTAAAAACCAAGAAATTCGTCCGAATATGAGAGATGTCCGCCTGCGGGAGCTGTCCGTGACGGGAGCTTTCACTGTATTACAAAAAAAAAAAAAAATCTGACAATCAGCTATGAAAACTTTATTATTTTGAAAATATTTTCTTTTAATATTTATTTTTTTAATGATTTTAAATGAACCCAAAGTATTAATTTTGGCTCAGTTTTAAAGAAATTTTCTTATATTTGATGATTATTTTCTCACGTCATTTCCTAGAAAAAGCTTGAGACATGATTTTTGAAAATTGTTCCAGTTTTTTTTTACATAAAATAAGTTTTCAAACTTTCCAATAAATTTCAATCATCTTGTGAACAAATTCCTTAAATCCTTTTTTTCAAAAATTATCCCTTATAAATCAATGCTGTCTTTATTTACAGTTTTCATTGACCTGATATTTATTTATAAATACCTTAATTAATTATTGCTATAATTTAACAATGTTATGAAATATCAAAATTAATTTATGAGCGTATGATATCAAATAAAAACTTCAATAAACAGTTGCTAAAATTGCGGGTAGTAGGTGAAATGAGTCGCTTTTGTATAGCGGTGAAACCAGTTTTTATAAAATGATAAAAAAAACAAAAAAATTCCCCAAAAAAGATTATAAATTTCCAGCTAAAGCCAAAATATAAAATGAACTCATGCAAAAAATCGCTGGAACCAAATCTTTTTTAATTATTTGCACAAACCACACACAACTTCAAAATGCGGAAATAAAAAACAACAAAAACAACAATAAAAACTATACTAAATGTTTTGTGGTCGTCACTCACACTCTTAGTCAGGGAGAGCAGCAGCAGTTCAACTCTCTTGAGTAGGGTATAAATCATTTCAAAAAAAGTTAAAAGCCTCAACATTTAAAAATTAATAAAAGTGCGTTGATAGCGTTTTTTTTAAATGATAATAAAACCGACACCTACCATTAAACTCTGCCCCCCTGTTAGACAGTTCTAACTAAATTAAAGTTTGACATTAACAATTAAAAAGGTTCCTTAGTTCAGTTGGTACCCGGTGACTTAAAATTTTATTCTTTGTGTTGGCGTTTGATTCGTTCATGTTGCTGACTGTTGTTGTAAGTTTATTCTTTTAACCCATGGGGAATCACGTTTTTTTTGTTTTTGTTTTTGATTTGATTTTTTGAATTTGTTTTTTGATTTTTGTTTTTACTTTTTGATTTTGTTTTTGTTATTTCCTTAAGTTTGTGCTACCATAATGAATCAAATAAAAATTTGCATTTTTCATGTGAAGCGCCGCTTAGTTGACGCTCTTAAAGACGTTAACTGAATTTAATTATCGTATCTCGTATATCTATAATGAATGTAAAGATAGTTTGTGATGCATACAGAAAAACGTTTAGATATTTTTTTTTTAACTATTTGTAAAACTCTGACTCAGTGTGAATAAAAAATGTCTCTTTGTAATGGACTTGAAACTAATGAAAAATGTTATTGATTTTAGTTTAAAAAAATGTTAATAGCCCAATTAGAGCGCCGGATATGAATTTTGTGTAATTTTTCCATAAGGCTGGCAGCTTTTGAAATTGCATGTATGACAATTGTCAATATTGCAATTAGTAAATATGATACATCTCACGAGAAAATAATGGGAAATTATTGTTATAAAGACGAGAAGTATTGCTGACACAGCGTTAAGCTTGGTAGAAAAAATTCGGTGGAAATAACAATGCAAGTGAGTCATCAGTTCGAAGAATAAGCAAAACATTTGAAGGAACTTGTTCAGTAGGTCACTTATGTGTCGTCTTAGCTGACAATTAATCGAAAATATAGTCGCAGTGAGTCAAAAAGTTACAGTAAACTCAGAAGCATCAATTCGTCATCGTTTACAAGAATTTATCATTTAAAGAAGAATATAACTACAGTATCTAACTGACTGAAGAACTTCTATCAGCAAAATATTCTAAGTGAAGAGAAATTGTTAATTGATTGATGGGACAGCAGTTAGTGAGCAAACATTTTTTAAGAATACCATCATTTGCCATAAAAAGCATATTTTAAACACAATTGGTATGTAAATAAGCTAAAATCTTAAAAATTTAAGGTGTTGTGAGCATTAGAGTGATTCATGACAAACCAATGCATCTACCACGCGTCATTGTTCAGTGCAGTTTTTGTGCTGGTGAAGTGATTAGGCCGTACTTTTTTGAAAGTTTTGCTTTAAATGTAGTTATAGTGAATGGGTTGCCTCACCACACGATGGAAACTGTTTTCTTCAAGTTGATTTTGATTGATTTGATTGACGTGGAACTTGTAGAACTGAAGTTCCTCCAGGCCGCCACATCCTGTCACACTTAACAACTGAGTTTCCAGGTTGTCTAATCTCATGAATTATAGTTTATAATTGGCCACCACGAATGTGAGATTTGGCATCACTCAACTTTAGACGAACTTTCATCTGAATTATTCGTTACACATACACTGGCGGTCATGAAAACCGCACCACCACAAAGAAATCATTAAAATTCGATATTATTGAGATTTATATTGAAAAAAAAAAAAAATAATTTTTTATTAGCTATTGTTATTAAGCTAAGCTACATAGTTTGAAAACAAATAGACATTTCTGGATCTTACACGCTTATTTTTTTTTTGACTAAAAACAATAATCTGGAAAAAAGTTAATTCTTTTACGAGTCATTTTTACTGATCAGTATCTTATAATCTTCAATGATGTTTCTAAATACTAATATCACTAATTTTTCGCATTTATAGTTCCTTCTAAATAGTGTAGAGGACCACGAACATTGTAAAAAAAAACATCCCCAGATCATCTGGCTCTATAGAAATGTTACTGTTTTCGCTATACAGCAAATTGAATTTACTTTCATCCGACTAAATGACATTTCACCACTGCTCCAGTGTCCAGTTTTTGTGGTTTTGAGCACAAGCTAGACCCGCTTTTTTTATTTTTTGTGTCAACAATGGCTTTTTTGCAGGATAAACCAGCATCTTGCAGCCTCCTGCGGTCAATTTTCACAGTAATTTTTATATAATGATGCGTTTCTAGCTCTGTCCGTATAACAACTACACTTTTAAAATGATCCTTCAAACTTATTTTCCACCAGGCTATCTTTTTCCTTCTATTAGTTGCACGTTTAGGACCAGATCCTTTCTTCCTCTCCAGCAGCTCCTAAATATCCATTTTTTTTTTTTTTCAAAAAGACATTGTGGAATGTGAGAAACTCATTCTTTCCGAAACCTTACGATACAATGCACCTTGGTCCGCTAGTCGCTTTGTTTTGGACCCATTTCTGTACTTATTTTAAAAAATGACCTTCTGCTTTAAGTAAACGCGTAAAAATATCGTATTTTCGTTGTCAATACACTTGCAATACTTTAATGCTGAAAGTCCCATTAATCGAAGTTAAAAAAAAATACCGAATTGTCTTAATTTTTACTTAAAAGTTTTGCATGTGCTACGGTTTTCATGACCGCCAGTGTATATATGGCTTAACCGAATGTATGTCTATCTTAAATTCTAAAAGCGTTGGTATCAAAATATTTGCCAGAGCATATATCTATGATTACCATACGCCCTCGAAGTTGATAGGTCTATTGTGTCCTCGAGTAACTTGTATATAAACTCGACTTAACATTATCTCCTTCCAAGTATTACCGATTGATTCAGATATTGATAAATTATGATCTTTTTTTTGGGGAAAAAAATCGTAAAATAGGAAAAAAGATTTAAAAATTGGGCGTAGAATATGATGAGCGCAATATGGTTCCGGGGTTTCTATTATTTAAAATGAATTGGGTAAATTGATTAACCATTGAGTAAAATATTTGATCTAAAAACTATCAGAAAATTTAATTGAGAAAGTTTTTAATGTAAAACCAAATTTTAGATGTATAGATTTTTAACATTCTTATTGACTTTAAAGAAAAAAAGTTAACCGACACTTAGTATTTACGCTTCTGAGTTTTTTGTAACCCAACGGATCATCACAAAACTTTTCTTCCGTGCACAGTCACCAGCAAGTGACTTCAATTCAATTCAATATTTACCCAACTCGCACTGATTTCATGTTCGAGTAAGCATTTCCATTGATTCATGATTGATTTATGCAGGTTGTTTTATCACTCCAATGATTGTCAGCACTCTTCATAACTTAATTTGCGAAAAGTGTCATTCACTACGTTTAATTTGGACGTAGCACTGATCTTATTACCATTTGTTGAGCAATTCCATATTGGAGATGTTTCTACCTCAGTAAAAAATCATCAGACTTTGGCAAAGGCAATTGTTAGTAAAACATTTTCTACTGTGTGTCAAAGCGCTGATAGGTAACCACCTTTCGCTGCCGTTTAGAGAGAATGGCTGCTCCTTTGACACAACTTGACTTTTGTTGACAGGGACGTAGAGTGCCCTTATTGGTCGCATCTTAAGTTGTTATGATACTGCCTAAATAACTGAAGTTATCAAACCCTCCTATGCTGAGTTCAGCTATAATTAAACTGCTGCTGGTACTGGCTAGACGGATGAATATGATTTTTGTTTTATCAATGTTGATTATGAGACCCTACCTTAATCGGAATAGATCTTTTGCGGGAAAGTTTTGCTTGCAAGTTTGACTGCTTGGTTTCAAGGATAATCGAGATTTGCCAGATTCTTGTTGCATGTTTAATGGTTAAGGCGTTTATTATCGATGTTGCAGTAGTTGAAAGTTAAATGTAATGAAGTCTACCACTCATTTGTCGTTTCTCTTCCCGAATTTAGAAAAATTTAGATATAGCTTATAAGTACAATGGTTAACTCCGGAATAGCCATCAACTTTTCGACAACTATGCGAGCGACCTTCACTATTTGTGATTTTTATGGAATATTATTCAGAGGCGTAAGTAGGAAGGGGGGAGCAACGGAGGAAGAGGGCGACGCTCCCGGCTTAAGGGTAGAAAATCGGAAACATTTCAATCACTTTGTGGGTATATGGCCAAAAGTACAGGGTGTTTTTTTTAGAGGTATAGAGCTTCGAA
The DNA here is from genome assembly GCA_949775025.1 of Tricholauxania praeusta. Taxonomy (NCBI): domain Eukaryota; kingdom Metazoa; phylum Arthropoda; class Insecta; order Diptera; family Lauxaniidae; genus Tricholauxania; species Tricholauxania praeusta. The sequence continues at coordinate 28,973,323 of OX459028.1, forward strand.
TTGAAATAAAACACAAGAAAATCGTTTTAATGTCCATCAATTTGGCTTTATTGGAAGGATAATTTTATGCCATTAATGTTTAAATATGATTATTTCGGGCATGTGGCCGCCGCGGCTGGCTCGAATAAAGCCAATTCTACAGGTCCAATTTTGAACCACTTTTTCGAGCATATGGGGCCGTATGTCGGCAATAACGCCACGAATGTTGGCTTCCAAGTACCCTAACGTTTCTGGTTTGTTGGCGTAGACGAGCGACTTCACATATCCCCAAAGAAAATAATCCAATGGTGTCAAATCACACGATCTTGGTGGCCAATTGACAGGTCCATTCCGCGAAATTATGCGCTCATCGAATGTTTCCTTCAATAAATTGATTGTGACGTGCGCTGTGTGGCATGTAGCGCCGTCTTGTTGGAACCACAACTCATCCACATTCATGCCATCCAATTCGGGAACAAAATAGTCGGTTATTAGCTCCAATTGCTGTGCACGGTGGCGAATCGATTCATTCGGGTCCTCTTCAACATTTTGCTCTACAGCGGCAATTGTTTCTTCGGTGCGCACTGTTCGACGTCTCTGCGGATGCGTATTATCACATAGAGTAAACGTAGTGCGAAAACGACCCATGGTTAACCGAATTAATTGCTCTGATGGACGATTATGTCGACCATAAAATGGACGGAGCTTGCGGTAAACTTCGCGAACTGAACCATTATTTTAGAAATAAATTTGCACGATTTGCAAGCGTTGTTCTTTTGTCAACCTGTTCATGATGAAATGGCAAACCAAACTGAACATAAATGACATTAGAGTTGCCAGATTTGACCATAAAATGCCAGTTTTATCTCTATTCGAAAAACAAACCTCTAAAAAAAACACCCTGTACTTGTACTTGCACCGGGCGACAATTGTTCAAGGTATGCCCCTGATGTTTTTGTTGTTGTCTGATGAATGAAGGTATGTACGAGACAAGTCGCTCTAGTTTTCAGTAGAGAAATGGAGTGAAATTAGTATTAATGCGAAAGACTCCAACTCTCTAACTTATAAACAGAAATGACTTCACAGATTGCTATGTGTAAAATAGCATAAAATATAACTTAGAGAAAACTTAGAGTACCGCTGCGATAATAAAAAACTAAAAAAGGATCTTGTATAAAATTACTAAGTCGTTCAAAAGCGCTACTTGCCTACTTCTGCAAAATCTCTTCATAGTTTTTTTTCATTTAATTTTATTTAACAATTTGTCACACTCATAACATGCATTGTAATTACTGCATTTTTAATTATGAACTTTTCCATTGTTCTCTTGCTGAAATGAGGACATTCATATATTTTGACAGGAAAAAAAATGTATCTCATTAATCAACGACTTTTAACAAGTGAAAAAATAAATTTAATTAAAAATTACACTTTTTGTCACTTATTCAATTAGTAGCAAAATGCGAAATATCAATGAAAAATTTTAATAACATTCCGCTCTTCTTAACTTTTTCAGGTTTTTCACAACTTCATCATCGTCATACAGGAAATCCAGGAAGTATCGTTGATACGCTGAAAGAAAATCTCATTAATAAAATCTACATAAAATCAGTGAAGCAGCACGTTGGCGACTCAACTTAACTAAAGTTAAAAAAAAGGAATTCAATCGCATTAAAATAAATTGAAACATAAAAAAGAATATAATACGATGCTTCACAACGTGCGCCATTTGTAGCCAGCTGCCATTAAAAAAAAAAAAAACTTCAAGAAAACTCGGAAAATCTGCAACAGCGGCGATACAAAAATACGCTCAAGTAACGACGACGTCGACATTCAAACGAATCCGCAACGTAATAAAATAAAAGAAAATCAATCAATTTTTTGTGTGAAAAAAATAAAAATAAATTCAGTGCAACTCTTAAGGCTGAAGGCAAACCGATAAAAATAAAAAAAGCATCATTCACGTCATAAAATCGTTTGCTGCATGTGGTAAAAGTAACACAACGAATTAATCAGCGAGTCAGCCAGTCAGTCAGTCAATTCTCTCAGTGTATTATTGAGTGCGTACGCGTGTGATAAAGATAGTGCTTTGAAAAGTTAGAAAGAGAGAGAGTGAGAGAGAGTAGAAAGAAAAATCAGTGTTTTGCATGACTGCCCGAAATCAAAGCGGTGTTTTGTTACACATCAAAAAATCATTACGCAAGCGTAGTGGCAAAAAAATGAAAACAATTTCATGATACTATAAGTGGTCCGAATCAGTGATATTAAATTATTTGAGAATGCCTTCGACACCCTACGATCTGGTACAGGACGATCAGGATTTGCGTGTACCATTGCATGCAGAGCAGGCCTTCTTCCATGGCATAACATTTCAAGCTAAGGTAAGTGTTATTTGGGGGATTTTTTTTTTATATTAAAATAAATGAAAATGAAATAGTGAACGAGAATGGGAAAATACAAAATTTAACAAAACCTTTTATAAATCCAAGAATGTGGGCAGTGGCAAATTTTTCATTGTCTGAGTGGATATGTTTTGGGAATGAAAAATTTTATTTGACTTGAAGCTTCATGTTTAATAGCTAAGAAGACTAATAGCCGTATTAGCTAAACTCTATTATTTTTATATTTATTAATAGTTAAATGATTATTGAACTTTAGCCATTTTTCGCAGCGATCAACATTTTATGTAAAATTTTATAAGTTGATACAATACTTTATGTATTAAACAAACTTTGATAACAAAGGAAAAAAAAACAACAACAGCTCTAGAATACAGACATATGTTTCGATTCTTAAAATCTCATCAGTATATTTTTGGTTGATGTCTACGTCAGCACTCAAATTGCATCCGCCATATTAATGAAGAACAATCGAAAAGGTAATTTTTAATTTCAAGCAAATGTGGTTAAATTTTAAGTGAATTTTTAAGATCACACCATTGCGTTGAATTTTTTCAATTAGCTGTACCGTTTTCTTTGTTTTGTTTACATCATTAAAGCGAGACGCCACGTGAGTGGATTAAACCGTAGTTCTCCTTTGTTATCGCAGTTTCTTAAATTATTTGTTTATGTTGTAATGCACATCCATTGGCTGTGAGGCATTACGTGTTCAAAATTATGCGATCCTGGTGCATCGCAGATTTTGATGTTTCGGCGTGTTCTCCGTAATTTAGAAATTTTTGGTTTGTTTTATTGGCTTTCTTAATAAATATTAATAGTTAAATGATTAAAGTTTGTTTAATACATAAAACATTGTATCAACTTGTAAAATTTTACATAAAATGTTGATCGCTGCGAAAAATGGCTAAAGTTCAATAATCATTATATATTAATATTTATTAAGAAAGCCAATAAAACAAACCAAAAATTTTTATATTTATATAAATCAATAAGTGCTAGGAAGACAGATTTTTAGACTGAACTTTTCGCACGTCGTCAAAAAAATTTGCACTTTTTGTTTATTCAAAACGGATAACGTTCAGTCCATCCCTGAATCTCCCAAAGTATTATTTTTTATAATAATAAAACTAAATAAATAATAATTAAAATAATAATAAAAAATTAATGTCCACAATAACAATTGTGCCTAGCTAAAATGAAACAATTGTTCATTGGTAATTATGTCTAAAAATTTGTTGCTTTCAATTTGGTCCAAAATTTATAAAAAAGCGCCGTGAAAAAACTTCAGCGAAAAGTATATCCTTTTGGCGTTATTTCGGAAGAGAAAGAAGTCTAGGCTTTAATGATATTTTACAGCGGTCTCTTCAATTTCAGTGTAATTTTTTATAAGAGAAATCAACTCTTTTACAAAATGTAAAATTTTCATTCTAAAGTTCGTGTAGTTGCACAAAGGTGAGGGCATTTTCCATCGTTTTGTCTTTGTTCCATTTCTCTCTGCCTCCAAGTTGCCTCAAATGTCTATATCATTGATATTTTTCCTCCTCGTTTCTGATTCTGATTTTGGCTTTTTCAGACCAATTTGAACGTTAACTTGATGAGTGTATTGGTTTAAAGACGACTAAGTTCTAGTTTTTCATGCTTTTTGCTTGGATAAAAAATTTGTTGCGCACATCATGCACAATACAAATTTTTTGGACGTCTCCTTACAAAGCGATTACTGCCAACATAAAATTTTTAGGAAAATACCCGAAAAAATTTATTTTGCGGAAGAGTCCTTAAAGTGAAGCTTTTTTAAGAGGAATAAGAGGAATTAAATTAAATTTTTTCGTTCATATCTGCAATGGACTCATTAGTCTTAAGTCACTGAGCTGATTTTGACGTTCCTTTTGTATTACTCAGAAGATAACACATCGATATTATCTTTTGTGTTTTTTACCTCCTCACGGAGCTTAGGACCTCCACAAAACTCTTCTGAGGTTCACCATCCGTAGCAAGTGCTTTTAATTCTCTCCAACATTTCCCCAATTCACATAATTCCTGTTCTATCGATGATTTAGGACGGCCACAATTTTTGCTACCCTAAGGAACCACTCATTCCAGCTGGTGTGATAATGAGATATGATGAGATAATATAGTTTCAAGAGAAATTTATTGTAACTTCAAAAATTTTACCAAACTATTTGATATTTTCTTTATATAATTCGATACCAATAAATTTTCTCGATGTTTTTCCATGCTATTCGATAATATTTGCTTTTTATCGAAAATTTCGATACCTTTCGAAAACTTCCGATTTTTCGATTCGATGTTTCCGATGATTCGTTGTTTATCGTTACTTTTCGATATATTTGAACTTTTTCGATAGCACAAAAAAAAAAGTAGAAAATTACTGAGCTCTTAGTTATCTGGATTTTGAGACATTTCGAAAAACCCGGTTTTCAAAAACATAAAAAACCAAAAAACCAAGTTCCTCAAATCATTTTAATGAAAGGTAATTCCAACTCATACAACTCAAAAGAAAAGAGTTATTGCTCAAGGCAAAGAAATTCTCCATTTATAGCAGAAATTTAAAATTTTTTAAACTTTTAAGCTTCGTGATTGGAAAAATTTTTGTTTTAATTTTAATTAACTGATCAAAAGAAATATGCAAATTTACATACTCTAAAATATTAAATGCATTAAAAAAAATTATCAAATTAATAAGAACGTCCGCCCAAAAACTATATTTTAGGATCTATCGGACGTATTAGACTCAAGGTTCTTATATAGTAAATGAGTTCAAGTTTAAAGTTTTTCTTCTAAGACTATAGATATTTCTAAGAAATGTCTTGGTTTTTATTAAATTAATTAAAAAAAATGTTTCTACAAAATATAAAATCAGTTTTATATGAACTTTGCATGTTTTTGAAACATAAACTGACCGCAGAACTGATTGAAGAAATGGTTTTTGAAATCAATGTGCCAAAGCTACTCATGAATATGGAACTTTGAACTTAACATAATCCTTTTAGACTTTGAAGAAATGAAATAAAATAAAATTCTCACTAAAGTTCTTTCACAACCACGCCTATCCATGGACAATACAGCAAATATTTTTCAACTCATTAAAAATTCCAAATCCTTAAAGTATTGCAAATAAAAGCCAACATTAATAAAATTTCCACATAAAATCCAACAGTTACTATCAGTCGCCACAAAACCCATGTTTAATTGCTGCAAGTTACATTTGCTGCAATTGGCACAACATGACTCACTTGGCGTTGCCTTAGTGACGCATCACCCACGTGCAATTCGACCACTGTTGCGTCAAACACTTCACATGTTCATTGAATATGTTTTCCAGTTTCAGAGTTTAGTTTCTTCCAAATTTCGCTATTATGGTTTTAGCATTTGTTTCTCCCGGTTGCTGCTCATCGAACGTGTTACTGGAGCACCAATTTATTCACGTATGCATATTGTTATTTACATTCATATAAATATTGAAAAAAGCAACAACAACAACAACAACAACAACGACAGTAAAAATAATCGCCGCCGCACATGTTGTTTGAATTTTATTGCTGACGCAGTTGTGTAGTCAGCAGCAGCATGGTGGCTGCCTGGATGGCTGCTTGACTGCCGCATTGCAGTTCCATTCAGATCTGGTCATTTTTAGGTCTCCGCATCCATTGCGTGTGTGCGCACACGTCTGTATCTGACTCAGCTGCATAGAAAAATATTTAAAGATTAAAAGATTCGTTAGTCAAATTTTTGCATTTGCAATCTGCTGTTCATTTTGCTTGAAATTTATTGTATTTGCTTGTTATGGCAAAATTTCATTTCATGTAAAATGGTAAAATAAATTTTATGCAGAAAATGCTGCTGCAGCGTTCCCATAGAGAATTTATAGCGCTTGGCTTGTGCTGTTAAGTCCTTATGCTGAATGTTGATATATTGCTTAGTTAGTTCCTGGTGACGTAGTTAAAAACCAAATGGCATAGTTACTATAGGAAATAATATTGCGGAGTAATTTATTTTAGAAAATTAACATAAAAGCTAATGGGCCTTTGGAGTGCAGTCTGTTCTTGCAACTGGTAATAAACAAGCATTTATGATTTTTCTGAACTATGGTTTGCTTGGGTAAGGTTTGAACAATACGCATTTTCAACTTATTGTGAAATTCTTCAGTTTTATACCCTACACAGAGGTTATATTCACTTTGCTATTCCGTTTGTAACGCATAGAAGCGAGCGTGGCAATTGAAGAAATGCATATATGTATATATTCTTGATCAGCATCACCACCTGCGTCGATTAAGCAATGTCCGTCTGTCTGTGGAAATCAGGATTACGGGAAAACAATGCTAGCTAATTGAATGAAAATTAGCAAACTTGCACACCTTCAAACAAGTTTTTCGGGATTAAAAATGACCGAAATCTGTGCACGGACTCGCCTATCGTCCATACAAATATATTGATAGAGTTATTTGATGTCGTGTAATTAAATTTCTCAAAAATACTAGGAAAATCTTAGACGTATTCTGCAAAAAAATATTGCGAATTTCGACGAGAAGGCGTGGCACTTCCCATCTAAACGAAAATGCTTACAATGCATACAAGTAAAATAAAATTCGATGCAAGAATGATGCTTACAAAAAGCTTTTTCTGGATCAAAATTGGACTGGATTGTGCGATTGAGCGTATCACCGCCCTAAATTTTAAGACTAATTACGGCATATCTCGCAAATTATACAAGCTATTGTGATAAAATTGTGTATATGGATGCTGATCACGAATATAATAAATTAAACTAAAATTAAGTGGAATCGGAAAAGTGGGCGTGGCGTTATTAAATTTTTTTATTTTTTTTTTGACTTTTTAAACCTTTTCCGTATTTTTTTGACCTTTTCAATTTTTTTCGAGATTTTCAATCTCTTGACTTTTTTCAACATTTTTCAAATATTTTCCACTTTTCCAGCACTATCCAACATTTATCATTAAATTTTTTTCTATATTTTTTGGACTTCTTCAATTTATTTTGACTACAACGTTTTTCCAACCTCCATATTTGTTTTTCTTTTCAGTATTGTTCAACATTTTTGACTCTTTCAACCATTTTCAATGGTTTTCATTATATTGCATATTTTTTTAAATTCTTCAGAGATATTCAACTGTATCAACATTTATCAACCTCTTTCAACTTTCCTCGAGTTTTTCAACCTCTTTCAATTTTTTCCAACATTTTCCATTTTTTTATTCTCGAATTATTGACATTTTTAAAAATTTTCCGACTTCAAAATTGTTTGATGTTTTCAATATTTTTCATATTTTTTTAGATTTATTCAACATTTTCCATACTTTTTAGATTTTTTCAATCTCTATCCTCTTAAGTCTTTTTCAAACATTTCAACTTTTTTCGATTTCTTTGATTTTTTTATCAATTTTACTCAATATTTTTCCGACTTTTTGAACTTTTTTTATTCATTTCAGCTTGTTTCAAACATTTCAACTTTTTTCCACCCTATTTCAATATTTTTTATATTTTAGCAACTTTTTCAACCTCTTTCAACATTTTCCATACTTTTTTCAACTTTTTTCCACCCCATTTATATTTTATTCAATATTTCTCAATATTTCTCGACTATTTAGCTTGAATAGCTCTTTCGACATTTTCCATACTTTTTAAACTTTTTCAACCTCTTTCCTTTTCAGGCTTTTTCAAAAATTTCCATTTTTTCGACTTCTTCGATTTTTTCCACCTTCTTTCAATTTTATTCAATATTCTTCATATTTTTTCGGCTTCTTCAACCTCTTTAAATTTTTTCCATACTCTGTAGTCATTGGTTCAAAACGAAAAATCAAACAATGGTCGGTCTCCTGGTACTTTAAAGTAATGAAACCAAATTTCACATAAATAAAAAAAGTAATTCGATTAATCATCAGACCAAAGTTGGCGAATTTCGAATAGAGAGCGTAGTACCTGAGCTAAACATTTCAAAAACGTCTGACAATTTTTAAGAGTTATCGATATTTGACGATATACGTTAGTTTTCGGTGCTTTTATGGATGGTATTCGAACGTAATAAGTACTTTTTGAGTTGAGTTGGATTTTTGATAGCTTTTCCGCTCTGTTAGGCTTCCATCGATTTTTTGAAACTTTTCGCTTTTTATCGAGTTTTCAATATTTTTCTTACAAAAAATTTGGTTTTTAATGCTGCTTTCTGGATTCTCGTTGATTTGAGAGCCTACAACTTAACAAAATAAAACATTTGCCTAAAAGAAAATGTTTGTATCGAGCAAGTTTTCAATCATTTGACTTAATATTTAACAAATTTTTCCAAAATATCATCTCTGTTGATTTAAAAAGCTTTGATTTTTATAAATCACAATTTGATTTAATCTGCTTTCAAATACAAAATCAATGTCAATAAAATGTTTCCTCAAAATTGTTAAAAAATTAAATGCAAATCCCATATTTAAATGAGAAACTTAGTCTTTGCCCACAAAATAACCATTGTATTTAATATTTGAATAGAATATGGAAATCCTAATTTGTATTCAAATCCGGTCAAATTGAAAATGATATTGGATTTTATGAAAATGCAAATGTAAAAACGTTTATATAACAATTAAAACTGTATGCATACAAAATTGATACTATGCAAGAGAAGAGATAGAAAAATCATAGAAAGAAGTTTTCAATTAGCATTCAAAGTCAACATTCACAGACACACACACATATACTTACACAACTAATATGTAAAATAAGTACATATATCTATGCAACCACAGGATTAAAGTTCATGGCAAAATAGATAAAAACCCTGACTAAAGTCTAAAAGAGTTATCAACGTCAAATGCAGTTACAAAATGAAGGACAAAGAAAAAAGTAACTACATAATGTAAATTCAGAAAGTCATACCCATAGAAATATTATAGGAAGACTGTAACTAAAAGTTATGGCACATGCATTAGGGTGGCCTGAGGTAAAATGGAGCAAAAATCTCGTATTTCGTATCGTTTGCTTATTTAGAATTTTAAGGTTGTTAATGTTGTTTTTTCTTTGATATTTTGTATTTGTTTGAAAATTTAAAGTACCAGGAGACCGACCATTGCTTGGAAAAAAAATAAAAGAGGTTGAAAAAGTCGAAAAAATATTGAATATAATTGAAAAAAATCGGAGAAATCGATTAAAGCTGAAATGTTTGAAAAAGACTGAAGAGGAAATAATTTGAAAAAGCCCAAAAAGTATGGAAAATGTTGAAAGAAACTCACCCCTTTTAAGTCTAAGAGTATGAAAAACATTGGGAAATGTTGAAGCAGCCGGAAAATTTGTAAAAATGTCGAAAAAAAAAGAAAATGTTGCAAAAATGTTCAAAAAGGTTGAAAATGTCTAAGGCTAAAAATTCGGAAAAAATATTGAAAAACTCGAAAAAAGTTAAAATCGGTTGATAACTGTTGAAACAGTTGCAAATCGCTAAAAATGTTGAAAAATATGATATGAAAAACAATACCTAAATAAATCTGAAAGAGATTGAAAGAGTCTAAAAATGTTGAATGATACAATAAATGAAAAAAAAAAAAAAATGAAAAATATTGAAAAAAGTCTTAAGAGGTTGAAAAAAGGAAGAAGTCGAACAAATATTAAAAAAATTGAATAAGTTAAAAAAGGTTCGAATATATGAATAGAGCTGAAAAATTTGAAAAGATATAGAAAATATTGAAAAATGTTGGAAAAAGTCGGAAAAAGTTGGAAAAAGTTGGAAAATATTGAAAATAGTTGAAAAAAGTTGGAAAACGTTGGAAAAAGTTGGAAAAAGTTGGAAAAAGTTGAAAAAAGTTGAAAAAAGTTGGAAAACGTTGGAAAAAGTTGGAATAAGTTGGAAAAAGGTGGAAAAAGGTTGAAAAAGTAACATAGGTTGAAAATGTCGAAAAAAAATTGAAAAAGTCAAAAAAAAAAAAATATGGAAAATGTTGAAAAAGTAAAAGAGAAATGAAATAGTTGAAAATTGCCAAGCCCACATTTAAAATTCCGCCTACTTTTGGCTTAATATATTATATTCGTGATAGGCAATCGCATACATAATTTTAACACAATAGCTTGTATAATTTACGAGATATACTGTAGATAGTCTTAAAATTTAAGGCAGTAACACACCCTTTCGTACAATCCAGCCCGATTTTTATCCAGAAATAGCTTTTTATAAACACTATTCCGACACAAAATATTATTTTACTTGTATGCATTGCAAGTATTTTAAACATTTTGATTGCATGGGAAGTGCCACGCCTTCTCGTCGAGATTCGCCACCTTTTTTTTTTTCAGAGCTCGTGTAAGTTCTTCCTATTATTTTTGAGAGACTTGTACCCTTTTATTTTTTTTTTCCGAAAACGTCATATTTTGATTTGAAAAAATTAGTAGCACTCTTATGAACCACCCTAATAGTCACATACTATAATCGTACAAGTTGCATTTAATGACACTAAACTGACGATAGTTGAATGCTTAAAAATCAGCAAAGAAAATCAAGTTGAATGAATGAGAATGAATAAATGAATGAGCAAATGAGTGAAATATATCCCATGACATTAAAATAATGGCACAAAGTCTGCAGTAGTGATGAAAAAAACTAAGGAAAAAAAAATGAAATCAGCATAATTCGTGTTGTAGCATGCAAAAGCTAACAATGAACTTGGCAGCACTGTAATGGCAAAAACGACAAAAGAAAAATTGAATAGGAAAACAAAAAAACAAAACAAAAGCACAAAAGGTAGGAAAAATATAAAAAATGATTTTTGCCAAATTGCACATGACATGCAAACTGCGGTTGTTAACAAAGAGATGAGCGAGACCTAGAACTATGGGAAGTATGGTAGGTGTTAATTTCAGAAAAAAAAAACACCTTTAAGAGGAAAGAAAGTTTTATGAAACTCCATTTTACAAGAAAATTGCTCATCAAAAGATTTTTTCCTATTTCCTAACAAAATTAATAAGAGGTTGTTGTTTGAAAGACTACTTCACATTTGAAATTTTGAGAAAACTGTTTTATTTAGTTCCAGAAAGTGAAATCGAATCCAGAAGTTTAAATTCACTTGAAACACACCAGAGTTTCATTTTGCTTTCGGCGTCAGAGTGTTGTTTTCAAGAAGGTGCTTCATTAGTACAACATATGAACTTATTTATTTTGTGAACTAAGCTGACGGAATTATGGCGATTTTTTGATCACAATGCTTATAAGTTCTTAAACCCTCTCCACAGATTACGTCTATTTTCTAAAATCATTTGCAACGAGAACTTGACATGTACAAAGTCTAAAACGTTCTCATTTAAGAAAAGTTGACCCCAAAAACGGGTGTCAGCTAATGTTTAGGACATGATTCGGCAAGGCAACCCCACATACAGATTCTATTTAGGCTTTTCGATATCTATCATTTGGCACAAATTTCAAGCTTTTATCTTCATTAGTGAAAACTGACCCAAAAAACTGGTGAAAACCCATGTTTGGGACAGAATTCAACAATGCAACCCCATGTATTATGTTTAGGCCTCTTCGAGTTCTATAATTTGGCATACATTTTGAGCTGTTATGTGCTACAGTTTTAATTAGAACAACAAAATTGGCTAAAATTCGGGCATTTTCAGCCATCGGGACAGGCTTTGGCAAGGTAACCCTAGATATTCTATTTAGGCTCATCGAGCTCTATCATTTGGCATACATCTCATTCTGTAATCTTATACACACGACTTTTCTAAAGCCGGCTCTTCGCCAATGTTAGCTATTTGTAGTTTTGTTATGCATCATTCGTTTGCCATATACCCTTCCATGTCTTTCACGACTCCTCTGAAACGATTTGCACGGTGTCGAACGACACTTGGAGGAATTTCCTTCCAGGTTTTATTCAAGCCGGCTTTTAGAGCCTCAACTTATGTATGAATTTCAGCGAAAACAAGCAATAGCTTTCAAAATATTCACACGATAATAATCAAGCGAATTCAAATCAGGCGAGGACAATGGCCAACTCTTCCACGCAGCGTTTTTTTCCAAACAAATTTGAGTACCGTTTGCTCGATGTGATGGTGCGAGTCCTGCTGGAATGTTCACAGGTTGTTACCAAAGTGTTTTTGTGCCCAGGGAAGAAGTTCGTCCTTTAACATTTTTTGCTGATTAGTTCGTTGGTCAATCTTCTGCCAATGAGCGGATATCAATAATTTTCGGTGATTGTAGCCCAAACCATTATTCGCGTGGCTCCTTGACGCTAAGTAATGTGAAATTCATCGGAATGATCGCTAGAACATTGCTTTAACCAGACTCGATTGTTTTGTTTCTGTACGTATTGGTAAATGTTTTTTTTTTCTTGAAAATCCCATGCGCCTATAAATAAGTCAACAGTTTGCGTACTTTAACAGGAATCAGCTCTTGACTTTTGATTTTTCTGAAAGAATAAACTTTGAGCTTTTCAATGAGTATGCGCCTGACACTTAGTATATTCATTTCTTTTGCCATCTAATTCGTTGAGCAGTCTGGATTTCTAACTAATCGATGTCGTACTTGGCCAACGTTTGCCTGTGTCGTTTCCTGATGTCCTGTTCCTGTGTCCTCACATCGTTTGATGGTACAATCTAAAAAATGATTCGTTCACATTTGACCTGGGTAGTGCCCGATGAATTTGGATGTTTGATATTCCTTTCAAATGAAGGCGTATCATCAAATAACGTTTCATTTCCAATTTACACATCTTGATTATTCTGATACTCAGCATAAAATTAAGTAAAAATTGTTATTTTTTTTCAAAATTCGGGCTCCAACGATTTATTGGCGTTTTAGGCAGCTTTCATTTAAAAAAAATTGTTAATTTTTGACAAGATTTGCGCTCTCTAGCAAGTCTTGAACCAAAAAAGCACGAATTGGGACCAATGTCAGAAAGAATTTTGGATGCTTTCGGTAAAACGGTTCGGCGATTCGATAGAGACGGAGAATTCCATCGCCTAACCCGTATTACAATGTAGGTCAATTAAAGTTGTTGTAGTAAAGAGTTGTATTTATTTTACTATAGAAAAGCATCGTTTACTATGAAAAATATTATTTATTTAAAATATTGGTTTTTTTTTGTATGCAAAGCTAAAAAAATAGTAACGCAGCTTTTATTATTTAAATGCTACGACTACGTAGTTCCTACGACAAAATTGTGGAATTATTTGACCATGTAAGTTTTTCATATTGAAAATAAAAATCTTAATTATTCCATAAATGATTTCCATTTAAAAAAATGCATAAAAAAATATGCTTTTGAGTGCAAAACTAGTTTTACACAATAAACATTTTTGAAATATTACATTGATAAGATTTATTGATATTTTAAATATTTTATTAAAATTTTTTTTTCGAAGCAAAGCCCTAAACTAACAACAAGTATTATTTATTTAGTCGGCAATATGCCAAAAAAAAAAACTATACAATATTTCCAAAAACCGGAAATGATAATTTGTCAGCGTTGTTTAAAAAATAAATTTGCTATTTCCGTTTACATTTTCATGCATAAAGTAAATAAATAAATCTGATTTCATTAAAACTGCAACAATAGTTGACAGCAGCGTTTTGATGCGATTGACATTCAGTGAATTCTGCGTTTTATTAAATTGTCAAGTTTTGATTTTTAAATTTAATTTGCTAATAACAATCAATGGAGTAAAGTTTTACTTAAATTTTTATTTAACATTGATTTTTGTAATTTAATTTAATTGACATAAAAAAAAGGTGATATGATTTCATTGTTTTATTTCGCTTTGACATTTGAATAATGGAAAGAAAGAAGAGATTACAATCGTAATGTTGCTTTGTTTTGTCAAATAATTGTTGTTTTAATCTTAATCTATTGTTGTAATCATTTTACAAACACACGATACTTGAGCCGTCGTAAACAATTTGTAAAATGTTCGTAATAAACAAAATACACCGGCAGCTTTCGTGTGAATCAACGCTGATGTCAGAGCTGTAAGAGAATATGTCATAATTATAAATCAAGTTTTCGAAAAAGACATAATATTGTCAAGTTAATATGTTAATATAGTTAATATGGTTCAAGTTCTTACATATATTGTTAGCAATATTGTAAATAATAATGGAAAGACGAATGGTCATGGCTGTCCTTGCAAATAGTCACTCTTTTGACGTCCTCACATACATTAATGTCTCTTTATATTGGGAACTTTCAGTCCGATATTATCATGAATTGGGTACACCTTCACAAATTGTATGAAAATTAAAATTTTTTTAGCTTGAACTGAACCAAATAATGACATCTCCCGAATTGAACAGGTGAAACCATTCATATGAAAATATAATATTGATATAATGACAGGAGTTCTAGTGAAGTTTCAGAATTGTAGAGCAGGTTCACACATAAAAAATTTTGTTTTGAAAATGAAAAAGGTACCAAGTCACACACAGAAAGGTTAAAAAAGATATCCAATGGCATTTCGAAATTACAATCCATTTCAACAGTGGATTGGGCTGGATTGGGCTGCTTAAAGTTAAATCCACTATTGAAGAACTCATTTAATCATTAATAATTAAAGAGGGTTATTATTGACGTGATGTGATCGGTACTACTTTTGACAACTCTGATTTATTTTTTGTCATTCGGCATATACAATTTTTTTAAACATTTAATATGAGTTCTGTTGAAATAATCGAATTACAAATAAAGCGTTGCACTTCAATTTTAATAAAATTTCAATTTAATAAAATCAAAATCAAGTAGTTCTTGCCATTAATTTGCTAAAAACTTCATTACGTTTGTTTACTGCTCAATTGATATATCGATACGCACTCATGTAGCTTAGGAACACCGAGTATCATTAACATTTAATTAAAATCAATGTGAACTATTTAATTTCGAAAAGTTATTATCAATTGGAAATATATTGCTCTTCAAAGTTTATGCTTAATTCTATTATTATTTCTTTCACGATTTATTAAAATTCATTCTAAAATAGATTTATTTAATTGTTAGGATTTAAAGTAACAATGGAGAAGGTTAACTTTAAAAAACTTTCAATGTTCGAAAATGGAAAAAATTTTGATAATTTTTTTTATTTCAAGACTGCTTAATTTACGAAAATTTAATTTTCATTTAAGTACTTTACACCAAGGGCCTTCATTGTAACTGTATTCCGAAATTCTTACAGTATTTCAAATTAATTTCAATTCTTATTAAATTCGATATATCATCCTACTCATTTGAAATTTTCTTATTGTAGGCAAAGACTTTTGTTTACAAATTTCTACGCTCCTATAAACAATGAAAAAACCCTGCTGCGCTAAATTGCCAATAAATTTATTTAAAATATTAAAACGTTTCTTCAGCTCAGACATAAATTCAATACCTTAATGAAAAACAAATTTTAAATTAATTGTTTCAATTAGAACTATGTAGACGGTATATTTTGTATTTTATACAAAAATCAGTGATCATGAAATAATGAACTCTTGAAATCAAATAATGCTAGATTTGCGCTGTGTGCCATATTGATAGTTTCTAAATTAAAACTTATAAACTCTTGTTATATCCTATGTTGTAGTCTCTATAATGTGGAGGGTTTTTCTTATAATTTTTTCAATGTTTACAGCCCAAAACTTTTTTTTCACTTTCTTAAAGCTGCTTGTGCATAAATAAGATGACAAATTGATACTTATGATCTTTAGCTGCTTGTAAAAATCTGCAAGTACAGTGTAAATTAGATGTCAACTATAATCTTAACATCTTAAATGAATTAGCGAATCTGACACAAAATATACACCCAAAATAAAGTTACTCGAGAATAAGAAAACTAAATTAAAAAGTAAGAAAAATTTGTACAAATAACTCTGGTTCGAAAACAATATTAAATGTGAATTTTTCACTTTAAGGTAAAATTTTGGCATATCGATGGGGAAAAATTGGACTCTAATTCAAACGGTCCAGTCCTGGGTCCATGGCCAAAAGTTCTTTCCTAATATATGCCCAAAATGGGTTCTTCCGGGACCACATCAAGTCATGTTAATTTTAACCTTTCCCCATCGATTGAAGCAAAGAAATGTTTTTTTGAAAATGTACCTAAAATGGTCCCTTCCTTGGTACGTTGCCACATCAAATCATGTCAAAAATTGATTTTCAACCTTTCTCTATCGATTGAAGCAAAACAATTTTTTTCCGAAAATGGGTCCATAATGGTCCTTTTCTGCGTTCAAGGTCATACTTAGTTACGTTCAAAATACATTTTCAATCTATCCACATCGATAAGAACTGGGAACAAAATTTTCCCTTCCTGGGTCCAGGGCCACCCCCTTTTATGTTCAGAAACCATTTTTAACCTCTCCCCATCGATTTGCAGAGCAGAAAAACTATGTTTCTGGAAATGGACCCAAAACGATCCTTTTCTGGGTCCAAGGCCGACCCTTATTATGTTTAAGTCCCATTTTCGACATTTCCGAGTCGATTGGAGCAAAAAAAATTCGGAAAT
Source organism: Tricholauxania praeusta (assembly GCA_949775025.1). Lineage (NCBI taxonomy): Eukaryota > Metazoa > Arthropoda > Insecta > Diptera > Lauxaniidae > Tricholauxania > Tricholauxania praeusta. The sequence goes on from OX459028.1 coordinate 28,990,182, forward strand.
AGGCCCAAAAGTTTCTCTTCCTAGGGCCACCCTCAGCTACGTTCAAAATCCGTTTTAAGCCGTTTTCCATCGAATGGTTCAAAATGGCCCTTTATGAGGTCTGGTGCCATACCTAATCATGTCAAAAACCAGTTTTCGATTTTTCCCCATCGATTGAAGCAAAAATAAATTTTTCAGGTATGGGCCTAAAACAGTATTTTTCTGGGTCCAAAGACACTCTTAGATATGTTCAAATATCATATTCAATATTTCCCCATCGATTGGAGTAAACATTTTTGGTGAAATTCAATTTCAACCTTTTTCGCACTTGGTGCAATAATTATTTTTTAAATGAGACTTTGAGCACTACATTAGATGGGTCGACGACTGGTGACTTTCAAAATTTATGTTCGGCCTTTTCCCATCAATTAGCCCATGTTTACTTGTATCGTGCAGCCCTATTTTCATCACAAATCATAGCTAGAAGCTACTTCTAAAATCAGCTCAATTGCAAAACTCAAGCTGGCTCGCAAAAAATAACTCATTCGACTTTGAAAGTACATAAGTTCGAAATGATCTTGAAAAAATTAATGTTAAATTCATTACATTTCATGAATGTTGACTTGGTTTGCTTTTTTACAATTCAAGCTTAGTTTGTGCTTATTTTTACCGAATCGCTTGGAAGCGATCATACATCAGTTTATGGGATGTACAACGCCCGGCTGATCAATTCCACCCACATTTTCTATGGTGATCGATACCGCCACTTTTAACTTTCGATTCCTAGAAACGTATAAAGGACAAACAGAAATACATATAAACATATATGTTGCATTCAATTTTATATAATAGTTTTCATTTATCCAGTACCGCGTTTAAGCATGGGCTGTATCCTAGGAGCCCGCGCCACAAAGGGTGCCCGCACCAAAAAATTGATGAGCTGCAAATTTTGTTTGGGAAAAACTTTGATGACCTTTTCTTTTTGATCTGAAGTTAATGTTACTGTCTCTGAAACGTAATTGTACGCCACAAAGATACTTCAATACGTTTAGTTAACATTTAAATAAATATGTAATTGTAAATTTTTCTTTCGTTCGCATTGAATTAATCTCTCAAGCGCAAACAAAATTTGATTTTCAAGTGTGAAAAGTTCAAATTATTTTGCTCTTTTTTTTTCTTCTTCTGTTTGTTTCTCTTGTTTTTATCTATGAATTTCATTTTCCGTTTTGTTGCTGGTATTTGCTTGGGCTGTCTGTCTGCCCTCGTATTTAATGGGCTCTAATATCTGTACGCGTATCTATGCACGCACCTTTTTCCGTTTTGCAGAGATTTAATGGTCTGCATTTATTACCTTGGTAAACTTTGGTTTCCGAAACGCGTAAAGTTAATTTAAATTTATGTTACCCGTAATTTTTCTTTACATTTATTTAGTACTTGGGTCGTAAAATTGATTTTTTTTTTTGTAGTGCACATTTTCGGTTGTCTCGCAATGTGAAGTGAGTGACTTTTTTTGTGGATTATTTTTATTTATTTTTTAATAAGAATGACAAGTATCGTTTAAGTTTCTTAATCACCCGAAAATCATTTCGATAAATCTGAAAAATGCTTCATTAACGCAAAATTTTCTTATTTTCTGCTACATTTAATAAATAAAAATATTAATATTAATTAAAAATTTTCAACCACATGCAATGAATATTGCAACGCCACATTAACCATATGAAACAACCAAAAATTACTGCTAGGAAAGTACAAATATTTTATTTATATTTTTATACACCTTTAGTGAATTAATTAAACAAAAACGAAAATACAGCGAGTAAGAAAAATTTCTGGAATTTGTTTACAAATCAATTCTCTAAATACATGAGAATTTTCATGCAAACAAAATATAGAGAAAAAGACGAAAAATTGAATTATGACGCGCGGCACACGCAGCGCTGTCTTTTGAAGATATCAATTTATCGCTAGTAGTCCAGTGTCTGAGTGAATTTTTCTGCAGAGTTCTTTCAATAAATTTTTAGCCACCCATTGATTTTTCTATTTATTTTTATAAAAAAATGTAATTTGGAGATCAATACGCTCAGGAAAAAAAAATGTTCGAAGAATGTTTTAATGCCTTAAAAATAAACTTTAGAGAACATCAGACTTGTAAAGCTAACGTGGCACCGAATATACCAATAAATACACTTATAAAGATAATGATTAATACAATATTTGGGTCACCCTCTAAGCGCTAGGATCAGGGAGGTTCCCAGCTTTCTTTGTTTCCGAAGCGCTCAAACTCGATTTATTTTTTTTGGAAAAATAAAAAGAAATATCAAAAAGCGGCCTTAAAAAATCGTTAAAAATTTCAGTAAATTCATTAAGAAATATAAGCCGGCAGCTTATTATCACTAAAAAATATATTTTTGTTTCTGACTACAAGCACTGAACTATAGAATTGCGTAAATATTTTTCCTTTTTATTATCAGTTTATTAACGTCAACGTATAAATTTCTCTCGTATATTTCCAAATTTTCACAAGAAAAAAAAATATATTATATTCATTATGAAATATTTTCGGGAGTCTTTGCGCCATAATAACTTAGAAAAAAATTAAAAGATAAATAACACAAAATGAAAATAGAATGAAAAATAAAGAAAAACAAAAATCCATATAAAAAATATTGGCTTAGGCATAAAAAAATCAACAAAAGCTAAAGATTTCATTATTTGTATAGATGAAAAGAAATAAGAAAAAGAGAAAAAACACAAAAATAGAGCAAAAATATCAGACAATGAATTAGTAAATAAATAAATATAAATACGCCTACAAGCAAAGAACATACGCCACTACACCCCGCGAAATGAGAAATATATGTTAACTCATAAAGCAGATTGTGTCGTCCTTGATGTATGCGTATACAACGCAATATTTGATGAATTGCCATTTGAAGCAACCAAAGAAAATGAGGAAACACAAGGTTAAGAAGCGTTCATCATCAAAGGCGATATCTTTCTGCTAGAAATTAATATTTCATGTCCTACTAAATTATGGCTGTAACAATGAATTCACAGGGTGTGAGGTTTAATAGAAAAGACAATAATGTATTTTTTCGGATTTTCTATTTAATTCTTTTTATTCATTCAATGGTTTTTTTTTTTAGATTATAACATCTACGATACTGTCTGTTTATGTTATACAGAATAAAAAAAAATATACTTTATTTGCACAAAAAAACCCTATGGCCTGTGAGGTCAAAAATTGAAAAAATTAGCCTGGGGACACACAGTTGTTTTTTAGCGTAAATAATTTATTAAACGAGCCGATCGAATGTTTGTTTTGAGTTTCAGTGACTATATGCTGAATTAAAAAATTAAATTTTTGGGTTTAAACTCTGCTTGATCATACCTTTAGATGAGGAAGAAAGTAGTACTACAGTTTTGCCCTGACGATCGTATTTTAAAAGATATTTACATATAAAATAGAAACATTGACAAATATGTAGAATATTTTTATAAAATTCACAAAAAACCAGAAAAAGAATACAGAGAAACGATTTCCGCACAATGCAGATGAGAAAAATATTTTTTTATTATTACTGTAAGAATTTTTGTTTCCTGTGACGTCATTAATTTAAGAAAAGAAAAGACACAAATAATTATAATTAAATATTTAATATATTGTGTTTTCGACCAATTTCAAGAACTTTTTAATTCAAGCCATTATTTATGAAAATTACTCTTGGACGGTAAAAGTTTTTAACGTCATAAAAAACAAAAATTTTTACAATTAAAAAAAATAGTCTTCTGGATATTATGACCAATTTTAGGATCTTTTTACTTAGTCCGATTTTTACTGAAAATTGATAGCTTAGAAGTAAAAAGTGATGAAAGCTAAATATTTGGCCAAAGCTTAATTAAATTAAACCTTATTTTTTACCGTGTTTGTAAATTTAAGGTACTAAACGCTATCAGGGGACTGCCAACGCCGATTTTTTTTATTCATCGGGTATATTTTTAAGACTTAGTGTGTGACTTTTCATGACTTTTGAAATGACAACTCAAAATAGCTTACTTGCTTTTGATCTATACCTAGAGCTCTCCGATGTTGCTGTTCATTTTTTGTGGGTATTATTTAAGTAGTTGATGATTTATCATAGATTACTTCAAATTTTTTCGTTTAATTTTTATTTTTCAAAAGTTATGTGTTATAAAGGAATTAATCTTCAAAATATCAAATCTACGAATAAAGCACATAAAATATTAAAACGAAGAAAACTATTCTTCGTATATTTTTTTGCATAATTTTGCTTATGCCTATCTATAATATTTATATAAAATTGCATATATGGAAATGATTTGTAACGCTTTGACACAAAATATACTAAGCCGATTATAATAATTTTATTTTCAATACAACATATTTGTGCTAAGGAAGGTTATTGCATACATACTTTTTTAAAAATAGTACTAAGTTTTTGCAAAATCTCACACAAAAATTGTCGTTCGATTTTTCGTTGCTTATGCTGCTACTTGAATTCTGTGTTGTTATTGTTGTTTTTTCTTTTTTCTCGTTTGTATCGTTTCGAAGTTCAAAGAAAAACTCTCTTTCAATGGGTTTTTTTTTTTTGTATATATGAGAGAGATATGTTGAGATGTTAAGAGAATAATTTTATTATAAAAAAAACCGCGGGTACCAATAGTGTTTTTTTATAAAAATATAATAACTTTATTTTATTTCGAATTTTGACCAGAAATTTTAGGTACGTATATGATTGTGATACTTGAAGAAGAAAAATTAAATAAGTAAAAAGCAAATATCGATTTTTTGTAAAAGTGCATTTTGGGAAAAAGGTCAAAGTGTCCCTAAATAGCTCACACTGAGCTTTTGAACATTAGCAATTTTTAATGGTGTATTTCAATTTAAAAGAATTAATTAGTACTATAACTTTTGATCCAAAACTAAAGTCAAGAAGGGATAAGGGTCCATATGTAGGGGAGAAGTGGGGGTTGTGGGCATAGTTTTGTTTTCGGCTTATAATTACCGACCTAGTGCATATTATTTGGACATATGGGTATCTGTGTAAAGCTAGACACCTAAGCTAACTAATTATAAAGAAACATACCCGATTTCGTCATGCAAAAAAATTTTACATGGACTTTCGTAAAATCGTCATTTTGAGAAAAAATTTTTTTTAGGGGGGGTTATGGGCACCCTTAGAAAAAATGCTAAAAATGGAAAAATATGAAAAAAAAAAACCACAACTAATATGAACAAAATGACAGTTTATTAATCTCAAAGCCTGCATAGGATTTATTCATCGTCGGAAATACAATTTTGACATGTATAATAGCTTGCCCGCATGCCCGCACATTTCAAATGAAAAGCTCGATCGCAGATGTTACAATTGATGGAATTGGCTGCGGTCAATTGGCGTGGCAAAAATTTCAAACAAAACAAAATTCTATGGAACTAAAGTTTAAAAAACAATATCAATCATAGTAGGCTACGTTCACCGTTCATATTTTTTGGTGGAATTTTTTGTGATTTCGTGGAAAAAAACGGGTGCCCATAACCCACCCAATTTTTGTGCCCACAACCAACTTTAGCAGACATTTTAAAAAGTAATGAAAAAATGTTTATGCATAAATTTTTTGGTTCAAATCGATATTGTTCCATTCAGCATAATACTTCGACTAAATAAAAATACATTACACTTACCTTTCCAATCGATCCACTTTGATTGATACACTATTGAAAATGTCTGAAAAAAGTATCACCACCTTTTCAAAGCCCAAAAAAAACCAATTCGTTCATTTCCAAAAGCAAACGCGTCATTTGGCATGAATCATACATAGGGTAATTATCCTTGCGAATGACATTACCAACGAAACTCAATCTTCATTTTGTGAAAAGATATTTCTCCCACTTCTCCCCTACCAACATAGTTTCTCATACCAAATTAAAAATATCTGGTTGACACTATTGAAAGGTCGTTTTAAGGCTTCAATATTTGTTCGCAGTGTATTGACACATCGTGAGTCAAAGACTACATAGGTTTAAATATATGGCTTTGCTTCGTTTCTTAAAGTTTTATCGGGTCACAAGAAATGCTGTCGCCAAAAGTGCTGAAGTTGAATTTAAGTGAAATTTTTGTGCGAAGGCATCCCTTGTGATGATTTTCTATATAATTTAATATCTCACGTTTTTTTGTCTATTTTTTGTGACTTTTTCAACTTCTATTGAGAATTTTGTTTTCGATACTTTCGATATTTGATTTTCATCGATACTTTTTATTAATTTTCGATTAATTTCGACTTTTTCAATTGGTCGAAATTAAGAAATTACCGACTTAGTTGAAGTTTTCCGAAACTTTTCAACTTCTTTTATGTTGTTCAAAACTATATGATGTTTCGATTTTTGTCAATACAAATCATTGTTTTTCGATTATATCTGACTTTTTATATAATTTTTGAAAACAATCGATGCTTTTCGAGTTTTTAATATTTTTCTACATTATATCTTATACGATACGTTCACTGGTATAGGTTTTCTTTTTTAAATACTATATGCTACCTTTTGAATTTTTTGACTTTTCTGAGACTTATCGATATAAATGGACTTCGGCTTATTTGCAGCTTTTCAAAACTATTCTATACATTTTTAATTCAATCGATTTTTCAACGTTTTACATATATTGGTATTTTTCGACTTTCAGGGACTTTTTCGATGCTATACTACTCGAAGCTTTTCGATGTTATCAATGTATTTCGTTGTCTTTCCACTTTCACAGACTTTGGCGCTATACTTTTATATTCGATACTTATCGAGTGTTATCGAACTGTGGGTGTTTTTCTGTACAACTCGCTGTATATCGATATTTTTCGTCAATTTTTTACTTACAAAATCAACAAAACATTCGTATAGCTAGTTATATTGCTTTAAATCGAAAATCCTCCAAAAAAGTGAAATTAGAACTCTGTAATTTTTCATTTTTTGCAGAGTAATATATTATTCGCATTTTATAGGCATATTCGCTGGTTGTTCAGGTGTTTCTTTTTTTAAAGCATCAGATATACAAATTACTATTGAAGCTCTAATATTTTTCCTACATTACTTGCACGTTGGATTTACTTATTTTTTTTTTTATAAAATAAAAGAATACCAAAACATTAATGCAAATTTATCACTAAAAAAACAAATAAAAACATTGCGCAAAAGTTTATTTATCTATTTTATTTAATTTTGCATTGCACCTTTGTTCAGCAAAATTGCGTTTTCGTTTTCATTGTGAGCGATTTAATAGAATTTGAGCTTTCTTTTTTTTAAAGATTATGCCAACGTTTTTACACTTTTGCTTGCATTAAAACTTTGACATGAGCTTGAATAATTATGGTGCTTATTTTGCTTTGCAAAAAGTTTCTCAGAAAGTTTTTTAAGAAATAAAATTATCAACTGTTTAAAATGTTAAAATTAAAATCCTTGATAACGTTTCATACCTTATTTGCTTCGATGGGTATATGTTACTTTTCAAACTTTTTGTTATATATATTTGTTGATAGTAGTTTTTTTGAAGTTATTAAAAATGACTATGAAATATTAAAAATACATTTTTCAACCCTACTTTGGTCTTTTCTTCTCTAAAACAAACCTTTTCCATTATAACAATCAACAACAACAGCAAAATTTACATAAACTCTACCAAGCAAATAAATCGGATTAAATAACCTTAGGTATCCAAACTATGTATAATTTGAATTGACACTTTCATTTTAATGGCATAAATTAAAGTAGAATCCAAAAGAAGAGGGAACCAAAAGGATTATTGGAAATTGAAATTTAGTAGCAAAGTTATTATAAACTCAACCTGCATAACATCATCGTCGTCCTGATTAAACGTCATGGTTACGTAGAACGTAAAACTTTTGAGCGTGCGGCAGTAAAATGCAAATAAATTGGGGGAAAACTGACCTTTGCTATCGAGAACGGTTCGTTATTTAGTTTAAATATAAAATATTTATCCTAATACTCATGCAGGAACTTGTGTATGTATATATCGAATTGACCTTTTTAAAAGTGTGCGTGTATGTAAGTGCGTGCATTTTTAGCCATTGGCATTAAGGTGCTTAATAACAATTTGCTATTGAATTATGTAAATGCTAAGCCTTTTAATCATTCTGCTCTGTAGTGAAATCCCTACAGTTAGTAATTTAGTTCACCTTTTAAATGTGAGTTAGTTGGGTTTTTTTATTTAAATGAATTTTGAGTCAGTTTTAATATGGGAGTAGTTTTCAAGTTCAAAGTTTTTTTTTGTGAGCAATTCTTACTTTTTTTCCCAATTTTGCTACTTTTGATTTTCTTTAAAAGTTTTCCATTTTGTGATATTTTTTCACTTTTATCAAAGTCTGAAAAAAAATTATCACACAATACATAAATAAGGGAAAACTTTTCGAACAAACATCTTAGGATATGCCCTGGAAGGGCAATTTGATTATGATACTGGAGCACCCAAACTTTTGTCTAGTGTATTTGAATTTTTTTAAGCGCTTAAAATTTAACATTTTGAAACTGAATGATTGCAGTTGAACGGTTGGTTACTGCATACTAAAACCCCCAAAAGTTTAAAAATTCATACACTCGGGACATGAAAACCATCATAGAAGAGGCATTAGATTTCTCCTGAATTAGATAGCATCGCCAAGAGGCAGTCGATTTCTTCCAGAATTATCACAATACTTTTCAACTAGAGTAACACTGGAACAAACATATGCCCCGACAAAAATTAAGCAGTCCGAATACTGTTTCTACAGGAAATTAGTTTCAACGCTTGCCTCTATCATCAGACTGATCATTACTGGTGATTTTGATGCTTACGGTCATGACGAGTTCTCTTACAATGCTAAAGTTATCCTTGAAAAGTGCTATGAGGAATAAAATTAGGATATTAAATATAGCTACAGGGCTGATAAGAGAGTCATGGCAATTCGCTCATTACTAAAACCTCAGTGAACTCTACAGCATATGTGGGCAAAGTCTTAGAAGCAGGAGCTACTTATAACAGAAGCATCAAAAACAACAACTACAACAACAGAATAAAATTCCATCGATTTCGATAAAAAAAAGAAATAAAATTCAGCAACAAACCAAAAGCCCATTTTAAGAATCAAACAATAACAACATGAGTGAAGAAATACAAGTACACTGATCAAACGAAACGAGAAAAGCTGTCCTCAATGTGCGCATTGTTGTTTCCTTGGTCGTTCTTTTCGGATTTTTTTTGAAAGATGCAACAATAAAAATAATAAAAAAATTATGTGTGCAGTTCACACGTGATAGAAGGGAAACCTTTAGAAGAAATAACTGGTAACAGCTGACTATCTAACACAGTCTGTTGTCTGTACTGTACACTTCGAGTTTTTTTTAAAAAAAAGTTTTTTCTAAAACTACTAAGACGCACAGAAAAAGTAGAGAGAAATTTGCTTGCGTTATTTTATAGCGTTTTAAGATAAAGTAAAATATGTACACTAAAAAACTTTCTGTGAAAACTATTTTCAGTGTATTTTACTTTTTTTAATGTAGGGGAACGCAGGGCTGACCTTAGCACTCAATTTCTGAGAGCACTAGTAATAACCCAGGCTTTAATCTTCTGGCTTCTACGCCTTCTCTCTCCACTTGGCATTGGCTGAGTTTGTTAAGTTCATTCTTCGGCGTTGTAAAAAAAAGAGCAAATGTCAATAAATTGAGCCAAATCACAAATTTCTTGTGCATATAAGTTTTGATATTTGTATAACATGTTAGTAATTCTTTACAATCCTTTTTTTTTTTGATGGATGCTTAGTGAAAAGTTTCCATACTTTGTTAATGTGTTTTTCATGTAATTATTTTAATCATAAAAAAACGGTGATGGGGCAAGTATTAACAAAGCTATGGGATAAGATTTACCACTATTAAAAGCTGCTTAAACTTACCCTTACACTATAACAACTTGCCGCTGGTTCATTTCCGTATGCAAAATGCTCAAATAAATACGAGTAATAAAACAAAAAAAAAAAAAGATTAATTGTGTTGCCATATATTTTTGATTATTTTAGGTTTGTGTCTATGATGCTTCAAAGTTTAGCAAAGACAAAAAAAGCTGAATCAATTGAACCAGAAATTGAGCTGGTTAACACATTTGTATGAGATTTTGGTTTAACCAAAGCAAATAAAACATTGTATTGAAAGACAAATTTGTAAAAATAATAATTGGCTTAAAAGCAAAAGTTAATTTCCCAGAAAGTGTTAAGACTAGCCCCATCCTCCCCTAAAAAAACTATTAACAACAAAACACTCAATTTCTGTTATTCTGTAAGTCTACTAGTTTTTCTGTAAAAAATAACTTTTATATAACATAAGTGCTCGGTGGCACTGGGTTTAACAAAAATTTTTTTGGTCAATATTCTTATTATTATAAAAATTTTAAGGTACCAAACTTCTCAATTGCTATAAGCTTTGGAAATAACGGACAGTCTAATATAATTGCAATACATTGGCCACAATCCAATATTGAGAGAACTTTTTCCTTCCAAATTTTAAACCACTAGCCCAGCAGCTGTTTTGGCATTCAGCTGTTGAAGCATAATAAATGTTATACAAAATTTATTACAAACAAATAAACATATTGTAAAAGTACATATGCAAGGACTATAAATTAAATTATAAATGTCGATTTTATTGTAATAAATTTTATTTTTAGTGTAATTTTTTGGATTTTGTAGTTTTTGGCATAAAATGTGCCAACATATTCCTAAATGCGGTGAAGTAAAAAATAATACATTCAAATTGTTTGTACTATACTCAATCATGCTGTAAAACGGTAACTGAATTTTTATGATATCAGTAAATGTTTTTCTAAAATTTTTAATCCTTAAAGAAACTTCTTAAAATAATAAAAAATATTATAATTTTATAATTCATAGAAGCGAATGCATGTATTTTTAATACATCTTTACTGTCGTGGTTCTTGCTGAATTTTTATACTTCGAAACTTTATGTAATTGCATAATTTATATATTTCATAAAAGAGCGACTCAAATTTCAGCTATTTTTATAAACAAATTTTGGGCACCCGGAAATTTACAAAAATTTAAATCAAGAGTAACAGTTTGAAATGCATCGACCACTTCAATATTTATCAAATTTTCTCCACATTTTACGATGAAATAGACTACGTCGATAATATAAGATACTTATTGATTTTTCTTAATTCAAATTAAATTTTATTTCTTGCATAAAATCTAAGATAAACGCTTTAAAAATTCATAAAACGAGCTTAAAATGCACTTAACCGCCTTGTGACGAGCCCCCTAAATAATGAAAATGAGCATAAAAAATTAACGTAACAACATAAAAAATAATTAAACAAAAAGTTAATTAAGCTATTAAAAAACAACAACACAACTCAAAAGGTTCATTTGCCCACGTACACATGTACACACACACATTCAGTGGAAACTTCAGAAAACAATGCGGTGCTTGACCTCTGTTGCTTGGAATCCCGACAAACAAAGCCAACAAATTAATTCACTTTACGCATTAAGTATTCATATTAAATCCACATGCATCTAGCAGTGGTATAAAAGAGATAAAAGCATTGAAAGAGTGAGCAGGAATGAGAGAAAGAATGTCTGTAATGCTGCAAGTTGGAAGAATAAAAATTAACCTCTTCAATCCGAAATATATTAAACATATGCCACACAACTTTTCATTTTGATTGTGGGTTTTTTTAGAAAAGTTGTTCAATTTATTCAAAGAGTTTTTCAGATGCCTACCTACTTGCTTACCATACTCAATCTCTGTAATGGCGCTTATTTTCTGGAGATATGTTAGTCTCCAAAAACTAAAAAAAAATGCTCATAAATATTTTTTAAAAGTACGGTCGCATCGAAAGTGACGAATAAGGGGTTTATAAAAAATATATAGAAAAAGACTGAAATTAAAATAGTTTTGTGTGTAGAAAGGGGAATTCCCATTTTATTCTGTAAGTTAAGTTATTCTAAGAATAGTTGCGTGTTAGGAAGTATGAATTGAAAAATTCTTTACATGTGATTTTCTGTGGAAAAATCCAATCATATGTAGCGACGCAAATCGAAGCATCGGAAATAGTATCGACGCAAATCTAATTGGTTGGTCTCAATCAACCAGCCATTCGCAATGGGATGCTTAATAAGAAATACTAACCAAAGTTACTTTCTCAGTTCAGTATTTAGTGTATTTCCACTGTTATAACTATACAAGGTCATCCGATTCCCTTAAAATCGAGTTTTTTTCATTTTCCTGCGCATCAGTCATATCGAGCTACTGAGAGCAAGATAAAAGTCTCCACTCTGAAAATTTTGTGACTACCAAAGGACATTTTGACGAAAACTTTGAGACCAGATGAGAGAAAAAATTTTCAAGATATGAAAACTAAAAAAAAACAAATGTAATTGAAAAAAAAAAAAAAAATCATACTGCGCATGCGCAAAAATTTTTTTTACTCGCGAGGAAAATATTTTTCAGGAAACAAGAAAGAACATTTCTCTTAATCATTATGTCATGAAAATGCACTCATTTCGATTTATTTACGCCTGAAAATCATTGAAAAATGGGAAAATCGGAGGGATATCTCGGGTTTGGCGCAAGCGATTGGTGTGGAAATTTAGGTGGGTCATCGCAAGCTGTTTAAGAAAAAGTTCCCGGGGTGAAAATTGTTTTTTATTTTTCGTCCAAAAATTTCATATGGAATCACTGTGCATTCCCAAGTTATTTACCAAGGCCAATATCTTGAAAACAAAGTAAGATAGCGTTAAATGATTTATACAAAAGTTATGAAATTTCTATGGGGTTAAATAACAATGATCTTGCTTTTGACTTTGAAACTAATTTTCAATGTCAACTTTGGTTTTTTAAGGACAAATCTTTACTTTTATTGAATACTTATATTCCAAAGAAAATAATAGATATCATTTCTTCAGTTGTTCTTTCTCAATAGTTTTTAGCGTTATTGATAAAAACTATTTTGTTCAAAATGCTTCCTTTTTCGTCAATTTTTTCTTCCAAACATCATCAACTTTTAGTAAAAATCGCAATGAGTACAAAGTTTTTAAAACTGCTCAAAATATTCTATTTTTTTTATTTCGTGTGTGACGTCATAGAAAGAAAAATGTTACTGTTAAAAAAAAGTATTTTTCTGAATATTTTTAAGTTGACTATGCCGAAACTTATTTTTTCTCCTCTACATAAGCTGACCAGCGGCAAATTGATGAAGTACTCTGATTTTTTATGTATGAAAAGCTATACGCTTTTTGTTTATTTTGTTTATTTGCTTCCTGTCTGCTTGCTTTGTATATGGAGCTGTAGGTAGTCAGTTTGCTGGCTGCCTGCTTTGTATATGGAGATGTAAGGGGTTTTACCTGGTGGATGCATACTTTGTATGTTGAGATGTAGGCAACTCGGTAAACTATAGAGGCACTTAGTAAGTGATATTTAAAGGCAGTCTGCCTTTCCCTTTCTACACATTGTATATAGAGATGTAGGCAAGCTGCCTACAAAGCTGTCATCCCTTTGTAAAAGGAATTTACTGTTGTGGCTGGAGTTGTGAGGATTACTGCCTACAACGAGTATAACTATTCGTCGATGTTGTGTAAAACATATTTGCCGCTGGGAGATTTTCTACTCAGAGTTTTTTTTGAATTTATTTTCCTTTAAATATTTCTATTAGCAATATTCAGCTTTAGTGCGAGTCTTTTGTCTCTACCTTTTTTTTTCAAAAATTCACTATATACAAATCAATTGATTTTAATTACAAAATTAAATTATATTTTCTAGCGTTGAAGAGGGTTAAACACCAAAGTTGCTCAAAGTAAAGAAAGAGTATTCTTGTATTCACCATAATTCACATTTCTCATAAATAGCATCAAGTCATTCACAGGTGTTTGTGTAAAAATTCCACTATGCAATTAGTAGCTCAATCCCCATTTGAGTCTGCTACCAGCGGCTATGCTGTGTAGTTGTGTTCGTAAAGTTGAAGTATAACAAAAATTAGTATGCCATCGTTTATACGTGTCAAGCACATGACGTGGCTCACCGCTTCAGATTAAGAGTTCTCTTTCCTGAAATGTTGTTACACTTTGCTCATGCTCTCTTCATTGATGGTAATACATTGCTTTCGTTATACAGCTAATGTTTTGACACGGTGTTCCTTGACTTATATTTTGTGTATTTACTTTAATGTTAAGTATACAAGTCACTTCTTCTGGGGAGTCACTGCTTATACTTTTTGGCTTCTTCTTCATACAATAATTCGAGTCTCGGGGGGATGGGTCATAACCTTTAGAACCCACTCCTTGTATTACACTACCCTTTGCAATTTTCTTAATTTCTCTGCACCTACACCTTGACTACTTTGAGTTATTGATAGTGTTGCTATTGTGGCAGCTGGGTATGGCCGTGTAGCATGTCCTGTTGGGTTAAGTCGTGCTCCTTGCTTATAGAGGTCACTGTAGTGCGCTTTACAGCGCGAAATAACACGTCTAATTGAAATAAATTGCAGCGTCAGCTCAATGGTGCAATTTGTTTTTACGAGCATCTTGGCTTAGTTACTTTTGTATGCAAGGGACAGGTTGGGAATTTTTGCATATATCTGAATGTTTGTGCATTCTCGAGGGAAGTCAATATTTTTTATTCCAAACTTTTATTCTAAGTTTTTATATTTAAGTTAAGAGCTTAGATTTCTTGAAGTTTTTACGTTTTGTTCAAATATATATTTTGTCTTAAGGTTTTTTGAAATATTAAATGTGAGCCAAGACTTTTCAACTGTTAAAATAGTTAAAAAACATAGCTGAGAGTTTATTTTGAATTGCCGTACCATAAATGTACATACAGCTGTTGACAGCTAATTGGAAACAAAAATCATTCTTTGTGTTATTGGTAGTTTTTCTCATTTATTTTTCAATGTGTACCAGCAAATTTATACATAATTTAAATGTGTAAAATATAAGCTTAAAATAAAAGAACATAATTGAATTTAAATTCACAGCGTAAAAAGTTTTTTTTAGAGACTTTCTGCTCAAACCTCAGGTTTGACTGAGCCAACTAATTGGAAACGAAAAATAAAATTAGTAAAAAACAAAAGAAAATCTTGATTAAAGGTTCCAGAAATGATATTGTGATATTGTCATTGCTTGTAGAAACACTTTTTAGAAAAATAAATGAGAAAAACTACCAATAACACAACGGATGATTTCGTTTCCAATTAGTTGTCAACAGCTGTACATATAGTGTTTTCAATTTGTTTTGTTTTTTTTTTGCATGTGAGATGGAAGTTGCCTCACTGATTCGTCATTTAACACCAAAACCTCTACTCCAAGCAACAACGTATACCTCTTCATCATCATATAGCATCAATCATAAATTAATGTGGTACATATGGGGCATAATTTGCCAAGTGTTCCAGCCGAAAAAAAAGTTATTTAATTGAGCTGAAAATCATGCTTATTGTCGTCCTCTTGATTGATATTTTTTACACCAAAAATTGATTCATTTGTGCAAATATAGACTGAGATGGAGGGAAATACCTTTTGATTCAACAAAAAGCTATTGTAGTAGCATTTCATTCATAATATTTTGAAAATAACAATTAAAATTTAAAACCACACGGATTTTTTGAGGTACTTCTGAGGCCAATTTTTGAAATCCTATCTATATTCCTTTTATTTTCTATAGCTCGCAATCCATTTCTATTATTTTATGCTTCTTGATAACATTCCCTAAATTACTGAAGAATCACTGTATTCAAAAATATCTTCTGCACAAGCAAAGAATCTTTTTTTGTGTAGTTTTTATTTCATTTTTGCGAAATACAGAAGCTATTTCACACAGCCTAGTTGTCAACGGAAATAAACTGACACATTTACAAACACACATTTGTACGTTTGCATGTATGTATACAAGTGTGCATACAAAACAAAATGAATACATTAACTTAAATAAAACATCAAACGAAATATTTAATTACGAAAGACAAAAACACAACAGAAAGAAAGAAATTTAATGAAAAACAAAAAAAAAAAACAATTAAAACAACAGCAACAACATCAACAAATAATAACAACAATAAAAAGCGCAAACTTTCTGTAGCGTGTTAATTCGTCATGTTTACTTCACACGTCGCGAATACAAGTGAAATTAGCAGCACCTACACTAACATATGCACAGCACTCACCCATCTACATGCAAGCAAGCACACATACAATGGCAATTCGCAAAGCTGATGAAACTAAAGAATACAAAAGTGTTTCATAAAATAAAATTTAATGCAAATGGAACTACAACACGTGCTGCTTAAATAAATGCATATAGTTACACTTACCCTTTGTATTATGTGTAATTTAGTCTTTGTGCATGTGTGTGTATTTGTGGTGTGGTATAGTAACACGCATTGTTTTTAGAATTTTTCTTGAAAACTTATTGGGTGAAAAAGCGACACTCAAGATAAAAACATTTTAAGAATTTCAACTTGAAGTACGTTTTGTTTTTTATAGAAACATCTAGCTGGTCCAGCAGACGTTGTTCCACCATTTCTGATAGGTTGCGTAATTGAGTTTCATTTAGTTAAAGTCCCTTCGAAAGACGAAGCTCAACACAGCTAAATTGCTCCAAAAAGATGGTATTCAATGCACTTGACCGTTTCAATAAGTATGACACAGCAAAAAATTTTCCTCCCAAAAAAAGACCTCGTAAGACTTCTGGGTACAAGGATCGCCAGATTGTGCAGAAGGCAAAATTGGATCCTCGTAAGACTGCTGCAGTCCTCAAATGCGAAATAATTGATCAATATGATGCAGAAATATCCAAACGAACTGTCGCCCGTCAATTGGTTGAAGCTGAACTCCATGGACGGATTTTACTGATATATGAGGCGTGACACTGCCCATTTTTTGATTTAAGCTTACTTTCGCCAGTACTTTTAAGATATGCACCAAGTTTCATTTATCTGTACCAAAAATTTGATGAGACATAATGATTTTGATCTGAATATTATATGGGGGCGTGGCATTGTGCATTTCGTTAGAGTTTGAAACATAAAAAACCCTTTTTTCAGAATATTTTTCTTGACTATGTATGGTATCAATATGGCTGCTGTGGGAATAGTGGTTTTTCAGTGACCAACCAACGAACACTTTCTTTATTTTAACTTCCCCAGGCCAATATCTGAGCACTAAGTCAGAATGTGATAAATGTTTTAGACAAAAGTTATAAGGTTTTTAAGCAGTCAAATAACAGTGACATTTGCTTTCTCCTTGGAACCAATTTTCAATTTCAATTCGAGGACAACTGTGATTTTTAAAATAGACACCTATATTATTTATCGCAGATTTGTATTCTATAGGAAATAATTATGTATGTTTTGTATGAAAAATTTTTCTCAAGGCTTAATTTTATTAATATGTAGTCATCTAAAACATATTAAAAAAAAATTCACATTCCACAATTTTCTAAAAATATAAATACGGCTTTCGAGCTTTCCACATAATACCCCTACATAAGAATCTCTCATTGGTTAACCTTCAAGTTGGCATACAACTTTCTAAAATAAAGAAACCGTCTTAACCCAAAGAGGCTCATATATCTTTAGAATTAGAGCAAATTGAGCAACACTGTGGTCATCATTGAATGAAGCAAAAACGTCCAAAGGTAATTCACTTCAAAATATGCTCCCCTCCGTTTTCTGGGTGAGAAATTTGATGAGCGTAACTTTTTATTTCCCGTAAATGCAAAAACCCTCTCATTTTGAGTAGTTTTTTGTGCTGCGGTTACGAGGGCTTAGGTTATCGAGTTGATTTTCGCCAGCCAGTGATAATAGATTTTCTAACAACACACGAAATTTTGCATTTATATCTTAACTTTGAATTTTTGATTGGTGTCACGCAGCTTTTTTTTAAAAATATTTTAGAACTCATTTTATTATATATTTTTTTATTAACAATCACTCTTATAAAAACCATTGAAGCTATTTCGAAATAAAAAAAAAGTAGTCGTTAGTAATACGCAACAATTATTTTTTTCCACCTGAACATTGAAGTTTTCCTTAGTTTTTAAACATAAAAATTTGCTTCCAGCACTGTAGCGTTTCTTAAGACGTTAAAGTACTGATTGATACCTTTAAAATGAGATACTTTATTACCGGCGGAAAAAAAAATTTTTCAAATAATTTTTTTTTTTGGTTAAAAGTTTTCTCCCAAATCACTGCAAATTTTTTTTTTAAAATAACTTCACCTATGATATTTACCAACTCCGCTCATTCCGAATGCATTAACCTACAATATGTAGACGTTTATGGCATATTTTTATTTATAGTATTTTCTTATTTCTGATTAATTAATTTTAAATTACTCGTAGTTGGAGATATGCCAGCGTAAAATTAATTGTTTACCAAACTGTTTACTGGATAAGAAAACAAAAAGAAAATATTTCGCATATGATTGAGTTCTTTTGAAAATTTGTAAAATTTTTCATAATGCATACTAAACTACACACTTATAATGAGTTTAAAAATAGAAAATATTATTCATTTTCCAATGTAAGCAAATGCATTTGCGGACTTTCACATAATCAAATTTAACGAAAACTAATTCAAGCTTATGTATTTCATCGCCTGAGAGTAATTGGCACATAATCACCCTTTCGTTACTTTTAAATAAGAAATGGGGGTCTTAACCCCCTATTTAAAAAAACTGCTCTGTAATATATAGTGTCATGTTTTCCGTAAATGTCGTACTTAACTAAACTAAACAGACTATCAATGTGAGAAATTTTATGTAGACAAAAATTGATTAAAAAAAAAATTTTATTTTACTTACATCACCTCCAAAATAAATGGCACAATTAAAAAAATTTTTTTTTTATAATTTCTAAATAAAATTAAATTATTGCTTGAGTAATTCCATTATATTGTTAAAAAGATTTCCGTAATTTTTATTTAATTGGAAATTTTTATTTAATATTTCTCTAATTTTAAATTTCCAATAAGACCAAGAAAACTTTTAAAAAAAATTAATAATTGATAATTTTATTTAAATAAAGATAAAATAAAATTTAAGAAAAAAATAAAAAATAAAAAAACTTTAAATGTCTGCGTCTGTTTCTGAGTTTTACATCTCAACGTATTTTTAGATTTAATTTTTTTTTTATTTTTCATGTTGGCCTACATTATTTTCAAGAAATTGGAAAAAGAAACCAATAAAAAAAAGTTATTTTTGGCTCTTGTTCATGTGCAAGTTGAATTTTATCAATTTCTACGACTTCTCCTATAATTTCTTTCTTAAGGTTTACGAAATTTTTGTTTAATGTTGAGATTGCATAAAATTGAAATAAAAAATACATTAAATATTTTAGCATTTTATTAATAAACAGCTCTGAGTAATAATTAGGAAAATATATAGGTATAGACATAGGGTATTTTTACGGAGACAGCAATTTTTGTAGAAATTTCTGTGTCGTTATGACATTAACTTTTATGAAATTTATAATATTTGTCTAATCAATACTTTATAAAATTATATTGTTAGTGAGTTATCAAGGATTCAGCAAAAAAGTTCATATTAATGTAGCGTTAAAATCGGGGTTCCATCAAAATTTCAGCACTGAGATGGAAAAACAGGCCCTTTTAGAGACTTTTTTACATATGAAAATTGTTTTTTGTTGCATTTATCAGAGCTTTCTTATAATTATTTTCTTGCAGCACTTGGCTCTTAAGTATTTTCTTCGATTTCCAAGAAGCTTTAAAAGCATTTTGTTATTTTAAGGAACACAATTGTTGAAAGCTATGTAGAAACGCTAACATTGTAGTTCCTCGCATATTTCTTTGTATCATCCCTTTTATATTGAACTAGAGCTGTTGACAACTAATTGGAAACGAATTCATTCGATGTTTTATTAGTAGTTTTTCTCATTTATTTTTCTATGTGTACAAGGAAATTTATACATAATCTAAATGAAGAACATATAAGCTTAATAAAAAGAACATAATTGAATTTAAATTCATAGCATAAAAAAATTTTATGAGAGATTTTCTGCTCAAACCTCAAATTTGACTGAGTCAACTAATTGGAAACAAAAAAATAATTTGCAAAAAATAAAAGAAAAAATTGATAAATGCTTCCAGAAACGATATTGTGATGTTGTCATTGCTTGTAGGAAGACTTTTTAACCGAATTTGCTTATTAGCATATCATGGGTAGTGGCCAAAAGTTGTACACCGGACATGCGTAAGTCAATTGTTGAGCTTCGAAAGACGGCCATGAGATATTAGGCGATGGCAACACAGCTAAATTGGTACAGAAAGATAGTATTCAGTGCACTTGCAATGCATTTCGATAAGTATGACATAGCAAAAAATTTACCTAGCAAAAAGAGACCTCGTAAGACTTCTGGGTACAAGGATCGCCAGATTGTGTGCAAGGCAAAATTGGATCCTCGTAAGACTGCTGCAGACATCCAACGCGAAATAATTGATCAATAAGATGCGCAAATGTCCAGACAAACTGTCGCTTGTCGATTGTGTAAGGCTGGATTTCATGGACGAATTTCACGCAAGGACCCATTGGTGACCGTTAAGCAGAGGAATAACTGCATACAGTTTGCTGAGACGCATGGCGGTTGTCGTTCATTATATGGAAGCATGTGGTCTGAAGCAACGAAACGAAGATCAACCGCATTGGCCTAGATGGTCGTAGATATGTAAGACGTCCATTAGGGGGTTACTTGAAGAAGCAAATTGTCTATGTGAGATGGCAGAAGAACGTACGATAATGAACAATTCGCTCTGAAGTCAATTCAGTCACTCCATAGTCTCTGCAACTGCTATTTGAAACTATAGTGCTGAAACACAAACGCCAAAATTACGATGGTTGGGAGAAGAGACGTGTTTTGATAGCTCATGCAATTAGTTCTAACGTCGGAGCTAATTCGTTCCATTCTTCACTCAAGGGCAAGCTTTCGTACGTACCTATACAGGCAGTTTGAGCCAAAACATCTGTGTTCACCACTGCGCAGCAATGGGGTTTTTCTTTTTGTTAAAGTGAGGCAATGTTAGCTGAAAGTTCTGGATGAAGGGCAAATCAGTAGCCAAAGCAATGAACCTAAACCTGGCACGTTTGCCAGCAACTAAACAGGCTGCTTCCTTTTATTCGTATTGCACGTGCCACTAAGAGCAAAATGGATTGGTGTTGGTCGTTGAGTTATAGAAGAGAATTTTAGTTAAAATCTGATTTTGCATTTCTGATTGCTTGACAAATAACCGTGGAAGACTTTCAGTTGATTTAGAAACAGTCGTTTATTTTGATTTTTGAATAATACCAAACTAAAAAATTCATTAAAAAGATTGATGATATAAAAAATTAATAGTCAATAAACTGGATTTTTGAGTGACAAAAGTGATATCTGATTTTTTGGATTTTTAAATTTGATATTATTCAAGAATCCTACTCAGTAAGTTGCTGAAGTTTTTTGGAGATTGTGCAATCATGTAAAAAAAATCCGACTTCAACTAAGTTAGTTATTTAAATTCCAACTAAACTACTTCTTGGTGCAAATAATGTCAACGTTAAAAACAAAAACCTCGCATGTGCCGTACCAAATCTCCTCAGATAATCAAATAATTTATCAGCATGTCAATCGGCTGCCATGTAAATTTTCTTCAGCACAACATAAAATAAAGTGCCTTGCGTTTAAACAATGAGCGATAAAGAGAAATGCGCATGCGCGCGCGCGCACAACCACAGTTGCAGCAGTTACTGTTCTTTTTTCATTTGAAAAGATTTGCAGTTGCAGTACAGTACAGTGCAGCGCAAGAGCAACGCAGTTTTCAGCGATGTGTCAACAAAACAATTTAAATAGAAAATTAAAGAAAAGAAAAAATTACAACCAGGTGGCCTATATCTCTACAGACGATACGATATGCTACACATGCGATGCGAACGTGTGTGAGTCACGTTTTATTTTTGCAAATTGCAAACGTCATGTCACGTGAACAATAAAGTTGCAAATTGCAAGTGAAAAAAATAAACAAAACAAAATACAATAAATAAAAAATAAACAGAGCAAAGTAACGCAAACGCAATAAAAAAAATTCAACGGAAATTCAATTTAAACATGAAAATGCATTTGTCGCACTGCTATTTTGTTTGCATTGTTTTTTTTAACTGTAGTTGTTGTTGTTGTTGCTTTTGTTGTAGTTGTTGTTGTTGTTGCTCTAACTTAAAATACTTACTATTTAACATAACAAAAACATTTGCATTACTTTGCTGTTGCCTACGCCACAGTACATTTTGTTTCTACATTCATGTCATTCATTTCACCACACTATAGAACAATATGCTTTTAAGGGGTGTCTTCTGTTAGAAAAATTAAAAAAATTATAAGATTTTGGGATTTTGTGCTGTGAGTTATTTAATGCGCAAAATCCTACCCGAAACATATACTAGAAATTTTATGGAGAAGAAATGGCAGTCAGTTGAGAACCAACTCAATTAGAGTAAATGATGATGCATTGTAATAACACGGGATATATAATTAAAACCTTCATAGAACCGTACAAGAGTTTGGTAATGAAACTTATCGAACGGAAAATACTGGAAGCTGTTTCCAAGAAGAGCAGCTCAGAAGTTATTCTTCGGAAGTTTATTTCGAAATTCTATTTAATTCAAAAAAAAAAAAAACTTCTATTCCGCATCTACTGGGATTTGAACCTTGGCATTTCGTAAAAGTTAAAGTTGGCTAAGAGGTGCATCTCAGAACTAAGAATTGTCCCAGAAAAAAATTGCACTTTTATTTTTTAAGATTATACTCTACCTGATAATCTTATAGGTCTAAAAAGACAAAATATTTATTCCTTATAAAGTGACGTTTGATATGATGTATAACACTTGAAGATAGCACTTCTAACGACAAAGATGTCTAGCAAGCAAGAAAAAGTCCGCGAACTGATTTTGTCCACATACCTGCAAAATCCAGGGTTAAAATATTCAGCTATAGCAAAAATAGTTGGTGCATCAGAAAGAACTGTCAAAACGGTTATTTCTAATTATAAGAAGGGTCTACCTATTTCACGAAAAAAGGGTTCAGGCAGAAAACCAGAATTTTCTAACCCAAAGGCAGCGGCGAAGGTGAAGCGCCTTTTTAGGCAGAATCCCAACACGTCAGTGCGAGATATGGCGGCTAGAGCAGGTACATCAAAATCTACTGTGCAAAGGATAAAGAAGAAAAGTAAGCTAAAGACATATAGAGTTCAAAAAGTACCAGACCGTTCTGATGAAAAGCAGTTGATGGCTCAGATGCGAGCCCGAAAATTGTATGAAAGGTACCTGACTAAATTTGATTACTGCGTTATGAGCGACGGAAGTTACGTCAAAGCAGATTTTAAGCCGCTATCTGGGCACAAATATTATACATCACCGAAGAAGTGGCATATGCCTAGTAAATTCAAAGAAAAAAAAATTTCAAAATTTTCGAAGCAATATATGGTTTGGCAGGTCATATGTACCTATGGCCTCAGAAGAAGCTTCTTTGTTACGCAAGGCACAATCAATTCAAAAGTTTATATAGACGAGTGCCTCGAAAAACGTGTTCTACCATTTATTCGTGCACATGAAGGTACAGTGATTCTCTGGCCTGATTTAACAACCTCTCATTACTCTAAAGCTACGATGGAATGGTATCAAAGTAAAAAGATCAATTTTGTACCAAAAATAGCGAATCCGCCCAACTGCCCAGAGCTTCGCCCAATTCGGAGATATTGGGCTCTAATGAAAAGAAATCTTCTTAAGAGTGGTAAGACTACAAAAAACTTACAAGACTTTAGACTTAAGTGAAAAAGATCGTTTCGTACTGTCGATGAAACACCTGTACAAAATGTAATAAAGGGCCTTAAGAACAACGTCAGAAATTTTTATGAAAAAAAAAAATTGTTAATTAGTTTTTAGTTATTTATATTCTTTACACTAGCCATTATTAATAAAAAAAGAAAAAAGACCAAAAAGTTTATTGGGTATTTTTTTATAACTAAAAAACAAAGTGCAAGTTTTTTCTGGGACAGTCCTTATTATCAAACGGGGCCTAGGTTCAAATTTTGGACATGAAATCGAAGTGTTTTCATCTCCTCTACAATATTGGTCTTAATATATTTTTCTACTTATGACTTAGTCTCCGAGTTATTGAGCGAAACCTTTTTTGTCGGCCTCTCAGAACCAGGCCCACCACGTTTCTAGCAACTAACGCTTATTTCGAATATCAGTCGTAATTATAATTAGACCATCAATTTCAAAAAAATTAAGCGGGAAAAAATGACTATAAAAAATTCACGCCTACTTCCCAGACTATAACGTTTTTTCAAAACACAGCACCCCCCTTAAACAATAATGAGGTGCATTCAACTTGGTCAGCTTTTGTTGTGGTTACCAGCGGCAGCGGCAAATAAAATTTTCCACTTCGGCTGCTGCTGCGAGTGACCGTAACCAAAATTGGTATCGCACAAAAACCATAACAACGGCACTACCACCACCACCACCACCACCACTGGCAGCAGCATTTACTACAACAACAAAACTAGCGTTAAAAACAAAAACAACAACAATACAAAATGGTCTAAAATAGTGCGCGTTGCCCTAGCGCTGTCAACGGCATCATTAAATTGTACGATTTTGAAGCTGCGCTGAGTTGAACTCTTGAAAAGTTTTCATAGCTTGGATGTTTTAGACGTTAGGCACTGCTGTGTGCTGCACGCCTGTTTTTTTTTTTTTTGAAGTTGGTCACACACGTTGCACGTTGTTGTTGCTGTTGCTGTTACCATGGTAGTACAATAGACCTACTTTTTATGCGAAATAAACAAACGTTTGATTGTTGCAATTGTTGTTGTTGTTGTTGTTGCTTTAAATATTTGACTTTAACTGAAAAACTTCCGCTATACCTTGAGCCGCTGCAGCAGCAGCAGCAGCTGTCGTTACATTGCAACATCGTGCATATCGCATTCTATAAATGAATTGCACGCATGCGCATTTGTTTTGCCTCATTTTTAATCAGCCAAAAAAAAAGCGTGGAAAATGTTTGGTGCTTTTTATTTTTTTTTCAGTGTGATTAAGTAGTTCACGTACCTTCATCTTTGTGCTACATTTCTTTGGGTTTTTTTGCAATGTGTGGGCGTAGCGAATTTTCGGTTTTCAGATTTTACCTACCTAAGTCTTTTTGCGCCAATTAAAATTTGACTATATATAAATGTTAGGAGGTTGAACTATTTATTAAAAAGCTTTGAGAAGTTTTACGCCTAGCTTGGCGCCGAAAATGTTTAAATTGCAGAGAAACATTTTTGATTTGGATTCAAAACTGATTCACATTGACCTTAAAGTGATTTCATATATGATTCAAAGTTACAAAGTGTTAAATAATGGGTGATTTTTTAGCTATTTGTTTTTTCAGTGTAATTTTTTTGACACCTCACGCCTGACTCGTAACACATGTTAACGCCAAGAATGCTCAACAGGGTTTGCCATTTTACTATGAATAGATTAATAAGCGAACAGCGCTAGCAAATAAATTATTGAATTTTATTATCAAAATTTGTGCTCTGTGAGAAATGTGCTTCACAAACCAAATTTTATTCAGCGACAAAGCTCATTATGGGTCAATAAGTACGTCAACAAACTGAATTGTCGAATTTGGTCTCAAGAACAGCCAGAGGCAGTTTAAGACCTGCCATAGCACCCTGAAAATACACTGTTTGGTGCGGTTTGTGGGCCGGCGGCCATCATACCATGGACCATACTTTTTCAAAAATAATGTAAATCGCAAGGTTACAGTCAATGCAGCAAGGTACCGTACGATGATTACCGACTTTTTTTTGCCCAAAATAGAAGAATTGGACTTGATTGACATGTAACTTTAATAAGACGGTGCCACTTGCCACACGGCACGCGACCTATTGAGAGGCGAGTTTGGTGAGCAATTAATCTCACGTTTTGAAGCAGTCTATTGGTCGCCAAGATCATACGATTTGACCCCACTTGACTATTTTTTGTGGGGCTACGTAAAGTCTCTGTACAGAGACAAGCCGGCCACAATTTCAGCCCTGGAATACAACATTACAGCTGCCATTGGTGAGATACCGGCCAAAATGCTGTAAAAAGTATTGTAAAATTAGAGTTTACGGGTAGAACACCTCAGGCGTAACTGCTAGCAACATTTACATAAAATAATCTTTAAAAAGTAAACGGCAGAAATTGATGTTTCGTTTTAAATGAATATTTTATTCACTTTTGCAAATTTTCTGTTCTTTTTTTAATTTTGAAAAACCAAACGCTTAAAAAATCACCCGCAAAAGAAAAATATTTTCAAATACTTTCCAACTTCAAAATGCAATTTGAAATTTTTTATGATTAAAGTAAAGTTAAAAAATGTTATTTATAGTATTTTAAACATCAAAGTTTTTGGCTTTAAGTCAAAAATAAATCTTATCGCTTTAAAATTTCCAATAAAAACCTAAGTTTTTTTAACACAAACGAGTATTTTTAGAACTTTTAAGACAATCGATTTTCTTTTAAAGACAAACGTGTTTTCATTTTCTATATTACTTTATATATTTTTTCTCCTTGGTCAATTTTTAAGTTATTGAATGAAGCTCGTTTTGGCGTTTTAAGCGGTCATATCTTGGTATTGCACCACTTGTCACCCAGCAGATGAATATTTTTACTATCAGCTCAGTAATTAAATTGTCGAATCTTAAAGTTCACTGACATCCCAACAAAAGGATGTACCAAAATTCACGCAAGATTTGAATTCCGTGGCATTTGTGCGACAAGTTCTAGTTGTTAAAAAAAATTAAGTTTTTGAAAAAAATTATCTCCAGTGATGACCCTTATTTTCATCTTGATGGCTTCGTTGATCGTTAAAATTTTCGCACTTGGCATTTACAAAATCCACGCGTAATTTCAGGCTGGAAGCATCATTGACGATATTTGATTTCAATAAGATGGCACCGAAAAATAATTCAAGTATTGCATGAATTATTTCCTGATCGTATAATTTACTGTTTTGGTAATCAAAATTGTCCACCCAGATCATACGATTTTAGCCCGTGGGCGCCTTTGTATTTTTTTCTTTGAGGTTTTCTGAAATCTAAGGTTTATGCCAACAAGCCAAAGGTCTTAAAGAAGGAAATTGGACGATTGTAAATGAAAGTATTTTTGGTATATTTGTAGTTTTTTCAGTACATTTTCTTTGTGGAAAATATGTATCATTTACATTCGACAAACTTTTAGTACTATCGGTACAATGGAAGTACATTTCGCACAATTTCAGCAAATTCTTTGTATATTTGCTAAATTTTAGTAGAATTTGGTGCACAAAAATCGAATGGCTTTTTAGATTTTGTAGTAAACGTTGCTGAAATTTGCGTAAAAACTAATGTAATACATTTTTTTTTTGGAAATTTTAGAGAATATTTGTAAATTTTAGTAAGTTTTGGTATTTATGACTTTAAAGTAGATTCTCCCTATAAAAAGTACATTCCAAGTCCCGATTTATTTATGCAAAATGGTTATTGAAAATTTCAACAAGACATCAAAACCATGAAGGTTATTCATCTGATATGCCGCTCTGCACTGTCAACTTTATGAATCAATAAAAACTTTACAATTTTTAATCAAAACCTGTGTTTCCCATCAAATTTATTTCTTGCGTGAATTTAGGGAAACCCTTTAGTTATTAGGATATCTAATCTCTTCCTTTTTAATAAAGAACAAAAATGAGTGCAAATATTGAATTTTATTTTTTGAAGGATAAAAGAAAAGAATTGCTCTGGACTATATAAATAATCTTACTGGATATTCTGTTTAATGTAACCAATTTCTCAGCAAAAAAATGGTGGCCGTTTAAGTAATGTTAAAAATACTACTAAAAAAACTCACATACTAAAAAAAAATAAGAATTTGATATTTATTTATTTATTTTCCTAATCAAAAATTATTTTTCTACACTTGTGAGAAAAATTTGAATTTCTTTTCAGTCAGCTTTTTAAGAATATTAAGTTTTTTTTTTTATGAAATCGATCTGCAGTGGCTATAGCAATGCATTGAGCCAAAAGAAAGTGATGCAGCCATAAATCTTAATAAAGATCTTTATTCCATTTAGTTATAATTAATAAAAAATAACATGAATTTTATCAAATAAAAATGAATTCAAAAAGAAGACATCATTTAGTAAAAAAAAGAACAAATTTTCTACTACATAGTTGACTCTATGGAGATTTGGTTAATATTTCAATAATTCATTCTAATTTCTATTTTTTATTTATTATTTTAAAATAAGTGCCTCAATCCTTGCAAAGCATTTAACTGCAGTTCTTTACTACCCGTAGTAGTAACAATTTCCATATTAACCATTGCATACTTTAAGGCGCCCGCTATAATAAATTCGTGAATATAAGTTAATTTCGCGATGAAATTTTATTTGACCTTTTATATTGTTTTCCAATATATATTTTCATTTATTTTATTTGAAATTCATTTAGAATAAATTGAATTCTTCAATTTCATGACTGCTACAACGCGATAGCAGCAGCAGCACTCAACGCTTGATCAATCTCATTGCTCAATAGTGTGTGGTGAGCTCATCGTCGTCGTCGTCGTCCATAATTTTAACCGTTTTTCTGTCATTTCTCCACTCCACGTCCATCCCTTTATCATATTATTTTGGCGTGCACAACGTGCAACCAAACAACTAACAAATGAAAGCGTTGAACCATAACAGCGATCGGTGGCAACCACAAAGGCAGCGTGCAGTGCTGCTGCTGCTGCTGGTGGTTGCAGTAGCCAAAGCCAATAACTTATTGCCAATTGTATTCGTGACCTTATCAATTTTGTTATTTTTTTTGCTGCTGCCATTGCTTATTATAATGAATTTTTCTCATTTTTTTATTTATTTATAATATGCTTTATTGGAAATTTATATAGAACAATGCATTGATATTAAAAATAAATTAAAAAAATAGAATAAAAATAAAAAAATAACAAAAAAACTTAAAACTCGAAGGAGTTCATAATAAGAAATGCAAAAATTGTTCTAGCAGCATTGGCGGAAATGATTAAAACCTTCTTTGGCAGGTAGTATGCATTATTCCTTACACTCCTTGGTGTTGATATTTTTGATTAAAATTTTTTATTATATGAAAATATATGAACATAAACGTCGAATTTATGATTAATTTGATTTTTATTAAAAAATTTTAAAAAATCAATGCTGTGCCTTATGTTTTTTTCAATGAATCTAAGGCTGAATTAAATAAAAATAACTAATTTTTAAAAAAAAAAAAAAAAATATAAAATTCTTTTAATAGGAATTTGCTATATTGTCAATATACAATTTACAAACCTGGTTGCATTGTTCGCTTTTCTATTTAATGAAAAATAAAAAACTTTTCCAATGAATAAACTTTTTTTTTTGTTTTATTGCAAGTCAGTCACGTATTGCTGATGGTCAGCAGCTTTTTTTTTTTCATATCAATGATTTTATATTTTATCATTTCGTGATTGCTAGCTTTTATGTTGGTTTTCCGATTTCTGCGTCATTAAGAAGAGATTTGATTTTATTACCTTATAATAATAACATATCGACTATTTCAACAAACAATTACAGAGAGTAATACAAACGCCTTAAAGCCAAAATAAATGGCAAAATTCTTCAGCGGAAAAACCTTTAAAGCCTTAAGATTTTCTCTACACAAAAGAAAGAAAAAAATCCAACTTTTCCTGGCATCAATAAAACTTGTACAGACAGTTGTGCCACAAACAGCCGACATTGCTCGTAATAAAAATAATAAAAAAAAATTACAACAATTTTTTTTATGTTAAAATTTTGTTGCTGTCATTGTTGTGTATTGTGTGGCAAACGCCTGCATTGACATCAACTTTTGCCAAGTCATAATTACATGTTCCATACCAATGGCAACAGCAGCAGCAGCAAAGCAACTCAATTTTTTTCCAACTTTACCAATCTGTCACTGACGCTGCAAAAGATCCTAGCAGTTTTTCGCGACTGCAAAGATAATTGCGCATTGATAGCTGAAGGCCGTTGCAGGTGTGTAATTTTCGTAATGTTTTCTGTCGTCATTTTCTGTTTTTTTTTTTTGTCTTTGGCCATCATCATCATCGTCATCATCTATTTGAGATAAAGTTTTCTATATTCAATACGGATAAAAGTTTGAAATTTTGCTATGTAATTCCTTTTGGTATGAATGATTGCAATTCTGCGTCGGATTTGACGAATTGTGTGAGTCCAGTCATTGAGTGATTGTTTGACAGCTGTATAGTTTTACCGCCGCCCCTT
Organism: Tricholauxania praeusta; assembly: GCA_949775025.1. NCBI lineage: Eukaryota > Metazoa > Arthropoda > Insecta > Diptera > Lauxaniidae > Tricholauxania > Tricholauxania praeusta. The sequence continues at coordinate 29,020,540 of OX459028.1, forward strand.
TTATGGCATATCAACGTGCAATGAACCAGGGCGAAAGTGTGCACATTCAGTTATTTTTCATTTGTGATATTCATGTTGGGAAAATTAAAAAAAAAATATATAGATTTGCATCAAAATTTAGTTATACGTTGAATGTTTTTTTCTGCAATTTAACATGAAATTTTAATTTTTTTAATTACAGGTATGTGTCAACTAATGCATATTCAATATATTTTCATGTAAGTAAAAGTTTTTCATCGATATTTTGCATGGTGCGGTTGAAGAACTGAAAATAGCAAGAGCACAGGATTATGTTTTGACAAATATATCAAAAAATCATCGAAAAGTATTGACCTGTGATAAAAAAAATTAAAATTCAAAATGTCGGATATTTTGGATCTAAAAATCTAAAAATTCATAATAACGATTATTTGTGATCAAAAAATATAAAACTAACGATTATTTTTGATCGAAAAAATAGAAATCCAAAATAACGATTATTTTTGATCGAAAAAAATAGAAATCTAAGATAATGATTTCTTCTAATCGAAAAAAATAGAAATCCAAAATAACGATTTTTTTTGATCGAAAAGAATAGTAATCCAAAATAACGATTATTTTTGATCGAAAAAAAATAGAAATCCAAAATAACGATTATTTTTGATTGAACAGAATACAAATCCAAAATATCGATTATTTTTGATCGAAAAAAATAGAAATCCAAAATAACGATTATTTTTAATCGAAAAAAATAGAAATCTACAAGATAATGATTTCTTCCAATCGAAAAAAATAGAAATTCAAAATAACGATTATTTTTGATCGAACAGAATAAAAATCCAAAAGACCGATTATATATGATCGAAAAAAATAGAAATCCAAAATAACAATTATTTCTAATCGAAAAAAATAGAAATCCAAAACAAAGACTGTTTTTGATCGAAAAAAAATTAAAACACAAAATAACGATTATTTTTAATCGAAAAAAATAAAAATCCAAAACAAAGATTATTTTTGATCGAAAAAAAATATAAACCCAAAATAACGATTATTTTTGATCGAAAAGAATAAAAATCCAAAATAACAATTATTTTTGATTCAAAAGAATAGAAATCAAAATAACAATTATAGAAAAAATAGAAATCTAATATAACGATTATTTTTGATCGAAAAAAAATAGAAATCCAGAATAACGATTTTTTCGGATCGAAAAAAATATAAATTCATTTATAACGATTACGCAGTGATTTCTATCATAAAATTCATAGTCGTTACGGTCCTTGCTTTAAATAGAGTTCATGAAACTTTTATTCAGCAAAACAGGGAGTGTACAACAAATAGTGGCGTACCGTCCACATCTTTTCAACTTGCCCGAAAACCCTAGGAAAGTAAGACGTATTTCATATCAAATTAGGGAATCTTCACATTCCAATTATTTTGATTTACTAAAAGAAAAAACCACTGCACAACATTTCTAAGATTTCGTAGTTATGAAAAAAAGTGACTATCTCTATCAAAAAAAAACTAACTATTCTTCGGACCATTTATTTTCTTCTATCTTACTTTGCGCTTTTTTTTGAAATGAGAACGTTAACTAGTCCACGAAACGTGGATCAAATGGTCACGTTAGTCTAAATTCCCGAGTCAGATTTTGTACAATTTTTGTTTTGTAAAAATTTTTCAAATGCAAAAATGCTTTTCGAACTAAATCATGTAAGTCAGACAATTAATATTATTGCAGCTATTATTTGACTTATATTTTTCTTCGACCATCATTTTTGATTTTTGGTCGAAAATTATTAAAAATTCGAATGAAATCACTTTTCTCAAAAATAAACGAAAGCAAATTGATAACTTCCTCTAAGCCCAACTTTTTCAGTGTCAAATCGTCCTTGAATAATATAAAAGCAATCCTCATATACATTTCAAACTTTTCCTTTATTTTACTAATTTAAAAATATGTCGCTTTTTAGTAATTCAAAACTTTTCTACTTTATTTAATACTCGCAATTTGTACTTTGATAGCGTCATCTTGACACTAGAGACCTATAAGATTTTTAACATTATTTTTTTCCAAACCTTTTATTGTAAGTAAAATGTTTTATATGTATTTTCTTTAAAATAAAAAAAAAACTGTTTTCTTCGCTCGCTGTTTAAGAAAGTCTTTTACTTTTGAGAGTCCTTTGTGTGTAATAAACTATTATGTGCTTAAAAATTAGATGATATTGCTTAAAGTATAAAATGAAAACAAAAGCCATATAAACTACTGTATGGTCGTATTGTAAATTCCCAAGTGAAGTTTATGTGCGAGCACATACATAGGACCGTATGCTGTGTATCCGCCATAAATAAAAAAGTTACACTCACATAGGACACCAAATCTAAACACAATTTTCAACAACTAATTTAAAATTGGTCCCTAAAGTTTTCATTAAATTCAAGCAATTTCACTTTAAATGTAAAACTAAATACATAAAACTTACATGCATACATATGTGTACATGTCAGTGTATGGGTTAGTCCAAGGGAAAGGAAACAATTTTGTAAAGAAAATACATTTTTATTGAATTATTTAAAATTTATATTTTGATCTTGATAACGATTATCGTTATTTTGCATTTTATTTATTTCGATCTAAAATAATTGTTATTTTATGTTATATATTTTTTGCGATTAACAATTATTGTTATTATTGATTTTTATTTTTTATTGATTAAAAATAATCATTATTTGGGAGTTTTCTTTTTTAAATCTAAATATATCTTATTTCTATATCTAAATTTTTTGTTTTGCACCGATCTATGATGCTCGATATATTTGAACATTTTCTATACTTTGCGACATTTCGAAGTTTTTCGATATATGTGTGGTTAAATTTTAAATTTTATAATTTCTGTCATAAATCGATTTTTTCAATGATTTTCGATAAGTTTTGACTTACTTTGATTCCTTATCGTTTTTCTAGATAGGTTTTTGATGGTTTCGACTTTATCGATGTTTTTAATAGTTTTCGACATATTCGATGTTTTTCAGCATGTATCGACTACTCGTTTTTCGATTTTTTTCGATGATTTTCGATAAGCTTACAAAGTTTTTCGATATATGTATGGTCGATTTTTATATTTTATAACTTCTGCCATAAATCGATTTTTTCAATGATTTTCGATAAGTTTTGACTTTCTTTGATTCATTATAGTTTTTCTCTATAAATTTTTTGATGATTTCGACTTTATCGATGTTTTTAATAGTTATCGACATATTCGATGTTTTTCAGCATTTATCGACTACTCGTTTCTCGATTTTTTTTCGATTATTTTCGATAAATTTCGACTTACTTTGATTTTTTATCGTTTTTCTCGATAATTTTTGATGGTTTTGACTTTATCGATTATAAGGTTAAATAGTAGAAATTTTTGAAAACATCGATACTTATTGAAAAAGTCGATATTTGTTGAAAACCATCGGAAAGCATGAAAACTCATCAAAAATGTAAACAATTATCGAAGCTAAAAAAATAGAAATCCAAAATTACAAATATTTTTGATCGAAAAACAAGAAAAATCTTAAATTACGATAATTATTGATCGAAGAAAATGAAAATTCTAAATTAAATAACTATTTTTTATTTTAAAAATAAAAACCAAAAAATTAAGAATAAAGTTATATATTGAAAAAAAAAAAAAAATATTTTTTTTCTCGAAAGTAGAAAAATATAATAAAAATACTATGAAAATTATCATATTAATAAAAAAATACTTTAACTGTCTGTCTAAGTTTAAAAAGTTATCGAATTTGATAACATTAATGTTGATCTATTATCTCTAATTCAAGGCTAGCATGGAATTGCCCACGTGCCACACAAATATATTGCAAACGGAAATGAACAAAATGTTTAAAACTTCACAAAAATGAAAAAAAAAGTGTTGAAAGACCTTTTAAAACACACACAATCACATATACTCACATAAATACACACATTTTCACATACATTAAGGATAACAACTGCCAGTTAGACAGGGAGACGGACAAAACTTCCGTTCATATGTCTGTCTGCAGCAGAGAAAAAAGGCGCGAAAAGCAAGCATTACACACGAGACTTAAACGAAGTACATACACATACATACACACTCATGTAGAGTAGAATTGCAAAATGAATTAAAGTTGAAAAGGAATATAAGAATTGAATGGAATTGAATGAGTGGCGTGAATGAATGAATGGAATGGCAATGAAATAATGTTAAAACCATAAAATGTTACGAGCAAATGATTTCTCTAAGGGTTTTTCATCTAAGATGCTACAACTGTTGTGTGCGTTATTTTGTTTTGCCTATTTTTTTGTAGTAACATTTTGGTGAAGAAAAAAAGTGGTACTACAAATACAACAAAAACTATGCTACTTAGGGCACCATTAAGCTGTAAAAGCAATGCCAGCAACATATGTTACCAAAATGCTTATGTTGCTGAAAAACAACAACCAAACTTAACAGAGAAATAATCTGCAGCAGTGGGTAAAATTTTGTTGATAATGGAAAATTAAGTACTAAAAAATTAAGTTCAAGCAATAACATAATAATGGCTGAAAATATATTTCATTATTCAAGTTGAGTTTACCCTAAATTTAATGTAACTTTAAAGCTCTCTTTTTGCATATTTATGTCAACTATTTCACTTGTTAATTCTATTCAAATTCATTTCTGCGCCTTTGCACATACATTGCTCTAATTTGTACACCGCGCCCCCCCGCAAAATCTCACACATTTTCAATTCTCACAAACAGCTGTACATACAGATGTGATGTTCAGATAGGACCACGCATAAACATTGCGCAATTACATCTTGTCTCGAACAGCCTTGTTTGCGATAAGAGTGTGAATAACTATTTGCTATTCCTTTTGCTTTGCTCGAGTAGTCCTTTTCACTGGCCTTGCTATTCTATTTACGAGTAATTGTGGTGGGAAGCGTAAATTTTTTCAAGGCGCTTTCATGCCTTGAAAACTATGTGAAATGAATGTTTGGTTCATATTGATTTCTTTAAAGTTGTGTTACAAAAATTTAAGCTACATACTACATATCTGCATGAATGCACTCGTTTCTGCTGCAACAATAGTCACTCGGTGTCGATTTCAGTAGTTTACAACTCTAACACAACGAGTGAGATCATACCCGAGTCATTTGACGATACAAACGATCAACGCAATGAACCGTCGGCTGCAAATCAAAACAAGTGCGTAGTTTGCTTTTGCAAATTATAATTTGATTTGCTTTTTCAAACCAAGCAATCGTTGACAACAAAAAAGACACGAATGATTCGAGATCAGTTGAACTTTGTAGTGCGATTTGTTATGTTCTTTCAGTGCGTGTTCAATCAATAAATAAAAAAGCTAATAAGTTCTTTTAGTGCGGGTTCAATAAATAAAAAGCTAATAAGTTGGAAAAATGGCGGCATTTGATGTAAGCTATCTTATACAATAATGTTATATTAAATATATATATTAGTTGGTCCTAATTGTTGTGGGAAATTGATTTAATTTTTTTTTGTAAAAAAAGTACAATAAGATTTATCTAGCAATTACGTAGGATAGTTATTTTTATGTCAAAAGTAAATTCGAAATATTTCAGGAGAACTTTACCACATAGTTAAATTTATAGTGCATTAAAAACAAAAAAGTTTTTTTAAAAAGAACTTCTAAAGCAGGGATGGCCAGGTCGAACAAAATTTAATTATTCTTGCTCATTCCCAAATATGATCTGCTTTCATATAAATTTGATGAAAATGTCATTTGAAGATTCAACAAAAGGTAAAAAAATTAAATACAGGCAAACAACAATAAAAAATAAATATTGTTACATTTACTGTTACTTGTGTTTTTTTGTCAGCATTTCTTGTCACTATTCAGTTGTTCATCATCAGTTCAGTTGCGTTTTTGTTTTTGTAATTTTCAATTTTTTCAAAATAAAAAAACACTAACAACAATACCGAAAAATACGGCTCGACGCTCGCCACAAAAAATTTCACAACACATTTGACTTCATGCTTGTGTATAAAAAATGAAATGTACATAATTGTTGTTGCGATCGCTCCCCTCGCATTTCGTTTTTCTTGACTTTTTTCAATTCTTGGAATTAGATTTTGCAAACTACGCATTCGCTCACTTAATCAGGTGATTAGCGATTTCCTGCTCCCAAACTCCACTCTTCTGGCCATGCCTGTTCTAAAGGTTAAGGTTCGTGTTAAATACTAACCCATTTACGGTTTTTGTCTCTGAACTAGAACACCTACTAAAATCCTTTTCTAAAGGGGCCTAGTTTGTCAACTTCAAAAAAGTTAAAAATGTTAAGATTCCCTATTATTTACTATTTTTAAATTGTGTATAAATTTAATGCAGGGGTTAACGCAAGATTCAATCGCCACAGACGCTTCTAATTCTGGTATATCCGGACTATTGACTCACTCAGTAATTCGAACAAAAATTTTATCTGAAGAGTTTAAGATTATTCAAAAAAGAGGAAGGAGTAAAGTTTGGAATGTGTTCGGTAAAATAGAAAATGAGATGGGAAATGAGCTCCCGGACATAGTGGCTTGTAGAACTTGCTCAAATGTCTACAAATACAATACAACTTCAACATCGAACCTAGTCAGGCATAAATGTTATGTAAGAAAAACGATAACAGAAAACGATAGCTCTACAAAAGTAGAAGCTGACAAGGAGACAAAAAAAGAAGCAGTACTGTTATTTACAGAATGGACTATTGAAAATTGTAGACCGTTTAAAATTGTTGAGGACTCTGGTCTTAAAAAATTGGCGGAATATTTTATTTCAGTTGGTGCAAAATACGGAAAAAATGTTGAAATGAATTCACTTTTTCCCCATCCAACAACAATATCCCGAAACATCAATGGGCTATATGGTATATATTTTCAACAAATTAAAGCTGAAATTGCAACTGTCAAAAGCAATGGTTTTGGCTTAACTTCCGACCTTTGGACCGATAATTTTTTAAGAAATACATATTTAGCAGTTACAATGCATTACATCAAAGAAGGGAATTTAGTAAGCCGTCTCTTAGGAATGAAGTCAATGGAAGGCGAAAAATGCACAAGTAAATAAATAAGCCATGTAATTTTCTGGTAACACGGAGAGAAGTGTTTTATTTGTATAGCCCCGAGAAATTTGTTCATTCGATGAAACATTTTACAAACATGGAAACAAATTTTCTCCCTGTTATCATTTGTTGCATACTAGTCTTAAAGAGGCTTGTAGCATTTCAACATTTCGATAAAGCTAAATTACACTAGCTTACAAAAAAAAAAAAAATCTGATTTCTTATATACTTTTTCAATGTATATTATGGCGCATATTCCAAAAATAACAAGCATTTTTTTTTTTCTTAAGAATCGTTTTTGAGATATCCCCAAAAAAACCCTTTTTTCTGCACTTTTTTCATTTATTTGACCAACAAAAATGGTTGTCATTTTTGGAATCTACGACCCAAAATACAGACCAGATCTCAAGATAATTCCCAAATTTGTAAGCTAGTGTTATTAATTTAACCCTTTCGCGTCCGCTCCAAGGCCAACTGCCACAAACAATTTTTCTCTTAATTTCCAGGCTTATTAAGTCTATGTAAGGTATTTTGGAAATTTTTAGCTTTCTAGACTAATCTGGTCACTAGATAATTAGAAGTTGCTTAAAAGCAAAAAAAATTATAGAAGCGTAATAACGCAATAATTCTCAAATGTTTTAAATTGTATATTTAATTCCACCTTTTTAACGTGAAACTGCGTACTTTGATTTTTGAAAAATATATTACATATAAGTATTTTTATTTAATTTTTATACTTTGCACTGAAATTACTGCATATGTGACTTTTTTGACTTCATCTTAATAAATGCGTCGTAATTTTGTTGATCACAACATAACGGTTGTTTTTTGAGGTTTTTTTATTCTGGGAATTGCAATCAATCAATAAGGTGTGTAATTTACAAAATTTATTGCGCTTGTGTCACTTAAACAAGGCTTAGTATTGAAGTTTCTTATGAGCAACTCTGGACGCGAAAGGGTTAAAAGACTTTTGAGTTATTATTTTTTTCAAAAATATTCTTATAAAAATTTAACTATTTCGCAGATGAAAATATTACTTTAAAGGTAATTAAATTACTAAATGAGTTTGACTGTAATCTCGATGACAAGGCCATTGTAGTCACCGATAGAGGCTCAAATATGGTAGCAGCCTTTCGCAAATACAATCATATCTTTTGCATTGACCATTTGCTTCACAATACATTGCAAAAATCTATGCAAGAAGTCAGTGATATCGCAGAACTGTGTCGCTTATGTTCAAAATTAGTAAAATATTTTAAAGTGACTGGAATAAATTCATCACTTAATACAACATTAAAGAGTATCTCGCCCACTCGCTGGAATACAATTTATTATTTATTTGTTTCAGTTGAGCGAAATTGGGCGGAAATAATAAAGATGTTGCAAGAAAAAAACGAACTACATAGAGTCGATAATATAAATTTAAACCAAATAAGTGCGATAATTAAAATCTTGGAGCTTTTTGAGGAGACTTTCAAAAAAATGGAAGGAGAGGACTATCCAACCATTCATCTTGCATTTGTATACGTTTATCGTTTAAAAAAAAAATGTGTTGCGGATGATTCAGATATTCTTATTATTAAGCATTTAAAAGAAAAATTGAACGTGTATTTGGAATCTATTGTTTTGCAAAATTTAACAATTTTTCATAAAATTGCGTTATTTCTCTTTCCGCCAGCTAACAAAATGACACAATTTGAAATAAATGAAAAATTTGAAATAAAAGACGAGTGCATACGCATTATTCAAACGTTTGATCAAGAGCTTGAACCAGAAAACCATAACGAGCTCACGCCCAGAACTTCAACTCACAACACAGAATTATTTTTCGATTTTGTACAGCAACCACAAATTCTAAATTCGGATGACAAAATAACAAAAGAAATAACTATTTACGAAAATTCAAATATTATTTTTCATGATGATTTCAACGTTTTAAAGTGGTGGCATATGCACAAAAATGAGTTTCCCTTGCTTTACAAATTAACTTGTAAAATATTAGCTACGCCAGCAAGCAGTGCAGCTTCTGAAAGGGTTTTTTCGGTAGCCCGAAATCTTATAACCGAAAAAAGATGCAGAATTGCATCAAATGCAAGTTCAATCAATAAAATAATGTTTTTACATTCTAACATTAAGAAATCTGACATCGAAAATGAATTGCAAAAAGTTTTAATAGATACTTAAACTACTTCTACTTTCCAAATCTACATTCTCTTAAAGCATTACATTTCAAAACAAAACTCAAACAAATAATACACTAAGAGCATCATTCCCAAATTGCGAACAAAAATATAGAAACAATTATCAACAACAGCGTATCATTATTATAATAATTTTAATGCCGAAAGCAACACCATCACCGACAACACAAAAAATCAATTGCAAAACAATAACATAATAAACAAAACCTATAATATATATTTATAAATAAAAGCAACAATATCAACATACAGAAAGCCGATTGAACGTTGTAATATTTTTTTATACTTTTATGAATTTTTTATAACAAAGAAAAATGCTGGCTTAACCATACCAAAAATATTTAATTCTGAACTCCAAATAAAAGATTTTTTATAGGATCATCTAAAGGAGTTATTTTTTATGACTCGAGTCAATCACTCATGACTCGAATCATTTATTTATGCTGCATTCGTTTTTTCCAAATCTTTCATTCGTTGACTCGGTATCCGTTTGATTCGGTTTTGCTCGTGTGACGAGTGTTTGCAGCACTGTCATGTTTGTATTGATCGCTACGAATGTAACGTAGCAAGCAATCGTTTCCAAACGAATGTCTTGAAAGTCAGTTTAAGACTACCCGTGCAGAGAGTTACTACATACCTTGCGAACTTGAATTGTTTCTTTTGAATAACATAAATAATTTGTCGAAAATATGAAAAAAATTTTATGACATTATGTTTTGACCAAAAGTTTGTTTGGTTATATCCTTATAATGGTAAAAGCATTTCAAGTGTGGTACATATTATAGATTCAAAAAACATTGCTGTAGTGTTACCATAAGAGAAATTTCAAAACATATCAAAAAAAGCGGTATGGCAACATGTTTTTACTTTAAGGGTTATTGACTAGTATTAATCCGCTTTCTTAAAATATGTTGAACTTTATCATCTACGAGAGATTCGGTTTGGTAGAATTGTTTCCTGAATGCTCTGATGATTAAAAAATACCGACTACAAAATCCGATTACTAATCGTGTAATTTTTTTCATAATCTGAATTTTTCATGAAAAAAAAAAATTCGGCCTAGTGAAAAACAATTTTTTTTTTCTGACTGAAAAGCATTTTTCATCACAAAATCCGAAACAAAATTTTATTTTTACCTTTTCTAATGGAGAGTTATCGAAAATAAGCAAAAAAGTTCTTTTCGGTCTACAAACTGGAGAAAAACAAAAATTTTTTTTTGAGCTTTGTCTTATCAAAAACACTTTGAAAGCCCACAAAACAAAAACAAAAAATTATTTTTCATTAATTTGAGACCGAAAATAATCTTTTTTTGATTTTTTTTCGATTTTTCTATGAAAAATGGTGAATATTAAAAATAAAAGAACGGGGTTTTTTTTTGTCATCAGAATGTTCAGGAAACTATTCCACCAACACTTAAGCATATGCCAACTTTTTTCGCGTTCAAGACCACCATGCATGTCAAGAAAACGTACTTCAAATATTATGATTTTTTAACACCATCTTAGGTGAACTGAAAAAAATAAAAAAAAAATATTTCTTTCGTAAAACGAGATTTTTTTTTTACTTAAATCGGTCATCAGATTGAATTTTTTTTAAGAGCCTCATTTTCATTGTATTTTGCATGATTCCGTAGCAAATCAAACAAGTTAAGGTGTTATCTTCGGCCAGGCCGAAACTCACATACCCTACACTGCACTGAATGTACCTTTTCAGTAAATGTTAAAAAGACGTTGAAGAGGTTGAATAAGTCGAAAAAAATGTGAAATGTTAGAAAGGTTGACAGAGGTTGAAAAATGTTTAAAAAGTCGTAAATATATGCTAAATGTTGAAAAAAGTTGAGAGAGGTTAAAAAACTCTAAAAAAAATGAAAGAGGTTGACAAAATTTGAAACTATTCAAAATTGATGGCAAAGTCGAAAGCATAAATAAACTTATGAACAAAGTTGAAAAAGGTTGAAAAAGTCGAACAAATACATATAGGATATATTGGAAAAAGTTAGAGGGTTGAAAAAGTCGAAAGAATAAGGAAAATGTTGAAAAAATCGAATAAAAATGAAAAATTTGAAATATGCCACACCCACTTCTCCAATTCCGCCCACTTTTTGTTCAATAAATTATATTTGTGATGGACATCCTCTTATTAAAATTTAGCACAATAGCTTGTATAGTTTACGATCTATGCCGCAGTTAAATTTAAAATTTAGGGTGGTGACACACCCACTGGTACAATCCAGCCCGGTTTTGAATCAGAAATAGCTTTTCATAAGCAAACCCCTAACACAAAATTTTAATATGACTGCTCACATATTTCGATAAATATGCCACTTACCGTTTTTTATTTGTATGTGAGGTGCCACGCCCACTGGTGCTATTTCAGCCACTTTTGATTCAAATATACTCTATAGCAACTGAACCACTTACATTAAATTTCATAGCAATTGCTGTAATAGTTCACTTAAAACAGCGCTTACAAATTTATGTTAATATGGGAGGTGCCACGCCCACTGGTGCAATTCTGACAAAATTCATTTATTGTTAAAGCCTAAAGTAACAGATATCTATACACCAAATTTTATGAAGATTTCTCTCTTAGCACACTATCTATAACAATAAACGTTTTTTGCTTATATGGGAGGTGACACGCCCACAGGTACTATTGGGCCAAATTTTTGTAATAAGAGACTTTATAGCAAGTATATCTACCTCATCAAATTTCAGAGCAATTACGTTGTTAGTTTTCTTAATATGACGTTTATAAATACTGTGGGCGGTGCCACGCCCTTCAACGAGTTTTTTCAGTAAAGTGGCTGAGCTTGTATTGATAACTGCTTTCAGCGGCATTATCTCCAAAATTTTTATGAAAATCGGTTGTGCCAATTTTGAGATATATGGAATCAAAATTTTTAACAGTTAAAAAGTGCCACGCCCACTTTTATCTCAATTTAAGATATATTTGATTTGTATCCGTTTGCCAAATTTCATCGAAGTATCTTGAACGGCTTACAAGATATGGTAGTATAAATGATAAAATTTAGAGCTGTGTCACGCCCCTGTACGATTTTTTGGAAACTTGAAACCCAGCCTAATCCTAATTTGGTTCACATGTGCTTCAGTGACCAAGTTTCATCAAAATCGCTGCAACTTTTTTCAAAATTGGCATGGGCAAATATGCATAGAGTATGGGCGGTGGGCGTGTCCGTCAACCGATTTCGCAGACAGACAGACAAACGGACATCGCTAAGTCGACTCAGGTGGTGACGCTGATCAAGAATACATATACTTTTCCATATCTGCCACGCTCCCTTCAATGTGTTACAAACGGAGAGACAAAGTGAATATACCCTCGGTGTAGGGTATAAAAATCACGAAAAACTTCAAACAAATCGAAAATCGTAGAATAATATCAGAAACTTTAATTAGTTGCTATACATCGAATACAAGTAGTGGCGAATAACTTGAAAAACCCTAAAAATATCGTGTTGCTTAAAAAAATTATAGAAACAACTGATAAAAGACAAATCGTATCAAAGAAGCTTACAAAAAACGAAAAATATTGAATAGCATAAGGAAGTATTGAAAAAGTCTATATTATACGAAAAGTATTGAACTGAATGTTGAAAGTTTGGTTTCAAAACAGTTGAAAAGTATCGATTAGTTTAAAAATAGGTTGAATATTAGGAATATCTCGAAAAATCGTGATTTCCCACGTTTAGGTTAGAATATCTCAAATACCGGAGCCATTTGTGAAATTATAAGCTTGTGTTCGAATTCAGCGCGTCAAAAACCTTCGAAAAAGTATATTAGAGTTGAGGCAAGAAAATCATTGTTGCCATTTACTATTAGCATCCCGCAATTACTACTAGTTTGGCCTGTGTTGACCTTTAAAGTTGTAGTTGAAATGTTACGTCGTTATGAAAATGTTTCATTATTTTGAAATTTATTATTTTTTATATCAATAACTTAAAATTTAAAATATTATTTTTGTTAGCAGCGACATCCATGTACAAACTTTCGGATCTATAGTGTCATCGTTTTTTTTTGATGATCTACTATGAACAAGGTTTTATTTGTCAATATTGGTTCAGTAGCTATATTTTAAGAATTATGTATGTTTTTTGCACCTAAGATCATGTAAATCTATTTTGTTATATCTTGTTTTCAAATTTCAGTTTCGAATATTCGAAAAATTTTAAGTTAGTACCCCAAAAGTTGAATTTTACAACAGCAAAATGCGCAGCAATATTATTTCATTATATGTCCACATTTTACTATCATCCACTGTAAATCAGAAAACTGTGTTTCATATTTCTAGTTATCATTCTTCATATTTTACTTGAAACCATACGATATTTCAAAAATATTTCTCTCACAACTAAGTAATATAATGCAGATGAAAACTTTGCTTTTTAACCCTAATAACAATTTGATTTCAACTTGATCCCATCAGTTTTAGTTTAGCCACTGTGAAATACGTTAAGCTTTTAAGCTCTACATCGTTTACTTTTGATGTGTTCCTCTTTGAAAAAGCATTAGAAGTGTAAGGGGATGAAACCCGCATGTCCTGCAGCTATATGCATTTCAATAAGGGTTGCCAGTTTCAAATCATAGTTTGGATATTGAAAAAAAGAAGAAGAAAAATGGATTTTTGAGAACATTAGAAGAATAAGTGAATTGTTTTTAGACAAAGAAAAACAACTGTAGCGCAGAGTAGATTTTTGGTTGTCGGGAATCTGCACAAGAGACTAAAAATTTGCTCAACTCAAACAATTTCCGACCAACTGGCAACTCTAATTTCAGCTAAGGATGCCTTAAAGCAAACAGCAACAACGCAACCAACTGCTTAAATAAACTTAATTTTAACTTAAAAGGTTTTCTTCTTTTATTTTGTATGAAAACTTCAAAAAAAGAAAAATTTCATGTAACACTCGGTTGTAACGCTTCATCAGAACAGCGCAACACAACGCAATATAACGCTGACACCAACATAGCTTCCCTAAATATTCTGGGCGTTGTTGCTATGCTGCTGTTGTTTTTGAATATAAAATTTTGTGCTGGATTCGCTTGGTTAGTTTTCTAGAAGATTGGATTCTGTTGTTATGGGTGTGGTGCTGGTGGGTTCGGTAAACACCGCAAAGTTTTAATCGAACGCAACTCTTTAGTCAAGTTGTAGGTAGGACTAGCAGGAAAGCATTTTGTTTATATTTTACTTGTTGTTGATACTGCGACTTCAGTTGAATTTTAGATTTGAATTTATATTTGAATTTTTTTGTTTGTTTTAAGTTGCTCTCAGATTTTCTTAAAAGTTTACCTACTTTGTTATAACCACGCTGCACTTTAGCACTTTGAAAGTAGCAAGCAGCGTAGACAATAAAATGAAGAAAATAATTTAATTCAATTGTCCTTTGCCTTTGATCCTTTAAATAAGCGTACTTATGCGCATTATCATGTTTGCCCGTTATAATTAAAATAAGAAAATAATAAACTTCCAACTAAAAAGTTGCAGCGTTGTAGCGCTACTTTAATTTGATTTGAGCAAAAATCTACCGACCAGCAACTGCTGCAGCATGCGACGACAGTCGGTGCCATTAGCGTTCACCACTGCTGTTACATTAAATTTCATTTTAACGACGTCTTTTACAACTTCTATTGCTCAGCTCTTGTTGGATTTCAGTTTTTGCTGTTGCTTCTTTTTTGTTGTTGTTGTTGTTGTTTGTCTGTTGACTGTTTTTCGCCATTCCGGCGCACTGATAATTCATTTATTTTAGCCTGGTCGTTCGTTCGCTCTTACGTTTATTATGTAACCTGACAATGTCGGTGTTGTTTAAAATTCCTTCCCGGTGGCCACCAGGTTTGTCATGCATATCCACCCACGCGAATGCCGTTGTTGTCTTTGAAGGCAAACGCACTGCAAGTTGGATTCTTTGTTTTGCTAGACAAGACAGAGGCGTATGAACAGTGGGCTGACACCATTATTTGCTTCGACTTTTATAGACTCTTTAATAATTTTCGATATTTTTTAGGTTAATAACATGTTTCATAGATAATCTATATAAAGAGCCATTTTCGATGTTCGCGCATCACGCAAAAACTACTAAGCCAATTTTGATCTATGTTATTTAGTTTTAATCCTTAGACGCTTGGTCTCACTCTCCAATCAAAATTATCACGATATTCTTCTTAAGTATTAAGTTATTAAAGTTTTAAAATTGCTAAAAAAATTATTAAGATGCAAAGAAACAAACATGCAGGAATAACAAATCTTTCAGTTGGAGCACCAATTGTTGTAAGGTATATGACTCAAAAGCTCTCGCTTTTCCCATATAATATGTTTTTAAGATAATAATATAATAAAATGATAGCCGTTTTCGATGTTCGCGCATCACGCAAAAACTACTGAACCAATTTTGACCTATGTTATTTTGTTTTATTTCTTAGATGCTTGGACTCAGTATTACGATATACTTTTTAAGTATCAAGTTATTAAAGTTTTAAAATTGCTAAAAAAATTAATAACATACAAAGAGGGAAATCTTTCAGTTGGATCAACTTTCAGTTGGATCAACAATTGTTTTAAGGTATATGACTCAAAAGCTCTCACTTCTCCTACATAATGTTATTTAAGATAATAATATAATATACATAAAGTTTTCTTTGAGAGATCTGTGGAGTAATGAATATAACAAATAAAATAATTTTATTTATGTTGCCACATTTTTCTTTAAGTATGCTTGGAGAAAAATGTTCTCCTTATCACACTGTGTGTCAAAAACAACAACAGTGCAACGTTAGATGCCTGCTATACAATCAAAATTTCATTAGATTTAGTTGCGAGTTGTTTCCGCTTCCTGTTGGTCGTTCAGTAGGAGTTTCTTTTGCTTGGTCTTAGCTTGAGCCATTGGCATTGATATAAAAACAACAAAATAAAATTCTAGCAACTATCTCATCCGTACAAGCAACAGCAATGCAATGCAACAGATAGCAATGAAGATAAGCTTAGCAATTATTTTTTGTCACCAACAACAATGTTTATTGCTGCTTTTATTATCAACAACATTGGCGTCAATGTCATTTACTATTGCCCAGTCGTTGGGATTTTCTTCTATGATCTACTGTACAGAAGTTTTTGGTTGGATTTCTGATATTTGCTATGGCCACCAGCAGTAACTTCATTAAGTTGTACAGGACCTTACACAGAGAAAAAAACTTTTATCCATTTATATATCTACAGCAATCGATAGAAAGATTAAAAACTTTACTACTTTCCTTTTTATTTGAATACCAATGCTATATCATTCAGTGCGCATTTCTCTCAGTGTACAACAGTAGCACCATAATCACATATTGACTGGGAGCTGCTTCAAATCGCTTGTATTTAAGCTTCACTTGTTCGGTCGCTTGTCGTTGGTGGTGGCCACTAAATTAACAGCAAAATGAACAGCAGCAACACGTTGCAATGTTCAGCACTTGCTTGGCGTTGTTGTCAACAAATGGCCGCCAATATTGCTAGCTGGATGCTCTGGCTCCAGCTATTCATAGTCTGCTGTTAAATTAGCCATTTCAATTAATTGCAACCTTAATGAACACAATATGTTTGTGAAGAGCGTGCAGTGATGTGGGGGCGCGTATGAAGAGGGCTCAGTAGATATTCAAGCGAATGAGGCTACACTGTGGGATGCCTGTAATTAGTTTTATGCTCGTAATTTACTATAACAATTTGTCTTATGGCAGCTTAAAGTTTTTAGTTAAATTTTAAGTTTCATCAACTATTTGTGAACTTTAAGTTTTTAGGTATTGTTTTGAGAATAAAAGAATGTAACGATATGGTGAAATATCGATTAATTTATGAATCGATTGCTTAAAATATCGGATTTTACCTAAATCGATATTAATAAAAATATACATCAGTGACAAAATAATATTTCTTTCGCCAAATAAATGATTTAGTGATAATTAACATGTGAATATTTGCAACAAATAAATATTTAATTCATTCAAAATATTATTTGGTAATTATTACAAAATATGAAATTTCACGCAACACTAAAGTTTGTAAATTTATAACGAATGTATAGCTTTTATAAATTTTAGCGTACAAATAAAATAAAAATTTCGCAGCAACATCAATGTGCCATTCTCATTGCAAGCAATTGCAGTTTCCTAATTCAACACAAACTCTATACATATGAATTTTCGCAACAACAATAAAATTAAATTCAAAGGAACGTGTAAATTGTAAAACTACCCAGTAGGAAATATTTGCAAATTCCAACAGCTATAATATTATATTAGAATATTTTTCCACACTGGGTGCAAGCAATTGTTAATATGTGTAATTTGATAAGAGTGTCGTTGTTTGCTTGCCATTTACACGCTTCTATCATATCTCTTGACTGCATTTTCATTTTATTTGCCTCAAGTGTGAAAATCCTGCCAGTCAACAACTACTGCATTATAGTGAAAACAATGAAACGACATACAAAACAAACAAAACTTTGTAAACATTTGTTATCATAAAATTTATATAGAAATAAACAGACAGTTAATGGAAATGTGCCACTTATATATAGGGAATTTCGAAGCATAAAATGTTGCATTAGACGAAAGTTCTTAATGTATTTTAAAGGAAGAAACTAAAAGAGAAAAGCAAATTGAAATTGAAATTTGCTGCTAGTTGAATAGACATTTTGGAAGATGAGTGCTCGAGGAAGCCAACTCGTTCTGTCACTTAACTTTTGTATGCACTGTGTTTTGCAAGGATTTCCGAATATTTCCTTCTAAATTTTTGTAGCAAAATGTTAATTTAAGAAAATATGAATAAACTATCAATATTTAAACTCAAACTCGTTTGAATTTTATTATATTTTCTTTGATTTTTTATAAAAAAAAGCCTAAAATCAAAAATTAAAATCCCCAAAAAATGTCTACAGCGTAAAAGTTATCAAATTTTAGTTCACATTTTGAATGAAATTAACATTTTATTTGCTTGACACGCTTATTATATTATTTTGGTCCATTTATTTACCATTTTGGGTCAAAATTTCTTTTTCAATTTCCGACAAATTTTTCATTTTCTGGCACATCACATGTAGTTTACATTGAAAGCTTTTGCTTACTTTTACTACCAACAAAATAAGGTGGTCTGTGTGCTGAGTTGGCAACAATACCTTTAGCTGCTACTTAAATGCTGCTATCTTGCTTACCATGGTATCGCAATTTTAAGCTGATAACGAATATGACACCTGCTGCTTAACTTGATGTTGCATTTAAGGATGTTGACTACAGGTCGTGCTGGTGATTTATTATGTGATTAACTTTTTGAGTTATAGCTTAGAATTAAATGGTTAGTAAATATATCTTAACAAAAGTAGAAAATAAAAAAGATAAATGTTTGGCTATGAGTGATGCGCTTAGTTAAATTTGAATTAAATGTTGCTCATACGTCATGTTTTGCAGAAATTAAAGTTTTAAATTTTGCTTGAACGTTTTTTGTATTATTTAACTAAATTTTCTTTTCTTTAATTTTATGTTAAACAATTTAATATTTATGTTTTATTTTTTTTTTTATTTTTATTTTATTGTAAGTATCACAAACTGTCCTCAATTTAAGTCTTCTTAGCATTAAGTTCATTCGAAGGCATAATAACACCGCACTCAAAATTTCATTTAAAAAATTTAAATTGAAAACTTTTATTGCGTGGAGCAGTCTTCGCTGGACAGGAAATTTTTTTTCTTAAAAAAAATCTATCATATTTCGTGTTGTATAAGTTTTATGTTCGCTTGGACAGACACTTTATTGAATGTAGATGGAGAAGAATATCAGCAAAAAAATCTTTAATTTATTTTCACTAACTGAAACCATAACTCATAAGCCCACCGTTTATCACAGCAAGATTCTAACTGTTTGATTTTCATTCAAAAGTTTATAGACTTGGAGTCGGTGAGTACGAATCTGGTATCCGTCTTAATCAGTCTTGTTAGCTACTTAAAAATATATATTTCATGAAATTGTTGAAACATGCCAACTTCAAAGCATTGTAACTCAATCAAATCTTATCACGCGAAGGTTTTTCTACATTTTTGGCCTTTCGAAAAATGTAAGCCGAGATATTTTTTTTCAATTGAAGGAACACTTTCCAAACAAATCAGCATAAACTGAAAAATTTTGTTTGAACAGAAAATATTTTATAATTATTTAAGGTCATTTTGATTTTGTAGATTTTTGTGAAAAAAAGCGAATTCCAAAAAAAATCTGGTAGGATATGGCAAAACAAATACCAGTTTTGGACACAGAAACTCAAAACATATGAGGAAAATTTAACTTAATTCGATAATAGAACAAAATCTGGTTTTCGAATTGAGTCTAAGCCGAATCTGGCATACGTTTTGCTTTACTTTGTCCGATTCTTCTTGATTTTTTTTTGCAGTTTACGTTTCTCAATCCTATAAAACTGTTAAGGAATACTAAATCAAAAGCATGAATAATTATTGATTATAATCAATAAGTCCTATCACAGAATGTTGTTTTTGACACAAAATCGATGTGGTTTAAATGAAAAAAAAGTTTTAACAACGTCGCACAGTGGATGGGTTTGTATGGAAGGGTGGCCATAATTGCGATAGACTTTTTAAATTCAATTCAAATGTTTTTTTTTTAACATAAAACAACAAAAATGTTTGAATATGAAAAGGATCCGTTCGCGGACAACCATCCAATTTAAATTTTTTTTTTGTCTTTTATACCAAGGCGAATAACTAGAGCGTTTTAGTCAACAGTTCGAAATAGTAAAATTTTCTTGGAAGATTTTGGGTGTTCAAAATGCAACTTTGAGCCCACTGTAGTACTAAACTCAAAATTTTTTTATATAATCTTTTATAGCTTTTTGTTTTCCTTAAGTATATATGACGATTGTCGTAAAAATGTTTTAAACCACTAGCAGTTTAATTGATTTTGTATTTATGACCATAATCAATCTCCCACTTGCTGGGTATGTAAGTTTGAGTTTTTTTTTTATAGTGTAGTGATTTTTTTTTTTTCATCTAATATTTTCTTTTGCCATTCACAAAATAATTTTGAACGCAATTTTTTTTACCAATAATTTTTTTATTATTAATAAATGATTTATTTCAGATGTTTAACACATTAAACATTTGTTAAATTCCACAAGAAAAATTTTAATTATATTTTTTTTTTTGATTAAAAATTGTACACCCATATGTATTATTGCGCACAACACCTTTGCTGTTGTGCAAAAAATTCTCAAAATTATATCATTCTGTAGCACACATTGACTAAAATACTCTAAAAATCTGAATGAAAAGCGTCATGAAATACTTAACATATTTTTATAAATATTTTTTGAATGAATTGCGTATCAATTGCGTTCAAAATTAAATAAAATTAAATATTTTTTAAAGTTAAAATTATTCTCAAAAATTACATGTCTGTGTACATCTGTTCCATTTGGTATACCAGCGCATACAATAACAATAACAATAGTTTTTGTGTTAAGTCCATTGAAGCATAAAACCAAACATATTCATTTTGTGTAAAAATTTAAAAAATTTATTTTCTCTATATTTTATTTTATTAAATTTTATTTTATTTTTGCATTTTGAAATCCCATTCATTCATGGTTTTCATGTGAAATTTGAATGAATCATTCATGAGTATGAATGTTACATAAGTCATATACGTATAACCCTGGCTGGAATTCTATTTTTTTCACCTAATATTTTTTTGGCTTTTGTGCATAAATTTGTGCAGTTTTTGCCACATATTTTGAATGAATTTACTTTTGTGTTTGCTTGAAAATTCATGTTGATCTACCATTACAGAAAGAGTGAAGCTAACAGGAGGAATGAATGTTTCATAGACGTTAAGCTTATAATGCCTTGCGGAAGCTGTTTGGGCTCTTATCTATTTAGTTTCGCAAATTTTTATATAACTTTGCACAAAAAAATTTATCAAGATATTACATTTAAGAGGACTTGTTCTCTCTATTAATTTTGGCATATGAAAACCAACAATACTACAACTTTCATTGTTGTCTACATGATCAGATAAATACTGTAAGTCGACATATTTAATTTTCAATTGGGTTGCTATTACTACGCATTGGCAGTCCTATATAGTACATTAGTTTGCATGAATACTGCCATGATTGATGAGTTATTTTTTTTTTGCGGAGATCTCTTACAGTTTGACTTTACGCTTGAATATTTTTTCAATTCAGTATACCAAATATTTTGTTGTTGTTTTAGTTTTCGGAAAACATTATGATTCATTAAGGTGTCCCCAAAAAGAGATTGTTAGAATTTTTTGATATAAAAACCGACGAAAAAATGCATTGCGAATTTTGTCGCTTGTGAAAAAAGACACACTGAGCAAAATATGTTTGAGAACTAAATATATTTTTTCTAGCTGATTTAATTTGAATTAGTAAAAATTATAGTGCACTAGTATTTTTTTCTAATAAATGAAAAAAAAAAAAAAATTCTCAAGTAAAGTTTTAGTTCAGCCCATTTTGTCTCTTACGAAACACCCCAATATTCACTTGTCATTGCAGTCATTCCACATTTGCCACTTGACTGATTTTTACTATGTTTTTATTTTTTTTTGCGAATATTTTGTCTTACGTATTTGGAACACTGATGTATTTTTAGAGCATAAAACTTTTTTTTTTAAATTTGCAATTAAGTTCAATGCGCGCACATGTGTATCAATGTTGCAATATGCGCACAAGTTAGATTTATCATATTAAAATCTCAGTTTTCATATTGAACATTTTTTTAAATTAGTTTTCCCACTATCCCACGGTAGGCTTACGAATAATTGCATAAAAATTAATCAATAAAAGACTTGTAAAAATGTGGCATAATTTCATTTGTGATATTCCGGTACAATCTGGTCTGGTCTGTTCTAAAGAATATATTTGTTGCTAAGATAAATCAAATTTCTTTCTTCATCATGTAACTTGATAATTTAACTATCATCAAAAGCAGCAAAGTCCTTCACTTTGCTGTACCTAATTGTTTGACAGAAATCAAATTGTCCTTTTTTTAATGTGATTCATATGAAAATGTTCTAAGTAATAGCTGTTCTGTGTCTGAATTAGACAAAAATTCATTGAAGCAATTAATTCAATATCATGTTTTTTTTTTTTTTTTTAACGAAATGTACGAAGGATGTTTCCAACGTTTTTAGTTTTTTTTTATTTTAGCACTAAAAGCCAAGTGAAATACAAACATGGACATAGAAAATTAAAGACAAAAAGCCATTAGTAACAAAAAACCAAAAAATATAAATAAATATAGCAACACATGAGAAGCCAACAGCAGCAGCAGTCATCTTTTTTTTCGGAGCAGCCAACAACAATTAAATACAGAAATTGTTTTATAAAAGAGCGTAAGGAAAAAGCATCTAATGGACTGCATTGTCAGCCATTAGCCAGGCAGGATGTCATTATTATGCTGCTCGAAAGAACTTTTGCAATGAGTGCTTGCGGAAAACATACATTTTTTTGTTTTAATTTTCAACAAAATTACAATAAAAAAGAATGAAATGCATAAAGTCACGTCATCCATTGTATGCTGCAAAGGACTTGTCAGGATGTTACTCCGACAAGGGTATAAATTGCATTATCAGTAAATTTTGAGTGGCTTAAATTTTAATTTTTCATTGCTGGTGGCTACCAGTGTTGTTCATATATGAAAAAAATACGCATTTTGATATGTTGATATCAGAGTGAATGGTAGTGAAAATCAATTACCTATGCTATCAAGTACTTGGTATTCAATTTATTTTACTAAGAAATTAGTGGTGATGCAATTTGAAGCCATTATGACTTAATGTTTGTTGGATGTTAAAATATAAACTCCTTGCCACTGAACAAACAGTGGAACTAAACTCCACTACCACATAAACATTTAGTAAAGTTGAATTCCACTGGCACTAAAGAATTTATTAAAAAATTAAACCGAAATTGTTCTATCAATAATTTTTTATTGAAAACAAGAATTACGTGACAATTTTAATTGGAGATTGAGACCAAGCGTCTAATAAATAACCCTAAATAAATTTAATTGAAATTGATCAAGCAGTTTTTGCGTGATATGCGAACATCGATAACAGCTATCATTTATTTATATAGATATTCACATTTTTTTTTGTTATTTTCATTCAATTCTTCATAAATTTTCTATAAAAAAATCTTCAAAAGTTTTAAAAATTTAATGAAGGTTGGCAAAATTCGAATTTCCAATTAAAATATTTCTTGAAGATTATGCAGTTCCAATTAAACTCTCCTGTAATTTGTGTAGTACTAGTGGATAACATTTCTATATAATTTTTTAGCGGCAGCGGTATTTGAATTCAATTATCACAAGTGTGAATTTTCTCCACTATCACTGGAAACAATTGAGAGGTGCAGTACATGAATCTTTTATATGTTGCTATAATCCACTTGAAACTTGGTTTGTTAATTTATTAATTTATGTACTGCTGTATTATTATAACTAGAGTACGCCCATTGGTTAAAGTTTAACCAGTATGGTGAATTGCAAAAACTACTACGAATACTTTTTGTCATTAAAAAACTGACATAAAAAAGACAAATTTTTTGTCATCTTTCCCAAAAATAAAAATCACGGTATCATGTATCCCTATCTCTATGCTTTCCTTAAAGCTCAATTTATCTCCATATCAAATTTCACCAAAATTTTTCCATTAGTTTGGCTGTAAAATATATTTTCCTATTTAAGGTGTTGTACTACCCACTTAAAAACAAGTACTTGCTTCTCAGGTTTCAATCTGTCTCCACACCAAATTTCATAAAAATTGGTTTATTAATTTAGCTGCGAAATCATATTTTCTGGTTAGAGGCATGGCACCGCCCATTAAAAAAAAAACTTTTGCAATAAAATCAATATAAGAAAATAATAATTTTTAGGGTTCAATCTATCTCTGTACTAAATTTGATCAAAATTGGTCCATTAGTTAAGCAGTGCAAACGTATACTCTTGTCAGGGGCGTGACACCACCCACTTAAAACAAATATTGTTACTCAGAAATATATCTATCTCCGTACCGAATTTCATCAAAAACGGTAGTAGTCGTGGTAATGTTTTTTCAAATAGAAGCGATGCCACGCCCACTAAAAGAACAAAATACCCTTTATTTGGGTTCAATCTATCTCCAACATATTTCATCAAAATCAGTTCATTATTTTAGTCGCGAGAACGTATTTTCCTGTAAGAGGCGTGGCTCCGTCTGCTTTGTGAAAAAAATTCTTTTCTCTTCACAACTTTTCCAACAAAAAACAAAAAAATTGAGTTATTGATATACTGACATATTAATACAGCATTATTATATTGATATTATGTTATATTGATTTGTTGTGATATTGATATATTGTTATATTAATATATTGTTATATTGACAAATTGTTATATTGATATATTGTTATATTGTTATTGTTATTTTGATATAGTATTTTATTGATATATTGTTATATTGATATATTGTTATATTGATATATTGTTATATTGATATATTATTATATTGATATAGTGTTATATTGAAATATTGTTATATTTATATATTGTTATATTGATATATTGTTATATTGATATATTGTTATATTGATATATTGTTATATTGATATATTGTTGCATTGATATATTGTTATATTGATGCGTTGTTATATTTGTACATTGAGACATGATATATTAACACATTGTCATATTGAAAAGTGTTTATATTGGAATAGTGATACAATGATGCATTGATTTAATGATGCGTCGCTATATTGATGAATCGATTTGTTGGTATATTGCTGTATTGTGTCACTAAAATATTTTTGATTGATGTATTTTTGTATAATTATATTGATACATTATTTAATTGGTGTATTGATATATTGTAATTTCAATATATTATGAATCTATTTATTGATGCTGTGATATACTGATACGTCGATGCATTGATGTAACATTATATTGATATACCATATTTTTATGTTGTTGCATTCAGATATGTATTGATACATTGATAGGTATTTTTATTATAATAGTGATATAATGATGTATTGATTTAATATATATCGCTTATTGAAATATTGCTATATTATTAACAAATTTGTATTACTTATAATATTCATACATTGATTTTTTGATGTAAAATAATATTTTTGTATTGATAATGCATTGATATAGTGATTTTTATATTGATGTATTAATACATTGAGATGTTGTGATTTATTGATACATTGATAACTATATATTATTAAATACATCCAACGACGATAGATACATTGATATCTTGGTATATTGAAATACATATTAATATATTGCCATATTGCAAAACTGGTATAATAAATTACACTAGTTTACAAGAAAAAAGATCTGAATTCTCATAGACCTTTTTCGATGTATTTTGGGGCGTAGATTCCAAAAATGGCAACCATTTTTTTTTTTAAAGAATAGTTTTCGAGATATCCCCAAAAGTTTTTTAGTGTTTTTTCGAATAACTTCTACATTTTTTGTCCGATTTTCGCAAAATTATACTTAAAATGTTTGCAAAAGAATAGTCTTTCATTAAAAATTTTAAAAATATGAAAAAGAAAAAATTTTTCATTCAAATGGAGCAATTGAAATTTAGTGATTTTCAAAAAATACCAAACAAGTCAGTTTTTTTGGACTTTGAGCGCTTGTAACTCCATGAAATCTTATCCGATTCAAGCAAAGAGCAAATCGTTAGAAAGGGAATACAAATATCTTTCGAATACTGAAAAATGTTTTTGAGTCAAAAAAAAAATTTATGGAGATATAGTGAAATAAATGAAAAAAGTGCCGAAAAAGGGGTTTTTTGTGGATATCTCGAAAACGATTCTTAAGAAAAAAAAATGGTTGCCATTTTTGGAATCTACGCCCCAAAATACATTGTAAAAGTCTATGAGAAACCAGATCTCGAGATCAGCCCCAAATTTGTAAACTAGTGTTATAGATGCAAGACAGATTGAATAGTTTATGTTACATCAATAAATTGCTGTTATGTTGGTTTAAAGCATAAGATTGATGAAAGATTTCCATCAACACTTGCAGATTCGCTCTCATTCGCTCTGTGATTTTCACAAGTGAAACATCTACTGCCAGTCTTAAGGTTGGTGATGATGACCATGACAGCTTTGATGTATTAAAACCTTTGTACTTGACTCAACTCAACTTATCCGCATTGGGCTTTCTACACTTCGCTTTTTGTTTCTTTGTTTCTTTGTTTCTCTCTTTATTTCTTTTTCCACTTACCAGCTTTTTTGTTGTTTTTTCCGTAATACAAAAGTGCATACTGTTGTTATCCTTTGGCTGCAACCGTGGTTACTTGATACATTGTTGTTGCTGCATAGTTGTCAGATTAACAATATTGACTTTAATTTTTGTTTTTGTCTCTGATATAACTTTTTTACCAACTTCTCTAACTATGTCGTCTCTCAGTTTCTAGTTATTTCCTTAATCAATTTGAAAAGTTTTCTTTTAATTTCCGTACTTTGCAGAATTTAATTGGAAAGTGTATCAAATGCTGCTACGACATAAACTGATGCTGCTGGTTAAGCTGCAACATAGCAATTGCATTGCATTGCGATGCGTAGTGCAGTTTTTGATCGACCGACTTGTCAGTTGATGGGGTTACCGCCACTTTGTCATTAAGCAATTAATTTAATTGGGGAGATATTTGTAAAGTGTTGTGGGCGAAATGGGGACAAGTAATTGAGTACTGTGGAATAAAATCAAAAGCAATATGGTATTAAAAAGTTAAGCTAGAATTGAGTTTTAGTAGAGTTTTCAAAGTAAGATGCTTTGAAAAACTATTCATATACATTCCTGAATCGAAATATTTCATTACACAGATCATTTCATTTATTACAATACGTGATAGTATAAATAAAATACTTGAAGCTATTATCATTCTGAATGAAAAATGTTCCAGATAGATATCCGGCAAACATGAAACAATTTTGTATTTGCTTTATTGAATATTTTTCCCAACTGTTTGGCTTTCATCAGCATCAGCATCAGCAACGACATGAGGTTTTAAGTTTTAATTAAAAAATCATTTGTACCATTGTCTGTGAATTGGAGCACATATCATCTGATGAGATTAAAAGTAATTAAAATTTGCAGCCCGCAATAAAAAGAAATGCGTAAAACAATCAACAGCAAAAGTTAAACAGCAACAGCAAATGTTGGTCAACAGCAATTAAAGAATTCCATTCCATTCCATCCCATTTGATGTAGTGTTGTCCGTTGTTTTGTGAAATTCATTTCACTTGCAATTGCACATCATTGGCTCGAACCAACAATTGTCCATATGTATAAAGAAGAATTATACAAAAAAACATAAAGCGGACATATTATTACGGAAAATTACACAGCACAATAATTGAGAAAAATTGAAACTCTACAGAACTCTCAATACAATCAGAATTTATTATGCTTAATATTGATTATTTGTACTTAAAAATTCCTACTAAAAATTCTGGGTTATATGCTGAAAATTTCTTTTAGTGGAAATGTGTTTTATGATAATTTGTTTCCGTTGTAGTTATAGCTCATAAATTATTTTTCTTTTTAATGGCTTATAAACAGGCAAATGATGCTAAATTGAAGTTTCTTTTGTACAAAATTCATTGCCCAGTTAAAAATGTGCTGTTAATTTCTGTATTTTGGTATTATAAAAAAGTTTTTTTATTTATTTTTTAAGGATTGATTAATATACGCTCGTCTTAATATTATCATTTTAGTTTGAATAAAATTTATTTTTGTTAGTGTTTGCCATACTCTTTTGAGAAACATGGCAATGAATTGATGTTTAAAAAAGTTTGAGTTTATTTTTTTTATATGATACTTTTTGGTCTTATTTCCTTGAACTATAAGGACTGTCCCAGAAAAAACTTTCTGTTTGTTTTTCAGTTATAAAAAAGTACCCAATAAACTTTTTGATCTTTTTTTTATTAATAAAAGCTAGTGTTCAGAAAATAAATAACTAAAAACTAATTTACAATTTTACAATGTACAGAAAATGTACTGTCATGCCACCCCTGCTATAGAGTAAGACTTAAAGTCAAAGTGAGTCGCATATTTCGCAAATTTCACATTCGAGAAAATCAACAGAAGCCAATTATTTTCTAGAAAGTTGTGTAAAAATACAGGCAGGACAGGTGGAACACTTTTAATTCTCAACATTTTTAGGTCCAAGATAGCTGAGTGCAAAATGTCAGCTTATTAAAATTTAATTTTGCTAAGTTGTCGAAGGGAGTTATTTGTGTGAATATCTACATATTTTTTTTTAAATATTTATATGCAATCTGTCATGCCATAAAGAACAAATATGTATATTAAAAATTAAATAATAAAAAAAATTTTTCCAAAATTTTCAAATATCAAGAAAATACTTTTTTTTTTTGTTTTCAGGTGAGTTTTTAATGGACATGCAGATAGTTTTCCGAAGAGAGTAAGAAAACAAATTGCTATATCTGTGCTTGGATATATGAGCGCCGAGACTGTTCAATATATCGCGTAGTTTAAAGGTCAAACTTTCAATCACTTTTTCGAGCAACTCAGTATTATTGCTTGCTTATCAGCTGAAAAAAGGTTGAAATTTTAGTGAATTACATAAGTAAATTTCCACAATTTGTAAGCATTGTTGAACGGTTAACTTTTTTATTAAATGACAAACTTTACAGAATATACGTGACACCAACATTGCTGGATTTGATCAAATTTATGTCTATATATAATTTATAATTTTTGAAAAAAATTAAAAAATAGGTCATTAATCTCAGGAAGAAAACCAAAAGTATTCAAAGATTGACCCATAACAAACTTGCACAACGATCAAATTTTAATTTGCAATCTCTTGTTTAAAGTATAACACTCGAAAAAAAACACCTTATTTCAATTTACTATTCTCCGCCAGAAAACAACTCTGTAGAAGATAAAATAACCGGTTTTTTTTTTTATTATAAATTTTATCTTCAACTTACCTGCAAGAAATGGTCTTTCAGTGGAGTTCAGTCCACGTGAATCGTGAATCACTTGGAGTTTTTTTGTCGCTTACTACCCTTTTTATTTAAATTTGATACTACCAAAAAAGACATTTAAAACTTTTAAGCAATTTCGCTGACAAATGTTGTACTATGGAAATAAAAACAATATAAAATACTAGAGGATCACAGTAGGAAAATTATAGGCTTTTTTTGTACATTTAGGGACATTTCTGAAAATATTTTCGATCTATTCATAAGCTATTCAATGCTTAATATTATCTTATAATTTTTAATGAAAATGTGATGTAGCCTCACAATGTTGCCTCACAAAAAATTTCAATCAAATTTTTTTGAAAAAGTGGCAGATATCAAACCTCATTTGACAACTTTTATAAAAGCGCAACTTTTTCTCTTAAATTAAAACTGATTTAATAGCAGAACATGTGATATTGTTGCCATATAAATGATTTTTTTAAAAGCTGCGAAAATTGAAATAAATCAAAATACAAAGTGAAACTTAACGAACGCTTTGAATTCTTTTTTCACATGCCAAGAGACTTGTATAATCCGGCTTATATGATTTTTTTTTTTTTTTACATTGCAATGAAATGCGTAAGCATTTTTTTCCATAGATTCCAGTGCAAAGTATGCAATTGCAATGCAAGGACACAAGGATACATATGTTTTACCAGAGCTGTCGAAGTTAACAATTTTTAAGTTTTTAAATATGAGAACGCTCGTGTGTAATTTGAAATAAGATTTGGCTAATACGATTGAATATTTAAAGGTTATATGAAGAAAGTGGGCGTGAAATTGCTCATGTAAACAAGAAACTATAAAATGCTATAATATTATCCAGGAATAACTATGTTATGTAAGCAAAATGGATATGGAAATATTTAGTTGTTCAAATGAGGATTTTGTAATAAGTCGGCGTGGCAGTTGCCACGGGATTATTTTTTATGCTTTAAGAAACTATAAGCTTTGTGATATTGAGTGCTTTTCAAAAAATAAATATATCTGGATATTTTCCTTAACTTAAAGGATTTTTTTAGTTACCATAAATTTTTGAGAAAAATTATGATTCCACCAGATTTTCGCCAACATATTAATATTTCAACTGCAGGTTTGAGTGAAGATTTGAATTTCAACACATAAGAATCGAGTGTGAAAACAGAGATGATTGTTCTTGCAGCTCTGAAAATCCTTTTTTGCAGCTCTGACAGTGCAAATGAACAACAGTGTAGCTTAGCAAGAAACAATTGTAAATTTAATAATAAAATTTTCCAACGATATCTGCGTGGTGACAAAACAATGTGTTGTATTTAAAAATATCATCACTAGGGCTTCCCATTCGAAAAAATTTATTTCATACTTTTTTTCCAAAATTAAAAATTTTTGGCATAGTAAAATTTTTTAGAAAAATCAATACAATCAGGAAGCAAAAATACCATAAACTCCAAAATTTTGATTTGAAAGCTTTTTGAAAGTCCTTACGGCGAATATTTTCAACGTTTATTTTACTGAATCGTATTTGATGATCTCTAACCGATTATTTCTCAAAACTTTTTATTGGAAATCAACCTATTGTCAGAATTGCCCTATTTTTAGTTAAAAAAAAAAAACTAGCCTGGGTCATTTCACCACCGCAATAGTAAAATGGGTTAACAAAAAAGGATGTCAATTATAAGTCACTTTTTTTTTTTTGTTTACTGTGCACTTATTGTAGGATTGTGAAGTTTTTTATAACGTTTTTTTTTTTAAAGGCAAAAGTAGATTAATATTCAAGAGTAATAAATAAACGTATTAATAAAGGATTCATGCAGCCCATGACAAAGGCAATTTTGTATCAATATTTATTCCAGCAAAAAAATAAAACGAAAATAATAATTATTTATTGCTATTGCAAAATTCATTGAAATGTTGCAATGCTGCAATAATGAGCGCATTTGTGTCTACTTGTGAAATGCAATCAGATTCTAATCGCAATCAAATTGCATTCAAACAACAAAAATTGTTCTGCACATTTGTTGCTCATTAGTGGCTTAGAAATGTCGGCGTTACCATTTGCTACCCACTGATGCAATCACTAAGTTGAATATTAAATTGTTTAATTAGTCATCAATTTGCAATTAAGTAGCTGTGCTTTTCAATTGCATAAGAAATATTAATTCTGAAATTGCATGCATTAAGTGGAATTTTGATTGCATTTAATCATTCCGGGAACATTGTTCATTGATACTTGGCGGCTTCTTTTGAATGAAATAAATTGTTCAACTAAGGTCCGTTTGAACCAATAATGTAAAGGAAACGTTTAGAATGCTTAATTTCGTCATATGAGAACTGTTTTATTAAGAGTTGGGAAAAGATTTTTTTTCGTCTTAGAGGCTACAGACAACATTGAGTCTTACTTGCTTTGAAGTCGACCCGACTAGTAAGTGCCTTCTATGATGTTGATTTTAGGTCCTTTAAGAAATTAATTTTGTCTTTAATACCCAACTTTCAAAGGCTTAGAATGATGCTGGAAGAAATCTATGGTACAAATATTTCAGTCATCTACAAGGGCGTAGATTGAGTAGGTAGTCGATGACAATAAAACAACGATGAGGGTCTGATATAGTGCAGAACACTGGCGTCTTAATTATTGGTAAAGTGGACACTGAAGTTGTGCTCACTGCAGAAGCATACCAGGTAAAAATGTTGGTTAAATTTTTCGTCGAGAAACAGCATAAGCTCTCTAGAAAATTTGGTTCTGTAAAATCATAAGAGTCGAAGTTTGTAGCGCTCTGAATACCGAACTCTCTACTTAACTTCGAAGAGCGCAGAACACATCATAATTTAAAAAAATCCAAGGAATTGGATTTTCAAATGAACTGTTCATATTTTGTGACAAAAAATTGATTAATTTGTTTTTTTTTATGACATGAATTTCGTCTTATGCCTTGCCCAGAATTGGGGCGGGGTTGGGAAAGCGGCAACGATTACACGTTGCCAAAAAAAAAACCCGTTGGAAAATCGTTTGAATAAACACAATTGCGGCGGACGACTGCTTTTCACGACTGATTTCTTGTGAGAGAATCGTATGGGAAAAGAGAGTGACAAAAACAAAATTTGTAAATAAGTAATTAATTTTGCTGAGAAAATCGTATGGGAAAAGAGAGTGACAAATCTTAATACATTAAAAATGCAACACTGATCCGACGTAAAAATAAAATTAATTCACCAGTCGTACACCGCAATTCTGTTCAATTTCACATGGTCAAGTATGTTATAATTTTTGACAGCGTGTAATTGTCGCCGCTTTCCCGACCCCGTCCCAATTCTGGGCAAAGCATTAGGGTAGTTTTCATATAAAGCAGCTGTGGGTAATAAGTTTTTTAGATTAGCCAAAAAACACAATATATAAATTTTTTTTGTTGTGAATTTTTTATTTTAAGAAAATTTATGACGTCATAGATAGAGAAAAATTATTCCAAGAAAAAAAAAAAAAATTATTTTTCTGAATATTTTGCTCAATTCTAAGAAATTTTTACTCAGTGCGATTTTTTTTCTGAAACTTCATAGCTAAGGAGAAAAAACGATAAAAGGTGGAATTTTGACCAAAACTGTTTCCATCACTAACGCAAAAACTTTCGAGAAAAATTATCGAATCCAAAAAGTTTTAAAGTCATCCAAACTATAAAATTTTTTTTTCATTATATATTCATATAACAAAAAATCGAATGACTATCAGCAACAATTTTCGAACATCTCGATCCATTCCGCTATGTATAAAATACTTTGAGAGCTATCTCTTTTTTTTCAAACTATTAAAATTTCAATTTACTTACAATTAAAAAAAGAAAGAAAGAAAAAAATAAAACTACAAATTCTAAAAAAAAATCTTGGTAGAAATGTAATTATGGCTTATTCTACTAGATCATTATAATGATTTATTTTCTACTCACTATTTGCTGACTCAGACATAAATCAAAAATGCACTTCTGTTACTGTCGTCACTGAAACAATTTGTTGTGAATTTTGTAGAGAATGTTATATTATGCACGCAATACACACTAAAATATGTATGTGCACTTAATAGTGTGTTTGATGTATGGTTGTTTAATGTACAGTACCTCACCAGTAATTCTGTACAGTTTACGTTCTTCTTAGATATCATTTAGCACAATCTTCTGTGGTGTAATATAAGTTGTCTCATACTAAAAACAAAATATTTATAAAGTTGCAAAAGCTTTGCTCTCAAAATAATTATTTTCAAAAATTTAAAATCTAATGAAAACAATATATTACAATGCTCTCTTGAGATAAAAAAAAACCAGTCATAATCAAAATCTCTGAACGGCTTAACCCATATCGTACCTTTGATTTGTTAACGAATCACGAAAATTTCTCATGCTTGGAAATTTTTTTTTGATTTTAATGTAACTAAAAATTCGAAGGCTTATATTTTTTATATTAAAGTTTAGTGCATTAGCTTTTCTTTAAAAATGTTCTTTCTTGTGCCACACCCACTTTTTAGGATAAAGTGGGAGTTTAAAAAAAACAATTGTTTTGGATACTTTTTTGAAAATTAATTAAAAATATTAAAATTGATCAAATGTGGACAAAACCTACACAGAATAGATTCAAAAGGACTAATTTTATTCTCCACAATAAAAATTATATATCCGGATTGTTTGGATGAGCTTTATATAGCACTCTATTATGGTGATGCGTATACGAATCGATGGCCACTTCCCAGGGTAACTATTTGGAAATTTTTGTTTTTGAAGATGTCAAATTGTTTGAGAAGCTCAAGCGTTAAAAAATTCAAAATCTTGAAGAAATAACATTTTCCGATTAGGTCAAGCGCTGAAAAATTTAAAAAAAATTTTTGCTAAAAATTTTTTCCGATCGACCTCAAACTTATTTTCCGCCATTTTTTCCACTCAATTTACTACCTCATTACAATTTTTTTTTAAAAAAAAGATATTTTGAATATTTTGGTACTATATGGGTTAAGGGCTTAGCGTATTTGTTGAGCGTCTTATTTTTCTATACAATATTATTGGTCGCCAAAAATTTACCAATGGCAAATTACACTTGCAAATAAGTTTATGAATTGAGAAATTTCGCAACAGGTCAAAAAAATCTTAAAATAAAAAGAGTTTTTTTTTATTTTTTTCAAGACCGGCAAGTCTATGAACAAAATTTGACTTAAAATTCAAGTGGCCGCTTTGTTGTTGATGCGAATTAAAAGGACTGAAGATTTTATTAAATATATATATTTGAGAAATGACTGAAAACATTCCTTTTTATATAGCCAGCTACTGTATTGCTGCATTTAACTACTTGCGGCACCTCTGATCATAGTAATTATTTGAGGAATGTGATAATGAACTTGATGTAGCGCAAGTCACACACAACGCACATATAATGGGGCGTTCAACGTCAACCGGTTCACTTCGCTGCCCAAAAGTTAGCGCAAGGAGGAGTACCACAAATTGGAGCTAAAAAAATTTCTAAATATCTAGACACTTTATATAAATATGATGTTTTGAAAAACTAAGTATTGCTAAGTTAATTTAGGTGAGAATCACGTTTTATTGTGTATTGTGGTTGGATATTTAATTAAAAAAAAAAAAATCAGTACCCAATTACCTTCTTTCGCACAAATATGTTGTTTTAAAAAAGAAATTATTAAAATCGGGTTAGTATATTTTGCGCCAAAGCGTTACATATAAACAATTTTTTGGAAAAAAAATCTCTGGAAGTATTTCTCTTTGAATCGCTATTTTAAATACGATTTATTGAATTTTAAAAATTTTATTTTTCTTTTGAAAGTACCGACATTAACAAATTTTTGAGTTACCCAGCGCTATTTTTCGCTATGCTAAATTTACAGCAGAGAGGTGACTTGGTTAATGTGAAACGTTTCATATGTACAATACTTTATGGCACACATAACTACAACATAGTTTTACCTTTGGACAACTAAGCTTAATAAGGCAATTCAACTTTACTCAAAAAAAACGACGTTAGAGTTGCAACAAAAATCTAGTAAAACTACGCATTTAATTAAACCGATCAAAAAGTTGGCAACAACTAATGAACTTGAACTTGAAATAACAAACCAACAAACGAGAAAATCAAATTGAATCAATTACGAATTGTATAGCTCTCATCGATAGTAAATAAATGAAAAAAAAATCAAAATAATCCACATAGTTTCACAAAGTCGATCAAAGAAAGTTAAGCAATTTCGTTAAGTCGATATGCGGATTTCAATAGAATTTTCAAGTTTAAGTTTTTCAAGTGTTTCATTTGAAAACTATTTTTCGTTCAATGCTTTCAATGAAATTTGATGCGCATTTTTTGATTAAAAATTAAGTGATTTCATTATAAATTTGTCATAGAGAGCAAACACTGTATGGAGTAAAACTAAAGCGACCTTCATTGGGCCTTTAAGCATTTGAAATCAAGATGAAGCTTTTTTTTTTATTGCCTTAAAATACGCCATAATTGCATTAAGCAGCGAATTATTGTTGATTTGTTGTATGTCAGCAAAATGCTGTGCTTCCAGTATGACACAGCTGTGCAAGGAGTGTCACTTAAATCATTCAAATATTTGAATGATGTGTCAATAACTACGTTGAAGTATTTGATGTTTGCAAATTATGCTTTGTGAGAAATGCTTTGTAATGACACATTCCTCAAGTGAAAATGGCAACCAAATATTTAATTTAAGCAAAAGTTTTCACATTTCATTTTTTAATGCAGCATTTTTTCACCTAATTTTGTAGCAAATGAAAATACTGAAAAATTTTTGCTGCAAAATTCCAAACACATTGCTGTGGCTTCATCAACACACAACGTGAAAGCGAAACTTGAATTGAATAAAGAATTTTCGCTAAATTACAACTGGCAGCATTGGGAGCACAAGTGCAAAATATTGCGCGAATTACGTGCAGAACATTTAAAAAAAATAAAAATCCTTAGAGCAGTGAAAAAATTTTGTAGTTTACAGTCAAGTGATGGCGTTGACGGTTGTGAAATGTGCCAGCAAATGGATCACAGAGCAGGAAAGGACACACAGACAAACTCTTGAAATACATTACAAATAAAAGAAGATACTTGCGAGGAAGAAATGAAAAATAACAAAATGCTAAAATCAAATAGTTCTCGCAGTTTTGTGCTTTAATATTTTGCAAACAGAAAAATGTTGTAAATTCTGAAGAATCAAGGAAAATAAAGAAAATTAAATTTTCTGTGGAAATATTGTGTATTTTCCGTTAATATGTGAATCAGGAAATCACTTAAATTCACAAGAAATTTTTTTATAAGATTAAAAAAAGAGAAAAAAAACGAGTGTGCTTTAGACCACACGACTGAAGTATATGCTTTTTTAGCTCCATCTATATGTATGCTTATATGTTTATATATGTATATCAGAGAACGTCAGGAACAAAAAAAAAAATTTTATTTTGAGCCACCCTAAAATTTTTTTTTGCCTCAATCGATTATGAAAGGTCGTAAACGACTTTTGGATATCACTTAGAGTGTCTCCGGAATTTGAAAGGACCAAAATGGTCGAAAACAGTCCTTTCCAGGGTCCGGAGCCACCCTAAATGATGTCCATTTTCGAGCTTTCCCCATTCATTATAAAAAAAAAATTCTGAAAATGGTTGAAAAACGATTCTTCCAGGGTCCGAAGCCACCCTAAAAATGTTAAGAAAATGGGTCAACAATGGTCTTTTCCACTGTCCGAACCCACCATTGTCCAACAACCATTTTCGACCTTTTCCCATCGATTGGGAAGAAAAAAAAACAGTTTTTCTGTACTACAGTTCAACATAAGTGGCTCAAGCCATTCACTGCTTTATGAATCTGAATCCATGTGAGTGAGCTTCACACGCATTCACATTCATGAGCCCAGATATACTACTACCAAAATTAATTTTCGACCTTCCCCATTAATTACAGAAAAAAAATTCCAAAAATACGTCAAACACGGTCTTTCAGGGTCCGGAGCCACTCTACAAGATGTCCAAAATCTATTTTCCACTTTTCCCGATTAATTACTGGAAAAAAAAAAAATTCTGGAAACACGGTCCTTCCAGGATCCGGAGTCACCTTAAATGATGTCCAAAATCCAGTCTTGACCTTTCCCCCGAAAATGGTTCAAAAACAGTCCTTTCCAGAACACCCTGCGCAATGCAGCATTGATTTAAATTAAATGCATGCGTAAGCACCCTGTTTTTATAAAACCTAAAAGTATGCCACACTTTATGTAAACATTTTTATTGCCCGATCACACTTTTCGTAACGCATTTCGTTTGCTCATTTCCGTAACGCATTCACTAGCTTACCCCCATATCAAGTGCGCATAAAGAAGTTTATGCTTCAAAAATATATCTTTGTTACAGTTATATCTTAAGAATGCCCAACCAATTATTTATGCATATCCTTGAAGCAGAAAAATATGACAGTAAAATACGAAAAAAAAACATTATGTCCTCTGATGGATTGCGAAAAAATGAAGCAAAAGTGAATTGTGAGAAAATTGACAAAAGAGCAAAAACTTATACGCTCTCGCAATGCTTGGATAGAGTCCATATAGTACACCGGCAATTGTGAAAATAAAATATGAGCACATAATTCGATAACAAGCAAAAAAGTAGCAGCAGCAGGAACAGGAGGTGGCAACTGAAATATGCACCTACTTAATGGGCAAAAATGTTGGAACGATTCCTTTTGCTGTTATCGTCTGCAACATTCTTTTAGTCTTAAGACTACGACTGTCTTGATGCTGCTGCTTGTCGCTTTGATTGACAGAAATCATTTTTCAAGCAGCAGCGGCGCGCTGGCAGTAACTTAAAGAGCTCTCAAAGGACAACAGAGTGCAAGGTATAAGATAGAAAAGCTCAAAAGCAGAAGCATTTAAGCTGCTCATGTGAAGAATGTTCGCCACTAGTGAAATCAAAAACACAAGGGAGGACCTTAGTAAAAAAAAGAAAATTGTACACATGAAATTCTTTAATTTTTGTAAAATTTCTGTTCATTTACTATGGGCCACTCTGTGGCACACCTTGTGGCGACGCTGAAACTGTGGCAACGGAAACGGAACCACAGCAGCCACACAATAGTCCTTGCTGCTGCCTTCTTATTATGTTAAGCTTTTGCTTGCTACCTTTGCTTGTTTACCTTCTTGTTGCTCAGCAGCACTATTTGCCTCGGCTCGTTAAGCGCTTGATAAAGACACAACATTTTTCCTCTGACAGGACTAAATATCCGTTTGTGTCATGACGGCGGCGGCAATTGTATTATATTTCTTATTTTTCCTGTTGTTGTTTTTATTCACATTTTCTTGTTTTTTTCTTTTTTACACTTTTCTTAACATCATTTTCGCCGCATGTGTGTAGTGCTTTTGTATTTTCTCGCATTTTCAATGTGATGTGTGAATGTATGCGTTAGCAACGTTAAATGTCATATGCAGCACTAATGCCAACAGCAGCGCGTATTAAATTTCAAATATCATTGTCACATTGTGTGTGAATTTGTGTTGGTGTATATGAGAGCTCTTCTCTTTTTTGGCGGAACTCTGTGTGTGTCAACTTATATTTTCATTTAGTTTTAAGTAGCATAAGTCTTTGAGCTAAATAAGGAAATTTAATTTTTTTCTTAATTTTCATTTATTGGCAATATAAGTTGCTGCTTGATACTTTGGCGTAAATATAACAGCGTTTAAGAAGCAAAGCAAAATGTTTCGTAGGAACAAAAATTTTTCTATATCTATATGAAAAGTGATGCAAAATTTAAAAAAGAATATTGATAAATCCTTAGATTAAGACTCCAAAAACAAAATGCGAAAAAGATTGAAAAATATTTTGAATAATCACACACAATTTTTGGCCAGTTTTTCATATAAAATGTGGATAGAATTATTGTAATTTTCCTTATGCGATTTGTCTTTTTTTCTGAGCCGCCAAGCCCACTTAATTTATTAAGAAAGTAGCAAACTTATCGAAGAATGCAAGGCTGTGTATGGAGAAAAGGACTCAAAATATCGAGCCAACTAAAATTTAAAGAATATATGGAGAAATTTAAACGATCTAGAGATTAAAGTAATGAAACTTTTACTCAGGCACAGCACTTATAATGTTGTTACAATATATAAGACTCATATTGTAAATAGTTCTACAAAGAAGGAAATTTTCGGCGGCATGCAAACATGTATTAATATGAAACAAAATTAATTTTTCCAAATGAAAATTGTAATTGCGTCTACCATATCCGCCAAAATAATCCATTTTCCAAATAAATTTCTTACAAAAATATATCTCAAATCGTAGACTTTCAGTCTCTTGTTGTGTCCTTTATTGAGTGTGAAAACTGGTATACTAAATAAGTAATGTTTTTAAGTATATTTCACAATTCTTTCTATATTGTATCGTTTCGTAAACCTTTCAAAAATCTTTCACATGAAATCTTAAAAAGATTCAGAAATTTGTTTTTTTCCATTTCAGAAAGCTTTCTGCAATGTTTCAGAAATGAAAACAAAAATTTTATCACTTCATTCTTTTTTTCTATCCGCGTTACTTGCGCTGTTATTTTATTACGTCATCGGAGTCTGAATTATTGTTTCTTTTATACGTGTTAGAAGAAACTGATATTTTAATATATTAATATGGAACAAAATTAATTTTTCCAAATGAAAATTGTAAACCTTTATTGCATCTGCCACATCCATCAAAACAATCAGCTCTCGGAATAAATTTCTTACAAAAAATATGTTTCAAATCGTAAGACTCACAGTCTCTTGTTGTGTCCTTTCTTGAGTGTCAAAACTGATATACTAAATAAGTAATGTTTTTAAGTATATTTCATTCTATAATGTATTATTTCGTAAGCCTTTCAAAAATCTTTCTCATGAAATTGTACAAAGTTTTAGAAATTTGTTTTTTTCCATTTCAGAAAGCTTTCTGCAATGTTTTTGAAACGAAAACAAAAATGTTATTACCTCATTTTTTTATCTGCGTCAGAAATATGTTTCTGTTCATTTCGGAAATTTTACTGCAATGTTTCTGAAACGAAAGCAAAAATTTTATTGCGTAATTTTTTTTTTATCCGCGTCAGAAATTTGTTTTTGTTCATTTCAGAAAGCTTTCTGCAATGTTTCTGAAACGAAAACAAAAATTTTATTACGTTATTTTTTTTATCTGCGTCACTTGCACGTCATCGGAGTCTGAATTATTGTTTAATTTTATACGTGTTAGAAACAGTTGAAGCTTTATAGTTATTGTGAGTGACGGCTTTGCAAGTGATAGCGCACAGCTATACCTAAAATTGTATCAAACAGAGATCTAGCCTGGCAAGATTCACACAGTTTTTTTACCAACCATATATTACATTTGATATCGTAAATATACTATGTAGATATCAAAAAAGTAATATCGATTCATAAAACATTTTCGATTTTCATTAAAAAATTTCGATAAACATTAAATCGGAAACCTTTCAGAAACACTTCAGAATGATTACATGTGAAAGATTTCGTTTAAAGGATTCAAGAAACGTCGAATCTGTAACTTTTCAGAAACGTTTCACAGACTAAAATGAAAAATTTTAAATTTCAAGGACTTAATTTTTGAATGGCTGACAAGTTGATACCAAACTAAGCAGACATTCCTGACTTGCGCCTTAGAGCTTTAGATTCCGAAATTCTTAAAACAATCAAATAAAATACCGGCCACTAAGATTGTAGTTTTCCCTTAGGACCTATACGTTTTAGGGATTAAATAAGCAGCACATCTATATTTTTACTACACTGACAATTTTTTATAACAAATGTATTAATATTCTTTATTGGGTGATATTTTTTAAGGATAATAAGGAAAACAAAATGACAATATGCATGACTATAACATTGCAGTTATTTACGGCACCAGGCATTTATTCGTATTATTACGCTGCTTTTCTTTGTTCTCTTTTCATATTCTGTTTGTCTTTTTTCTGTGTTGTTTACTAATGCTTTTTGATGG
Source organism: Tricholauxania praeusta (assembly GCA_949775025.1). Classification (NCBI taxonomy): domain Eukaryota; kingdom Metazoa; phylum Arthropoda; class Insecta; order Diptera; family Lauxaniidae; genus Tricholauxania; species Tricholauxania praeusta. The sequence goes on from OX459028.1 coordinate 29,061,882, forward strand.
CACTTGTTTGTCGTTTTATTTTATTTTCCTGCCAGATTACAAAGGATATAAGATATTGTACGGGACAAACATAAATGCTTAACTTAATTTGCACTGTTATGCAGTTTTATGACTGGCCTGCAATTTGCCAAGCACTGCGTGTCACTTGGTGCTTATGCCAGAATCTTTAGTGGCTTTTATTTATGTTTAACAAGGGACATAAAAACAGGTCAAGTTGCTGATGGTATGAGGATGGAAATTCCAGCAAAAGATGAAAATTGAAAATGATTTTTGTGTTTGATGTGCTTGGCATTTTTTGAACTGAACGCAAGCAAAAAATACTTCATTTTACTGCGTTTTTTCTAAGAAATTTTTCTTAATTCTAAAATTTTATTTTGCACAACACATAAACATAATATTTGAAATCTCTAATAGACAAATTGTAATTTTCAAAAGTTGTGGCAAAAATGCATATGTCTTAATAAGAAAGTTTTGCCAAAGTAGGCTCTTGAGTATTTCAACATTAAGAGCGAAAGTGTGTTGTGCCCCCCTGTGTTAGTAGCATGCTCTTGACAAAAGTTTTCCAATATTTTCTTTCATTTATTTTTATATCCTTCAAAGGAGTAATAATCGTAATATTAATAACAATAACAATGTTGTGCAATAACAATTTGCGCCAAAAGCGGCCTTAATATTTTGAAGCAGCTGCGCATGAGACTGTAACAATGCTGACGCTTTTTTATGTTTTTACGCTAAGGTGACAGACATTGGTTTTTATGGGTTAAAATGAAGAAAAAAGAACACAAAAAAAAAAAAATATTATAGAATCTTAAGATAAGGACACACAAGGTCGTAGTAAACCAAAATAGCGTGCTGAACAAAAGGAAATTTTAAGTTCAATGGAATTTCGCTTTGATGTGGTAAAGTGCGGTAATATTATGTTTATTTACGCACCTTTTTGCATTATCATTATTATCTTTTGCATTACTTGCAGTACTATGGGATTGGTGCATAAAATTTGAAAAAAAAAATTGTTAGGTCTTATAAGCAGCTCAATTTTGATATAACAACATTTGTAAAGTTTCCGTTATTAAACATTTGTAGAGTTTTTTAAAACGATGCCCACCTCTAACAGGGAAGTTCGTCCCCAGGGCTAAGCATTAGGTTTGATTTTGATGAGATATAATATGATGATAGATTGCACCTTGAGAAAAGGTATTAGAAACTCTATAACCTTCGGTAGGTGTGGCACCGCCCCTTATAGGAAAAAAGCACTGTCACGGCCGAATCGCTACACCGGTTTCAATGAAATGCGCTATGGAGAAAGACTGATTCCTGAGAAGATATTATTGTTTTTTTTTTTCAGTGGGCGGTGCCACGCCCCTAACAGTAAATATGTTATCACTGCAAAACTTATGAAACAATTTTAATGAAATTTGGTACAAGGATTGATTGAACCCTGGGAAATATTGGGTTTTGATGGGTATGGAAATAGAAAGAACTTTAAGGAAGGGAAAGGACAACATGACACCATAATTTTTTTTTCTGTGAGCGATAGTATTGATTAGGGTAAAATGGTATTGAGCTGTATTGTATTGTCACTGTAAGGGATGAATTCTCTAGTAACTAACAGCTGATTAATCTCATTTATCATGAACTTTACTTAACTATGACTTAAATCATTCTTTCACTTGGCACTTGGATAAGCTTTCATATTAATTTTTTAGCCATTAATATTCCAATAGCCAAAAACAAAAATTCCTCTGCCAAAGTAATAAATTTTATTGTATATAAAACAAAGCAATTCAAATGTTTTTTAAGACCATTACAAAACTCATTTCATGGCGTCATTTTCCACGAAAACAAATTCCCATTGAGTAATTTCGTAAAAGAAAGCATCTGATCAATCTTTGTTTCTACCTCAAACTGACAGACATTTCACATTTTCGTTGAAATTCTCGCTGCTTACCTTCAATGATGAGTGCGTAGACATTTGCCTTCTTTTGTCACGCGGCCTAACGAAATGTTGTCAATACGCGCACCATCACTCTACGTAGTAGTATGCCGTAATGCAAAGTGGACTTCAATGATACTTGAGTGATTTTTCATCGGTTTACTTTTGTTTGCCGAGTGTTTACCTACCTTTTTCTGGCGGAAGAGAAGTTGTGCTAAAAAAAAAGTAAATAAATATAAAATAAAATGGAATGGAAAAAGTCAACGCAAAACAAAGATTGACAGAGTTTTCGTTTTTTTTTTTCTTTAGAATGACAACGGTATCAATGGGCTGTGGCACATCGTCACGCCGCTGTCTGTCATGTCCATAACAATGATGGCGAATGAATTGAAATTGATGCGTTTTTCAATGAAAAGTTAATTTATTTGAGCAAGGTTTTTCTGTCGTTGGCTTTTCCCAAATGTTGACCTTTTTTTCTGTTTTATTTCGTTTTCTTTGTTTTTATCATTTCTTTGGTATCGAATTATTTTTGCGCGCTCTTTGTTTTTGTTGTCATGGATTTTCCTTGAAGTAAATTACGCTCATTGTTGACGTTTTGTTTATTTTTGTTGATACTTTTCTTTTTTTTGCAGCAGCAAAAGGTTTCTTTTAAAGATAAAATTTGAAATATAAATAAAAGTGGGTTTTATCATAAATTTTGCAATTTTTTTTTATTTAATTTAAGTGATATAAGCAAAATCTTTGGAGATAAGAAGACACTGCTTGGAAATTAAGGGAAAAGGTTGCTCATATTTTTTTTCTTAATTTATTTAAATTTTTTTAATATAGAAATTTTGTCACTAAATCAATTCTAATATTAGAAATTCATCGGCAACCTTAAGCAAGTTACTTAAAAATTATTTCATTGCAATGAATTTTTGGCACACCATGACGTATGATCAATTTTATTTCATAAAATTAAAGTTGCTCATACCTCGTGTTGGCAAAAAATAAACAATTAACTAAAGTATTAAAATTATCTGGAAGCTTTTTGATCTCATATACATCATTAAAATAGACATAAGTCATAACATACAAAACTAAATACATTTCATTATACTCCATGTAAAATTCTAAAAGGAATAATACTTTTCTTTCTGACAAAGCTTTACCATATTTTAAGCCAATTTGAATAGCAAGTCTCATCCAATTTTTTTAACAGCATCCCGTTCCTGTTCTTTTGCTCATGTCAATATCATTGCATGGCAAGTGACAATAATCACATCATCAAAACGTAACCAGCGCTAATATGACATTATTAACTACGCAAGTATAAGCCCATACTTATGCATTTAAATATAACTACCCAACGAGAAAATTAATTATAATTTATCGCAACACAAATTTGTGTATTTCATCTCATTGGAATGAATCACTGGTTTGGATTTCTGCTTGAATTCACATTAAGCTACGGCAAACGCACTAAAAATAGTGATTTAGTCCGTATGGACTACGGCTTTAAAAGCGAAGTCTTTCGGATTCAAATCAGGCAGCACCCGACAGCAATATTTTTTCTTTAGTTTTTATTTTTTTCAAATTCAAAGGTGTTTCAAAAGGTGTTTTTTTTTTAAAACCTTTCAGAAACATTTCAGAATGATTTATTGTGAAAGATTTTGTTTAAAAGATTCAAGAAGCGTTAAATATGTAAACTTTCAGAAATACTTCACAGGCAGAAATGAAAATTTTTTTAATGTCATATACTTCATTATTTTTTTTTTACCAAAAACATAAGTACACAAGTTTTTGTCTTTAGTTTTATTTGTTTCAAATTCAAAGTCTGTGATTTTTTTATACAAAAAAAATTTAATTTGCAGCGCTGCTGGATTTTCCCGTTGGGTAAGCACACACACAAGCAAATTTACGCGCTTACAAATACACATATGTGCCAACCACATTAGCTGTCAATGACAGTAATAAAAATTTTCAAATGTATTTCCCGTCTTACTGTAATTTTACTTGCGCGCACATTTCTTTTACTTCTTTCAATTATGGCATCTTCCTACACTTTTTTTTTTGCTCTTTATTTTACTTACTTTTTTAATATTTGTCTAACAATTGTAAAGGAGAGCGCATAAAAAAAACCCATTTGCATTGAACTTGATTGCGCAGTAAAAGCATCAAGTATTTGTTTGTGTGCCAGCTTGCTAATAACGTTCACATCTTTGTACATAAGTAAATAACAATTTGACTGACAATGAGTAACTGTGTGTATGCATATAGAGGTGTACGTGTGTGTGCGTGTGACTGTGTATAAGTAATTGTGTCTGCGCATTTGTATTAATAGCACTTATGCGCCCCTTTAAATCCATAAAATTTTAGTATGTCGTTGATAGTGATACTGGTATTGACAATAAAAACGTATTGTTCGCTTGTGTGTGTGTGTGCAATAAGGTGGTTGTGATGGAGCGCAGATATGCTATTAATAAAAATAACATAATGTAATTTTTGTCAATATCAAATTATTTTACTTCATTTTGAATTCTTATTATTTAAGTAGCTATAAGCTTTGGCTGATATTCTTGCTGAGCGCATAACTTAATTGTTTTTTTTTTAGAGCGGAATGTTTTTTTTTTTGCTATCGGCCACCGTTGAAATTTTATATATTAGCACAACACTTCTTAAAAAAGAAACTTGTAAAAGCGCGTTTTCTTTAAGTCGCATCGAATTTGTGTTACCACTGCTTACATGTAAGAATCTTGGCTATTTTCTTTTAAATATTGCAAATTAAAAGTTGCTCATACGTCATATTTTGTTTCTTAAATATGAACATTTATGTAAAATTATTTCTTGGAAATTTTTTACAAAATAATGCATCTTTGAATATGAAAACTTCCTCCTCCTTGTTATCTTTATTGAACACAAATTAAAAGTTACTTCTACGTTGTGTTAAGTTCAACACATTTAAGAGCATTTTAGCTGCGAAATAAAAATTCATGTTATAATGTAAACCAGACTTAAGTGTCATGACTTTGTTCAATTATTTAAATTGACTAAAACTTTCCAATTTCACATTGTGTTAAAAATTTTTCACTTCATGCTGAACTGCATGCTGTTGGTTGCTACTAAAAGCTGTTGCTGTTTGATGTTGCTGAAACTGCAATGTCTATCCTTATGAGTTAATGACAGACATAAACTGACATTTTCCTGTAATGCTTGTAAAAGAGTGAAGTGCTTAAGAGACATTTGTATGAAAAATTTAAGTTTTGACATTTTTCTACTTTGCTTATGTCTTTTATTAGTAATTTTTTTATTGCTTTACCTCCGTTTCCTTATTTTTTTCTTTGAAATTAAGACACTAGAAAATTGCTGTGTGAAAAGAAATACTATTTTTTTGTTAAAATATTGATTAAAAATGCTCAGTGTCATAAGGTATTAATTGTTAAAAAATAAAGAAATAAGTTATCTTATCTTAAATCTTTGAGTTAAAGTCTCTTAGGCGCTCAAAGGTAATTTTTTTAGGCCTTACGGATAAGATAATTCAATAAACTTAAATTTTTGTATCAGGCTCCAAATACTGCGAAATATTTTATGTTTGCAAAAAATGTTCATGGTCCCTACGGGTGTCATTCACTCATTGGACGACAATTCGGAAATAATATACTTTTAAAGATTTTAGAATTTTTTTAAAATTTCAAATATTTAAATCAGAAATCCTTGCAAAGCTCGAAAAAATTTAAGTACTTGAGATGCTGAGGATCAAAACTCATAGTTTTCATTTTGTTTCTGTCTATTTTTTGTTCGTTTTTCACTGAAAAGGCTGTATCTCATATGATGGCACTTAAAATTTGTCTTCAAATAAAGACAAAAATATTTGAATCGTTTAATCATGCAAAAAAAAAAAACATTTGTTGCCTCGAATTCGACCTCGAGTTTTGCGCCATTTATTGATGTTTTCAGGATAATGAACTACTTATGTTAAAAAAAAACTGAATAAAAATGGCTCATTTTCAACTGCATCTGCATATGAAAATTCAAATTTTTCAAATTGAAGAAATGCTTGATATTGATACGTGAAAATAATTCGCTGACTTCTCACTAAATATGGATTTATAATTAAATGTTCCTCATACGACTTGGTAAGAAACACTTTCACGTAAAGTTTATCGTTTGCTTACAATGAGTTGTTTAATACTTTTTACATTAAAATATCACAAGTTATACATATTAAAACTTACTCTTATAGTACACATAATTACACCGCGGTGGAAGAAATGAGTTGAATAAATAAATAAATATTTCCTTAAAAATTTTCTGCATTTTAAATTTATATTGGGGTTAAAAATATACTAAGTTTTGTAGCCTCAAGAAAAAATTTGATGCAATAAAAATATAATGTCAATGATATCAACCATACTTTAATGTTTTCTGTAAAGATTGTAGTGTGTTTTGTAATTGAGTTTGGTTTTTGTCTGCTTAGAATATAGATTTAACAAGAATACCAAAATTAAGTTAATCAATTTCGATGGTAAGAAATTATCGCCATACTTGCCTACGTATGAAATATGGCAAAATAAATTAAATAATTTCAACAATCTAACATTAACAAAAACTGAAATTTCTTTGTTTGTTTTTGATAAGTGAAGCCCCTTAGGCTTTTGGGGTAACTTAAATATTTAGTTTAATTTGGTGCCTTTGATAAAAAGTTTCAAAGTTCTATGTGCACAGCTCATATTTATAAAAAACTTTTGTAATTTTGCAATACAAAATGGTAAACCTTAGTTGATTTTAATGCCTCGTTAAGTCAGGACAATTGTTTTTTGTTTTAAAGTTTAAGCGTCTGCGGTTTTTACTTTTTGTGCGAGTTCTATTTGTGGATTCTTGTGGAATAAAATTAATTCAAATTTCGTTCACATTTATTATGACATTGCTCGCAAGCTATAAGCAGAGAATTTGAAAATTGTTCCAATATTGATAAAGTTTTTAATGCACAAATTTTAATTAGAAGATTAAGAAAATTAAACTATTTGATTAAATAACTTGGAACTGCGAACTTATTTGTCTAGCAACTTTTTTTTCTCAACTGAGATTATGAAAAGACACTGGCAATAGACATGTCACATGACCAGAAAAGACGCAAAGGAAAAGTGTTCAAGTAGTTAAGTGGTATTTACTTATATTATTATTTAAGAACTTTATTAAAAAGCTGTAAAGTTCTTTGTTCAAGCTTACACTGTTGTTATTCAGACCTATGTACTTTTTTAATAGAATTTGATAAATTATTAAAGGAATGAAAACTTGCCCAGTATATAATACCTTCATATGCCAGTTCCGATGTCACTTACTTTTAAGAGGCTTTTGTTTTTCACTACAATATTCTTCGTTCTTAAATTACTTCAAATTTGAATCATGGCTGCTTTGAAATAACAAAACTATGCAAACTGCTTATGATGACATTTTCGAATCTTTGTTTTTTTAATATTATTTCATTAAAATATTATTTAAGAATTTCAATATAATAGAGAAGAAAAATTTCCATTATCGATTTGTTGATTAATAAAATAAAATTACTATTTTATTTAAATGACCACTTTGGCAGCTTAAAATGCAAAATTATTTTCAGAAAACTGCTGCAAATCTTCAAAAATAATAGAGAATATCGAAAAGTATCATGCAAATACCATGCAACACATTCCCAAGCAATTCAACCGATAAATATCACTAACCATAACAACATATTCAACACATATTGCAGCACTTAGAAGAAGAAGAAGATGTTGATTATGATTGGCTTTGCAAAAGTGTTCATCAACAGCAATTTCCTGTGTTCCTAAGAGTAAAAAAAATGAAAAATTTTTATGGAATTTTATCAAATTTCAATTTCAGTTACTTCCACTCTATACACCAATACATACAGACAAAAATTCCTACACATATGCACGTCTGTGTGCGTGCAAATGAGTATGTAGTGGTATAAGTAATTGAGCACGCATACAGCTACAGTCGGTTAGTTTATTACCTTGCAACAGTTGTTGCAGGTGATTGCGTTGATGCTGCTGCATAAGTTACTGCTTCTCTTGATGATGATTACGATGATGAGATTGCGGCAAATGTTGTTGGTACTTGCCAACTGTTGTGTTGCATGATAAAAGTTGTGTGTGTAAAATTGTAGGTGTGTGTGTGTGTGTTTGAAGGTGATTCTTTTTAACTCAATTCGATTTGCTTGACATGTTGCAACTGCTGCTGATGTTACGTGAATATGCACATGTGTGGTTTCGCTGTTGGAAAATGGGTTTTAGGTGACAACATTTTTGATTTTTCGTAGTAAAATTTTGATTAAAGATTCAGATTTTTTGTAAAAATTGCTAAGTTGATCTCTAGCCGTAAGTTACTGGGTTTTAAAAAGCTTTTGGCAAAAGATAGCAAATAAATTAATGTTACTCATACGTCATGTTGAGTGAAATGTACTTAGTGAGTATTAACAATAATTTAAAGATGCTCATGGAAATAGAGTTGAATTTTGTTTATGTATTTTGTATTTGCTTAGATTTTCAAGTCAATAAAATTTAATTAATTTTAAATTTAAAATTTACTTACTAAGGCTGCTTTGCAATAATATAAAGGTTTTAAGTCAAGATCACCATGGCATTAACTATATTAAATAAGCATCAATGTCAAGTTGAATTCAGAAGCTTTTATTAGCTGAGTTATGGTAAATTAGCTTCCTCATGTTAAGTGGGAGTTAAAAAATTGCTTAAGCTTATGCTAATTCAAAAGCATATTCCGATTGGGTTGCTCTCTAAGGTTTGCTGATGTAGAAAGTTACTTGATATTTATATTAAAGTTGCTGTCATTTGGTTGTCTTTACCACAGCAGTTGCTTTTGAGTGAGGGAAATATTTTCGAAGCACTAAGTTTTTATGCTTCTTTGAACGCTAAAAAAATTTTTCACATTAAATTTAAGTTGATATCATTACGTGTGCACCATATCATATTTTGATAAACAAAATGCTTTTAAAGCAGGGCAAAAAACTTTGTGAAACATTTTTTTTTTCAACTGCGGAGAATGTTTTAAAAATATTTTAGGAGCTTCAGAGCCAATACTAATGTTTAGGGTGTTTTTTTAAAAAGTTATACATTCCAAATAGAGCGAAACATCAAAAATTTCTTTAAATCTGGCTAAGTTGTTGTCATTTATGTATAAAGTTGGATAATGTCGACCAAGTTGATAAATGTTGAAAAAGTCGCCAAATGTTGAAGAAGTCGACAAGAGTTCGAAAAATGTTGAAAATGTCGGCAAATGTTGAAGAAGACGAATGTTAAAGAAGTCGACGAATGTTGAAAAAAGTCGACAAATGTTGAAAACACTGAAAAATGTTGAAAAAGTCGACAAATGTTGAAGAAGGCAACAAATGTTGAAGAAGGCAACAAATGTTGAAGAGTTCGAAAAATGTTGAAAAAGTCGACAAATGTTGAAGAAGGCAACAAATGTTGAAGAGTTCGACAAATGTTGAAAACACTGAAAAATGTTGAAAAAGTCGACAAATGTTGAAGAAGGCAACAAATGTTGAAGAAGGCAGCAAATGTTGAAGAGTTCGAAAAGTGTTGAAAAAGTCAACAAATGTTGAAGAAGACGAATGTTGAAGAATTAAACGAATGTTGAAAAAAGTCGAAAAATGTTGAAAATACTAAAAAATGTTGAAGAAGACGAATGTTGAAGAAGTCGACAAATATTGAAAAAGGGAACAAATGTTGAAAAGTCGTCAAATTTGGTAGAATTCGGCAAATGTTGATGAAGTCTACAAATGTTGAAAAATTCAACAAATTTTAAAAAAAATCTAAAAAATTTTGAAAAAGCCGATACATTCGTATGTTGATAAAGTTGAAATATACAAACAATCAAAAGAACTCGAATAAGTCAATATGAGCTTATAAATGTTGGGGATTTCAAAAAATGATTAAACCTCAAATTTACCACTAGCGTTGCGGTTCGGTAGGGCTTTAGCTTTCTACTAATTTTTCTCTATTGAAAATATTCTTCTATATTCATCCGAAAACATCTATAATGTTGTCAGCTAAATGAATGGGTATTTATAACAAAATTGTAAGCCAAGATGCTTCCGTGAAATAAGCAAACAAATTTCTATACAAAAATAAACTTAAAAGTAGAGCCGGTATCAACAGCAACAATGCAAAGTATGCGCCTATTGTACCATACAAGTAGCTACGCAAATACCTCAAAAATAAAGCACCAACTTTTTAAGTTTAAATAACTTGATGAACTTTACTTAATACCTTTTTGTTTGTATGTTAAAGCAACGTAATTACTTTTTATTGTTGCTGTTGTTATATTGGTCCACTACGCACAGAAAGATTAAATAAAGAAGGAAATAAATTTTCAGCATTTAAAAAAAAAAATAAAAAAACGCGGCGCACAGGAATTTTCCGCAAATTTTCACAAACAAGCGAAAATATAAAATGTTAACTAAAAAGCTAAAAAAATTACGAGCTTAACTTTAATAACCACAAAAAAAGGAATGGTAATTTTTTTCTTACTTTGCGCTTATAAAAAAGGAAAAAGTAAATAAATGAAAAAAGATCCTTTTAGTATTTTTTACGAGTGTATGTGTTAAAATTAAAAACCAGCTGCTACGCACTCTTTTCTTTGGCATTGCCATTGTTGTTTCTTTCTCTAGCTTTGCGTTGTATTTTTTTTTATTATTATTTATACACTTCATTGCAAAACGTTCCTTTTATGTTCATTTTCAAAGGCAGGACATTTTTTTGCTTCTTTTAGCTGCCTGCCCGCAGGCTAAGGATAAAAGTTTTACTACTGGCATACGCATTCCTGCTGTCGTTTGTTTATTTCTCGCTCTTTTTCGCTTTGGTTGTCCATTTTCTCAGTGTCCGTCCATTCATTTCAGCTGACAGCTAATAAAAATGTCTTTGCTGTCGTAAGTAGTTGGTGTTTTGGGGTAGCAACGGTTGGGTTTGGGGTACGCAATTTTATGCCACCGTTTTTTCTGTTGTTGACCATTGTGTGTTGACTTTGAATTGTTTTATTTGACAGAAAATTGGCCAGCAGCTAAACAACTTATTGACATATTATGTTTTTGTTTGAAAAACAAAAAGAAAAAACAAAAATTATTTGTTGCGAAGCTTATTTTCTTTTGATTTTTTATTTATTTATTTGAATTTTAAGCTTTTAATACCCAGTTAAGTTGTATGATATTAATTGGTTTACCGTGCGTATGCGTAACTTTTAATTTACTGCAATTGGCTTAGCTTTAATTGTAATCGAGCATAATGCCGTTGGGGATTCAATTGCGTTGTTATTGCTCGAAATGGCACATCTAAGATATGACATTACTCAAGGAGTGAGTTTACAAAGCGATATATTTCAATTTCCAATTTATTTATATTAGTTGATTATTAAATAAAAATTATTTTTGCGATAACTTCGTAAAAATTTGTTTGCATCGTCTGGTGTTTTTGATACTGCACATGATTTGAAGGTAAAATTGTGGCGGCTTTAGCATATAAAAATTATTTTGTTTTCTGGAAACCATCGCAATAAATAGCGCTGGCAGACTTACTAAGGTTATAATGAGTTTCTTGGATTCAGTATTCACTTGTTTGATGAACGAAAGTGCTTTGTATCCAGAAACATAGATGAAAATAGCCGAATTCGTTTAGTGCTCTACAAAACGGAAACGTTATCATTGAACCACACTATCTATTTCAATGCATTTTTTGATAATCTTTTCGCATATAACACAATCCGACAAACGAAATTAAAGCTGTGTGAAGTTATTGTCTTTGAAGCTATGTCAATTTAAAAAAATTCTTAGAAAACAAGGTACTGCCTATATTATTTCGAATTAAATATCATTACTATATTCATTCCAAAATTAAGTTTTTGAACAGTAAAATTGTCACCAGTACCTTTTGGTGATACGGCCTTAAATTTTGTATGAGAGTTTTTCTCAGAAGTCCTTAGAGATTTTTCAAATCTTTGTAAATTTAAGTCACTAAAAAGTAATGCTTGATGTAAAAATATTTGTTGTAAGTGTAATGAATGTAAAAAGTATTAAGAAGTGTTTTAAAATGTGGTATGCAAACTATATAAATATTTTCAAAAAAGGATTTCTCAAAGATGAAAAAAGCTATCCAGACATTGGCTTCATAAAAAACTGACCTTTAAATGAAGAATAACGTCGAATATTTCAAAAAAATCGTGATTTTTGCATATTTATGTAAGAATATCTCGAGAACCGGAGTCATCAGAAAAATTCTGACATCGAACTTAAGTTCAGCGCCTTCGCAAAAGAATATTTTCGTTTCTGCGGAAAGAGTTTGGTCAAATAATGTCGGCCTATTTAATTTTTTAAACCTTTAGTTTGCGCAAATTTATGTAAAAAGATGTTTTGATTTGAGCAGTTGTGAATTTTTCTATTAAAGTTTTTTACTATCATTCGCATATTTTTGTTAACAAAAATCTTTTCTCTGTTTTTTCCAGGTGAGTCAAAAACGCATTTTCTGTGGCACATATTGACTTCTATGGCTTCAGTTCAATATGACGATATTGAGAGTGAATGAAAAGTCGTGAACTTAACGTAAGGGATTACGATCCGTAAGATATGGCCAATCTCTGCTTCACATATTCGTACTTTTTTAAAATAATTTTCCTTCACATTTTGCAAAAATTTTTGGTATTATGGTACGAATTATGCTTCGAATATTGATTTTCAATTGATCGCTGGCTTAAGGCTGCCGGATGCGCTAAGTTCAGGTAATCGTAGCAGCAAACGAAAGACGCTACTGCGCTTGTCAAAGATTTCTTGCAACACAGCCAATGTGTCCTTTGCAGTATACGCTGCAGCTCAATGAAATTACGCACAGCAGGCCTCAAAAAATCTACAACATAATTTTAAGCTGAATTTTCGAAGAAATATGGGTCAGCGATCCTTTCAAATGATACGCTGCACAAAACAGTACACAGTAGGTGCAATTGTTGCTAATAAAATGTTCAGGGAATTTCTGTAGTACAGCAAAAAAAAAAAATAAGTGCTCAAAACTTGAACCTACTGACTGGACAATACTTGTGTTAGTCGTGTGTTCAAAATTATGCTGAAATGCTAAATGACATAAATTTACTATGCCAAAATTTAGATAATTTAGACAGTTTTTTCGTTAATTATTTGAATTCAAAATTATGATGACAATGCATTCCTCGTACAATAGATGTTTGAATTAGCTAATCATATTGATTTTTGAATATAATGCCACAGTTAAATGTTTCCTCAGTGTTACGTGTGACATAATTCAATCAAATGCAAAACAATAGATTCATTTTGAATTGAATTTTAAGTAAATTAAAGCCTAACCATAAAAAAATGACAATAGCAAATGAAATTAATTATAAGATTGATTAATTATATTTGAACTGATTGATGATGCAATTTTTCGGCAGAACAACCTTAATTCAAGGTCCTTTTTTTTTATCAAAAATCATTATTCTATAATTTTCTTATCTATGCTCTACTGTGATTTTCATTGTCTTCCTTTGCGTTTTTTTTTTGATTTCATGTTACTCTCACATAAATAATCTCTTAATTTTAATTTATATTTATGATTTTTTTTGGTTTCCAGTTAGGGAAAATAAGATTGATGAAGAACATATTTGGTATATTGCCAAAAACGGAAGAACAAATTTGTGCTAAACCATTAGCATGATAAATCGATTGAATTTTGCAATACATGAGCACAAGAATATGATAAAAAAGCATCACAATGCTAATGGATGCAATTAATTTTATCAGAAAACTCAAGGAGATATAGTAGAAAAGGAAGCAAGCATTGAGTCAGTTTTTGTTTCTATGATAAGAAATCTATACTCAAACTGAAACAATGTTTAATCTTAAATAAGTTTGAAAATAAAACAAAAAAATGGAGATATTTAAATATTTAAACACTGATTTTATTAGAAAATTTTTTCTAAAAAAACAATACCTATGTCACGGCTTGTAAATATTTGCTATTTATTTGTTAGTAGGATTTGACATTCATTTAATATATTTAAATAAATGCAGTTCCGTTCGTCTAGACGTTTGGCAACTTAGCACTCACTATTTCTGGAAAAACTTAATTTCTTTAATCGGCGGGGAAAGTTTATTATTTGACTTTGCATGTTTTCACCTCTAAAGAATATTTTGGTTGATTTTCTTGAGATAAATGGAACATTTTATTGTATCATTATTGGAAATGAATATCATTTAGATATTGAATATCACCAGGATGTGTTTGATTGCTTCAGTAAATATATGGCAAACAAATTTTTTTTCTGAAAAAAAAAATTATAGCACCAAGCGCTAGCGAAAAACTAAAGGAAGGACTTAAAACTTAAAAGTTTTTCATTACACTAAGTGAGAGAAAAAAAGTTTTGCATGTTGTAAACAGAAAGTTATATTGAAAATACATTTATTTTTCTTAAAGTTTCTCACATGAAAGCATTTTCTTCTCAGCAGCGTTTATGCTTCAGCAAATTACAAATCAATAATTTTTCTGGTGTTGAAAATTATACCCAAAGGTATTAAAAATTTGTCTAGACAGCAGGTTTTTATTTTATTTTCCTACGGAGAAAAATTATGTGAGCAATAATTTCTGAAACAGACTTAATAGGACAAAGGGGAATTGCTTAAGATATGAAAGGCTTTTGACTTTTTATACCTAAAATAAATCTGTTCTGTTCTTTTATTTAATTTCTAAAAAAATTCAATATTTAAATGATCTTTAATTTGAGCACTTAAATTGTTTAAAACCAAAAGTAATTAACTGGCACATCTCGAGCAGCATCAGTTGCTAACACAAGGATGCGGTCATTTGTGCATTTACAGCATTGTTATCGAATAACAAGGTAATCAAGACAACACTGACATAATGCCACATGTGCACACATTGACACAACCGCATACGTTACATGCTGTGCAACAGTGATTACTATGTTAAATTTATGCATGTGTGCTGATCCTGAAATTTTAACAATTTGACAGACTACAGTAGTGATGCCAACAACCACTGGCTAGAGCAAAAAGTCCATGTGTATGGCTTTTAAACAAATGAAACCAAAGGTAGTGAGGATATCAATGCAAATGAAGTGAAGCACAAAAAAAATAATCAATCGAATGAACAAACAATCAAACAGAAAGTGGTTGAGCAAATGAATCAATGAAAATAAACAGTAGGTGCTTGCGATTTTCATACTTCTCCACATTAAACATTGAATCAATTGGAATTGAGCAAACAGTTGATGTTGATCACATTGAAATGTAAAAGGCAGTAAGATGGTTTAGGTGGATATGACCCATCTTGAGGAATGTGTAGTTTTATGAAGAAACTTCAGGAAGGACTTAATCGCTCCTGCGTCGTAATGTTTTAGGCTAATCACGTTCTATAAGAAGTGCTTGATTTATTTATATGATTTTTTTTTTTTTTTGCCCAGCAAGTTGAAAACATCGAACAGTGATAGATTGTGGCCAAATTGAAAAGAAAAGTCTGTCACCACTTCAAGTTGTAATCAAATTTAAGCCGCCCAAGATTTTAGTGTTGTGGCATAAATTTTGAAATTCCTTATGACAGAATATAAGCCGCGTTTCAGAGATGATCATCTTAAGTAAAAATATTTATTATGTTTTTTTACTCAGCTATTTTGTTCAGTTCTCTCAGTGCAAAAAACACCATAAAATTACAATCGCAAAATGCATTAAAGTAACCAAAAAAACTCGCTACTTTCCCTATTACATCCCCATATTTTCATTGAATTTTAGTTTTTCAGATAATTTGTTTTATTGTAATTCATACTCAGTTAAGTTCCACGAAATCTTTTAAATTAATTAATAGCGAAAAACCACCTACCACTTGAATTGTAATTGAGCTGAGGTTTCATGGAAAACTTATTGAATCAATTTTAAAGTTGTGTTGAATTTGAGTTGAAATTTCATTGAACTTATATTCATTTAAGGTTGAAGTTTAATTTTATTTGCACTATATGAGAAATGAAGTTCAATTTATATTGAATCAAATTGATTTCAAGAGGAAATGAAATAACTTTCAATTGTTTTTTGATATTTCAGATAAATTTTTGAAATTCTGTATGTTATGTTCTGAAAATAAAAGCAAATCTTTACTAAAAAAAATATCTATAAATATATCTATATAAATAAAATAATAGCTGTTTTCCATGTTCGCGTATCACGCAAAAATTGCTTGATCAATTTCAATCAAATTCATTAAGAATTATTTCTTAGACGTTTGGTCTCAATCTTCAATTAAAATTGTTACGATATTCCTGTTAAATATAAAAATATTCAAGTTTTAAAATTGCTTAAAAAAATTAATTTCACATATAGTAACAATTTAAATGTATCTTAACCATAAAGACTTCGAAGTAAGCTTAGCTTTGGGTGGAGTTAAGTGCGCTAATAAGCCGTCGTTATGTACTTAAAATTCAATACAGTGCTGCCAAATAAATAATATTTGTAAAAAATTAAAAGCCTGGCAAGGGGTCTTAAGTCTGTAAGCAAAACAGTGTTTTTTTTCTGTTTTAATTTGGTACAGAGTTTCAATCTCTCTTCTAGTTAATGGCTTCCAATTTGAAAATATAATACATATATATTTCTTTACTGCTATAACTCGCATCAATTGCTTGACCACAAAAAGAGGCGCGAAATATATGCTATAACACGTCGAAAGTCTGCAATTTTAACCAAATCAAATTACATGCAAATACGAACACGTCAACCTCAACACAATCCAATGTGACCACGCTAAGTAAATACACACATGTTTGCATACTGGAAAAGCCTGTTTGCATGTGTACGTATCAGTTTATCGGCTTGTTTGTCTGTGTTTGTGTGTGCGGAGTTTTATTGGCCTCGCGTGAGTCAGTAATTAATTGACACTTGACAGCAGTGCAACAAATTAATTAAATCAATACGAACGAAACTTCCTCGCAGCTACTTAATTTAATCATGTCCGTATGCGTTGTTTGTATTTGTATTTGTTTTGTATTTTATTTGTATTTACGTTGCTGTTTATCTTGTACACATGAATGTTTTTTTTTCAAAACTCCCCTGCGTATGCGTGAGCGTAGTTATAGTACATATGTTAATACAGGATTTCCGGCTGCTTATTTAAATAACAAATTCTCTTTATTGTGCGCCGCGCTTTAAGTCAGCAAGTAAAGTTTTTTTTTCCCCCTAACAAGACGCAAATAAATTAATAAAGTTTGCTTCTTTAATACGCTGCTGAAAGTTTTGGTGGTCCCTCAGAGAGTTAGAGAGGCATTGCTTTGAAAAGTTTTCATAATATTAAGATTTATTGTGTCAAAAGCTTATAAATACTATCAAAGTTAAGTACATGTTCTAGTGAATGCGTTATGTTGTTGATTTCATTATTTTCTCTCAATTGTGTGCATACATTTACTGTTGTTGTGGTTGCGGCTTTACTGCAACTGTTGAGCAAAATAAAATTACAATAGCAGCAGTAAAATCATGAACTTAAATCGCACTCGTACAATCTACTCAATAATTTTTTACCACACATGCAGCGTCACTTTTGTGCCAGTAGTGGTTTGTTTTACGCAAGCCATAGTGGTGATGCTCGAGTTCATGTACAGCGTTTTCTTACTAACACATTGGCATGTGCTTTTGGCATGAAAAGTGTTTGTAAAACAGCAAATTATTACATGGTTAAGAGTTTTGTTGTAATGGAAACATTTGTACCAAAGGATTTTGCTCTAAGTTTCTATCTTAAAGCAATTTCTACAAAAATTAAAAATTTTAACTGTTTTAAAAATCGAAAAAAAGACACATAAATCCTACACAAAAATGTGCAAACTATTCCAACTGAATATGTAAAACCAGTTAATTTATATAACTCCTCAGCTACACTTTGACGTTTAACATTTTTTCATATCAAAAAACGATTTGCCAAAATGAAAGGGTCAAATTTGTCTTCTCTGTTAGCACGCATTCCGAATGTCACATAAAATAAAATCTTTTTACTATAATTAAATTAAAATTTGTGTCAACAAAGACATTTCTTTACTCTTCTTCATTTTGCGGAAGCCTTCTTGACCTTGTCGTCTTAAACTCAACCCAAAATATTTTTCTCATGTTTTACTTACATAAAACACATGTTTCTGTTTGAATTGTTCAGTTGAAAAGCAAAAAAAAAAACTTTTTCTATCCGGAATTCCAACAACTTTACGTCCTCGGTCCTCAATCACTGTACACAGCTTGTGACCTCCAACTCAAAATGTGACAATTTTTCTTTATTTAACATTTTAGTTAAGCAAGATTTTCTCTCGCTTATGATTGCCTTAATAAGCTCTTCAATTGTAGCGCTTGACTACAATTCTTCCTGTGTTTCTCTTTCATTTTCATTTTACCCAACGTTTCGTTTATTCGATTGTATTATTGTTGAGAAACTTTTCTCAACTATGTCCACCAAGTGACTTTTCCGTAGTTGTGTTTTTTTTCGTGCACTGCTGACAGCTGTCTCCTGTCACGTTGTCTTCATAACTTCTAAAATTTAAGGATCTGCTTATTGTTGGGGGAATTTTGCTTATAGAAATTTTATGTTTTTTTATGTATATTAAAATTTTAAGCTTTTTCTTCTCCCTAAGTTTCCGTTTACAATAATGAACTGCGTATTTTTGTTGGTGTTGTTGTTGTTGTTGTTACTTTTCATAATGTTGTTTTGTCAATTGTTCTCCCCTTGTAAACTTTTCAAGTGGCGCTATAGTTTGATTATTGTTCTTCCAAGCCATAAAAGCAGTGGCGTATGTTCATGTGAATTTAGTTGGGAACTTAGTTAATTATAGTAGAAACTTTTTATTTTCATATGAAATTATATTAACTTAGAGCTTATATTTGTGGGATTATAAAATGATTAAAACTGTTGTTGGAAAAAATTCAAAATTTGTATACAGCGTGTATTGAAGATCCAAAACTTAAAATTTTTTTAACAATTTCTCGTTTGTTGTTTTATTACTTTGCCACCTCTAAATATTTTACTATTTGACTATGGCTTCTTAGAATCAAAAATTTATTAGCTTTAAGTCCCTGTCTAATGTTTTAATTTCTGGTAATTTTTACGAAAGTTATAGCACTTTGAAAGTAACTTCCAATTTAATTGATATAATTTTGTTTTACGGGACGTATGATTAACATTTAATTATTTTGCATAGAAAATTTAAATTTATTTGTCAAACAGATATAACTTTTATAAAAATAATTTTAGTTTTGTTTTGTACACAAAACTTTAAAATTTTAGGAAAGAAAATTTATGTAAGTAAGAATATAAATTACGGTTACTAAGAAATAAAGCTACACATACTAAGAAATCGAGTAAAGTTGAAGGTTTTAGATTTTTTGTCCACGTTTTATGAATAGTTTGTATATTTTTTCAACGCCAGATTTTTAGTCATGCTATAATCTCACCAAAAAATATGGTTTAAATCATAACAGTTTCATATGCAGATATAAAGCTATAATTAAAATAATTTGTTTGTCAGACTTTGTCTTCTCTGAGGCTCAATATTAGGTACGACATTTTGAAGAAAAACTTGTTCATGTGGATTTAATCAACGTTTTATTGCAATTACTAATATTTATCTACTACTTTCCGAGACTATGTGATCTCGTGATTTCAAAAGTGTAAATTGAAGTTGATGATTCTAGCTTAATCTGAATGTAAAAGTTCAATAGTATAAATTGTTATTATATACAAGGGACTTATGACTTGAATAGTGAATAACATCACAAGTCTTGAATATACATAATGTGTCATGGACCCCTCCCTGTGGAAGTCCATTTCTTCCTCACTACGTCAATGCAAAGGGAAGTATTTTTTATTTGTCACATTTGAATGATATTTTACTACAGTTATTTCAATGTAGAAAATTAAAGAACTTTTGTGCCCTAAAGTAGATGGAGTAATTTACTTGAGATGCTTAGGTAAATTATGTTAGGGGTGATTTTCTTTAACTTGTATTGCTATAAATTTTTGGTAGCTTGTTGCAAGTAAACGTTTTATAGCCCTTAAACAATTCATTGTTAAAGCGTGAATAAATTTGAATTTAAATTTCTAAGAAATTTAACTGAAGTAATAGTTTTTGAATGTTGAAATTTTTACTTTTTTGAGGTATTTAAAAATTTATATTTAGAATTAAAAGTGTTTAGTTATATGAATGACTCATAAACTGAGAATATACTCAAATTGTGGGTGGAATTTGAAAGGAAATCACACTCAAAAAAGATTTTATTTATAATTACTTTTTTTTTCTAAAATTCATACATTTTTTTGTGATGCCATTACCTAAATATTTTTTCAGACAAACATTTAAAAGAAGAGTTCTTATACTTAGCTTAAATACTTAAAAAATCAAACAATTTCATAAGAAATCCAAATGGTTCAATTTAATAATATAAAATAATAAAATTATATTCTGATTTTCAATATCTTACTCAAAAAGTAAAGTTTTAAAATATACTATAACCTGTTCAAAATAAAATAACATTCCGAAATAAAAACGGAAATAACTTTCGCAACATAAATTGGTTACAAATCGACGCATACAATTACACGTGTTTTCACTAGCGCTTACATCCATCGATTTTCACGAAACACAAAAATTTCTGTTAACCTTTAAAGACTGAATTTTGCCACGGTAGCAGGGAAAATTTTTTGTTTTAAATTTTTATCTTTTGGTTGAAAAATCATATCGATTGTTTTCCATTTGTTTGCATTCAATTTTCAAATTACGAAATATTTATCATTGTGGTATTTGTTCTTGTTGCTGCTGCTGCTGTTGCTGTTTGTTTTCTCATCGTTACTCTTGTTATGTTTTCAGTCATGCACATACCCAATTCAACCAGGATACGAATATCGTATTTTCAGCGAATTTAAGACGAATAAATACGGCAATGAGCGCGTTTCATTAATATCTCATGGTGTAATGAAACACTGAAAGAAAAATATTTTTCGAAAGAGAGTTTACATGATAAAAATTACAATGATAGCTTAGAGAATAAAAACTTGCAGCAATTAAAAATTTGTCTTTATCAAATTCTCTTTGATTTTCTTGCTGACCAGTGATATCATTGAGTAAGCAAAAAAAATGTGTTTTTTTTTTTATAAACGAAAATGACACCGTCAAATTATTTTCAATATCAGCATGGTTGCATGGTAGCGCATCATCTTTTCTACTATTTCTGAAATGGGAGCCTTACTGTTAAGCTTTACTTGACATAAATTGCAATTTTCGAAATAAAATTTTGTTGCTGCTTCTGTCATTGGGATAGTCAACTAAAAAATCTCTTTTAAAAATCTTCAACTCTCTATAACAAGCTCTTATCTTAAGCATGTTAAAATTTTCATCTGCTTTGAAACCTCACCAAAATGACAACGAAAAATTCTATTAACTTGTAAAGCAAGAAAAAAGTGAAAAAAAAATTGTTGCATCATTTCAGGCGTGAAAAACTTCTGCTAAAGAAATGCACAAAAATCTACTTGCTGACAGCCAGCAAGTTACGTCAACAACTCACTAAGTTTGTCAATTTTCAGCTTGAGAAATTCAATGCACGTCGTTATTTTAAGAGAAATTGAAAAGGGAAGCAGAAAAAAATGAGACAAACTGCAGTAACTTGAGTTTTTTTTTACTACGAGTTTGTTATCTTCTTAAAGTTTTTGAAGTATAAAATTTTGCAGCACATAAGAAAAACTTACACAAGTTAAGTGCTATCAAAGAAACCCCTTAACACAAGTAACTTTTGCAATAAGTAAAAGATACCTGAGCAGTGAAATTTTTTCATTGAGTATAATTTGAACATTTGAAATTAAAAGTTTTTAATGTGGGAAAATCTTTATTACCGAAAAAAAAAGTTGAAATATAAAAGTCAAACACAAAAAATGTGCAGAATCAGAAAAAGCACCAGCTCACGCACGCCACATGGTGACCCATTTTAATGTTGACAGCAAAAATTGTTGCTTCCACTGCGTTGCGTTGACTCTGTTTGTGATATCCGCACAAAAATATCAGCCAAAGTCAACAGAGAAACTAAAATCAAAAAGGAAGGGATTTTTGCTTTTCTTTTTTTGTTGTTGGAAAGATATATCTAATTTGAAAAGTTTTATTTTTATTTTGGAAATGTTGCTGTCGTTGGTTTTTTTTTTATTTTTTTGTAAAAGTCATATTTCTCAACCAAGTTTTCACACATATTGATATGCGTATTATTGGCACTTTCATCTTTATTGACATGACAATGCCAACAAAATCTGTGCTGATGACCATAAAAATATTTGGGGGGTAGTTTTTGTTGTAACAGTGGAATATTTGTTTGAAAATAAGAGTAAAAAAAAATATTTTTTGTAGAACAGCATGTAAACAAAAATCTTACTTTGTGATCAAAGTAAAAATTTATAATCGTCATAGCAATTATAATAATGAGAGCAATCATAATCATTGGTAGAAGAATAAAACGGTCTCAAAGTTAAAAAAAAAGTTTTTCTTAAAATGATGTACTGTTTCAAAGGACTAAATTAAAAACTCCCCAATTCGCAAACGAACTGTAAAAATCGTATGGAAAGTTTTTTGAACAAACTAGAAAAGTTTGCGAGACAATTTGGTAGCGCAAACTTGCTCTGCTAATTGTGCAATTGTTGTCACTCTCTTTTCCCACACGATTCTCTCAGCAAAAATTTGTTGCTTACACATTTTGTATGTGTCACTCTCTTTTCCCATAAGATTCTCTTAGCAAAAATTTGCTGTTTACACATTTTGTATTTGTCACTCTCTTTTCGCATACGATTCTCTCACAAAAAAATAACATGCTTATAAACTGGCACAAATTGCAGAAACAAACACATTTCGCAAAATTGCCTATTTGCACAAATGGGAAACTTACGCGTTTAGATGAATACCCCAAATAAAATTTTAAAAAAAGAGTGATTTTTTAAGCGTTTGATTTTTGAAAATTAAAAAAAGAACAGACAATTTAAAAAAGTGAATAAAATATTTATTTGAAACAATACCTCAGTTCCTGCCATTTATTTTTTAAAGATTATTTTTTTGTAATTGTTGCCCGCGGCTACGCCTGGGGTGGTCCATCCGTAAACACCAATTTGTTCATACTTTTTCTAGCATTTCGGCCAGTAGCTCACCAATGGCAGCTTTCAGGGGTGAAATTGTGGCTGGTTTGTCTCTGTACATTAGAGACTTTGAGTATACCCACGAAAAAAATAGTTTAGCGAGGTCGAATCGCATGATCTTGGACTGCTCCAAAGCTGATGATGATATCACGTGCCGCGTGGCATGTGGCATCGTATTGTTGAAACCACATGTCAACCAAGTCCAATTTTTCCATTTTGGGCAAAAAAAAAGTCGGTAATCATCGCACGGTACCTTTGCGATTTTTACTATTTTTGAAAAAATACGGTCCAATAATGCCACCAGTCCACAAACCGCACCAAACAGTGCAGCTTTCAGGGTGCATTGGCTGCTTTTAAACTGCCACTGGCTGCTCTTCAGACCAAATTCGGCAATTCTGAAATGAGAATCGTCGCTGAAGAAAATTTTTCGATAAAAAATGTGTTTGGCTTTTTTTTTTCCTTTAGGACCTTTTCTGCTGATATTTATGAAAAAGTGTCTGCTGTTTCGCACGCTTTCATTGTTCCAAATTCAATTCATAGCTACCCTCCTTATTTAGTTTTTCCATTTCCAACAGAAAAAGTTATGGATACGTCCTTAATAACTATGTTAGCATTGTAATAAGCTACTGACGCAATCATAGCATTTTACTCGAACATCAAGCACTTCCGTTTGATCGGTGACCATATTGAAAATACATTGAGAAACAATGCTGGAAAAAAGGACCCTTTGCCGCTGCTTGCTCACGCTTAGCATTTCACACATAATAATTATATTCCCTTTGCAAAGCACTTGCATCCGGTCAGACAGCTGGTCAGGCGCTCGTAAACAAACAAGTCCCACACTAACGTTAGTGGTGTTGCCAACTTATAGCTAGGACTTAAAATTATCGCATGTCCTTGTATTTTATGTGAAATATCTTTGTTCACAGTTGTGTCATAAAACTTTTAGTATTTTGTTTTCAGGCGTTGCATTGGTAATATAAAAATAGTCGATTGGCTCATGATACATTGAACATAAAGCAGATTATGGGTCAACACTTCAAAAATTTATATATTTACGACAAAAAAGTCAATGGTTCTCAATCATTTAAGTGAGGTATTTTTTTTTACAAATTTTACAACTTTTAGTCAGTTGAAGACTTTAAGTTATCAAATTTGAAGTTTTTCTATTCCAGCTAAATTTGCATGATAACCAGAAGCTGCCAAAATTGAAAACTAAAAATATCCAAAAAAAAAAAAGAAATTTCCAATATCAATGTCTGCACGCACACATTCAATTTTTTTTTCTTTTTTACATGCAGCAAATACTACGAACACATTGTACCGAACTCAACCTAAGTAAAGTAACTGCAGGGCGTAATTTTGCCGTTTTCATGGCAATTTGAAAGCAATTTCCCAAAATGGCAGCAGCAGCTCATGTTGTCGTTTCGAAGGCTTACTTTTGAGCTACCTTAGAGTAGAGGGTCGTTGTTTTGCTGTGCATGTTTTCTTGGACTTTTTGATATTTGCTGCTATTTATGGTTAATACACAACATAACTGAGTGAATTTTGGCTTTAGTTATACAGCTGAATGTCAAATCGATTTTGTATTTAAATAAACTATAACTTGATTGTTAAGTACTGTATTAAAGGCACAAGCTGCTTATGCTGCATGAATATTTTGTCTTTGATAGAATTATGAAACGAGCTTAAATTATTGTATATATATAGATATAAATAAATAAATAAATATGTATACGACTGACAGGGGCGTGGCACAGCCCTAAACTTTAATTTTTGTAACGTGATAAATCGCAAACTACTTAAGATATTTTGACGAAATTTGGTAGACTGATGCATATCATAAGTATCTTCAATAGTAATAAAAGTGGGTGGAATTAAAGTAGAGGGCGTGAAATCTTTCAACAATTGAAAATTTTGATTCAATATTACTCAAAAGCGGCGCTTACGATTTTCATAAAAATTTTGAAGACAATACCGCTGAAAGCAGTCATCACAAGAAAACTATGTCACTATACGGGGAAACTCGTTGAAAGGCGTGGCACAGCCCACAATATTTATAAACGTTATAATAAGAGAAATAACAACGCCATCGTTATGAAATTTGCTGTGGTAGATATACTGGCTATAAGGTATCTTATAACCAAAATTGGGCGCAATGACGTCTGTGGGCATGGCACCTTCCATACAAGCGAAAAAAGTAAAATGCTGTATTTAGTGTGCTATGAGCGTAATATCTTTTAAATTTGGTGTAGAGATGTCGGTTACTATAAGCTTTGAAACTAAATGGATTTCGATGGGATTGTAGCAGTGGGCGTGACACCTCCCCAACATGCAAAAAATGTTTAGTGTCATATTTAGTGTGCTATGGGAGTAACCTTTTTGAAATTTGGTATAGTAGTGTCGGCTAGCACGAGCTTTGAAATTAAATTAAGTTCGACGGGATTGAATTAGTGGGCGTGGCACCTCCCATACAAGCTAAGACCGTTTAGTGCACTGTATGTGTGATCCCAATAAAATTTTGGTATAGAGATGTCGGTTACTATAACATTTTAAGTTTAATGAATTTTGATGGGATTACATCAGTGGGCGTGGCAAATCTCATACATTCAAAAAACGTTAAAAGTTATATTTAGTGTGCTGTGGGAGTAATTTAATTAATATTTGGTGCAAAGGTGTCGGTTACTATAAGCTTTGAAATCAAATGAAAATCGACGAGATTGCATTAGTGGGTGTGGCACCTCCCATATAAGCAAAAAACGTTAAATGCCATATTTAGTGTGCTATTTTAGTAATATTTTTTTAAATTTGGTGTAGAGGTGTTTGTCACTTTAAGATCTAAAATTATATGAATTTTGGCGGGATTTAATTAGTGGGCGTGGCATCTCCCATACAAGCTTAAAACTTTTAATGTTATATTTAGTATACTATATTAATGATCCTAAGAGAATTTGGTTACAATATATTCAGCCTCATTCAACTTAGTTCGAGTTTTTCAACGTCTTTCAACTGCTTCATTATTTTTCAACCTCTTTCAACTTTTCTCAACATTTTCCATATTTTTTCGAATTTTTCAACCTCATTCAACTTTTTTCGAGTTTTTCAACCTCCTTCAACTTTTTTCGAGTTATTCAGCCTCTTTCAATTGTTTCAACAGTTTTCAACTTTTTTCAACATTTTCCATATTCTTTCGAATTTTTCAACCTTATTCAACTTTTTCCGAGTTATTGAACCTCTTTCAACCGTTTCAACAGTTTTCAACCTCTTTCAACTTTTTCCGAGTTATTCAACCTCTTTCAACTATTTTCAACATTTTCCATATTTTTTCGAGTTTTTCAACTTCTTTCAACTGTTTCAACATTTTTCAACCTCTTTCAATTTTCCTCAATATCATTCGACTTTTTTCGAATTTTTTTTTACTTCAAACTTTTTTCAGATTTTGAACTTTTTTCAAAATTTTCAATTTTTTCGAGTTTTTCAATCTCTTTTAAATTTTTCAACACTTTTCATATATTATCGACTTTATCAGTCTTTTTCACCTGTTTCAACCTCTCTCAATTTTTTTCATCATTTTCGATATCTTATCGACTTTTTCAACCTTTTTCAATTTATTTCGACGTTTTCAACCTCATTCAACTTTATTCGAGTTTTTCAACATTTTCCGTGTTTTTTGACTCTTTCAGCCTTTTACCTGTTTCAAAATTTTTTGGAGTTTGTTTAACCTCTTACATATTTTCCGACTTTTCGAACATTTTTCAACTATTTAACCTCTTTTGCCGTTTCTCTACATTTTCCATATTTTATCAAGCTCTTTCATCTTGTAATATTATCCTTATTTTTCAACATATATATGTAATTTAAGTTATTTCATAATTTCACTTTTTCAACATATTGCATATTTTTTTGACTTTCTAAGCCTCAAAACGAAAAACCGAACTAGGATCGGTCTCTTGGTACTATTTTATTAAATGGGGGATAAAAAACTTTCAAATAACTTGAATAATATATTTTTTTATAAAAACTAGTGCCTAATTAACGAAATTCAAAATTGGACAAAATATGTAAAATACAATTATTAACTAATTTTTTGCATATTAGGTATTTTTTACAAATTTATTTTTTTTTTCAACTATTTTAACAGTAAGAAAATGATAAAATTTAAAAAAAAAATCATCTAAAAAAATCGTTCGATTAAACATTCTTCAATACTTTTACTTTATTAATGCAAACTTATTATATTTGCTTGTTTCACTATAATATCTTTACATTTCTCTGCGTTCGCACAATTACTTTCACATTGTAGAAACAGTGAAAATTTGAAAATATACAAGTGAATGTTTAAAGCATTTCCAGTGCTAGAAGAAGCTAAGTTTGACTAAGAAATTATTTCTTAAAAAAAAAAGTCCATAAACTTACTCCTACTGCAAATGCGTATTTTCTACTTTTACTCAAGTAAAAAGCCATTTAGTGTTGTTAAAAAGTTACCTGAAAATAAAAAGAAAGAAACGGAAATGTGAAAACGTTTATTAAAAAAGTTACTTTTACAACTTAATTTAAGTTTTTTTTTTGTAGTTTTTTTTATGAAAATTTTGTAAATAGTTTTACTACACATTGAAATGAAAAAGAAAACAATGCGAACTTTTAAGTGAAAAGTGGACTGACTGTGTGTTCTCAGCAACTAACACGCAAACAAACAACAAAAGCACAAGTACAGCAAGCGCGGGAAATCAATGCCAACCAGTGCTGCTTTTGATATTGCTACAAACCATTTCAGGAAGTTGTTAAATTCAATGGTAGCTGACCATAAAAAGGAGCACATAATTTCACCACATGCCAAAAAAGGATATTTTGCGACATATAAGTTTGTGGTCAAGTTGTAAGCGGCAGCAGCAGCAGTAGTGAGCATTGTTTAATGGCAATGTTTTTTTTTGTTGTTGTTGCAGTGTTGTTTAGTTTTTTTTTGTCGTTACCCATTGTTACTGTGGGAAATTCTTGCCAAATTGAAAAAAAAGAAAGAAAAAGATTTTCCACATTTTCTTATCCATTTTAGGGGGCAAAACTTTAAATGGCTGTAATGCTTAGTGAAAGAGAAATAATGAAATGAAAATATAAAGTCATGTGAAGTAAACATTTTTGATTGGCATTAGTCGCACTGGGTCTTACGCTGTATGAAAGTATTTAGTCCAAATTAATATTTTTATTTCATTAAAAAAAAACTTCAAAATTTCAACTGCACTCCTAGGAGAGTTCAATGTTCTTTCGAAAATTTCTCTCAAAATTC
The DNA here is from genome assembly GCA_949775025.1 of Tricholauxania praeusta. Classification (NCBI taxonomy): domain Eukaryota; kingdom Metazoa; phylum Arthropoda; class Insecta; order Diptera; family Lauxaniidae; genus Tricholauxania; species Tricholauxania praeusta. The sequence continues at coordinate 29,090,284 of OX459028.1, forward strand.
ATTAATATCCAATGTGAACAAAATCAGCCACGCCCATTTAACTTAAAATTTGCAAAAAAATTGTGTTTACTTTCTAAAAGTATACCACATATGGCTCCTAGAATGTAGGGTATTCGAAAAAAACGCCAAAGGAAATGAGTTAGAAATCAACAAAAAATCATCATTCAAACTAAATGAAACGGAAAAGTGAAACGTAAAGAAAAAATAAACAACAGACGCAACAACAGCAAAAAAGTCAACATAAACAAAATGACAGCAATGCGACTGCGATATCGAAAAATGGAAAACATGCGGAAAAACCTACGGAATATCGTAACATAAAATCGCACACGCATCAGCGAGGCTACTGGTGAAATAAATGGACAGTTGAATGTGTCTTGATGATGGACAGACCGATCGACCGACGCAGCACCACTGCTAGTCACATGAATGACATTCGACTTCGACATCCAATCAAATAGCAAACAAACAAACAAACAAACAAGAAGCCGCCAATAAAGTGTGGCATCAAAGCTTTCAGATCTGACGGAAGGCTATGGAGAAGCAGAAATTTAGTTGAGAATTGCAATGCCTTCAGCAAATATGGTGAAATGAAAGAAATTTAATAAAAAAAAACTAAGCTCCCCTCCTATAAGGAGAAAATGCGAAAATACCAGAGTCCATGGCGGTGATTTCAGTATTGTTTTCTCATCAAGATGTGTAAGAAAATCCAGTAGCCACGGACAACGAACAATAGCAAAAAATACCAATGCTGATGCACCGTGCTGCGAATGCATTCCCCAATGGCAGCGTGGTGTTGCATTCGTGTGCAGTGCAATCAGTCAGTTTGTCGTTTTTTGTCTCTACGTCAAATATTTTGTTCAATCATAGTGTTAACTTGGAAAGTGCATTAGTTTGCTAACGAGAGGGGGGGGGGGGGGGAGATAGTTTACGGCGAATATTTTCAGTATTATGTGAAATACAAGATGTTGCTTATTGATTTTGAACTAAGATTTTTTTATATTTAGTTCGAAAGATTGGAAATTTAAGTGTTAACTATCTACAGACTTAATTTCTAGACACCAAAGGCTGAAATTTCAATATATCATCGACTATTAGCGTTAAAATATTGTAAGCTAGAGTAATTATATTGTGTTTCATGATAATGCAGATTGAAGAAAATATAGCACACAGGGAGGGCATATATTTCAAAAAATGTGAATACAAGGGTTTTAATATCTTTGTCTAAAATAAAAATTAGAAAACTTCCAAAAAATGAGCCTTAATACAGCAGCGTACCTAAGATCCCGGCCGTCCCTAGCGCAATCAATTGGGGGCGGCAAAATGGTTTTTGAAATAACAATTTATTTTCTAGTATTAATACCTACGATACTATTGTATACATTAATGATTTTTACAATATTCAAAATATATGTATGTAGTGCTGTGCAGTGCATCACTAGCAAAATTTACTATTTTTTTTTAATGAAAATATAATATCTTACTTCAAATATTAGTAGAATTTTTTCACGTTTTATTGTTTAATTTTAAGCAAACGCATAACATAATTAGTATACTCCTTTGCAACTCCTTTGGCAGTACACTCCACGTTCGACACGTGAACAGCATATTAAGTTTTATTGATTCTAAAAGTTTGCGTGTACCACATGCTATGCTTTTAACGGCTATTTCACCAAAAAATTAATGGCAGGTTGATGGCATAATTTTACTACTATTGTACATTTATTGTTTTGCCTTTTGTGTACGAGAAACATTTTATGTGCACCTTTTGTGTACTTTGACATCCCCCAAAATTGTAGAAAACCCAAAAAAACTCTATTGGTTTATACCTTAGCAGTGTGTGTGGTATAAACAAAATGTGGGTACCACTATTATTTAAACTTCGGTATTAAAATCTTTTATGTTGAATTTCTAGCTATATCTACATAGCAATTTTTATTCGGCATTGTCCGTGATGTTATGTGTTATACATAAGTACATATACTTAGATAGTCCAGAGTTTGTGGAGTTACACTTACACTTAATTTCATTGCAATAATTTATGAGTTTCTAGATAAGTTGTATACAAATCCAAATATTTGAAGAATGTCACGCCCTTACCAAAAGCTTTATACAATTTTTTAAATTTCTTTCCTTATGAACATACAACTTCTTCAAGTTTCAACAAAGCCCAAATCCAAGTGTTATATATTTGAAGCTTTGAATTAAATTTTTTCAATATCCTCAGTTGGTATTTCTGAAATTGCATAACAAATATACAAACATTTCAACAGATTAAATCTAAATCTACAACGATGGTATTTTAATTTGACAAACCTTATTTAATGCGACAAAATGTTATTTGCAAATTGGGTGCTTTGTTTTTAATTACCTCAAAAAAACATTTAAAATTATTTACCAACGCAATGGCAATCTCGGCTTTATTAGTTTTTGTGAATCATAAAAACCTAAGCCATTAATAAGTACAAAGTTAGCACATTGGTGTCAATAAATTATTTAGCAGGTTTTGTATTTTGGCGCCATCGACTTGAATAGGTGTTAATTAAATTATTTAACTACAGTTTTTGTAGGTCAGTGGTTCTCAAATATGAAAAATATTGAAAAATTCGGAAAATTTTATAAAATATTGAGGAAGGTTGAAAAAGCCGTAAAAAGTTGAAAAATTTAAAAAAAATTTGAAACGGTAATAACAGCTGAAAAGTCGGTTAAATATGAAATATATTGAAAGTGGTTGAAAATCTTGAAAATGATTGTAAGAGGTTGAATTAATCAAAAAAAAAAAAAAAAAAAAATTGATGTGGGTTGAAAAGTTGAGAGAAATTGGGAAATGTTTAAAAAGTTGAGAAATTTGAAACAATTGAAAAATGCTAAAATAGTCCAAAATGTTGAAAAAATTAGGTACTGGTTGAGAAAATCAAAAAAATTGAAGAAGTTTCAAAATCCCGAATAAGTTGAAAATATCGTGTTGAAACGCTTAAAAAAGCTTGGTTAATTCTATTGAGTTGAAAGAGGTTTAAAAAGTCAAATAGAAAAAAATGATGAAAAAAGTTTAAAAAGTCTGAAAAGCTAAAAAAAAACAGATGTGGGCCAAAATTTTTTTTATTGCCTAAATTAGGTTTCTTTATATTAAATCCAGGAAATTTATTAAGAATTACACTGATTTGCAATTATAATACATTAATTCATCATCTAAGGCACAAAATTGTAACAAAGTTCTATATTCTCTCGAAAAATACGGTAACTCAGTTGACTTTCTTAGTAACGCAGATCTTTTTCATATAAAATATTTCTGTACTGGAATATAAGCCTCATGTTATAAATAGCTGTATCTTAAAATTTTTAATAGATGGTGCCTTAGCAGAATATCACAATACATTTTAAAAGTCTAAAGCGTTGTTATGGCCCCAATATATACCATTTTTCTAAAACGTGTAATTAAGTACAATATATTTTACACTGTGTGAATAATATCATAGCTACACTGAGAAAAGAAACTCAACTTTAAAATAAAATGATTGATATTCTGTAAATCTAATTTCGATTGTTTTATTGTTACTTACGATCGAAGCGTGACCACCGCGTAGGGGGAAAATGGCTAGCCAAATAATTCAACAGACTAATATCGTGAGAGGTGCGTGTGTTTATTGTATGACCGCTGAGTTACCGTCGTAAAAATGCAAGTAATGATGATGCTTGCATTATTATTATTTACAAACACAGATATTTAGGTATATATTTAGAATTGTGATAAAAATTTACTTAATTCTTTCTCATTTAGTACACGTTGGTGAAATAGTTATATTTTTACAACTGCGTTACTAAAACGAGTGACGCAGTTGTTTTTCTGGTAACGCAGTTGCTTTGAGTGTACTTTTCTAAGTAAATTACATAATTGTAACATATATACTAGTACATTGGTTGGTTTATTCAACGGAAACATTTTTATTTGTCAGAACTCTTCAGTAATTTTTAAGATGTTGCGTTTTTTACTACCCATATTTAAAAAAATATTTTAATGTTTGTCAGAAATGTTAAATTGAAGTTATTTTTATAATTCTATATTGCATTAAGCTCATTTTTTGTTAAGAATAATTATCTGTTAGATCTTCTTTAAAAAAGTACAAATTGCTATTAATGAGCAACTAACACTGCGTTACTTTTTCACCCAGTTTTTACATGAAATTAGAGTTATTTATAGTCTTCTAATTATTTAAAATACCTTGACTCCATATGTGTCTTGAAGTTTACCATAAGCCTTACCTTCTCTCGTAAGTTTGTGTATTAATTTATGTATTAAGAATTTTTTTTTGGAAAATTTTAAAATTTTCTTAAAAATACTTTACTAAACTGATTATTTCTAAAGTTTACCTTAATAAGAGAATAATATATGCTAGAAACAAGTTAGCTTAATTAAACATTCCTAAAAAGAAAATATCAAGTTTTAGTTGAGTAACGCAGTTGACTTTTTTTTCGACGACTTCCATTATGAATTGTCATAAATCACATAATTATCAACAAAAGTTCGATGCAGATATGAGTATATTATAGAATACGTTATAATGATTCTGACTTAGTGCTAAAAACCAAATAAAAATTATATCTTTAATAATTTTTTTTTAAAGCTCATGTCGTTTTAGACATTAAAAATAATTTTGGCCCAAATTATTTTTCTCATTATTTACCATTCCTTTATGTTTTAAATGAATTCGCTTATCTATAATAATCCATTTTTGAAGTTAATAAAAATTTCTGGGTAATTTTGCTTAAACCCAAAACTTATACTTTTCTTATTAAATTAATATAATTATGGATATTTGGCATACCATAATTTCGGAAACACTGCATTTTATTATGATAAAAATTATTTTCATTTCATATTTGGTTACAATGTAATTATCTACATTGTGTTTGTTTACATTAATTATATGATATTTGATTTTAATTATTATGATTATAATTTTATTAAATATAAACAAAACGTTTCTACTCCGACAGTATTGCCAATTGTGCGTAACTCTTGGCTTCCGCTCTGACGATGTTTATAATTCATATGTTGTTGTTTTTAGGCGCCATTTAATGACTTTTTAAATTATATATATTTTTATTGTTGTTATAATTGCTGTCATTGTTGTAATTGCCTTAACTCTTGGTGTGATAATCATATCATGATTATTATGATTTTATCTACTACGAATTTCACTTCTGTCTGCTGCCTACTATTCTTAGAGTTCTTTCTATTGTTTGGTATGGTTTCCAAATTTTATGTTTTTTACTCTGTTTCTTCTGTTTTGTTTCTGCTTTTGTGGTTGTATTTTTATTGTTGTACTTAAGTGGTTAATTGAATCGGGTATTATCTGGATTTTATGGCAATTGTAAGTGCCGCTTGTTGTTTTTTGCTGCTGTAGGACTTAACATTTGTGTTTGGAGCAAATTTTCTTGTATGAAACATGGAGAATTAAACAAAAACGACTTCAAAGACTTAATAGAAAACGTAATTTTTTATGGTAGGAAATTTAAATTGAAACTTTTTTATAACAATTGCTATTTCTTTTGACGTGTTCTATAGAAAAGCATCATCAGAATCGTGTCTAGCAATTGAATATCATCAGCAAATTTAACCCACTATCATAAAACTGCCCATTTCCATACATCACTTTGTATTTTCGCTGGAATATTTACTCACCCATTTAATCGATGAGTTAATTACTAAAATCACCGCCTACGAAACTATCAGCATGCACCATGGTATGTAAAATAAATTGCATTTACTGCACATGAAAGTGACAACACCAACAACAATGCACTGTACGTACGTTGTCAGAAATGTTGACCATCTAATGAAGAGCCATTTGTAAATAGCCACCAGCGTTACACTGTGTTTTTGTTAGTCAAATATCAACATCATCAGTGTCAGCAGCATCATTGGCCAGCAGTAACACACCCGCTGCCGTCGTCAACAAATTGGCCTATGTAGGCTATATGTAGGCACAGCATAGTTAGGCCAAAAATGTAGGACCATGCAAATATTTAAGTAAACAACGGCAAACATGCAGCTCATAACGGTTGACAAAATACGTTTAAATGCGGTGCAGCATTTTTTCCGATTTTTTTGTTTTTTTCTTTTCATGCAACACACACAAAAATTCGGTCAAGTGTGTCAACAACAGTCGCAACATGTGCACAGGTTGGTGTGGGCCATGTTGACATTCCGTAAAGAATGCAAACGCTGTCGTCGTTCCAAGAGACAAGAGAATGAATAATCAAATGTTTTGTGGTCAGTCAGCTTTAGAAATTTGGGAGAAGCCAACCAGTATGAAAAAAAAATTTGATTAAAATTTCAGTAAAAGATAATATTAATAAAAATTAACTGTTATGCATCATAATATTTGTTAGCGGAAATTGTATGTAGAATAAACTTTTTTATTGGACATTATAATCGAAATGTATTGAACGAAAAGTGGACAAATTTCGGCATTTTAGTTTGAAAAGTTATAGGTTTTCTTGTAATAAAATAAAATATGTGGGCTTAAAAATATCAAGCTAGTTAATTCTGAAAGAAATTTGATGTGATTAAAATCTTTAATCTACCAATCACAAATATCTATCACAAATTCGATCGTAAGATTAAAAATACTTTCCATGATGTTTAAAAATAACAATTTTGCTTATTGCTCATAATAATTCAAATCACTAAGCAACACTTTCCATACTCTTTGAGCTTACGAATATTTTGTGAAGGTAATAAGTACTTTTCACTAAAAATTTGACGTTGATTCCACAATTTACAAACTTTATCTTAACTTTCTAATCGTTTAATAAACGTTACGTTTTATGTAATTTAATGGATTAACTGTTTGTTAATTTTTCATTTCTCGAACAATTGCTACCGGCAAATAGTAATGCCAGTATTATATTCCAAAAATTTCTAATAGTTTTGTAACAATTTTACAATAAAAGTCTTTTTTAAAATTGAAAAATTTCACAAAAATTGTTAGGTGGGCTAAAAGTCTTTTTAGTGCCTAAAACGACATGAGTTTTAAAAAAAAAAATTAGTTAGGGATAAAATTTTTTTAGTTTTTAGTACTAAATCAGAATCATTATAATGTATTCTATCGTATAATCATATCTGTAGCGAACTTTTGTTTATAATTATGTGATTTATGACAATTTATAATAGAAATCGTCGAAAAAAAAAGTCAACTGCGTTACTCAACTAAAACTTGATATTTTCTTTTTAGGAATGTTTTATTAAGCTAACTTGTTTGGCACTTTTAAGCAATAGAGCTAATATTATTCTCTCATTAAGGTAAACTTCAGAAATAGTCAGTTTTCATCAGTATTTTTAAGAAATAAGATCACTGCGTTACCAAAATCTTTCACAAAAATCTTAAAATTTTCCAAAAAAACCCCTTAATACATATATTAATAAACAAACATGCTAGAGAAGCTTAGGCTTATTGTAAACTTCAAGACATATAATAATAAATACAACTTCAATTTAACATGACATTACAAACGTTAAAATATTTTTTTAAATATGGGTAGTAAAAAACTCAACATCTTAAAAATTACTGAAGAGTTTTGACGAATAAAAATTTTTCCGCTAAATAAACCAACCCATGTACTGGTATCTTTGATACAATTATGTAATTTACTTAGAAAAGTACACTCAAAGCAACTGCGTTATCAAGAAAACAACTGCGTTACTCTGTATAGTAACGCAGTAACGCAGTTGTAAAAGTATAACTATTTCATCAACGTGTACAAAATGAGAAAGAATTAAGTAAATTTTTATCACAAATCTAAATAAGTATTGTAGCGAAATTTGGTTTATGCTAGAAGACTCTTGAAATAAATACCAACGAAAGAAACTAAACGATATTAGCACCATATAGCGCAAAATGCTAAAAATAATAAACCGAACAGACGCTGCAGCAAACAATAAAAAGTCAACAACCGAGAGAAATTATCGCCGTCGTACAACGCCATCTAACATCTAGCATAATAGCTAGCTCAACGTCAGTGTGCCATTGTGGTGAATTGTGGATAGTAGTAGAATGCACGCTACAAAGTAGCACTGGTGGGTTGTAGATAATGGTAGAATATACGCCACTTAGAAGGTACTGGATTATTCGAGAGAGTGATGACTGCAGTATAAAAAGGGTTGTCATCTGAGCTGAAGGGACAGTAGAATTAAACCAGCGAAGCAGAACAGTTGAGTTAGAACAGCGAAGCAATAAGCAATAAAGTGAATACAGTGTGATCCATAGTAGAACAAAACAGTTTTCTATACAGTGTTAAATTAATATTAGAATTTGAACGTTAATAAAATAAACCATTTTATAACTAAATAAGTTTGTGTGTTTTTAATTGTTACACAATCCAGTGATCGAACTCAGAAAAGTGTGAGAGATCGAAATTATCGTCAAAGAGACAGAAATTTCGTAACAGTATATACATAAATATCTGTGTTTGTTTATAATTATAATGCAAATATCGTCATTACTTGCATTTTTACGACGGTAACTCAGCGGTCATACAATAAACACACTCACCTTACACGATATTATTCTGGTTAATTATTCGGCTAGCTATTTTCCCCCCGCGCGGTGGTCACACTTCGATCGTAAGTAACAATAAAACAATCGAAATTAGATTTACAGAATATCAATTGTTTTATTTTAAAGTTAAGTTTCTATAGTAACTCAGTGTATCTAAGATATTATTCATTGTTGGGAACACAGTGTAAAATATATTGTATTTAATTACACGTTTTAGAAAAATGATATATATTGAGGTTGTAACAAAGCTTATGACTTTTAACATTTATTGTGATATTCAGCTAAGGCGCCATCTAATAAATATTTAAGAAACAGCTCTTTATAACATGAGGCTTATACTCTAGGACAGAAATATTTTATATAAAAAGCATCTGCGTTACTAAGAAAGTCAACTGAGTTACCGTATTTTTTGAAAGAATATACAACTTTGTTATAAGTTTATGCCTTAGATGATGAATTAATTGTATTGTACTTGCGAATGAGTGTATTTTTTAATAAATTTCCCGGTTGTCTTCATGAAAAGTGAAATTGATATAAAGAGAACTAATTTAGGCAGTAAAAAAAATTTTCTAAACGAGCAATTTTCAAATGCCTTAGAAATCGCTCCGTTGTGTTTGAATATTTTTACTTAAGCCGAAACAAGGATCTTGTTGTACTAAAAATGAGTCTGTTGTAGTTGTAAAAGTGCGGTTATACTGAAAATACATCAAGCTTTCAGCACATGTTCAAACACAATAATTTTTTTTCATCAGCGTGCTTGTTACAAAAGTTTGGTTCATATGGTTCTATTTTTTCTATGTTATTTTGGAAACATTTTTTTTAAGGGCCTACGGAAGTTTTTCGCAAAAAAGACACTTTCTTAAACATTTTTTTTTTTCAAGCTGCATTTTATTTTAGACTAACATTTTTTTACATTATGTGTTAAATTATAACTAGTCAAAATTTATCCCAGACATTTTGGTTCAAAAATATTCGTCGATAAATTAGAAAAGTGCAATGCCGTGAAAGCAAGATTTGAAGACTGGTTCATCTGAAAAAAAAAAAAAAAAATTCGGTTTAGTAAAAAGTTCTAGGGCGTTTAGTCGTTAATTTTTGAAAAAAATTAATTTATGATAAAATGGCCGGCGTACAAAGAAACATTTTTATTTTATGTGCACAAAATGAAGGTCGTTTTAGGTTATAAATTTTGGTCTAAAATAAAATGCAACTTCAAAAAAAATTCAAATTTTTTTTTTTTTTTTTTCGAAAAACTCCCGGAAGCCCTCAAGGGAATAATACCCAAAATCCGATGTTTTATTAGGGACTTTTTGTGTAAAATGTTCATTCAATTGAATTCTTATGCATAACCTTTAAAAAATATTGAAATTTGAAATATAATCGATACTTTATTTCTGCTTAGTAATTGATTTGGTAATTACCAACATGTACATGTTTGCAGCAAATAATTATTTGATGATCCCAGATAAAATTTGGTTATTATTACATTAGCTATTGATGTAATAACATTCAAATATGTGACATGTTACCTATTGATAAAAATTCGATTTGCCCATATAAACTGTACCTTTTAAACTTTACTGTTAAAGACTTTGTACTGTTAAAGACTTTAAGTCTTATTTTGTACAAATGTAACTAAATTGAAATAGATTGAAATTGATATTTTATTAACTCTGTATTAGCAAATCTTTGTATATCATGAGTATTATGCAATCTCTTAATTAAACTTAAAAGTTTTTGATTGAGTTCCTCCATAGAGACTACTTAATAAATGTAATATTGAAATCAGGATAATCGCTATGAAGATACTCTCGCATAAATGAAGTTATGTTTTGACATATTAGTGCCATCATACAGCCATAAATAATTTAATTTTAGAATTTTTTGTACTCTTAAAGCGTGCTTATCAATTTATGACCCATCATAAAATAGAAAAATAGTAAAATGAAAAAGATTCAAAAATTTTTTAATAAAATATAAAGTGTCTACAATTGAAAAAATTCAGTTTTATTGTTAAAAATTATTTATAAAAAAAGGAAACATAAAGCACTTAAAATGAGTACTTAAATAGTAAAAAGCTCTATACTTGTAAAAGTTATGTACAATGGAATGTATTCAAAAGTGCATAACTTAACAAATATAAACTTAAAAAAAAAAACCAAAAAGGGTGCTCTTCTAGAAGTGTACAACGGACCTATAAAATATTAAAGAAATGAGTAGAGTTCACGTCAAAAATTGGTAGCCATTGCAAAGTATACCACATACAAATCAATAGAGTTCCCAAAACTTAAGAGACGCGGCACTTAGTCAGCTATTGTTATTAATTCTTGCATTGGAATGCATTTTGACTTTCAGATATAACAAAACACCGAAAGCGTCAAGTTAGGAGAAAAATATTTGACCTCAATTTTAACTTCAAAAATATTTTCAGTCTTCATATCTTTCTTTAAGAGATTAATCAGCATCAATCTTTCATCAGACAACCGTACAAAATCAATAAGCTCTTACAGATGACTTTAGTACAAGTTAAGATGTTTAATAAAACATGAAAAAAAAAAAAAAAAATCACACACACATACATAGAAAGCAAGCTGTTGTTGTTTTGAAGTGTTGATGCATTTACAAATTTCATAGCATTAAGGGAGGTGTATACCTTAAGAGCTTCATAACAAACGAAACATCATAAAGCATTTAGTCAACAGCTATATCTTTATGATCAGTGTAAGCTAATGAGCAACATTATTTCGAATTTTAAATTGGCTTAAAAGACTTAAGTAAAGTGAAAGTTGGAATGCATTTCTAAGCTTAATTGCAAGTAAAACTTTACTACAACGATTCATTAAATACTAAGCCAAAAAATCTTATTTTCATCAAAATTTACTGTAATTTTCTTAGAAAAGTTTTTGTATAATTTTAATTTTGCTAATTAATAAACGTTTTAACAAACAACTGTGAAAGTACTTCTTTTTAATTTCTTCTTTCTTTTAAAAAAATCTTCACGTTTTTCATGTAAACCATACACACATCCATATTAATCGCCATGTCCGGTTAGCACTTCACAACGTTGTGGTTTCTTGTAATTTGCGTTTGGTTTTTATTCTTACTCTGTCATGCCGCATTTTAATTTTGGAGTAAATAAAGCCAAAGCGCCTGTTTTTAGAGAAAGAAAAAAAAAAAAAAAAAAACTAATTGAATGACCACACGGCGCCCGCCAACCAACAAATCAACAATTATGCAAATTAACCTGTAGAATTTGAAAAAAGTTTATAATAAACGGAAGAACTTCAGTACAGTGGCGTACATAATGTGGGGGGAAGCTCAGTTTATTCGGGCGCATTGGTTTCAGGTGTAGCAAAATGGACCATATTGAATTAATTTTGTGTACCCTTTTTTATATTTTTAATTAATGAAAAAAGTTGACCAATGAGGTTTCGTAAAGTGAAAAAAATTTTTTTTCGTTATGGTTTTTGGAATGTGAAAAGATATATCCTTTTTTTTTTTTTTAAATAAAAACATTTTACGGTGAATTTCTGGCGACAAATTGCAATTTTTCTCCGGGCGCCAAATGTGCATGGTACGCCACTGCTTTAGTCCAATGTATTGGTGAAGAAATTATCTTCCTTATAATAATAAAGACACTGAAAATTATTGTGACTTTTCTTCCTTAACCCATATAGTACCAAAATATTCAGCATACTTTTTTTTTAAAAAAAATTGTAATGAGGTGGTAAATTGAGTGGAAAAAATGGGGGAAAATAAGTTTGAGGTCGATCGAAAAAAATTTTTAGCAAAATTTTTTTTTGAATTTTTCAGCGCTTGACCTAATTGGAAAATGTTATTTCTTCAAGATTTTGAATTTTTTAGCGCTTGAGCTTCTCCAACAATTTAACATATTCAAAAATAAAAATTTCCAAATAGTTACCCTGGAAAGTGGCCATTGATTCGTATACGCTTCACCATAATTGAGTGATATATATAGATCACCTAAACAATCTGGATATATAATTTGTATTGTGGAGAATAACATTAGTCCTTTTGAATCTATTCTGTGTAGGTTTTGTCCACATTTGATCAATTTCAATATTTCTAATTAATTTTCAAAAAAAAAAATGTCTAAAACAATTGTTTTTTTAAACTCCCACTTAACTAAAAGGTGGGCGTGGCAATAAACTTTAGTATAAAAAATATAAACCTTCGATTTATTTGTTGCATTATAATGAAAAAAATTTCCAAACATGAACAATTTTCGTGATTCGTTAACGAATCAAAGGTACGATATGGGTTAAAGACTTTTGAGATGGGTAGTTACGGACGACATTGGTCAAAAATTATTTTTGAGCTATTTTTCCACAAATAGCAAAATTATTTTTTTTGCTTCGTGAGTAATTTTTTCGCTTATCATAACCGAATGCTAGGGTTTATTACAACAAAATTTATTTATTTTTAATTTATTTTCAATTTATTTATTTAATTTAATTTATTATTAGATATAGGAATGGTTAAGTTATTCATTTTTATATGAAAAAAGGGGGCTCTTTTATATTTTTTTGGTAATTTTAAGACAATTTTTTTTGGTTAATTTTTTTTGGCAAACTTCAAAAATAAAAAATTCAAAATCTGATATATTCCTCAACAAATTTTCAACTATTTGTTTCAATGACAAACAAATTTTCTAAGTGCATCACTATCAGTTTTTTCTTAGGCTTAGTATTTTCATCCTTCGATATTAGTCCGTCAGTTTTCAGCAACGATATTTCCATTTTTTTCTCTGGTCTATGCTGCTCGATTTAGACGAGGATGTCAGGTTTTTCTCTTTCTTTTTCTTCATTTTTTCTATCAATTTTTCGCTTGGTTCTTTTGCTTAATTTTCTGTTTTCTTTCATTTCCATGTTTTTGTAAATTCGTTTATGCCACATTTAAAAATCCAATTACTATGCTACGCTGTTGTTGTTGTGCAAATTTCACGGAAGATTAAAACCAAGCAATGAGCTTTTCTTCTCATGTTCCTGATTGTTGCTCGGTTTTGTTTGCTTGGGTTTTGTTTCCATTACTTACACATTTTACCTTTATTTTTCTTTAAATTCCTTGCTGTTTTTTTTTCCTTCAAATTGTTGAATGGTTTTCTCAAGCTATTGTTGTATTAACAGCTGTTGTTGTTGTTGCTCATTTGTTCCCACATTTGTAGGTAAATCGCGTAGCACTAATGTTTATTGTTTGTAATTGTGTTATTGTTCTTTTTGGTATTTTTGTTATCCTGGAGTTTTGTTTCTTTTTTTTGGATTCCTTATAAAAAAGCAGCACTTTTTGGAATTCGGCTTAATTTTGTTAATCGATTGATTTAATTGATCGATAAATAGTAAATAAGTTTTTGTTCATAAATTGAAATTCAAAACAAATGCAATGAATGAGTACGTTCGGAAGTCGAAAATAAAAAGCAAAAATATAAAAGTGTGACAGCAACTGCATAAAAAATTCTGCAAAAGTTGCTAAACTTTTTTATCTTTTTTTCTACAGCTTGAAAAAAATGTACATTTCTCCATTACCTTTTAACTTTCGCTGTACATGCATAATTCAAGTTACCGGAAATACATATACTCTGGTATATTGTGAGAGAAAAAAGAGGAAGCCACTTTGTTTATATGTATGTTTTAACATAGTTACAGCTCCTAAAAAAGTCTGCTTACATGGTCAGTTTTGACGCACACAATTCATAGACCTTTTTTAAATTTAGTCTTATTAGTCCTACTCTGTGTTATTTGCACTTTCGTAAATAATTTTTTGACTAATTACTTCAGATATTTAAATAAATATTTTAATTCAAATATTTAAGTTTTGAGTTCTAGTTCACTCTCTAATTCAAATCAGTTGCGTTGTAAGGCTGCTTGTTACTTGTTACTTAAGTACTTGCACTTTTATTTTATTGCGCATAATAGTTTCTAAACCAATTCAAAGAACTTTTGCCGCACATAGTTATGTATATGTATATAGTCATGTATTTCCCACATTAAACTAAGTCGTTTGTTCGAGCATCCAAGGGTATAAAGGTATCATTTCCATTTTAAGTTGAGAGCTTGTTGAAATATATAGACTATTGTATTATGTTACGTTATTCATGTTTTGGTTTACGTCTTGTGCTTACGCTCTACTGATAAATGGCCTTATTGAAAAAGTTGGCAATGCAATTCGTTATGCCTCCTTATTGTGGCCTTTCAAAGTACTACCTGAAAAAGTGCACTTATTTTTCAAAGTAGTTCCTGAAATGATTATTTATAAATAGATAAATCCAAAAAAATCAATTAAATCGAATAAAATATTTGAAAAATTTTTATTATTTAAATGAAAGGACAATTTTTGTGTTAACTTAATCCTAAAAAAAGAATATTTCACTTTTAAAAATATAAAAAATATGTATGCAATAACCTTCTTTAGCACAAATATGTTGTTAAAAAAAAATATTTTTTTAAAACCGGTTCTGTATATTACACTAGTTTACAAATTTGGGCTTGATCTCGAGATCTGGTTTCTCATAGATTTTTTTCGATGTATTTTGGGGCGTAGATTCCAAAAATGGCAACCATTTTTTTTTCTTAAGAATCGTTTTCGAGATATCCCCAAAAAACCCCTTTTTCGGCACTTTTTTCATTTATTTGACTATATCTCCATGAATTTTTTTTCGACTCAAAAACGACTTTCAGTTTTCGAAAGATATTTGTATTTCCTTTCTAACGATATGCTTTTTGTTTGAATCGGATAATATTTGATGGAGTTACAAGCGCTCAAAGTCCAAAAAAACTTACTTTTTTGGTTTTTTTTGAAAAACACTGAATTTCAATTGCTCCATTTGAATAAAAAATTCCTTTTTTTCATATTTTTAAAATTTTAAATGATAGACTATCCTTTTACAAATATTTTAAGTATAATTTGGCGGAAATCGGACAAAAAATGTAGAAGTTACTCGAGAAAACAGTAAAACACTTGCAATAAAATTGAACGAAAATACATACGATTGTGTGTTTGTGAAGTTCTTTACTTTTATTCTCTTTTCTTTTTAGATAAAAAACGTATGTATTTTCGTTAAATTTTATTGCAAGTGTTTTATTGTTTTCTCGAATAACTTCTACATTTTTTGTCCGATTTCCGCCAAATTATACTTAAAATATTTGTAAAAGGATAGTCCATCATTTAAAATTTTAAAAATATCAAAAAGAAGGAATTTTTCATTCAAATGGAGCAATTGAAATTTAGTGATTTTTAAAAAAGACCAAAAAGTCAGTTTTTTTAACTTTGAGCGCTTGTAACTCCATCAAAAATTATCCGATTCAAACAAAAAGCATATCGTTAGAAAGGATATACAAATATCTTTCGAAAACTGAAAGTCGTTTTTGAGTCGAAAAAAAATTCATGGAGATATAGTCAAATAAATGAAAAAAGTGCCGAAAAAGGGGTTTTTTAGGGATATCTCGAAAACGATTCTTAAGAAAAAAAAATGGTTGCCATTTTTGGAATCTACGCCCCAAAATACATCGAAAAAAGTGTATGAGAAACCAGATCTTTTTTCTTGTAAACTAGTGTTATATACCAAAGCGTTACAAGCCATTTCTATAAAAGAACTTTTTTATAAATGGTATAGATTTTAATATACAAGAGAGACATAATTTATTTTAATATGTTGTACATATAAAAATATATTTATTATAATATCCATATAATTATCAAAAGCATTTAAATGTATTAATATTGTACGTATACATTAGAGTGACCAAAAAAAAAATCGAGTTTTCGATTTTGATGTTGCTAATATGAAAAGTAGTTAGTGTTATGTAAAAAAATGGCATTTAAAATTTTACTAAAAAATATGGATGTTTAGAGGTCGCTTATGTCCGATTTATGAATAAATTTCATTCAATTTACTTGCGAGTGATGATAACTCTTCCCAACAATTTTTTTCGGCATGTGATACGGGCTGTTGGTATCGATTCATATATTTCCGGGTCTGTTGAACACGATGGTTATAGTTGTTTTGTTATACAGTGGCTGACTATCTTGGTAGCATCAAAAAACTCCCAGAAAACAGCGAAAAAACAGCGCCAACTTGGGTTCAAGTGAGGTAAACTTGAGGAATATATTTTTTTTTTGGTCTAATACTCTTCAGCATTGTAGTCCGAAAACAGGCAAAGAAATATTGACCAGTCCCGATGTTGCAGTATTTTTTGTCAGAAGACCAGAGTGATAGAAAAATTAAAAACACTCGCAAAAAGGCCAAAACTCAAGCACAACTCAAGCTTAAATGAGATATATTTGGGCAATTCAATTATAAAGATGGTTTTCTGAAGTATTTTTTTGCGATAAATCCGAATTTGGTCTCAAAATTAACTAATCATGTCAGAATTCTGAAATATTTGAGGCTAAGTACCTAAAAATTAGGGTTTTCGTCTACTTTTGAGGACATGTACGGGATTCAAAACAATTTGCTTAGCTTAATTTTAATAAAACCATCATTTAGTACCGTTCTTCCCTTCAAAATAAGATTTTAAATGGTTATCTGCAATGTTTCCTCGCAAAGTTACAGCCATTTGAAAGTGACATGAGTTTGATCCCCTAAAATCAAGATGTAATAAATTTGTAGCCGGCTGGTTAATAATGTTTGGTCGTAGGGGATCAAATTCAAAATGCAAAGACTCGTCGAAAAATGTGTTAGCTGAGAACATTTTCGAGCCACGAAAATGATTTTTGTGGAGTAAAGTTCATGCATGATGATGTGCAAGCAGCCGCGAAAAAAAGTTGGAAAGTTGGTTTTTCGAAAGAATTTGCTGGCAATTTGTAATTTCTAGTCTGAAATTTTGTAAGTTTTCACATTTTCGTTTTGTTATTTATTAACTTAATTCTACCTATTTTGATACATTTTCTCATTTTGGTGTAATACATTTTATTTTTCATTCGTTTGCACGTTTGTTTGTTTGTATACAACCTCGAAATCCTTCGAATCTTAAAGCTCTTCGAGCTTTCGCGTTTAAGGGAATGCTTTACTTTTATTGAATTCATCTTTATTACGTTCAGTGCAATGGATGAATGGAATTAATTTTCAGTTTATTCGGCGCAGGTTTAGTACATTTTCAATACATTTTAACTATTTACAATGTTTACCCGTCTTATAGAAAATTTGATGAAATTTCCGTAAAAAAAATTCGAAGGACTATTTTTTAGTATTTTTTTTTTTAATATCACAAATACATTAACTATTTAAAAAATCCATTTCGACTTTTAAAGTAATTCAAGAACATTACCAAAAAACCCATATTTAGTTCGATATTTCAATATTACATCGATTGCTTGAGAATTGAGTATAAAATATTTTGATATATCGCGATTCACGTGACCTACACTTTGGTCTAGCAGTGATATTTATAATGAAGTTACTTTGTGTTGTAAGTAAGCAGCCTCGGTTTGAAATTGGACCAATTAGCTTTTCAAAAGAAGAAAAAGATTACCAATTTTTCACAATGAATTATTTGTTTTTAAAAACAAAAAACTCAGACAGCAACACTTTGTGGTAATTTTTCAAAGTGGCTCATTCCAGCACCAAACTAAGTCCTTCAATGACAACAAAAAGATTTATCACGAGGTCATGGCACTTGTACGAAGATTTCAGAAACTTACTGTAAATGAAAAAAGTAAAAAATAAAATGTCGAAAAAATAAAAAATACAACAAAATGCATAGCGGCGGCTGCAAAAAAATATAATTTCTCAACACAAAGTAAAGCGATTGTAAAACTTTACACATGTCCTGCTATTGTAACACCGACTGCAACTTTGTATGAACTCAGTTTTTCGTTTTTGTTGGCACAGATTTGTATTTCCTTAATTGCACCTCACAGGCTTTAAATTCACAAAAGATGAGAGTGGGGGAAAAAAAATGCAGAAAAAGAAAAATGGCAAATGTCATGCTGGACATTTTTCCCGAAAAAAACAAGAAAAAAAACATTTAGAAAAATGAGCAGCACATCAAGCGTGAAAAATGCGCACCATTAGTTAAAAATTTGAAAACCGTCGCTATTTTGTGCCAACATTTTTCTTTTCTTTTTTTTTTCGCTTAAAATTCAGTGCTGCAACGAATGTCAGCGCGTACAACGCCTAATGACGCTGCATACACTGCAGAAAGCAGTGAAATGAAAAACTGACAAAAAGAAAAGAAAAGGACGGAAAATGTTAGTTCGCAGTAGATAATAAATACTGTTGCGGAAATAATGAGAAAAATTTTGTCACAGTTAAGAATGAAATGGGAAAAGCGTACAACTGGCATGGGAGGACAGCGAAACTACCTCATTGACTTTTAATTATGCAGCAAATAGTCGGAGGACTTCACTTAATACTTTTTTCTCCTCATACTTCTTGTAGCATAAAAGAACAACTTCAAGATAAAGCAAATTAAAATGGAAAAAGTATAGCACTCCTATCGTCCCACTGCTAACGAGTTAACGCGCGAGTGAGAAGTTAATGAGAATTCGTTAATTATGCAGAACAGAACGTGCTTGAAAATTAAAAACACAAAAAAGGAGCAGGCAATGAAAACTTAGCGGTATAAATGTTTTTTGGCAGTTTGTTAATATTCGACATCATCAAAGCAAAAACATTATGAATAAACATTTTCGCCGCTTGAGTGTCCATCCTTTACGCAGTGCTTGGTGAATTTTTTAAATTTCAAGGTAACAAAGGATCATTATGACAAACATAAATAACACTGAGCAACAGCAAAATAATGTGGGTGCTTTATGGGAGATGACAAAGAACAAATATTAAAATTTGAATATCACCGGTTTTTTGTTAAGGCTCTAAAGTGCTTGAACTGCAAAAAATATATTTTATAATTATTTCTCTTTTAATATTAAGAAAATGTTGGTCATCGAGAATAATATACGGAATGACACATTAGTAAAGATTTAAATAAATCAAGATTTTATTTGTTTATATTTACTTCACCATTTCCAGGACGTTTAAAAGCCACAAATTTTGCAAATATAAAATTCTAGTATTCTTATTCACTTCCTTTGGTCATTTTGGGCGTATAAAGTCAGCATTTTTTTTATCTAATACTTTCAAAAATATTGTTATTATTTATTTATTAGTCTTTAAATTCATAGTTTTCGAATTACAAAGATCATGGTATGAGATTTTGCACTTACATAGGTATTACACCAATTAAAATCATTTAAAATAAATTATATAAAAATCCAATAAAAATTATCTGACTAAAACATCCGAATTCTTAAAAAAACAAATTCTTTGTTTTTATTGTTATATCGTTTGCCAGATTATTTCGGTAGAGTTGACTTCTAGACAAAAAGGAGAAAACTACAAAAGATATATGACCGAGGAATAAAAGTTTTTGGTAACTGTGCACATAGCAAAGAAGATTCGATTTTTCAATGTTTAAAGGACATAAGATACAAAAAATCCGATTCAGTTTTCTCTAAATACTAAAACTTTAAAGCTTTTTCTATTTCTCCGAGAACGTTCACTTGAAGAAAATAAAAATTGGATAAAAATGACTTCAGGGAAAACTAATGATTTTTTTTTTTGATTCAACCATAGACTCTTATGATCTAGCGCCAAGGCCGAAAATATTTAAAGAGAAAAATGTTTGACTTATATTCAAAAGGAATCCACGTTGATTTAAAGTGATATCATATATGTTTAAAAGTATATTTAATTTAATTTAATTTCAATTTAATTTGAATTTACTATAAAAAATTTTTTACATTAAAAAAATTTAGTTTCAAAAACTTCAAAATAAAGTTTTTTTTTCCATTGATGTAAAGTAAATAAATGTTATTTAAAGCGCATTTCAAATTCAAAATTAATTTAAAGTGCTTTGTTTTAAAAAGAAATGAAAAAATGTTAGTACTATTATACTTAACATCAAATTTGCGGCTAAAGTTCCAAAATAATTTTTTACACTTGCAATGACATTTTACACTGAGTATAAAACTCTTTGAAGCGAAAAGTGCATATCTAAAATAAAAAATGCATATTAATGATTCTTATGGCATCATTCGAAATTAGGCGTCTCATGAACTACTTCAAATGCTGGTATATTAATTCAAACATATAAAAAATCTCCCAAGGGAATTTTCTCCATCTCAATTTTACAAGTATGTGCGTCAACAAATTTACATGAACAAAACATCAATAATCTTAAACGAAATTTTTTGAGATATGCCCTTACCGCTTCTGAGGGCAGTATAGCTCTCGGCACACACAGATATTTGGCATTAGTGCCAAATAGTAAAGCCCAATTAGTTTACTTCTGTACCTGGCAACGATTCTTACCAATGGCTATTTTAAGAACGCTTTTTGTCATCTACTCGAAAAGTGAGCATTTTATTGAAAAGCATAACATGAATAAAGCTGTAGCAGAGAAAATCACATGAATTTCCTGCACTATGAGCCTTTGTACTATGAGATTGGATCGATGGAAGTTATTTTTAAATGTTCTTCAAAAATCAATATTTTGTTTTAAATAATTGGCTCACTTCAGATCTTTTTGAATTACTAGGCAATTATGCTTCAAATAAAAGCTTTTTAAGGTGATTTTTTAAGGCTACATTAAAAATGAAATTTTTATTCGAGGTCTTTTTATTCGGTTTCTTCGGTGGGCACACTACTTTTTCGCACTAAATGCTGCATTATTTGTAAATTATTAAATTAATATTAATTACTCCTCAAAAACATAGTTTTTAAAGGTTGATAGTGTAATAAAAATCCAAGTACATATAATTTTTTAAAAATTTGTATCATTAACTTTAATACCTTTCTTATTGTATTATTATAAGTTTTTCATTTACACTCTGTGCTCATTGTTTGTTATGCTCACCAAACGTTTTAAATATCAAATTTGACAAAATTAACTGCCACTGAGTATAGTGTTTTAAAGTTTTTCTTTGTATGATAGGTCAAACGTCCACTCCTCAAAATTTAGCCACCTTTTTGTAAGCCACCTGCATGTTTGTTTGAAACTTTTCTTATAATATATCAACTCAAGGAAGACTTAGATTTGTATGTACGGTGAGCATGGCTTATAACTGGTTTTCAATCTAATGATTACATTCTTGTTAACATTTTCTGTAACAAGTTAAGTAACATAACTTAATCGAAATTAAGTGGTTTTAAGGTATGAAACGATTTTTTTTTCCTTCACTAACTTTGCACTATCAAAAAAAAATCTATTTGATTTAAGCGTCATTGCCACTGTAAATAAAAAAAGGGAGTTAAAAGTACTCATGGCGTAAAGTGTGGTCTTTTCGATTTATTGTAAGAGTTTTGAATTTTTTTTCCATTGTATAGAATATCAAATAGTTTTGATTCATCTTCAAAACTGTCGAATAATGCTGAATCACTTTAAAAAGTTTGTAAATGCTTAAAATGCGAAGAGTGTTCAAAATTGCTGAAAAAGTTGCAAATTTGTCGAA
Organism: Tricholauxania praeusta; assembly: GCA_949775025.1. NCBI lineage: Eukaryota > Metazoa > Arthropoda > Insecta > Diptera > Lauxaniidae > Tricholauxania > Tricholauxania praeusta. The sequence continues at coordinate 29,112,309 of OX459028.1, forward strand.
AAGTTACATGTTGCTAAAGTTGAAACATGTTGCAAAAGTTGAAACATGTTGAAAAAGTTGAAACATGTTGCAAAAGTTGAAACATGTTGTTAAAGTTGAATGTTGAAAGAAAAGAATGTTTTAAAATTCGAAGAAACTTGAAAGTGTTCGACAAAGTCGAAAAATGTTGAAACAGCTCGAAGAAGTGAAAAATGTTGAAAAAGTCAAAAATATTGAAAGAGCTTTAAGAAACCACAAAAAATTGAAAAACCTTAAAGAGTTCGAAAAATGTTAATAATGAAAAAAGTTTAAAAAATGTTGATAAAATTAAAAAGTTTGATATAAACTGAAAAATTTTGATGGAGAAAATGGTGAAAATCTTCAAAAAATCACAAAAAGTTAAAAGATTTTAGAGAAGTAACAAAAAGTCAAGTATCTTGAAGGAATAAGTTCAAAAAATAAGTTGAAAGAGCTTTAGAAATAGAATGAAGTTGAAAGAGCTTGAAAAAGTCACTTGAGTTGAGAGAACTTAAAAATTCGAAATATTCTGGAAAAGTCAAAAAACTCGAAAAATGTTCAGAAAGTCCAAGAAAAATTTAAGGAGCTTGAAGAACTCGACAAAAATTTAAAGAGATTGAAGAAGTCGAAAAATTTTGAAAAAGTCATGAAATAATTATAAGATTTAAAAAGAAAGAAAGAGGGCGAATGAGTCGAAACAAATTTAAAAAGCCAAAAATGTTGTGAGGTTGAAAAGTTGGTAAATTTTTAAAGCAAAGATGTTAACACATCAAAAGGTAAAATAATTTCGTAATGGATATTGAACTCCAAATCCTTAGATTGTAAACGCATGGGTTTCCCACTTTTAACTTCAAAATTCAAATGCAGGCTTGTATTTCCATTGAAATGTGAAGATTACGCGTGTTAAGTTTTATCAACTTGCATTCCTATTAAGTTCAAATTTATCTTTTTGATTTACAATCGGCACCTTACAAAAACCATTGCTTTTCTATCTTATTCTTATGTAGGCTCTGAATAATTCAAAAGTGCCTCTTATGAGATGAGTTTTAAAAAAGATTTCCAATATCTGATTTTAATAAGAAAATTAATTCAGAAACTTTAAGCCTTTTCCATTTCTTAACAAAAAAATGTGTTAAGTCTCCTAAACAAACACTTTTCATTTAAAACTTTGTTGCTTAGTGTCATCATACGCTGGTTGCCCACTTTCACATCGTTGAAGTGTAAATTCAAATAAATGCCTCATTAACTCATTTTCAGAGATTTGCGCAAAGTTTCCAACGAATTTCACAGAAAAAGGTATTAAAAATTTTAACATAAATTTCAACGTAGTAACAAAAGGCCCACTATTTTTTTTTATTGAAATAAAATTAAGTAGGTACCTTTTATTTTAAAATAACAGAGCTGCAATCAAAATTCCTAATTAAAACTCAAAAAAAAAAGAAACAAAGTTTTCAGGTAGCTACTTCACAGGGAAAAGTTTTTCGTTGTTTTTTATTTTCCTTTTAAAAATTGCAATTTACGATATCTAAAAATTTTCATATAAAAATATTTACTTTGGTCTCGAAAAACCAAAAAAATAATTTACATAAATTTTCACTAATAATGCTAATTTTGGACTGAAAGTTTTTTGGGTTGCTCCTCGTTGTGTGATATCCTTTTGTTTTTGTGTGCTACCTCAATTTTTGTTGTTTTTTCGAAGGTATTATTTTATTTTCAACTACTAAAGTAAAGTTTTGTAGCTCCCTTGAGCTATCAAGTTGTTATTGCCTTTGTTGATTTTTTTATTTTGTAGGTTTTGCACAACCAAATATTCAGTCATTCATTCATTAACATTGTTAGTGGTGAAGTTTCGTTCTCCAAGAAATACTTCATCTTCCATGTACACAGTGAGAAATAAGTTTTTCTTAAGGTCGTTAGTAAGAATTCATATAAAAAAGTTTTTAAAAAATATTTCCTTTTCAGTGTAGTTTCTTGTTAGACGCATTTCTCTCCCCTGCTTTGACTAATGTTTCACACCGACACCACCAAGTTCGATCGAAGTTGCAAGCTACCCATCTTAATTTCTTTGGTTAACTTAATGATTGTGTGAAAAAGTTTTGCGTACAAAACTTTCTCAATTGTAAATTGTTAAATTGTAGATTGCAGAATGCTTTCGGCGAAATTTCTTTGGCTTGGTCCAGGCAAAAAGATAACAAGCGGCAGCAGCAATTATTTGTTGCTGTTTTATAACAAGGAAGGTAGCATACAATTTGGAGGTGAGGTTTTCACTGTTTTTGGTAAAAATTTTTAAATTCATTTTCAAAGGTTTGAAAATTGTGATTTTTTTTCAAAGAATATTAAACGAGCTCATTAAATTAATTAAGGAGTGTGTTTTTAATTAATATTGAAAATTCAATGAATTATAACAAATTTGGAACATCAAAGGCACGGTTTTACTCTTGGCTCATTTAAAAGCCAAAAAAAAAGAATAAAAATATAAATATGGCACTTATTCAAGACCCTTATAAAATTGAAATCTTGGAAATGTTTTGTATTGTTTGTTGACACCTTGTAAGTATGTAATACTTAATATTTTCAGGTAAAATACCACTGAAACTTTTGGTTGTTTGTTGAGCCAAGAAACTTGGAAAAACTTTATATAACATTTCTTAAATGCAAATTAAGTTATTGCTGTAAGCAACGCTCACTCACAGGTGCACAGTTGCCAGCAATAAGATTTCCGTGAACAAAATCTATAAATAATAGATATTCAACTGTAATTTGATAGTTCTTTTTATCACAGAAAATTAAATTAACTATCAAAGTTTTAATAAAAAAAAAATTTACAAAATGTCGTGAGGAATTCCAAAAAAGAACCTAATTCTTGGAAAATTGACGCAAGAAAAGAAAAATTAAAATAACTGAATAAAATTCGGTAAGTCAAAATGCAGGTTTGTTTGGGACCCATCGTGTCAAAATTTAAAAAAAATATAATAAATTGTTTTAAAATAAAAAAAGAGATTTATGAAGAAAAAGTTTTGTGGGCTGTAAAAAAATTATTGGCCCCTATTATGAGTGTCAATTAAAACGACTTGACTTGAAATAAAGCGAGTCAATAAAATTTCAATTACCGTATCATATAATCATATTGACTTGACTGAGTGCTATTGTGAATTTTACAAAGTATGACAACTGATGTTGTTTTTCAAATTGAAAAATTAATTATTTGACAATTTAGTTTTTGTAATATATTTTACTAATAGTTTTATAAAATATAGAATGTTACTGCGCAACGTGGCCGTGTTACATCGGTAGTCGACTGCACTTCATAAAATAGGTTGAGATTCATCAGTGCTCCTCTTACAAAATTATTAGATTCTATTTTGCTCCAATCCAGTAAACATTTGAGTTCTTGGTAACATTTCGACAGTTCAACAGTGCATGCTGAAGTGCAAAGATTGCATTGCAAAATATTTCGTTTTTGTGAACAGATGTTTTACGCTAAATAATCTGTTACCGTGTCTAACTCTAGCTAACGTTGCGCATTTTTCGCGAAAAAAGTGAATAAGTACTGCAATTCGGTCTCTTCAAGCTCATCTTGTGCGTTTTCATATAAGAGGTAAGCTCCCAGACTAGTTCCATTTCTTCTTTTTAGATTATGCGTTTTCAAAAACAAGGGGCAAAGTGAGAGCCTCCTTCGCCGCAGTCTGAGCCATTTAATATCCAGAAATATACTTATGTTCCAGTACTCACATTATTTGTATGAGGTTGTTAAATTCAATGTTTTCAAAAATAAAGTTATAAGTATGTACTGCCGTTCCACTATTTAATGCTTTTGAACACTTATACTATCTTACCATATTAAAGTCTTACTTTGTTTTTAGACTGCATATTAAACAGCAAAATTTATCGCTGCCAGCTTTAAATTAAAAATTCCAGAGCGCATTGGAAGCAGACTTTGCCTGATTTTTATGAAGTGCTGATATTTTCATTATTTAAGAAGAATTACTTCAGCTTATTTTAACTCTAAGAATTACCTATCTAATTTAAAAGTGTCGGTCTGATCTAGTTTCGGAGATATAGCCATCGGAAGTTATTTTTCACAGAAAAAAATGAACTTATATAGAGAGATTACACTGCTCAACAAAAACTCCTCCATATCTTAAAAATCATGCAACAGATTTCAAACTATTCTACACCAATAATATAGCCTATTAAATTACCTTTCATATGACATAAATTTTGTGAAAATCGCTCGAGGAATTCCTAACGTATATTGCTTTTTAAAAAACCTATATCATCAACTTCCAATAGGTATTTCTCTGACACTGGATCCGAGCGACACTCTTTGGTTGCATTTTTATGTTTACCCTTACTACGTTGCTTCCCAGAAAAGAAAAAAATCGGGCAATTATCGCCATCCTTGATGTGTGCCCCAAGTCGAGTACTTTCGATTGATAGACAAATAATAGTCAATTTTATTGACTCCAGTCGAAAAAATTGTCACTTATAATGAAGTCGGTTATTCACAATGGATTGGAATTGACTGGTGTCAACTATTGACAAATATTGACACTCATAATACAGGCATTGACTGAAATCGATAATCTTTCCAGTCAAGTCGTTTTTATTGACACTCATAATAGGGGCCATTACTAAGAATTGAAAGAAAAAAAAAATATTTCTAATAGAATTTAAGCCGCTGGATTCAAGTCTAATACCAATTTTTTCTTTTGATGTTATGGTTTTTTGAAAATTTCCCAATATTAGCTGACGGCATGAATTTATTTCAGAATTCTTTTTCAAAGACCAAATACATAGTTCAATTTTCAGTTACTTAATTACAAAAATCGCATTTGAAGCTGTCCAAATTAATTTGCCCACATAAGCACTGTGAGGAGATGCATGTAATTTTAGCGTAGCAAAGCGTGAAACAAGCTGCTACTGCTACTACAGTATAAAAGATCTACTTAAGACTTGTTAAGTTTTCCTGTCGAAATTTTGCGTAGCTATAAGAGTTAGTAACAGCAAAAGTTGTTTGCCATCAGCAAAGAAATAAAATAACAAAAAAACTCTTTAGTTCTTAGACTTCCTATGAAACGTCAAGTGCGTCTACAAAAGATTTTCGTGAAATATCAAATTGGCAGTTCTTAAGAAAAATATAAGCAATTTTTGTACAAAAATATAAACAATTTTTGTACCCAAATATTACAAATGAATTTGACAATTTTGAATATTTTAATGTTGCAACAAACTGTTTTGAATTATATATCGGTCATACTTTAAATAACTGCACCATTTGCTTTCTTTTTGACTTTTATGAAAATTTTTTTAAATGAAATATCTCAAAAGCTATGGGAAAGCATGTAGTAAGCAGGGACAATTTGCAAAAAGTAATTTACAATGTTGTTTTTTGCTGAAAAATGTTGAAAAAATAGTTTTAAATTTCAATTTTAAGAAAAAAAGTGATCTGATCTCAAATAACATTTGACTCGTACGAAAGTCATTTATTTTTTCTTCATATTAGTAGAAATCTACCATAAAAATTTTATCGAAAACAAGGTGATATTTTTGAGAAAATAAATCTTGTTGATGACGTTTTTAAAAAAAAAATTTAGTGACAAGAAATATTTTTCATTCAGGTTGTGAGAGTATGTGTCCTCATATATCTTTTAGGAAACCACATATTTTAATGGCAACCATTTCCACAATTTGAAGACAGTCAATTTAATAAGAAAAATTTAAGTAAACTCGTTTGAACATTAATGTTTTTTATTTATAAAAATGTTTCTCAATATATTTTCGATATAACATCTTTTTTTTTTTGATTATTTGTTAACATGTTATTCTTCAATCAATCCTGCAAACGTATTTGTTTTCAAATCGAAATTCTCGGCATAACTTTGGAAAATATCATATACTTAGTTCCTAAAATAGACTGGTGCGCACTTTCAATAAGAAAGTCATATTTTCCAAAGTAATATCGGATTGATTGAGGATTGATTCAGGAATAACATAAAAAAATCCAAAAATAATATGTAATGTAGTAGATATTTTGAGAAAACTTTTATAAATAAAAAATAATTTTTTTTTTATAAATAAAAAGGTTAATTTTTGAACAAACTTTTATTGATTCAACCAATTTAATTTTTATAAATGCAAATTATTTTTAAGCAAAAATGATATGAAATTTTTAATAATTTTTGTATTGAACTTTTTTAGTCATTTTTATTCAACCAACATGACAAAGATAACAAGTGGATCAATTTAACCTGGTAATTGGTGACATATGTTTCGGCTATTACCACGTATATACATATTTATATGCATATACATAGCCTCATCAGACCAGTTTTGGTTAAGTTGTACTGAGAATCGAACACCCGACCGTATGCATTTTTGAATTGCGACGGCCGCTTTAACACTTGAGCTATTGGGTATGTGACCTTGATGTGTACAAAGTGCGTGTTTCTTTGGATTTCGCACGTATTGTTCCATTTTTCTTGTTATCTTTCTGAGTTATGTTCAGTTGACATAGCTATGAAAATTTTAAGGTATGAAATTTTGTTTTTTCAATTCAATTGACGCTTTAAAAATGCACTTTGTTCGTATTATTTTGCAAATAAATACTCAATTTCTTGTAAATTTGATATAAAAGTTGTCCTTCATATAGCGATAAATATAGAAAAGATACGACGCTTACTAATATGTCCAATATCAAATTTACATAAATGTTAAATGACTTAAGATTATCGAGCCAACAATCAGGACATTTTTTGTGTTTTATTTTAATTCAGAATTACGACAAAACATCCTTTATTCCTCGTTCAACACATGTTATCGTCAGCATAACATGCATTGATGTGGTTAACACCAAATAGAGAGATCCTTTTTACTACATTTTTGGCATCCTTTGAACACTCGTTGAACAAAAGTTGCCACATTAAATTAAATTTTCAAAATTTTTGCACAAACACACAGCCATAAAATTGCAGTGCTACTCCGTTGTGTGTAGGTAGTGACTTACACAATTTCACCTACATTTTATCAGTGGTAGTTATTTCTGCTGCCAATGAAATACTCCATGCTGCAAAATAAATCAGGTAACAACTATGACCAACATACGTGTTGCACCCTGGCGTATATTAAATTTAACAGCTACGCTACTTTACGCTGTATTACCGCTGCCATTTCTGCACTGTTACAGCACAAGTTACCACCCGTTTCTTGAGGAGAAGTAGCGCACGTGGCAACAGACTTAATCAGAATTTCTACTGCATTTCTGTTTTATTTTATTTTGCTTCGGTGCAATTTTCTTTAAAATTTATGTTCTCCTCTTTTGGTGTGTATGCCATAAAATTAGGGTGGTTCACTGTTTAGAAATTTCATTTACAAAATAAAAAAAATTATTTTTAAATTAATATTTTATTGCTTAGCAGATATAAGACGCTCAATTAAAGAATTTTAAAGAAAATTTGAACACCGGAATTAATACATTTCAAATATTATCGAAAATTCATATAAATAGAAAAATATCGAAACAATATCGTAAAGCCATTAAGTCTCATGATGCAGTAAAAGTAAGGAAAATATATTTACAATGATAATGGGTCACCCTAGAATTCACATATACGGCTTTTTGTTTCGTTGCGGTTACCGTAGTGTATTTACCAAACTTATTTACAGTCACCTCTCACACACACGCATACACTTACTTACACATGTTCAGCACACATAAGAGCACAAAGTCCCACTCACGTTTGTCACCTGCAAGTGCAACTAAACTGTGGTTTAACTTGCAATTTTATGCACACAACTGTGAACTTTGTCCTGCTGCTATAAAGTTTTTTTTATTTATTTTTTTTTTTTTTTTAAATTCACACTTGACTTTTGTTTCAGCTTTTGTGTTTGTGTTTTTTGTTGTTATATATTTTCTTTCCTCTTTTTTATTTTTGTTGTTATCCTTTTTGTTTTCAGTGTTGTAATAGCAGTATACTGTAAAACTATAAAAAATTTCATTTATTTTTTTGTATTTTTGTCCTTTTCTTTTCACTCATTTTCTATTTTCATTTTGTGAGCTTCCTGTTACCAAAACTTATATTGGAAAAGTTTGACCATTAGACACGTCTCCACAAATGGTTGCATTGTTTAGTTGGAGTTATGTTAAGTAGTTTGTTCTTTTCGGTTTAACAAATGTTGGTGAGCATGCGAAACATTGTATTCATGTATTATATTTAGTTACATATTTACAAATATATCGAAAAAGTTATAAATTTTAAATTGTAAGCGTTTGCTAATGGTAGTTTTTTTCTTTTCTATTGCAGGTTGGTACTTATAATTTAAAAATTTTATACTAGCTAGCTGGTAAGTTTGAAATGGATCAAGTTGGTCGATTAAATACCACGACAAAATTGTTAATGCTTAGTTAAGCAAATTTTTGTGCTTTTCAGCAGCAGACAACGGTTGGGAGCACAGAAATATTGCCAATAAAAAATGTTGAGCCACGCCAAAATAATTTAGAGTATTAAATAACGTCCAACTATAAATATGAAATATTATTGGAAAAATAAAAAAAAAGAAATTTTATTTCACCCAAACCTTTATTAAATTTATCCATTTGATAAAAGTTTACGAAACAACGCTTAAAAAAGGTTTACCAAAAATTTGGGCGTGATTTAATAATTAATAAAATTATACAATTCTTTTAAATTCCGAACATCAATAAAAATTCGAGTTCTCAAAAGACAGTAAAGGCAATGTATTAGTCAGAAATTTTAAACAAAACTTAAGGAAAAATTGTCCAAAATCTTTATATCAAAATGTTAAGTCTATGCAATAATGTGGAAAAATCATAAAATAATAAAGTTAGAAAAATTTGTGTACGTTTTTATGGAAAATTTAGTATTACAAGTCGATATTTTTGTTGATTTGTCCGCATTTTTTCTTAAGAAAAAATCACCCAAAATCGAATGAATTTTTTTGGGGATGAGAGATAATGATTTTATTTTTGTTTGGTAAAGACTAAGGCTGTTCCATGCAAAAACACAAATTTTTTACTTGTCTTTGAATAATATATTAGTCGAAATTGGATAGAATATGATAAGCTGAGTTCATACATGAGATAAAATGTTCACTCAGACTGAAGGTCTGAAGTTTGAAGTACTCACATAACATTTGGTTATTTGGAAATTACTTTAAATTTGACACCATCAAATCAATTTTAAAACTAAACATTTAAGAAACTTTCTATGACTTTATTAGCCGTACAATCATTTTAATTGACTTAGAAAAAAACCACACCTATTTTTTAAGCGAGTCTTTATGCAAGAGGTCATTAGCATCATTTTGCTATTCAGCTACTCCAGCTGAGTATTCCATTAATTAAATGTTACGTATACGACATGTGATACCTACATTAAATATTAACGAGATAATTTTTAAAAAGCTATAGCTACTGCTAGTATTATACGAAATAATTTTTTTAAACATACATTTGAAGACGAATCTTAGAAATTTTTATAAAAAAGATCTGAATCCAGAAGAAATGTTACACTTGCTAACGAATGACACAATATATAAGAAGTCGGTTAAATTTTTTCGATTTGCGACTCTTAGTTCACTCTATATGTACATTAGTCGAAAAATAGATTCAACCAGACACTGACTCAAAGGTTAGAAGGACCCTTGAAAACGATATCAGCGTCATTTTTTTTATTCGCTCCAAGAAAAATCAATGGAGCGCTTTTGATTCTCCTGAAGGTCCTAAAAAAAAACGTGTTTTTTGCTCGTAACTTTTATTCTTTCACAGAACGGATGCCCAAATTTGCTTGAAAAATAAATATTGCGTTCTTGCGCAAAATTTGACGTTGACGTTTCCGGTCTCGGAATTCGATTTTTTCACATTTTTATATAGAAAAATCGAATTTTGGGACTAAAAATTTTTTATAACAGAACATTTTTTTTATATTTTTACCGTCAAGTTTCTTGCAAGAACTTAATCTTTATTTTTCAAGCAAACTCAGGTTCCATTCTGTGAAAAAATAAAAGTTACGAGCAAAAAATACGTTTTTTTTAGCCAAAAAGAACCTTCAGGAGAATTAAAATCGCTCCATTAGTTTTCCTCCGAACGAAAAAAAAATTACGCACCTATCGGTTTTAAGGGGATAAGATAGAATTTTCCATTTAAAATATCACTAAGCCTTTTTCTTATTCTGAAAAAGTCGTTTATGTGATTACGAACAAAATTTTATTAAAATAAAAAAAAAAAAAATGCGAAGAAAACAATAAATGTTGCTAGCAACAATAAATGCAAAATATTCTCAAACAAAAAAAAATAAATACAAACTAATAAAAACAAAAGCAAAACAATTCACTAGCTGGCGGCAATTTATCTTAAGCCTAAAAATGTGCAACATTTTTTTTTAAAAATGTGAAAATCATTAATTCGCTTGGAAGTGAGAAAATATGATGTTTTTCTCAGAAGTTGCTATTATTTTTATTATTAATTCGTTAAAACTTAACAACAAGATTAAATTTTTGTTTCAATAGAAATAAAAACTCGTTGTATACTTTAAGCTTGCGATAATCCTTCTTATACTGTACTAAGCATTTTATTTTAATTTCATTTGTTTGTCGCTGTTTTGCTGTCACATGCTGCCATGTCAACTGCTATTTTTGTTGTTGTCTCTGTTTTTTTCTTTTTTTCCTCACCAACATTCTTTTTAGTTTATCCCAGTGATTCTGAAAAAAAAGAAAACGTTGACCTTTTCATTTCGGCTTTAACAGCATTTTGATTTCCTTTTGTTAATTATTTTATATTAAGTTCTGCTTCAGAAAATCCTGATTTAGCCCGCATCAATGTAATTAAATACAATTACAGCCACAATAAAATGTAAGTGAATAGTTTTTTAAGTCTATGCATATAAAAATGTTGTGAATTTGAGAGATATTGCACTTATCGTTATTCAAAATTAAAATAAAAACAATAGACAAGCATTTATTTTGATCCAAATTGTTCATTCGGCATAGTTGTTTGCAGTACTTAATCTAACAAAAAACTCAGAAATCTAATTTTAGCCTTATAGCTAGAAACTCATGGAAATGTAATGGAGATGAGTCTCAAGGAGCTCGTCTTTAATGAGTCAAAAAAAGCCGAATAAGTAGGAAAATTTCGGAAGACTTTAATTAAAAATAAATCAGAACAGAATGTGGAAATAACTTGTATTCTCTTTTTAAGTTATGGATAATTTAGAAACCTTTTTTCCTTGTGGAGGACACATTTTTGTGACAAATTTTAATAACATGTTCTACATCATGGACACAATAGCGATGTTGAATGCTTATGAATTGATCCTTACTCAAACATATGAAACGTAGCACAGATTTTGACTAATTACATTTTTTTGGGCGTATAAATTATTTGCTATACCTCACTGTTTTACCTAATTACAAACTTTACAAACGCCCAAGTCATTTAGTAAAATTTCTGTAACCTTTTCTGAACCTTTTTTTTTTAATTTTTGTTTTTATTCTCACAATTGGCAGAAGCTTTCAATGCCAATTAGTTGCACGCGGCAGGCTACCGGACAACTATGTAATTCTACCCTGGCAAAGCCGTTGTTACAAAAATTTGTAACATTTAAATTTTTTGTTGTTTTAAAAGGCTGCATATGTTTTTTCTTGAACTTTTTTTTGTGGCTAAAATCCAAAAATTTTTTACTGGCCAGCATATTTTGGTAAGGAATTTACCAAAGCAAATCTGGCAGCCACAAAGGTTACTTGTGGCTTTTCGCTAAAATTTATTTCGGCGCTGTAAGCGTTGAGGAATTTTATTTCTTGGTATAGAAAATTCAAAAAAAAATATTGCTCAATAATAGAAATTTCATTAATGCAAAATTAAGACAACCTACTAAAATTTAATTAGAACTAAATTTTAAGCACCAACTAAATCAGAATTCATTACCACGTCTTATAGAGGTTCAAGGTAAATAGCACGCATTTCAACATACACAAATATGCAACGCACACCAACATTTTACATACACATACACGTAATGAGACACGCGCGCAGCCTGTTAACTTGGCTATAAACAGCGTAAAAAAATCATTGTCATTCAAAGCAGCAACTTTAAAAGAAAAATTTTTAATAAGAGCGTTAAGAGCAACAAGCAACAAAAAAAAAAAAAAAAAATAGAAATGCTAGTATTTAGCAGAAGCAGGTGTAAATGCCACTACCGCCCACCACGTAAAACTGCCATTCAACAGAATTAATTAAATTTAAGGGAAAATTGTGTGTTACCTGGAAAAAAAAGGGAGCGCAACGCATTGTGGTGAATTTCGCTCTCCACGGCAAACGAACTCTTATGCTATGTGTATGTGGCAATGCATGTGCGTGTGTTACTGAATTTGTGGTTGTTGGTATATTTTCCCAGTGAGGAACTAGAGCAAAGTGAGCCAATTGAATTGGTAGGCATTTTGGAATAATGAAAGCATTGTTGCTTGGGTAAGCAGTTATTATACCTTATTCTTCTTATAGTAAGGCCCAAAAGCAATGGGGCGGCAATTTTTGAAATTATGATAAAATAAAATTTAAATAAAAAAAAAAGATCATTTCATCCTTACGCAATAAGCCACAAAAGTAATGTGGTTAAATAAAAAAAGCAAAAAATTACATTTTTAAAGCAACGCCAAAAAGTATGCTATATTTTATGTTAATTTTATTTGCAAAAATTTAACCAAAGCGTTAATTGGCTTACTGATTCAGCCAATGGCTGTGTTATTTAAATGACAATATTACAAAGCATTTCATTTGTCGTTCCAATGCCATATTTCCCGCTATTTCACGTCAAAATTCCGGGAAACTATGCCCTCCTATGCACTTTGCTAAGGAAAAAAGTAAGCTCAAATAGCAATGGGGAAAACACCCACTGCTTTTCCATGCAATCATTCGCTTCAGCATACATGTTCTTCCAACTGGGTTGCTATGCCAGTTACATGTGTAACAGCGCTTACACGTGGCTTCCAAAGAATCCTTTGAAATGTGCGCTCATACGCGCAAGAGTTTGAGGGATGCCATACAATCGTGCTAAAAAGTTAATTACAATTTAAAACACAAAATCCGAGAAGACTTTGGTTAAAGGTTAAGCATTTTAAATGACACTCATGTATGTAGCAAATGCTGGCAGGCACTCTTGTAAAGCCCAACAAATTTAATGCAATAAAATGATTAAAGTGCTGTCAACAATCGCACAAATGAATTTAATGAATGAATGAAATTAATGGAGGCAAAAATTAATTACAACGCATTAGTCAACCCTAAAAATGCCACTAAAAACAAGAAGGAACATTTTCGAAGGCAACTTAGTACTTATGCGCCATACATGAAGGGAATTTTCGATTGCTGAAAATCTAATAATGTTTACCGATATAAAGCTCTTTGTTTCAGGAAGCTTTAACAATTTCTGCGTGAATTATTTTCATAATAACGAAATTTTATCGATATTTGGCAATCAGTATTTTTCCCAGGCAATTTTGCATCAAGTTTAATGAAAACTTTCTGCTATTTTGCTAAGGCGATACTTAAGCAACTCTGAAGACTTTTTTTTTGCTTATTATTGAAAGTTTATTAAAGTCTTTTATACCAGTGACCAGTTAAATATTATCTTTCAGTTTGAAACCCCCTCTGTAAGCAGATACGATTAGTTTTTATCCAAAAAACCAAAACCCCTCCAATCAGTAATAACAATAGTGTTTAGCTACTACAGCCATTGGACATCTTAGCTATTTCTCTTGAACACTTAAGGTTAATTATTTCAATAACCTTATGTTCAGCTTGCTCAATATCACAGTTCTGCTTTGTATGTAGTATGTCGCGCGCATCCAAGAGAAGTTTTCTTATCGTTGGTGTGTGGACCATTTCTTTTGATGTTACAAATTTCGACTTTATATACTTTGCGGTTGGTTCATAAATCAATTTTTTGACTTCAGCTTATAAAGGTAGATACATTATGTGTAGTTTTTAGAGAAATGGGAGTCCAACCCCCCAAAAAATTTGTTTTTGTTTATGATTAATTATTATTAATATTTTGTGATAGTTATAATCTTTGAAGAGTTCCTAGTCCGAAATGGGATCGAAAATTGTTTGTGTGGCCACCATCAAACTGAAAGCATAGGCGTCATTTTACTCTAAATTGAATATTCCAGCTGCAAATCGATGAAGTACTCTGATTTTTCATGCATGAAAAGGTATACCCTTTGTGTTGTATGTTTCACAAATGAAATTGTTACTGTGATATTTTGTTTAATTGCTTGCTGGCTGTCTGCTTTGTATATGGAGCTGTAGGCAGTTTGCTTGCTTTGTATATGGAGATGTAAGGGGTCTTGCCTGTTGGCTGCATGCCTTGTATGTAGAGATGTAGGAAACTCGCTAAACTATACAGGCATTTAGTAAGCGATGTCTTAAGGCAATCTACTTTTCGTTTGTAACACATTATATATTGAGATCTAGGCAAGCTGCCTACAAAGCGGCCATCCCATTGTGGCTGGAGTTGTGAGCATTACTGCCTACTATGAGTCGATGTTGTTTGAAACATATGTGCCGCTGGGATGCAGTTCAAAAACTGAGTGTTAGTATTACATTTCGTTTTTCAAATTAAATTGAAATGTCAAAAACTTAGTACTTTGGAGAGTTTTGAAGAATTCAAAAATCATCTAATCATGTGAGAAGTTTCATAGAATTGTTTGCTTGCTGAAGTGTTAAAATTATTGAAGAGTGGCCTAGAACTTAAGCATTTTCAATTTAGAAAAGCTTCAAGCAAATTACTCAAATTAGTAGTCTTGAACTGGCATCCTATCCGCAGCTTCTATTAAATTTTTGTTCTAAGAAATTATAGAAGAAAGTTCCACGAAAAAAAAATATTCTGTTAAAAATTTGTGAAAAATTTTCAGTGAAAACTTTCTCAGTGTAATGTTAATAAAAAACAGATCCTTAAGGCAGCACAAATACACAACCAACGCACGTACAAATCCGTTGCAGCAGAGCAACACGAGTAGCAGCATCATCGTCAATTTGTCTTCGTTGTTAATTTAAATTACAATTTAACTTTGAATGAATGTTTTTAATGCCAACCCGCACCCGCACCGCTTCTGAAAATTTCATCAAAATGTTCGTTTATGTTTAGCAAAACGGTTGAACATTAATTTTGCCCCTGAGTTGCCATCCATCTATCCGCTGATTCATTTATCCTTTGCATTGCTCTCCTTTTCCACTAATCCCGTTTTCTTTGCTTTTCACTCGTGTAACCTAATTTTTGCATTGGAACCTGCAGCGCAACTCTAATTTCCGTATCCTGCAGCAGTCATGTGAGAAATGAATTTTAATTCTTTTGATGTTTTGTACGTAATAAACAAATTTTGCCATGGAAGCTGTAGAATGTGCATTTCACTTGAATATTTCAGTTCTAAATAATGCCATTTGACATTGATTTTTCTGTTGGTTTATTGCCGGAGCAGTTTATGCTCTGAGAAGTCTTAAAAAATGTAAAAAACTTTTATCGCAGATAAGACGAGATATGGAAAATTACCAGCCGTGATTGTGGAGCTTAAGTACTAAATTTTATTTTACAATTTCTTAAGAGATTTTCGCTGAAATTTCATATTTTATGCGTCTTTTAGAGTCTTCTAACACTACTCTATAAATCCATTTTAAAATCTTATATGCTCAGTTTTGAAAATGCTGCTGTTTTAAATCAATTTTCATACAAAAAGTTTGCTTATGAACCAACGCATACATCATTTAGCACTGTACGAGGAGCTCTAGCTCTCTTCTGCTTATATCATAATTTTAAACTGAAACACGTGCAACTTTACACCCACTAAAATTTAGTGGCCTGCTGCCGTTTTCAAAGCAAATCAGCAACAACAACTTTGCTGCTGGAAGTAGCAACTTCAGCATATTTTGCTTATGGCATGCGGCACCGTATGGTTTTGTTCTTTTTTAAGTTTCAACATTTGTTGAACTTTTTTTTTTGTGGTTTCGCATGATTCATTATTGCGTGGCTTCTCAAAGGCGTTGGCAACAGCATTAACTTAAATTTTGTTGCGATGTTAATGAAAAATTATTGTGTATACGAATGCAGCAACATGTTGCTTCAAATATTTTTGCAGCAAGTGGCCTTAGTTTGAATTTCAATACCCTACAAGGAATAATTTATACTATGATTTAAAGCTTTGAATATGAGTTAATGGATTACACCGATCAACAGGAATTTTGTTGCTGGGTTCTAGTTGTCGAATTATGATTTCTCTCATATAGCCAATAATAGAAAAAAGAGTTTAATTAGTTGAACTTTGCTTTAGCACGAACCAGAATTAGCCAAAATTTCGTAAATCACGGTTTTTTTTAATAATAATTTTATATTTATGAACCCATTATTGGAATCCAAAAGAATTACTCTTTTTCTTCAAAAAAAAACTTTGAAATGTATCGATACTTTTTTCTAAAATAAACGAAAATCAAACAAAAGTCTACAAATTATCAAATTGGCTCTGAATATGCGGATTGTGGGCAACCCTCATAAGACAAAACTCATTATCTTATGCAGCAAATACAAATATCGAGCCTCCTAAGGTCAAATTTCTTGGAGACTAAGAAAAATCAAGAAAACCTTTAACAAATCTTTATTCTTGTAAAAAGTGCCAACGGCAAAAGTTCGGAGCTTCAATGCAAAACTTAGCTATGGCTCTGTAAATCCTTAGTTAGACGAATCTGGTTCTACGGAGTGCTGGTTTGGCATATGGCTCTATGGAAACTATTTTCAAAAAGAAGCTGACCAAAGTTCAAAGACTAAACAATCTTTACATTAGAGAAGCACTTATGTCCACCCCTAATTTTGCTCTGAATGTGTTACTGCATCTGCTGTTAGTCTATATTTACTGCAGGAACGCGATTGCTAGTTCTTAGATCAAAAGCTGACACGACTTGGTCAGAGTAAAACTGCTTACAGCTTGATACTTAAGGGTTTGAGGATATAAATCTCCAAAATTGACTACTTTATGCCCATTTTGAGTTTTAATCAAAACTTTTGCTTCTCTCTTCTGCATCGTCAGGAATGAATTCAATGCCTCCCTTTTAAGAAGAACCTTGTTTAATTTTACACTGATGATTCCAAGATGGAGATTAAATGGAGATTAAATGGAGATTAGATGCTATTTTCCATAACAGCTGTTTTTTAGGTTTTCAAGCGAAGGTCATTGCATTTTTTCGCAATGATTGCAATCAGATTTTTCCGAGAAATGCTTGCATTTTCACAGTCTATCAGGCCGCTATCGAATCGCTCAGCTCTGCATCTAATAATTTTCTAGATGTTGCTAGATTCCGATAATCTTAAAATAAAACTAACAGTAGAAACAAGCTTATTCTTTGCTGGGTGCCAGGATATGGAAGTGATAGTATAAAGTTCACGAGCTCGCTGAATATAGCACATCAATGCTTCTATTATTCGACAACGAATGAGTAGGCGTATGCTCACCTTTCAACTTAGATGTTAAGTATAGAAATTAGATCCCAAGAACTAGCAAACTATTGTCGGGTGAAGAAACAATATGTATCAAATCTGGCCAACTCTGGATTCTAAGCGGTCAAGTGTCTTATAACTATAGAGAAGCTGGAGATAAAATGTGTAATTGATAATATTTCTGACCACTTTCTTTTTGGCAAACATGCTGAGTGATCCCTGCTAGAGAATGCTTTTACTGCAAAGTGGAGGAAGAAAGTTTTGAGCAACTCCTCTTTAATGCTCCTGCCCTTTTGTAGCAGTAGGCTCAACTGATTGGTGTAATACATTTTCAGTAATCAAGCTAACTACTTAAATCAATGACACTGGAATATATAATCTCTTTCTTTTTTATTAAATAGTTCAAATGAGTATGACAGAAGCGGAGCTTTATGTTTCTTTTTGAGCGTAAAATAATGAAATAACTCTGGTCTATGTGTTTTTGTAAATTCGGTTACTGAATAGCCTTGTCTATTTAAAGTTAACAAGACTCATTATACAAATTCCTATATAACCAAACTGACGTCACTCAAACGCGTAATTTTAGAGAAGACCTGATGTGATGCTTTGACGCTGTCGTTGTTACCACCGCTGCCAACTCGTAGCATTTGTAGCATCTTTAAGTTTACTTAACAAGTTGAATTCTGAAAAGTTAAAAACTTTCAAGCTGTTGAATGATGGAATTCTGCAAAAATAAACAAACAAAATAAATAAAAGTCAAATTTTTCTCACGCTTGCGAGTAATTTTTATTTTTTTTTTAAATTCTTTGGTACGAAAACTTTTGTTTTTTTAATTTATGACGTACTTAGGACACTTCTTCGCTTCGTTTCCATTGTTTAGATATGATTAATTTTGATAAACGTTAGAAAGTGTTAATTATTCTTAAAAAAGTTCTAATAGTGCGAAAGCACTGGAAGAATTAAATGACATTTATATATATAGAAAATGCATGCCATTTAGCTATTCTCAGTAATATCATGCGGGTTTTTTAAGGCTTCAATTTCATATTTTATTTTTATTTACTCTTAATGAATTGTAAGATATAATTTTTTTTTTTTCATTAGTTATTTATACAAATTTTTGTTTATTTTAAATTTGCTTCAATTATAACAAATTTAAATTGAAAAAACATAAATAGCAAATATTTACGTGTGAAAAACGCACGATTTTTCGTCATTTGCGTACGTGAACTAAATACAACATTAAAAGCTTAATTTTTGGTAGATAAAATTTATTTTAAATTTGTAGAAATTTTTTGTTTTTTGTAAATAATTCTTCTTTTGTAATATTATTAAATTAAAAATGTGTATTTGTTTACCTACATTAAAGGTTTTTTTTTTCAAAAATATACACGTACTGTGATGGTAATTTATAATAACAAAACGTGTTACTGCTGCTGCCCGTTAAAATAAAATGGTGTGAATTTCAAATTTAACCCGTGATTTTGAAACTGATGGGATTTTATTTTCATCGTTATAATAAAATAATTTTATATAATTCAACTGAAAATTGATGGCATAGATGATGCTGGTAGCTCATTTATGGCTTCGGCAAATGGAATAGGAAATTTGATGCGGTTACAATGAATAATAAGACTGAAGCAGCATTCCAGAATAATGTGTTCTGCATTCTTTTTTAAACCTTTGAAGAAATGTTAAAATACATTGTTGGGAATCTCTAGAAAAAAGGCCGGAGAACGAGTTTTGGTAAACATGAGCAACCCGGCGCTGTCATCCGATTTTAACACCATTGATTGAGATATATATACAAATCTGAGGCAAATGTTTTTTTTAAAAAAAGGATATTTCCACATTTCTGTGGAACAAAATAACAACAAAAGTTATAAAAACAACAATTACAACAACCGAAAAAACCTCATCATAACAAGTAAATGCAAGAAGATTTTTAGCGGTCATCTAAAAACAAAACTATTACCCACATTAAAACAGAAAAATTGAAAATGAAGTAAGAGATCACGAAATGTGTCACCGGACTCATTTTTGTGGTTATAATCTTTGGAGAAAAATCGGAAAATAAATTTTGAAAGTCATTTTGGGCACCAAAATTTTTGTTTTTCATTTTCGGCTTGTACAAAATTTAAAAAAAAATTTGAAATTTATTTTTATTTGAATGAATTCTAAAAAGATTACTGCCAAAAGTGGAAAAATTTTTATATATATATATTTTTTTTTAACTGAAAATTACTTAATCGAATTTACAGTCATTTGCAGTAACCGATATTCATGTGTAATTTCACAAATCGGTTTATGCTTTATAAACAAATGAAACAATTTACCTAGAAATTGGTGACATATCGCACACATTTAGCTAAAGAAGCACAACTCAAAATTTTGGAATTTTCTGAAAACGCAAAAAACTGTTTTGAGCTTGTGAACTATTTTTCATAAATAAAGTGTGGATTATTTAGATGAAGGTACTAACGGAATAGTAGTCAAGGATCTTTAATTTGTCTTAGTTGACTGATTATTGCTTAATTGAAAATTATTTAATCGAATTTACAGTCATTTGCAGAAACCGATATTCATGTGAAATTTATAAGTAACAAATGGAATAGTTTAACCTGATAATTGGTGGCATATGTTTCTGCTATTATCACATATATACATATTCATGTGTGTATAAATAGCCTCATCAGACCAGTTTTTAGTTAATTTAAAATGAGATTCGAACCCCGACCGTTCCATGTTTTATATGTGGACAGCCGCTCTTAACACTTGAGCCATGAAGGTTCTCCTAATGACATGTACAAAGTGCACTTTTATATTATGCACATATTGCGCCATCTGTTGTATTTTTATTGTCATTTCTCGTTTGCTGCATAGCTTTCTTAAACGGTCGGTTTAAGTACTTGCTATATGATGTAGCTTTATTATTTCGAATTTCGGGCTTCCGCCACTTATTTTTCGAATAATGGTTGGACGTATTCTTCCGGTTTTTAGAAATTTTAATTTATTTTTAGTCGACTGAATATTATTATTTAATTGAAAATTATTTAATCGAATTTACAGTCATTTGCAGTAACCGATATTTATGTGAAATTTCACAAATCGGTTTATGCTTTATAAACCAAAAAAAAATTATTTTTTTTTCTTTAAATAAATTATAAAAAAGCCATTCGGCTTTTTTTTGTTGTTGAAAATCATGCGAATAATTGACAAACAAATTAACTTTGAAAAACATACTCATTTTTAAAGTATAATATAACAGTTGGACTGAAAAGTTCGTAGGCTAACATAGTAAAAAATATTTTTTTGACAAAATTCGATTTTATTAATCAATATAGTTGCCTTTGAGGTAATCGAAGAATCTAATACCATGCGCATCCCAGAATATTGATGCCATAACCTTGCCAGCCGACTGTTGCGTCTTTCCACGCTTTGGATTCGGTATATCACGTGCAGTCCACTCGGCTGACTGTCGATTGGACTCTAGAGTGTAGTTATGGAGCCATGTTTCATCCATTGTAATATATCGACGGAAAAATTCGTGTTTATTACTGTTGAATATCGCTAAACATTGCTCCGAATCATCAACACACGAAATTCTTTTTTATCCATTTTTTCACAATAACAAAAGCTGCTTCACTCACAATGCTATATCTCACGAACTAATTAACCGGCAGCTGTCAAATTTATACACGTATCTTTTGAAGGTTAGTACTAAGTAAAAATCACATGGATTTAATTTTAGTAAAGCCATCTATGAGTCAGCCTACGAACTTTTCAGCCCAACTGTTATAGTCTTACAAAAGTTTGATTTAGAAGGAAAAAACTTACCACCGAAACTCATAAGATTCCTCAATTTCTCGGCTAAAATGAACCTATAAATTTTGAAAATTTTTTGAGACTTTCACTTTTACTTCACAGGTTCATTTTTCCAATTATTAAAAATTTGACACATGTTGTTTTATATACAATTTATATTAGAGCAGGGTTAGTACAGTGCATAACAAAGCTAATGACCTAAATAAATGTTTTTTTTTCTTAGGAAAATATTGATATTTTTTTAGATTATTGAAAACAATAATTTTCGCCAAAAAAAGCCTAATCATGCACGATTCTTTAAAGAAACATAATTCGTAATAAAATATTTTAGTTGAAAATAATTTGCGATTTTGGAAATAAAAATGAGTTATACGCAATTTGGTTTATTTAAACTCTTTTCTGAATTGTATGCATTTGCAAATTGAAAAATTTATAAAATTTATAAATTTATTTTATTTTATTTCATATTAGCGATTTTATTATTATTATCATGCGTATAAAATGCATTTGCATTATATTTTGTTGTTACTAATACATTGGTTTCTAAAACAACTAAATTTTCTAAATTCAAACACAGACTATGTTGCATTATTTCCTGCTCATTATGGTTTCCAAATCTGTGTTCATGCAACAACGAATGCAATAATTAAGCAATAAATTACATTGATTAATCGAAATTTTTATCCATTTCATTAACAAGTATTAAAAATTTTCTAACGCGATAATATTCATAAATCAACTGGTGAAAACTTTTGAAGTAACACTTGCGAGTAATTACAAATTTTACAACTTTTTTTGGGAATTTTAATTTTCTTAATTTCTGAAATGCAATTGTAATCTACTGAATATAAAAATTCAGATAAAATGACGCACTTGTTTACTTAAATTTCGTGCAGCTAAATCTACGTGTCATCCTTAAGTAGCAAAAAAAAAAGTAAAAAAAAAATTCAACGAAAGATTTTGGCAAAATGTCCCAAATTTTAGTTGACAGCGACGCCTTAGCTGTATGCTGCTTCGCCTCGCTAGCACACTTCGTTTTTTGATGGCATTATGGGGGTTACCAAATGAATTTGGCAAAATGACTAAAGTAGCTCTTTCATCTAGCCACAGTACTGAATAGCGGTTCATATGGCAACTCTCTTGCTCACTATGATGTCACAGTCATGTGCTGTTTTCATCACATCTTCCTTATACCACCCACTGCCGCAAGCAGCATCCCATGAATGCAATTAAGTGTCAAAAGCGCGACATGTTGCTCGTTGCGTTTCATTTCGTTGCGCATCGTTGTTCCGCTCGTTGTCATTTGTCGTTTGCGTTTTTGTTTTATTTCTTTTTTTTTAGTGTTTTTGTGTCTGATTTTTGTTGTAATTTTTTGTTTTTATTATAAGATTTAATGTAGGTCCATATCTACGCAATTTATATCCTTGAATTTGAACATTTTGAGCACTGCATATGCTTTTTTAATTAAAACAAAGCTACATCAATGACATGTAAGTACAAATGATGAATAAATCTCGATTTCATTCAATGTTAGCGAAAGGGTAGAGAAAAGGAAATCTTTTTACATAACACGAAAATCAATATTAACGTGTAGGCCATTTTCTTTATTGTTTATCTGATTTTTTAAAAACTGGGTCAAATTTAAGCAAACTAGGAGTTATATGGATTTTTATGCATCGGTGTTTTTAGTTATGAATTAAATTTTCATAGAAACTCTGACTTAAAATGCATACATATGTAAATAGTTAGCAAAGAATCAAATCGTAGTATATGAAAGTTCAACTTAGGATCTTAACTTAACTCCAGACCTTTTGAAAAAATGTTTTGAGATTTTTAAGACACAAGACAAACGTTAACGTTTAAAAGTATAAATTGTCATGAAAAAACTACAAAAACATCGATAAGAGTTGAATAGTATCGAATATGTCGATTTAAGTTCAGAAGTGTTAACAAACGTATAAAAATTAATTAATATCGGACCGTATCGAAAAACTCAACTGAAGTTTTAAAGTATCGAAATATATTGTAAAAATCGATAGTAAATTAAATTATTCAAACACATACATCAAAATTATACAAAATCGAATAATATTAAAATATGTTATATCGAAATACTTAGTTTACAAATAAATAGTGAAACAGTATCGTGAAACATCACAAAAGGTTAAAAGTATCGAAATCCTAAAAGTTCTGAAACTAAGAAAACTCCATATTAGGCTTGGGAAAAATACAATCGATTATCGATATTTCTGATATTTGTTTTGATAATTATCGGCGATATTTTTTATTTTGGTGTATCGAAATTCGATTTTATTTTTCGACTACAGAATTTCGATATTTTTGTAAAAAGGTATCTGTATCTCTGTATCTAATCGAATGCGTCGTATATATTGGATCTTCTCGTGTGTTTGTGTAATGACGCTTGGAAAACCACTCGTGTGGTCCCAGCCTAACAAGATTGAATTTTTCGTTATACTCAAATAAATGCGACCGTGAAAAGTTACGCCAATGCTGGTAAGAATAGAATTTTTTAAGCAAAAATATCGGCTTTCGACTATCGATATATCCGATGATTTTTTCTCGATATATTTTGATACTGTTTCGAAATATATTTGCCCAATCTTACTTCATATAAAAAGCTGTAGTACCGCAAAACTTCTTAGGAGATGATAAAAGTATCGAATAATATCGAAAAGTATCGTATTGCGCAGTATCAAAAAGTTTTCCTAAGAGTTGGGTCTGATATTCATCAAAATTCAGATAATTGACGACAATGCTTTTTCATTTCAAATGACAAGGATAAATCACGATGAAACAAACTTTAAAATTGTTTCCAATCATGAACTTCAGAAAATTTTAAAAATAGTAGTCTTAAATCCTGCCTCCTCTGCATGGGTCAAACTGTCTTGAGTACTATCAGTCTGCACCGCTATAATGCCATACTATTAGGGAATCGTTTATTCACTACGGAAATTTAAATATATGAATGGAATTGTTACTTGTGGCTTAAATAATTTATATCGTATGTTACTTTTTAAGTTAATACATACATCTTCGATTCTCGATTTATTAACGATCAGGTTTCTACCTTTTTTTGAAGAGTTTACTTTCCTTGATTAGAGCTTACTGTTTCTTTTATGAGAGATGCCAGAACCAACGTTCAGTCTGTTTTCACCCTTATATTCGGTGTGCTTGAGCACGTTTTGAACCAACAAAAGATTTAATTTATTGAATTGCTGTTTTAAAAACTAAATATATTAAGTGGACTATTTTGACCTGAAGGGTCGAATACATAAAGTTTTCTTCAAAGATCTTTCAATAAACATAAAGCGCTTTAGAAGACCTTTCAAACGAGACATTAAATTCGTAAGCATTTAGTAAGCATTTTCTTGTAGTAGTTAAGGAGCCTGATTATTTTATCATCGTTAGTATTGAAATGTAATATAGTACAGATACCGCCACTTTTTTTAAGAAACGAATTTTAAAACTGCAAAAAAAAAAAAAACTATTAAGTTATTTGATCGCGTCTGCCTCTGATATATTATTTATAATATAATAAATAAATAAATAAATAAATAAATAAATAAATAAATAAATAAATAAATAAATAAATAAATAAATAAATAAATAAATAAACAAATAAATAAATAAATAAATAAATAAATAAATAAATAAATAAATAAATAAATAAATAAATAAATAAATAAATAAATAAATAAATAAATAAATAAATAAATAAATAAATAAATAAATAAATAAATAAATAAATAAATAAATAAATAAATAAATAAATAAATAAATAAATAAAAAAATAAATAA
Organism: Tricholauxania praeusta; assembly: GCA_949775025.1. Classification (NCBI taxonomy): domain Eukaryota; kingdom Metazoa; phylum Arthropoda; class Insecta; order Diptera; family Lauxaniidae; genus Tricholauxania; species Tricholauxania praeusta. Next base: position 29,137,442 of record OX459028.1, read on the forward strand.
ATTGTTAATATGTAAAAAAAGACTCTATAAAAAAAAGTTTTTTTTTTTTTCAAAATTTCTTTGCCTTCAGTATTGCTCATAGAAGATGAAAATATCAGAGGCAGACGTGAAGGTTTCTGCTTTTTCAAAAAATATGTGATTGCATACGTCAAAATACGTCAATTTTGATCATCTTTGTATATTTATTTTAGGGACACCAAATTTTTCCGAATATACTTAATTAAATAAATGAAAAGTTCAATCTTTTATGTTTAAAACCCATATTAAATAATATCAATATTTTTGTTCTTATCAAAATATCGTAAATTTAAACTTTCAGTTATCCTGCCGTAAGAAATTTCAATTGTCGATATTTCGGAGAAAAAAAAAATTTAAAAAAACCTTTGGAGATTAACCTCAACCTCAGAGATGCAAAAGCATACTACACACAGAAAAATTAAGTAAAATAAATAATACAAATAACCAAAAGAAATAGAAAAGAAAATTTCTTTAATAGTATGCATCTTAAGTGAACAAAGGCCACTGCCTTCGAAAATCAGCGCTGAAAACGTCTGCTTCTGTTTTTATGTTCATTAATAAGTAAAAGAGCCAGTTACCTAAGAGGCAGACGCGATGAAATGATTTATTACTCAATTTTATATTAACAGATTTGTTATTTTACAATTTTCAAATGCAGCAATAACTAAGGGGCAGAAATTGTTTCTCTCAATTTTCTTATGACGATATAACGATAAGATCACTTAAACTTTATATTTATTTAAAAATTAAAAATATTTAATTACTCTTAAGACTCAGCAAAAATAATGTCTGCTATTTGCATTTATCTGTTAAAGCTAAAAATTTTTTTAAGAAAAAGGCAGACGGGATCAAATTGCTTATGGGGTTCCTTTTTTAACAGTTTTACAGGACAACAATTTAATACCCCAGAGACTACACTGCTCCGGGTTAAGTATTAGCTCAGCAATGAATTTTAAAGCAATGTTCTTAGGGGCATTTATATATTAAAAAATAGCAAATATTAGTTCGTCAAATGTAGAAAAAATAACCAACGCAATTGACTTTTATAAGTTTTTTTTTCTGCAATATTTGTAGCATTTTCGAAAATTGTTTACACATCAATCGAACATAACACCGACGTACTATATAGCAATGCGTTTTCTGTCTTGACTTTCATTCAAAGTAGACAGACAGTAAACATGCAAATTGCCAAATGCTGAATGGAAGAGATGAATAGACAGTCATTTATATTTGAATATAGCGTACGCTTTTAGACGCTTCATGTTATTCGTTTTATTTCTCAAGCGTTTTTTTAAATGTGCAACATTTTACGCATCTACGAAATTTCCAATTTAAAAATACACTTTTTCTTAGCGAATTCGCTATTTTTATGCAAATTATTAACGTACTTGTAAATTTGCTTATTTTCTATTTTTTTTTTTTCGTTTTGGCTGAATAATAATTAATTTCAGCCAATTAATAATTTGTTTACTATTATTGTTTATTTCACCTCAAAAAGTAATTAAAAAACATCACAAAAATAAATTAACGCTACGAATTTTATTTTTAAATTTGTAAACAGCAAACTAATTAAACTTATTTATAGAGTTGTTAATTGATAGTTGTAGTATGAGGCGTAGTTTGGAGGTAAAATAAATGCAAATTTTTAAAAAATTCTCTGTTGAAGAGAATCATCAAATGTTTGAGGCAAGAAATTCGAACTCTTTTCATTCTTAGTAATACCACACCAAAAGAATTTCAAACAAAACTTTTTCCGATAAAATGTTCTATAGAATTTCTAAGCTTTTACGAAAAACAATTAAAACTATTGTCCTTACACATCCATTTACATCATTGTTCTGGCACAAAAGTTAAACCCTTGCAAAAAGGAAAACTTTTTGCCTGAATCAAATCATTTGAATGGATTTCGATTGTGTTCTTCTAAATTGAAAGGCGATAAAATAATTTCAAAGAACATGTTTGCGTGCTTAATATGTAGTGAAAGAGCCAGCCAATGGTATTCCATCACCTACTAAACACCCTCACAAAAGAATGTTAGTTCAAAAGTACAACAAAAATTGAACTTAATTCTTTTGATCCTATTTTTGTTCTTAGAATTAAATTGTCAAATATACAACAATAACTCAGTTTTGTTAAAACGACTTTATAGGAGGTTGGAAATTTATAGAAAAAAGCCAATAAAAAATACAATAAATTTGTTGCTAAAAGTAATTTGGATTTGGAGCATCACTTTATTACAAAAAATTGCTTAAGGTTTGATATCTTTTGTGCAGACTATTTTATTTGGGAGATTTGTTTTTTTTTTCCTTAGATATCAGAAAACGCGGACAAAATATCTGAAATAAGTTATTTGCATAAAAATGTTTGGCTAAAATGGAATAAAGTTAACTTGTATTTTTTTATTTCATTAAATATAGTTGGCTCATTATATGTCAATTGGACTACCCCACCCTTCCATCGTGGTTTTTTTTATATAAAAAGACCTAACCGGGCTTAAAACTTTTGTTGAAAAAATTATTTTACAACGCAGTGTAGCGTTTTTGAAAATTTTGAATTAGCGGTTCAAAATGATGTCCAAGAAAGGTCACGTAAAAGTTTTACAAAATATTGAAAAAAAAAATATATACATATCGGTCATTTTTTTATTAAGTGCACACTTTGTTTTTTTTTTGACGTTTTTGAACATTTTTTTTGATACGAAATATCTCAAAAACTATAGTAGATAGGATAAAAACAATTTCATCATATTTGTTAAGAAAAACCACAACTTTATAAAAAATGTTAAAAAAATTTAAATAAATTTTTTGAAACACTAATTCTTTTAATTAAAAAAATTTTTCTCAAAATTTATTCCTCAATCAATCCTAAGAATGCATGTGCTTTCATATCGAAATTCTCGACATAACTTTAGAAAATATGAATTTTTTATAAAGGCGCGCATCAGTCTAATTGTATGAATTGCATGCTTTTATGACGTCATGAATAGAAAAAAAATGTCAAGAGATTTTCTTCCTTTTTTTCAAGTTCAAAGTCAGTCTCGATTCCTCAGCAGAGCAATGTGGCTTACGACCCATCTCAACTAAAAGGTTTGCTGTCAATTCAGTGCATTTTAATGTTTAATTAAAGAAAACTTAACGTTCTTCTAAGGAAAGCTCAAAAAAAATTTAAGGAATAAAATGTCAAACAAAAATTTGAATCAACGTGCAAGTGATCAGGCAAATATTCAAACTATGTACAGTAAGTAGAAAAGCTCACAACTAAAGGAAATCACATGATTTGTTTTACTGAAGATCTGCCAAATTGTGTACTTCACGTTATGGTTTTTCCTCTAAATTGCTAAAATATTTTTGAAATAGAGCCTTTACTAAAAACGAAAAAAGTGTAACTATTATTTAGAGCAAGTGTGTATGTTCCTTCGAATTTACTTACTTTCATTTATCAATACATTTGATGACGATATTATTATTACCATGTGCTCTTGCACTAAAGACTCGTTCTCTTAAGAAAAGAAAAAACCCAAATAAAAATTGTAGTGGAAAAAAGTACTTAATATTAGAAGCATAGTTGGCACAATTCATCACTCGACATCCTAGCATTATATTGGATTTACAAGATTTTTACAATTCATGCAGTGCCTGTAAAAATGTCCCAGTGGGCAAAAGTGAAAGTTTTAAAGCGCCATAAGAGGGCATTTTCTGGGAATAGGTAAGCCTTCCGAAATTCCTTCATGCTTACTTTATTTTTTATAAAATAATTATATCAAACCTTACTTACTTCTATGTGGAAGGACAAAAATTTGGTCATCTGAAAAATGGAGGAAAGAAGCCTCTCAGTTTTCAAGCTAAGAGTAAAAAACGTATGCCTGTCACGTATGCTTTCCTTTAAAACATAACGAAAAGAATAAGTCCTTTTTTAATGATTTTTGATTGGAAACAGAATAAGTTATATTTTCATGAATATTCTTATGAAAAATCGATATAAGAAATTGTTAGCCCATGAAAAATTAGAATGACAAAATTTTGACAAAATGCTGATTTTATTTAAATTTCTCAGCGGCAAATTTATGAAGTACGCTGATTTTTTATGTATGAAAAGCTATACCCTTTGTGTTGTATGTTTCACAAATGAAATTGTTGCTGTGATATTTTGTTTATGAGTCAAAAAAAAAAGAATAAGCCAAACGGAAATTTGAAAAAAAAGTCAAACTGTAATAATTTGCAGACTTATCTAATTCTTGCTGTTATTGTTATTCAAGAGCCACAATAAATTAAAGTTTGAGTACTGAATTACCAATTTTCCATATGGAGATGCAGTTAAGCAATGTGCTGCATGCTTTCAAAACTTAATCTGTCTGTTTTTAGCTGCCTGCTTTGTATATGGAGATGTAGGCAGTCTGCGTGTTGGCTGCCTGCATTGTGTATGTAGTTGTAGGCACTCTGTCTGTTTGCTGTCTGAATTGTATATGGAGATGTAAGGGGTCTTGCCTGTAGGCAGCATACTTTGTATGTGGAGATGTAGGCAACTTGGTAAACTATACAGGCGATGTTTTAAGGGGATCTGTTTTTCTCTTGCTACACATTGTATATAGAGATGTAGGCAAGCTGCATACAAAACGACCATCCTTTTGCAAAAAGCATTTACAGTCGTGACTGATGTTGTGAGCATTACTGCCTACAATGAGTATAGCAATTCATCGATGTTGTTTATAGCATATTTGCCGCTGGGTTTTTTAACTCCAACGACAATGATAACGAGACGATGTGACAGGAGCGGAACGAGTTGTCACAAATATTTCAAACTCGTGCTCTCTTTTGTATATTTGTACAATGGCTTGCTTGACAACGAGAGTTTGGAACTCAAAAATCAGAACAGTTGCACGTGACGCTCTCGACTTGCAGATCCTTTGTCAAATGGCGAATTAAAATTTAGTTTTTACGAAAAATTCTCTTAAATAATTGAAAAACAAATTGTGAAAACCAAAGTTGAAAGCAGATCTTGTGACTTTTAGTTTTGGCTTTGTGAGCAAACCTGCTATTTGGAGCAGCAGTAGCGCGTTCAAGAAATTTCATATGAAGCATATTAAGCATTCTAACATATTTTCATAAAAAGTTGATTTTCCAAGTGTTTTGTCTTGCACTTACTCATGCAGCAATGTACTTGTGCAGCTGATATAGTAGGCCTCATCCGTAATAGGCTCTACCCAGTTATTTACTGGGATAATACCAAATACGATGGAATACAAACGCAAATACATGTGACTGTGATAATGCTGAAAATATCTTTTCAACGGAAATATTGAGAAAAGCACACAAATACACAATGACAAGAAGAAGCAAAAGTAGCACTTCCACAATTTTCAAGTTGTCTCAATAGAGCATAGAATAGCAGCAAAGAAAACGAAAAAGAAACTCAATAGAACATTAAAAGCCAACAATAGCAATTGTTGAAAAATCACAAGGATAAGCAAGGATCACGAGAGCAGCAGCAGCAGCAGCAGCTGTCAACTGTATTGGTGATGTGTTCTTCACATGATATATATTTACTTCATGCACTGAAATTTGGTATTAATTTTTCTACGTGACTTTGAAACTTTTATTCAAATTGAGTTTAAAAATATTAATTATGTATTATTAAAGCCAAAGTTGAAAACTTGAAAAACAGCTCCGTCCAATTATAGCACCTTTAATCCACTGGAAGTCTCATAGATCTTCGATTGTTATACCTAATTTTTTTGGAATTATATCATTCAGTGACATTTTGTTACAATGCTGTTCATTTTCTCTAAAGATATCATATTCCCTTGTTTATGATGTGCTAGCATATGGAAATGGATAGGTGGTGCCACGCCTTTTAATTGAATTTTGCTCAGTGCTGGTATTCTGCAAATTTAATGACACCCAATTACAATTGGTGCAATAATTTTTCTTTGACAGCGATTTCTTTTATACAAAATTTACTATTTATAAGCCTTAATATATGTAGGCAGTGCCACACCCTTTAATGAATTTAAAACATGCAATTTTAGCTATTTTTTGCTATAATGAATGAAAAATTCGAAATTTTTATTTTCAACGTTTAAATAATTTTCCAAATTCTTTCCCTATACCACGCCCACATTTGTAGTTCTGCTTATTTTAGCGTTGGTGTAAGGACATTTTTAAAAGTCTGCCTTATTAATTTCTTATGAAGCTCAACTTAGCACGAAAACAACTTATCGATTTCACTAGTATATCTTTTCGTAAACAGAAAATATATTTTGCGATATATCGTTACACTGCTAATGCTCTTTATCTTTTCTCTATTTCTCCAACTGTCACACAAGCTGCAAAGATTTTTCTCTAGGAAGATAAGCACAAACGAAGCAAGTTGCAAAAGTGGCCAACATCAGTAGCAGACAACAATGTATTTTACAGAAGCAAAAGTTCAAATAACTTTTTTTGCTCACATTACAGCACCTTTTGAACACCATCCTTTCTATCCAATGTCCTGTATAATTTTGTGCACACTTTTGTGTAATTTTCCTGGCTCTTTATTTTCTGCTGTAGCAACAATTTACTTTTAGTACTTGATGTTGAGGTGAACCAACTTCATTCTTTGGATGGATTTTTTATATTACTATCATTAACCTCTGGTCGCACTTGTACTTTTTTCCTCTCACTGATGAACTGCTGTCGAATGTTTTTTTTTTTTTTCATTTCATTTTCTTTTGTTTTTTAATTTTTACTTTTGCTCAAACGCTTTGCAAACAAATCAGCCAGAAAGGTCACTTAATCCAGTTAAGTACAATTCTTTTCGAACGTTTTCTTTCTTTTTCATTTACTCATTTTGTGGTTATGAAGACTTTAGCCGGCAGCATAGGTCAATTTTATTTATTTTCTTCTTTCGGCAGTTTAGTTTAGTGAAGGTGAAAATAGAATTTCCTTGACTTTTCTTGATTTTGAACTTAGATAAACTTCATATTTTCCAAGTTAAACTTGCAGGGATTATAGAACTTAGCCAAGTGCCTTGTAAAAAATTTCATGTTTCATTATAAAAATGCATTTGATTTTTATTTATCTCTGAATAGAGAATTATAAAAAGCACAAAATAAAATTTTAATTTCAAAAGTGACACAGCTGTTGATGATGCATTTAATGACTGCATCGATGCATTAATTTTTAACAACAAATGCCAAGTGGTTGCACTCAATTTAGGTGCACAGTGCAATCATACAGAAATAAATATTATTTTACGACTAAATGTGATGACAACGATAAAAGTCTAAGATGCAGACAGCTATTGAGCAGAGAAGACACCGTATGGCACTTTGCATTTCTAACAAGAATAACTCACAGAATGTGTACTCTAATTTAATAATTTGGCATGCCTTCGCCACAACCAGAATATCTGCTCAAAATACACTACAGGATAATAAAAAGGATATTCAAGTCATTGGGAAAAATTGCAGCCCCATATTAACATCCGTTCTTGAACCGTCAGAGCATATTTCTTTGGAATGAAGTGGAACCCCTTTCTTTATGGTATTCTTACTTGAAAGTTGGTTGATAATATAAGAGTAGGGGTTATATAATCAGTCCCATTTTTAATGTCACAGCCAAAGAATCGAACAAAGTTACTACCATAAATACACGGCTTATATCTACAAAAACCAGATTTCCATTGTCTAATAGCACTTTTTGTTGCACCACTTTTACTGAAAATTTCAAGAGGCTCTAAATGATTTTAAGTGACCGATTACTTCAATACCTGTCATTCTTTGAATTTCAGTTAAAATTGCAAGATAATTTGCTTATCTAAAGCCGTCCACCAAACACGAATTCCATGTGCCAAAATTCATATGATGATGGTTTCACACTTCCACAGAACTACTCGTATTTTTGGCTTAAGGACCCAAGATTTGTTGAATATCGTCTTGACTGTGTGAAAATCAGCACATGCTTTTCGTGTCCTTTCTTCTACGTTTGACTTCCAAGGCAATTTTTTGCAAGGACTACGCCCAAATATAGATTAGATATAGCCCTTTCAGACCGTGATGCATCGATTGTGCAGGTAAGTTTCAGTCCCAATATCTTAACTTCTATTTCACGAATGTGAAATTGATCGATATGCATCGATTGTGCTGATTGTTATTTATGTTCGCTTCTCACATGATTTCATTGTTCGTTTTACCGATCCTCGAATTTTCGGGAAATTCTCGAGCTACATTTCAGTTTTGTAAAACTGAGCCGCAGAAGAAAGTTATATTTACAATTACTAAAATACTAATATTAAAAAATTTGTGAAGTGTAGACATTTTAATTAACAAAATACTCAAATTTAATATTTCAAATGAATTAAAGTCATTTGGTGTAACAAAAATTTGTTTTAGCTATAATTTTTAACGAGTGCATCAATTGTGCGTATTAGGTCTCAAGTCACTAAAAATTAGTGTTTTTTCTTGAATTTCGTTCCGAAGAATAGTTTTCGGATGAAAATATTTTGGCTGCTCTGCAAGATTGGGATGCGCTTGATTTTAGGAGTGTTGATGAAGAACGGGACAAAAATTATTATATGTCGTAGGGAAACACTAATAGTGAAGGCGAGAAAGAAGTAAAACGTCAAAGTTTGCCCAACAAAGCAAGAGATGTTTACTCAAAATATGAGGTATTGAAAACATCAGAAGGACTGGATCTCCATTTTAAAATTTATCCAGGCAAGACATTCTCTCTAGAGGAAAACATTTGACTTGGTTCAGCATTCGTTCTCCTTCTTGTCAGACATCCTTATCGTACGCAATTCCTTTTGAAAAAATATACCACACCAATTGAAAGACCCTGTGCAAACATTTCCAAAAGGAGCAACCATATTTGTTGACATGTATTTTACAACATTATCCCTATTGAACAAGCTTATGGCAAAAGAAATTTAAAGGACGTGAACCATAATAAAAAATCGTTTAAAATATGTTGATTCGACTGACAATAAAAAAAGTAAATTTGGGAGGGATATATAGTCAAGAGATAAGGTTGCCATTGTCCAATGGAAGGACTCAAAGTTAATCTTATTGGCATCGTCTGCATTTGGATGCTGTACCGTGAATGGCATTCATCGTTGGTGCAAAAAGATGAAGAAATTCTTCGAAGTTGCACGTCCAAATATAATCCGACTATACATTGATTCAATGGGAGGTGTGGACATTTGTGAGCAACTATTGAAAGCAGATCGAACATTTTTACAGATCTGAAGGTGGGCATTGAAAGCAATCGCTCATTTCATAGACTTTGCAATGCTTGAAATACCAAAAGGATTGTTGGCAAAACGGAAAGCTACCAAAAAAATAACTACGGTTTGGCGACTTGCGTTGGTGGCAGCGCAGAAGACTAACAACGAGAAATAGAGCTCTGGATCTGAATTGAATGAAGTTGAAACTTTCACTTTTCAAACAACACCTTTCAGCTATGTCCCGAAAAACGACAGCATGGCTTCAATCACTATCCGGAAGAACTCGATTTGAAATCAGCCCATATGTGTCATCGCTAAGAGTGTAAGTCACTTACACGCACACGAAGTACCCAATGCAATGTATTTTTATGTTTCTGCAAAAACAAAAACTTGTTTCAAACTGTATCATACTAAATTATTAGAAGAATTTAAAATAAATAATACATGAAGCTTTGCTTTTTTTAAATGAAACTAGACCGATTTGCATCAATTGTGAAAATCCTTGAAGAACATGATCATAGCAAAATCTAGACATTAAATATGTTTTCATATCATATAAATACTATTTTGTCCAAAAATCATAAAAAACTGCCAGTAGTTTAGTGTCAGGTCTGAAAGGGATAGTATTTATTTTCGAGATATGAAATTTAAATTTTTTTTCGTTTTTTCCGGATATTTCGTCTCAATATTGACCAATTAAGGCAAAATTTACATAAAATTAAAAGTAATTAAGACACCAACGAATTATTGCTCAAAACTTTAAAATCTGCGCAAAAGTGCATATTCCCATCAATGGAAATATGTGAAAACAAATAATTTCTTCGACCAAAATTGAAATTGGGAGTTCAATAAAAATTCGTGGAAAAATCCAACTTAACAAAGATTGTAAAATTTCTTATTTTAAACATAAATTAATTTTTTTTTGTGAAGAGAATAAGCTCATTTTTAAGAAAATCTATGTATAAATACTGAAATGACAGACAAATGTGTGAAATCACACAGAGCAGCCACGTGCAAAATTCCAAACTTTTTTATTTTTCCATTGATTTTTTCAATAGCAGCTCATTTTTTTTATACTAGATATGTCATCTTCACGAACAAATTGAGAAACTTTGAATTTCTTGACGTTTTCTATTTTGTTTCATCGATTGATTGACTTTACAATTTAAATTTTGATAAAAAAAAATACTTTTTCGCCATTTTTCTTTCAGTAATGCCAAAACTACTAAGCGAGTTATAATATTTGATTTATAAAAATTGTAAATTCGCATCTCGAGCACAAAAAATGTAAATTATAGTAAAAGCTTCCTCAATTAGATCAGATCAGATCAGAAATAGGGCTAATTGACCTAACTTTCTTGTTCATGACAAAATTACGAAAACAATAATATATTAAGTAATACTTTAGATGGAATGTTATATACAACAATGTTATAGACAAAATAGCCCCACTTTTCTCTATTCCCGTATGACTGTTCTATGTGAAAAATTTGCCCTGAAACTTAAGTCCCTTTACAGCCTATTCCATCAAGTTCAGCAACTACTTATATTATGTATAACTGATATAGCATTCCGCAAGGAGTTACAAAAACATAACAAAGTGGACGATATCATATGATCGTTTATAAATTCAAGATCAATAGATTAACTTTAATATTAATAAAAAAATTTCAGCATGCGGTAAGAAATCTATTTTATACCATTCATAGAAGAGTTGCCTTAGAGTTTTATATCAGATTACAGAAGACAATGGTTGTCACAATATTCCATCTAAAATTTAATATCACGGCAGGTCCATCATTAAAAAAAATCCACAGTTGGACTGAAAAGTTTTAAAAAAGTTACATAAATATTGATGAGTAAGCCACCTTACACTTAACAGCTAAATCCCCTTTATGATATTTTATGTGCGCACGCACAACAGCATCAAAGGGTGCGTAAATATGTGACTGCAACTGCCACTTGGCACTTGTTGGCAACGCTTGCAGTTACATTGGCCAAGGCGCAGCGTCAAAAGAAGAAGACCACGACGATGATCAACTATTTGTGTAATCAAAAAACAAAAAAAAAAAATTAAAAATTTTATTAAAAATAGATTTCATTGACGTCATTCGGTAGTTTTTCTTCTTTCTTTTGTACAATTTCTTTGAAATATTGTTGTTGCGTTTTGGTTTTTTTCTTGTTTTGTTATCTATTTAAAGTTTTATTTCATTTTAAAGTGTTGTATGGCGCTGCGTTTATATTTTCACTTTCACTGCGTGAACAGCACAAATGCAGACCAACGCGAGCAATCATATACAAACGCACACACACACACACACACACACAAGTAGATTTGCATCCTTGTCATCTGTAATGCGAAACATGTGCACCAACAATAGAGCCAGTGCAGCAGCGCAGTGTGTCTGTTGTTTGCTATAAAATTTGACCGCTTTGTTATTTTTGTAATTGTTTGTGTATATTTTTAAAGAAAAATCACAGCTTTAATTTAGCCAAAAATTATTTTTATAAAAGTTGATTGGTAGGTAGGATGGCAAATTGTCTGCAGCAGAAGGGAAGCAAAAATAATCGTTAATTTTTATGGTAAATGTTGTAATGGGATAGATTGTTTTTCGTTAGAATGCACCCACTTTTTGTCTGATGTCAAACCAAACTATTTTTAATATTTGTGTGCAATTCTGTGGCATAACTTTTTGGTATTACACATTTCGAAATATGTGCCTATGAGGAAGGTGCCACTCCCTTTTATTGTAACTTTTCACATTTTTTTTACAGTTTGTCAAAACCATTCTTAGGATTTGTGTAAAATTTGCCTTCAATAACTCCTTTTGTGTGTCGTTGTCAAATTGTATACGTATAGGGTAGGAGCCACGCCCTCGATTCAAAATATATGCACTTTTTTCTGGTGCTAATCCGTAGCATTTCTACTATTAATGTAGAATTTGGTTACCTTAGCAGCTTCCTTAGTACAGTAGTATCTTTAGCTTTCTTATTTCTTTGGAGAGTGCCACGCCCATTTCCATAAATTTACCTAGCTCTTTTTCAGAGCTTATCCAAATCGTACCTGCTGTTTTGTGTGAAATTTGGTGTCATTACCTTAAATAATTATCTTAGAAATTTTTGCTTTTGGGGGAGGTGTAACGCCTTCTTTTCGAATATCGGCATTTTTTTGTCCAGAGTATATTTAAGTAATTCCTAGGTTACATAACATTAAGTAAGCAGTTGTTCATAGCAATTAAGCGCTATCGGTACGCAAGCAAGAGTGATGAAAATCAAAGTGAACACCAAAAGAGATTAAAAGGATAATAATTTCCCCTAATATTCTAGAAAATATTTTTAATATTGAAGTTCCTATTTATAAAAATTTGATACTTTTTGCTTTGAATGCTACGAGTATTGCTCTTGAGTATTTGTATAAATTTGATTTAATTTTTTGAAAATAGTTTCTTCATATTGAAAAATATTTTTCTGAAGTCCTGCGCTCAAGCAAAATTTTAGTCAAATCGGCAAAGGTCGCATCCCGATTATTATCAAAAAAATAAATTTAAATGTGTCGTATGTAATATTCTTAATTAATTTTTAAAAGTAAAGCCTTTATTTAAAACAAAAACTTATATCACTACACATTTCGACTATATTAAATTTTATCTAATTTAAATATTTTCTTTCTCTTTCTGCAGTTCGTTGGCTGGGAGGAGGTTCCTAGACCGAACACACGCGCTGAAATTGTACAAGCCATGAGGCGCATTCGTGTAAGTTTGAAAAAATAACTAACAACTTTATTTGTGGCCATAACATCCTGCAATTGTCTTAATTTGCCAGAATGAAGCCATAATAGCTACAATCCTTGTAATATGATAAAAACTTTGATACACAATATGGTTAAATTGTTGTTTATCAATGTCAGCTCAAGTAGAAAGTTAGCTACCACATAAATATATCACAGCTAAACATATCACTAACACTTGAGAACCAAAAACATCAGCAGCAGCAACAGCAACATTCTATCAATATAATTTATATGCTGCCTTATCAGCAGGATCAGCGAAAAAGCACACACACATGACTTACACACAAATAAGAAAAACACCAACGCTAACATATACGAACCCTAATATAACCCAGTACAGTAACACCACCATCAACCAACAGCGTTAGTATTTATTATCTGAGCATGATGGTTTAGCTTTTCTGGTTTTCTTGCTATTCTTGCTGAATCCTTAGCAATAATTTAAATTCCCCCATTTAAGCAGCTTTAAACGCCAAACACATATTTGACATACTTGACTTTTATAATTGGGGAGGTATACTAGGTAATAGTCATTCAAAAAAATATTTAGATTTAATGGAAATTGAAAACGTTTCCACTAAATTTTGGAATTAGTAATGGAATTTGAATTACTTTTCACCTGAATATTTAGCTGTCGTAGAATTTATTATAAATAATAATTAAATTCAATAAAAACAAGACGTATTCACGTATATTCATAGCCAAAAATATTTCTGCACGTCAGCTTTAAATTTGGAAAATTTTTCGTTTTTTATCGACAAAAAAAAAACCAAAAAAATAAAGGCTGTTTTCTTGGGGTACCCGACTTCTTGCTTAAAATGAGCAACACATTTTTGATTGGATACCAAAAACATCAAAAGCAGCGCTTGTCTTGCAGCATCAATATGGATATGCTGAAAAATTTATTGTAACAAATAATGTGGAAAAGACTTTAATGTGAGCATACAAAATACCAGATATTCATCGGAATACTGTGTACGTTAAGCAACAGGATAGGGGTTGCATATTCAACATCATCATTAACAGCAGCAGTAGTAGCAACAACAATTTTATCTCATTCTCCACATAATTTCCAATTTTTTCTATGCGACAACTTTGCTGATGGATGAAAAGTTATATCAGGTTAACAAGCTGCTGCTGTCTATGTAGCATATTAAAGTACCTCGTTTAGCCCCGTGAAGAAGCATTGGAGTAGATGATTATTTTTATTGAAAATCAGATTATTTGATAGAAATAGGCAGCTAATAGATTTTTCGCGTAATTGATTATTTTTATGAAGTACGTTACATAAAAGGACGTTTAAAATATATTTAAATTTTGAGTAAAAAAATATTTAATTTTAAATTCTGTTTGACTTTGCCATATGAAAAAGTTAAGTGTTACTCATACGACACGTTGACCATATTCCACTTTCATTGTTCAAACTAAGATTTTAGCTAATTATTCCAAAAAATTATTAAATCTTATGCCCTAATAACGAAGATTTAATTTCAAAGATCTCACATATCTCATCAAATTACTTTTAATTAAAACATTACTTTAAATTAATTGTAACTAAACAAATTAAATTTTGGTCTCATGAAAATAAAGCCACAGCAATGTAAACCAAAATAAATAAACCAAAGAAACCACATTAAATGTAACCAAAATTATATAGATAGTTTCATTAAAGAAGCACACATGCATATTCATAAGAACAATTAAAACAAAATAGACAAAACAACAACAACAACAACTATAACAATAACCTCAAGAACTTAAATTACAACTCATGCAATCTCAGTTACTTCCGTATGCTACTGCTTTTGCCTGACTGACACTTTTGTAAGAGGAAAACAATCATTTTGAATGACAAAGAGGTTAACACACACACACACACACACACATGTTAATACACATACTCACAGAGTAAAGAAAAATAAAGTTTATTCACAACAAGCAAATACTCATACATCTGTGTATTTATTGCAACCTTTGACGTTTCCAATCTCTCTCTCGTACATATACATACAAGCATAAAATTATATATTATACATATATAAAAGCGCATACTTTTGCACATAATTTTAAGTGGCAACATCCTGTGCGAAGAAAGGACAATGAATTCAACATTCATTTATTCATTCATTCCACATCTATAGTTCGTTCGTTCGTTTATTCATTCATGATTCCGTGGTGTTTCATAAAATTGTTAAAATCAACAGTGGTGGCAACGCATGATTGTGGGATTTTAGAAGTGAACATATTCCATGATTAGATGAAATGTTTTTTATTGACATTAATGATAAATGATAGGGAAATTTACAACATAGTGTTTCAGCGCGATTACGTGACATTTGTTTCACTTACAATTTCTCGATTGTTAGTAAAAAAAAAATTAAAATTTGCACAAAATTCATAAAAATGAAGAGTCTCATATATAAAAAAAAACATAAAGATATATTTTTTTTTTTTAATTATTTCGCATAGATATAAGACATTTTTTGTAAACATTTTTCTTTCTCCAAATTTATATAAATAAATTATTACTTACAATAACCAGACATATTGCCAACTTCTGTCGGGTGTAACACTTGCGCACATACTTAAGTTTTAATAAAAATAAAACACGACAACCACAAATGTGTACTTAACTACTTATGTTAAAAAGGTGTATATTGCAAGGTGGCTAATGACTTTAAAGTAAACAAAAAAACACGCAGAAAACATTTTTAACATTTTATATTTCAACATATAGTGAAAGGTGCGAACAGTGAGACACTTTTACTTCAATCAGTTTTTCTTTACTTACTCTAGCTGTCTAAGTTAAATGATGGCTAGTGCTTTTAACATATCTTGGCAAACTCAAATCTAAGAACTATTGGCGAGTGAAATTAGAACAATGCGATTATTAGAATAATTAAAGAGAAAGCCAAACTATCTCACTCTTTGCCGGTAATACATTCAGTGAGAAAGTGCTTCGCAATATTGTGACAGCAAAAATATTTTCTTAAAATGGAATTTCTAAGTAATATGACTAAAAAAATCCTTGAATTACTGGAAGCAATTTTAATTAAATAAGTTAATTTTATGAAAACATCAATGATCAAAGTAATAAAAGCAAAGTCAATTCGGTACCATAAAAGTAAATTAAAAAAGTCACAGTTGAACCCATCACTATCTTTAGCTTGGCCAAAAATTAAAAATTTTAAGCTTTTTAAAGCTAAAATACTATCACAAATAGCTCTAACATAAAGAAAAATTTTCGTGTAACTTATATAACCACTTTAAATGAGCGGTGGAATAACTTTCAAAACTTTTTTCTTACTAATCGAAGCAACAACTTTCCTATAAGGTCTTGTAAACATATTAATCCCTCCATGTCTACGCAGATAATTTTCCAAGTTTTTTCCTTCATTATTTGCACAATCAAATAGAATTTTTTGCTCCTAAGTCAGACAAAAACGAACTAGCCTACTTTTTATTCTTTAACAAAATTCATTTTTTAAAACGACTGATATGGGGAAAAATTTTTGAATCCTAAAAAAAAATCTCTTTGTCATCATATTCAGCTTCAAACTCTTAGGTGTAAAGATGCAGGTGCAAAAGAGCAAACGTATTGTGTTTCTACCTTGAACTAAACACAAAATAGAAAGGTGTTATAGATGTCAATAGGATTGATAACTAAGTGCTGATTTAAACAAATCATAAAAGCTGAACTTTGAAAACATATCATCATTGAAAGTGTTTTACTGTGCATTCTTTTGTTATACATTTTTATTCATAACTATTAATATCATACAACAGCAACAATATATTGAAGGAAGTACTATAAATGCGCTATTCTATAAATAATTGACCTCTTTTGGGTAAAAATTACAATAAATATTTTAATATGACTAATATTAAAGCCCTTTGTTAGCACTTTTTTTTTTACTTAGTAGCTCTTTGAAAAAATCTAACTGGCTTACCTAATATGGTGGCTGAAAGAGTATATCCTCAGGAAGAAATGTTATGATGCAAAAATCTTTTTATATTTATTCAACTTAAACGTAGTTTTTTATGAGAATACATACAACATGATCAAAAACATGTCGTTGAAAAATTAGGAAACCGAAAAATGTTAGCCGATTACTTAGCTACCACAGTATAATTTTCCATTCTGCACCATTTTTGAAAATTTTAACTTTTTTTTCTTCCAAACAATGCCTGAATTAATAATTTGTCATATTTTTTAATATGAAAATTGCTTCCAATGTTGTTAAAGAAATATTGTGTTACGTGACGTATGAGTAACATATAATTAAATATTTCACATACTTACAAAGATAGTTGTAGTTATTCTTCGTGCACATTTTTAATTAGCTACAATTTGTAATAATGACAAACAAATATTTAAGGTACATCGTTTTAAAGCAAAAACTTCAGGATTTCAGTAACCAAATGTTATTGCTAGCAAAGACATCTCTGAGAATGCACTCAGAAGAAAAATAAATGCATTGTCTTACTGTTCGCAACGCTTCCCTACAGTTTTTTTACTAACAAACGAAAAGCTGTAAAAAAAGAATATGTTAGTTTAATAGTATACAATTTTCAAAGCACATATCAATATTATAATTATAATTAGATTCCAAAATATTGGCTTTCCAGTCACACTACATATAGAGTAGGGCGGAAATTTTGAATTTTAAATTTTTTATCCATATTTTGCAAATTTTGAAAACCAATGAAAAGTTCTGAAAAAATGTATTACTGCAAATGCAGTGCCAAGCAATAATGTTACCTACGATTTAAGCACTTTGCAGTGGATTCACTTCTCTTGATATGAGTGCAAAAGAGGATATGCAGGAACTATTATGGTAGCATTCAATTGTTGTGCATGACATTGACATAAGCACACAAACTTAGCCCCAAACACATACATAAATGTATATTAAACAAACGTATTCATGAATTTATTGACCATGGCAGAGTAGTCTTTTTATTTTATATTACACGAGGCCCTATATCAAAATATTCTGTTGAAAAATATTGGCTATTATGATGTGAAAAATCACAGTTGTCACAAGAATTTTGAGATTTTCGTATGATTCTCTATTTAAAACAATAAGAGACTAATGGTATTTTAAAACGGCTTATACGCCAAGAAGTTGATTTTTGGCAGAATTTCTGATAAGTAAAAACTATAAAAAAAATATCTTGAACTATTTCGCTTTCAGCGGTCCCTATGTTGCTACTCTGGAAGTATAATTTTTCACACACACACATACACAACCAAAATCATACATACTGTGTACGGTACCACACATTAAAAAAAAAACCATAAAATTATTAAAGTTTTGCGAAAATTTATCCCAAATGCTCATGCTACCACATTAGAGTGCTTAACAGTCAAAGTAAACCTAACTTTTTCTTAGCATACTTTTAAGAGTCTTCGAACTTTGCAACGTTTTACTAAAATAATTTACTTACTCACATTTTGCCAACATAACTTATTATGAATTACCAAAGAAAAAAACCCACAGCTCTTAATAATTTTCTCTATTAAAAATAATTTCAATTTCGTTTATCTTTTATTTCCTCTTGCTCTCACTCATATGGCATAAATGCTTATAATTTATGACTGCTTATAAGTATTTCGACAGCAAAATATTATGACTTATTTAGGGTTTTGCTAATAAAATGAATACTTTATTACACTTTCATGTATTAGATGCAGAAGAGCAAAAATAAAAGAAAACAGCCACCATAATAAATATGGCAAACAGCAGCAGCGACAGCAGCCTGCGGTAGTAGTAGCAATAAAATATAGGAACATATAACGCATACATATGCACACTCATAGTATGAGGTAATATGTTCCTGTGTTGGGTTTATTTAATTTTCTGCGTCATAAAATTTAAGGAATACACGATGAATGCGGAAAAGAATGAGAATGAAAAAAAAAAGAACAAAATCAAGAAATTACTATGAAATAAATGATGAAAATAAAAGGTTAAAAAACACAGATGTTTTGAAATTTAAAAAAAAAAAAAATTAAAATAAATGCATTACCCTTAGAAGGTGAAATGTCTACAGTTTTATTTTCTACTGAATGTTGCTTTTATTACATGCATTAAAATAGTCATAAATATATTTTTGTGAGCTTAACAAAATTTATTTAAATTCTCTAAGATATAATGATGGAAATATGTTCTCAGAATTTCTACAGAAAGTAGAAGTTTAAAGGCACCATGGTCATTATTTGTAAGTAAGGTAAAATGTTAATAGATTTTCAAAAGGTTACTAAATATGAAATATGGTCTTCACACATAGAAAAATGTCATTTAAAAAAATAACAAAACAATTTTATATTCTCAACTTATACTCAGCAGAAACTTGGAGCATACGTTCAATAAATCAACTAGAAACATTATGTTATAAGAAATTATTTGCTCTAGAGAGAACTAACAACGTAATCTTTTAAAATTTGACTATGGTAGACATACTTTTTATGAGGAAACGCCTGTGGGCGTGGCACATCCCACACAAGCAAAAAACGTCAAATGTTATATGATGTGCTATGATAGCAACCTTTGTAAAATTTGGTGTGAAGGTCTTGGCTACTGTTAGCTTTGCAATTAATTGGAATTTGACGGGATTGCATCGGTGGGCGTGGCACGTGCCATGCAAGCAATGTTAAATGATGTATTTAAAGTACTATGGAAGCCATCCCTATCAAATTTGATGTAGAGAGGTCAGATACTATAAGCTTTGAAATTCAACAGGATTTAATAAATGGGCGTGGCACTTCACAAGTTAACAAAATATTGCAACCGTAGCATTTTTGACTTTTTTAATATGTATTGACTATTTCAACATTTTCACTTTTTCCATTTGACTTTTCAACATCTTTCATTTTCTCAACATCTTTCAACTTAATTGAATTTACCAAGATTTTTCAACATTTCAACACGACATTCAAACTTTTTCAACTTTTTTCGAGTTTTCAAACCTCTCTCAACTTATTTAAGTTTTTTTCGACTATTCAACCTTTTTTAATTTTTTTCGTCATTTTCCATATCTTATCGCTTTTTCAACTGCTTCAACATTTTTCAACTTTATTCAACATTTTTCAATATTCGTCAACATTTTTCAACTTTCTTCATTATTTTTGAACTTTTTTCAACTTTTTTCTACTGTTTTCAACATTTTTAAATTTTTTCAACTTTTTTCAATTTTTATCAACTTTTTTCAACTTTTTTCATTTTTTTTTTTTCAACTTTTTTGAACATATTTCCATTTATTTCGACTTTTTCAACATTTTTCAACTTTTTTCTGTTACTCGACATCTTCCATTCAATTTCCAACTTTTTCAACATTTTTTAGCAAATTCAATATATTCGAAATGTTCTCGACATATTTAACCTTCTTCAACTTTCTTAGTTGAAGTTCTTAGTTCCATATTTTCCACTTTTTCTACGATTTTAAACTATTTCAACCTCTTTCAACTTTTTTCAACATTTTCTACGTTTTTTTTTCAAAATATTTGAGCTTTTTTCACATGCTTTAATATTTTTTCAACCTCTTTCAAATTTGTTCAAACTTTCCAATTTTTTTCGTTTTTTCCAACATTTTTTCGGCAAATAATACATTAAACTTATCATGACTAGACCTTAATGCAGTATTCTTTACTAAAAAAGAAATTATTCCAGTAACTCAAAGTAATAGGTGATAAAACAGTTGAACTTCTGAATGGTTACATATTTTTCTTTGACATCTGAAAGCCTAAAATATTCTCTTATGATAGTGAAACGAAAAAAAAAAATCCATTAATTTAACAAAAGAAACTAAATTAAGTGCTTTATGTGCTAAAAACGACATTATTCTGATATTGAAACATGAGTTGACAGCGCAAATGTTCATTTTACATGTTCCTTATTGCAAATGTTTTCTTTCAAAGAATTTTCTTATCAACAATTTATGTTTTCTTTCAGATGGTCAATGCGAAAATTTTATTAGTTGACAAAATTTATATCAATCTATTTTAAATATTGCACTATAAAAAATTTAAAAAATAGTTCACATACTAAGCAATGATCAGCTCCAACAAAGTGTATCAATAAATTGGTAAAATCAATAGTAATTTCAATTTTTTTGAAGTTGTTATTGATTCCTGTTAAATTTCGCTCATGTAACTTAAATTGTTTTCGAACTGAATAAAAATATAATATTAAACAAATGTCTAACAGCACTACACGCATTTCCCTTACATTTTTTCCACAATTTTCTTCGTTCTATTCAATGAACTTAAAGTAGGATTAGGCGAACAAATCAAGTTCATATTGGTCAGCGGCAATGTCAGACTTTTGTATGACAGTTGGACGTTGGGCTTGAGCATGGTAGTGGTAGAAGTAAAGATAGGTGAAGAGATAATACAATTTGTTATATGCTATAAAGCAATGTAACAAAACGAAATGTAATGTTTTATCTGAGGAAGAAGGCAAATGGAAACAGAGTATCCTTGCTGTTGCTTTTAGACTTTATGCAAATATAAACAAATTATGGATCCGCATAATAATATGAAGAACAAATAAGAGCGAGCGAAGAAAAAGAGCAACTGTTAATATTTCATGGTATTACTGCAGCTTAGTAGTGAGTCTATAAATATAATGGAGAATTATGTTATTGGATGTTAACATATAAATCGATTTATCATTAAGCTGAAAGGGGAATAAGGAAAATGTTTGTAAAAACCTATAAGAGATCATAGAGTACATATTTTTGCTGTACTTCTTCTATTCAAATGGTTTGAGTGACATTCTACAATTACATGAATTTTTGTATGGCCAAACTGGGTTCTTTCTACCGTTATGTGAAACAGCTTGGTTTGTTGAATTTTAATTAGATAGAATATTTTTATAATTGCTCACTTGCTTGTCGATAGTTCAAGCTAAACATTTCGGAACAACAGATTTTGGTTGTAAGGCTAAGAAATATACATAGTTTTGCAACAAAGCTTCAGTACAATGCTCTTGATCAGAGTACGGTAACGATGCTTAACAACAATGCTCATAAACAATGTTTAACAAAAACTGATTACAAACAATTTGAATCAAGAAGCTTTAGGCAAGATTTCTCATCACAAATTTTTAGAAAGAATATGCGGCAATTTTTTTTAGAAACAAAGTTTATTATGTTTTAAGAAAATGTTTAGAAACAATGAAGTGTTACAATGCCTCAGAGCGTTTAATAATGCTTAGAAACAATGTTGCACCATGTTGCAGTCTGAAACTCTGCTTACTAACCACTTAGACACAAATGTTTAAGCACTTATTGTATAGATAATGTTTGACAGCAAAATGATATTTTTGACAATACCGCTTTTAGCAACAATGTCTTGCAACAATGCTTACGAATAATGATTGGTTACAATTCTCAGAAACTATTTCGAGTAATTGTGCTTGTAATATTTATTTTTGAAAGGTTTATGAAAAATTTTGTATAACAAAATTTGGGTGTAGACAAATTTATCTTTAAAAATGTCGCCAAAATAAAATTGCTTATGAATTGTGCCTCGTTTACATTAAATACAACTAGCAATCCACACACGATCATGGCCTTAACTATGTAACCCAATTTTTCAATTTGGCTGCCTGGATGCTCTGATGTCGATTAACAACTAGTCCTTCAAATTAAGGTTCGACCTGCTTTTACTTCTCGCGCCTGACGCTACTGATTTGAATTTTCCATTAGCTTTAGAATAGTGTTTTATTTACATAATGTGTTCAAGTCGATTCAGTCAAAAGATTTTTACCATTTGAGGTACATCATTATACGTCTCATAGATTTCTATGTCGCGTTTTTTTGCCCTTATTCCGACCTTAGTACAGAACCAAATAAACGGTGTTAGATTTTCCTGTCAGTTTCCTGTTTTTTATCCACCAGTGCACTCTGTAACTGATAGATAAAATTTCTATCTTATAAAGAATTTGGTTTTGCGTGAGAAATTTTTGTGTTCAATAGTTCCGATGAAAGTTATTCTTTCTCGGATTTCCGTCCTTGACGTTTCTGAAGTTATATATATTCTGATAACTTTTTACTTTTTGATTAACAACCATTAATTTTTTAATAGACAGCTAGTGATATTGTCGTAGTCCGTCTTAATTCGCTATATCTTTGATCTCAATGCGGTTGAAAAATTTGTGAAAATAGCTGTCCCTATTTACTCTTGATCTACGAAAATTCATTAACTTAACGGGATCCGGTTTAGGTTTGAAGAAACTCGGAAGAATTATTACCATACTGCACAGTACATAAAGTAATTTTAAGAATTGCGAATTTGCTTTTATTAGTTTTACTAGGTTTTGGGTTGTCTGCAGCTCACTGACTTTTTCTTTGATTTACCATAGAGAAAAAAACTTGCAAAGTTTGGCGGAAGTTATGTTAGTATGATTCAACCAGTATAGTGTAAAGAGGCTTCAGAGGTTCACTTGCAAGACGTAGGAGTGTCTTTTTTTTGTAGATTTTGCAAATATGTAAATCTGACATTGAATGATGAATTGATGCGTCTCTTTCTTCTTTGAATGCTTCATCCCACATGCCTGTGTTTTTGACACACACGATTCACCGTAAGTCTTCTGCAACATTTTGAGTGACTTAGCATACGAAATATCATTTGCAACACAAAACTTAAGGCTTAATTTTTTATTGAAAAAATCGCTGAAATCTTAGTAGTATGAGTAAAAAACCAGCAGAAGACACACTGAGTGACAGATCATGCTTAAATGCAACATGTTAACTGAAGACGGTACTGCCAACATACAGATCAAATAGTATTTTCAACACGTTGTTTTTTTAATAATAAATTCTGGATGCTTATTGAAATAATATTCGAACCATGTTATCAAGATGTGAAGAATTAACATTACCTTTGCATACTTACAACCTACACATATTTATACACATATAGCGCTGATGTTGTCAGGCAGGCTTTGTTGAGCTGCAATATATAAAAGAAGCAAACGCTAGGCATTAGTTTGCAATTATTGAAGTTTTGTGTGTTATGAGTTTAAAAAATCTCCATAAATAATGTGTGTATTATATTGTATTTTTCCACTGAAGATTTTTTAACAGGAATTATGTTTTATCCACTTGATTCCATTTTAACATTCTGCGCATTATAAATCAAAATTCTCATATACCCTAATGCTGATTCGAAATGTAAACACTGTGATTTGAGCTGAATTGCGTGCTTTTTGTTTACATGTGAGTGGGGTTGTGTAAATGTAAAAATTTACGCACACACGCACGGAAAAAGAAGAAAACAAATCATTAATACACAAATTTAACCATGGAAAAATGCGTCGCTATTGTAGTTGAACAAACAAATGCCCCGTAGGAAAGTATGAAATGTTCCAATTTATATCCTGAATTTTTTTTTAGATTTTTTTAAAAGTCTTTTCAATTGCTTTTTAATTATCAACTGCTTCAAAATATTTTATAAAAGGATGAAACACTGTGGAAGTCACTTTAAGTGTTAAAATCACTACTAACTTTATGAATACAAAAAACTGTTAAAGTCTTTTAAACGTCTTTAAAGCCCCTTATCTTGAAACATAGACGGTATACATTTGTTTCGTATTTTTGTAAGGAAACTAAAAGGATGTCAAAACCATATCATCAGAGAAAATAATAAAGTCAATATTTTTTAATAAATTCAAGTTTTTATTCTAAACCATTGAAAATAAATTTCTGAAATTGTAATGCAACTGCTAATTCCTACCTAATACATCAATACACACACACAACATCAAATGTTAATCCCTTACATATGTAACAAAGTGTTGGCAACAAAATCAAGCAAAGATGCCAAGTTTAATGCTGGTTGCGATAACTTCCTTTTACCGCCCCATATGCATTGAAGCTTTCCAAGTTGATAACAAAGAAACAAAAGAGCGAAAAATGTGAAGAAAAACCGAAAAACGCCAGCTGCAGGATTTAAAAGTTTTAATGGCTGAAAAGTGTCTTTGTATATATGCGTATGTATCTTTGTGTTCACACACACATACATATATGCATACATAATATGCCTGCGCGTGTCTTTGGCATGCGATTCTGCAGAAACTTTTGAATAAGCCAAGATTATACTTATAAGCAGAGGAAATCCAATTCAAGTAGTAAGCGTTGTGAAAGCGAACTTGAATTTAAAAGCTTTGGTGGTTAATAATTTTACGTTCAAATGAAATAACAAAAAAGAAAAGTTTTTTTTTTACCAAATTTTGTGTACAATTCTTGTTGTTGCGTGTGATAAGGACTCAGGGCCATAGCATGTAACAGAAACAGCAACAATAATAAATTTTAACACTTTGACATAAATGTCAATATTTTTTTTTTTTTTTTTTTTTTTTTTGAGGACGACAGCAAAGTGAACATAAAAAGATTTATGTTGCTGAAGGGCGTGATTTTGTGTTAACAAGTGTGAAAAAAATCGAATTAAAAGGAAAAACATTTTCAATTTTGAACAACGAAAGGATTTTGTTTACAAAAATTTGAAGTGTCTCAAGTGATAGCTTTAGATATTACACTTAAGAATTTCTGGGCAATCTAAATTTCAGAGATTATGAGTTTTTGAACTTCTGATTTAAGAGGTAAATTTATATATTCCTAATAAGTATTTTATTACTTAAATTAATTAGGTTTCACGCTCGCATCGGTATTTTTCCATGCCGCTTCACCTGTGTCACATTACACAGTCAAATAAAATGGTTTTAATGAATGTTGCTGAAAATTTTTGCAAGTATGAGTGCTCCAGAATCTGGTGCTTTATAGTTTTGTTAACCCGTTCAAATGATGTTGCTTCTCGGAAGATATCATAAAGTTTTCCAAAAACTTTTTGTCATTATTGCCGAGATTTAGGGCAGCTCTATACCACTACAAACTATTGTATGAAGTAAGTTTTTTTCCATTTTAAAAATCTGACGAATCATGCG
Organism: Tricholauxania praeusta; assembly: GCA_949775025.1. NCBI lineage: Eukaryota > Metazoa > Arthropoda > Insecta > Diptera > Lauxaniidae > Tricholauxania > Tricholauxania praeusta. Next base: position 29,163,401 of record OX459028.1, read on the forward strand.
TGGGTTAGGTTATCTGTAACACTTTGACCAAAGAATTCCTTGCTCCCGCTCAATAGTTCAAAAAGAAGTCTGTCCACATATCTAACATCTTCAATGTCTCAAACTGAAATTGACGATTTCAGTTAAAATTCCTGCTAACAAAGCCGGAAACGGAAGGTCTTAAGTATTTTAAGCCCAAGAAATTATTACGGAATACAAAATAATATAGTTTTTTTCAAAAAATGGAAGGAATTCGAACAATTAAATTATAATATAAAGCAAAAATCGACAAAAATAGCTAGCGGCTCGAACTATGTTCTTTGAAAACATATTTTGAAAAAATTTTAAAAATTTAAAAAAAATATTTTTAGGTACAACCAGCCTAACATTATTTTAAAAATCACAAAGGAATATGTCACTAATTTTTTATATCTCTTAAACTTGTTTTTTTTTCACCCTTATGGTCTTTTAGCTAGAGTGCCGGTTAATATATAAGTATATGGGCGTTTCCATAGATACCGTTCGACCGTCGAACACATTTAAAGTAAAAAAAACCGAATTTTATTTTGAAAGTAGGTTTAACTTATAGCTCCTAATTAGCTTTGTAATTGGTGCTAAGTTTGAATTTGGGCAATTTTTCGTTTTCAAGATAATTGCAAAAAACCAAGGTGTCGCACGTGACAAAAATTTCCGTTTTCGTGGAAATGTCCATTTGGCTTTATCATCGTTTGTATTGAAACGCAATGTAGTTCACATTTAGTCGAATTAAAAAAGCAAATTTTAATGAAAAAGGTGAAAAAAAAATTATATTAAATTATTTTATCGCGTCTGCCTCTAATATATTGATGTTGGTGCATGGTATAGATAACGAAAACATAAAAGGCAGACGTTTACACTGCTGTATTTTTAAGAATGGCAATTATTAATATGTAAAAAAAATCTGTATTAAATAATAAATCGTTTTTTTCCAGAGTTTCGCTGTTTTGAGTATTGCTCCTAGATGCTGAAAATGCAAGAGGCAGACTTTTCGGTTTCCATATTTTCAAAATATATGGGGTTGTATATGTCAAAATCGTCAACTTTGATCAAATCCGTATATTAATTTAGGGATATCAGATTTTCTCGAATATATTTAAGTATTAAGTTGAAAAGCATAACCTTTTCGCTTCGAAACGCACTTTGAATTATATTGATTTCACTTTTTTCTCTTTGATGTATAGCAAATTTCAATTATCCTGCCATTGGAAGATGTGTAGATCTGAAAATAGGCTGACTATTTTGAGGCCCTTTCCCACATCATGAAGTTTAATAACTTTTCAATTAATAGCAGTTTTTTCATTGGAAATAATTTTTTTAAATCTTTTCTTGCATTTAGCCAACCTAGTACCTCAGCGTTTTGCAGTCAAACTAGCTGTGCACATGAATTTACCTCAACAGCGCTGCTAATTCAAAGCGTACATGTTTTTTTTTTTTTGCTTCACAGCTTTCTTTAACCACTCCCACATTGTTCCCACACACTACAATGTTTACTCCGCTTGAAATTTTTTTCTTCAACCGCGTGCCTTGCGAAACAGCTTAGCAGCAACTTTTTGCGTAAAATCAATTTTAATTTAAAAACTCTGAAAAAAAAAAAACAACAACTGAACGCATAATTTTTATCTGCTTATTCAAATTCACAACAATTTTTTTTTTTTTTTATAAAATTTAATTTTTTCCCTTTTTTTATTTGCAGTACGAGTGCAAAGTTCAAAACTTGAAAAAGCGTAAAGTTACAATCAACGTGTCGGTGAATGGTGTACGCGTGGTACTCAAGAAGCGTCGCAGAAAAGTAAGTGTTGTTGCTAAAGTTGGAAAATATTTCACATTTAAATTTGTAAAAAATTAATGTGCTTAAATTTTTATTTATTTTTTAACATTTTTCCATTTAATTTATTTTTTGCAGAAAAAGAATTGGACCAGCGACCCTGAGGAAGTGGAGCTACTTAATCATCCTATATATCGAATATTTTATGTGTCACATGACAGCAGCGATCTCAAGATATTTAGTTATATTGCACGAGATGCTAGCACCGACACATTCAAATGTTCTGTCTTCAAGAGTCACAAAAAGGTGAGTTTTCCAAACAAATTTTCAGAAGTTTGAAAGCGAATATTCTGTAGTTATTACTTAACATAAAATGGTGTTTATTTGTAAGGTGAAAAATTTTACTGTCAATTCTGCTTTTTTTAGATTAGAGAAATAAATTTTCAAAAAATTAATATGAGTATTCATCTAAGCGCGCAAAACCCTCGCAAGCTATGCAAGTTGTGCAGTTTTGCGCCGTCAACTTGCGCTGGTAATTTGTGCAACTGTTGTCACTCTCTTTTCCCATACGGTTCTCTCACAGAAAAATGACATGCTCATCAACTGCCACAAATTGCACGAAATATTCGAAGGAGCGTTCGTAAAACACATCGCGCAAAGTTGCCTATTTGCACAAATGGGAAACTTAAGCGTTTAGACGAATACCACTAATGTTTAATGGCTGTCTTTAAAGCTCAAAAGTTCATACAAAAAACAAATTTTTGCTCAGTAATTTTCTTGTTACTTCCACATTTTGGTCCGTAAAATGATACAAATGAATCCAAAAAATCATTAAAAATGATGCGATGACTCGTAGTGTTTCAAATACAATCCCGAAACCAAGCTTCAAAGTGCTCTTTCGAAGGTGCCAATTTTACCGAAAGCAAAAAATTTGCGAAAAAAATTTTAATATTTTACGATTCTGAAAGAATTGTTAGTCGGGAGTTCGTTCCGTATGGTCAGACGGTCAGTGGTGAGTTGGACATTATGGAACGATTGTGAAAGAGAATCTTACGACTATGAGCAGACTCGAGAGTCATGCAATTGATATATATTGCAACTCCACTCAAGTCCGTCACTGTTTGTGTGTTTTGGCCAGAAACAAGTTCATATTGTCCGCTATTATCTGATCTGTCACCCGGCTACTATTTCCTGTTCATCAAGATGAAAGAAACGATTTACGAACCATTAAAATGGCTGTGGCGATCGTAGACAATACATCTCCGAAAATAGTGGGTCGATTTCCATAAGACTCTTACAGAAAATAGCTGATTGGCCACTACATGAACATCGGTCATAGAAAAACAGATTTCGTTATCATTAACGACGTGAAAAATTCCATCTGGTGATTAAATCGGAATACGACTCAGTCGATTTTTTGAAAATTTTTGGACTTTCTTAATTTTTTTTTTTTTTTGGCGTTTTTTAAAATTTTTAACATCATCATCCTGATTTTTTCTACATCAACCGAATGGAATAATGAGAAAAGTTTGGATGTGGATCCTAGTCATCACTAGGAGTATTTAAGAACTGAACGTAGAATGATTTCAAGCAAATCGGGTGCATTAATAATTAATAATATGCGAATTCAGAAGCATACAATTTTTAATATAGAGAGCAATCTAGATCTCGGATATAAATCAGTTTGTCTTTTATTTACTGTGATAAATAAAGAGCTTTATTCTTTCGTTTGTACTCAATTTTAGTAAAACTTTTAACGCAAAAATTTCTGATGATAATTAAGCGAGTATTTAATTGATTTCATCATATTACGAAATAATTGTTCAAGTACATTTTGACACAATTCTGTACACTTTCGTACTCGATGCCATATGTAAATAAATGAACTGTAGAATATCACTCAAACAAAACAATGGTAATCTTAAAGACATGAAGTCAAATTGGCTAAGTGCCCTTTCTTCGAAAATAATCTAAGTAAACTAATTAGCAAAGTCCATTAGTGAATGTAAAAAGAATATTCTATGTCAAAACGAGATATATAACAACTCATAATCCATATCCAATCCATATCAGCTAGACTTTGAGACAAATTTTACAACATAATTAGAAACAAGATTCTGTAAATTACATCATTTACTAATTAAAGTGTCAAACTGAAAAAAGTAATTACACTGCATACAATTTAATTAACTCTCAAGATGGCCTTCAAAACCAACAAGACCGACACTTATCTTATTTAATTACTATACATTAATTTCAACACTTGCATAGTAGTATTGATTCTTTTTTATATTTCAAAATTTCTCATTTACTTTAAGTAAAAATTATATACATAAAATTTGGATTTTCATTTTGTTGCTAATTTTTTCGGATTTTGGCAAAAATCCAGTTAAACAAATGAGACACAAAATCAACCTAATGAATTGTAAAGTGTTGCGTTAGCAGTGCTGGGTAGGAATCATTTTTGATAAAATCAAATTTTTTTCCTTGCTAAGAATAAAATGTATTCGGAATTGACATTTTTAATAACATGAACTGATTTCATTCCATTGATCAAAATTTGAATTTATAAAACTTTGATAAAAAGTTGTCTGTTAAACGAATGCTATAACTTAAATTGCCGGAAAATTGAATTTGTATCATTTTTATCGACTTATTTGACAGCGATTTTTTTTTCATGGGTGTAATGTATAAAAAAAATTGAATATCTTTCAATAAAAACAAAATTAATTGTTTCAAATTAGTTTCCAATTTCATACTTTTAAACAACTCTTCATCTTGTCAAAAGTTTTTGAAATGTAATTTTTTGATGACTTTGTATTTGGCAAACTTTTTTCTGGGAATTAAATATTTTTTCCTGCTAATTTTTGGAGGAATTCAGAAAAAAGTACGTTCGACTTTCAATTATATTTCAAATCTAAATTCCATTCATTCGTGAAAAGTCATCACCCATTGAAATCAAAAAAATATTCATTCCTACCGAGGTTTGCTTGGTTGTTCACCACTGGTGTCCACGGTGCACAGTTGTGTGACCGAAAAACAAAAATTAAAAAATTTTATTACGATCCAAAACTAAAAACTGCATAAAATACCCATAGCAGATAAAATCTCTGTCTCGCACTAATTTTGTTTATCTTGATGCATGAATGGTCTGCACGTTTGGTGCATTTACCATTTATTTCCTAAATACACGGGATAAACGCATGAATATGCGCTGTGATAAACAAAATTATTTTGTATTTCAAATTATGTCGAATAAGTAGGTACATGGAAAAATTTTTTTGTTTTGAATTTATTTTTTGAAATTTAAGTTCTTAATTAACTGTCTAAGCTATAGCAAGGGATAAATATTTTGTGTGTACAAAAAAAAAAATTGGGCAAAAATTAAAATATAAGTTGTCATTGGTTGAAGTTTGTTGGTTGTACTACAAATAATCGTCCAAATTTTTTCGTGCACACGTAATTGCCAGCAAAGCAGTTGACTGAAAAACTTTTTTCATAAATAGTCTGTATGAAAATTAATCTGTATTGATGATAACCAATGCAGTTGTGCACGAAATAACTTAGACATTAAGACATATTCTGAAAATAAAAGATTTCTGCTGCAACTGACTAAGAACTTCGTACAGAATAATTTATGCACATTTTTTGACCACATAGATTTTTGTTGAAAAGCGAAATAACTTTTATTTTAACACATTTACTCAGTCAATAATGTAGCGAAATCTGACATAAGAAGAGCCATTCTTTCAGCGCGTGCACAAAAATATTGGGACGCTTAACAAAAACATCTAGACTCGTTTTTATATTGGAGCACACTTGGTTAGACTTTAAGGCCTTCGAATTTTTTGTCTTTGGACAATACCTCACATAAATATTTTAAATTAAAAATATTACTATTTTTCTCAATGCATAGCTATATACACTTCAACTAATTATTTATTGCAGTAGGTGCAAGCTGCTGTTTTGCATCGCATGTACTCGAAATATTATTGGCGATATTTGCAATTTTGTAAATATGAATTGCATGTGTTTGTGCTGTAACAGACAAAAGTAATTGCGAACTTCCAAAATGTGCAACGAACAGAATCAGATGGTACTGTACGAATTTAGATTAATGTTGTATAATCACAACAAAAACAACTACAGCAGTAAAAATAACAAATTTGATGAGTAATTAATATAAGAAATTGTGCGGTTTATTATTGCTATTAAACTAAAAATATCAGATACTACTTGCTGGATTAGCTTAAAAATAATAAAGGAAATTACTAGGCATGTAATTGATAGCATTGATGCTCAGCAAAGTATTGCGTATTACGGTTTAGAGCAAAATTAGATAAAAGCGAATGTTCCGCTTGAAAACTAATTAAAAATATCACTTTTGATGGCACCAATTAAATGATGTACTTATTAAAGTTGATGGTATGCGCTCTGTAGTATCATCATCTTGCCAAAAAAAAAACTCATTTTAATAAGATTTTTTGCTGATGGGGCATCTCATAGAAATCTCACCAAATGCCGTAAATTTTTAACTGACCTATTTTTCTCCCAACGAGAGTTGCAAAAGTTGAAATCTCAGTTATTGAAAATTGTGTCCTTCGTTGACTTTTCAAGTCCACCAAATTATTTCGTTGCTATAAAAGATGTTCTTTAATTTTCACTGAAAATATCACAATGTTACTTTATTGATTGTAACCAAAGATCTAAAAAAATCAATGGAATAATTAACTAATCTTTGTCCTATTTCGAATAAATTATGCCATATTTGAAAATATGTATTAGGAGCTTGCTAAATCTTACACTTCTAATAACCTAATTCAGTTATCTATGGCATCATAGTTAAGCCTTAAAGCATGAAAGTATCGACTATTTGGCTTTGATATAGGCCCATTGTTGCTCATTGGTCCCTATCAGCGTTGTTGATCTGTAATTTTCCATCAAAGAAAAAAGTTCGCGACATAAAGCCTTCAGTAATAAGCATTTATCAATGTTAGGCATTTCATTGATATAATTCACATGGTTCAATGTCTCTTGGCTTGGAAGCGATGCTTTTTAAGCAAAGAATATCAGCTCATTTAGTTAAATTATTTAATTTTATTATTATTATTATTATTATAGAGGTTTTATTATTAAATGATATTCATATTTCATTCATTAACACAATAACATATATCAATACAATCATTTAATAATATCTATATTCTATAGTTTAGGAAAACTAGAGGCGAATACAGATTGAACTATATAAACTTAAAAATACATTTATAACTAATTGAAATTGGATTGTGGGGTCAAATCAAAATTCGCAAATTAAAAATTTTCATAATATAAGTTTAAAAAGAGAGAGAGAGAAAAAAAAAAAAAAAAAAAAAAAAAAAAAAAAAAAAAAAAAAAAAGTATGTAATTATTATTATAGTATATTCTATATTTTATTCATTATAATTTTTTTCAGATTATTAAGTTATTAAGTTAGATATTATTAACGTTTAGAATGCAAAAGTATTTACAAGAAGTTAGTTTTGAACAGAAAGAAATGAATTAACTTCGTTATAGCCATTAGTAAAAAGCCAAGACCTAATCCTGTCGAGGAAAACATTAGAATTACGGAGGCATCTTATACTATCTGGAAGACTATTAAAAACTCTCGGAGCTACTGCTGCATAGAAATTAAAATAAAGTTGCGATGAATGTGATGGTATTACTGTTAGGTTTTGGTTATTAGTTCGTAAGTTATAATTAGTGTAACATCTATTTACGAGGTAACCACTATTATTAAAAAATGCTTTCAAAACTTTATAAAAGTATAAATGTTTGAGGGGTAATATTTTTAGGTTTCTAAATAACACCAAGCTGCTTTCTCTACGATTACTTTTACAAATAATACGCACAATGTGCTTCTGAATAATCAGTAATGGGTTTATCTTATTTTTGTGTGTACCACCCCAACAAACTATACCATATTCTATCTTAGAATGAAAAAGGCCATGATAAAGACACGTAAGCAGTTTAATTGAACAAAATTGCTTCAAAAAATATATTTGCCTTACAACAGCCAGCGCATAAGATTTTAGTGCATTGGTATGATCTATCCAGCTTAACTTCCAATCTAATAAAATGCCAAGATATTTGAAAGTTTTTACGCAATCAATACGAAAACATTTGCCAGAACATTGCTTAGAGTTATCAAAAGAAACAATTTTAGTTGATGAGTTGCAATCACTATTACCAAGTGGAAATTTATCGCAATGTGTGTGATGAAAAATAAAATTATTAATGTATAAATCATTTCCTGCTGCATTAAATATCATGATTTTAGTTTTTTCACTTAATACCAGCTTATGGTAGGCAAACCAATGTCTTAATGAACACAAATCATTATTGATATCAGCTACAAGGTCGAGTACGGAATTGCAAGAAAAAGTACAAGCCATATCGTCTGCAAAAGCTACAACTTTACTAGTTAATTTCAGTGAAAAAATCGAGTTAATAAAAACTAAGAAAAGGATCGGACCCAACACTGATCCTTGCGGGACGCCTATGTCTATATTTGTATAAGAGCTATAGTTATTTAAAATTTTAACTCTTTGGACCCTGTCTGTTAGGTATGAGGTTAACCATTTGTGAGTAGATCCTCTAACACCACATTTGTATAGTTTATCAAGAAGTATCTTGTGGTCGACGGTGTCGAAAGCCTTCGTTATGTCAATAAAAAGTGCTCCAGAAATTTTTTTACTATTGAGACTACTATAAATATTATTACAGAACTCTAAAAGTGCATTTTCTGTTGATAGTTGTTCTCGAAACCCGAATTGACAATCACTAAGAAATTTTGTTTTGTTAAAAAAGCACAGAAGTCTCTTTTTCATCACTTTTTCATAAATTTTTGAAAACACAGGAAGCAACGAAATGGGCCTGTAGTTATTTAACATAGTTTTGTCTCCTTTTTTGAAAAGGGGAATTACTTCAGCTTTTTTAAGACTGCTTGGAAAAATACCAGCTTCAACACTTTTATTTACAAGGTGACATAGGACGTCAGAAATATTCAGAGCAATTTTTTTTATAAAAATATTTGTAAAACCATCTGCAGTTCTAACATAAGAATTTTTAAGCGACATTACAATTTTAAATATCTCAAAAGACGTAACAGGTTCAAAGAACAAACTTGAGCTGTAGGCCTCCTCTTGCAATAAGCAATTACAAATTTCAGGTGAAATACTATTATCAGATACTACATTATTACCTGCATCTGCAAAAAAACAATTGAAAATATTAGATTTTTCTACCGGATTAGAGATCAATTTACCATTGAAGTTTATTTTAGACGTTTTGTCATTTTTATTCGTTCTATTCAGTAAATTATTAACCAATCCCCATTCCTTTTTTCCGTTCCCTTTAATTTTGTTGAATTCATTTATATAAAAACTATTTTTAGCGATTGTGGTTTCTGAACGAATTTCTTTACAAATATTCCTATATTGTTCCTTTAGATTTAGTTTATTTGGATGGTTTTTCAGTAGCTTGAACATTTTATTTTTCTTCTTTATTTTTTTAAGTAGCTCTGTAGTAATCCAAGGCTTTAACCTTTTGGAGTAAGACCATTTTTTCTTAATAATTTTTGTACACACACACGTGTGGCGCAACAAAGTTTCAACAAATATGTCATAGGCTTTAGAAGGATCAGGCTCAATAAAAACATTGTCCCAAAACTCATAACTGAGGACACCATTCAAACTTTCGAAGTCCACGAAATTGTGTTCAGCCGTAACAGCAGTGCGCTGTGTCATAATTTTATCACCAAGACATAAAGAAGTTAAGCAATGGTCTGAGATTTGAAGATCTGACACTGCACTACTTAAACATATTTTGCTTGGTTGTTTAAGTCTTACAAAAATATGATCAATGCACGTACCAGAAGAGATACGTGTTGGCTGTTGTATGCAAGATTCAAAACCGTAAGATGCAAGCAAAATTAAATAGTTATCTGAAAAATTTGACTCTTGCAGTATATTTAGATTAATATCGCCTAATATAACAATGTTGTCAGATTTGTTAATTTCTATTAAACTTTTCAGATCATTAAGAAAGATATCCTGCTTTTCAGTTGTGTGCAATTTTATAAATGGCCGCTCAAAAAAGCTAAAAAAAAAACTAAGGACTGTCCCAGAAAAAACTTGCACTTTGTTTTTTAGTTATAAAAAAATACCCAGCAATTTTTTTGGTTTTTTTATCTTTTTATTAATAATGGCTAGTGTTCAGAATATAAATATCTAAAAACTAATTAACAATTTTGTTTTTTCTATAAAAATTTCTTACTTTTTTCTTAAGGCCCTTCATTAAATTTTGCACAGTTGTTTCATCGACAGTACGGTACGATCTTTTCCACTTAAGTCTGAAGTCTTGAAAATTTTTTGCAGTCCTGCCACTCTTTCGAAGATCTCTTTTCATTAGAGCCCAATATCTTTCAATTGGGCGAAGCTCTGGGCAGTTAGGCGGATTTGCTATTTTTGGTACAAAATTGATCTTTTTACTTGCATACCATTCCACCGTAGCTTTAGAGTAATGAGAGGTTGCTAAATCTGGCCAGAATATCATGGTACCCTCATGTGCACGAATAAATGGTAGAAGACGTTTTTCGAGGCACTCGTCTATATAAACTTTGGAATTGATTGTGCCTTGCGTAACAAAGAAGCTGCTTCTGAGGCCACAGGTGCATATGGCCTGCCAAACCATATATTGCTTCGGAAATTTCGAAATTTTTTTTTCTTTGAATTTACTAGGCACATTCACCTTCTTCGGTGATGTATAATATTCGTGCCCAGGTAGCTGCTTAAAGTATGCTTTAACGTACGTTTCGTCATCCATAACACAGCAGTCAAATTTAGTCAGGTACCTTTCATACAATTTTCGGGCTCGCATCTGAGCAACCAACTGCTTTTCATCAGAATGGTCTGGTACTTTTTGAACTCTATATGTCTTCAGCCTACTTTTTTCCTTTATCCTTTGCACAGTAGATTTTGATGTACCTGCTCTATCCGCCAAATCTCGCACTGAGGTGTTGGGATTCTGCTTAGAAAGGCGCTTCACCTTCGCCGCTACCTTTGGGTTAGAAAATTCTGGTTTTCTGCCTGAACCCTTTTTTCGTGAAACAGGTGGACCCTTCTTATAATTAGAAATAACCGTTTTGACCGTTCTTTCTGATGCACCAACTATTTTTGCTATAGCTGAATATTTTAACCCTGGATTTTGCAGGTATGTGAACAAAATCAATTCGCGGACTTTTTCTTGCTTGCTAGACATCTTTGTCGTTAGAAGTGCTATCTTCAAGTGTTATACATCATATCAAACGTCACTTTATACGGAATAAATATTTTGTCCTTTTAGACCTTTAAGATTATCAGGTAGAGTATAATCTTAAAAAATAAAAGTGCAAGTTTTTTCTGGGACAGTCCTTACAGTACAACATATCGTATGAGTAACATTTTATTACTTAACATAATTTTTTTCTTTTAAAGTGTAGTGGAAAGTGAAATATGGCGCATATGAGACAATTTTATTAAAATACTGCATTAAAAATTATAAATAAAATTCAAAAAATAATTTTTATTTGTTTTTAAATTGTTTCAAAATTCCAAACTCTCACAACTCAGTCGCGTTGCCATTTCAGAGGCCAGCATTAATGACATTTTTATTAATTTCTCAATGCTCTGCAATTATGCTTACTTTTATTTATGGCCGTTAAAAACTAGCGAGATTAAATCATATAAAATATTAAAAGTATCATGTCGTATGAGTAACATTAAATCATAAAATGAGTTCTTACTATAAAAGTGCACTTCTATGGAGGGTGTTTCGAAACACCTTGTTTTTGTTAACATATATAACACAAGTCTGCAGTACAAAGCCATATAATAAAGCTTAAAAAGTGTTTCACAATTTTTTGGCTGTTTTAATGCACACTGTTGAAATTAAATTTTGATGCTTTTTCCATTATATGCATTAAATAAACTTTTATTAAATTTGTAATGCTGTGTAATAATTTGAAATTCAATGAAAGGCCGCATGAAATAAAAACGACGCGTGCATAGTTTTTTTTCAGTCAACGAGTCGTATGAGTGACTTTTAGTTAAATGTTACATTTTTTACAGAACTTAAGTTGCTAACAGCTCCGCTTCGATGCTGTCTACATGAAAAACATTAAATAATTTTAAATTAATTATAAATGCACTTCGATAATGTAAAATTTTAAGAATGGCCGCTAAAAATAAAATGAAATTCCTTTCAAATTTTACAAAATCATATTACAGCCATGTTGATACAATTAATTTTATGTCTGCCAAATTCAATGGAAACACATGTGTAACATTTTGCATTCAATTGTTTAACATTTTCTTAATTATTTCCAAAAATCTGTTTCATATTTTGGGATTTTAAAATTATTTTCGGAAATTCAACGCTATTTATAATATTTTTTCAATTAAATAAAATTTTACCTGTTTAACATTTCGCGGCCATAGCTCATTCGCATAAAATCATCTGGTATTTGTAAACTTATTTGATTTCTGTAGCAAATTTTTCTACAAATAAACGTGTTTTGCAAATGAGAAATCGGAAAAATCTGCTAAAATTAGAAATAAAATATAGAAAGCAACGAGAAAAAAAATTAAAAATAATAAATAAGCCACAAGACAAAACACGCGTTAAACTGAAAATGATTAATATGCTTTTATGGACTCTAACGATATCTTTCACACATGCGAGCGCGAGTATCTTTTGCTTTTACAACAATTGCGCGTTTTCCAAATGCACAGTTTTCGAAGTGTTTGGCTCTTCTGAAACATTGATGATTTACCTCAAAAATTAAAAAAAAAAAAACTCTTAAATAATAAAAATACATACACAACTTATGTTTACTTCCGTAATACCGGCGGCGTAAAAACTCTTTCAAATGACGTCATAACCGCAGGCAATTAGTAAATCTACAATACAATAATATTAATTTAAAAGCAACAACTTGTTTGCTGAGATTAAAACAAAAAAACAATTAAATAATAAATATTTAGTTTTTTCACGTAAGAATTAAAAAATTAATACAAAATAATATAAAGAAACAATTTAGCGAATTTTAATAAATAAATAATAAGGAGGAGTTTAGTTAGACGATAATTCAAATTCTACGAAAATTCAATTGTCTATGTCATTAAATGGAGAAATTCGAGGAAAACCATTTACATTGCAGCTGTTACACTGAGCGATCGCCTAAAAATGTTGACTACTTGAGAGTTCTGTTGGCGCACCACGCTCACAAGTTGCAGTAAATGAGCAAGTGTTTTATTTGACTACAGAAAAAGCTTTTAGTTTTTCCAAAGCATAGGGTATTTGTGGCTAAAAGTGGCCAATGCTGTTTGAAAGCAGCCTTATTGCGCAGAAAATTATCCTTATAATGGGACACATTTATACTGTGGAGATATTTAAAAATCAACAAAATTTTGGCGAAATCTTGATTATATTACTGCTTTTAAAAATAATTAATTTTTGGTATAACATGTCGTATGAGCAACTTATTTTTATTGGTCTGCATTTTATGAGTTTTACAATTAAGCATTTAACAAATCATCACAGATAATACCTAGGACTTAAAAAAGGTACATATTTGTTTAATTTTTTTCCGAAATTGAGAAAATATCATTTTGATTAAACCTCATCATTTGAAAATCGCTTACAAAATTACAAATCTATGAGTTTTTATAAGCAGGCGCTATAAAAAAAAATTCCGAAAATTTTGCTTTTTTATTCAAAGAATAAAAGCATATTATCCAAAGATGTACTAGCATAGATTATTTCTTAAAATTTAGCATAAGATGCTAATGATCTCGCTTAGCATATAATTTGATATTAATTGTATTGTGATTGTATTGGCATTATTCCATCCATTTCAAAAAATCTTAAGAATTTTCTTTACGCCAGAATCAGATCATATGCAAGAACGATTCGAATTAGCAATACAAATGACCTTAAGTCTTTACCATTGACAGCGATAGAAATCATTATTTAATACAGGTTTTTTCTTCCAAAAAATGGTACATTAACCCACATTCACCTTCTCAAATGCTAGCCAAAAGTACGGAGAACTTTCTAACTTGCGGCAAGAGAGCATTTACTTTTTCGCTTTTCGTTTGTTGCTCTGCTAATCCGCTGATCATTTTCTGCCCCTTGTGGAGCAGCAGATACAGAATCCAAAACATTGGCTACAGTATTTTTGCAGCAATGAAAACGTTCAGTGCGTAACGAAGCGTTTGCTGTGAAAGACGCGTTATACGGCAAAAGAAAATCAGTGAAAATAGAAAGAAAAACTTAAATCAAAATAAAATGATTGTTGAAAATTAAAAAAAAAATATTTATATAAAAAAAAATATTTTCAGTGTTAAAAAAAATACATATTAAAAAATGTACCACACAGTGACATAAATTCAAAAGTATGAAACTATTTATTAAAACAAATGAAAAAATAATTATTTCTAAGAAAACAAAATTATGTCAAAGTGCTTAATGAATTCTCGGAAAAATTTTTGTGATAAATGCAAAACAATTAAAATTAAAACAAACACAATTCAAAGAATTTAAAACAAAATATATCAACACTTGAAAAAGAAAAAACAAAAATTCATAAATTTCGTGGAAAGTTTCTAAATGAAAAATTTTTATTTAAATTATAAATAATTATTGTTTACTTCACCAAAGAAATATGAGTTTTAAATACATGCAAAATTAATTAAACGAAACCAAAGGAAAAAAAAAATTCAAAATATAATAGAAATAACTTAAGAAAATTAAATCAACGAAATGTCAAACGTAAAGATTTAAAAATAAAAAAAAAAAATAAAAAAAAATATTTGAAAAAAAAAATTTTTGCTAATCCGTCATTGGCAAACAACTGCGAAGATTCTGTGCCGCATTACCGTACAAAAATCATAACAACAATTTGGAAATTCATTTAAGAGAACTTGATTTTTTTATTTAATTTTATTTATTTATTTATTTCTTTTTGTTTTTTTTTTGCAAAACAAGCTAAATTAAAAATCCATTTTTTGACATTCTTTTGTTGACGCCATAGACGTTTGACCACCATCATTATTGGCCCGTATGTGAACACATACAAGCGCGCGCATACACACACACACGCAGACTATGACAAAGAAAATCATTAATTTTCACTTAAGGATTACAAAAACAACATTTTAAGTAGCAGCGTGATGCTATCAAAAACAAGAAGAAAAAAATACAAAATTAAAGTGAAATGTCTTTTACTTAAAACCTA
This sequence comes from Tricholauxania praeusta, assembly GCA_949775025.1. NCBI lineage: Eukaryota > Metazoa > Arthropoda > Insecta > Diptera > Lauxaniidae > Tricholauxania > Tricholauxania praeusta. Next base: position 29,178,502 of record OX459028.1, read on the forward strand.
AGAAATGAAAATTCAAAAAAAAAAATTTAACCACAAATACAACAACAAGAAAAACAACAATGAAATACCAAAACTACACGCGCCTTTCCAATTTATTTTGTTTTAACCGAAATTGTGGCAGTTGCCGAAAAGTGTTAAGGTTTTACCGTCACTCTTGAAATTTTTGTCTGACTTATGGAATTAGCGTGCACATGCTGTTGGTATTGAATAACAACATTTTTGAAATAATTAAAAGACATAATAAATATAAATTTTAGTATTGAGAAAAATGTTTCATACATACATACGTATGTATTTCATAGTAATATATTTCAATCGTATTCACTGATATAATTGGGTTATAACTTGAAGTCAAAGCACACAGCTCTTGATACAGCTTATAGTCTTGATATTATTTTCAAAAATATTTTCTATTCTTCTGATGCTAAATTAAGTTTGTCCTTAAAATTGTATGTACGTATAACACATGTTTTGCTAAAAAAGCTTCCATTCAAATTCATAAAAATTTCAGTAAGACTTTTAAAAATCATATCTTTGTTTTTGATCCTGAATTTATCGCTTTTCTATTAAAAATAGAACATTTTTTTTATACATATCTAAAACAATTAGATAACTCACAACGAAATTTTTTTTTTATAAAATAAGCTTAAGTTTTCATTCTATGCTTGGCGCATTTATTTCATTATCCTTATGGTGTTTATAATTTCTTCGAATTCAGGACTAAATCTTCGCTAAGTTTCATTGTTCATTAGAGTGTCTTATGAAAAACAACTTTGCGGTTTCTTTAAAATCAGAATCATACTTTATATGACCCAAAACATATACAATCGTGGTCAATGTGTCCTATATATTTTCAATACTGACCACTCAAACATTAAAAAAATATTATTTATAATTTTTAAATAACTATTTTACAAAAAAAAAAAATAAAATAATAATTTGTTGACCCCTTCACCCCCCTCTCCCACTTCAGCTCTTGAAATAACTATAATTCTTTAAAAAAAAATATATAAAGGGCATTCCTGTAAACGCAAATTCCTCAAAAACTGTAAAAATTTCGTAAACTGAGAAGTTTTTGAGCCTGGAAAAGATTTACATGGAGCAAAGTTTACGCACGTTTCGAAAATTTTGAAACCAGTTTGATTATTTTTTTTTTTAAATTTGCACATTCAGAATTTTTGTATTTTGTTATTGTCTTATTTTTGTTTTATTATTCACTTAAATTCTCTATCTATTTTGATACATTTTATTTTTTTTTTTTTGGTGAGTTACATTTTTTCATGGCTGCGGTATCACTGATGAAGCTGTCAAATTGCGCGTGCTCATTTCTTTTTACGTTTACAAGGTGACAAGATAAGGATTTTCCCGTAAACAAATAGAGTTTTCGCATTTGAGAAATTTTACTCCACTCTTCTTTTATGCAATCGACCAATGCTGTTTGTTTGAATAAAACTGTCTGCCTACCTTATTTGTCAATATTTACCACAAATCCTCGATCGAAAATAGATCTTAATATTTAAGAATAAATAAGGTGCTCAATTTTTTCTGATCACGACATATGTGTATGTATATAAATTTCAAAACTTTTTGTATATGTCAATAGAAGGCATCTTTCTAAATTCTTACAATAAGTAAGTACAGCTGAGTAACAGAAAAAAAAATTATATCTGATCTCTTAGTGTTTCCTTTTATCAAAGATTGGTATAGTACTTTGAGAAGGATACCCAATTACTAGAGTTGAGCAATTTTTGCCAGGTTCTTCTGTTTTGCTAAGAAAAGTTTTCTAGTTAATGCTCGCTTATATCCATCTTAAAAGTTTCAAGCCAAATCACTTGCGTTTGCCAGATATCCACTAGTGTTTTCTCCATATGGTTTTTGCCATTTTGGCATGATGTATTCGTACCACTTTAGTTTTTTTTCTCTTAGATTTTTCACAATAAGGGCAACTTTCACTTTGATATAATCTTTTTGATATGGTCATTTGATTATGTTTGGCTTGTGCAGCACATCACGTTGCTTAACATAATATCACCGATTTCGTACACATCCTGTAGATCTTTCCCATCAACCATATTGATATTTACGAGTCACATAGAACATCTGTTTTCTGACGTTTATTCTCATGCCATTTCAGATAGAGACTTTTTGCATCTTTAATTGAGATGTCGTCTGCGTATAGGATATACCAAAGGATCTGTGTCAGTGATTGCATTTTTGGTACATTTTTGCTTTTTTCCAGTGAAAAATATATTTCAGTATATTTGACAAATTTGTAGTACGATCGGTACAATAGACTATCAGTATATTTGGCAAATTTTCACTACTTTCTTTTTTAATTAAACTTTGCTAAAGTGTCTGCGTAAATATGCGTACAAAAAATATTTAATTTTGTTTGTGTAGTTTAGAAAATTTTTGTTAATTTTAGTAAATTTTGGTGTCCTTGTCCTTCATTAAAAACAAAATTTTTTGATTGATGAAGACTTTATTCACTGTGAGCAGAAAAATATATAATACAGACTTTTTAAGAAAACTAAAATTAAAAAAAAAAAACAGAATGACAAAAATAGCAGTCAAAACAAAAAATCCCAGAACTATAAATATTTTAAGGCGCAGGTATTTTATTAAAAAGCAAAAACTACGCCAACACGTGATGTCTAAAAAAAATCAAAACAAAATTCTTTCAAGCCCATACATAATAAAAAATAGATATGTTTTTTCTTCCTAAAAAAAAAAAAAAAAAAAAAGAATCTACTTAATATTTATTTCGACATTTTCAAATGCCTTTTAAAACAAAATCAAGAATTTTTTGCAAAATATGTGAGAATTTAAGACAATTTATTCACATACCAAAAACATAAGTTTGAAATAACGATACTGCTGTCATATTATATTTGCAATAAAAATATAATTTATAAAAATTTGAATTTTTGCTAATAACAAAAATAAATTATGACTTATGCGCTTAGCCTGGGTATTGGCATTGAATTTGTCAGTGGCGGGCCGAAAAAAAAAACCCCACTTTGCCAGATGATTGATGATTGAACGATTGATTTTTCTATAGAAAAAAAGAATCGTCTTTATGCTCATCTACTTCAAAATGAATTCAAGTGTAATGAGTGGTGGAACTTAAGAAGAGCAGCAGCACTTTTCCTATTCCCTAGAAATGCTTTTGCTTTTTTTAGCATCATTTCGGTTAGTGTTCTTTTCTTTATCACTCAAATGCTGGTGCTTTAATAATATGCGTTGCGTTTGTATAGCTTCTTTGGAATTATTGATTTTATATTATTTTTGGAATCTCACGTGTTTTCTGTTATTTAAGTATTTTTATTTTAAGGATATCTCAAGTGTTTTTTTTATTCATTTTACTAAGAACTTCTTATAAATTACGAAATATGCGCAGATTTTTCTTAGCTATTGGAGCATAAGAGAGCGATTTAAGTAAACCCACTTATTTTATTAAAAGATTTTTTTATTAATTTTTTTAACAAGATTTGTGGAGAATGATGAATAAATTGGAGAAAATTCATATCAAGTGCAGTATAACAGTATAAAAATATTAAAAGAGAAAGGAATAGTGAATTGAAAGGAAAAATATATAGTGAGCAAGCGAAATAAATTCATGGATATAAATTTTTCAATCGCAACTTTTATTACTATTTATAACTACGTTTCTAAAGACATGTCAAATTGACCTAGAATTTCATAAATATAAAGCATTTTCCATTGCATAATCACGCGTAAAAGCAACGCGTCAATTGGTGAGTCCAATATTTTTTGTCTACCAATTTCGGTGATGGTGATCCAGCGAAAAAAAAAGTAAACTCATTAATTTATTTATAAATACTTCATTTTATATCCACTTTTCATTTAACAGCAACGAACGAACGAAAGATAATATGTTCGACATGACAGAAAATTGTTCATTGTTCTACATGTGCTATAATTTGCTAAGAAAATAAAGTCTATTTTTATGTACTCGTCTGTACGCTTTAAGACTTTTGCATCAAATCGCACTTCGAAAACGTTTCTTTTCAAATTTTTGGGTTCGATGAATTTTTTTTCATGTTACTAAAGTGAACATATTTTTTGAGTCTTAAAATTTTATACAAAAAAATTATTTTTCTCGCTAAGCCCCTAACAAGTGACATTTCTAAGTCTTATAAATCGTTACCAAATTATTTGTAGAACTACTCACATTCTCTTCATAAAAAAAATAAACTTAAAATCACAACACGCGCATTCATTGTTTAGTCTATGATTTGGTATATGCCATATAATTTTTTGTCATTTGTTTATATTTTGATTTTTGAAAAATTTCAAATAAAATGCTATTTTGCTATTTTTTAATGGAAAATTAAAAATTTTAACGCAGTTTTTATGTTCGTAAACATTTATTTGATTACTTTTACTTTAAATTGAAAAAAAAATTTAGCTGTATGAGTTTTTTTAGGACATAAATTATATTTTACAAGTGTTGGCATAAAGAAAATTTAGCTAACGTTTTGCTTTAAAATGTTTATTTTCCGACTTAATTTTAATGTTCGTATGCCTTTTTTTACACGTTTTTTTTCAGGCATTTAGCAAAAAATTATCTCTGACGTTGTATGTGGTTTTGTAGTGAAACAATAAAAAAAAATGTTATTTTTTTTAATGTAAATTTTTGCTTAGCTTATAGTTCGAAAAACTTCTGGAATTCTTAAAAAAAAATCAAAATATATATCTAAGTGAATACGACAGCTGTTGCCATGCTTCGTAATGCAAAGTTTACGTTTTATGTTGTTTTTAAGAAAAGTTCTATGCTTTGTGGTATGATCTACCGATAAACAATAAATTTTAATATTAATAATTGAACAATTTTTATATTGAACTCTTCTAGTCATTTTTATTCAACAAACATGACAAAGATAACAAGTGGATCAATTTAACCTGGTAATTGGTGACATATTTTCAATATAAAAATTGTTCAATTATTAATGTAATAGTTACTAGTCTTAAACAAATCAATTTCTAAAAAATTTTAATATTATTTTAATAATAAAATACTCGCATACATGATAACATAGAAATGAAAAGGTCGTGAAATCAGGGACCGCAATGATATTGAAGCTTATGATAGAAATCACTATCGTAATAAATGGATTTATATTTTTTTCGATCCAAAATAATCGTTATATTGGACTTTTATTTATTACGATCAAAAATACATACTTCTGGCTATAGATTTTTATTTTTTTTTTTAATTTTAGATTTCTACACCCAAATAATCGACATTTCTGATTTTTCCTATCACAAACCATACTTTACCGATGTCTTTAAGTTTTGACTAAAATCGATGTATTGCGACAGCCTTTGCCTTTCTTTGAATATGCAATAGTTTGCGAACATTAGAATTTTTTGCGATGTTTTTTGAAAATTACACTTTTTTTTAAATATTTTTCCATAAGTATCGACTTTTTCGCTGTTTTTCGATAGTTTTTGAATATATTCGATTTTTTCAATTTTAATCGATAAGTTTAGATTTTTTTGAATTTTTCGATAATTTCGATAGTTTTTGACAACTTTTGACCTGTTCGATAAGTTTCGATATTTCTCGATAAATATCGATAGTTATTAAATTTTTCGATAAGTTTCGATTTTTTCGATGGTTTTCGGCTACATTGCTTAATTTTCGAGTTTTTTTATATTTTCCTATAACTTATGAGTTTTTCACAGACTTGAGTATTTTTGGATTACATTTTTTTCAATTACAATTACAAGTAATCATTCACTTGTAATTGAAAAAAGAAATTAAAAGTAATTGTAATTGAAGTTTTTTCAATTACATTAATTTCAATTACATGTAATTTCAGATTACAACTACACGCAATTCTAATTACTTTTGTAATTGGACTAGTGGTCCATGAAAATGTAATCCCTTAGAGAATTGTAATCCATTACTTTTGCTAAGTAATTTGAAATCAAAATGTAATTGATTACTCATTTTTCTGCAATTACATTTAATAAAATTTGAAATTTGAAAGTTATCGAAAAGAAGATTTGGTTTGTGGGCTCATCTTATAAACAAACAATAATATGTATTTATATGAATGTAATTCATATTTATATCTTGTAATTGATTACTTAAAATATTGGAAATTACAAGTAAAAGTAATCCATTTCAAACTTCGTTCAATTACTTTGCTTTTTAATTACATATTTTGGATTACAGTAATTTCCGTCGAAAATATTTCAAATACAATTACAAGTAATTGTATATGTAATTGCATATGTAATTAATTACCAAATGTAATTGATTACTCCCAAGTCTGGTTTTTCAGAAAGTATCAGCTAAGTTCAATACTATCGAGTTCTATTGAAGCAGTTTGAAAAGTTTCAAAAAACAATGAAAATTTCGAAGAATATCCTACTGTATCTTCAGACTAAAATGAGTGCCTATCAAAACCATTTGCGAGCTTCATAAAGAGGAGATTGGTGGAAAAAAAACTTGAAATTTTTGTTCGAAAATATAAAAATTCCAAATTATTTATGATTAAAAACAAATACTAAAAAATGAAAACTCAAATCATAAAATTTTATGTTTTTATCGTAAAAGCGTAAAAAAACATGTTTTGGACAATGCTATGATAGTGGTAGCTTCGGTTGATATAAGCCAAATAGCATTACAATTAAGTTTGTTGATTATCTTCAAAAATTTCACTCCTATAAAAAAAATACAAAAATTTCTTGGGTACTTTTCCACTGAACACTCCACTCGCGCTAAATTTAAACTCTTGCAACTACTTTTAGTATGAATGCAATTGCAACATTTCTTTCTCGTAGTATTTCGATTTATGCTTTAGACGACACCCTTAAGTCAAATGTTTACTACATCAATTCACACACAACGACAGCAACAAGAAATTTCTTTTATTTTGATTCCCTCGGAGACAAAGTGACGCCGTCAATGAAATGCTATGATGCCGCCAAGCGGAAGCATGCAATGATCCACCTTCCTACCTAAGTTTTCACTTTTAAGTTTTATACAACAGCCCCTTTTTAATCTGGTGCAACACCCACTTGGCATAGCGGCAACAACAATTGGCGTCATTATCACCTTGAGACGAGCGTTGTTTTTTTATTTCTTTTTTTTCATTTATTTATTTGATTTTCTATCAAAATACAAAATAAAAAGAGAAAAAAAATCGCTTCTTTTTTCAACTGAATGTTGCAAGAAGCAATTTTTTGTGTTCAACCTCCTCTCCGTCTACCTTCCTCAACATTTGAACACTTTCCCTTATGTTTATGTGTTGTTCTTTACGCATCTATTCTTGTAATGCTGTTGTAATTCGTAAGGCAACAAATGCTCTGCTTGCACTGGTTCTATTTTTATGGTTTATTTATGTCAATATAACATTTGCTTGACTTTGTGTCTGACGTTTCTGTCAATATGATTTTAGTTGAAGTTGGTCTTAAGTAGCAGTACGGCTGCCATATACTTAATGTCGAAAAATATGATCGAATATTATTTAAAGTACCCTTGTGCTACTTTAGTTGGTGAAGTGTCATAAGTTGGAAATTTTGATTTTGTGTTCTCATTAAAAAGAAAAATTTCGAAAATAGTTGCAGTTGGTAAATATCAAGTACCTCGTATTTATGTTTCATGGTATATTTTCTAAATATACGCCAGTAAATAAAATTGAAAAATACTTGAGCCTTCCACTTTTTCGGCGATAAGTTTTTTAGAATATGAGCACACTTGTGATCAAAACAATCAACTCGGCGGTTGAAAAGTTATCCTTTCGCAACTAAAAATGTTATTTTATATCAAAAGGTACTACTCAAAACCAAAACATAAGTATGTGCTGTTCACTCTTTTTGATGCAAGTTTCCTTTCAGTGTAATAATACGAGTTCAATTGTGAACGCATGTTAGCACTTTTGAAATTCGCAGCCAAAACCAACTCATGAAAATAGTTTGTAAAGGCCATAATCTGCAAATATATCTAAGAGACAAACGCTTAAAGCTCCATGAATTATTTTTCAAATGATACCATTTTATTAAAATATATTTTGGTGCTCCCATCAATAATTGTCGCTTTTTAATTACGCTAACATTTATAGCCGTTTTTAATATTTAATATTTAATATTTAAGATATTGTGAGCCCACAAGGAACGTGGGCTTCATATCGTTGAATTGAAAAATAAACTGAAATATGGGCAAACTTTACCAGAAGAATTAAGACTTGAAAATTAAACTGTTTAGTTTTTGTTACGTTTTTAGTATTTGCATTCGCTTACTATGTTCTCCAAACAACAGAAAGTATGATGTATTAATTTAGTAAATACGAGTATAAACATTTTCTTTAAAATAATCAGCATTTTTTGCTCATTCATAACAAGGAGTTTTTCCTGAATCAATAAGTTCTTTAAATAAGTTGCATAATCCATTTAAATTTTAAATCTTCAAAAATTGGATAAGCATTTTCGGAAAAAAACTTTCCTTTGTTATAGTTAAGTCGTTTGCAAAAGGAAAAAACATTTAGACATTTTCTTAATTCAAGTAAATATTTCTACTTCAACTGAGCAATTATTCCTTAGTATTTTTTTTTTTTTTTTGTTTATTTTAATTTAATGATATAAATGTGGTGAATAAGGAGTACTTGGAAGACGAAAATCAGTGGACTAAAATCGTACATAAACCGAACAAAGAAATGATTTCCTTCGATTTGGTATAAAATCGTTTTGATGCATTTTGCGCTCTTTTAATTTTTTTTGTGGTTTTTGCACTAAAAGTACTGAACATAAAAGCTTAGTAAAAAGCATAATTTTTTAACATTGAAATTTTTTCGTAATTTTAAGATATTTTTCCATAAATAAGTCAGTGTTCGCTTAAAAATGAATTTCCTCTAAAACAAACCAATTTATTTATTTCCAGAAAATTATGACTTTTGTGTTCATGAAAGAACATTTTTCTTGTGAAAGTAACTGCAAAGAACATACATATATAAATTTTTGTGACCTCTGTCTAATGGAATGAATGAAAACTCGGCTCAAAAATTTGTTTTGAACCATTTAAAATAAGCTTCAAAAACCCAGCCACTTGCAAAGTCTGACATATTTTTTCAATTTTCTGCACAACAGAAAGTATGTTCAATAAATTAAGCGAATTTTGATCATTTTATTTAGTCATTCACCAATATCAATGTTGTCGCTTCAAAGTAATTCCCATCAGATATTTTACACTTGAGCCAGCGCTTTTCCAATCCTTGTAGCACTTTTCATAGATGACTTTTGGTATATCCTTCAATTTCTTCAGCGACTCAATTTGCTCTATCGTGGAAGACGCTGCCCTTTGATGGTGCTCTTCAGTTTTGGAAATAAAAAAAAAGTCGCACGGGGCTAGATCTGGTGAATATGGAGGCTGAAGGGCATGATTGTGGTGTAGCCAAAAGCTTGCGAACCAGCAACGTGCATTATCGTGATGCAACAGCAATGAATTGTTTATCATTGACATCTTCTTCAAATTGTTTGTACTATTTGTAAATAGAATGTCCTACTTAGAAGCCGATACAAATGGTTTTGGCAATTTTTCAAGTTATTTATTTCAAAACAGATTTCAGGTTTTTTGAACTGGGTTTACTGTCATTTGCTAATTGTATTTGCAATTTTAAAGTTTTCTCTGTATAGCTATAGATGTATAGAATACGAGAAGATTAAGCTACCGGGCTACTTTAAAGTAAAAATTCTATACAAAAAAGTGAAGGAAATGAAAGTAAAAAGTTTAAAAGTTAGGAAAGAAAACAGAAGTACTTTCTTAGCCTTTCGAGTGAAAAAATTATGTATAACACAATATTCTAGTCTATTGCTTACCATTTAATAGGCACTGACAAAAATAGTGATATATTTGGGACAACAAAAAAAAAAAAATTTAATTTTATTGATGTTTTTTTGTGAATCACTAAATTTGATGAAATTTATGAAAATGTACCTTATCTTGAAAGAGCAGAGCTTTAAGGAAAGCAAAAAATATTATTCCGTGCTGATTTATAGCGCTCTACAGTCTTCATATACTTAGTTTGAGTTCAAAACTCGCACTGATTCGAAACAACATGGTATATAGGTTCCAACTTTAGACTCGATTTTCTCAAAATCGATTTTTTTGAAATGTAAATTATAAGAACTTATAACTTTTTCAGTTTTATCTTGTTTTTGGCTTGTTTTATTGTTATACTGCCCTCTCTTAATTCCTAGTTTTCACCCCAGACTAGATTAGGCAACTTTTGTCAAATCGCATTCACTAAATTTGTCGCCGCATCACTATTTTCGGTACAAAATTTGAGCATAAATATCGAAAACTTTAAATCACTCAGCAAATTTATATTGCGCTGTACCTGCGTTTATTTTGGTCCAACAAAATTGCACCAATCATTGGGTGAAAACACAATTTTTTTTTTGTTTACTGAAAGCATTAAGCTTTTCAGTTCCGTGTTCTTAATTTAATCATTACATTATGATTTGTGGAAATAAAATTCCGAAAATATTGAATTAAAATATAAAATATTTAAAGGAAATTCATTTTTGTATGTATACGTCTACAGCTTGTGCATATGTATGATTTATAATGTATGCACGTATAATAAATAAATGAAAATATTTGAGAAAACTCGACGATAGCGACGATATGCAGACAGAAAAACCGCGAAAACGACCACAAATAAAAGAAACAAAATGCACGTAGATACATATAGAAAATTCTGGTTTTACGCCCACTTGAAAACAGTAGGTAAAATTTAAAACAATTAAAAAATAATATATGTATTTACGAGTACTATGTATACTACTCGTAGAAATTTAGTATTTTGGAAAAAAATTTAGTTTTAAATATTTGTTTTTCTAAAGACAAAAGTTAAACAAAATTAAGTTGTTAACGATGCTGTGGTTGTAACTCATTTTACGACCTGCTTGTACAAAATAGAGTGGATCTAAAATTTTTTTTTTTTTTTTTTTTTTGTAAATATATAAATATTTTTTGCTCAAAATATGGAAGTACATGATATAAGCATGCGTTTTATAAAAATTAATTTCCTTTTATATCCTCTAACTAGATTACTCAAAATAATTAAAATTACACGTCAGCGTTACAAGTTACTATAGGCCTTGAAGTCAAAAATGTGATTTCACTCCTTAGCTTTTCCACAAAATTTAAACAATTTTTTGAAATTATATGCCACCTTAACTCATTTTACAAGTACATATAGTACACCAATGTTTACAAACAAACAACAAAGCCATAAAAACAAATTGAATCGAACGAGAAGACCGTAAACATGTTGCAAAAGGTGGCTTCATAATAAAAATCTGTTAACAAATTTTTTTTTCTTGTATTTTTCTTGAAAACCGCAATTTATGCGTGAAAAAGTACATCAATGAGTATATAAAAAAAAAAAAAAACGAAACAAATTTATATAGCGAACAAGTCAATGAACATTTTGTATGTTATTTTTCATGATATACAAAATGGATAATTTTCCTACTTATCGATGTAAACATTTTGAAAATTTTGCGACCTCATGTGAGAAGGCGAAAAACTAATTAATAAATTTTATTTAAAAACAACTTAATTAAGCAACAAAGCAACCACAATTTAAATAATAACAAATTAAGCTATTAATTGCTTAATGTTGAATAAAAAAAAAAAGCTTAGAAAATATAAGGAACGCCTTCTTAGTTTTAGCAATGGGAAACAAAAAAAAAAAAACGATGAAAAAATAATTAGTAAAAGTCAAATTGCTGCGTTGTTTACTCCTTGAAAAGAATACATTGACGTAGTTTATTTGGTTGGTTTTGGTGTGCCTGCCGTTGTTGTTAAGTGAATTCGTTGCGCACACTTGTTGTTTCATAATTAATTAATAATTGTTTTCAGCAAACAACAAACTCAGCAGTTTTTTTTTGGGGGCAAAAACAAAAATCATTTATTGTGTGGAAAATTGCAAGTAAACAATATTCGAGAGAAAACTTTAGCAAAAAACAAAAATAAGAAACATTTTTAAATTAAAATAATCGAAGTATAAGGTGGTGCAATAGTCCTCAATCAACTTCTTTATGGCAGTTGCTCTATTTGTAAATAAATTAATTGATTCTGTTTGTTTATTATATATATTTAGACGTTTAAATTTTTAGCATTTAGTCACGAAGATAATATCGATGAAGTGGCAGCAACGTTTGGGCTTATTGGGTAGTTTTTTTTACTTAAGACCCCCTTTGTATATACCCGGATTGTAAAAAACTACAAGGAATCTGGAACGGCCAGTGCGAATCGCCAAAACAAAAGAAAACGCGTTAAGCGAATGTCCTTTATCATCTGTCCTTTAAGTCCAATTCTCATTTGATTATGTTTCTGTAGCGCTCTTCTCGAAAAACATGGGCCCAATCACTTTTCATTCGTTGCTTTGAAAAAATCTAATGACTCTTCGTGCATTTTGTGTGGTAACATCTTCTAGCCATTTAACAAAAGTCAACAAGATCTGCCGTCTGCTTGATGTTTCAATGTCCTCTGGCAAGTCTGCTGCAACACGATATTCTTTAGCAAACATTTGCTCTGGAGTCTGTCACGTTTGATAGTATTCCATGTTGAGCCAATCTTATCAAGACACAATTGAATGCATAAGTAAATGGCGATGGCATTAAAAAATAACAATTTTACAGACATATGCTTTAAGGTTTTCATATTTAATACATAAACGTTCAAGCAGAACATCTTTGTCTGATTGTGTCACTTATTCTTTCAATATTTGAGGAGTATAACGATTAAGGCTTGTCTTCTGTTTTTTTTAACAAATGACAAAGTCGCTATAAGCTAAGATTCAAAATCTTAGCTAAAACGAGTGTTTCGCTTTTTGAAAGAAATCAAGATTTTTTATAAAATTTAAAATTTTCTACTTTCAATTTTAGTCGACAAATGATTCTATCAATATTTAAAATTCATAAATTTATATAGATTTTTTGAAAGAGATTTTAGCACTTTTTTTATACAATTTAATATACATTTCAAATACTACAAAGGACTTTGACGTTAAAGTTTGAATCTCTCCTTATTCAGCCTATGAAAGGATAAAAATAGGTATGACTTAGGCCTAAACACAATTAGGCCAGTTCTGATTCCAATTTAGTTCAGATGTCTTCTTGACTATATTCGCTATGGAATGTTTTTTGAGCTTCGAACTTGAGCTGTGGTATTCTCGATAATTTGAAAGGCTTTTTTTTGTATAATTTTGAAATAAACTTCCAATTTCAATGCAGTTTTAGAAGCAAATCCGTTTCGGAATCAGAATGGTAAAATATAAGTAGGCAGAAAACAAGAAAGAAAAGTAATTTGCATTATTGCTTTTGTTATTTACTTATTTTGAAAGTAAAAATTTAAATTTCGATCCAGAGAAAAATAATATTCTCCTGACTTAAAATTTCAATTGAAAACTTATATGGGTACAAATCAACCGCACAATTTTTATTAAATAAAGATTTTGGTTTTTGAGAAAACTAACTTTGTTTATGTCTATAAAAAATGCCATCACTCCCCCTATTTTTAGAATTTCATAAAGATTCTGAGGGGGAATAAAAAGTTCTATTAGAACGAAAAGAAATGAAAAAAATAAATTGTTTTGGTTAGGATTGTTTACAGATTTTTGATTTTTGACACCTAAAATTGAAATTCACATAGCTTTGTTAAAATGTCCCAACAATCCATGCTACCCACAAATAATATAATCACCCCTATCATGAATATCCAGAGGAAAACGATTCTCTCGGATTTCCTGTTTTCACGAGAGGAGTATTTTGCGATCATAAATTATTGAGGAATGGAAAACTTCATATCCAGTCAGTGTTGCGAAAATATTTTCAATTACTTCCAATCAGTCCAAAATCACAGTTGCATTTTCCATATTTGACATTAGCTTATCAGTAATTTTGCATATTTGACATTAGCTTATCTGTCAGCTGAACAATTTTACAAATAAAAATGAAGTGCATTTATATACTTGTATTACAAAAAAAAAATCATCTAAAATATAGTATAGCATAGCTTGATAGTTTGCCATCTACTCCTTATCCTGAAGATTTTTCCTGTATACGAATTGGATTCCATGTACTAGACCAATATCAGTAATTGCTTTTTGTTTGTGTTACTAGATCTTGTAAATATGTTAAAAAAAATCCTTTTACAAAATTAATTACAAATTATTTCTAACATTGATTCTTTCCTCATTAAATTCCTTGCTACAAAAATAGGGAAAAAAATTTGCGTGAAACGCCAAAAATGTTCCCCAGGGAATTTTTTCCCATTCCCCAAAAATCTTCCACTATCGCAAAACAGGGGATTGAAGAAAAAATCCGAAGGAATGTTTATTCTTGATAGGGGTGAATATATTAAGCGTTAAAGGCGAATCATATCTTTTTCACATTTGTTTTGGTATAGTCCCTAAAAAAGACAAAAAAAGGAGAATAATGTGTCCTCATGCAATCGTATAAAGACACATATGAAACATGAGGTGGAATATCTCATGTGCCTCTTTCTACTGTACATAATAAAATGCTTTTAAAAATATGTGATTTATATGTTTTGAGTATTAATGCACGAGACACGCGATTTCAAGTTTTCATGAACATTTTATTATGTGCAATATAAAGACACACACGATGCATCACTATAGACATAAAAGTCACTTGAAACATATGCTGTTTCATGGTTTTATAAGCAGTTTGTTATGTACATACGAAACCACTTAATTTCTTAATAATCAGCCTAATATGAGCTTTAAAATTGCATATTGAAGACATATTATATCTCTTTTTATCCTGATTTTATATCTTAATCTAACAAGACATTATAAAACAAAACTTCGCTACAAAGGCAAAGTGTCTTATTAATTACGATACAAAGCTATTTTAAAGACATCCTGCTCAATAAGCTATATTTTTGTCTTCATAACATCATCTTATGCTATTAGGGTTGCGGCTATATATTTATTACTTCTCAATAGCAAGTGCATGCGTAAACGGGTCGAATGAGGAAAAATTCATCTGAAATTTATTCACCAAAGTTATATCTTTGAACTGCTTGTCAATTCGCAATTACTCACCCTCACCAATGAATAGATAGCGCTCAATACAAAACAATTGCACTGATGAGCGTACAAATATCTCAAAATTTTCGTTTTTTTTTTTACATTGAGTGCGTATATTTAACGTACGTTAGTATTCTAGGGTTAAACAGGATATCCTGCAGTGCACCGCAGTCTTTGCCCGGATTAGCAAAAGCAAAAAAGGTTAATGATTTAAAAATCGGCCATTAATATTTCGCACCTAATGAATCAATTTGAATTTTACGTGATGTCTTAAGGTCACTGGTGAATGAGTTCTGCATGTTTTTTTAAATATTAACAAAAAAAAAAAAAATTTTTTTTTGTTTTTTAAGTAGACGCTGCAAATTTATAAGAAAAATGCAAACAAAAAAAGTGTTTACACTTCAGATAAAAAGATAATTGAAATACAAACGTAAAAAGTGCAAAGCAAACAAACAACAAATTAAACTATTAATAAATTTAAATGGTGAAAAAGTGCAAAATATTCAAACTGCTAATTAGAGGAAGTATTTATGGCTGAAAAAAAAAACAAAAGGTGAAAAACAATGAACCACACGGCAGCAACCGGTCAACAAACTAAATGAAGGCTTAAATAGACCACTGAAACTATAAAAACTGAGAGATCGTTAAGTAAATCAAATAAATGTACGACCTTCAACTGTGAAAATTTTTGAAAATAAAAATTAAATATTTTTATCAATTTTTAACTAAACAACAAGCAAGGAGGTGTTAAAATGTTAGAACAAAACGAAATTTGAGAGCCTAAAACAGCGGACAGACCTTGAAAAGTGCGTTGATACTTTCGACTTTTTTCTTCTCATATGATTCCACTCTTCCACCATGCAATGGTGAAGCATGAAATGAGCACTAAACCCATACCAATTTATGGTGGTAAGGGTAGCCTATCGGCAACCACATCACCAGCGGTGAAACGCAGCCTTTGGGGTGGCGTACGTAGTCCGTACGAATCATCAACACCACCAACGCCCCGGAGTCCCATAACAAAGGCATTCGATTTTTTGCCCTGGTCTCGTAATAAAAAACCAACAACGCTGAATGGAAAAGCGAGCAACAATACAGGCGTTTCGTCGACAGCATCGAACAGCCATACACCGGCCGAAAGCGGAAAGGATTGCATACACTATCAACGCAATATCTTTCGCAATGGTGGCGGCATAATACGTGATATACTGGGCGATAAGCTGAACAAGGATAAGCAGGCGCTCGAACTCGCCAGTCCCTACGGGCAGAAAAAATGCAATCAACGTAAACCGAAACAGATGATGTCACGCAATAAAAGTCTGGACATCAATGAGCTGATTGATTGCGTTGAGAATGAGCTGGCAGTGGAGAAGCAAAAGAATGGCAGTAAACGTTTTCTAGATGATACCTACATTGATAACATCATACGCGCTAAGGATGCCTATCAACGGCATGATGAAGTGGAGCAGCAATATGATGAAAATGGCCATTACTATGATGATGATGATAATGATGATGATGATGATGTTGTCTATGCTAATGAGGGTCACCAGCAGCAGCAGAATAACAACAGCAACAGCAACAGCAACGGTAACAGCAACAACAATTCACCACATCCGCATCCAAAGCATATACTCTTCAACGATGAAAATATCGTGTATCTGATAAAAAAGGAACTTCCGGTTAAACGGGAAATGAGTAAGACCAAATCTGCTATTGAGTATACAAATGCTGGTAGTGGCAGCCCAAAATCGGTAACAAAATCACCGATTGGCAGCCATGATAAGACCAAACATGAACGCAGCATGAGCGTTTTGCGTGCGCGCTTGAAATTTAAGAAATTAACACCGGAAACATCGCCATTACCGGAGCAGAAGTCAAGTCAAGAGCCAATAACAAAATCAGTACTTGATAGTTTTGCAGCGATAGGACTCGGTGGCATAGGACTCACACTGAACAACAACAACAGCAACAAGAGTAATAGCAACAGTAACAGCAACAGCAACAATAACAAACGCGGTATATTACAACGTCAAAATACATCGCCTGGATTGTTGGACTCACAGCATCATCAACCGCAGCAGCAGCAGCATCAATCACAACATCACCATCAGCATCATCATCACCATCATCATAATAACAATTTAAATGCTAGCAGCCCTGAATTGAATCGTCGTTGTCATCAGCTCTATCAGCGTTCAGAGCAGCGTTCGCAACTTGTGCGTCGGAAGTCACTGACTGACACCAGCCTTGATACCAACAGTCAACTTGGCAACAGCAGCTCTAGCAGCAGCATGGGCAGCGCTGGTGGCGGCAGTTTATTAGCTGAACGTCCTAAAACTGATAAGCCACGTAAGAAGCTTTCATTTCGTGAACCAGTTGTTTTGGATAGAAGTCGTCGTTTGAGTTCACCTCTGCAATTGAATCGCATTTCGCCAAGTCGCTCGGTTGTAGGTGTGGCTGGTAATGCTGCTGCTGCACATAATTGTGATAATCTTGGTCGTTTACTTGATAAACAATGTGCTAAAAATGCTGCCGCAGCAGAACACAGTAATAATTCCGTTGGCCAAAATCGCTGTAATGAAGATCCAGAGGTAAGATTTGTGGGAAAGTTTGAGAAAATACCCATTATTTCGCCCCTTTTTTGTAAAAATCAGTTCGTTTTTAGATTTTTCACCATTTCAGCTTTGACGCGTTGTGTGGATTTTAAATTTTCTTTCCCTTCTTTTCATTTCAGTCACAAGCTATGCGCGTCGTACGCACCGTTGGCCAGGCATTTGAAGTGTGTCACAAGTTTAATCTTCATAAGAATTCCCTAGATAATAATGACGAACGATCGGATGTTTCATCGGATCTATTAGATGTTGATCGCATATCAGAGCAGCAGCTGAGCGATGACGATGTTGTTAAAAAAGGTGAGTAGTTTTTTCTTGACTTTCGCATATAACGAATTGCTTAGTTGAAAATAATAGAACGGTTCAACGTTTCCCATCAGTGAAATTTAATGTTTGCGCTACATTTGTCACTAATAAAATAAGTGCTTGAATATCCTTTAATACCATGTAAAGGTTAAGAAATATCGCAACTTATTTGAATGTATTGGAAAGGGGACTTAACCCGGATATGCCGAGCGTACTACATGTAGTACACCTATTATTTTCAGCTTTCTGCGTAACTTGTTCTTTAAATTATCTAACCAACTCATTGTGGTGCTACAGAACATAGCGGTCAACAAACCGTGCGTTGATAAGTTTTGTCTAGTTTAATTACTTGGATGTTTTTTTTTGGATCAAAGTTTTCAGTTTTGTGAAATTAGCAAAAGTGTGAAGATGAATGTGACGTGTCGCTTCATTTAATGAGAATTCTCACACTACCGAATAATTTTTCTCAGAATTTTTTTTTTAAGCTTAAGTACATGAACATTGCTGAATAATAAACAATTTGAATTTACAAAAAATACTGCCTTTACTACTCATATGTGCCGAGCGTACTACATTTAGTACGGAGTCAAAATCCAAGTTAAAATAATTTTTTTTTTTAATTTTTTCTTCAGTTTTGTAACTGAAAAATTACGAAAGTTTTTGGATTAACGCACCCGTCGGCATTTTCGGGTCAAGTAAAAAATTTGAAAACTATTTGAGGCAAACAAAAAAATGTGATTTTATTAGAGATTTATGGAAGGATTTCGTAAAAAAAATTTAATTACCAACCGAAAAGATCAAGTGCTCAATTAAAAGGAAGGGAAAGGATAGGAAAAAAAAATGTTTTAATCTTCGACCTTGAATATCTTGCAAAAGAATACTTATAACATGATATACATGATACTATACTTTATAATTTTCTTGGCTCATTTACACAATTCGGGGATTTACTACCCCAGTATAATCCTGAAAGATAACGTCTTAATGATCAGTTTTTCGGAACAAAATTAACGTTTTACAACCGAAGGTAAAAGATGTCATAAGAAGTTAAAGAGATTAAGAGGATAACTCTTTCAAAACTCTCAAAAAAGTTTTGTACAAAAAATGTCTACCATGTTTCAAAATTGTATGACCAGCTGTTTAGGAGTTATCAATTTTTTGCTCTTGTCATTTTCGCTTAGAAATTTAACTTCTTATACAGTGTGCTTTTGAAACACAACATTGTATGTGACATGATACCTTGGGTACCTCTATACAAATTGTATGAAAATTTGAAATTTTTCAGCTCGAACTGTACAAAATAATGTCATCTCTCAAACTGATCAGGTGAAACTACTCATATGAAAATACAATATTAATATAATGTATACCTACTAATATCTTCGACATAACTTTTATTTCGATATTTTTATATATGAGTCGCCTAATTCCAAAAGCAGTTATTTTAAGTTTTCATAATTGTTGGCAAATCACGAAAAAGTGCTAAAAATTTTCCTATTCATTATAATGATCCAATTTTTAGTGGATTGAAGGTAATATATTACTAATCAAAATTGCTATATGTGGATAATCTCAATTTATCCATATATTTGTTATCAATAAAATAAAATAGGATTTAACTTGTTTTGCTTCTGTAAACTTTTTTAACTTGTTGTAACAGGTGGCTTAATTTTATCATCTCCTAATGCTTTCCAGTTTTGAACACGACATCTTTCTCCTAAAGGAGCTTATATCTATATACCGCTGCGAATTTTCAATTACAGAAAAAGTTCTAAATTGTTTCTCCAGTTTGCCAAATACTCTGTCTGGCGGCATATAGGAATGGCCTACTTTTGGGTAATAAACTACTACTTTTGTGATATGGTCAGGATGAGCACATAGAAGTCAAGTAGACAATATTAGTATCATTGTTTTGTTATTATTTTGACCTCCGCATCCATCTGACGACAGTATAACATTATTAGTTCTCTCAAGAGATAAATTTGATAATCTGTAATATACTGCGGAATTTGTAATATACTGTAATTTGGTCGGAACCCTTTTGGTATAAATCTTTCGTCCAAATATATGAAAGTGTATTGTCAACTGTTTGGTTCCACTTGAGTGACCAACACAAAGTGTAAAATTATGCAGGTAGAGTCGTCATTTAGGTCAGAAATTTTTGGAATTATGAGATTTTTCTGGCAGCCTAAGCTAATCATTACTTCACCATCATTTTGGGTTTGTAGAAGAGAAAAAACTTTATTCGAAAACAATGAGCATTACAACGATTGAGGAATTAACAGCTTTTGCACCTCAAGTGGAAAATAACTCGTTTTGCTTCTGTCTGCTGATAGGAATTAACTTTTTTGGCAACTGCTCACATATTTCTCGGCCGATTTTTAATATTTCTTTTAGTTTTATTTTATGATCATTTGATTGCCATGGAGCTAATGAATCCAAAAATACCAATATCTGAAAAAAAATTTTTTAGTCTTTTAACTGCTTTTAGAAATGGGCGACTCATATTATTCCTTAGTCAATCCAAAAAATGTACCAGCTTTCAATTCGGAATTCAAGATATAACTTTGGAAATTATCATACAATGAGGCTAGATCGCAACTTCAAGAAAAATTCATAACTTCCAAAGATATGCCAGGAATTTTGATTTGAAAGCTGATACATTCTTAAGATTGATTAAGGAATAATAAGATGGTATACCGAAGGCATTTTGAGGAACATTAATATTAATGAAAAAACTAATGTTTAAGCAAATTTATCTTAACTTTTCTGTTTTTTTTATCTCTTATAAAATTAAATAATTTTTAACAAGAATTATTTAAGGTTCCGTATCCTATTCCCAAGAGTTTTCTAGACATTTTGATCCAAATAAAGTTCAAAAAGTCGAATAAAACGAAAAAATATCATAAGCAAAATAAATTTTGAATAGCTTAATGAGCAAATGACGTCAAATTTATCTTTAAAATCTGTGCACAATTTCAAATTAATAACGTTAAATATAAAACATTTTTGAGGATTTAAGTTGATTAGCTAACTATGTATTAGGATTTTTCGATATACAAAATTTTTCATAAGAAATGAGTATGTAATCCTTGGCTCTTCTTAAACAATCAATCCTTCAATCCTTCTCTTTTGACAAATTGTTTTTTACCATATTTTTTTTCATGTACATACAATTTTGTTCATATACTTTAAGTGTCTTATATTCTTAACAAAATATGTACCAAAAGAAATTGCACAATTTTTTTTCCTACTCAAAATTTTGTTCCACAATTTTTATACGAAAAGACAAGGTGTAGTTTGACGTCATAGACTGTGGCCAACCACAAAATTAAAACATTCGCAACGACATCATTAAGTAAAATTCAAAAAAAAAAAAAAACATAAGAAGTCAAAGCCGTTCGGCTAAAAAAAAAAATATAGCATTTTAATGTCGAACAAAAGTCACTCGACAAAAAAACAAAAAAAAAAAAAAAACACCAAAACGAAGAACATCACAACCATCACATCAGCGATTGGCTACGATAGAGCAGCAAAATTTTGTGCTACAGCGCAGTATTTTAGATAAAAATTTAAAAAACAAAAAAAATACCATAAAAACAAAATAAGACACTAAAAGTACAAAATCTTAAAATTCATTTACTTAAAAAAAAAATAAACAAATGACAGTTGAAAATTGCGATTGTCTGACAGTCACTGAAACAGATGGACTAGCGAAATAGCAAATTTTTGTTTTTCTCTTTTTTTTCTGCTTTATTTGTATTTTAGTAATAAAATTATTTTTATTTTAAATTTAAGTAAATACGCTAAGTTTATGGATATTTCAGTTTTAAAAACACAGACGTTGTATTTATAGACATCAACCAAAATCGAAATTGCAATAAAGTTCATACTTTTGAGTATCAGTGATAATTGTTTCTTTAAGTGATAATAATTTTTTTCGCAAAGCTTTTAATATGTCATCACTTATGACTTTTTTTGCATGATGTTCATTCCTGTATAGCAGGTGTTCTGGAAATTTCGTTGTTCCAATTTTAAATTCAGTTTTTCTAGTTCAGTTTTTATTTGTTTATAATTTCATTGTGATGTGACATTTATTGCATGTTGGACACGTCATTAGCGTGAGATCAACGCAATTTTATTTTAAATAAATTTCTAAGTATAGGTACCCAGTTTTGTGTCCCCCATGTTAAATGTCATATTTCATACTCATAATTTTTGTATTCATTATGAAATAATAAACTGGGTCAATATGCAAAGTTCTACTCATGGAAAAATATTGATGACGTAGTGGTGACATTTCAAATGAATTTTATAATAAATTTTGGTTATTGAATTGAATTTTTTTTAATAGTTGTGAAAATTTTTAAATGATTTGAAACAATTCTTCAAGCATGACTGCACTTAACACACGTACGAGCGCTAGAAAAGATGTGACTTTTTTTGTTTTTGTGGTTTTTATTAGAAGTGATGAATTATATGGACTAAATCTGGTCGTTAATTTCTTCTGTCTGTGTATGTGGAATTGTAATTTCCGTTCTGTATAAAATTTTTTCGGAATTGTGAAATAAAACGAAACAAAATTATTTATTCATCAAAATATATTTTGTTGCTTTCAACGTCGAACTCACAGCTTGCAATTCAACTACGCCAGTTTTTAATACATTTGTCGAAGGCTGAGATATGGCTTTCAGTGAATTTGTGCTTTTTTTTTTTTGGTTTCGGCTCATTTTCGAAGCTCTATTTCGAAGCTTGTTGGCTCGTTTGCATGTCACACTCATAAGCCCATATCATATAGCCAGTTAGTATGCCTTACATGAAGCGAGAGGTCGTAGAAGCTTGATAAATCATATCCTTGGCTACATACTTTCGATGCTTTTTTTGGATAAAATTGAGCACTTTTGACAGAATTCAGGCAGTGGCACGTTTTATGTCTAAAATATTGGACCGAACATTTGAAACGGACACTGGTGAAATATTAAACTGAACTGAATTCGACGATTCTGAAGGTTTTAGGCTTTTTCGATGTTTTCGTTGCTCGTAGTCGTTGAAAGTTGACCAGAACGTGGCATATCAGCAACCATGAATTGTCTTCTTTGATTGCGCTGTATTATTGATATGACTGTGTTTTTGCCAAAAACGATACGACGCACAGTCTGAAGAAAATGATAGGAGTATGGATTTAATTTCTTTTAAATTAACCGTCAGGTAATGCTTAGGGAGGGAAAAAAATTATAAAAGTGCTAAATTTTGTTTAGTACAACAGTGGACTAAAACTTGAACTTCGAACACCAACGAACGATGATTATCGACCATCCTCAGGCGTAGCCGCAAGCAACATTTACATGCAGTAATTTTTAAAAAGTAAATGGCAGAAATTTATGTAACGTTTCAAATAAATATTTTATTCTCTTATGCAAATTTTTTGTTATTTTTTCTATTTTCCAAAAACCAAACGCTTAAGAAATCACCCTTACTTTTGAAAAATTTTTTGTTTGAGTTTCTATAATTAATAACATATGTAAATTATGCTGATCTTTTTAAAATGACAATATAAAAAGATATACTTAGTTGAGAAACTTCGCAAATTTCAACAGTAATCAAAAAAAAATTATATACACGGATTTCCTTAATTTTCTTTATACATATTATGTAGGAAAGTATGGTTAACCAAAATTTAAAGTTTTAGCGTTCGGATTTCATAACTTTTTTTATGAAGATAACAATTTTTTTATGTATTTTGAAATCCATTACAATAATTGTATGAATTGTAAAACCTAACAAGGGGAGACGCTTAAATTCAAATGGGAGTTCCCTTAAAGGGAAGTGATCAGATAAGGAGTAGTTTTTGCCTTTTCATTCTCTTAAATAAATATAAAAAAAGATGTAAATTCGAATGATTTTCAAAAATAGACGAGATTTTCCGAGAGATAGAAAGGTTTTTCTCTCATAACTTGAAAATTCACTATATTTTCACTATATAAAATTTTATCACGATTTTTAGCATTTTAGAAAAGAGCATTGTCAAATTAATGAAAACTGATGCCCATTTTGAAGAAAAAGCTTCAGCTACATCCCACCTTTGTATGGGAGGTAGGCGTGTACATTGGTGTTGTTTTTCACAAATTTTTTATTGTCGTTACCTAAAAAAATTTGTACCAAATTTCAAGAGTCCAGCTACCGTTTTTTATTTTTCTCCAATAACTTGAAAACCATAGGAGATATCGCACAATTTCTAACATTTTTGAAATGAGTAATGTCAAATTAATGGAAATTGCTACCCATTTTGAAGAAAATATTCCACGCACATCGTACCTTTTTATGTGAAGCAGGCATGTCCGTGATTCGATTTTTTTCATGTTCACATATTTTTGTTGTTTTTACCTTAGAAAACACGCTTTAATTAAATTCTATTAAAATATAGAAACGAAATGATATTAATAAACTTGTTTCAAAATTACCAACCTTTAACTTAGCTAAAGAAGCCGCTTAATATCTAAAGGACACATATTTTTGTTTGCACATTTTGCTTATTTCTGTATCAAGTTCTACTACCACCACATTTTTGAAAAAAACAGCCAAGCCACCTGCTGTTTACATATTACAATTTAAATACAAAGTTCATGAAAATAAATAAAGAAAATATTTATTTTTTTTTTTTGCGATCAACTAAAAAATATTTATAGGTGCAGATATAGTGGAGGTAATTATGTTTGTTATCGTATAAATTTAATATAAAATTCGAAGGTGTTTTGCCTTCTGCTTTCAAGAGAACTTAATTTATGTTTCACAGTGGCGCCTTGAATTTTTTCTCATTTCTGATTAACTTGAACCTGACTCTGCGCCCTAGTGTGCGTGCGCGTTCAGGGACGTACTGCGGCATATTTGTTGGAAATACAGAGATATCGTTTATGTTTCTATTCATATTATTTTCATTGGTCATTTTCACGCACATGTCAAGCATTTTTTTTATAAATAAATAAATTACTGTTCAATTTAGTTTTTAAGCTCTTAATTAAATACAACAAAAATGAAATAAGTAAGTATAAAAGCAACAACCGCAGCAATAAATTTGGAATTTCTCATTTTATTCATTAGGTGTGTAATTGAACATTACTCGTATTTTATAATCTGAATAAATTCGAAATTCCATAACATTGAATTTAATGGCATATAATGGCGGGGAAAGTGCTGATTGCGACGTATGTAGGTGGTGTGAAATAAGAGCATCGAGTTCTATGCAAATTGTACTTGAATTTATTTTAATTTAATTGGATATTCAGAAGGCTGACTAAATTGGCGTTTGCTCAATTTATTTTATGACCAAATAAATAAATGGCATAGTTTTCAATTTTAATGGTATTTTGGTAATTTTGATTGACCCCCTCTAGTAAATTTGGAAACTTTTATTTTTTGTTCGTTAATTTAAATATTTCACAGCAATGATTTCTTATTTTAATTATTTATTTAATTTTTTATGTATTTTTTCTATTTCAGATCATATCACTGCTTCACCAGTTTTAAATCCACCGCAAAGACCGAATCATTTAGAATTAATGCCACAATCAAATCTAAACAATCGAAAATCACCGATTGTATTGGTAAGTTATAAGATTTGCTGAATATTTTTAACGCAAATATTTTTAATTTTCAATTGATTGGAGTGAGTGCAAGTGAATTATTTTTGAATAAGGAGAATGGAGAAAAAAACTTGATACAAAATGATACAAAATTTTTTGCTTAATCTTAAGTTAACTATTATATTTTATTTTAGAGAGTTTGTTTTATGATATTATAGCTGATTATTAAATTTAGATGTTTTAAATTAAAAAACGTGTGAATTTCTATTTACTAGAAAAATTTTTATAGAAAATTGCCTTAGCAGAAAGTTTAAAACGTGCTCAAAAATATAAAAATCCTTTGAATATCCTTGCTTGAAAAATAATTAAAAACTCTTCTCAAAAATTTGACTAAAAAAAATTTTGAATTTTTGCGAAGAACGAACGAAATACTTCCAAAAAAAAGGTGGCTTATTAATTATTTTTTCTTAATAATTATTTATATCCAAAACTTACTAAAAAAACTGTTTCTGCATTTTTTCCAATCAACTGCTGCACTAGTGTAATTTTTGATCAGGTTTTTCTACAAAACTTTGTTTTATTATCTCTAAAAATTGGTTGAATTCAAATTCAAGTTATTCAATATCTTCAACAATTTATGAGTACTTTCTTTTGTTGCTTTTGACTAGCGTATACTGTAGTATTTGAAATATTGCCATAAACAGCTATTTAACAAGGGGCATAACTTAAAACATCAATTTAATTTAAAATCAAAATATTGCTAAAATTCTAAAACGCTATGATTTTATTGTGAAAGAAACGATCGAATTTTATTCAAATAAAATTAATTGAAATTGATTTATTGTTTATTTTTGTTTCACATCTCTCAACTGGCTTTTTTTAAAAACAAATCAAATTGAATAATTTGTGAGCGGGAATATAGCAAAAAAGAAAGCACAAACATACACATACATACATATACACATATGCATATGCGAGTATGTGTGCCAACATACATTCTGTGGAAGCAAAAAAAAATATCCGGAATTGTTTAGTAAAACGAAATAATATTATTTATTCATCAAAATTTATTTCGTTTTCATAAATATTTCGCATAGTTTGATTTTCTTTGATTTGTTAGAGTGTTGATTGATAAGCGTATATGTGTTATTATGAAATATTGTCGTAAATTTGCGTTACAAAAAATTTTCGAATTTTAACCTGTTGGTGTCTAACGAAAAACAGCTGAGTTTAGGTGTAATTTTTTTAAAATCGAAAATTCAACTTAGTGAGAAATATTTAAAATTACACAGTTATACAATAGGTAGAAACAGTGTGATTCATTTTAAATTACGCAGGACAATATCTCGAATAAGATATAGATAAGTCCTTAGGACAAAAATTATAAAGTTTCTTGATGGTCATATAACAATAAAATCGCGTTTGACTTTGAAACAAATATTAAAGGGCAAATCGAGGTCAACTGTGCTTTCTTTTATATAAAAAACTATATTTCCTATTTTATTCTACGGAAAAATATAGATGGTTTTGCTTTAATGATAGAAACAGTTTATTACAAAGTTTCACATTTCATCATTTTTTCTCCTAAGCTATCAATTTCCAGTAACAACCCAGCGGCAAATCGATGAAGTAATCTGAAATTTCATATATGAAAAGCTATACCCTTTGTGTTGTATGTTTCACAAATGAAATTGTTACTGTGATATTTTGTTTATTTGTTTGCTGGCTGCCTGCTTTGTATATGGAGCTGTAGGCAGTCCGCTTGCTGGCTGCCTCCTTTGTATATAGAGTTGTAGGCAGTCTGTTTGTTGGCTGTCTGCATTGTATATGGAGCTGTAGGCAGTCTGTATGTTTGCTGTCTAATTTGTATATGGAGATGTAAGGGGTCTTGCCTGTTGGCTGCATACTTTGTATGTGGAGATGTAAGCAACTCGACAAACTATACAGGCACTTGGTAAGGCATGTTGTAAGGCAATCTGCCTTTCCCTTGCTACACATTGTATATAGAGATGTAGACAAGCTGCCTACAAAGCGGCCATCCCTTTGGAAAAAGCATTTACAGTTGTAGCTGGGGTTGTAAGCATTACTGCCTACAATGAGCTATTCATCGATATTGTGTATAACATATTTGCCGCTGGCAAGCGCACTGAGTAAAAAAGTCTTAAAATCAATCAAAATATTCAGAAAAAAAATTTGTTTTTTTTTTTGTAACAATTTTTTTTTTTTTTAATTTATGATAGAAAATTGTACATGAATATTAATCGCTGCTAACTGGCTGTTATTTCATACAGTCTTTAATTATTTTGCTCAATTTTAAGAGCTATTTACTCAGCGAAATTTTTCTTGAAAATTGATAGTATAGGAGAAAAAATTATAATCATTAGGAATTCGTGTTTATGCGTATTATGTCTGCGATAATAAATAAACCAGAAAAGTCGAGGAAATTTCCATTTTTTTTTTTAGTTTCAGTCTTACATGGTTAAGCATAAAATATGAGCTCGGGCATGTAATATAATTTAATTTTTGGCGAATGTCCAAAGGAACTTTGTTTACATTTCTCACCATTTCAAAAAATTTTCCATGACTATTTTGTTAAAGTTCATGGATAATTGTCTTGCTTATTAAAATACATGTCAGTTTGCAATAAAAACACAAATTTTAATAAATTCTGATTAAAATTTGGTATGTACATATTTGAAATTGCATTAAGGAAGTTTTACTAGCGCTTAGAAACAAAATTAACAACACAGAGCATCGAAACAATTTGCTCTTTCTAATATAATGTTTGACATTTATTTAACTATAATGTCAGCCATATCATGGGTTATTTTAACGTACAATACTTGCCATTTGGGGCTCCATTGAATTCCAAATTGTCTTAAAAAAAAAATTTGCTGTTAAAATTTCATACTTTTCAACTCTACTGACTAGGAATAAATGATTACACTGTAAAAGATTCAAGTCTTTTTTAGTAAAGAAGATTAGTGAGCATTTCTTTAAATCTTAAAGACCACTGAGCGAAGCAGTCACACTGATATATACACAAGCACATTTATATTTCGAGATCAATAATCACATGTCACCCTAAAAGTAAAAGAATTTTTTCGGTTGCATTTTTGTTATTTCAGACACTCTGTTTTTGTTCCTGTCGTTTTATGTCTACTGATCTTAAAACAGTTTCTGTAATTTAAAAAATTTCGGGAACAATTTTTTATTTGAGTCCTTGGAAAACCTTTTTTCTCTAAGCTCTATGAAGTTTTTAAATGCACAAGACAGGGACCTTTCTTTTCACTGTGAAAGTGAGGAGTGATTTTTAACGAAAAAAAAACCTAGCGAAACAGAAGTAAGTGACACCATTGTACATCCCTTTTAGTGACGTCATTATAAACGGATCGCTTTTTCTGCTGAGTGGTGACAAGAATTACTAGGATTTCATGCCCCACCCTCCTCCCCCCAACATTTTGAATACATAATTTCGTCCTTGTAGTTTAGTAGACACTTTATTGCAGAGAAATTGATATCGAGTCACATCTGTTTTTGAATGAATTTTAAAGGCGTAAAAAAAAGTCATTGCTAAATAAAATAATTCTCAAATAGAAAATAATATTAAGTCTTATGTAGTACTTAGATTTCATGCTCAAATAATGTGGTTAAATTACAACGAAAAGTAATTAAGCGTCAAATAATTCTCGAACGCTCGTTCGTCAAATCAAATTGGTCCAAATTTCAAATTATCATTTTTTATTTACAATTGAATTTCACGTTAAAATTATTTAAAAAGAAAAATATTTTAAAAACTATTTTTTATTGGTCGCAGTCAGTTTTGAAATTGACTCTTTTGCTATAAAAGCCTTTGCCCACTGATCCAATCATAAAAATAAATTTTTTGCATAGGCAAAATTTGAATATGTTTAATCAAAGGCACAAGCCAGTGGTTTGTTTCAATGATATGTAATATTAAATATTATATAAATGTAGATCAGAATCAGAGCTATCGGTTGCTATTCAAAAAGTGCGGTCCAAAATGCATACACATCGTGTAGCGATTCATTTGCCTGTTGGCTCTTGTTTTTCGTATAACATGACGTATGAGTAACATTTAATTACAAAGTGAACACATTTCATACAACTTAAGTCTCTTACAGCTCAATACCGTTGCTAACTCGAAACATAGTTCTACAAAATTTTTGTTAAGCCTTTCATACGTTATAATAGTCTATGGTTCAATTAATGACTGCTAAAAGTTAAGAAAAACCTTACTCAAAAATATGATAGCTTAGCACTCCTTACGCCAATATTAATTAATTTCAGGTCATTAGAAAACTAAAGCTCTCGAATCATCTGATGTTATATCGATAATCATTTTTTCTTCCAATTTTTTTTAGACCGATGATGAAAAATCACCCACCACGCCCACATCGCCAAGTCGTGAGATAAACAAACTGAAAGATCAACTGGAGGCCCAAGCAATGAACACACGTCAGGCATTGTCGCAACTGATGTTGGTGCGTGAGCAATTGATATCGGAAACAAATGCGCGCATTGAAGCGCAGGTAAGTGTTGCCAACATCAATGTAA
The DNA here is from genome assembly GCA_949775025.1 of Tricholauxania praeusta. Lineage (NCBI taxonomy): Eukaryota > Metazoa > Arthropoda > Insecta > Diptera > Lauxaniidae > Tricholauxania > Tricholauxania praeusta. Next base: position 29,208,682 of record OX459028.1, read on the forward strand.
ATTATTGCAAAAAAATAAATATTTTTTTTTTTTTACTTCTAAATTGTAGGCACGCACACAACAACTTCTTCAACAAAATCGTGAATTACTCGAACACTTGGCCTCTTTGGGTGCCTATAATGAGGTGCAAACAGCGGGACTCACTTCGGCCAATATAGCGATGGCTCCACAAGTAAGTCAATAACACATTAGTTACTATTATGCAAGTTGAAGTTTTTTGTGTGTTACTATGCCAACGTAATGATGTCGTTTTTTGCTACCTTTTTTGTTACTTTTTTGCCCGCATGAACGCGCCATTTTTTTGTTTTTTTGCAACGTTTTGAGAGGAAGTTTTTTGAGTTTATTAAAAAAATATTTTGAAAATCTTCCTAAAATGATTTTTTCCCTACGTTAAGTGTTGTGCCTGCATTATTTATTGCTAAGTTTTTGGTTTGATTTCTTTCTTTGTGCTACCAGTGTTGCCAAACATGTGTTTGTTTTAGTGCTTAATTTTTGTTGCTATGTTTTTTTACGCTACCAGCATTGTCAGCTTGTGTTGTTTTTGTTTATTTTTTTTAATTTAACATCACAAATAATTCGAAAAGAAAACAACGCATATTAAATGAGCCCGAAATTCGCTCCATTATCTCTTCTCATCAACAGTCGCAACTGCAAATGCTATTGCACGCAACCAGCAATAACAACAATTTGGCAACAATCAATCAACAAATCAATAATTTGGGTTCCATCAATCAGCAGTTGACTTCGCTCAGTCATCAGTTGACTGGCCTCAATCAGCAAAGTCAAAATCTCCAAAATCTACAAAATATCAATGCCAACTTACAGCAACAGAAAAAACAACAGCAATCACTCACCCCACCTACACCATCAACTTCCATGCATCAACCACAACCACAATTGCACCTGAACATCTCAACCAATGCCAATGCGACACCAACGAGTGGCGGCGCTGGCACACTCTCCACCAGCCCCTTCCCATCGATGAATCAACTGCAAAACATCAGCAATCAGCTACAAAATATAACGCTACAAAATAATCAACACCAACAGGATGCGCTCTCCAAGGATCTTTTTCAAGTTAATCAAGAGCTGCTGAATCGCTTGCAAGCGCTTAATCTCGGCACAGGAAACTCAACTGCGGCAGCATTCTCAGCACTAAATGGTGGTGGCGGCTCTCCTCTGCCAGCTATTGGCGCCGGAGTTTCACAACATACTCCTTCAGCGCCAAATTCTTTCTTTTTTGTAAATCCAATGTCTTGTAGTCCTGCGAATAACAACAACAACGCCAGCAACTTTAATTACCTTAGTTCAGTGAATGCGCTCGGCGGTTGTAGCACTAGTGGCACATTGACACCCTCACCTATGGGCACGCTGAGTCGTAACTCATATAGCCATAGTCCCATTAATGAAATGACTGATTTCGCTGCTCTTAGCATTGATCAGAATCTCAATAGTTTGGATGCTGAACAGCTGAATAAATCATTCGGTCAAATGAGTTCAGCAGCCTCCAATGGCAACATTGCTGGCTCTGGCAGCTTGGCGAGTTCAACCAGCACTCGCGAGAATAGTCGTTCATCATCAACTGTCGAGACACCGTCAACGCCAACGCCACGCAATGGTAATGAGCATCGTTTCAATACCGTCATGCTAAAGGTAACCGATGAGGCTGGTAATGTTACCAATCAACGTAAAATATCGGCGACACCGAGTTTCATAACACGCAGCACCAGTGAAAAAGTGCCAAATCGCAGTCAAATGATGAGTCAGGTGCAGCGTACGGCATGGGCGCGACACACCACCAAATAGGAGTAAGAGAACTTTATGCTTTTCGATTCGGTTTGACGCGAGTGAAAAGTATAAAGTAAAATCTTGAGTAGTGAAAATATCTTTAGTAATTTAAAAATTATTTAATTTTTTATATATATAAAGGTATTATAATTAAGAAAAGTTACATACATAGCAAAGGGTTTTCCGAAAATGGTGTAGTTTCTCATAAATCGTAAAGAATATCTTGTGATTTAGAATTTGAACCGTTGCTTAGTTAATTTCCTTGGACAAATTTATTTTTCAGCTGAACGTTTGTTATCCTAAATGATCACTGAGCACTTGTTCGTTGCGAATTTCGGAACAAAAAAAACTTCTTCGTTTAATATATTGTTACTCCGAAATCTTAAATTTTTATGCCAATTTCGTTCAAAATGTGATCAAATATTTAAAACGAAATAAAGGAATTGAATTTTGATCAGAAGAGAGAATTTTTTTGATTTTAAGAAAAATTGGCTACAACTGAAAATATGCGAATATTTTGCGATTTGATCGGTCATATCCCAAGTAGCATTTTTGCAAACAAAGCTTTTAATGCGCATTTACAGCGCTTTTACAGCTGCATACACCTAAAACAGCTGCATACACCTAAAACAGCTGTAAAAGCGCTGTAAATGCGCATTAGAAGCTTTATTTGTCAAAAGTGCTACTTGGGATGGGATCGTTTTTTTTTTTTCCTTAAATTAAAAATATTCCAGTGCTTTTTTGTTTGGCGTTGAGAGCATTTAACTCTTTAAAAATGTTAGTGAGTACCTCGTAAACTATGCGGATTTCCTAAATTCTGACTCAATTTTTAAGCAATTAGTATGAAAATTGTGTTTTGAGTCTAATTAAAGCCAAACAGTAATTATGTCCTCATATCAGGGGGCCCTACTGAGGCTAATGGCTTCGAAAATAAAATAACTTTTTAGTTTTTTAAATGTTCTTGTTTTTAAATTCGTTTGATGAAAATTTCTTGAAAACTGCGCTAAAAACAATATTCCATGCATACTCTTCATTTTAGCGTTGACAAATATTAACTTTTTCTAAAGATATTTAAAATGAAATGCACAGTTTTTGGGTTCAAATTTCATATTTTTTTTAATGAGATGTATGTTGTCCTTTAGTTGAAAATTTTTTTAATGTTTATTATACGTAGCATCAGATTGCAGCGTCAAATCAGAAAAAAACTGGAAAGCCAACAATTTTTCGAATTTCCATTGTCGGTCAGGCCGAATGACTTCGAAAGTATATAATCTATTGCCAACTACAATAAGTTTTTTATGCTTATTCTGTATACAGGGCCTCTGATAGCTGCTGAAGAAATGCTTTTCATTAGGGTTCGTTAGAATTTTTCGAAATGTATATCTTTTTTGTCTATTTTGCTTGAAGTCTTTATAAATTTTTAAGCAGTGTTTTGTAAATTTTTTGACAATGGAATTTTGACAGCTAAGAAAAGTAAAGTTTTTGTACTATTTTTTATTGAATGTTCTTGTCAACCTAAGCGCAACTTACTGGCACTTTAATTTCCCTTCACATCCCATTTTTCATTGTCCTGGTAAAGTAATTTTTATCAAAAACAAGTAATTTTTTAGATGTTATTATAAACAAAACTATCTGACAGTGATTTTGGCTCGAAATAATTTTCGGACTGAGTAATTATGGTTAGGTTAGGTTAGGGTGGCGGCTATTTCAGAGCCTCACATAGACCACAGGGGTCCATAGTGTTACCACAAACTCTCTGCTACAGTCTTATTAGTAAATTCTGGTCCTTTCATTGTGGTGCTCGTCCAACATGAAGGTGCCTGTTGTTACAGCGAATCTTTTGATTTCACTCAATTGGACTATAGTTAGTTCCTTCAGGGATATAAAGAATGGCTGCCCAAAGTATTTCAACCTATAACTTGCTAAAGCAGGACAAAAGCAAAAAAGGTGTTCTATGGTTTCCTCTTCATCGGGTTCATGACAGTTTCTACACCAGTTATTGGATACTGCTCCCAGCCTGAAGGCATGATGCCCAATGAGGCAGTGGCCAGTCACAACCCTTGTCAATAAACTGCATTCACTCCGAGTTAAGGATAACAAATATTTAGTATCCTTTCTATGGAAACTGGGCCAAAAATGTTTGGTTACCTTGCTCGTGGAAGAGGAAGTCCACCTCGTATCCGCTACTGAGAGTAATTCTCTGTCTTTTGATACGTAGTAGTGTTGAAGAGGTACTGAAACTTTCATGAGTTCTGAGTCTGACTGCGCACCCTGCTTTGCTAGTAAATCTGCCATTTCATTTCCTACAATGTTGCAATGCCCAGGTACCCACTGAAGGAATACTGAATTCTCCTCAGTTAGTGTACACAAAGCATTAAAACACTCTAGGACAATTTTAGACTTAATGGAATACGATTGTAGAGCTTTTAAAGCGGCCTGACTATCAACGTAGAAGTGAAATTTTCTGTTACAAGCACCTTCTTTTAAGTAGACTGCTGCTTTATAAATTGCAGCAATTTCTGCCTGAAAAATGCTACACTCTGTCGGCAGTTTAAATGATTGGCTTGTTTTGCAGTTTGAGATGTAAAAACTTGCACCCACACCTTCATTCATTTTAGAGCCATCTGTATAGATGTTTATTACGTCTGTTGGATCCTCACCCTTTGACTTCCAGAATTCTCTTGAAGGAAACGTTACCAAAAATTTCCTGTCAATGTATAAAGTGGGGGTCATGTAGTCGGTGGTGACGTTTAGAATAGCACCTACGTTGCTATGACCAATTTGTCGGTATTTTAAACACCCCGATTCTTTGAGCCTGAGTATAGTTTTATAAGCTACTCCCTTTGCAAAAAGATCAATAGGCAATAAATGTAGTATAACGTTTAAAGATTCTGCAGAAGTTGTACTAAGCGCCCCTGTTATGCCAATACACATGAGACGCTGTATACGTTCTAAAAGCTTGAATGTTGATTTCAATTTAATAGCTGTCCACCAGACATGAACTCCGTAAAGTAAAACTGGTCTTACTATCGCAGTGAAGATCCAGAGGGTGATTTTGGGATCCAAACCCCATGTTGCACCATAGAATTTTTTGCACGCATAGAAGGCATTGTGTGCTTTCTTAATGCGTTCCCTAACATTCGGTTTCCAATTTAATTTACGATCTAGAATAATACCCAAAAATTTTGCCTCATTAGATAATGGAATAGTGTTGTTGTCAATAGTTATATTTCTGAACTTAGAAATTTTATATTTCCTCGTGAAGAGCACTAGCTCCGTTTTTTTAGGATTTATATTCAGCCCGCTGCTTGTAGCCCATCTCTTTAAAACTACAAGAGCGCTCTCAAGTAGTTCGCTTAATACGTTTAAGAATTTTCCCTTAACCATAATTACCACGTCATCAGCATATGCTACTACTTCAATACCTCTCTGCTGAAGCGTGTGTAGTATGGGATTAATTACCAGTAGCCATAGTAATGGAGACAGAACACCACCTTGTGGAGTACCTCTTTTTACATACTTTTGAGATCTAGTGTGTCCCCATTCTGCTATGATTGTGCGGTTATTTAAAAGAGTTTCTATCCATTGACGAATATGGATATCGATGTCTGCTTTTGTTAGAGCTGTCATTATTGCAATTGTGTTTACATTATTGAAAGCGCCCTCAATGTCAAGAAACGCAGCAAGAGTGTATTCTTGAAAATGAAGGCTGTCTTCTATAAAATGAACAACAGAATGCAGTGCAGTTTCCACAGATTTTCCTTTTTGGTAAGCATGCTGTGATTTTGAGATATAGTTTTGGTTCAGTGACCCCCTTATATAGGAATCTATAATTCGTTCAAAAGTTTTAAGAAGGAAAGATGTTAAGCTTATAGGTCTGTAATCTTTTGCTTTAACGTGACTTGATTTTCCACCTTTAGGTATGAAAATCACCCTCGCCTCGCGCCATGATTTGGGAATCATTTTTAGCTTTAAACAACTTTGAAAAAGAACTGCTAACCATGGTACTAGATTTTTTCCAGCATGCTGTAGCAAAGCTGGAAACAGCCCATCTGGTCCTGGAGATTTAAATGGGCTGAAAGATTTAATTGCCCACCAAATTTTTTCCACTGAAAAAATATTTTCAGTTTCTAGATTATAGTTGTATTCAGAATCACTAGTATGTACCAAGTAATCTTGACAGCCAGGAAAATGAGTATTCAAGAGGGTCTCAATAGTTTCCTTTTCGTCTACCGTCCATTCACCGTTGTCTTTTTGTAATAAAAGAGGGGATATTTCTTTTTTCGAAAGTATTTTTCTTAATCTGGCTGCTTCAGAAGTAGATTCAATACTATTGCATTGTTCTTGCCAGCTTAAGCGTTTAGCTCTTCTAAGGATGATTTTGAAATTTTTCAATTCAAGCCTATACGAGTTCCATGCGGTTTCCGTATTAACCTTTCGTGCTTGCTTGAAAAGAGTTTGAATTCGCTTCCGCTTTGCTGAAAGTTCCTGATTCCACCATGGTGGTTGAGATTTTTTTGAGTGAAATTTGACAGGGCAGGCGATTTTAAATGCTTTAAGCAAAATTGCAGAAATTTTGTCATTAAATTCCTCCACCTGCTGAATAGTATTAATTGACGTGTTGTAGTTACACGACAATTTACTTTTAACTATACTAGAAAAGATATTCCAGTCAGTTTTCTGAATGTTTCTAAAGATATTTTTCTTTGAATCCGGACGAAAACTTAACGAGAATACTATGTAGTTGTGGTCAGAAAAGGAGGCTTTGTTTAGAACACGCCACCCATCAATTTTGAAATCTTTGTTATCGGAAAAAAATGTTAAATCTAAAACATTTTTACTTGTAGGACCAACAAACGTCGGCTCACTACCTTGATTGCCTATAATCAGTTTTGAGGTATTAATAAAATGAAGAAGAGACTCACCTCTCAGGTTAGTATCATTACTACCCCAAATAAGATTGTGTGCGTTTGCGTCACAACCTATGATGAGATTGTTTTTTTCCTTTTCCGCCTTACGGATTAGGCTCCTAAGATCAGCAGGAGGTGCTTCATCATCATGTGCCATATAAGCTGAAGTTAGTAAAACGCTGTTATCTTTAGCATCCTTTGCAGATACTGTGGTTATGTCATTATTGCTGAAATTAGGTTTAAGATGAATATTAAGGTTCTTTTTAGCCATTATGGCTGAACGCTTCCTACCTTCGTTTAGCGTATAAAATAAGTTGTAGTTTCGTGACGCCAAGCCTTTTATGTTGCCTTTGGCATCAATCCAAGGTTCTTGGATGAGCGCCACGTCGTAAGACCCCTCATCAAGGGTTTGAAGCAGCACAGCCGAAGCTGAGCTACTGTGATGTAGATTTATCTGAATAAACCTCATCACGTGTCTCTAGCTCCGTTTCTGCTGCATTGATGACGGTAACATTAAGCTCCTCATCCGAAACGTCGTTTACCTCCACCAGGGAGACGTTTGAAGCCGCCTCGGTGAGTGAATCCAGACCCAGGTCCTTCTCTACCTCGTTGGCCTCTAAGGTGTTGTCATTTTTGTCTCTTGGACTTCGCTTCTTCAGGCGAAGGTATACACACGCCAAGCCCCAAGCCATTTTACCGAACCTAGGGTAGAGCAGATCCTCAGCCTCCTTGTTTATTTGAAGAATGAGGACCTGACCCACTCCCGATCCAGCCGGCTCAATGACCTTCAGTACCCTCCAGTCCTGCGTTGGAATATCCAAATTTTGCTTGCATAGCAGTTCAAGAGTATCTTCTTGTGGAAGCTTGTAAGGGAATACAGCCTTAGCTTTTGGTGGTGAAGGTATCTTGCTTCTTTCCACAATTTCGAGTTCGGCTCCCTCCCAGAGGCCATGAACTTCCTTAACAGCTTCAGAGCACCATTCTAACGATAGCTGATCTCTGCAGGCGATGATTTTTACTCCATTGAACCACCCAGCTCCATCAAAAGAGGGCATAGGTTTGTTCGAAAGAGATTTCATTCGAAGGACAAGAGCTTGTAGTAGTTTGCCCTCCACGTGTTTCCATCTCTCTTGGGTTAATTTTCCAAGTGGATCACTGCGGTCGATCAAAGCCACTATCAAGTTATTTTTGGCAGTTTCATTAAAAAGCGGCCGAACAGTAGGGTGGTCCGTTGCCAACACAGGCTTCGCTTTCATTAGCACTCGGCCCTCTGTAGAATTTTCTTCCAGAGATCGGTGCTTCTTCAGCACTTGACCCTCTGGAGACTTTTCTTCCAGGGACCGATTTCGTTTAGCGGCAAGCTTAGTTATAACGTCCTCCTCAATACTGTTGGCAAAAAGGACATTAATTGTTTTAAATTTTTCATTGTTTGAAAAATGGTGCCGTCCATCTGCAACCGCTTGATTTGCCCAGCTTAGGCTATCTGCATCTTTTAGCGATAGTTCACTAGCCTGTTGATTTTTCAAGCGTTCTACAATACGCACAGCTGCCTTGTATTTTTGTAGGGCTTTATGTCCCAAGCGTCTATTGTTGTCTGCGTCTTTCGATGAACCCGGTGATCGTAGGAGCTCCTCCTCCATCTCTGAGCTGACATCAACAGCAGATTTCATCATTATCCTAGACAAAAAAAAGACATTTTGCCCCTCAGATAGACTTGAAACAAGTTAACAAAATAGAAAAAGAAGTGCTCATTCAAATTAAGCAATGGTCAGCGAGTAACCGGTTCAAAATTAAGAAATGATTTAAAAATTTTACTCGTTACTTTTGTGCCTAACTAATAGAATCAAAACGACGCTCACAATTCTAGACCCGTATCATACTGTTCCACTCTATGCGTATGCTAAAGATGTATAAGTGAGTGAAGAGATTACGAACGTAATGGCGACGCGATTAACTTGGCAGTGCTCCCTTCCCAAGAGAAAAAGAGAGAAATAAAAATGTTAAGAGACTTACAGTAGCGTAAAAACACTCCAGCCTTTCCCGCGCTTTTGCTGAGTCAAGTCACCAACACAAAAATAAAATTTTAGAGCACTTCGTTTTCTATTGCACTTGTTTATTGAAAATTGGTCAGTCGCGTGACTTGTAAAATTACGAGTTAGAGTCGTTTTAATATACTCTGATGTGACATAAACACAGAAATTAAAAGTTAATTAACACCAAAGTCGAGTACTCACTATGGTTACTCGTTACTTTTGTATCTAGTATACACCACTAAAAACGCCACACAAATGCAATTGCTCCGTTCCGTTCCACTATGCTCTCAGTAAAGGTTTAATGATGCATGTGTAAAACGGTCAAACACAATCGTAGATGAGTGCAGTCTATAATTGCAATACACCCGTATAAGCGTGATCGAGAAAAATAATAATTTAAGCGATCTCTTAAGAGATGCTGCAATAAACAAAATCAACCAAACTCACACACACCCGCGCGCACAACAAGAGTTCTGGTGTACACTAGACAAATCACTTTACTTACGACATTTGTTATGTTCAAAATATGATATTTTAAATAGTTTTGTTTATTTTTAATTTTCCTTTTAAAACACTGCACTGCACTTGTTTAAAGTTACGTGGTTTGTTGTTTTTTTAGGATTGTATACACAATTAAATACACTCGCGGTGAAAATATTTAAAATTTTTAATAATTTTGTAGAGCACAAAAAAGAAGCACGTCCGTCTACCTTGAAAGCAAGAGAGAGAACGACCTGAGTAATTATAAATGTTCGTAAATTAAGTGGGATAACAATGGATTTGAATATTTTCGATAAGATATATTTTTTAGGTGTATGAAAACTTAAAAGACAGAAAGCAAAGTGATCCAATTAGTCAAAGCAAAAAAAAAAAAATAAAATTTGGAAAGCTTTTCCTGAGAAAATAGGGTGTCATATCTTTTTAATTTTTCTTCATATTTTCAACGAAAAGTCATGATTTTCATCCAGGATCAAGCAATTATAATGAAAACTTTTAGGCGATTATTTATTTATTTTCTGGGCGATTTTGCCAAAAAATTATCCACTTGGAAAGTGAAGCTATAAATCATATGAATGCACCAATATCTCCATTTTTTGTTTAAAACAAAAAATTCTTTAAAGGCAGTTGAAAAATATTGGCTTATAAATATAAGTCTGATAGGTTAGGAATCTTTAAGTAAAAGTATTCGAGAAAAAAGGTGCTCCTAAAAAAGCCCAAGAAGATTACCGAAATTTAAGTTATTGGCATATACATCATATAACTTAATGAACTGGCTATTTTTGGTTTGAGTAAAGCGAATAGTATCCACTGAAAAGTCCTGAAAACTATGTGAAAAAACTTGTGCATCTTTGTTGAATGTATAATTAACCAAAATAAGTGTTTTTGACTACAAGAAATGAATTTGCAATATGGTGAAAATTTTCGAACACAACTGGTACTCTAGGAGATCGATAAAGTTCTAAACAATTCTTTTTCAAACAGCATATAATTAATTGTAAAGTAGCGCAAGTAAATATCTTAAGAATAAAAAGAGGCTATGCGATGATCTTTTCTGATGATAGCAACTACAAACTTTAGTTTTCAAGAAGTTTATTGAAAATTTTTCTAGGAAATTCGTTTACTCTCACTTGTGTTTTAACTTTTTAAGACTTAAAAACTTGGACAAAATCAACCAAAGTCAAATAGTTTTGGATAAAAAAATGTTTCGACTTAGATGGTTATTGAGAGTATAATTTTTTATAACTTATTGAAAAAGTAATAGTTTTTCTAAAAAGCTTTGAGACATATCATTATTCGGAAATAAGTTTTTAAAGCGTCAATTCCAGTTTTCAAGACCCAAAAGTTTTCATAAATATCTTTTTTCTGGATGAAAATTAATGAGTTCATCTTTGTAAATGTGGCAAAAAAAAATTAAGTTTAGTGTATTCACAACTAGCGCATTAACAAATAGAGGGTACTAGGCGATTCGAAGTCTCAATTACAATCTTAAAAATATTTATAAGGCGTGACAACAATTTTTTCTAATAAAGTAATAGAAGTGATATTAGGAGTTTGTACTTAGATATATCACTGAGTTTAACTAATATTAACACAAACTGTAGTCTCTTTCCTAAATACTGTATTTCAGATTGTATAGTTTAATAGAAAATTCGCAAAAGTTACTTTCACAGATGCACTATGAGTCAAAATTTGTACCACTTCCTTCAGAAACTCAAAAAAAAATATTTAAAACTGACGACTCAAAAAAAATATACAACCCTGACGCCATAGTATTTGAATTCTAAGCAAATAGTCTGAAATATTTACAATCAAAAAATATAAGCAACGTTCAAATGAGTTTACACCTTTTTAAGAAAACTTTCAATAAATAGTTGTAGCAGAATTATGAGCAATAATTTCGAAAGTTTAATTTTAAATTAAAAAAAAAACGTATGTATTTCTTCGTTAAAGAAGTTTTGTTGAAATACAGCTTAATATTTAAATTAGTTATAAATTCTATTACTTAAGCTTACTCTATGCACTAGTTGTACCAACAAAGTTTCTGTTTATCATTAAGAAATCCCAATTAAGTTTAAGCTGCTAGGGTTGTATTTCTATAGCGAGTCGAGTCAATTGCTTTGGACAGTATTAAAAAAAAAATTGAATATCAAATTAAAATATCTCTTTAATATAATTGTAAAAAAAAATATTTAATATATGATATGCATATTAAATTAAAAACAAAAAAAAAACAAATATCAGTGGCCAAAATTACACAAATCACACCGAACAAAATGCTCTTTAATTTTAAGTTATATTCTTAAATTATTTATTTTTAATTATTTATTTAACAATTTATCATATAAATAGTAAACTTATATATAAAAAGTTTACGAAATGCTCAATTCTTAAGGCAGATTTAATTTTAAATTCAATAGATATGGCAGTTTTCATGAAAATGCCCCATCCATTACACGTCCTTTAACTGTTGTGAATTTCTCTGTAACTATAATATATTGGAAAAAATTCTTAAATTTCATATATGAAAGGTTTGTAAAAAGTAATAGCCCTTATAACCACATGTTAAAAATACAAGCGTAGCGAAATATTAAAATATATATGTAGCATATATTGTATAAAAATTAATGAACAATAGCATGTTAAGTAGCATAAACATTTATTTAATTAAACAGTCTACCAAAGCTCAATTAGTTTAAAATATAAAATATAAAAGAGAAAATAAAATAAAATTTATTTATGTAGTGAAATATTATTTTAATTATTTAAAAATACAATGTTATTCGTTTAATTAAAGCGTACAGTAATTAATATTTATTCAAGAATTTTAATAAAAAAAATTTAAAAAAAAAATATTTGCTTTTTACTCACATTTGACATGAACTGAAATTCAGCTGAAGTTGCAAACTTTTGAATCAGATTGCGCGATTTATTAAGTTTGTGTGTTTAAACTTCACAAAATTCAATTAAGCAGCATCAACAGAGTTTTCTATGATGTAAGCTGGCCCAGTTAGAAAATTTTTACATTGCACAAAATAATAATAAAATTTACCACCTTAACTTTTATGCTTTTCTAAAGCGAAATATCTCAAAAACTTTGAGGAAAAGTATAAAAATTTTTACGATTTTTTTTCCAAAATGTCTTAATCCTACAAAAAATTTCAAAAAAAAAAAAATTTAATAAAATTGTTTAAACATTTATTCTTTATTTAAAAGAATGTTTCTCAAAATTCCGAAATTCCCAGAATAGCTTTGGAAAGTAATCATATCATTCATATTTTTCAAACTTACGTCGGAAAATTTGACTTGAAAGCAGATATGTTCTAAGGGTTGACTGCAAAATATTTTATAAAAAAATCAAAAAAGAAAAAGTGCAATTTGATATCAAAGATATTAATGTTTAAGGAAATTTATTTAAATTTTTTTCATTAAATTATTGCATTTTTAAGCTATTATTTAAATTTTTATACTATTCCTCACAGTTTCATAGATATTTCGTTTATAAAAATTTTCAAAAAAGGCCACAATAAACAGAGTGTGCAACAATTTAAAGAATGCTCGATATCTATTAAAAGTTTAAGCACTATCTATCCCATAGCCAATTCCAACTAGTCACCTACATACATTTACATAAAAGTATGATTGCAAAAATGTTTATTAATGTGTGCGTAATTTAGTTTAAATTTAATGTGAATTATCTGGTTAAGCAAACACGCGCATATAAAACACAAACAAACGCACACTCGAGACTGCACATACACCGCAATAGAAAATTTAACACATTTGCGCAATTTATTGCAAAATTATCTTATGTGTATACCCACTTATATGCGTGGGAGTGTGTGCGTGTGACTTAATGTGTTTATGTAAGTGGGCTCGTTGTTTAAAAGAGTGGCAATAATAAAATTAACGTTAATGTGCGTTTATTGAAATTTGAAATATTGGCAACTTTTTTTTTATTTTCTTGCACATGTTAAATTTTTATAGCATACCCTTAGGAGCTACCATTAAATTTACTGTGCGCGAGCGTCTGTGGGTGTTAAGAAGAAAATATCTATGGGTTTTGTTTTGTCGAATATTTTTACCACAAGGAAATAGATTACATACTGTTGTTCAGTTTGAAATTGTGAGATGAGAAAAATTTTAAAAGATTAAAAATTGACAAAGGCTTTATATGTGAGAAGAAAAAATTTGAGTACCTTAACTTTTTTATTTTCTACAAATCTGCGAAGTTTGAATTGGTTGGTGTCCCAAACAGTAGATTTTATTTTTTCATTCAAGAAAGTTCAAATGTTGTGACTATGTTGGAACTAAATGTCATACAAATACTCTGCTGTCAAACTGGTTCCGAAAGTTCTACGAAAATTTTTAATTTTAATAATCAGTTTTAAAAACGATTCGAAGCTCTTATTGAGACTCACAATTTTTTTTCAAATTCGAAAAACCATTTAACAACAAAAAAATTATTTTTAATATTTAGCCCAGTATCGCATGCCACCGATGCACCCAAATCGAGTTATCTGGTTCAAAAATCGCTAGATATCGCAAATCTTGTCGGAAATTAACAATTTTTTTTTTTTAATTTAAAGTTAAACGGAATACCACAAATCATCGGAGCTCAAATTTTGCTAAAAATTTCGTCTTTCATTATTTTCAATTAACAATTTTCAATAACAATTTTTTAAAAAATTCAAGCATCGTGAATTTATTGAAATTTTTGTAAAATTTCATGTAATGAAAACATTATTTACTTTCGACAATTTATGCGCTTTCTATCGATTTTCAAATAAGCAAATATATTTTCAAAAGTTTTTTTTGGCCTTGAACTTAAATTATTAAAATATTAATTTTTTTTTTTTTCTTAAAGTCGGACTCCGACGATTTTTGGACAATTCGGTTAGCTAATGTAAAAAATAAAATTGTTCTTTTCCGACAAGATTACCGCTCTGTAGCGATTTTTTAACCAAAAAAACTCGAATTAAGACCACTGTGCGATAACTTGAAAATTTTTGTAACAAAATTTATCTTTTGATTGAATATTTACAAATTTTTTATTTATAGCTTCAACCGAATTTAATATCAATTCACAAAAAAATTTAACTTGAAACCATGTGCTTTTATGAGTTACGTTTTAAATTAAATATCAAATCATTTCAACAGTAAAATTGAAAATTCGCATACAAATATTTTCTTCAATATCTGTAATACGTACTTCTTTTATAGGATATTTTTTAGTACTGCAACTCTGTTTAAGGATACAAAGCTTTAATTTTTAAATCAATATATTGTGGAAAAGGTATTTAGGAGAAGTTACTACTTAGAAGAATAGTAGTGAAGATGAGGCCGATACTGTAAGTTTTCATGGATAGGCTCCATAGTTCGAAGTCTGTTGAAATTGTAATTTTTTGAAATATTTTCGGAACTTTACCAAAAACAAAATAGTGCGTATTGGAAGATGTTGTATATAACTAAGCATTTCATCAGTAAATTATTATTGAAAGTCGGAGGAGACAGGTTCCAAAAGTCAGAATATACTAAAATATGGTTAACTCGTAGTATGTCTCAGAATGTAAACTACAACATTATTTACATTTTACACACTTCAACCTGTGGGGCCTGCTCGTCATAATTAACAGCAGTAGTTTACATTAAGCAATTACTGTACTCAAAATAACTTAAAAAAATTTAAAATTTTTTAAATATTGTTTGTTTTACAATTGAACACTATTCCATTAAACTTATAATTATTAGCAAACATCGACATTCATGTAAATTTACAAGTCGGTCAATGCTTTTCCTTTAGTTAACATAACCAGACAACAGATGGATAAATGCAAGGTGGTAATTACTGAAATAATTTTTGGCTTTAACGATATGTAACTTTAACCAAGTCAAACTACTCTGGTGTTACGGGCTGTTACGACCAACAGTCAAAATATTGGAAATTTTGCTTTGAACTCAAACTTATAAAGTTTGTAGTCAAACAGACGGTTATAATAAAAATTTGTGATAATAGTAAATTTGTAAATTTGTTTAATAATTTTTAAGAGGTTTTAATTATTAAAATTTAGGAATACAGTGAAACCTCGATTATCCGTCTCCCGATCAACCGTCACTCCGATTAACAGTCACATTTTGTTAGCAAACTTTTTATTTCGTTTTGTTTTGATTCTGTTTATGTATGCACACAATGCACGAAGCGATTCCGTCTGAAATTTTTCTTACGAAATTCGGAGATGAAAATTTCGCAGAAATTCATTAATCTAGTTCACTTTTTGTGTGATTCAATTTCATAACATGTTTGATTTTGTTCATTTGCGCTCAATTGATTTTGGTCAGTTGCACTTTATTCGCCAAGTCAAGTGGATTACACAAATTTTTTTGGCTTCACAAAATAGGTGTATCTGCTATTACAACTTTGAGCACTCAATTTGGTATTCCGCGAACCTCAATTAGTGATATAAAGAAAAATGCTGATGAGATCGAAAAGTATGTCTCTCAAATGGAATCATTGGATGGTCGCGCAAAACTACATCACCATACAGAATCAAAAATAAATTCTGCCATATATTCGATTATCCGTCTATTCAATTATCCGTCAGGCTGCTGGTCCCGTGTCTGACGGATAATCGAGGTTCCACTGTATGTTTCTTTTTACATATTTTTTTCCATTTTTTTTGCAAGCGTGAACCTTACACTTCACACTACTTTTTGTCCCATATTAGAACAAAAATCGTTGTAGCCAATAAAGAGCTTTGGAGGTGAAAACTCACCATTTTTACGTTATTTCTCGTAATTTTTATATGGATTTCAAAGAAAAATGTCCGAAAATTGTAGTTTTCTTTATAATTGCCCTGCATTTGTGCTGAAAATGTATGAAACACAAGATTTTCTTCTTCGCATTGCACGATGTTGCAAAATTAGAACTTTACGATTTTGTCAGACAATTTACTTTTACTGCAAGCCAAACAACTAATTTTGATAATCCTGTACTTAAATTTTGAGAATATTGGTATCAATGTAGACCAAAGTGTCTATGTGGGGAAAATACTTTGGTAAATTTGTTCAGAATAATTCCATATAAAAACATTAAGTGCTAAGACATGCAACTTAAATGATGCACCATTTGTTGAAATCGAATATATAGTTTTTATTTTTCAATGAAATTATCGTGAAACCGTCTCTGGCACACTATGTAGGTACACATTTAGATGCCTCAGTCTTTGAGAGAAATTGTTGAAATGAAAATATTCATTCAAATAAGTTACGAAAGAAACGCTATGTGTAAACACATTTTTTGTTCGTAGCTAGAGCTTCATATTGAACATTTTCGAACCTCAACCCACTTGAAAATAGCTTGAAAAGAATGTTTTTTATTTTTTTTTTATTATTAATTAATCTTACACAATTTAAAGTGCTTAACAAGATTCAACAAAAAATGGTAACTTACAAGTCCATTTACAATTTGGACAACAATTAACTTAAAGAAAAAAAAATAAAATTTTAACAAGAAATCCAAATCGAACTTTTTAAATTAAGAAAATGTTCAACCAGATATTCACATAGCTGTCAATATTTGATATATCTTATTAGCCTTGTTTTCTCTCATTCCTTCAACTCGCAGATGGCAACAACGCCAGCAACATAGCAACAAATCCAAAATAAACATTAATCAATGCAAAGAATATCTACAAATCCTTTTAGCACAGACATGCCCACACACACACAAACAAACACACACATACGTGGACAGCTGCATATAGCATTGAATAAATCCCATGAATCTCTTTAACTGGCTGTATTGCCGCTGCAGCAAATGGCGGTGGCAAATGTAAAAAACAAAACTCAATTCCCCTAACATCACTTGACACAGTCATGGCCTATAAATTCTAAATTAATTGTCGCCATGTTTTATGTATTTCGCCCCTCACACACACACACACACTTGTATATTACATATTTTACTTTATATCGTTTTTGATTTTTTCATTTCATTTCGATTTTTTGTTTTTTTTTTTCTTTCCTTTTATTTTTTCTTTCATATACTTATAGCTCTCATCGACAGCCAAAGTCGCACGTTGGTTCCAACAATTACCCTGGAATACTGCGTCGCTTTCACGTCCTGAAAGTGGTTTCGTTTCGGGTGATTCGCGTTCTGAAAAATATCACGAGGATCACCAGTACTATCACTGTGCCAAAGAAACCGATGATTTATGCGATGAATTTCTTTTGGTCGAAGGCAGCAGCACAATTTGGACCAAATTAAGTGCTAAGAAACGGCGAAAATTACTTGGCATGCGATTGGGTAAAGTGACAACATTTTGAGGGAGGTGGATGGCAGTGAGTGGGTGATGCTACAGCGAAAATGTATAGCTCTTTAAGGTGCATAAGAGGCGCCTTTAATTTAAGTACGATTTTTCGTGTATTTTGTAACGATACGACAATTTCTTTTTCATTGTTGCATAGCTTTAATTTTTGTGTTTTGCTAGCAATCGAACGCACAATTTTCTGTCCGAGGACGTTTTTTGAGCGAACTAATTTTTTTTAATTTATCTTATTAATTTTTATTGAATTTAAGAAGCGAAAATAGAACAGCATTAAGTAACTTTATAATTGAATATTGATATAAGTCTCAAGTTTTTGCGCCTTTTGTAGGGCTATAAGTCCTTTTTATAAACGAATTTGAACTATTTACTAATGCAAGACAAAAAAGTCGCATTTAAGTTAAGCTCAATTGTAATATATTTTTAGAAGGTCTTTTTTTAAGTTGTCAAAACCATATTGCCGCGATTAATTTTTTTTTTTTTTTTAAATTGAAAAAATATCTCAATGAAGAATAAACTCTATTGAAATATTCAAAGGTTCAATTCAAAAAACATCATGGCTACAAAGTTAGAATGGAGGGAAAATAATCGTTGAACAGCATGCATATGTATTAATGCTGATTACATTAAGTTTTTAGAATCTTAGAGGATTAGCACAAAAAACGGCTACAGCTATTCTTACTATGTAGTTACATCCATTGCTAAGCGGAATCATCAGTGACCTTTTAGACAATGAGTGAGAATTTCGAGCTTGAGTTTGCTTTTTGCATAGGTTTGTTGAGAACCGAAGCAAAACCTGAAAAAAAAATTCCTTTTTCATTTGTGTGTGTCCTTGTTTTTGCAGCTCATTTGATATTACACTTTTTTGCAGCTGAAGGTTCACTGATGATTCTATTTAGCAATAGATGAAACTAATATGATTAGCCTAAGACATTTTCGGATTTTTTGGTATTTGTAGTTTCTATGTAAGTTATCACCAGGGCTGCCAAGCGTCTGCTTTTAACACGGTCAAGCCGTTAATTGCACGTCAAAGCCGGTAGCAGTACAGGAATTGAAAAATTTCGTAAAAAAGCCGTTAATTCCAAGATTTTTGTTAGATGTACCTTAGACCGGGTCGAAATTTTGCTTCAGCTAGACACCGACTCAAAAGTTAGAGGAAATCCTTAAAATCGATATCTGCGTCATTTTTTTTTTTTTTGTTCCGAGAAAAGGCAATGGAGCGCTTTCGATTCTCCTGAAGGTCCTTTTTGACTAAAAAAAACGTGTTTTTCCTCGTAACTTTTATTTCTTCACAGAATGGAAACCTGAAATCGCTTAAAAAATAAAGATTGCGTTCTTTCAAAAAAATTGACGTTGAAAAAATTTAAATTTATTTTCTTGTTATACATAACATTTAGTCCCAAAATTCGATTTTGCCATATAAAAAATGTGTAAAATTGAATGTAGGACTAAAATTTTTTAACGTCAATTTTTTTGCAAGATCGCAATCTTTATTTTTCGAGTAAATTCGAATAACCATTCTGTGATGAAATAAAAGTTACGAGCAAAAAACACGTTTTTTTTTGTAGTCAAAAAGGACCTTCAGGAGAATTAAAAGAGCTCCATTGATTTTTCTCGAAACGAAAAAAAATGACGCAGATATCGTTTTTAAAGGTCCCTCTAAATTTTGAATCGGTGTTTGACTGACTTTATTTTGTATCATACAAATCGACCCGGTCTAATGTACATTTTTTAGCAAAAAAAAAATTATTTTCAAAAAAAAAAATTAAGTTTCTACCATTTTAGAGAAAAATAATTTTTATTTTGGGAAGGTCACTTTCTTGTTTTCAACTTGGCAACACTTGTTATCGCACACTGTGCTGAACAGTACGCTCAGTAAAATAATAAGCCAACATTTTTTTAAATGATTTCAAAAACTTGACAGAGGAAAAATTAAATACATAATTAAACTAAATTGCGGCAAAGTGGTTAAACGCAAATAGCTTTAAGCTCATAAATATTTTATAACTCGATTTTAATATTGCTGAATATTCCAATGTGATGATTTGTACTTTTTATAGCATAAAAGACAAAAACTTTTAGCTACTTTTAGGTCAAACGAAAAGACAAACTCAAAAATGCCATTTTTTGTAACCGAAAAGATTTACGAAATTCATAATATTTAAGGCTCATATAAGATAAGATATTTATAAAAAGAACAATTCTATAAAACTTGATAGTTTTTACGTTAAATCGAAATACTTAAGTATTTCCCATATCTTAAACTACTCAATAGTATTTTATATCCTTAGTACTGCGACTTAATCCTTGAATGCATAAGCATCAATTTCCTTCACTTAAGATATTGTGCACAAGAAAGCCTTTTATTTTCGAGTTGGAGTGAAAATAATCTATGCAAAAAATTAAATTTTTCGAAATTCTGAACATATTTAAATTGCATAAAATATATGCAAGTCAGCAACAAAATACTGCATACAAAGATTGCACTACTGTTGGAGCACAGCATCTTTCATCTTCAACTCTTTTTTCACACAATTTTAAGACGCCTATTGTGCGAGTGTTTCTTTATGTTTTATTCAATATTTGATCCTCTTTTCTGCATCATAGAAAAGAGAAACTCAAGCAATAATATAAACGTAATCAACATTTGTATCATCATCATCATCACCACCACCAACATAATCAACAATAACAACATCATCGCCATATTATAAAGGGGATATTAAAAGGGCTTGTGTGCGTGTAGGAATATCCACACTCAAAGGCAAAGCATAAACAAATGTTCAATGTAAAATTTTTATGATTATATACTTTTGCAACAAAAAACTAAAAATATGAAGAAAGAAATACTATAAATGTTATAACACATTTGACAGGGTGCACAATTGAAGCAATAGTTTTGACGTTGGATTTTATATGACTTTAAATATTTTACTTAGCAGTGATAATAAAGTGTGCACAATTTTCACTTTTAAGGTCCTTTTTTATAACGAATTTTTCGTAAAATCGTAAAATTTATAACAAAAAAAAACGCGCTTTAAAATTTTCGATGGGAAAACGTTTCAACACAAAGCAGAAAATCTGTAGCGGGACACACGCTCGACTTAGGCCGAAATACTTTGAATGCGTCACTGTAACTTTGTGTACATATTTTTGAATCCATTCAGTATTGATTTTAGCAATAAAAAAAAAATCGTTTTTTCAGACCTCATAATTCAGGACCCCCCTTAATGGCAGCTTGATACTTGATACTTTTTCCAACTTCTGCTGGCGATTGCTGTCGTCTTCATATTGAGATCGGTATCTTTTCAGGCAACCTTCGTAGTACTGCTCATTATTTTATTACGATTATTTTTTTTTTTTTAACTTTTTTGTGACACCCTGTACAAACATAACTCGCATAAATACTGCACTAAAATTTTAATATAATAATTTCATTGTATGCCTTTTACGCGAAATGATTTGCTCTGGCATACAAAGGATTATGGTAAGGAGTGAAATATTGCAATAATTCAGATTTTAATAGAAAAAATAAAAAGGGTCATTCTGTTTGTGCATAAAGATTTCGGGCACTGCGTTAAATTTTTATTAAAATTTTGCTTTTATTCATCAAAATAGCTTTCAATGAATAAATACGCTGTATTAGATTTGATATCCTTTATTAAAAGTATGCTGCTGTATTAATATTTTTACGCGGCAGTAAATTTATATGGCATATGATTTTTACTGACTCATAGAAATAAATCCTATAATTTATGTTTAGACATAAATATTAATTAAATATTTAATAACTTTTATACAACTGACCAGCAGTTTGAACGTGAAATCGGAAAAATTAAATATTTCATTTTCTGAAATAGCCGAACAAATTCGATGAATAATTCAATAATAAAATCTGTAGAATTTAAGCAAAAATTATAGTTATTACTTTTATATGTTTTTGCAATTACATTTTAAGATTTTCATATTAGACTTATTATTTAATATTTACATACCTAAGTGCGAAAAAGTCACTAACATAATTTATTATTAATATGTGTATTCTATGCTCCTTGTGTCAACACAAATTAAGATATTAAGGAGTGATGTACTCCATTTCACATTTCATTGCATGCAGTAGATTTAAGACAAAATTCATTACATTTCATTTAAAATTTCGTTGAAATTGTTTTAGTAAAATTGAAATTAATTAAGACTGAAACATTGACGTAAAATAGACATAAACGTTAAGCAAAAACATACAAATATCAGTATCATCATCATGATCAAACAACATTTATTATTTACAAAATAAGTAGTTTTACATGTACCAGTACTATATAGTTTTAAACACAATTCATTTAATTTAATTTAAGTTTTCATTTTGAAATCGAAAGCATTAATAAAATTTAAAAATTATAATTGAAAATTTTTTTTAATTCTGGTTTTTTTTTCAACGAAAACAACAGCATTTCATATTCCAACTTAAAGCCAAACAAAAAAAAACACTTCTCATCTAGCGCTGCCTTTATCTTGATGATGTTTCTTTCAATGTTCAAAAGTACATGCATATGAATAATTTTGAAAACTTTGAGAAAGTCGGAAAACGTTGAAGATGCTTAAAATATCGTTATATGTGACCTGTGCCCAAGAAAGACGGTTAGTGTCTCAAAATCGTTTTTTTTTTTCTTCATCTTATAGGAAATTTCGTGCTCTTTCACGTGGGAGTAGTCTCAAGTTAATCTCAAGCTTCCTTTTGGAGTTATAGTTCCTTATAGTTATATGACGTGAAAGAAAAACACATGCAACGAAAACTTTAAACACGTTTTTCTCAAAAACCGGTTTAAGACACTAACCGTCTTTCTTGGGCACAGGTCACATATTTTGATTTAGCCGAAAAGAGTTAAAAATTTGAAAAATGTTGTTTTTAAATGTGGAAGAAGCCAATAATGTCCAAAAAGGGTAAAATGTTGACAAAGTCGAGAAATTTTTAAAAATAAAACTGAAGTCGAAAAATATGATAAGATGATGGAGTTGAAAAGTGTTGAGAAAATTCAATAATGCTGAAAGTGTGGAAAAATATTGAAAGTGGCGAAAAATTTTGAAAAAAATTATGATTTCGAATACAAGATGATGAGTCGAATAATATTCAAAAGATGAAAAATTTTGTAGAAGTCAAAATGTGTTGAAGTAAAGATATGTTAATAAAATTGAAAATTATTGAAATTGCCAACAAATGTCGAAAACTTTTACCGAGATATATGTTTGAGGCACCCAGTTGCAAAACCGGCCAAGTCCAAAAAAATCAAATTTTGAGATATTCTCATATATCAAAATCAAGACCATGTCTTATCTTTCTACTATGGTTTTAGATCAAAAAAAAATTTTTTTTTGACAGAAATATTACGCTTTTTAATTCATATTTGATGCATGGATTTCAAAACTGGCCAAGTCCATGAACTTGCTTTCAAAACCAGTCCAACGCCTTGGAATCAAAACCGGCCAAGTCCATTTTTTTCAAACAAAATTTTATAATTACTATGTCAAAAACGGGCAAGTCAAAAATTATTTTCTCAAAAACATACGCATATAAGACTTGAAAAGTCTGATCTGACGTGCTTTGAGTAAGAAATTTTATAAGCTATTATGTGGGAAATACTTTTTAATTTTTCAATGAACATGTGTTAATGGAGTAAGTGTTCCAAAAGTGAAAAATGTTGAGGAAGTCGAAAAATTTTGATAAAGTCAGAAAATGTTGGGAATAAAGGAAAAAGTTGAAAAAAAAGAAACATGTTGAATATGTCGAAAAATGTTGCTAAAGTTCAAAATGCTTGAACAAGTCGAAAAATCTTGCGAAATAAGAAAAATATTGAGAAAGTCGAAAAATATTGACAAAGTTGAGAAATGTGGAAAAAAAAGGAAACAGTTGAAAGAGTGAAAAAGTTTTGAGATCAGCAAAAAAAAAAAAACGAAGTCAAGGTATCGTTTGTGGATAACAGTTGAAACATTTTGAAGTAGTCGATAAATATTGACAAAGTCGAAAAATATTGAAAAGCCGAACAATCTTGACAAAGTCGAGATATGCATGTTGAAAATAAAAGAATAATATGGAAAACGAAGAAGGCAAATGTTGGAAAAATGTTGAATATTAACGAATAAGTTAAGAAATGTTGAAGGTGTTGAAAAGTTGAAGTCTGAAATGTGACGCTTGAGGCTTTTTTTAGTCTGTTTCTCTTTAGTATAGGTTTTCTTTGATACAAGCCAGTTCAGATGACACTACTTTAAAATCCAATTTTTAACAAATAGATAATTGAGCAGTTTATTTTAAAAGTACCTCATGGTTGAGAAGAAAAAATTAAGTAACTTGAAATGAGATGCATAGCATTTATTTTATTATTTCCTCTTTGCAAAGAAGGACTTACCCCACTTTCAAAATTAATGGCTCAATTAGTTATTTTTTGCAAAGAAAGTGATGGAACGTATTATTTTCTAGTTGACTACATTTTTATAAATTTTTGTTTAGAGATATCCACCCCTAGAATATTCATTTCACAGTTTCGGAAGCATATCCCTTATACTTAAGGCAGGAATATGATCCAAAAGCACTTTTTTTAAACTCTTTCGTTTGAAATCTAACAGTTACTTTAATTAAAGTGTTATTTTTAGTGTTTTTATTATATTTTTCAAATGAGCATTCTTAAGCACTTTGGGCACTAACTCACGTAATCTACAATATAATATGGTTCATAATTTCGCTTTCAGTTAAATTCAAGGTAAGTCATAATGCTTTTTTAAATAGTGACTAGACCAAAGAAATTATCTATGGCACATTCAAGTTTATTTTTAAATTTACAAAACACACTGCCACTGAATGTGTAACAATAACGTTCCATTTACAATGAAATTGTTGTGTCAACTTTGCGTTAAAAGTTGCAATCTTTCTAATTATTCGTATAACAATTACATACCAAAACCAAAAAAAAAAAAAATAATAGCATAATTTTATGCGCACGCAATTTTTGCACATTTACTTAAAGCAGAGATGCCAAGTGTTTTCTCTGGTTAAAATACGGTGTAGTTTATCGAATGAAAATGCTGCTTAGCTTTGAAATATAATAAAATAAAATCCTATTTTTATACAGGAATTTTATTTGTTTCTATTTTGAGAAAACAAAGTGAAAAGAGTTCAATTGTGGTGAAAATTTCATCAATTAAAAATACAGCTTAAATAGATATCTTAAGTACAATGCGATCATTTTGTTCATTAAACTTTATTTTGGTTCCCATGGTTTTAATTTTAACAAACATCAATGTTTTAACATACCTAAGAAAAACCGTCTAATTTGGACAATATTTAGAACATGCATACTAGATGTTTGAATAAAAGATCTATCTTTATATAGGTGGTGAATCCATGGCACAAACAAACAATAATCAATGAAGCATGGCAACCCAGGATATCATGCAACAGCGTGAGTAAAAAACAAGGACAAGTTCATCATCAACGTGGCGAGCACTACCACCATCACCTAGATACGCGTTTATTTATGACCGTGTAATAATAAACTCACGCTGTAAATGCCAAAAACCTGTCATTAGAGTGAACAATGGTAGGCATAGACAGCCGCGCATAATGCGTAAGTAGGTGAATGAGTGTGCGGTTTGCAAATGTGGGTGTTTGAGTGCCCAGTAGACGAAACGAAAAACAATATGTGCTATTGGATGATTTTTAGGAGAAAAAAGGTCGTGTCAACTTCATTCAAATGTATTTTCTCTTAAATGGAGAAAAATAGACCTCTTGTCTTCACTCATTAGTGATATAGTGAAATTAGAGGGCTAACCGCGACCGCTTCCCACATAGAAAGGAAAAAATATCAACGCATTTAAAATGCCAATATTTTTCAGTATCTTAAGTTCTGTATCTGAAAAATGATATCGGAAATACTAGGTGATTTTTCAATGCCGATCTAACTTGATTTTTCACGAGATTCCCATTAAGAAATTGAGTACTCAAAAACGGAACGAGTTCAGAAAACAATAATTTAGATGAGATTTTGTGGCTTCTAGCTCAGTCCCCGCCAACAAACCTGCTATGCAAAAGTAGAATAGCATGTGTAAGGGATCGCAAGTGTTGACCATGCTAACAGATCTGCTGTTGAGTGGCCTTGCTAAATTCCCTACAGGGTACATTCGACAGTAAATGACATGTGACATGTCCGGAAAACACAGAATTTCGCAGCACACAACAATTTTAATGTTGATGACAAACGAGCATTGTTGCTGCTGCTGCTGCCGCTGCATAAAACGCGATGTCGCTATTTAAATAAAAGGCGCCGCACTGCATGTGCGATACTACGCACTTTTTTTTTTTTTAAAAAAAGCTTTTAAATTTATTTTTTCTTTTTTTTTTTTATACGCGTCTTTTTTTAGTGCCAGTAAATTGAGTGTTGTAAAAAAATAAAAAGTCTAAGCGCGCGCAAAAAAAAAACGCACAAGTGAGACAGCAAATGACAAACATCAAATTCAAAAAGGATACAGGTTGACAGTGTTCCAACATGAATGTCCTTTTTTTTCTATTGTGGTGTGTTTGTGTGTATGTGTGTGTTTGTTAAAGCGTGCGTCCTTACACACGCATTTGTGACCACCAGTTAACGCCTATTTATGACGCGCCCCGTCGCCTTCATCATCATGTGATTGGTGTTGTGGTCATATGCGAGATCTTTTATGTTTTCTGGATCAATTTGACAACAATTTTGCTTTAAGCTTTTGAGATCTATTTTACTTTATATCAGACGATTGCCAATACAAGAACAAAAAGTACTTTTGGGTATTTATAACTTGACATAAGAGCTCTTTTTGCCAACGCCCCCAAGAACAAAAATCACGGTATCATGTTGCATTATTCCTATCTATAACCTTTCCATAGAGTACAATCTATCTCAAAATCAAATTTCTTCAAAATCGGTCGATACAATTTAACAGCGAAAACCTTTTTCTTATGTAAAGGGCGTGGCATCGCTCACTTAAAACTCACTCACCTCAAGATTCAATCCATTCAAACTTCATCAAAATCGGTATATTAGCATAGCTGTGAAAACATATTTTTTAGTTAGGGGCGTGGCACTTCACACAAAAATTGGATATCTTATTTCAAGGTTGAATCTATCTCCGTACCAAATATTATCAAAATCGATTTATTGGTTTAGCTGTGAAAACTATATTTCCTGGTAGGGGCGGAAAAACGCCTACTAAAAAAATTTACTATCTAAATTTATTTATCTAAGGAATCAGTTTATCTATAAATAGATAGATAAAGACCAAATTTCTTCAAAATTAGTGTAGCGACCCAGCCATGACCACGTCTTTTTATTTAGAGGCAGTACCACGCCCACTAAAACAATTAAAAGTTTTAATCTTCTTCTTTAGGGTTTTATCTATCTCCATATCAAATTTCATCAAAGATGATCCATTAGCTTGGCTGTCGAAGCGTAATTTTTTGTTAGAAGCGTGGCACCGCCCACTTTTGGAAAAGAATGTCCTTCGGTAATACATTCATAGCCAAACGATTATGTTGTGTTAAAAAGGAATGGAACTATTTCGTCTTCGCCTATTTATGTAATGATACCCGAACTCTGGCTCGGAGGTTTGGGGCATTTTTCGTCCTAAAAATGTGCGATTTTGGGTCATTTATTTTATTCGCATTTTCATAAAATAAACGAAAAATCAAGAGTTTCATCCAAAATAACTAAATGCACAAAAAGTGAAGAAAAAAGTTTCGGAAATCCTTCGAAAAAAAATATTTGGTTTTTGGTCGGATTTCCTAAAAAAATAATACCCAAAACCAAAATCCTTATAACTGTCTTCCATGCGAATTTTTCGCGCAATTTTTACGTCTAAAGTTGGGGCATTTTTTTAAACTCAAAAATGAAAAGTAACACAAAAAAATCAAAAAATTCAGCAAAACGTATTGAGCGACTACCATTAGTATGATCAAAAAACAAAAACGAAAACAAAAAAGCAATATCATACTGCCTTTAGCTCGATTATGAATGACAGCGGAATGACTGGGATAAACGTCATGTTTTTTATAGCAACAACATTACAACTACTCGGCTACACCAATTACACTAGTGACAGCAACTAGAACCAACTTATGGTTGGTAAGTATAAAACAACAACAACAACAGCGAAAACCAACAACAACAACAACAATGTCATTGCGGCATATTTGTTGTAGCTATGAGATACTAAATTAAGCGGAAAAGTTTTATTTTCGCATTTTCCAGTTGACTTAACGGACGACAGCGTTCATAATTGCGAGCAGTACGCAAATTTAAATAAAACATAGTTTGGTCGAGGATACGCTAAAGAGCGGACGTGTTTCCTTTATTTTTTTGTCTGCAGGATACTTGAAATCATTAAAAATTAAATAGACAAGAACATTGGTAATTAAAGAAATTAGCAACAATGCAAATAGTGTGATTAAGAAAGTAAAGAAAGTGCGTTGAATATTGCGCTCGCACAAAATGAGCAAAAAACAAGCAACCACTACTCCAAGCGATGATGTTGGCAACCCTACCAATCCCAACGCCACAAATACTGACAATGATCTCGATACTAGTCAACGTCGTCGTCGTCTTTCTACATTTTCTACATTTGCAGTGCCACCACCACCACCGACACCACCACCAATGCCAACGGCAACATCATCATTTCCACCATACAATACAACAAATTGCAGTCCACCCACAGTCAGAACTGCAACTCCTGCCGCTTCTGTTGGTTCTGTTGCTGCTCCCAGCGTGGAGGAGGAACGCTTTCAACGAAGACCAAAGCCTGGAATATTGCGTCTAGATGTGAGTAAACCGCGACGTTCATCAGGTGGTTCGGTGGAATTTCGTGCACAACCACAGATGTTGGGTGAGGTGAGTTCGAGAATCATAAGTTCTTAAGTATTTTCAAACACTGAGAACATAATCTTCATTAAATAACAAAAGTATGGAGGCAGTAAAATGCGTAAAGTGTTAATTGGAGTTAATCAATACTGGGTAGATTGTATTTATTCCGTCTGTTGTTCTACATCAAATGAAATGCTTATAGGAAAAATCTTATTTCTCTTATTTTGTTAACAGTTAACAAATGTTTACAAAATAAAAAAGTTAAGGGCTCGGTAGCACGATATATGTTTTTGAATATACGTATGTATTTGTATGTATATACTCGAATAGAGAATTTTTATTAGTAAAAAAAATAAAGAAAAAATTAAATTAAAATTAACCTCAACAGCCCTCGCCAGCTACTTCATAGATTCGCGCAAAAAAAAACAATTTTTAATTTCATGTATTTCGTTGGTTTTGTTGAATGCGAGCTTTAAAACTTTCAGACTGCGGCATTCCTGAAAAATTTCACAACAAATAGCACTGCCAAAATCGGAGCTGAACTCTGCTATTATTATCTTGAATGGTGGGAAAAATCGAAAAAACTTGAAAAAAAAAATTAATAAATCGAAAAAAGCTTGAAAAAGTTTGAATAAATTGCAAAAAACTGAAAAAGGTTGAACAAAATTAAAAAAGGTTGAATAAGTCGAAAAAAAAATGAAATGGTTGAAAAATTTCGAAAAGTTTCAATAAGTTGAAAAAGGTTTAACAAAATGAACGTTTCTTAAATGACACCAGTTAAAAAATTTGGGACTCATCTCGAGATCTGGTTTCTCATAGAATTTTTTCTATGTATTTTATTGTGTAGATTCCATAAATGGCAACCTTTTTTATTGTTCTTAAGAATCGTTTTCGAAATATCCCCAAAAAATCCCTTTTTTGCACTTTTTTCATTTATTTGGCTATATCTCCATAAATATTGTTCCGACTCAAAAACGCTTTTCGTTTAATTTTATTGCAAGTTTTTTAATGTTTTTTCGAACAACTTCTACATTTTTTTTCCGATTTCTGCAAAATTACTTAAAATATGTGCAAGAAAATAGTCTTTCATTTTTAATTTTAAAAAAAATGAAAAGGAAAGATTTTTCCATTCAAATAGAGCAATTGAAATTTAGTGATTTTTAAAAAAAATCAGTTTTTTGGACTTCGAGCGCTTGTTACTCCATCAATTCTTATCTGATTCACACAAACAGCATATTATTTGAAAGGGAATAAAAATATATTTTGAATGCTAAAAAGTGTTTTTGTGTCGAAAAAATATTCATGGAGATATAGCCAAATAAATGAAAAACGTGCAAAAAAAATGGGTTTTTCGGGGATATCTCGAAAACGATTCTTAAGAAAAATAAATGGTTGCCATTTTTAGAATCTACGTCTCAAAATCCATAGGAAAAAGTCTATGAGAAACCAAATATTTTTTTTTCTGTAAGCTTGTGTGAACAAAATTGAGACAAAAAAGTTAAATAAACAAATAAGAAATAATATATATCATGAGATATCAAGAAAGTTTTTGAGCATTCAGTGGCAGCTTACTATTAGTGATGGCATTTCAGTTTTATGGAAATATTCTGAATAGAGACTTAAGCTTATTTTTTAGATGTCGAATGTGCTTTTGCGTCATGAACATCGAAAAGTTCCTTAGAATTACTAAAACTCAAATAAAATTTTAACTTTTATACTGATAAAAAAAAAGAAAAAAAAAGTTCATCAAAGTTTACTCCAGGTTTTATGCAAATGTACCGAATGTACTAACATCTTGTCGTACATATGTACTGACGACGATTTTTTCACGACGCATGTGTTCTGATAAAGGAACAAATGTACTGAAAATGCCTACTATCCTTTTAGATTTTTATTTTTTCGACTTATTCAGCTTTTTCCAATAATGTTCAACCTTTTTCTAGAAAAAAGAAAAAAAAAAATACCGTGCAAAAACAACTTCAAGGTTTTAACCTTACTTCCTTAAAAAATGCTCACTTTGATAATAAAATAATCGTAAGTATACAGGGTGTCCCATAAATAGTAGATAACCTTCTAACAGCAGATGGGCGACCTCAAGGCGGGTCAGAAAAAGTAAATTCTTATTTAGTAAAAGTCGCATTGTTTTCGAGAAAATCAACCTTTTTTATGTTTTCGAAAAAATGCTACCTTTGGTCAGTCACTTTGGTATCGCAACCACAAATAAAAATATTTGTGATACATTTTTTTTGCATAATTTTTTTTAAATTGTTATGCTATCATATGTGACTTAAAATTAAGCCGTAGGCACAGAGGTCCTTTAAAAAATAGATGTTGAACTTAAAACTTTTGTTTTGCTCCGTATTTTTTCAAACTTTAAGCTGGTGTGGAGTAAAAAAATGCATGACAACCTAGGTGAGCAATTTGTTAAAAAATTGCCTATTTAATACAGATTCTAAAATGCTAAAAACATAAGCGTTGCAAAAATATTGCAATTTTAGTGGCAAAGGGGTTTTTTGTATGGAACTTAAACTTCAAATAAAATCAGGTCAATTTCAAATTGTATTAAGAAATAATGAATGCGAACTCGATTTCACTTTTTCTGACCCGCCTTGAGGTGGCCCATCTGCTGTTGGAAGGTTATCCACTATTTATGGGTCAGTTGTATAATTAATCTGAACAGATAGACTGTTCTCAAATGGGTTTCATTATTAAAGACGAAACACTAAATTGGCAGACATTTGAATTTTAAAGTAAATTAAAGTTTACCATTCTACCATTAAAACAACAACACTTGAAAATTGTGGACATATACAAAAGTCACCAAAACTTTAACTTTTAATTCACTCGAAATTCACATAATTTCTTGCAATATTGCGTGATTTGTCATAACCGAAATATTTCATTTGTAAATATTTAAATTCTTAAGCTTATGTGGATAAGCCAGAGGCGTAAGGCTATTTGAAAGTCAATATTCATCGTAATATTGCCGAGACACGATGCTTAATCATAGTTAGCTAATAAATTTTTCTACCGACTAAAGCCAAAATTTAAGCCATTTAATTAATTTTTTTGTATTTATTGCAATTTAAAATTGACACTCTACAAAAACACTCTATACAATTTTTCAAATCTAGCACTCTCGTATGTGTTAAAGGGAATTTTCTCATACAAAATTTCAATTCTTAAGTAGCATTTATATATTTTCAAGCTGAATAAGACTACAATTCCAATGAAAAACATTGTTAAAACTTGGTTTTGGTATAGCGTCACCGTAATTTGACATAAAATTTCATCACAATATATATGCAACTTAAAAAGTGAAAAATGGTAATCTTCTTAAAATAGGAATTTTTCAAACAAAAAAGTGAGAAATTATTTTAGGGAATTTCGTTTTCAGTATATTCTATATTTTTTATGAAACTTTATAGAAAACTCGAAATCATTTAGGCACAAAAATCTGAATTATCTTTTCGCAATATCGACCATTGGTAGTTTATATGCCGGGAACTATTTATAAAGAATAGCATTTCCATACTTTTCGATATTTTCTAAGTAAGCAACTATTGAGGTACATTTGACGTACCGTCAGAGTTCCAATTAGCATGGATGCTGAAAGCACTGTCGATAAGCTTAACCACCCATACTCGAACAAGCGGTCAAAAAGTGATACGTGTTCCTCATGTTCGAATTTTACGCTCCGAATGAGTTTTCTATTTTCTGATAATTAAAGGCATTTTAATTAATACAACAACATAAGCACGTTTTATCGTTGCTTATTACAAACGAAATAAGACCCACTAACTGCAAAATGTTGTCGTGATTTTGTTGAATTTCGAAATGGGGCGCTTATCATATTTTACTTGCACAAATAAAAACAAATTGAATTTAAAAATGTCTTACATTAATGAAAAGTTCCATCACCCCTAAGAAAACACCCTTTATAGTTATTTCTCATTTAAGATTATAAGATAAAAACGTAATAACATGTTTCTAAATATGAATATCACTTTTTACTTAGTGCATTTCTGAGAAATAAACAAAGATTATATCGTATTTACTCTTTAGCAAATACACTGTACTTACAGTCATTTTGTAGAACTTCCTCTGTGCACTGCACCCCTATCCCCTTAAGGGACAAGAAAACGGAAAATGCAATAATTATAAATTCTTATTTAACTGGAAGGCATAAATATTGGTCGTTTCCATTAAGTGCCAGCACTAATGGAAATTCTATCGGGTTTTGCAGAACCACACAATTGTGTCGCTGCTGCTAACGATGGCATTAGCAGACAGTACTAATTAAACTGTTGCAGCACATTTTGTGTGCTGCAGTTTTTACTGCTGCACTGTAAAAGTAAGGACGTTATAAAAAAAACGTGTTGCTATCATAATTGCACATCTGTTCAAATTGCTCTGCATAAATTCAATTTAATTTCGTTATATTCTTCAATACATAATAATCAATGTATAAAGTATACTTCGGTTGCAACCTGATGGTAAGTTTGGAAAAACGATACAAAATATAGATTTTTTCTAAATAAGTGCTACTGATTAAGCTTCCTGTTGAAAGTGAAAAAAATTCCTGATATATAACGCCAATTCTCAAATTTCGTATGTATTAAATTTTTGCCTTAGGGTACAACCTACATTTTTTGTTCACAAATGAGTTTTTGCAAGGAGATCGACAAAAAAAAAGCATTAAACATTGAGCTTAATGTTGTTAAGCAACCCAGTAAGGAAAAAATCTATAAGGAGTTAAAAACAATATATACATTTCCGCCAAAAGGCCAACCGTGACAGAAAAATTAAAAGTTATTATAAAAGCGTTACTATCTGATCTAAGGAAAATATTCAAATTTTGTTAATTTAAACAATTTATACCAGAATTCATTTATCACATTGAGCAAACCACCTGCAAACTTGTATAAATGCAGTTTATCTTTTTTTGTAATATTTAAAAGTATTTCGCCTTAAATATTAAAGTGCGTAAAAGATACATGATGATGGTCTTTGCGATTAATCTCTCTTCCAACGTCAATTAGCTAAAAACAATGCAAAAACATCAAACCTTGCTTAAGTTCATGTTCTTATGTCACAAATAACATAGAAAAACATCATATGTTCTCATTTCGAAATTGATAACAGCAGCAAGTGTGTCAAAATTTTTGCACGAACAGAGTTTCGTGTGCATAATAAAAAGAAAAATAGCGCGGGCAAAAAAATTTAAATTTTAAATTTTTAGAGATGTTTGAAATTGGTCATGTTCGCAAACATAAGGCAGTTGAAAATGGTTAAACCAGTTATTAAATGCCATAACACAACATAATCGCATAATTTTTTTTTTGTTGGAAAGGTTGTGAAGAGAAGGAGGGACATGTATACTTGTTTTCAATAGTAGGCGGTGCCACGCCTCTAACGGGAAAAAAAGTTTCCATGGCTAAACTAATGCACCGATTTTGATGAAATTTTTCTTAAAGATAGATTGAAACCTAAGAAAGATTATTCGAAACTCTGATTCCTTAAAGCGGGCGTGGCATTGCTCCAAATGGGGGAAAAACGGCATCACGGATGTACCACTACACCGATTTTGATGAATTTTGGTATGTAAATAGATTGTAATTTGAGTAAAAATATATTTTTTTAGTGGGCGATGCCAAGCCTCTAACAGGAAAAACGTCTAAACAGCAAAAGGACAAGCTTTTTATTCTTTTAAGAAAAATATCTACTCCTTCTTCTTTTCTTTGTTAAAATTGATCTCACTAATTAATTTGATAAATATAAACATTAAATATGTTTTTTTTAATTACTAGTCAATATTAATTACATCTTACACTCTGAAGTTTTTTTAAATACAATTTTCTACTGGGGTCATAAATTTCCCTAACATCATTAATAAATTGAAGGATGACCCAGTCTAACAAGTATCAAGATCAAATCATCTTAATATCCTTTTGTATAATAAAGTAATAATAATGACCATCGAATCAGGGCAGTGTCGAAGGCAGCGCCACAAATGTTTGCCTACTTTTGCATAAAAAGTTTCGTAGACCATATCCCTACATAACTTAAGAGACAAGCCCTGTTTTTTCGATTTGTTACACTTGTGACATGTTAGTGCTAAAACATATACACACACATACACACTCACACAGATATGCACACGGAATTAAGCAAAAGACATACAACATTTTATATAAATGTAGCGTTGCCACATTTAATGAATGGGAGCATATGTTTTTTAAGCTGACGAGCGTATTTATGTCAATGTGAGTACATACATACACGTGTATGTGTATGTATTTGTGTGCAAATGCTTATAAATACTCATATCCGCACAACAAGCACTTAACTCCAACACATTCAATACATTGCTCTGGTCATTTTCTCAGAACTTTCCCTTTTTTTGCCACTGCTAATGCTGCTGCTGCTGCATTGAAAAAGCACAACGCATGCAAAAGAGCAACAACAGTTAAGAGGGAGCGTGTATGAAGGGGTAATTTTTCAGCTTGTTTCATGTATATTATATTGCTATGTTGTTTGGTATGTTTTTCGTTTTCTTTTTTTTTCTTATTCAGCATTGTTGACCACTCCCAATATAAATTAGTTTTGTAAGTTTTTTTTTGGTGCAAAACATTTATTAAGTCACGAAATGCCTGATAGGGACAGGTCACTGCTAACTCAGGAACAACAACAACAAAAAAATGGCTTTTGCATGTACTCTACATATGTGTATATGTATGTGTTAAAATGTGTGTAGCGAAGTGAACTTACACGCTCAAAGAACTCAGCGGTGTGTGAATTTTCTTCTTTTGTTAATATAAATGTTACTCATACGACATGTTGACCCGCATTGAATATTGTATAAAATTGTACTTTTGCTTTTATTAAAATAAAGCTGGCTACTGGAAATTAGTATTTAATAAAATCAAGAGATTTCAATTGAACATTGAAAGAGTTTCTAGGACAGCAACTTCGTTTTTATAGGCCCAAATTTGGAATTGTTGTAAACATTATGATTGGTATCAAACGACATTAATGGGAAACTTGTGGTTTTTTTTGCTAATTATTGTAAAATTATTATGGTTACAGTATTATTTTATAGTTAAAGCTATGATAAAATATTTTGCATTTAATTTAATGAATTTAAGCTTCAATTTAGCTTTAGAACACGCAGGGCCGTATGTTGGGGCCTGTGGCTAATGTAGAAATGTTTTGCTACATTTTGAGCACAGTTCTATTGCGAATCTGTTTTCTTTCCCAATTAAAAAAAAAGCCAGTCGAATGAAAATATAATTTTATATATAGTAATTAAACAAAACTGATTTGAATCGGTGAACGCAAAAACTAAGCAAATAATGCTGAAAACAAAGCATTATACATCCAACTTGATGTCAACGTCCTTCCAGAGCAAAATCATCTTGAAAAATTTGAGAAAACTCATAAGAGATATAAATGAGAAATATTTTGGGTTCCTTTTTTTCATGATTTAATCAAGCAATATGTTTTAACTTTATTTTTTGGTAACTTCTAAGCACACACTCTCGAGTTCAGAACATTTTTTTTTTTTTTTTAGTGTGCCTCGGAACAGCACTCCAAAAGTTTTAATGAATTCTGATTTTTTAAGCGTTTGGTTTTGAAAATTTACAATTAGAACAGAAAATTTTCAAAAATGAATGAAATATTTCTTTGATGCTATACATCAATTCCTGCCATTTGTTTTTTAAAGATTATTTTATGTTAATGTTGCCCGCGGCCATGCCTGAGGTGGTCCATCCGTAAGCTTCAATTTTGGCATACTTTTTCCAGCATTTCGATCGGTATCTCATCAATGGCAATTATAATGTTGTCTTCCGGGGCTACAATTGTGGTTGGCTTGTTTCTATTCACAAGAGTTCCACAAAAAATGGTCATGATATTGGCGGCCAATGAACTGCTCCAAAACGTGAGATTAATTGCTCATCAAACTCGCCTCTCAATAGGTCCATGATATCGCGTGCCGTGTGGCATATGGCACCGTCTTGTTGAAATAACATGTAAACCAAGTCCAATTCTTCCATTTTGGCCAAAAAAAAAGTCGCTAATCATCACACGGTAACTTGCTCCATTGACTGTAACGTTGAGACTTTCATTATTTTTGAAAAAGTGCGTTTCAATTAAGTGCATTTTTCAGGGTGCATTGGCAGCTCTTGAACAGCATCTGGCTGCTCTCGAGACCAAATTCGGCAATTCTGTTTGTTGACGAACTCATTGAACTAAAAAATGAGTTTCGTCGGTGAAGAAAACTTTTTGATATTTTGAAGAAAAAACACATTTCTCACAGAGTATGAATTTTTATAGAAAAAATTCAATAATTTGCAAGCACTGTTCGTTTGTTAGTCTTTTTGTGGTGAAATGGTAAACCATACTTAGCATTTTAAGCGGTAACACATGTTACGAATCACGCGTGAGGTGTCAAAAAATTTACTTTGAAAAAACAAATAACAAAAAAATCACCTGTTATATCTTTGATTCTGAAAAAGATCGCTTGCTTGTTTGATAAATTCTGTATACTGAATGTCAAGTAATGAGGCATTCTTTTCTAAGACAAAAGTTTCTAAACTTTGAGATATCCGAATTCACTAAATTATTTAGTCTTTTTGTAGGTTGTATTTGACTAGTCGATGACTTACTAAAAATTATTTTGCTACATGTAATTCGAACAATTGCTGTACTTTAGCTTTTCAAAGTTTTTCATAAATTAAGAAAATATTTCAAATATAAATATTATTTCTGTATATGTCAGATCCATAAGAAAATATATCAAAAAATATCAATTCTATGATAAATTGTCTGGAAATAAAATGTTCAAGACAAACTGATTTTTTAAAAATGAGTTTTTTAGAAACGATACTTCAAAAACTATAAGCAATTACTGTTTTTCTATTAGTTTTTTTCGTAATGACTTCCCTTCGACCTTTTGTCGGTGTTTAATCAACTTCTGAATGCAATAAAAATTCCACTTGCTTAATTTTTTTGTAAGACTATATGTCACCACTTATGCTTGATCTGTTACACAGCAAATTTAATCCACTTTTCAGCAGAACCGCACCTGCTGCTGCTGCTCCAAATGTCATAAAATATCATTGGCACAGAAATTTGTCACCAGACGCAAGCAACAGCAGCAAGAGAATGTGTTACTGGTGTGAAAATGAACATTAATTTGATGGTGCTGCAGATGAGCGCTTCAGCAGCAGCGCACAAATTGCAAGGCCTTAAGCAGGACATTATGTTTGACTGTGTCTGTGTATTTGTCATCATTTTTGTAAGCGCTAACTTTCGTGTGAACAACCGTTGTAGTTTTGTTTTTGTTTCGCTGTCAAAATGCATTCCAAATAAATCGTTGCATGTCCTACTTTTGTTTTCACAAAATATATATTTATTTGTACGTTCAAAGGACATAGGAAATTAGAGCAAAATGAAACAAATTTACTTATAAATCGCAACAAAATGACCTAGTTTCAGACGACAGCTAACACTGACCAAATGACCATAAGAACTAGGTCAATCGTGTGATATCAGAAATTGGTGTTTATTAATATTTAAATGGAAGTCCTTTGATAAAAATTCTGCAAGGAATCCTGAATTCGTGCGCTTAAATAACTGTGAAAAAGCAAATAACTTTAACTTGAAATATATTTTCATTCTTATAGCCTTGGAGCACACCCTCGTGTTGTGTGCTCTTTTAAAAAACGCCCACTACATCCCACTTTCTGGTACTGCAAGCACGCGTGTTCTTGTTGCTGTGTCCTCCTACCGGAAGTTGATACAATATCCGCATTTAACATTCCTTTTCACTGATTCACTTCAGTTATGATGTGAGAAAATATGCTTAAATTTGATGGTGATGTCAAACTTCCGGCGTGCAATAAAATCCTTATGCCTTCGCTTTCTCGGTATCTCTGTCAGTGTATGGGTAAAGTCTGTCTGTCTGCATCGTTATTGTTGTGTTTTTTTTTTTTTTTTTTTGTTTTATGTTGACTTTCCTCGTTGTCTATTCGATTTTGCAGCTGGAGTGCAAAACACACACACATACGTTGTCACAAATACACAGGCTTGCCCGAAAACCAAACAATATATCAAAAATTTCCTTATTGTTAGTATATAAATATGTGAACGATAAGTGAGTGAGTGCCTGTGTGTGAGTGTGTTTGTATAAGTGGGTTTGTTTTAAAAGCATTTTGGTATCCATAAAACACATTCTTAAAAATGAAAATTTTATATAAATATTTTAGCACTCAGCATGCTGTCAACATACTGCAGCGCGCAGGGTAGAGAAGATTTAGGAGGAGTGGAATCGGCAATCGCTGTTGGTGGCTTAAATGCGCGATTACAGCTGCTGTCGGCGATGCGTCGTTATGTCACATGTTCTTATGATAAGGACATTTTTTCATAAATATGAACTCGTATTGGTTATATGAACATATTTTTAGGATATTTTTGGCATAAGTGGTTGAGGGTGGTCCTCAATTGAGTAGGTTATATTGATTTTATTGAACTTATAACGTGAGATATAAATTTATGGAAACTGACGTTTTCTTAGTCTTTTTTTAAATGCTCATAACTCCGTGAAGAATCAGCCAAATTGCATGTTCTCTATTTCACAATTTTTGTTTTAAAGCGTAATTTTCACAAAAAATATCAAATATTTTTTTAAAACGATATTACTGTGATATTTTCAAGTTTCAAAAATAAATCGTAATATTTAGCAAATTACGTTGTAATTGATTTTTTCAAAATTTTTTGTAAAAACTATTTATATATGAATATTTACAAAACTAGGCTAGGCAGTCATTGTTAAACTTCTAATAAATACTGCGAAAATTGATGCAGTAACAACTAGACGGCTTTCCCCAAACTGAACTATATACGGGAAGCACCGTTTTGCTGCTTTGACTACCTTTTCTCTACTAAAAGTGGTACCCACGAAATACGTTGCAGCATAAATCCACGAAGCGTGAAGTGTCAATGTGCCAGTCAAATATAAACCAAACACAGAGCAAATAGCAGCTCATGGTTTATGCTTCCGAATCATACTAGTCCCGAACAAGCACCCTGACAAGACGAATACAAACTATTGCTATTTCCTGCTTGAGGCGGATATTGAAGATTTCGTGGCAGAACGATCTTGAATTACGATCATACCTAAATATTTTAACTGAGATTTAGAAGTGTTGCTTTCAAAAGATAAAACACACAATCAGAGCAGACTCTAGGACATTTTGCAGATCAGCACTAGGATGAAATTCGCAGGAGAATAGGTGCCGGAACCGGCACAACATAAAACAGCGAGATAGGACTCAAAATAGATTATAGAAGTTTTTCAGGGCTGACGCTCCCGATAGAGTTATGGGATAATAAATCAGGTTTTTTCCAAACATACTTTATTTAATGCAAATGCTTTCTTATGATCCATAATACTGGTAAGAAATACGCATATCAGTACATTCCCTCCTCTTCAAACGTGAAGTGAGAAGCAAGATTTTGCAAATTTAAGCCAAGATAATAAGGATTTTTGCATTTTCAAAATAAATCGCTTTCCAATCTTCAACTAGTTATAGAAGAGCTTCCAGAGAAACAAATATGTTCACGAAATGGCAATGTCACATTCAGGCGAAGAGATCGAAAGCTATGTGGGACTAACTTAACTATGTTAAGTGCTCTGAGGATAACAGAGTATATAGGTATATTAGCAAAATCGTACAGAAAAGTGTTAAAAAAAACATTTCCTCTTTCGACACATGAGTATGACCTTCTTTGACATTCATTATGATACTAATAAGAAACAAGTTAAGGTGTTATCTTCGGCCAGGCCGAAACTCACATACCCTACACTGTACTGAAAGTACCTTTTCATCAAATGTTAAGAAGACGTTGAATAAGTTGAAAAATATGTGAAATGTTAGAAAGGTTGACAGAGGTTGAAAAATGTTGAAAAAGTCGTAAATATATGCAAAATGTTGAAAAAAGTTGAGAGTGGTTGAAAAACTCTAAAACAAATGAAAGAGGTTGAAAAAATTTGAAATTATTCAAAGTTGATGAAAAAGTCGAAAAAATAAAGAATCATGAAGAAAGTTGAAAGAGGTTGAAAAAGTCGAACAAATGCATATAGAATATATTGGAAAAAGTTAAAGGGTTAAAAAAGTCAAACGAATGTGGAAAATGTTGAAAAAATCGAATAAAAATGAAAAATTTGAAATATGCCACTCCCACTTTTCCAATTCCGCCCACTTTTGGTTCAACAAATTATATTTGTGATCGACATCCTCACATTAAATTTCAGCACAATAGCTTCTATAGTTTGCGATATATGCTATAGTTAAATCTAAAATTTAGGGCGGTGACACACCCACTGGTACAATCCAGCCCGGTTTTGATCCAGAAATAACTTTTCATAAGCAAACCCCTAACACCAAATTTTAGTATGATTGCTCACATATTTCGATAAATATGCCACTTAACGTATTTTATTCGTATGGGAGGTGCCACGCCCACTGGTGCTATTTCAGCCACTTTTGATTCAGATATACTCTGTAGCAACTGAACCACTTTCATTAATTTTCATAGCAATTGCTGCAATAGTTTACAAATTTATGTTAATATAGGAGGTGCCACGCCCACTGATGCAATTCTGTCTAAATTAAATTATTTTTAAAGCCTATAGTAATTGACATCATACACCAAAATTTATGAAGATTACTCTCTTAGCACACTATCTACAACAATAAACAGTTTTTGCTTATATGGGAGGTGCCACGCCCACAGGTACTATCGGTCCGAATTTTTGTAATAAGAGACCTTATAGGAAGTATATCTACCTTATTAAATTTCATCACGATTACGTTATTCGTTCTCTTAATATAACGTTTATAAATATTGTGGGCGATGCCACGCTCTTCAACGAGTTTTTTCAGTAAAGTGGATGAGCTTGTATTGATGACTACTTTCAGCGGCATCATCTCCAAAGTTTTTATGAAAATCGTTTGTGCCAATTTTCAGATATATGGAATCAAAATTTTTTGCAGTTGAAAAGTGCCACGCCCACATATTAAATTCCGCCCACTTTTATCTCAATGGAAGATATATTTGATATGTAACCGTTTACCAAATTTCATTGCAATATCTTGAACGGCTTACAAGATATGGTGGTATAAATTATAAAATTTAGGGCTGTGCCACGCCCCTGTACGACCCTTTGGAAACTTGAAACCCAGACTAATCCTAATTTGGTTCATATGTGCAACAAATCACCAAGTTTCATCAAAATTGCTACAAGTTTTTTCAAAATTGGCCTGGGTAAATATACATAGAGTATGGGCGGTAGGCGTGTCCGTCAACCGATTTCACCCATTTTCAATAGCAAAATGCCTGCAAGAAGATGTGACCTGTATGTGAAAGTTTCATTCAATTTGCTTTCTTGGTTTTCCCGTAAACTTGATTTCAACAGACGGACAGACAGACAGAAAGACAGACAGACAGACAGACAGACGGACATCGCTAAATCGACTCAGGTGGTGACGCAGATCAAGAATATATATACTTCTCCATACCTGCCACGCCACCTTCGATGTGTTACAAACGGAGAGACAAAGTGAATATACCCTCGGTGTAGGGTATAAAAAGTCAGTATCATAGCCGAGGAGTGCTTTGATGGATTCACGAGATATTTATTAATCTTAAAGAAAAACACTTTCAACGCATGTGCCACTTCCATTAGCCAAGCTCTATGCAACGATAGTGCAAGTTAATAGTAAAAATTAGAGGATAGAATATGAGCTAAGCATAGTATTCTGGAAGAGTATAAGCTATTTTATCAAAACATATTTAAATCCTGATGAAAATTATGTAGAAAATATGAACGTATCATAATAAAATATGAAAATGTCAATGTCTAAATGTTATTTTCAATAATTTTGATTAGAAATATTATTATTATTACTGTCTTGCACAAATTAAATACCACCTAATCGTCAGCCAAAAAAAATTCCTTGAAAATTCATTTACTTGTGTATGAGACAATTTTTATTGATTCTTGAAAAATGTTAAGTGACTTATGTGATTAATGAAATGACCGATTCAATTAATTTAAATAATAAAAAAATTTGAATTCAAAAAGATCAATGAGAAATAACTTAGTCCCCGGTAAACGTTTTACAATTGCTGAAACTGAGTTCAGCAGTTAAACCAATGGTGCGAATGCAGTTTAGCGTTTTCCTCTTCTCTTGATTTCCATATATTTTAAAATTGTTTTTCACATTTTAACAAACAAATGCATACGAAACTTTTATTTTTATTC
This sequence comes from Tricholauxania praeusta, assembly GCA_949775025.1. Classification (NCBI taxonomy): domain Eukaryota; kingdom Metazoa; phylum Arthropoda; class Insecta; order Diptera; family Lauxaniidae; genus Tricholauxania; species Tricholauxania praeusta. The sequence goes on from OX459028.1 coordinate 29,251,444, forward strand.
ATTTTTTGCATTTCATTCTTATTTTCCTAAGATATTTTCTACATTCTATCGTACATTTTCAGTGTTTTGTTAGCGCGTTGCGACACTTGATGTTTGTGCACATTTTGTTGCTCCTTTTTTTTTGTCCTTTATTTTCAATTTTTTTTTTTTTTTTTTGCATTCTCTCTCGCTCGTAAATACACATCATTGAATTTGAATTGAATAAACGTTGTAAATTTCCGCTTAAGAAATTGCTTTTAGCAAAAATGTTTTACACAAATTTACATCATGATGATGAGGACAATTTAAGGGATTTTTTTTTATCTTTTTACTTGCTGTTTTATCATATGGAAGAGATGTGTGTGTGTGTGTGTGTTTTTCTTTAAATTGTTTTTTTTTATTGTGGCCACAAAAGAAATTACATGTCGGGCCATTAAGTTTTAACAAGAAATATTTATGGGGTCATTTATTTTTTTCAAAAAAGAAGCAAATAATTTATAATAAACATCTGCTGATTTTTATATCAGTGTATTTGAGTGCGAAAATCTTGCATGCGAAAAAATTCAAATCCAAATTATGGCAATTATATGAATGAAGTAACTCATTAATAACAAAAATAATAATTTTCCAAAATGAAAAACTCAACTGTGTCCACTTAACAACAGTATCCTTGAAAAGGTTTTTTTTTCTCACAGGACTAATTAAAAAAGAAGCAGCAAAATTATGCAAAACAAAAGCACTTTTCCAGTGTGTTGTTGTGTTCTTGTGTCATAAACACGTGCTTGAAAAATGAAAAGTTTTATCGTGAGCACGCATGCAAATGTGAATGCGCAGGAAAAAAAAAAGTGAAACTGATTAATTTTGCTTTAATTAACGCGACAGATTAAAAACGCTGTTTTTTAGTAGTATACTAAAAACAAATTACAATAAATTCAGTGAACTTGGTGACACACAGACATTTGTAGTAAAACGAAATAGAGTTACTTTTGCTACTGTAGTGAATTTAATTTATGTGATATTTGCGAGCACGTTTTCTTTTTGTGAGTTAAAATCGAGCGATGTTCAGAAAGTAAAAGTATTTCGAGACAAATTTACTTTTGGAGCCCCGCTGATATTTTAATAAATACAATTTTTCTTATAAAGCTTTAAATATTGACAACGTATATAGTATAAGGATATAGGAAACTTACCAAGTTTAGTAGATATAGTTATTGGAAGTCACGAATATGGTTTCTCAAAAAAATCTTTTAAAGTTGAGAAAGCCTGCAAAGAAAGATAAAAGATATCTTTATAAGCTATTATATTAATTTAAAAAATTTAGAAATATAACACATAGTTTTCGAGATATGCCGATTTTTCCTAATGTTTTTTTCAAAATAAGTAATATTTTTCCAAAAATATATTTTATTAGCATATAATTTTGTTAAAATTTAAAACAACCTCGATTTATGTTTTATCAATTGAGGGGGCAGGGACAGTCAAAATTTTTAAGAAATCGATTTTTTTGCATTTTCTTAAAGTATAATATCTTAAAAATTTATCCTGAAAATTTGAAGTCAATCCGACAATTACTTTTAGAGTTATTTGTCAATAACCAAAGGACTCTCGGACGTTTTTCTCAAAACTATGTTTCTGAACTGGTGACAACTGTAACTCGAAAACCGCTCGATTGATTTCAATGAAATTTACACAGTTTTTGAAAAACATAAAAAGCTAGTGCCTGATCGAAGGATTTTTCCTTTTTTTAAATATCGATTTTTTATGAAATTTTATGGTATTTTCCCGAAAATCTGGTGCTAAATTTTCTGAGGCCGCCATTTTGTTGATTTGAAAAAAAAAAACAAGTTAAGGTGTTATCTTCCGCCTAGCCGAAACTCACATACCCTACACTGCACTGAAAGTCGCTTTTAAATAAATGTTAAAAGACGTTGAAGAATTTTAATGAAAATCGTTTAAGCCACTTTTGAGATATATAGAATCAAAATTTTTAAATGTTGAAAAGTGCCACGCCCACTTTTACGATTTCGCCCACTTTCATCACAATTCAAGATATATTTGAAATGTACCCGATTACCAAGTTTCATAACAATATCTTGCACGGCTTACGAGATATGGTGGTATAAAGGTTAAAATTTAGGGCTGAGCCACGCCCCAGTAGGAAGCTTTGAAAACTTGGAAGCTAACCTTATCCTAATCTTGTTCACATGTGCATCAAATCACCAATTTTCATCAAGATCGCTGCAACTTTTTTCAAAATTGACCTGGGTATATATACATAGGGTATGGGCGGTAGGCGTGTCTGTTAACCGATTTTGCCCATTTTCAATAGCAAGATGCCTGCAAGAAGATGTGACCTGTGTGTAAAAGTTTCATTCAATTAGCTCTCTTGGTTTTTCCCGTAAACCTGATTTGAACAGACAGACAGACAGACAGACAGACAGGCAGGCAGGCAGGCAGGCAGGCAGGCAGGCAGGCAGGCAGGCAGGCAGACAGACTGACAGACAGACAGACAGACAGACAGACAGACAGACAGACAGACAGACAGACAGACAGACAGACAGACAGACAGACAGACAGACAGACAGACAGACAGACAGACAGACAGACAGACAGACAGACAGACAGACAGACAGACGGACATCGCTAAATCAACTCAGGTGGTGACGCTGATCAAGAATATATATACTTTTCCATACCTGCCACTCCTTCTTCTATGTGTTACAAACGGATGGACAAAGTGAATATACCCTCGGTGTAGGGTATGAAAAACAGCGATCAGGCACTAGATAGTTTTTCTCATCCGATTAATCTTAGATGATTTTCCAAAGACTTGTGATGGTCATCGCAAGGCACTCTGTATGGGACAGGGTCCAATGCAGCCAGCTATAGCTTTTCTTATATTAAATTTTTTTTTCCCCAAACTTTTATCAAGTCAATTTGAAACATAATGTAATGATGCCATATTATCACTTTTAATAAATAAATTGAATTAATACTGAAAAAAAAAATATTGAAAATGCTCTATTACTCACGCTTCTGACTGCCCCTTCCCCCTTAATATACTTTTTGCTATTGGATTTTTACCGGTAAAAAAATTAACGATTAAAAAGCCTAAATAAATAATTAACACAAAAACTAAAATTGCATTCAACTTAATGTGACACAAAAAAAAAGAGGACACTTAACTTTTTAAAAAAAAATTAAGAATACAATTATCTTCTTTAGCACAAAAATGATGTTATAAAAAATAAATTACTAAAATCGGTTCAGTATATTTTGCGCCAAGGCGTTACAAACCCTTTGAATATAAGCAATTGTATAGGAAAACTATAGGTAGGTAATAGAAACAAAATTTATGCGGGAAACAAAACGGAGACATTTTCATTTTTTAAATTACCTTTTTATATTTATTTATAGGGTTGTAAGTTATAATTCCAGTTTTTATTTCCAGTTTTGAAGGTTACTCTTTTTGAAGCATCCCCGAATGCCATGAATAAAATTTCATATCAATTTTCTTTCAAAATAAGGCGAAATTACAATGATTAAGTGATTTTTAAATCGCTACCTACTTTTTGTTTGATTTCACCAACCAATTGTAGCCATTGTTTACCAGGTCTATAACTTCATTGTCAACCCTAACCGTACGGACGAGGTACCTGGGTACCCACGGCAACTTTGATTGAATGTATCTCTGAAAGTTGTGTTCGTAGCACTTTGAAACTTCAAATTATGAAACTAGAATAGTCAAAGTATGTATAACACGTGTTTTTAACTTCAAATGTGTTTTAAGTTTCGAGTAATAAGCCTTTGAAAATTCAATCCGAGATTCGGACGGACGTGGGTACCTGGGTACCCAATATTTTGAAGTGCAAAATGTATGGGAAAAATCAAAACAACAATTTTGTTTGGGGCTTTTCTAATATAGTTTTATTGTTGCTGCTTGAAATAATATAAAAATTTCACAACTTTTCAAACGGTATTCATAGCAGGCACTCGAAATCTGAACATACATTTGTAGAGTGCTCGGCACACATTGACTTGAAGCAAGACGAACACTGAGTATGAGTTTCGCGTCGTTTTTAGGTTTGACCGAGACACTTGCAGTAATGGCACACACCTTTCACAATTTTCCTCGCGTTGGTCTGTAGGCTGATGTTGTTAGTCTGCTGGCGGAGAGCACAACCAATACTCCAGTTCCGTTTCTATGGCCAGTCGATTGGAAAAATGCTGGGTTATCCGTGGTATTCTGGACCAGGCCACAATATGTAGGCAGCTGAATTGACTCGAGAGATCCTCCAGAAAAATTGTGCAAAAATTTTGCAACATATTTCTTATCGTGGAGTTCTAGATAAATGATGTAGGAAACCAGGGCAGCAATATCCAATATGTTATAGAAAAAAGCGAGAGGCCATTTACTATTTGTCTTCTTTTCTGGCTGTGCAGTTACGTAGCATCCTATCCATAATGTTCACGCCTCCATAGGTGCTATTATAGTGGTTATTGATATTTTCCTTGCCATATATTTGTTAAAACATGGCAGTACATACTGCTGAGCATGCACACGGATTACTTCTTCTTCACGACACAACAACGACGAACAATCTTGCCGACAAACTCAGCAAACACAACCGACGTCATCGGTAGGGGTAGGATGCGGCTTCAATTCCTATAGAATGTAGAGCTTATTTTGGCACAAGGTCGCCACCAGCGTTAGACCCATCCACAGAAGAGAGCTCTTCAATCAAAAAACGTGGAGTAATTGTCCATTGTAACGTTCCCGTTTGAATTCTCATACATTTCAACTAAATCAATGACAAAGCTCCCGCCTAAGTTCGTTTGGCGTTGAGCCGCTTTCTTTGATAGAAATAACAGCCGGGGGCCGCCTTATAGAGCCAAAACTGTCGAAATAAGTGTTAAGGAGCACTCCAGCAAAAATGAAAGCTGTAACAAAAATCTCATTTCATATAATCAGAACGATTCTCGATGAGCGCTTGAGTAAAAGCGAGAGCTGTAACGAAAATTCCATTTCGTATCATCGCTCCGAGTGACGAATTTGATACAATACACTTACACAAATGAAAAATAAGCTCTAACGCTCATTAGCAGAGCTCGTTTATGAAAGTGAACCCACAAAACGAAAAAATTTTACTTTCACCAGCACTCATGCCATACAATATGTATGAAAACAAAAGTGGGTACCCAGGTACCTCGTCCGTCCGAATGTGTATAGAAAGTTCGTCAGTACGGTTAGGGTTAACCAATTTAAATCGTTTTTTGAACCCGTTTAAGTGATGTCTTTAAGGGAGTCTTAAGGGAGTTGCAGATGTAACTTTTGAATAAATTTATTTTTATTAAAATTACCAAATATCCAGCGCTAACTGAGATAATGATAGACAAAATATTTGACGCAAAGAGCCTTTACGTCAGTGAGTTCTTAAATTTAGACATGCTTACTCTTAAAGGAATGTCTTAGAATGACACCTCTTAAGAATCGAAAAGTTAAGTTCTATAATGCGATTAGTAATCGCATTCAACTAAGTATCATCTCAATATGACCACCTCATCAGCCCAATTTTAGCAATTTGAATCAATTCATCCCTAATTTAAATGGTTTTAAATACATATTATGTTTCAAATTCTATCCTTCTTTTGAGTCCTTTCATTTCAACAACGTTTTCAATACCAATGAAGATGCTGCATTACTATCCTATTTTAACAACTATTTCTTGCAGGTTAAAATCCAAATTGATTTCTTAGTAAAAAGATTTCAATATTTACGTACATTTGCATAATTCGAGTCACCCAAGTACCTTCTTCAAGTGAAATGATAATAAACATGGTTTAAGTGAATTATATAATGCAATTGTACACAAATATATTTGTATGTTAATTTAAAGCTTCATTCCATATTCATCTTAAAAAAAAGTTACACAATATTTATTTCAATAGCCATTGTCCCCATTAAGTTCATTTACCCTAAATTATTCACAAAAGTTTTAAAAATCAGTGGCGAAGCAGCAGCAAAAATCACATGGAAACAGCAAAAGTATAGAGGGTGTGGTGCGTTGGGTGTAATGCTGCCTCGCGCAAACATTTTTTTAGTCGGGACGACCACAAGCACATGCAAACACATACAACGATTTTGAAAAAAAAAAAAATTTATTTTATTATTTTTTTTTTCTATTTTGCGATTTTCTTAATCAACCCTTGCATGTTTGATTTTCATTTACATGCGATGACCACAATTTAAAATTCCAAAACGACCTGGTCTACAATGACCATAACACGTAGAAGTGAAAGCGCGAAAAGTAAAAGTTGTAGAAAAACCACGGAAACCCATTCAGTGACTAAGAAATGATAGAAAGACAAAAAAAAATCAAGAGCATGCCGCAGGACAACACAAATACATGTGTCGTATACATACATATGTATGTATGTAAGCGTGTATTTTTAATATTGTTCTTGTATTTGTGGAACGTAAAAAAAATTATTACGATTAATAATGTTCTTTCTGTTTTTGCATACTTTACTGCTAGTGAAATTTGGTTTCGTTGTCTTGTCTAAGGTGCTTAATATACAGTGGGGCAAATATGAAAAAAGTTTATAATATTCTAAGCTATATATAATCATCGACACTATGTATCAATATCTGATATTAATCTCATCCTCGACAGCTCTGACATCGGTAGGCTTAAATAAAATTTCAACTAATAAGCATTGAAAAAAAATCTAAAATTAACCATGGATGCTGAAGAAAAAAAATTAAAAGGAAATTTTGACCGAATTAAAAAAAACAAGTTCAGTTTTTACCTTTGGCCTTGCCTAAAATTGAATTCCCTACACCAACCTCAACAGCAAAAGTGCTGGAAAGTCTAACATTTTCATTGAAATACTAGTCGTACTCGCGATATCGTACGCTTATTTGTGTTTCATATTGAAATTACTCCCTTAACATTTTATCTCTCATTCTATCTTTTCTCTTCAAGAGTAACAAAATAAAAAACAATTGAAAGAGTTTGTTCAAAGCCAAATACAATACAGAATTCAAGAAGCAGCATAAGCATAAACAAAGAAAATTCGAACGACAATGTTTGTGTGAGTTTTTGCAAAAACTAAAAAAATAATATTTAACTTTAAAAAATAAGTATGCAATAATCTTCTTTAGTATAAAAATGTTCTTTTAATAAATAAAATATTAAAATCGGAACAGTATATTTTGTGTCAAAGCGTTACAAACCATTTTCATATAAGCAATTTTATATAGAATGTATATGTGCCGGCAAGTTGAACTAAATGGAGCCACATTGAACATTTACTTAAAAAGCTCTTGGTGTAACGTTTTGAAGCTAATGCTTGAATGGGAGGTGCCACGCCTTCTTTTTGTAATTCATCATTCACTGATGCTTGACCGAACCATTTCATGAGTGTGTGTGTGAAATTTGGTTTCATGTCTTGAAATAATTCTTTCAGTGTAGCGTTTAAATGTGTTTGTTTCTATAGAGGATGACACGCCCACCAAGCTCTTGCCAGAGCTTTTCCGTATCATTCTTACTACTTGCGTGAAATTTTGTTAAATTACCTTAAATAATTCTCTCAGTAGTGGGCGGTAAACGTGTCAGTAAACTAACTTCGCCGTCGATATTATACGTGACACGCCCCTTTATATGTGTTGTAAACTTTTATATGCATTGGCACTGAAACACTACAGCCTCTTTAAGGCAAAATTATTAATTTGTTTTTCCGTCAAAAAATTCGACATAAAAATTAAAATGGGAAATTCACATAAAAAAGGGGCCCTTTAGCTATAAGAGTTTTTTTTCCTCATTAGCATCTGCCCGCAAACGCTCCTACTTAAGAGACTGTAAATCAACATTTACTTAAAGAAATTTTCTTACTCCACAACATTTTGAACCACTGTGCAACATCACCCGCACACAGACAGTAAAAATGCTGTTAACCCGTATCCACCTCGTTGATTCAAAAAAAAAAAAAAAAGACGCGCATCACAGGACATCGCATGAAATAATCAAATGGACATTCGAAGTTCATTCAAAATGTAGCGTGGAAAAAAACGCTTATCACACGCTACGGGTGATTTTTTCTTGTTTTTCGTGTATGTTGTATTTAAGGACTCATTCGTCTTCGTATGCTCTAACAGTGTTGGACATCCTTTGCGTTAAAAGACAACTCGCGTGTGTGTGTGTTTGTTTCTTTGTGTATGCTTGTGCTTGTACGAGTAATTGTGTTAGTGAATTTCTCCACTGTCTCCACTTAATATCCATGTATTTGCGATTTCCTTACGCTAGCGCTTCGAAACGATATGGCTCTGTTGCCCATTTATTCGTTCATTCATTCATTCATTCATTATTAGATATTAGATACGCGTTTCATATTCAATGTTGAATATGTAAAATAATGTGAAAAATACGCTGAAACAGTGAAATGGAGAAAAGCCATCCGTGTGGATCGTCGTCCATAGGTGTCCGTGTCTTCGAATTCTACTGTTCAGTCTTTGTAATCAACTCCTGGGCGGCGCGTCAAAGAATTTTGTAACTGAAAAGCAATCGGAAACGGAAACACTTGAGTGTAGAGAGTTTTTATATTTTAAGAGCATAAGAAAAGAAAAATTATTACAATTTTGCGAAATTAAAAAAAATATGATATTGTGAATAAATTATTGCAAAAAATATTTCTGAAAGAAATTTAGTGATTACTTACATAAATATTGAAATTATGTGCCTTAAGTGACTGTGTGTGTTTGCTTGAAAAAAAAAAATTTCAATATAAAAAATAATACTTAATATTTTAAGAAAAAATAGTAATACCTACAACGAAGTGGTAAATCAATCTACTGTGATTTTTTTTTTTCTTTGCGAAAAAAGACACCAAATTAATTTTAAAGAATTTATGCATTATATTGATCTTAAACTTGGATATTAATTATTTATAAAGGTAATTTAAATATATTTAATTTAATTATGGTCTTTTGTGCACTTACAACATACTTTACCAATCAAACCAAATATTAATCAAATCTCAATGACATCATCGCGCAAAACTTCCTTTTGTGCGGCTTTTATGTGACAATGGCAATAAATATAAATAATTTTTTTAGTTTTTCAGTAAATACTTTGGAAATATATATTATTACTGTTACATTTTTAACATTGATTAATATTCACAATTCAAATTATTGTTTTTTAAATACATAGGACTAAGTTCATTCACTTCATTTTATGTGAAAGCAAACAAACCTAACAAACTTTGGAATAAGGAGTGTGCATTACAGAAAGACTACTGTTTACTCTTCCTACATTTAGAATTCTTTTACTTCCTTGCCTCCCTAGAAAAGTAGATTAAGGTGACAACTTTTAAGGATGTTTACTTCAATCTAAAGAGTTATAGTTTTCTTATATTTTTTCTCAATTTGGAGTCAACGGCAACAACGGTTTTTAAATCAAAAATTATTTTTCGATAGATTATTTTCTTAGAAAATTTATTTATTTTGTGTTTTATTTCAAACACGACTCTGATATCCAGTGTTTTATCATTTTGAAGTTCGAGATGATTGCATAAAAGTCAAATCAAATTTATTTTTAAATTTTCGATTTTTGAATAATTAATCTGATTATAACAAATGGTAGAAGTTCAATTGGTGGCTTTGAGTTTGATACAACGAAATATACAAATCCCAGTGCTCATAGAAATATAAATTCTATTTGACTTCATTGTGCAAATCGAAACAGTCGCAGAAACTAAAGTTGTTTTCTTAAATTTCATCATTGCTCCAGAGCTAGGAAAACAAATCGAATAAAAACTATCGATATAATACATACGTAAAGCATTTGTGGAGCAATTTCGATCCAAAAGTACTTGATATCAAAAAAAAAGCTATAAAAACCAAATATTTTAAATTCGCTCAATATTATTATTTTTAAATCAAATTCGATCCATCCTTCTTGTATTGCTGGGGACATTTTTGTATTCAATTGATTGGATTGCAATTTAGATCAACCCGATGAGGTCTGGGAATTTAGAGGTACTCTTAAAATCGATTTCTACATCACATGTGTTGGAGAGATTAATTACCGCTACACTGAGTTTTCTCCGATCGAAAAAAAAAAATCATTTTCAAGAGTCCTTCGTAGATCTGAGATTTTTCTACTCCATACAAATTGATCTGGTCTGCTGTCCATTGAGCTTTTTTAAGAAATACGGGTGTTTCGGTCTTAGTTTTACTTTAACATTTGTGAGAATTTCAATATTTGTTAATCAACTTAAGTTCGTAAACTAACTCTTTTGTTTATTTGTTTTTAATACCAAACGCTAAATATTTCAAAATTCAAGGTGGATATAACTCAACGTTTTTTGATCAGTACATTGAGGTCTATTATAAGATTTAAAGGTCAAACATTATTTTACTGCCTCTATTTAAATGGTAATTTATTGAAAACACAAAACTTTTGACCTCACGTACATAAGTTAGAAAAGTGTTTTCTTTACATATTTTTTAGCATATTGAACTCCATAAATTTCACAGGACAAATTTTGAAAATTTCAACCTGTAAAAATTTCTCAATTTAAATATTTAACCAAAAAATTATATTTTGATATACACAACCTTAAGGGGAATATTTTCATACTGAAATATTTTTCCAATTTCCAGAAAAATTATTATAACTTAAATCAATTTCGTTTTGAGTACTTGGACACCAAATTTTCGTAGGATATTCCTAACATTTATGAGTGGGGAAACTTTAAGGTTCATAATTTTTAAAAGCGATCAGAAGATTATTGGGTTTTGTCTCTTTTTTGTTAATTTCTAACTTATTTCCTTGAACGAATTGAAAGAAATTTTTTGTTCCGTTTGTTAGAAATAAATCCTTGGGACTTATTACTATTTTTTTTTGCTTAAATTTTGTAAAACGATGAACGCTAATTCCGAATATATGTTTTTAGTTTTATTAAACAGTTAACTTAAGATAAATGTCAGAAACAAAATTTTGGTACCGATATACAAAAATATCGAGGCAATATTATATCAATACTTTTTCGATGTTATATCTTATGTTAGGTTAGAGTGGTGACAATTACACCTTACATCGATTACAGCCTTTTGGTGTGGGTTATATTCAGGAATCTAGTAAAAAAAGTCGAACGAGAGAATATCACTGAAGAAGAAATGTTTTTAATGAAAAGTGAAATACAGTGATATCCCCCTAAGCCAAACCCCGCTTAAGACGTTTTATTGGCTAAAGTGAACAAAAATGAAAAAACGTTGTTTTTCTCACAGAACACATGTTTTTTTTTTTATTTTTTGCTTAAGACGATCCCGTTTAAAGTGAACTATTTATTAAAATCAACCGAATTTACATATAAAATTTATCACTTAAGACGAACTTTTGCATTGGCAGTACTGTAAAATGTGTGTTTTATCTTGCTTTGTGTTTTCAAATTTGAACTTTCTCTATGAATTTAAGTCAAAATTGGATTACATGATTCAAAAAACGTCACAAGGTCAATATGGATGTAGTCAATGAATGGTTGGTTGCAAAACAAATAACTAGACATAAGAAACAATTTTGAAAATGAAGACATGTTTAATGGTGATGAAACGGGCATATTTTTCAAATTTACACCCTTCGCTTTGAAGGCGAGTCCTGCATAGGTGGAAAGCTTTCAAAGGACAGAATAATCGTGCTCTTAGTGGCCAAGTCTAACGGGCACAGAAAAGAGAAAACTGTAATAGGTAAACCGCAAAATCCCAGAAAAAGGCTTATTAAGTACAAAACAAACACAAATAAGTGAATTTTTCAAAAATTACACATAATATTTTATAAAAGTTTTATAAATAAAAATGAACTGCGTTCATATACAGATGTGTGTATGTATATTCATAGCTTTATTAAAGTTTTCATATAAAACGAAGTTCACTTAAAACGAACCATTTCCGGTCCTTTCAAGTTCGGTTTAAAGGAATATCACTGTACATTTCTTTTTACCTATAAATTTTTTTTAATTTCTATGGTGTTTGTGGAGTTTTCAAAGGCTTCAATTTAATATTTCACACATAGACATACTACAAGCTTTAGCGTTTATCAAAGAATATGTGGTAAGGATAAAATTTGGAAGTGAAAAAAATTTAAAATGAAAAATATCTAAACACTGATATTACTATAAAAGCTATTTATTACGTTTCAAATCTTATAGGAAAAAAACAAAACCGTATGCCTATCGTGATTTATTAAGCCAATGTATGTAAAGCGTGGCAGATGTTATCTATGCTGATGAAAAATGATTTTTCGAATTCAATTTGTGTCACCATATAGCGGGCCGAATAGAGGAAACTAGAGATGAAAAGTTAGAGATGGCAATTTTAAAATTTAAGCTTTGACGATAGACAAAAGTATTTACTCTAACGACACAGTATTATTTGAAGTTTTTATAACAGGTGTCGACAATCAATTAAAATATAAAACTATTTAATACTGCTAATTTTGTATTTCAAAAACACTCGAAGTATCTAATGCTTTATTTGAAGGACCAAAACAAACACAAATCGATATAAAAAATTTTGTCTTGAGCGATGGTTTCAGACATCTCCAGCAAAACTTGAACTTTCGGACTTAAATGGGCTAAAGATTTTGCCAAAGTCAAAGACTTGTTGCACTTAAAACTTTGAAAATTTTCCAATATTAAAAAAATAAAATAATAGTAGTTAAGTGTAGATCGAATTCATTTCAAATTATTTGCCGATGAAATATGTTGTTTTTTTTTCAGACGAAATAAGAGGACACGTATTCATCCGATTTCGTTGTAGAATTTTTTTTTCGAAGTAATGCGCATTTCAATTTTTGGTGTCAAAAATCTAAAAACCATCGAAATTTTTTTCAAAACTGTGGCATTTCCATCCGGATCTAAATAGTTAATTTTACTCTTTTTATTCTAAAATAACTTCGTATTTTCTTTCAGTATCTTTAAGAAATTTTGAAAATGAATAAATCTTGGGGGAGTTATTGCGTTTTTTATGAAAATAAACAAAGTTTATTGTAAAAGATATAGGTTGATTTAATTGGCAACCAATTCCGCAATTTGAAATCAGTCGGACTGCAAAATTTGAAGTGGATTTGGATCAGTGATGGTACATACTTATTTTCTGTACTTTCTCAGTATACTTACGTCGTGAAAAATTGTCGTCAGTACATTCGATATGTTTTTATTACAATCGGTACATTTGGTGCATTTTTAGTACAATTGGTATAATTTCAACACATTTAGAGTATTTTTAAAAATTATCATTTTTTTTTAGTAAATTTAGCTGAAATATGCTTATAAACCTGAAGCTTTGCTGATCTATTTTTTAGTAAAAAAAGCTAAAATTTTTATTTGAATTTTATTAACTTTAATTAACTTTTTAATGTTCACGACAAAATAGTACATTTGCTGTCTAAAAAGTACATTTCAAGTATCGATTCAGTAAATATCCACAAAATCCAAATGCCATCACTGATTCGGACTGTATACTTTTTATAATATTTAAAATATTTTTTATTTATTCCATATTTTCAACCAAGTTTCATTAGTAAAGTTTGTATTCTATTTTTTAGTGAAATTAAAAACTTATAAAAAATATAATTTTGAAATTCATAGTAAAAACATTTCAAGAATAAAAGTTATAATGCAGCTTCTAAAATTTCATTCTAGGGATTAAAATTAAAGCATTTTGAATTTCTTACATTAATCGAAAAATTATTGAATTTTGAATATTTTGCAAAGAAATTTTTATATTATATTTAAAAAAAATATATTTTTTTTTCTCTAAAATAATGTTAGCCCAGTATAGCAAAATAACTTGAAAAAAAGTCCGTCCTTGATTTTTTCACGAGAATTGTTTTTTTTTTTTTTTTAGTGGCTTTAATAATTTTTTTTAAAATCAGCTAGTTAATAAAAAAGTCCTTCCATTTTTCATGTCAGTTTACTTGTTTTCGGATAAAAATAAATAAATAAAATTTCAGACGTTAAATGAAATATAAAGGTTTCCTACACTAACATAAAAATTTTTTTAGGTAAAATAAAGTTATGTGTAAAAATAATTTTAAGAAAATCTTATGTGCTCGGTGATAAGGGGTTAAAATAAAAGAAATTTTTTGAGTCAACAATTACTTTTTAAAAAAAAAAAAACATTTAAATACCGCGAGCAGTTCGAGAAGAACTTTGGGAACTAGCGAATATTCTCGTATCCAAAGGCAATTGCATACTTTACTAATTAGATTATTCGAATTCTTTTGTAATGTCACATAATATATCATCAAGCCAAATGCATAGTTTTTCTTCAATTCCTAGCAATATTGGCGGCTTATTAAAACCTTAATTTATTTCATAAAAAAATTATTTCAGGACGTAACACCATCTTCGGGTGTAACATCACCACATCAATTAACAGTCACATGGGCATCACAGTATGATTTTAATGATGAGCCACAAATAAAATCCAAACCAATGCACAGGAATTCAGATGCAGGAACAGCATCAGGAGTTGTTACAGAACGAGGAAAAAGGTAACAAAGATGGGTATATGAACGAATCAAGTTATTCCTTTTGTTCCAATAGATCGGCCTCACAGGACGACCGTTCATTTGACTTTCCTAGCAATTTAGGCAGTCCATTTCATGCACTTGGTGAGTAGAGCGAAAATGATTTAAGCATAATAATGATGATGAAAGAGCATAAGCAGACAAAAGCATTATGCTGAACACATGAGCAAATCACGTGGCAAAAATCATGAGATCTAGAAAGTTCAAAATGTAGTGTCATTTGAAAATTTTGAACTGTAAATATCTTCGATATCGATGAATTGTTTTGTCGAGATTAGTTTGAAATCAGAAAATATGGAAAAACGAATTTTCAAGTGCTTTATAAAAACATTAAGTTGAAATATTTCTTAAATTTTTCTCTTGCAAAATGCTCTCATATAAACACGCGTAATGCTTTTCTCATGTGTCACACGTGATAAACCCTGATTTATCTAATAAAATCTAATTGAACCACTCATTGCACTTTCGATTTGATTGCTCATTCTCATCATTAACATCAACATCAACCTGTGCAATCCATTTGTTCAACCATTTAATTGCAAAGATTTCCCACAATATCCTGAACACGGTGGTGGCAACGGTAACGGCAACGGCACCAACAACGACGGTGATAACATCTACGATGAAGATGATGAGGAGGATTATTCATTATCTGTATCTGCGATAATGCAGCGACGTGCCAGTGTACGTGGTTATCGCAATAAACGCGGCAGTCGTAATTCAAGAAGAGCTTCCAGCCCAATGGATCACGTTTTGGATAGCGCCGAAAGGCGACGTTCCAGCATTTATACAACTAGTTCAGGCAAGTTGATACATTTGTACTATTATTTTATACTACTCGTACATGATGAATTTTATATTTGACATTGAAACATTTGAAACATACCGTAGAGATGCTGGGTAATGTTGATTAAAATTTTAAGTCTTCAAAGTCACCAGAAAGTTATTCTTCATCATTTTCATATGAAATACACAAAACAGAAAAATATAAAAAAAAGTTTGAAAATCTGTATTAAAAATAACTATAAGAAATGTTGAGATCTCTCGAAGTGTCGGGACCACGTAGCCTCTTGCGTGAAAACGGCATGACTTATTACGCAATTGGCACGCGAATCAAATCACATGGACTGAATAGTAGAGTAAAACTTTCGACGAATATTCAATTTCCTAGAAATTAAAAGAAAGAAAGCCCATGTGAAATAGAGTCCCATATATCAAAACAAAATATCACCCAACACATCAAAGTTGTTGATGGATTGAAAAGACACCATTCCATAGCACTCAGTTCAAAGACCATTGCACAAAACCCAGATAGAGGAAGCGGTGGTGAATAGTTATTTTAAAGAAAATATAAAGTAAACTAAAGGAAATAGATTAAAAGGTATTCCTCCTCAAACTTCTGCTGCACACATGTATTATGTCCCATGATAAACCCTACCAGTAGTCGTAGGTCTATTTGCCGCGGTAGAAGAAGGAACTTCGCTTCTTTTCTACACTGAGAAAACGATTTGTTTGTACATAATAATTTATATCTGATAAAGAGCAATTATAAATTTGAATGAGTCTACCAAATTAACATAAATTAAAAGAAGTATCTGTCTCGTATTAGAAAAGAACGTTCCAGGCAAGCGTACAAACAACGGGCTTAAATATACATTCACTATTGTCAGAACTTAATAAATATAAATTCTTAAAACAATTTTGTGTGAGTTTATTAACATGTGATCATTATACTATTTTTATCAAATTGCTTATATGGCTTGTAACGGGTTAGCGCAAAATTTTCTGAACCGATTTTAATAATTTCTTTTTTGAAACAACATATTTGTGCTAAGGAAGGTTATTGCATACCTATTTTTTACTTTTTAAAGTAAAATTTTAACAACCGGCTTATATATGTACTTTTTTTCGCTATCGTCAAAACTTGAAAAATATAAATTTTTAAAATAATTTTGTCTCAGTTTATTAACATGTGATCATTTATATATAGTATTTATATCAAATTGCTTACATGGAAATGGTTTGTAACGGGTTAGCGCAAAATTTTCTGAACCAATTTTAATAATTTCTTTTTTTAAAACAACATATTTGTGCTAAAGAAGGATATAGCATACTTAATTTTTTTGTTTTTAAGGTAAAATTTCTTCACCTCATATTAAAGTGATATGAAAAAACTTCCGAAAAAACTATATCAAAGATTTAATCTGCTCTTTAATTGTACTGGATTTCTTGGAGATTAGATTTTCTGAATCTAATATTACTCAAGAAAAAATCGTTAAAAAAAATTTTTATAGATCTTTTCAAAAAAATTGTTTCCGATTTTTGTTTCAGTTTCGTTTTTCCATAAATTTTTAATAAAAACTGGAGCACAAAAAAAAATTGAGAAAGTTTTTGCGGTTGCCAATGTGCACCGAATTTTTTGTCAAACTTTACACATGGAATGTGAAAGTCAATCGACGCAGAAATTGGAATTTTCGAATTGCGACATTTGCGGATTATCATTCTATTGTTTTCTAGCCCAAAATAGTTTGGGTGACTTTTTATAACTATATTACATAATTTTTTAATTTAAACTTTTAGCTCAAGCTTGGGTTAGTTTTTATATAACAGAAGAAAAAAATTTTGTAAGTAGTTTTCTTGGCGCATCTTCAAATCTTATGTACCAAAATACTTTGTGCAATTTTTGTAACCAAATAAAACTCTTAAAAATTATTTATAAAAACTGCCCATTCACGGTATACTTAATATCGCATTTGTCATTTTGTTTCACTTTTGAAAGACGTTAATCAAAGCCGAGTAGCAAACTATGGACGTGACTTTTTTACACCAGAGGCTAATCATCGAATTCTTTCACTTTGCAAGCCCTACACTACATAGTTGTATTTTTATGCCATTTTGTGACTACATTTTATGAGCCTCCTTTTTTATTTGCTTCTTTTCGAAAAAAAAAAACAACACAATAAACTGATTTATGCAGACGAGGGAACAAATCAAGAATCAACACAAGAGCAAATATACGAAAATATTCGACTACACAAAGAAGTCATACAATCGGTAAAGTTACAACCATGGCCAATACGTAAGAAGCTGAAGTTGGTCAGGCAGGTAAGCGTTGAATGGGGTGTTACTGTTGCAAAATATCGTTTACTGCAAAAACGAAATTCAACGAACAGTACTTAAAGTCGCATTTAAGTAGCACATAAATCTTTTGCAGTGATTTTTGCAACCAAGTACCCAAAAAGTTTAACTTTTTTTTGTTTTTTTGTTTCGAATAAATTTCTACTTTTTTCTTTTCGTTTTTTTTTTACGCGAATTTTTCATGCAACTGTAGGCTAAAACCTATGTTGCTCGCCATGAAGGAGCGCTACAGGAACGTTTTGCCATGTCGCGCAGCACCAAGGATTTGTGGGCGAGATTTAAAATTTTAATGGCTGCGGTAAGTGATTTTTACGCCTGCAAAATTCATCAAGCGTTAAAACAGTGGATGGGTTTTGCTTTGTTTTTAAATGTTTTGTGTATTTTTCTTTGCTTTTTTTTGCATTTTTTGCCATTAGTTGCAGTATACAAATTAAATATTTAATAGCTCTTACTACAAGTAATTTTCAGTGATTTATTCATTAAATAAATTTGAATGCAACTGGTCAGAAATGAAAAGGAAATAACATAAAAATTAACTTAAAACTCGATGGTGTTATCAAGAGCCATTTTATTATTTCTATTAACCATAAAAAAATGGTTCCCATTAAATTTAAGAGAACATTTCTTTCAAGAAATCGTTCAAAATGTTGGTCAACTTTCATTTTTGCTTTTATGCCATATATCCTTATTTTTATGTTATTTTTTCTCGAAAAATTTCATCGAATTTTGAGGCTATGCGGCACTAATTCGCAGAGCTCAAACGATTCCAAATGGAAATTAATCAATTCGACACTTAATAAAACAGCTGGCAGTCTAAACTCCGCTTTACCTCACGGCACAGAAAACCACGAAAGAGCGATGCTACCTGGGATATCGTAGAAAAGAGAAAGCTGCGAAACGCACGAAAGATTAAGCGCAAACAAGAGACCAGCGGCAAGACGTTGCTCGAATTTATAGCGCCCTAAATAAAGAAAGAAAAGTCTTTTGCAAAAAGGATAAATGAGAAATCTACAACGAATCTACGCAGTCAAAGCTCAGTCATATGGTTTTCAAAATAAAACGTAAGATGGCGCGTTATAAATTCAAGTGAATTCATCGGCCAATCAAAAGTATAACGGGAGCCTTCTAACTACTTCAGATAGCCAGCTAAGCCGTTGGAAAGAACATTTTTGGAGACTATCAACTTTCCACCTTCACTCGTAAGCGCTCCCCAAATACTTCTCTCTGAGGAATGACTTTAGCAACTGGCCTCGTACCCGCTTGCATTAACGTAGATAACAAAGATCGTTATTTCTCTTAAGAACCCTCAAAGCAGATCGTAAAGTGAAAAGCTTTCCAGGAGTTCACAGCTGAACTTATGCAACCTGTTCTTATCGAAATTTGTGAAAAAGAACGATTACCTGAAGTCTGGCTCGTAGGAGCTTCAGTAAAAATCGCACAAAAATAGGGGACTTAACGCCAAAACGAAAGGAGCATCATGATTGTATACATAATTTCCGTCCAAGTTTTTAGTAAAAATTCTCCTCACCAGAGTCTTCAAGGCAGGGACCGTAACGATTATAAATTTTATGATAGAAGTCACTGCGTAATCCTTATAAATGGCTTTATAATTTTTTCGATCAGAATTAATCGTTATTTCGAAATTATATTATTTTCAATCAAAAGTAATTATTATATTAGGTTTCTATTTTTTTCGATCATATATAATCGTTATTTTGGATTTCTATTCTGTTGCATCAAAAATAATAGTTATTTTGGATTAATATTCTTTTCGATCAAAAATAATCGTTATTTTGGATTACTATTCTTTTCGATCAAAAATAATCGTTATTTTGGATTTTTATTTTTTTCGATTAAACGAAATGATTATCTTAGATTTCTATTTTTTTCGATCACAAATAATCATTATTTTTGATTTCTTATTTTTCGATCAAAAATAATCGTTATTTTAGATTTTTATTTTTTTCGATTCAAAGTAATTGTTATTATGAATTTTTATATTTTTAGATTCAAAATATCCGACATTTTGAATTTTAATTTTTTCTGTCACAGGTCAATACTTTTCGATGATTTTTTGATATATTTGGTTTTGCCTATCTTTGATTTTTTGAATAGTTTGGGAAATGCTAATTTTTTCAATATTTTTGGACTTATTTAAAACTTTTAAAAAAGTGTACTGATTTTCGTGAGGAATGTTAGTTATATGAAAATATAAAATTGTCTTATGTTAAAAAAAAAACTCTGTTTTAAGGAAAGAAATATGGAAAATAACTGACAGTTAATATAAATAGAAGAAAATATCAGTAAAAGTATATTACCAAAACAATTGACGAAAACCCCATTACACTATAACGTGAGTTAAAAGTTTTTTCAATTTGCATTTGAAGTTTTAGTTTTGATCGAAAAAAAATAGAAATCCAATATAACGATTATTTTTGATCGAAAAAAATAGAAATCCAATATAACAATTACTTTTGATCCAAAAAATAGAAATCCAAAATAACGATTATTTTTGATTTTAAAAATAAAAATCACAAAATTAAAAATCATGTCATATGATTTGAATTTCAATTTGAATGGTATATTATAGGCAATAAATATAATTTTTTTGCTGTGTAAAAATCATAGTAAATATATATAGTAGAAACTTGCTATGGATAATTTTTCATATGTTGGCCATATTTTTTTTTTTAATAAAACTCACACATGACTTCACGGCTATGTATCCTTTATTCTTCAGTAACTTACATACAAAGCTGCATAATTAGATATCAATTCCTTTCACGTTAAACTTTGAACTCGTTGAGTAAGGACATGCGGAGTGCTGTTCTCTTGAGGCATTGCTTTGGGCTGTTTTTCCGAAAGAATAGTTACTGTATCAATTGAAACAATTTTTCATTAAAATTTACTGTCTGATTGCATTCAATAATTAAAAAGTGCCACAATCACTCAATTATTACTTATGTATTTTCCATTTAATTAAGACTGTTAATTTGTGAAGGCATTTCAATTACCGATTAATTTCACTCATGACAACGGCAATAATTTCATCAACGCAATTGCAGCAATTTATTTCATTTAATTGCACGCATTTATTGCAATTTTTTTTATATTGTTATATTTTTTATATTGTTGTTGTTGATCCTGGCAATACTATTGTATAGTCAACATTTTCCGCTGTAAGCTTAATCCCAATTCGAAGCAGCACATTTTCATTTTTATTATTTACAGCGCTGGCGGCATTGGAAGCGTGAAATTACCAGTTTTCTCACAGTGCTGATACCCTGGGAGCTGCGCATCAAGCAGATCGAATCACATTTCGGTTCTGGCGTTGCATCATATTTTACCTTCCTGCGTTGGTTGATGTGGGTGAACATCATGATTGCAATACCATTGGTGGCTTTTGTTATAGGACCTGAGGTAGGTTGGTTGTAGTTGGATGCACAGTTAAGTCATTCCAGCCATTTATTCATTCACGTTGCATAGTGAAAATGCTGCAAGGCAATGTAACGTTGACAATTTGTTTTGTTCATAACTTGGCTTAATCCTTGTGACTGGCTTCATCCTTTTCATGGTCTTTTATTTTTTTCATTATATTTTAAATTTTCAGTATTTTGCCACAAAACATGATGAAGTAGATCCACGCAAAACGTTATCAGAAGATGAAAATAAAGTGGCAGGTAATCTCTTTACAATCTGGGAATTTGAGGGTTATTTAAAATATTCACCAATGTTTTATGGGTAAGTTAAGTTGGTAATTTGTGGAAATTTTTAGAGTATTCAACCGTAATTTTTTCTTATGTTTTCAACAGTTATTATTCAAGCTATTCTGGTGCCAGCGCCTTTGGATATAAAATACCTTTGGCATATTTTTTGACTGCAGTTTTTGTTTACATTTACAGCTTTGTTGCAACCTTAAGAAAGTGAGTAATTCTTTATAAAATATTTATGTGTTTTAAGATTTAATAAAAAATTTAAAGGGTTGATCCAATAACTTTGTTCAAAAACGCCATTAACTATATATATTTAATTCGCCTATATCTCATTTGTTTAAAGATTAGGGCAGATATCTGCAATACTTTGAAAACTTTTCCCTTATTTATAGCTTTCGACTTTTTGTATACGAATACTTTACTCTCCTTTTATTTCATCAACTTCTACCATCACCTTTTTAATATTCAATAAAGAATTCAAATTAAGTACCGCTTTAGGCAATTTTCCCACCGATCAGTGCCACAATTGCCTTGGCCTCTTAAATAAATACAATTCCTGTTCAAATACAAAACATCGCTGCTTTGTGTTGTTACTTTTATTGGATTGCCGTCAAAATTGCTTAATAAATTTTGGCATTGCAAATAGCAACTTCAACAACAGCAACAACAACAACAATAACAAATGACTAGACGATTTAATTTATGCAAAAAGGTTTCGATTTCACAAAACAAAATCCCTAATAAATAAAATTTTGTTGTGTCCTTACGTAGGCCGTCCACTCGAAAAATGTACATGCGCCATATCGTAGCTGCCTTTTTCCCAAGGACTTATGTGTTAAGGCACTCATTACCGATGCCAGTCACGTATGTTGCCTCAATCCAGCACTCTGGCGGCACTGTTATGTTGGTGTTGAAATTGTGCCGATTTATTAGCTCTAAATATAAGCGCGCCAATGTGACGTTGTTACAGCGCATTTGCACAGAGAGAAAATACTAGTGGAAAATATTACGTTTTTGTATTTTATGTTATTACTATGAAAAAATAAATATTTCTTATTAGTTTAATCTTTCGAATCAACTCTTCTACATTTGATTCTCGATTGAGGCTTCATAAGATCAGCCATATAATTTTTTAAGTACTGAAAGTTTTCAACAACATATTATGAAAAATTAATTGAAAATCACAAAACTATCCAAAAATATGACAAGATTTTAACATATGTTGATTTCCAGAGCCTGTCGTATACAACTCCAAATCATAATTTGCTTCAAATATCGTAGTACTTAGTAAATTTTTTTAGCGAACATCTATATCCTTAAAACAGCATAATCGCGGTCCATTCTAACAAATCAGAGGCTGCTTCTAATACTTCAACTATTAAGGTATTCAATTCATAGGTTTTAATGGTAAGTGGCTTTGAATATAGTTTTTCCATAAGCTCATTGACAGATCTTAATCTTTTCACATTGAACGGACCAAGTCCATCGGTGCAATGTATTTCCTTACAGTAACGTCATTCAACTCAAAAAAATGCTTTAAATAAAACCGCATTCTGTTATTCAGTTAATGTTTTAAATTATCGGATCGTAAAAATATCAGCTTCTTACTAGCGAATAGTTCAGCTCCTGGCAGGAATTTTCGAACTTAACCATCTCCTTAGTATAGCAACTACAAGCTTCTGAATTTCAAGCAGAGCATAAAATAAACTCTTATAAAAGTTTTTTTTTAGGTAAAAGTAAACTTTCAACTTTTATATTTGTGAAATAAAAGTAAAAGTTTCCTTAAGACTTTTACATCCGAAGATAAAAATTAAAAGTCTTTTATAACTTATATTTCAAAATGTCAGAAAAAACTTTTAAGAAAACTTTTACCAATAAAAGTTTTTTTTTTTTGACTTTTATTAATAAAAGTTTTTTTTAAGTTTTTTAAAGTCATATTTTTAACACTCCTAAAATGGTTTTTTGGGCCCAAAATTTTCGGCTCTTTCCCATCGATTCGTGCAACAAAATTTTTTTCGAAAAATGGGTATAAAAACCATTTTAGGAGGGTCGGGAACCTCACTTGTCACCTTCAAAATGCATCTTTGGTCTTTTCCCATCGACTCGTGCAATAAAACTTTTTTTTCGAAAAATGGGTCCGAAATACGTCGGGGACCTCACCTGTTACTCCCAAAATCCATTTTCGGCTTTTTCCCATTGATACGTGGAACAATTTTTTTTTAAAAAATATAAGTGTATAATTATCATAAATTTTTTTCTTTTCAGAAACATGTTAAGTATTTTCCTTGTGATTTTATTATCAATAATCCTAAGTGTTCTCCTTTGAAATTTTTTGCGTAGTGATAAAGATTTTAGGATTTTCCCTTGTTTTTAAAAACTTTTATTTTCGACTTTTGAAAAATAAAAGTCAAAAAAAAAACTCTTTGCATGTGACTGTTAAGAATATAAATTAAAAAAACTTTTAAAAAAACTTTTATTAATAAACGTCAAAAAAAATTTTAAAAAAAACTTTTATTAATAAATTAATAAAAGTTTTTTTAAAAGTTTTTCAGAAAAACTCTTATGAAAAATTTTTTGAATAAAGTTTATACAACTTTTATAAGAAAAAAGTCTTAAAAAACTTTTATTTTGAAAACTTTTTGAATAAAAGTTTCAAGGTCTGACTTTTAGTGACGAAGAAATTCTTTCTGCCATGAGACTGTATTTAACTTGACCTTTCGTATGGCTTTCTTTCACAGTAAATTCTTATTTGAAAATTAACTTTTTGGTTGTTTTGACTTCTGTCAACTTCTGCAAAAATCAATATCAGAACTTTCCTCTATGGGATAACTTTAATTTCGAAATTCGGCATGCTCTTCATGAATTTAATATTCCACTTTACTTTCCACTATTAAGATCTTCATCAGCCATCTCTGATTGTAACAAGTTTCCACCGGGGGTAAAGATGTTTTCCTATATATAATTCTACTTCTAAAGTGTTATCCAACAACAGGTGTCATTATAAATATCGTGCTATTTTTGAAATGTCAATATTCAATTCTCCTTAAGTGACCTTTGATAAGTAAAATTCAGGAGAAAAAGTTAAAATGCACTAGAAATTTCCTTAACGTCTAACTATTCGAAATGCAGACTTCAATTGGTCTCCGTGACCCATTAGAATAAACCATTAGACTATTTTTTTTTTTTTTTTCGATATGTTAAAGATAAAGTCAATGCTAATGCTCAAGCACTAAAAAAAATTATCAGAGCTGCTGTTTGCAAAATACAGCCTAAATTATGCAAAACGTGATGAAAAATTTAATCAATAGAATCATAGGTATTCCATTACAAATATCAGAGCTTATACTTCAGATTAAAATAAAAATATAACCTCTTGCTTACCTTATAGAAAATGCCGGGTACACCTGTTATATGAACTTAATGCTTCTGAGGCAATATAGTTAGCTCAACCATTGCCGATCCTCAAGCAAACGTATTGATCAATTACTGACATCTTCGTACAGAACTTTACTTTACAATACTGCAGCTTTTTACAGAAAAGGGATTCTTTTTCATATATCACATTTCATTACAACAGAACAGCTCTATTTTCTTCGCTAGTGCTGACCTCTTTAGCGAATCGTTTTGACGTTTTACTTATAAGTATTTTTTTCAAACTGCATGATCTAGGGGTTTTCTTGAAATGTGTTCTACCAAAACTGAACCATCCGATCGTACTTCAAACGACGCACACTGTTATATTTTGAGAAAAAATGGACAAAATCAAATTCCCGTCGATAACAATGCCCAAAAATAACGAGGTCGGTCTCATTCGAAAGGTGATTTCATGCTTTTTTTAGAAAAATTGTCCCGAATCGAGATCCCAGCTTTGGGCATCTCAGAAATGCCCAAAATATGGTCTTTTTCACTTTTAGACAGTTTTTCCCAATTTTAGTACAATTTTGACTCGTATACATATCCGATGATAATTTATTTTGAAAGTCGAGAGTATATAATATATATATATATATGAAATATTACAAAAATTGGTTTTTTTTTGTCATTTTTGTCATTATAATACGAAAAAAAATTTTTTTTTCATAATATATTTTCATAATATTTCATATATATATATATATATATATATACATTTGTTGCAGTTACAACAAAACTTTATTAAAGATTTAATTTCACTTCGCAGGAGGACTGCACATACAAATCATTCGACGCAGATTTTTGACAGCTTTACCTCAAAAATGGTCTTAGTTATTTTGCAGAACCTAACGAACTTTTTTCTATACTGAATATTTTATCAATATCACACAAATTTTTTACGGTGTATGTGTATTTTTGGTCTTATATATCCTTGTTAAATTAAGAAATAAACCTAATCCCAACGACAAACGTATTAAATCCAATTCATTCGTTTGCATTTATATTTATTTATGAGCAAATGTTTGAGTAGAAGGCGTTTAACCCTTAATTAGCTGTATTAATGTCAAGCCTGAAAGAGTAGATTTTAATTAAAGCTGTCTAGATTGTGAACTGATAAGTACCTGTGTACCTACGCCTGATATTGTGTTTCGCAGTCGTATAATTTAATTGGTTTTTCATAAGATGCTCATTTTATGTCAATTCTATCATTCATTTAATGATTTAATTTTTAAAGCACTTCATGAGGGGAAATGAGGAATTTCATGTATTTGCTTGAATTTTCTTTGAAAGGGGTTTAAAAAAAGTCAATTTTAAATTCCTGTCCTTGCTAGATTTATATTGACACCATTATTTTCCTTCCTAGAATGGCAGAAAATTCGCGAAATTCTAAGCTCTCCTCGAAAGATGATGAATGTACCTTTTCATGGAAACTCTTTACCGGTTGGGATTTCATGATTGGTAAGCAATCAATATATTTTCTCATTACACACACACACACACATAAATACACCGGCACTCGAGCCATTACACCCACACAACACCAAAGCCAACGTTAACGAGCTGCGACTGAAATTCGATTCCATCTGATACTTGCACAGGTCATGCGGAAACAGCGCACAATAGAATTGCATCCGTTGTGGTTGGCTTCAAGGAAGCACTGCTGGAGGAAGCGGAAAAGAAAAAGGATAATCGCAAGTAAGTAGAGAACAGATTAAATCCACATTTTATTTATTGTACTACAGCTAACGGAATTGATTGAATTTTCCCACCGGCAGCTGGCGTATTATAATGCAGCGTATACTGGTAAATCTATTGGTAATGGGACTGTTGGCTGCCTCAGGGTATTCTGTGGTGACGCTGGTAAACGAGTAAGTAGATGATGAGGGTATAAATGACGTAAAGAATGCATTTGTTTTTCTCTCTCTCTCTCTGCACAGATCTGAGGAATTGGCACGAAAATATGACAATTGGCTGAGTCGCAATGCCGTCAATATAACCATGACATTGCTTTCGTTTTTCTTGCCAATGATATTTGAGGCTTTGGGACTATTTGAAAATTGGCATCCACGTCAACAATTGCGATTTCAGTTGGCACGGTAAGTTGTGATTTAAGCATTTTGCCAAAGAGACTTCCCATAACCTTAAATATCTTTCCAGCATTATGATACTCAACATGTTGAATTTATATTCCCTGATGTTTTCGTTCATCTATAAAATCAACAGCAAAGATCTACCGCTGCAACAGTTGAAGTTGGTTAATGATACAGCCAGCATTGAATACGATGAACTCGTAATGACCATCGGAAAGTTGAAAGCATTGACCACAACAACAACAACGCTAAGCTTTAAGGATATTTCAAGCACCACCTTATCGTTGGATGACAGCTCTGACGGCAGCAGCAGCAGCAGTGATTTCTATGGCAGCAGCACAGAATCTGCGCTAAGCAACACTGCAACTGCAGCAGCAACAGCACTTTACAGCGTTGTGACTCGCATGAAATGCTATAATAAGACAGTGAAATGCTCAAAGCCCACACGTGTCAGTCAACATAGCTTAGCAACAACAACAATGTTGCTGCTTAATTTGACAACAACAATGCTGCCGTCGACATCGACAATTGAGCCATTTGAAACAACAACATTAAGTAACAACTTATGGACGACCACCGAGACAGCAAGCACACTGGCAACAACGCTCTTAATGACAACTATGGAACCAGCAACAACATCGCCGTACACTGAACCCAGCACGCTATCCAATCATGAAGAGCAACAAACAACAATCTATACAACCGATGCAACAGATTCAACAACATTAGCACCTACGACATCAACGACGACTCCATCACCAGGGAATGATAGTTTCTTTGATTACAATGACTACTTTGAAGGGATGTCAATGGTCGAAGAGCCTAGCAATGCTAATGATGCTGCTGCTGCTGCGCGGAGAGCTAATGCAATAGCACCAACGATATTAGAGCGGCGTCAGCGTAGAGCAGCTGATGCAGATGATGTTGCAGCAGAGGAAGTTAGTCAAACGACAGAGGGTCGTGGAAAATCACCACGTAAGAGTAAATACAGTAGACGGAAAGCGGATAGTGAAGGCCTGAAATTGGACGCGAAAAACGAAACCAGGTAGCAATGCCAACATTAATTGATTATATAGTAATGGGTGTCTCATTTTATCATACCCTGAAAATAAAGGATTTGTTAGTAACTTATTTCACTTTATAAAAACCAATTAATCTTTCTTTTATCGCTTTAATATAAATTGCGTGGATTTCTCAAAAGAATGAAAACTTTGCAACTTTGACAGAAAAATATATATCTCCGGATTTCGAAAAATTTTAAAATTTTCATAAACTAAGTTAAAAGAACAGATTTGTTTTTGTGGTAGTACAATTAAAGGTAAAATTGTTCAATGAACTGTTGTGGAGAAAACCTTCTGATATCAAATTTAGAAAATCTAATCTACAGAAATTAAAATTTTTATCTCAGATTTTACATTTAAAAAAAAAAATAAAAAAATAAGTATGCCATAACCTTCTTTAGCTCATATATGTTGTTTTAAAAAATAAATTATTAAAATCGGTTGAGTATATTTTGCGCCAAAGCGTTACAAACCATTTGCATGCAAATAATTTTATGTAAATAGTATAGATTACAATTGAATATAATTTTATTTTATGTCAAATTTTTCTATCATTTGGAATTAAACTCAAATTTCTTATAAATATGAATCAAAAAATGTATACCTATATACTTTATGAACATGTATGTAAATGATATGAAATGGTTTTAATTATGTGTGAAAAAAGCCAATTAAAAATACATTGAAATCTTTTTATATAAGGTACTGTGAAAAGTATATACAATAGTAGGAGGATTACGCCCGAACTTTATGTCATTACTTTATGTGCTACCAGAAGCATATACTACACAAAATTTTATCAATTTCTGGATCAAGACTAAGAAGTTACGACGTTTCATATATTTCAGTTGTATAGGAAGTAGGTGTGGTTGGATCTTATCCAACCAATTTTTGTCAGAGGAGTATTTCAATGAGATCAGTTTTCAACGTCGTGCAATTTTTCAGAGCTCTTTATGCCAAAAAAAAAAATTGATTTTCTGACACCTCATTGATCATTATTCCTACAGATATCGCGCTCAAAACATTAAACAGATAATTCTCTAATAACTTTTTTTTAGCAATTTTCCAAATTTTCTGATATATTATAATTTCAAAATTATTGTTCATAAAGGGCGATGTGTGCAAAGCAAATATATTCCTGGTCTTTATTTGAATATAATAGTCCAAGAGCCGACTGTAGAAAAGTCGAGTGTATAAGATGACTGGATGGGATGCATGCCAAATGATAAAGCTCGACGAGCCTAAACAGAATATCTAGGGATGCCTTGCCTAAGTCTGTCCCGATGGCCAAAAATGCCCGAATTTTAGCCAATTTTTTAGTTCTACTTAAAACTGTAGTACATAACACCTCGAAATGTATTCCAAATGATAGAACTCGATGGAGCCTAAATATAATACCTAGGATTGCATTGTTGAATCCTGTTCCAAACATGGGTTTTCACCGGTTTTTTGGATCAATTTTCATTAATGAAGCACAGAATAACAGCTTGAAATTTGTGCTAAATGATAGAGATCGAAGAGCCTAAATAGAATATATGGGGTTGTCTTGTCGAATCCTGTCCCAAACATGGGTTGCCAACCATTTAAGAAAAGTTGACCCCAAAAACGGGTGACTTTGTTATTTTTCTCGATATCTTACAATATTATATTTTAACATTTATGTAATTTTCAATATCTTTTTAACATTTCGATACTTTTTTTTTCGACAATTTTTCAATAAGATTTGAGGCTTTTCTATGTTTTTTGGTAACTCTATGAAAAAACGTACAATTTTCTGAGTAAACTTCAGTACAAACTTAAAGTAGGTTATCTCTTTAAATTTTCAATAACCGAAACATGAACTTTGATTTAACAATTAAAATTTTTTGCTGCCCATGGAAATCAATCTATTGTTTTAATATTTTCTTCTACTATCAGTAGCACGAACCCATCAAACCGAAATTCAAAGGATTCTAAGCCCTACGATGAAGACTACAATGAGGCGACAACAACAACAACAACAACGTTGCCAATTTTAATTACAATGACGCCAACAACACCAGCAAATGAGATAACAACCATAACAACACTCATCACTACAACAGATGAAAACAATGATACAGCCGCAACTACAATTGCTGATGATGATAATGTTACCAGCTTACAATTCAATCAATCAAAATTGCTAGATTTGATAGCATATTTCATAACCACATCAACTATTGATCCACCTGTCTACACCACCATAGCTACAGCAACTACAATAGAAACAGATACCAGTGCCGTTATTGATGAGCCCACAACACCTTTTTTTCTTGGTGAAGAAGATATTGATGATATCAGTGATGTTAACGATTATGATCCGAACAATTTGAATGATGTAGAAACAGATACCAGTGCCGTTACTGATGAGTCCACAACACCTTTTTTTCTTGGTGAAGATGATATTGATGATATCAGTGATGTTAACTATTATGATCCGAACAATTTGAATAAGGATGATTTTGGAAATTGTATACGAACGGTATGTGAACCCGTTATCGATACCACGACGACGATGACACCAAAGATAACGACCACAATTCGCACGGAGGTGACTACAATTGTTTTGACTCCTTTGGAAGCGCATCAAAAGCGTTTAATGGAAGTTAAACAGATATTGTCGTCAGTGGAACGCAATCTCACGAGCATGTGTTGGGAAACTTTACTTGGACAGGAGTTGTCAAAGGTTATCGTCTTTGATGGGGTAAGTTTGAATGGAAAACTTTAAGCTTTTGCGATATTTAATAACAATATTTATTCGACTCAGCCTAATAATATTGAAACCGGTAAACTAAAATGATCTTAAACCACCTTGAGATTCCTACAGATCAAAATTTGACAGGCGATGCCACGCCCCTTACAGGAAAATACGTTTTTACTGCTAACTCAATGGACCAATTTTGATGACATTTTAAACAGAGATAAGCTTAAGCCTCTTACCGGTTAGAGTGCCCTGAGGCACTCGTTTTTTATCAATAATTCTTTTATTTTTTATTTAATCTGATGACGGGACTTTGAGAAACATACCTAGATATGTTCTGAAGGCACTGTCATCTGTTTAAGTAAAAATAAAAGCGTTATTGACAAAAAATCGGGTTTTTCCATGACTAACTCGAGTCGCTCTGGTCGGTTAGAGGGTTAACCCTGAAAAACGATATATGCTTTTTGGTGGGCAGTGTCACGCCCTTAACAGGAAAATATATTTTGACTGCCAAAACAATTGACCCATTTTAATGTCATTTGATACAAGATTTAGATAAAACCTTGAGGAAAGACATTTGTTTTATTGGGCGGTGACACGCCCCTAACAAAGATATATGATTTCCAGCTGAACTTATGGACCGATTTAGCTGCAATTTGATATGGAGATAAATTGAATTCTTACAAAAAAAGTATTTGTAGGTGGGTGGTGACACGCCCCTAAGATGAAAATATGTTTCTGTAACTAAAATAATGAGACGATTTTAATGAAATTTGGTATAGAGAAAGATTAAACCCTAAAAAAGGAATACAGATGGGGATAGGATAAAATGGCATCATGGTTCTTATCCTTGGGAGCGATAATGTTTAATCAGTTAAATAGGTACTGAAATGTTTTGTATTGTTACTATAATTGTTGATGTTTAAGCTGTGGGCGAGCTCTAGTAAATTGAAATCTCTGCTACCTAAGACCGTCAAAATGGGTGGAAACATCGAAGTAACTTAAGAAACACAAATTAAATCATATTATATGTTAAAAAATCAAATCCATTTTTCACAAAACGATAGAAGATTTTTCCAACCATACAAAAAGTGTTAAGTCTCTTATGTTGGAGTAGCTACTCAGATAAGTTGTCAATTCATAAGAAACGTATGCACTTTTGCAAACTGTCACTGAGCACAAAGCAAAGTATTTCCCACTTAAGAACTTTCTTAGATTATATTAAACATTAAACTAAAATTTTGTAGAAATAATGTCCCAAATAAAATAAATTTAAATTTGCAGAATTCACTGCGCATACCATACTGACCCCTATGTAAACTATGCACTGATATAGACAACAAACTTTATTATCCCTGTAAAAAACCACAAAACCAAATTCCTTTTCATTGGAAAAGCATTTTTGTGTCCCTAAGCAATTGATAGCAACACCAAATTCGTTCGTATCGCTCAAATCAATTTATTACGATATCAATACAAATTTTCAACTTTTCTACTTCGTATAAGATGAGACCCAGCAGCAGCAGCAAATAACTGATAGAGATGTTGAGTAAATATCGATTATATATATCGTAAGAATTGATTTTTAACGATATTCAAATGTTAATTGATTCTTTAACGAAATTTTTTCAATTCGACAAGTTTTCAATTTTAATGAATATAATGATTTAAAGCTTCAAGTAAAATAGCTAAAAAAACTAATAACTGCAGTAGCTTAACGCTATTATTTTATCAAAAATTAGTGTTATAACTTCAACAGTTAACTTTTTAACCTCACTTGTGGCACTTTATCGAAGCACAATATGAAATGTATGTTTTCTGTCCTCTTAACTCAATGTGGTGACTTAGAAGTATTCGTCATGACTGATCTAAAATTATTATTAGAGTTTTTTTAAGAAATGTTTTAATGTCACATTCGAAGTGTCATATGTCCATTGTGGCTTATTACACTTTTAAAAATGTTTGTCATATTTTGTTCAATGGAAATAATGTAACTTTTCTCAATTTTAATAGTCACCGCTTCCGAAATTAACATAATGTCATACAGCCTTAGAGGAACAGCTTTAAATCACCCCAACCTAACAGCAATTATTCTTTCTACAACTAATCAATATCCTTGAAATATCATTAGCCATTCTCTACATTCATCTACAAATTTCTTCCTATATCGTTGCATATCGTGGCACAACACCAAAATGTGTTTCCGTACAATATCTCAATCTATCAAGAAACCAAAAATATTTTGCATAAAAAAAAACAAAAATATGGGGGAAATATTATGTATAATCCTCAACATCTACTGCTACGCAATTTAAAAAACGCGACATTTTACCAACACCACCAACAGCAGCAAGCAACTCCCAAATTGCCAAATTATCCAGAAAATTTCACAAAAATTTGTTTTTCGATTAGAATATTTGTGAGATAAGCATATTTGGAAGTTTATACAATATCTACTACATGCAAAACAAGCGTACACAAATACATTGACAGCATGAAATGCTAGGGTGAACCTTATGCTTGGAATATTTATATATCATAATATGAATATTAACTTTGTGTGAAAGTTTCAGTTTTTTTTTTTTCTTTTGAAGTATTATTTAAATAAACTAGGAAGGTGTTATCTTCAGCCTGGCCGAAATTCACATACCCTACACTGTATTGAATGCACCTTTTAAATAAGCGTTAAAAAGACTTTGAAGAGCTTGAATAAGTCGAAAAATGTGAAATGTGTAAGGGTTGAAAAGGTTGAAAGGTTGAAAAGGTTGAAAAGTGTTGAAACAGTGAAAAAGTCTAAAAATATGGAAAACATTGCAGAAAGTTGAAAAAATTTGAAAAAAAAAGTCGAAAAAATATGGAAAATGTTGTAAAACTTGAGAGCGTTTGAAAAGCTCAAAAAATGTTGCGAGAGCTTCAAAAATGTTGAAACAATTCAAAATTGATGAAAAACCCGACAAAATAAAGGAATATATAGTATACATAAAAAAAAAACGGCGGGTTGCACTCCGGGAGTGCCGACAGAAGTGAAAACAAATCGTTTAATGGCAAGTTAGTGTGTTAGTTGGTATGTGTGCGTTTTCTTTTTATATGGCAATGCAATGGAAGACAAAAAACGGAATATGTATTCAAATTTTACTCTCGCTCTCATTCTCAATTTGTCAACGCAACAACGCGGACTTTGAAAGAAACAAACATGTAAGCATAACAATCGTTGAATGAGAATGGAATGTGTCAGTTAGTGTGTCTGCTTTGCTTACATTCAAATTTTACTATCGCATTCTGACGGGGAATCCCGATGACGGTCGGTGTCGCGAGTTTATACTTTTTTCCTCAGCCGCACAACGTGCCATAAGAAGTTTTCACTTCAAAAATTGCTGGAAGAAGTATATTCGGCTCTGTAGCCTCAACTGTGAATGATTAAATTTGAGCTAAGTATTCCTTATGTTTGAGAACAAAAATTTATTCTGATTGCAGTAAGAAACATCATCGCGAATTATGTAAGTATAAGAAAATATAAGGTAGAGAAAGTACCTGAACCTGTGACTAAATAGCTTAGACATAATTTTTCTAAAACTTAACTTAAAAATCTGCTTCTTCCAACAGACACTATGACACCATATTTATCAAAATCGGCTTATTCGTTGCTGAGTTATAGCTGCTTAAAACGCCATCTAGTGACAGTTTATCAAAACACAATTAACTTCAAAAAAATCTGCTTGTTCTTAAAAAAACTATTACACCTCATTTGTCTAAGTCGGTT
Source organism: Tricholauxania praeusta (assembly GCA_949775025.1). Taxonomy (NCBI): domain Eukaryota; kingdom Metazoa; phylum Arthropoda; class Insecta; order Diptera; family Lauxaniidae; genus Tricholauxania; species Tricholauxania praeusta. The sequence continues at coordinate 29,285,915 of OX459028.1, forward strand.
TAGTAATAGCCGAAATATAACGTTTTAATGTTCTTAAAAAAACCAAATTTGCTGCTGCTGGTCCATGGTGGCCTGGTATTTCAGATTTTTCTCTGCTTTGGGCTGCTGGCTCTGCTTTCGGCTGCACTAGCAGAGAAAAATTTGCTGAATGAGCAACAGCTAACCGGAAGTCAACATATGTATGCTATAAATTTAAAAATTTTTGCAAAAAATTGCATATTTTCATAGGCCAATTTTTCAAAAAAAAAACGTTGCCTACTTTTAGGCGCTATTAATAATTTACCCCTAAAAGTATGCAACACTTTCTGACAAATTTCAAAATAGCGCCTAAAAGTGGGCAACATTATCTGAAATTTTTAAAATAGTTGCCTACTTTTAGGCGCTATTTTGAAATTTGTCAGAAAGTGTTGCATACTTTTAGGGGCAAACTATTAATAGCGCCTATAAGTAGGCAACGTTTTTGAAATTTTTTGAAATCGAGTTCGTTTTCCAAGTCTTCAAAATTCTAAAATCGAGTTCTTTTCCCAAGTCTTCAAAACTCCAAAATCGAGTTCGTTTCCCAAGTCTCCAAAGAACATTCAAATTTTACTATCGCATTCATGACGGGGAATCCCTATGACGGTCGGTGCCGCGAGTTTATACTTTTTTCCTCAGCGGCACAACGTGCCATAAGAAGTTTTCACTTCAAAAAAAATCTACAGTAAGTTCCACTCTAAGCTCAAAAGCACTACCCATTTAAAGTCGCATTGAATTAAAGTTAAACCTTTTGGCACATTGATATTGTTCTGGGAATTTTGCAATAATAATCTCTTGAGTAGAAAATCGATCGGGGCAAAGTTTTTCTGTGCTGATATTGCAGCAAAAATATGAATATTAAAAATAAGTTGAATAATAATGTTGCTTCTAACATTTTGATTTTACAAAATATTTTATGAATGTTTTTTTTTCAAAAGAAAAATAAATGTTTTTTTATTACACAAAAATGGATTTGTGATGTTTCTGAGGAAAAGTTATATATTGATAAAAAAACAAAATCTATATTAAGCATTATTCATTGAGATACCGACAAAATTTGATTCAGGCCAGAAAAAATAATTTTACAGAAAAAAATTTTAATTAAAGTTTTAAAAGGTCAAAGGCCAAGTAAAAAATTTCATATGAAAAAGTTTCAATACCAAGTGAACTTTTTTGTGTATTCCACTATTATTCCATTCCGGTTGATAAGATATGACATTTATATTCCGGTTTGTAAAATTCCGGTGAAAAAATAACATCCAATCAAAATTATTCCACGTAAATTTCTTTCCAGTTAAAAAATGCATATGCCTTGAATTCATTCTCTATTGACATAATATTAACATTTTATTGTTTTACTGAAAAAGGTCAACACAAAACATTAAACTATGAATGAGTATGTACATATATAATGCTTTCGAAGCTCAAGCAACCGAAAATTTGTCCTTTTAAAAGTAATTCAATAAATAAAAGAAACCTCATTTTGGCAATTTATTTTTTTTATTTTCGTAAAAGTTTATTTTTTAGAAATTACAAATACTACAACTTGATAGTGAGCCAAATTATTTTATATACAAAGTATAAAATACAAATAAAAAATAAAATTAAAGTTGCCAACTGCTTATGTTATTTTGGCCGAAAATAGAGAAGTGCTCATTGTTAAGAGAAGACATTGAGGAAGGGAATCACACAAAAGGAACATTATATTGAATGTTCCATTTAATTATTTGTTTAAAAATGTTTGCTTTGTTTTCAGCCATTAAATGCTGCTAGTCAAATTTATGACCATCAGCATTGGTAACTTTTTCATGAGATCTGTGGAATATATTTTGTAAATTTTCTAGAACATATTATTTTTGCTTCTGTTATCATGTAACTCCATTAGGATCGTAGAGTCTGAGCAAAATTTCTAATTTAATCATTGGCTCGTCGTTTTACGCTGTGCTCGTTTGTTCCGATTTTTGAACTTTCAATCATTTGGCACTACGATTTTGCCTTCTTCTTGAAGGTTCTACCAAAGCACTAATTGCCAAGTTTCTCTAGTCTTTCCTGATCGTATGGACTATTCATTGCCAACATATTTTTCATTATATATATTGAGATGTATGTAAATGTGCTTGGTACCCAAATGAATTTTGTGCCACTAAATTCTCAATATCCTTCTCAAATGTGCTTGTGATCAACAGGCCCGTCGAAGGACAGGGGGTAACGGGAGGATTCATAACGGGCCCGTAACTTTTTGAAGGGGCCCGTACATGTTTTGAAGTACTTTGCGGCTCAGCATACGTATTGTAAAAGCTCCTACGCTGTGCGCAGTTGTCGATAATTTAGTAAAATTATATACACTCGACATGTAACGTTTCGTAAACCTTTCAGAAATATTTCACATGAAATTTCACAAAGTTTCAGTTACATTTCAGAAATCTTTTACGCGGCTATTTTATTACGTCATCGGGACTATTATTTTCATTTTAATCCCTCCATCACTCGCAGCTATTTTTTGTGACATTTCTTATACCAATATCATGAATAAACATTATTTCGAAACTTTTCTCCAGTTTCCTGATTAATAATCTTAGAAGATTGTTTAAGAATGAGAAAAAATTCCCTGGAAAATTTTTGAGAGAAAATCTTTAAAGTTTCTTGAAAATTTTTTTCTCCAACTTAGTTGCAAATTAAAGCGTTAATTTATAATATTATTTGATATATTAATTTTGATTCTGTGAAATCAGTGGTAAGGTAAGAGTAATTTTCTGTTTTCGTAGTCATTATTGCTGTTGTTTTTCACGAGACTTTTGAGTTGTTGGCCGTATGAAAGTAAAATTTGTGCTAGGCATAGTTCAATTGTTCTTCTGAAACCATTATTACTTATTTTTTTTTTTGGATGTTGGCTATTTCTATACTTTTAAGTTTCGCACAAACCGCAAATTAACCTTTCAGACTTAAAACTATGATTTCAGCGCTTTTTACTTAAAATACACAAAAAAATAAGAAACTTTACTGGTACGAATTGAAAGTCGCTTTTTGAATTTTTGATTCAAAAGTTCAAAAATTAAACTAACTTCCAAAAATACATGATATAAAATCAAAACCACATGCATGGCAACTCCATTCTAAATTGTCGTGTTATTCTACCACTATTTATAACAAATTAAGAGTCTCAATTTCAACATCATTTTACATGCATAAATTTACATTTTCATAAGGTATATGCCTGAGTTTTACTCAAAAACTTTAGAAGCAAAAAAACGTGTTTTTGCGTTAATTCATGCGAATCCTTGCTGCTGAAGTTATTCTATGAGTCCTTATGCACAGTCACACTCAAGCCTTGCCTCATACGAATAGTAAGAAATCTGAGAACTTCTTGTAAAGTTGTCTGCATGCCTGTGCAACCAAGAAACGCTATGATGATGTACGTGTTTATTTTCTACGTGTCATGTTTTTTAAACTGTAAGCTGAAGCTGGCGGAAAGCAGTACACTACAATATGTCAAGATTTATTCATGTAACTAGGTGGCACTCGAGTATAAAATCATATGCAGTTTAGCGTTTCCTTTGCGTAATCAGAGCGAATAATTCAGTAGAATTCTAGGATGGAATTTCTTATTTTATAAATAATTTTAGAGCCTACATACATATATGCCACATGATTTTAGTGAAAATTAAATTTTGTTCGAAAGTTTAATTAGAAAATTGGTTTTCAATTATTTGTTAAACTGTAAGATATTCTATAAGCCTGTAGTGGGTACAAATTAGAAAAAGAAAACAAAAACTCTCAGCTCACAAAAGCTTTAATATGAAAATTAGTTTTGTGCGCCAAGAAGTATGCAATATAAAGTATTTGAAATTGTAAAGAGTTATAACTAAAATTAAAAAATTGATTAAAATCTTTTACAATTCTAATGCCGTCCATTGCTTTGAGATGCCTTACTAATAACAACGAAATTAACATAACTCATTATCACAACTATTATCTGATAATAAAGTCTACTTTGCAGCGCATCTGCATAAACTATGCATTTTCTACTTACAGTGTTGCATCAAAAGCATCCTTTGGTTTTTTTCCCCTTTACTGCAAGCAATATTTGCATATTTTTATCATTTAACTTCATCCTTCCATTGGTTTCCCTACTGACTTTTTTTTCAAATATTTTTATTTTTTTTTTCTTTTTTCTAATAGGTGATGTCCATTGCTGTTCCACTTTTTATTGACTTTCTGCGTGCTCTATTTGTACGTTATCTGAATCAGCACTGGTGTTGGGATATGGAGAAAACTTTTCCGCAGGTAAGTTTATTAGTAACTTAACACTCGGTTACTGAGGTTACTTTAGGGATATACATGTTACCGGCCAAACTAGTTTTTAGGATAAACTAGTTTTTTCTAGGACAAACTAGTTAAATTGAATACCTAAAAGTATGCAATTTAATTTCAATACAAACACTGTAGTTAGCGAAGCTGATGTTGGACATATTGAAGGATGTAAATCCTGAGCCGCGACCGAAGGCCGCCCACTTACCCTCACTGACCACTTGCCAAGAATTCAATAAAATTGATAAGTTTCATTGTCTTACTTTGCTACTGCCTTAGTTTTCACTAGCTACAGTGCTTTTGCATTAAGATTTCATTGCATACCTTTAGGCTTAACGGTAACTAGTTTGGCCTAAAACTAGTTTGGCCTAAAACTAGTTTGGCCTAAGACTAGTTTGGCCGGTAACATATATTATATCATGAAAAAGAAGACCTGTCTTTATTACATATCATTACATTACATATCATTAAATACCTAAATGTTAAAAATTACTTTTCCAAGAAATCGACCCGTTAAACAAAACAAGTTTGTATCTATCCTGGAGCTGAGACGTTCTAAAATTTTTTAACAACATTGATAATTTTCGAGCCACAAACTTCTTTGAAAACGCTCAAATTTTGCTTGAATATACCTTAGAAAAAGACGTAGAAAACACAATAACATTAATGTTAAATGAGCCTTAGTTCACGACATATTTAGGCTTATAAGCTGAAATTCCGCCAAATTGACTATTTTTTGAAAATTCACTAAAAATCATGCAAAGATCCCACAAACACCATTTGAACGTCATTAAAAGAAAAAAACTTCCAATTTATGTAAGTTTAAGCAAAAATATTAAAAAAGATTTCGAAGGACATCGAGAATAGCCAATAAACTATATTATCCTTCTTACCTCGGGGCACACAATTTAGTTACTGGACCTATGCTGCACTCAGAAACGAAAAGGGTGTATCCCAAAAAAATTCATATTCGTGATTCTTATGGCAGCGGATAGCTTAAGAAATTTCGCGTCTAGTGAACTACTTCAAATGCTACTTCCCAGCGGCAAATTGATGAAGTACTCTGATTTTTCATGTATGAAAAGCTATACTCCTTCTGTTGTACGTTTCACAAATGAAATTTTTACTGTGATATTTTGTTTATTTGCTTGCTGGCTACCTGCATTGTATATGGAGCTGTAGGTAGTCTGATTTGTATAAGGAGATGTAAGGGGTCTTGCCTGTTGGCTGCATACTTTGTATGTAGAGATGTAGGCAACTCGGTAAACTTAGTAAGCGATATTTAAAGGCAGTCTGCCTTTCCCCTTGCTACACATTGTATATAGAAATGTAGGCAAGCTGCCTACAAAGCGGCCATCCCTTTGTAAAAAGAATTTACAGTTGTGGCTGGAGTTGTGAGCATTACTGCCTAGAACGAGTATAACATAAGTATTTGCCGCTGGTTTAGTTCAGAAATATAAAAAATCTGTTAAGAGAATTTTTTCTATCTCAATATTACAGGTATTTCAACAAATTGACATAAACAAAACATCAATTATCTCGAAACGAATTTTTTTGAGATACGCCCTATTTGCTTCTTAGGGCAGTATAGATCATATGAATAAAAAGAAGATTAATATGTCGAACTAGGGTGGTGAGTTGCAAGCAGGGCACAAAAACTAAAATTAGTGACTTGTAGGGAAAATAGCAAGATTTTGAGAGAAATCATTAACTTGTTGGAGTTAAAGGCAAGATAATGAAAATACCAGACATTTTACGAAGAACTATGTGATAAGTATAGTTAGATGATGATATCCCTAGAAATAAGAAAATTTTACGCCACTGTTGCTTCTCAGCATCTGCAAAACCTGCTTTAGAAGACCAAATATTTCCTACCGTTTCTTATTTTCTCTTTCTTTTTATTTACAGTACGGTGACTTTAAAATTGCTGAGAATATTCTCACTTTAATCAACAATCAGGGTCAAGTGTGGATGGGTATTTTCTTCTCACCCGGTTTGGTTATCATTAACTTAGTGAAATTGATAATTATGATGTACTTCAGATCTTGGGTTGTCCTCACGTGCAATGTGCCACACGAAGTGGTGTTTAAGTAAGTCATTTTGCTCCGTATTACTCTCAACAGAAAATCAATATTTTTCTTAACTTCATCTTAACGAGATTTCTTACTTTGTTGCAATTTAGAGCTTCCAAATCCAATAACTTCTACCTTTCGTTGCTGTTGACGATGTTGTTCCTTTGTGTGTTGCCAGTTGGTTATGCTATTGTTTGGTTGCGTCCTTCTTGGCATTGCGGCCCATTCTCTCAATATAATCGGATTTCAGAATTCATTACAAATACCACGAGGGATTCTTTGCCCAAGTACGTTGCATGCACTACAATGATGCTGAGAGTTTCTTCTTTCATGCTGGAAGCTCCTTGGCAAATTGAATTTCAACTTTCCTTTTTTTATCAAATTTCCTTTGTGTACGCGTTACACTCACTAGGCAACTGCATGAACCACTGGAGTACATGACCTCATCCAGTACGGTGATACCATTGCTGCTGTTGCTCATTCTAATTATCTACTATTTGGTCTCGCTGACGGGCGCTTTACGTGAGGCCAATCAAGATTTACGCACTCAACTGCAGAAGGAACGTGAGGAGGAACGTAAGAAAATTTTTAAGGTGCCTGAGGCCAAGCCAGCTGAACCAACAGCAGATGCCTTAACGAATCGTTGGCGTAAGGTATTGGAGGCATCATCGCCGGTAACACCATCACCGGCGCCTGACTTTGAAACTGATGAGTACAAAAATCAAGCAAGGAAAGGTAAGCGAAGTCAAGTTGAATGAATTTGTCACATGAAAAGTACAGTAAATTTAAGGTACCAGCAACTTGTGGCATCGCTTAGTCTTAAAATGTTTCATTAAACTAAATTTATTTTATTTCAATTGCTTACAGAACTTATTTCTCGCATCATGAAGCAAGCTTTACGGAAAGGTTCCGCCACCTCAGATGATGAATCTGTTGTACGTCAAGGACGTGACGATGATGACACTGATACGGAGCATCACGACTCTTTGCCACTCGATGAAGATGGTAAAGACCGCCGTCTTGGACTCTCGAAGCTACAACAAATACGTCGCACGCGAAAACCATCATTGGTGGACATTGTGCAGATTGCCAAAAGCGAACGAGATCGTGCTGCAAAGCTGCAATCTACCGCAGCCGCCAAGGAAGCAGGACTGCAACACAAAAGCTCAGGTCGATTTAAGGTCGATAGGTCTGAGAAAAGGGATACTAAAAAACATTCTCCGCCACCTGCCACAACGCCAGATAATGACAATGACCCTGACATAAATTCGCGCATTGTTAATGAACGCAGAGCCAGTTTACTACGTCGAAAACCTCAAGATGATGACAAAAACTCGGACTCTGTAATAAAACAAAATAAATACGAAAAAGATGAAATTAAACCAGCGAAGAAGTCACCCAAAACGCCAACTGGTGATGCTAACATCACACTTGTTGATGAAAAGAAATCACCAACCGATTCATCACCACAACCTACGGATATCAAAACCAAATTAAAACGACAAAAGCAAATTGATGTCGGTCATAGCTCCAACACAGCAGGTGCCAGTAGCCCCAATGTTTTCAAATTCGATAAAAAGTCTTTGGAGCGTAGTCACAACACAAGATTAGGACGTCCTGTAGATATACCCAAAATACCGGAAGCATCGCCACCCCTTAACGCTGAAATACAACCAACAAAATATGGTGAGCCACAAGCGACAACTCCCACCCTCTCTGGAATAAAGCAACACAACGCCGAAAAGCTTGCAAACTTTTCGCGTCAAGGTCGTAAAAAAATTGGTTCATTTTTTGCTTTAATGCGTGAAGCTGTCAACGCCATAAAAACCGATAATGAGTTATCATCATCTGATGACGAAGCTGAGGCGAAAACACCAAAACCAAAGCCATCAGCTATAGCGATAAGTGACAGCAATCAGCAAAGTCAAAGCACTGCCACAGCAATAGCAATGCCACGAACACCGGAGGAAGTAGAACCGCCACCGTATCCACGTGCTCCAATTACTGCCGTAGCAACAACATCAACTCCTAGAATCGCACCACTCGAAGATCCAGAGGAACTGGATCAAGCTGGTCCAATAATCTTTCCGACTCGTAGCCTTTCACAACGACGCAAAACTATTGAGCGTCCACAACCGTTACGTCAGGATTCGCTGACGTCGGTGTGGTCCGATAACATACCCACTATAACCATTAGTCATACCGGCAGTGAGGAGTGTATTGTGGAACCAGAACCACCATTGCCATCGCCGACGCCTACAACACCAACAACACCATCCACACCAGGCAGTGTAGTGAAAATTATAAAGATTCAAATGGAAGACGATCATGAGGATATTGCCAAAAAGTAGATAAGGCAATTTTATAGTTTTACGAATTTGTGTTTGTGTCTGAGTGCGAAGAGTCAGAAATGCTTTAGTTTTAACTTTTTGCAGTCATCATTATATTCTAAAATTTACCTGAATATGGAAAATATTACTTATTTCGTTCGATGAGAAAATGCTAATCCTTTTCAAGAAATATCGCAAGCGACAAAATTGTGTAATACGAACTTTTAATCAAAATAAGTTATTAAGGATCTCTCGTTCTAGTTTTCATGTCGAAGTCTATATATATGAGTCGTCTATGCACAAAAATGCATTTATCATATCACAAATATATCTACGATATAATTGTATTCCATTTAAACCCAAAAAAAAATAGCTTGCGTAGCTTGCGATAATATTAAGCTCTTTGAAAATTATTTCCAAACTTCTCTAATAAGTAATTTTAATGATCTCTTTGAAATATTTTTAAAATAAGCCTTTCCTCTGCTTAGACACAAATTTTTTGTAGGTTAGTGTTAGTGTTATTTTTTCAAATTTCCAAGTAGTGTCGTGCCTTAAATTTACAAATGTTTGTCATTTATGGCGGCATATTCTTCCGTAATTGTATACTCTAATTAAAAGCAAAAATTTAACAAAAATAAATTGCACAAAAAAAATGGAATTGCAAGCCTTATTTTCCTCAATGCGTTGTTAAAGTGTTAAGTATAGTTTAATAAGCACTGTGGCAGTTATTAAAGCACTGAAATTATTTCTCTATATCGTTGTATGTGCACTGTTAATATGAAATGGTTTGTGACCTCGCTAACTTAAATCTATTACTTTGTATGGTGTTCGCTAGACGAAGCTCAGCAGAGCTGTAAGGATAAGCAATCAATTGCGATTGAGTCAATATTTATCATTAATTATTTTCATTATCAGTCCCGAATATACCTCCCACATCGCTCATGAGAGAAGTGGCAGTGGTGAAATTTTTGAACAGGTCATAATCAGATGAAAACGATTGGGATTGTATATAGAAATTACCTTCTTATCAATTAAATTGAACGAGATTAATTTTTACACAGTAAAATGTTTAAATTTAATCAGACGCATGAGCAGCTTTCGCGAGCCTGCAGCTATTATAAATTGTGTCTTAAATTAAATACAATTTAAGAGAAACAAAATGTCGTTATAAAAGTTATACACGAGTAAATAAAAATGTGCTTCCAGTAGCCTCAAACTGTAATTTGTAATATGTACATCAAACTGTGTGTCTTTTGACATCCTGTACACATACCAATAGCACTGTATTAAGTCTACACATTTGTTGTTGTTTGGGTACAACTTCGATTTTTGTAATTGTTCAAACAACAGCGTAAATATTAGCTGCGTTCCCGAATCGTGCAGGATGTTTCTCTGAAATTTGCCACAAATTTTTTTAAATAAAATTTACAAGAATCGATAGAACAACTCTTTAGCAACGCCTGCATAAGTTTCCAGAGTGGAATGCTATAAACGGGTGATTTTTTACTATTTGTTTTTTTAGTGTAAGTTTTTTAACACTTCACGTGTAATTCGTAATATGTGTTAGCGTCAAAAATGCTCAACATTATTTGCCATTTATTCATAAGTAGACTAACAAACGAACAGCGCTTACAAATCATTGAATTTTATTGTCAAAATTCATGCTCTGTGAGAAATGTGTGAAATATGAAAAATTTTCTTCAGCGATGAAGCTCATTTTTGGCTCAATGGGTACGTCAATATACAGAATTACCAAATTTGGGCTGAAGAGCAACCAGAGCCAGTTCGAAAGCTGTCAATGCACCATGGAAAATGAACTGTTCGGTGCGGTTTGTGTGCCGGCGGCACCATTGGACCTTACTTTTTCAAAACTAATGAATATCACAACGTTACAGTCTATGGAGCAAGTTCCCATGCGATGATTACCGACTTTTTTTTTGCCCAAAATGGAAGAATTGGACTTGGTTGACATGTAGTTTCAACGAGACGGTGCTAATGCCACATGCCACACGGCACACGATACCATGGACATATTGAGAGGCGAGTTTGGTGAGCAATTAATCTCACGTTTTGGAGCAGTCCAATGGCCACCAAGATCACGCGATTTGACCCCCACTATACAAACTTTTGTGGGGCTACGTGAAGTCTTTCGTGCATAGAGAGAAGTCAGCCACAATTGCAGAATGGGAAGACAACATTACAGTTGCCATTGGTGAGATACCGACCGAAATGCTGGAAAAAAGTATGGCAAAGTTGGAACTTACGGATGGACCACCTCAGGCGTAGTCGCAGGCAACATTTACATGAAATATCCCTTAAAAAGTAAATAGCAGGAATTGGTGTATTGCTTTAAATAAATATTTTATTCACTATTGTAAATCATCTGTTCTTTTTTTAGTTTTTAAAAACCAAACACTTTGAAAATCACACGTTATAAGGACGGTGACATCTAGGTAATTTATGTATGCGTTCGTCATCATATAAAAATAACTAATTTTTTTTAATGCAAACCATGATCCTGAAAAACTTAAAATTCGTCAATTTTTGCAAAGATGCAGCTGACTTATGACAAAGTTAAAATTTTACATGCATTTTTATATGGAAAACAAAATGGCACTACAGTGTCTCGGCTCGGTGTCTAATAAATTAAAAAAAAAAAAGCTTTCACTGGGGGAGGGGTTGTTTTTCCCGAAATAGATATAGAGCTGAAATTTTGAAAAATTAATTCAGTTGGCTGATTTCAACTAATGCATACAAAATTTCTATGAATTCCATAATAATATAAAAGGAAATATAACTTTTGATATACAAAATCTCTTAAGAAATACAAGTTTTTGTGAGTTAATAACTAAATGTGAAGCACAATGAACTCTTATCAGCACTTTCTATGCTCTGACATGATAACCTCCTAACATTTTTTTCTCTTTTTGTTTCTTCATTTCTAAGTATATGCAGAACCTCATAAAATTAGAGCAAACGCAGCGATTAATTACGCTGACAAAAGCAAAAGGGAAGTAACTTAAAAAAAATTGTTTTATTTTTCGAAACTCTATTTTATTTTTTAAAAAAAAAAATAACTTTTGCGCTAATGCTTTCAGCTTAAGCCCTTATCGTATGTGGGTATTACATTTTCAAGTCGTATTGTATTTCTGTATTTACTTTTAAAAACGTTAAGGTAACAAATTGCAAAGTTGATGGAATGCCAAAAAGTTTAGTTCACCTACACGTCTTTATGTTTTTTCGCATGTCATAAGTAAAGCATTCAATTTAGCTGGAGTTATGTTCCATATGAGTCCGTAGATGATATAATTTCAACTGTTTTTGTTGTTGTTGTTGTTGCTGTCAATGTTGCTTATCGCGCAAAGCAACGCAATGAGAGGAAATCATTTGAAATAAAGTAAACTTCATGAATAAAGAATAAGAATAAATAAAAATTCTTTATGTTAACAATTAGAGTTGCCATTGTTAAGCTATTTTAAGTTTACATAAGATCTAAGATCGGATTTTAAGTTTCCTATACACATAAATATCAGTCATTCTTTAAATAACTGCATCTATTGATTATTTTGTTTTTTAATTTTTTGAACATTTTTTGATGGGATAACCAATAATTTTTCCTTGGAAATGCTTACATTTTTTGAAAAAAGTATTTAAAAAACTTTAAAACCCACAATAGTGGCGCACCTGAAAAGCAGCAATGGATTAATATAGGACTAAAAAAGGTTAAAGCGTCGGACCCAAGAGATCCCTAACTAGCGCTGGATTAAGATATTCCTTAGGGGTACAGGTAGGGCCCGGACTCCGAGCTGCAAGGGCCACTAACATGGCAAGAGGTTGTATGAAGTTGCGCATGTCCTGTGGTAAGCGATATATCTATACTATTTACGAAAAATTGATTATGTTTATGAAAATGGTTTGTAACGGTTTGGCGTAAAATATACTGAACCGATTTTAATAATTTTTTTTTTAAAACAACATATTTGTGCAAACAAAGGTAATGGGAAAAAAATTACTGGAATATATAAAGGGCATTCCACGCCAAATCGGACACCAGTTTGTTTTTGCGACTCTGATTTTTTGAGTTGGATGGATTATCCATAATTTTTTTATTAAGTTAAGCTAAGATATATGTATAAGTTTTTGAAAACTGATGTTTTTAAATGCTCATTACTCCACGAATAATCAGTCAAATTGAATATTTTTTTTTTTTTGTTTTTTTTTTTGATACACAATTTTTGATTTTAAACGTGATTATCATAAAAAAAAGTCGAAAATTTTTTAAAACGAGATTTTAAAGTATTTAAAATAAAACTTCATTATTAACAATGTATGTACTGATCGATTTTCTTCAATTTTTTTTCTAAAAAACCATTACTTATTTTTAAAGTTTTAAGTTTAGACTTATAATTATCAAGTATATGTGTGCGAAAAACTAAAAAGAATTTTAAAATTGATAAATTAATTTTACTATCAATATATACTATACTGATCGATATCTAAAAATTCTCAATCCTATGGGACAGCCTTTAAATATTTTATTACACTTGCGCAGATGGCAACCCTGCTTAAGCCGCACAAAACCAAACAATTTATCTACACAAGCGATCGCGCGCCGGACGAACAACCGAGATACAATGAGATCGCATAGCGCAAACCAAAGAGTTTCACTCGCATTCAACTTCGAGAGTGGCATTCAGTTGAGCGTTGGACGTCCTCGTTTGCGGTGGAGTTTTTCTGGTCTTTTGGATACGAACTGCAGTTGAATTTAATTGTGTTTTTTTTTTCTTGATTCTGCTGTGGTACTTATTACTGCAGGAAATATTGAAGTATTACAAAAAAAAAAGTGATTTTTCTTTAATATATTGTGAAAATTGTGTATAGTGTTTGTTTCATAAAGGTTCTTGACTTAACAAGAAATCAGCAACAATAAATTCACAGAAGAAGAGGAAAGCTGAATATAACCTTTTAACATAAAGTTAAAAAATAAAAAAAATAAAAATTTAATTTGAGAATCAAATTGTTTTTGTGTTACTCATTGTCAGCAAAAGTATCATATTCGAGGTACACATGTTAGTGTCCTAAAAAGAAGTGCATAGAAAACAAATTTTTCAAGAAAATAATGATATAACTGAAGTAAGAAAAAATTTTCAAAAAGGAATTGTGGAATAAAATGTTCACAGGAAAAATGTTTCAAATTGATTTTTATAACTTAAAAATGTGAAAAATCTTTAGAAGTTGCAAAGTTTCTGTGAACATTTTTAGTTTTAAGAAACATGTGTGTGCAGTTAAAATTAATATCCAAATTTTTTTTTTTTTTGGTAAAAAAAAGTGTAAAACAAATTAAATGCAACAACATACATATATGTATGGTATGTTAATGTGTATTTGTTGCTTAAAACACGGAAAATGTTAGTAGTGGTATTAAGTAGTAGTGAAGTTAAAGGTAGTAAAGAGATATACCGTACGTGCCGCGCTGCACCTATTTCCCTTTTTGTGAAACGAACGCATTGCAGGGGAGTAAAACGCAAAAAAAACGTACTGAGAGTGAGTACGGTTGCTCTCACGCTCGAAATGATCAAATTAATTCTACCTGTCTGAGTTGTAATCGGAGCGCGAAAAACAAAAACCCAACCATGAGCAAAAGATTTTTAAACCTGAAAGTGAAGTTTTGTCAATAGAAGATAAAGTGCAAGCAAAACAGAAAAAAAGATATCAAAACAAAAACAGAAAAGTGAGATATATAGCATGGATCGAAAAAAGTGATATATGAATATAATATAAAAGTGCTTAAAAAGTAGCAGAAAAACTCAATTCATAATTAAAACTATAAAAAAAAAAACTTAAAAATACAAAATTCTCCACTAAATTTCGAAAAATATAATATTTCTTCTACAAATTAATCTGCTTACAAACCGCCAGAACAACAAGAACAGTGTTTTAAATCCCACACATTTCATTCATACCCCAAATTCTTATCTTCAAAGGAACTGACTATATAGTCGAGCAACATACTCGCACAAATCAACAACTACGCCAAAGTGTTGCTGCATCTGAACTTAAAAATCTTGAGAAATCACATTAAAGCGGATGTTCACTTCTGAAGCCAATGCGCTATAAATAAAGCACGAGTTCAAAATAAAAAAAAAAATTATGAAAAAATACACAATATGAACTATGTAACTATGCGAGCATTAACTCGTACATATAAGATATTCCTTATCAGTTGAAAGAACGGTTTTGAGAAAAAAAATCAAAAAAGTTATATATAAAAGTTTTGTTGAGTTAAAAAAAAAAATGTGTAGATTTTACTGTTTGCATTTCAAAAAATCTTATGCTTTAATGAGAGTGAAATTCTGAAAGAGCAAGCAAGTGAAAATAGGTCTCATCTGAGTCAACATTAACATGCGGATATATGTACCATAATTCGCAACGGATATATAAAGTTTTATGTGAAAATGTTTACAATAGTCGGCTTTGTTTATTTTATTTCCAATTGGATTATTTAAAATTTTTATTAATTTTATGTACGCGTGTTCTTCAACATATGTTTAACATACGAGTGTTGTACATTAAAACCAGGGCCGTGTCAAGTGTTTTTGGCAGCTGAAGTAGAATTTTTATAGATTTTTACGTTTATTTTCGTGAAAACCCAATTTGCTTTCTCACCCTGGTAGAGTTGATCAGAATATATACAAAATTCCTCACTTTTATCGACTTAATTGATGGATTTATAAATAACAAAAGTGGGACTCAAGAACCTGTTTCCTTTCCCAACGTGCTCTCAAATTGATGACCAAAACAATGCTAATTTTCAATATCTTACTACTGATAAGCAAATAAATAAGTCAACAGTGTAGGCTTTTCTTAGTCGCGAGGACCTTCTGAAAATGCGGCGCCTGGGGTGTTCCGCACTCCTAGTTATGACCGTACTTTAAGCCCCTCGACAAGTTGAAAAATTTATAAAATTATAAAATAAGTCAAACAAGAACTTATTCTCAACATAACATATATCTTCTTTTAATTTAAATTAATCTTCAAGCTTCTCGTTATCTTTGCAAGTGTTAATATTTCGGTTTGAAATCATTAGTGGGGCCCTATGCTCAGTGTGGCACCGAGTTTTCACTAGTGATTCTCGAAACTGAAATTTATTTTAATTTTTTAAGCTTAATTTGAGGACTTGAATATGTATTTTGCGATTACACTAGTCAACAAATATGGGCCTTATCTCGAGATCTGGTCTCTCATAGACTTTTTTCTAAGTATTTTGCGGCGCAGCTTCTAAAAATGTCATCCATTTTTTTTTAGTATGATTTTAGAAATCACCCCAAAAAACCCTTTTTCGTACTTTTTTCATTTATTTGTCCAATCTGTTTCGATCTAAATCAGTTGCACACTGTTCAAAAATTTTGTCTTCTTTCTAAAAGTTTACTGCTAATGAGAATCAAATAAAATTTTGTGCAGTCACAAGTGATCAAAAAACAAAAAACAAGGGGTTTTTTTGATCATTTTGACAGCGTTGTTCCTCGAGAAAATGCGTTGCAGAAAAGATTGCCATACCTTTATCAATCGTCCGGGGCGAATATTTTTCCTAAAAAAAACACTAAGGCCATTTGTATGAAATTGAATAAAATTTTGAAATTCAGATCAATTCAAACTAAGTATTTGCAAGTCTCTATGAATACCAAGGACCAAGACTGCCCCCAAGCATTAGCACCCAAGTCGACGGTCGACTTTACATTCCTCCATAGTTACGCCACTGTCGGGAAATTCACGTGCAATAAAGTTATAGTTGCACTGGCTGTCTGACATATGACACTGTTTTTGATAAAACCGTACATCGTCCACATACATATCATTCAATTTTGGCCATAAGCTGTGGTTATCATGGTATGTTATGGGTCACCATACCCAATCGCCCACCCTTTCATTTTTTCTTGTCCGTAGGGGCATTGCCAGCTCTATGTGGGTTAAATTCAAAATTTAATCACACATCCTGCAATTCTGTTTCGTGTATAGAAGCACGAAATTCGAGAAAACTTCTACTTTGATTTTTATAAATTGAGTTGTCGATTTTCCGACCAATATCCGATATCTAAAAACACAATATTTACTAAAATGAACGAAGACCTTTTTTTTATGGCGAAAAAATGCCTTCTTGAATCAATATTGATTAGAATCGATTCTTTTCATTTATGGACCACCATCGGTCTTGCAAATTATGAAACATATTGATGTATTTTGTGTGCAACGCTACATCGCATTTGGTGCATTGTCATGATGCATGCTTGTGGCAAACGTGACAACAACGTGTCATAGCGATCTTCGAGATTCTCTTGCTTTTTTTCATCAGTACGGATATCATTCAAGGCGATGGTTTTTGGTCAAATTGGGTGCTTTAACGATTGGGTTTAAGTTTCTACTGATCGGCGCAGAAATTATTCACTAACATACACAAGAAAGTCAAGCAGGTTCATCAAGTGCAATCGTTCCAATCAATTTCTTTGGGCTGGCTTATCGACTTGGCATCGTTCTCATGTTTAACCAAAACGAAATGGAACTTAAACGTATTGACGATTACTGTTTCAAGCGCATTTGTCAACAATGACCAGTACCACTTCTTTCCACATGCTCGAATTTGATATTATTCATTGCATTGTCAAATAAGTCGAAATCGTGAGGCGAATCTCAACCCTTATATTTTGCACACTCAAATACTTCAAGCGCCTTCACGTCAATCGGATCACATCCCTCCCTCAAGTTCAGCATATTAAAAAATTACTTTAGAATGCTTAAAAACGATTCCTAAATATCTATACTTTCGAAAAAAAGTATGATCTTTTCAAAGGATCAATACGGCATAATATGCCTGCTCAAAAAGAACCATCTCAAGAAAAACTTTTTTTCCAATTTAAATGACTTCGATACAGCTTTTGAGAGTTTGGGATGAGACTAAAAATATGACGTCAAAAAATTTGTCAAAATTTATATACAGGGTGAACCAGCTAACTTGCTATTTTTTATTCAATTCCTTCCAAATTAACATTTTAGTTCTTATGAATTATGTCAATTTTTTCCCGTAATTGCCATTACTACATATGAGCTTTTTATTATGAAAGTGGTCCAAGTCTCTATCCGTTGAGCAGAAAAAACTAAGTAACTTCAAAGGAATTTTTAATTTAACTTTTTCTTCTCAACGAAAAGGAACCTGCGCCACTTGCAAAATAAAGTGCTCTCATATGTATGTAGTTGTTGGTTCATTTGGTTTAGCCACAAGGCTTACTAGAATATGCGCTCTTTGGAGCAAAATCTTTATATATTTCATCATAGAAATATGTAAAATCATAACTTTTGGTTGCAAGAAAGAAAATTGAATTCAACCCTCTCGAATACCACATAACATAGTACAATAATTAAAAGAATTTGTTTACAGCCGTCTGATGTCTGATTCCTCTTTCTATTTCGATATTTACACTACCACTTTGCAGTTGATCGGCAAAGAAATGAAATCATCACAGAACATATTGTGCCAGTCAGTCAGTCAATCAGTTTTCATTATATACTCAACACTGGAGTCCAGTCAAACGATAATGTACTCGATTCTCACAATCATTCGGCAACTGAACTGTCTGTGTTCATGGTGTATTGAAGTGCTCATATGCCCGCCCGCCTGGTTGTCAGTCAAAGTTTGGTCTGCTGTTGCTGAGTTCATTTTTAATGCCATTCTGCCGATTGTTTGTTGTTGTTATTATTTAGGTTTTCTGTTTGTTTACACAGAGTAATCATAGCTATTTTTAACCAAATACAAGCAGAGTATCAAGTACTAAATTCATATATTGCCTCAAAAAACTATTGACTTGTGCGTATGATTTTAAAAGTTCTTACCACCACATGTTGAAGAAAAGCATAATAAAAACATAAGAAATCAAAAGAAAAAAAATTTTATTTTATCTAAAAAAATTTTGCTCAATATTTAACAGCATCCGGCAGCGTACGTGTCAACCAAAAGAAAATTAAAAAAACAAAAATAAATAAATTTGCAATAATGTTTTAAGTGAAGTGTTAAACAAAGCCCATTAACGAAAATAAATATAATTAAGAGCATTAAAAACAGAGTCATACGACAACCCAACACAATGAAACGCAACAAGTGGAGTCTGCTCCACTCCACGCGACAATGCTTTATCACCAGCGCACTTTTAGTTCTACTATTCGTCGAACATGCCCCAACGTTAGTGAGCGGGCATGGAAGTGGAAGTACGACGTTTATGCCCGCCTTAGAATGTTACGATCCATATGGCAGACCGCAGGTGAGTTAAAGGTTAAGTAAACTTTGTGTAAGTTTAAGTAATAATAGAGATAAGTTCTTTATTTATTATATTAACAATATTGCAGTGGCGTCGCTAGGGTAGCGTGTGAAAATGAGATGAAAAAAGAAAATTCAAACGAGTGTTCTCATTTGCTTCTTAAAAACCTTAAAAAAATCATATGTTTCTACCATCCTATTAAATGACGAAGTGTTGATTCAATTTCAAAAAACCCTAGTTACATTGTATAATCTGAAATCCACTTAGCAACGCCACTGTGCTATTGCAAAACTGATAATTTTGCTACAATGCAGCAAATGCCATCCCCAGAAAATGCTGCGTGAGCGAAAAGCTCGCATTGGGATCTGAAATATGTACTGAAAGAAGTGTGTAGTTTCAGAGTAGTAATTAAGGAGGCTCACACCAGAAATATTTATATTTCTAACAAAATTTAAAGTATAAACTTTTTCAGTATCATAATTTTTTAATGACGAGGATATTAGAGGTGTGAACAAATGTTCGAACAAATTTACATTTTTAAGTTGTTTGCTTTTTTTGGAAATCTGAAAGTTTTTTTTAAGTGCCATTTCGACCTTTTTACAAGAGCTGTGGTGATAAAATATTCCTAATTCGATTTTGAAATTGTTGACCTTCAAGATCTTGAAATCGTGAACACTAAACGTGGCTATCATGTACATTTCTCATTCAACGGACATAAGAGATTTTGGCCCATAATTATAGTCGCAAAATTAAGTTAAGACCTGGTTTTTACCCAAAATCGAATCGATTACCCTGCGTTAGTGACACAAAATACTGTAGACTCAGTGAACAAAAGGAATAATAAAAAAATCGAATATATGAGACAGCGTGGCGAAATGGTTAGTACTGTGAACGCATGGCCCACAGTACGTGGGTTCGAATCTCGTCAGAAAAGATGCTTTTTTTTTCTATAAGCACGTTTTAAATTTAAAAGCAGGACAACGTGCTTTTAAATATTTACAACTAGTTTTTAAAGTAACATTTATTTTCATTGAAAAAACATGTACATTTACGAGTATTAAACCCACTCACTGTGTGCTATGAGTTCACCGTCCTAACCACTTCAATATTTTGTGTTAATAACGCAGGGTAATCTATTTTTTAAAATTTTCTCATAATTTAATGCAAGTTTTTCCTTTTTTCATGGGATCACTCTGTATTTTCGATTTTGGGTAAAAAAAGGTTTTAACTTGGAGTGCTCTTAGTTTTGTGACTATAATTATGGACCTTTATCTCTACAATTAAAAAGGAACTGCTGATGTGGCTCCCCCATGAATATTCCTTTATTTGTCCGTGCCGCAAGGTATATAACCCTATACAGTAAAAATTTGTATTGATTAAAACTTAAAAATTTTATTTTATTTTAAAGCTGCACCACTACTTGCTAACATTCATACGAAATGCTAAATAAAACATAAATGGACCAATTTTATGTCAACAAAATCTACATCCTGTCTCGAATAAGGCTCTGAAATATTGAATATTTAACTTAGTAGAGAATTATGAAGCTTGAATTTTTAATAAGGATGAATTAACAAATTCCCTTTCATTACTAAGTTGTTGATGTTGTATATTTTGCAAAAGGATTTCCTTTAAATTAAGTGATTGCGCAGCAAATCTGGAATAGCGTTTAGTTACATTTTAAGTGGAATATTATTATTTTAAGCTTTTAGCGGCTTAAAAAATGATGAAGTGGCCGACTTTGTGACGCGGTTCAGGCACCTCACATTGGCTAGCCACAGTGCTTCTCTACTGAAATTTGAATTTTATTTTTTATCACACAATTTAATCGCTATCGCTCAGTTCCATCTTTCAATTTTAAGCTTTTGTTAAAACTCATCTTTAAATGACGGAAAAATAAGCTATGTTTTGTTAAGTGCTTAAGTGAATATAGCCCCCAAAAAAGTTATTTTATCGACAAACTTTAGCTTATAGGTCTCACCCAAATTTTTTATAATAGCATCAATGGCTTTGTAACTAAGTATTTAACTATTAAAAATACTTTTCAACTACATACATACATATATAATATATATCATTCGATTGTATCACAAGAAAAGCGATTTATTGGTATATTTCGAGATTTAGTAATAATTTACAAATTATATATTTGATATAAGCAAACTAAATATTGGGTTAACATATCATGTATTCCGCCAAATCGAATAACATTCTTGGATTAATCATATATTTGGTAATAATTACCAGATAATATATTGGATGAAGCAAATATTTCTCTGTCGCAAACATTCACTTGTTAATTATAACCATATACATTTCTTAAATCAATTTTTTAGTAAATGCCGATGTGATAAAACATATTTCAATATATCGAATAAATCGATATTTTTCAATATCGATTTATGAATATAGCAATATTTTCCAATATGAATTCATATAAAAATCGATATTTTCAATATATTGATCACATTTTGAGTGTCATTGGTATTTACATAAACATAAATATCTAAAATACATGTCAAGCGAATTTTATTGAATATTAATGTGAAGTGAAATTAAATAAAAATAATATTACCAACTATTCAATTAAATCAGCTCAATTGACTCAATATTATGTTTGGCCCAATAAACAACACTTCGACTTCTAGTCAAGGAAGTTTTTTGATAGTTAAAAAATCTTTTAAAAATCTATGCGCACATATTTGGAGAAAACATACTGTTTTCTCATTGTAGTATTGGAACCTAAAGCGACATATTTTCACTTAAGAAGCATATTATATAGAATGACTTTGTGGCTTGATTAAAATTCCAAATTCCAAATAAGGTAAAGTTAAATTTTTGGTAAATTTTGATAGCAAAATTAAGCTCAAATTGTACCATGTTTTCTTTGCGTAATGAAAATTTCTAAAAAAGGTAATCAAGAAAACTTTCCGCGAACCACACTTTTGTTCGACGAACCCTAGTTCTTAAGAGAACGTTGCAAGAAACTGAAATTTTGACATATGGTTTATATATGTGCATATCCATCAGATTGGGCCTTTTAGCTGGCCTCGTTTTTTTTTTTTTTTTTTTTTGGAGTACATCTTTCAGCCATAGTTTTTCTTGAAGCTAAGGCTATCTTGAACTCATAATAAAGGTTGTTCAATTGAAATTCAGATAGCTATTTTTTTAATTCGCATTTAAAGTAAGAAATACATGAAACTTTTCGTGTTTTTTAAAAATTGTCAATTTATTGGGTTTTTACGCTGTAGTCTAAAGACTGTACATCTTTCAGATATAGTTTTTTTTGAAGCTAAGACTGTCTTGAACTCATAATAAAGGTTGTTCAATTGAACTTCAGATAGATATTTTTTTTATTTAACTTTATATGCAACATTTCATATTGTTTTTAACTAAATTCCAATTTTAACTATGTCTCCCTTAAAATTTTAATTGTTCCTCCTTGAATATTAAGTAAAGATAGTCTTAACTTCAAGAAAAACCATGTTTGAAGAGACTCCTCAAAAAAAAAAAAAAAAAAATCGAAGCCATGGCGAGGTAAGATTACAATTTCGATTTTTTTTTTTATTTATTTTTTTTGGAGCAGACTTTTCAAGCATGGTTTTTCTCGAAGTTTAGACTATCTTTAATTAATATTCAAGGAGGAAAAATTAAAATTCAAAGGGAGACATAGTTAAAATTGGATTTTAGTTAAAAACAACATGAAATGTTACATATAAAGTTAAATAAAAAAAATAGCTATCTGAATTTCAATTGAACAACCTTTATTATGAGTTCAAGACAGCCTTAGCTTCAAAAAAAAAACTATATCTGAAAGATGTACAGAACAGTCTTTAGACTACAGCGTAAAAACCCAATAAATTGACAATTTTTAAAAAACACGAAAAGTTTCACATATTTCTTACTTTAAATGAAAATTAAAAAAATAGGTATCTAAATTTTAATTGAACAACCTTTAATATGAGTTCAATACAGCCTTAGCTTCAAAAAAAACTATATCTGAAAGATGTAATCAACAGTCTTTAGACTACAGCGTAAAAACCCAATAAATTGACAACTTTTAAAAAACACGAAAAGTTTCATGCATTTCTTACTTTAAATGCAAATTAAAAAAATAGCTATCTGAATTTCAATTGAACAACCTTTATTATGAGTTCAAGATAGCCTTAGCTTCAAGAAAAACTATGGATAGAAGATGTACTCCAAAAAAAAAAAAACGAGGCCAGCTAAAAGGCCCAATCTGATGGATTTGCTGATATAACCCTTAGCGGCACCATCAATAAAAGTTGAAATCATTTTTCGAACTAAGTTTAGCCTCATGTAGCACAATAATTTTTTGAAAAATTTTCAATATGTTCCTTGAATTTCATAAAATAGATTCATCGCAACACTCGTTCACAGCTCTGAAGCCTGAAATTGAAAATTCACTTTTTAATACATTTATTTTTCAACGTGAAAGATCCTAATGTGCCGGATTGTTACAAAATTGAAATGGCTAAGGGTTAAAAACAAAATCAAATTCACAAAATTATCTTAGTACAATCATTTAAGGATCTTAAAAAATAAAATAATTTTATAAATAAAAACCTAAAAACTAAAAAACTTTTTTAAGAACATCAAGTAAAGCCAATTAACCCATTTTATCGCAATAGGTTTTCTGCATTTTTTTTTTTTTTTTTTTTTTTTTAATATTCGGTAAGTTCTTTGTGGGAAAGTCATACTACACTGTTACCGTGCTCAAAGTTAAATAGTTTTATTCTTTTTTTTTTTCTTATAATTTTTTGACTTGAGACAGATTTTTGTTTGTTTTTCTTTAGTTCAACTGAACTTTATTCGCTAATAGAATCTCAAATATTTGCTTTGGTTTTTAAGTGTTTAATTTTTAGGCAGCATTTATCTACTTACTACACAAACTTAAGTAAAATAGAAAGTCAAATAAAGTGAGGTAAACTGAGTGCTCCTTTTGTTTTTTTTTTTTTTTTTTTTTTTTAAGATAAAAAACTGAAAAATTTATTAATTTTATTTCGGCTAACCACATAGTCTCTCTGAATATCTCCAAACATTTCACACAAATAAATAACTCAATTTCTTAAAACAATGTGCACTAGTAATAACGAACTTCATTTATCATAAAGTTGTCGCTCACTTTTTAATCAAATTTAATTAAGAAATTTGTCAAAAGAATTTCATTGTGGCAATGATACAAATGTTTGAACTTCTGCAAACATTTTAATTAATAAATGTCAAAATAAAATCAATTCAATTGAGTGCAGTGCCACAAATTAATTTCATGCCATTAGAGAGGGCCTTTGTGTTTGAGGTTTTTAACATAACCAATTTATTCGGGTGTACTACATGCCATTTAAAATGAATTTTTTCAAATTATTTACACAGTGCACAGTAGTTATGTCAACAATTTAAATAATTAATATTACAACCAGCGGATGTTGCTTATCTGGACTTTAATACGGTCACATAATCTTGGAGGCTTAAGAATTTATTTTACATGAACGCTGAAATCATCACTTGCATGAACGGCATTAATACGATACCAAGCTTAATAAGTGCATGGTTATATTAATTAAGTATTTACTTTAAGAATTCAGAAACATAATTTTTTACTTTAATTCAAGAATTTTACAATTAAATAAAAAATATTTAAGCTTGCATATAACCCCGTTTTAGACTTTTTTCAGCGTCATTCTGATTTTGGTCTTTGGATTTGTTTTTTTTTTTTCTTAGAATAGTGGGGATCATCCACGTTTAATGCTGGTAAAAATAAATACCCGAAAACATTGTCAGTGACTTGCGTTGTGTAAAATATTCTACACTGGTTCAACTTTAGAAAAAAATAATAATTATTTTTACGGTACAAAACACTTTCTTGAAATTCTTCCACAACAATTTAATTTCTGTCTGAGGTCTTTTTTCTTGTGGCGAGGTTTTATTTTTCAAAAAGAATAAAAAAAAAATTAACAAAAAATTGTGCAAATTTTTAATAAATTGTATGTCTTTGCCACTGTTTTGCACTGTCTCAATTCGATTCAAAATCCAAAAAAAAAATATCAAAAAAGAGGTGCCTAACAAGAGTTGTCATTTTAAATCAATGGAAAACGCAATATTTCAATGAAAAATTGTGATATTTTTGTTTTAATCTAATTTTTTTGAAATTTTGAATTCTAGAGCTTTTTTCAATTCTTTAAAATTTTTAATTTTTTTCAACTTCTGTAAATTTTAAAAATTTTAATAAATTTTTACAATATTTGAAATTTTCAGATTTTTTTTTTGAATTTTGGATTCTTCAGCTTTTTTCAATTTTTTTAAATTTTTGATTTTTTTTAAATTTACAAATTTTTTCAAAAACTTAAAAATTTTTCTTGGATTTTTAGATTTTTCAGCTTTTTTCGACTTTTGAAAATTTTAAAAATTTTATGAAATTTTTGCAATTTTTGAAATTTTTATAACGTATGCGGAATGAAATCTGAACAAATGTATATTGGAAAAAATAAAATGTTCAACGATATTTTTTTTATACAGTGAACATATATTTTTATACTTCAAAACGTATAGTAAATTAACAAAAAAAAATTTAACCCATTGCGATCAGTTTTCCGTATTTTTTGGGGCAGCTTGTTCATTGACTCCTGAATTATTTTTGTATCGATTTCCTTGAGCTGCTTTTTGATTTTTTGAATAAGGCAGTTAATATTTTTAGCTGTATATCCATTGCTGTAAGCATTCCTTTTCAATTTCGCCCAAAATGTTTCGATCGGTCGCATTTGCGACACGTTTTGGGGATTAAAGCCTTTGGTACAAATTCAATACCTCGTGTCTTAAACGCAGTTAAAGTAGACTTTGCATAATGGGATGATGGTAAATATGGCCAGAAAATGATTTTATCACGTCGATGATAATTTTGAGTAAATTTTTTAAATACAGGGATACATTTTCCTGCATAAGTCTGCGCTGAAACCGTTAAGCCACCTTTGAAAAATACTCACCACAGCTATACTTTGCCTGGAGACTTGATTTTCGCAAGATATTTCACTTCGTCGGGTGCTTTATAGTTTTCAGACTCGAAATGATGTTTTGACATCTATTCGGTTCTTTCCACTGTGAAGTCGTCCATCATACAAATATAATTAGAAGACGTGGCAAGTATTTTTCAGAAAGCGCGCGTAGCCTAGTTTTGATTAGTTTTGACTGCTAGTCCGAAGTAGCTGGTTTTGATTTTCTTTCTTTTAGTTGAATATCCATTGATTCTATATACGTTATAACAGTCTTTTGATTGACTCCGTACTTTTTTCCTAATTGGCGGTAAGATTTTGCCTTGCAACCTACAATATCTGCTTTCAGCTGAGCGCGAACTTTGCGGTCTTGTAAAACGCATTCTTTACCGGAACCTCTTTTTCTTTTTATGCTTTTCTTATTTCTTAATAGTCCAAGTGTTCGATATACAGCCGATTTTACAAATCCGATGTTTTTAAAATGTTGGAATATCGCACTTTTGTTTTTATTTAGATTTTCTGTGCGAAATTTGCAAATCAATTTCCGAAGTTGTAACTCTTTTAACAACATTTTGACAACTGAATTTGAGCACACCACTATAGTTTTTATGCCAATTTATCAGTAAAATATACATTTAATTTTTTACGAAGAAAGTTGTTACTTTAAGTTTCACGATCATTTTTTACAGCACGTACAAAATGTTTTCGGATTTCATTCCGCATACCTTATTTTTTTTTTTTAGATTATTGGATTTTTCAATTTTTTAAAGTTACCATTTCACAGAAATGGTTGCACCAAACTCTCTTTTTCTAATGATGGGAGGTTATTCCACACTACTCTTGAGTTTTTGGAGCCTTAGATGTAAAAGGTTTGTTTATTTACGTAGCCAGACACATCGAAATGAGCCTCATCACTCAGAATAATTTTGTGTAAAAAACCATGATCTTGTGCATTCATTTCCAGCACAAAGTTTAAAATGACATATTTTGTTGGATGACTCTACGAGCTCTCAGTTTATCACAATTTTTTGAAAGTCTATAATCGCGACATCTGCCGGCTATATTCCTAAAATATGCGTCCTCTAATTTTTGATAACACTTTTATTATTTTCTTCAGATACCTTACTCGCTCAGGATGGGTATTTGTTGTAAAAAAATACGCTATGATTTCGTTTCCACACTCGGCCACTCTATTAAATTTGATTTCTAAGCTATAGCAATACACATAACTATCAATTTGTTTTTGAAGAATAATTCAAACATCAGCATCAATTTTCCCTGTGGATAGAGTTCCCATGAAAATCTTTCCTCTTCTATCTTCAACCTTTTAAAAAGATTTCTGGTAAATTATAAATCTCGATGCAATTTTTTTTTATAGACAGGCCTACATACATACGTAATCATCGAGTCTTACAACCCAGCGGCAAATCGATGAAGTACTCTAATTTTTCATGTATGAAAAGCTATACCCTTTGTGTTGTATGTTTCACAAATGAAATTGTTACTGTGATATTTTGTTTATTTGCTTGCTGGCTGCCTGCTTTGTATATAGAGCTGCAGGCAGTTTGCTTGCTGGCTGCCTGCTTCGTATATGGAGCTGTAGGCAGTCTGCTTGCTTTGTATATGGAGATGTAAGGGGTCTTGCCTGTTGGCTGCACGCTTTGTATATGGAGATGTAGGCAACTCGCTAAGCTATTATATATATAGAGACGTAGGGAAGCTGTCTACAAAGCGGCCATCCCTTTGTAAAAAGAATTTACAGTTGTGGCTGGAGTTGTGAGCATTACTGCCTACAATGAGTATAACTATTCATCGTTGTTGTTTATAACATATTTGCAGCTGGGAATATTAGATTTTCGAGATGTAAAGTTTCATAAGAAATACTACTACACCTTTGCACCATCTCATAGAGTTCTTAAAAATACCTTCTAAGTTACACTATCATTTAGGAAACTTTTTTCGTAAGTACGTACAACGAAAAGTTTTTCTTACAAAAAAGCATGTGCTATTTTGAAGTCCTTCGCCTTTAAAACTCTTCAAATGAGTCACAGTTTCTATGATTTGTGAGTAAATTTGCAATGTCATTAATCAAGTTCATAATCGGATAACTCAGTAATGAATATTTCTATAAGTTTTTCTCTGGGCAAATATCAATATAAATTCCCATGTTAAAGGAACATAAATATATCTGCTATTAAAGTATCAAATTCCACTCCATATATATCATTTTGTTCGCTTAATAATTGTATGAATAAAAAGTTATGTATTTAAGCTAAATTTATTAATTTAAATGTTAATTATTGCAATTGTTTGATCATTAGCACATTTTTAGCACAATGCGAGAATACTCAATATCTCATCAACTCAGTATGAGATCATTTCCTCTGCAAATGTGACTAAATAGAATTCACACACTTTTTCGACGAATAGACAAAAACTACAGTACATAAAAACTGAACGAAATGTTTATTTGTTTAGATCACAAAATTTAATTCACAAGATGTACATAAATAAATTAACTTAGAGTATGTAGTTTCAATATAATTCATTTTTTAATCAAACAAACCAAATCTATGTCTCTTACAGAAATGCATGCCAGAATTTATTAATGCCGCTTATCAACTGCGAATTGAATCAACAAATACATGCGGCGAACAAGGCGATAATCATTTTTGTATACAAACCATGAACCCCAATCATAAAAACTGTGAATTTTGCAGGTAAATAATGAAACGCTTTTTCTTTAGTATCGCAGATTCTGCTAACATTGGCAAAACAATAAACAAAATAAATCCCTTAGGTATGGTGATCATGATCCCACATATTTAACAGACTTGCACGATCCGCAAAATCCTACATGGTGGCAATCGGAAACCATGCTCGAAGGCATACAATATCCGAATCATGTTAATCTAACGCTACATTTAGGTGAGTACGACAAAGAACGTGGTTTATGTTGATGATTTGAAATGGATTCCATTTGAATAATATTGAATTACAACCCCCAAAAATTCCATTGTACAGTACGGCACTATGTTTCATTTGTCTCTTTTTTTTGTTGTTTTTATTCTTCTTTAACACCAACGCAGGCAAAGCTTTCGACATTACTTATGTGCGCATTTTGTATCGTTCACCACGTCCCGAATCGTTTGCCATCTCCAAGCGTACATCACAAGACGGTCCATGGATACCATACCAATATTATAGCGCTACATGCCGTGACACTTATGCGCTGCCCGACTCACGTGCCATACGCAAGGGCGAGGGCGAGGCGCATGCGCTGTGTACCAGTGAATACAGTGATATTTCACCATTACGCGATGGTGAGATTGCATTTTCATCATTAGAAGGTAGACCGAGTGGTATCAATTTCGAGAGAAGCGGTGAATTACAAGTAAGTGAAGTATAATAATGCTAGTGGTGGTAGTAATTCAAGGTTTATGTGTACCTACTAAGCTCAAAGATGAGCGTACTCAATGAGAAAAAAGAAAGTTTCTTTTTTAGAATAAGTTAAGCTTTGAAGAAGTGTTTCAACATATCTATGGTCAAATAAATAGCAATTTTTCTTGAAGTAGTCTTGAGTGTATTTCCTTTTTCCAAATCTTCTAAGCCGACGACTGCACAGTCTTAGCTACATCACCAAAGTATTGACAAATGAGCAATAGCTAGCTGGGCTTCCGTTCTCAAGAAAAATTATTTAATTTTTTTCAAAGTCTTCAACTGAGCGAGCTCTCCTCCTCGAGAGCAAATATTTAATTTCGTAGATTTTTTTTTAAAAGTCGTAAAATGGCGTAAATAAAAAAAGATAGAAAAAAAAATCAGTCTTGCGGAAAAACTGTTGCCTCTTAAAATATTTGCCACCCGCAACTTTTGTTTTAGAGGACGTCCATAAGCTACGTGAGACGAAGTAGAGGGGCAGGGAGACCGGAAAAATCTCACGTCAACTTTTTAATGCAGAGATTATACATTAGGGGACGTCCATAAATTACGTGAGACAATATAGGGAGGGAGGGGGCCCGGAAAAATCTCCCCAAATCTCAGCAAGGGGAAGGGGGGGGTCAATAAAAATGTCACATCAACTTTTTAATCCAGAGACTATACATTATTAGAGCATATTACATTCAAAAATTATAAACCAAGTCTCACGGAAGGGAGGGGGATCCCATCAGAACTCATTAAATCTCAACAAAGGAAGAGGGGGAGTCCGAAATTTCAAAAAAAAACACCTCACTTAATGAATAGACGGCCTCTTATTATATCAGATGACATTGAAAAATTATAAGGCAAGTCTCACGGAAGGGAGGGGGAAGTCGGGGTTCGAATGCTAATAGGCTGATTTTGGAAAATATCATTCTTTCTTTCAAGAAATTTGATAACAGTTGAAAAGTGGTAAGTCTTAAAGTAAATAAAGGTTGAATGGTTTCAAAACTTTATAAACTAACTTGAAAGGTAGATGATCTTTGTAATTTATCTGTGGTATATTCTGCTTGTAAAAATTCACAACTATCCCTAGTGAAGATATTCACATATTAGAAATTCTTCAAAATATATTTCTCATTGGGATAGGCTATGAACAAATTGTGATGATCATGCTGTGATCACTGATCAAAGCAAACGTAACTCAGCGTTACATTGTCTTAGTGTTGCACTATTCTCTATGTTGCGCTCTCTTTTTTGTGTCTTTTCCTATAGGACTGGGTCACTGCTACCGACGTACGCATCACTTTGGATCGTCTGAATACATTTGGTGACGAATTGTTCGGTGATGCACAAGTACTCAAATCATACTTCTATGCCATCTCTGATATTGCGGTCGGTGCACGTTGCAAGTGTAATGGTCACTCCAGCAAATGTGTACCGAGCACCGGTATGCATGGTGAGCGCGCTTTAGTTTGTGAATGTCGTCACAATACCGATGGACCTGATTGTGAAAAATGTATGCCGCTATATAATGACGTCAAATGGAAAAGGGCAACGTCCAATGAAGTTAACGAATGTAAAGGTAAGTCAAAACAAAGACAAGCCCAGGGGTAGAGGGGAAACAGGATTCTCAGTTGTTCCAACCATAAATGGTCTATCCAGCTATTATGTGACATTGTATGCCGTTATAATAAGAAAATCGTTAGAAATTGGACACATCATGTTCGGTTCGATTTATGAGTTGTGGTAGTTAGAATCATAACCTGGCGGATGCGCACCATTTAGTATGAAATTTTCAATCGATTGCGCTGGTTTAATGTTTGCGCTCATAGCAAATATTTTCTTGTGCTTGTGGTGCACCACATGGTCAGCGCGCTATTGGGATGCATCTTTGGACACAAATAGAATTAGCAACTTAAGTCAAAGCTGGTATTATGTGAACTGTAAAGATCATACGTCAATGTGGTATACTGCTCAGTTAATTTATATATTTTTTCTTTTCCCAGCTTGCAACTGCAATGGACACGCTGAGAAGTGTTTCTTCGATGCTCAACTCTATAATTTGACCGGTCATGGTGGTCATTGCTTGGATTGTCGTGAGAATCGTGATGGTGCCAACTGTGAACGTTGCAAGGAAAACTTCTACATGCGCGAAGATGGCTACTGCATACACTGTGATTGCGATCCTATTGGGTCTCGTTCGCTGCAGTGTAACAGCCAGGGTAAATGTCAGTGCAAGCCAGGTGTCACTGGTCCTAAATGTGATCGCTGCGAAGCAAACTATTATCAATTTGGCCCACATGGTTGTCAACCATGTGGCTGCGATCCACGCGGTTCATTTGAGAATAAACCATCTTGTGATCCTGAAAGCGGCATTTGCAACTGCAAAGAAAATGTCGAGGGTAAACGTTGTAATGAGTAAGTGCTTCTGATTCAAGATTCATTCAGACTTTTTTTTAAAAAAAACAAACTCATTTCAGATGTAAACCCGGCTTCTTTAACTTGGACTTGATCAATCGTTTTGGCTGCACACCTTGCTTCTGTTATGGCCACACTTCCGAATGTCAAACTGCACCTGGCTACTCGATTGTTTCGATTGCTTCCAACTTTAACAAACACAAAGAACGTTGGAGTGCCATAGATCTGTTAAGTCGTGAGGTTGATATCAAGTACAATCAGTACAGCCGCAGCATTGGTACTACAGCACAAGGCAATGAATATGTCTACTTCCAAGCTCCAGAACGTTTCCTCGGCGATCAACGTGCGTCCTATAACCGCGATCTGAAATTTAAATTGCAGTTAGTTGGACAAGTAGGTCCAAGCACCAGCGCCAGCGATGTAATACTCGAAGGTGCCGGCACTAAGGTCTCGCTGCCTATTTTCGCACAAAATAATGGCATGCCCGATCAAGGCGTCAAGGAATACTCTTTCCGTTTGCACGAACATCGAGACTATCAATGGCAGCCAAGCCAGTCGGCACGCGGTTTCCTCTCGGTGCTGTCAAACTTAACAGCCATCAAAATACGCGCCACTTACTCCACACAGGGTGAAGCAATACTTGACGATGTCGAATTGCAAACAGCGCATCGTGGTGCTGCCGGCCAGCCCGCTACTTGGATTGAGCAGTGTACCTGCCCCGAAGGTTATCTCGGGCAGTTTTGTGAATCTTGCGCACCCCGTTATCGTCATAGCCCCGCACGTGGTGGTCCATTTATGCCCTGCATACCTTGTGATTGCAATGGTCATGCGGAAATTTGTGATTCTGAGACGGGAAGCTGTATTTGCCAGCATAATACATCGGGTGACAATTGCGACCAATGCGCTAGAGGTTACTATGGTAATGCTTTGGGTGGCAACCCATACGACTGCAAGCGTTGTCCATGTCCAAATGATGGTGCCTGTATGCAAATCAATGGCGATACAGTCATTTGTACTGAATGCCCAATTGGTTACTTCGGCGCACGCTGTGAGCAGTGTTCCGATGGTTTCTTTGGTGATCCAACAGGCTTGTTCGGTGATGTACAAACTTGCAAGGCATGTGATTGCAATGGCAATGTCGATCCAAATGCCGTTGGCAACTGCAATCGCACAACAGGTCAATGTCTCAAATGCATACACAACACAGCAGGGCAACACTGCGATCAATGCTTGCCTGGACATTTCGGTGATCCGCTGGCGCTACCACATGGTCAATGCGATAGATGCTCCTGCTATCCTGCTGGGACGGAGCAGAACCAAGACGGTATTTCGCAGTGCGACCAAGTCACTGGCCAATGCCATTGTAAGCCGAATGTCATTGGACGAGAATGTGGTGAATGTCAACCCGGCTACTTTAACATTATGTCCGGTAATGGCTGCGAGAATTGCATGTGTGATCCAATCGGTAGCTACAATTCGACTTGTGACAGGTATTC
This sequence comes from Tricholauxania praeusta, assembly GCA_949775025.1. NCBI lineage: Eukaryota > Metazoa > Arthropoda > Insecta > Diptera > Lauxaniidae > Tricholauxania > Tricholauxania praeusta. The sequence continues at coordinate 29,319,285 of OX459028.1, forward strand.
CGGCCAATGCTACTGCAAACCTGGCATTGTTGGACAGCATTGTGATCAGTGTGCGATCTTTCACTACGGCTTCTCAGCTGAAGGTTGCAATTCATGCGAATGCGATGAAAGTGGTTCAAAGGGCTTCCAATGCGATCAGTTTGGTCAGTGTCCTTGCAATGATAATGTCGAGGGACGTCGTTGTGATCGCTGTAAAGAGAATAAATTTGATCGTCATCGCGGTTGCGTCGATTGTCCAGCATGCTATAACCTCGTGCAGGATGCTGCCGATCAGCATCGTGTCAAATTGCAAAATCTTAGTCAAACCTTGGATGAAATTGCACGTACCCCAGTTACAAATGACGATGAGTTTGAAGCCAAGCTGAAGACGGTGCAAGAGAAAGTGGATATTTTGCTAACGGATGCGAAGTATGGCGCGGGTGATGGTGGTCAGACGTATGTTGAAGTATTGGAGGATTTGCATAAGCGTCTGGATACTACTCGTACACATTTGGATAGTGCAGATGAATTACAAAATTCTGCAAATGATGAAATCGAGAAAGCGCGTTTCAACCACACTATTGCTCATGACATAATTGAGGCAGCAAAGAATGAATTGCAAACTGCATTGAATTTGTTGAATGAAGAAGGCGCTTATGCATTGGTAAAAGCTAAAAATAAATCGGTTGAATTTGGTGTGCAATCAGAGCAAATATCGGATATATCACGTGAAGCGCGAGTCTTAGCTGATAAATTGGAGTCGGAAGCACAATTAGATTTGAAAAATGCCAAAGATGCAAATGAGGCTGTTGCCAAAGCACACGAATTGGCCAAGAGTGCAATTAACTTGCAACAAAAAGTGAGGTACGTAAAGTTTGATTAAAACTATTCGAAAAAAATGAATGCCGCAAATCAAAACAAACATGCAAACATAACAAACCGTTTAATGGCAAGTTAATGGGTTTTTGTGTGTGCGTTTTGTTTTTGTTTTTTTTTTCCATGGTGTTATGTTGCAAGGTGAGCTCATTGGGTAGAGCTTTGCGTGCTGAAACTGAAGCCATTTTGAGAGCGTGAGATTAAATTGATTTTCAAAACAAAACTCAATAAAATAAATGGAATTACCGATGAGAATTGTACCTCAATGGTTTTTATTGAGAATTTGGGTTTGTTTTGAAAAAATCAAATAGAAAAAAAATAAAAAAAAAGTATGCAGTAACCTTCTTTAGCACAAATAAGTTGTTTTAAAAAAGAAATTATTAAAATCGGTTCAGTGTATTTTGCGCCAAAGCGTTACAAATCATTTTCACATGGAATCTTTTAAAAAAGAAACAGGCTACGTATACAAAGTTGTGAGAATAGCTAGTAGTAGTAGTATAGGAAGTAATATTTAGTCGTTGACAATGATATGAGTGTAGGCTAACAATAATTATTATTTTTACTAAAAAAAAAGCTTTAAATTTATTTTAACAGCGACGAATTGCGCTCTGATGTTCGTCTCGAATTAAATACCGTAAAACAAAATCTGGGCAATGTAGCTCAAATAACAAAGGAAGCTTTACGTAAGGCAAATGAAGTCTATGATGCTGCATTAACGCTGCTGACTGATGTAAATGGGCTGACAGCACCAGATATAGATATCGGCAAGCTTAAGAAAGAAGCAATGGCAGCAAATGAAAATGTAAGTTAGAAGTTTTTCTCATTAATTTCACATTATATCAAAGAACTTTCTCGATTTCCATTAAACTTGTTCAGGCCGATAACTTATTGCTAAAAGTGAACAATCTCTCAAATGATAATGGTTTGATATTTGCTGACTTTGATCAAGAAAAAACTTTATCGGAAATAATGGTGGAGAGGTAATAATTTCCAGACAATTAAAAAACTGCTGTTAATACTTATAAATATATATCCATGCATTTCACAGAGCCAATAAACAGAAGGAAGATGATATCGAATTGCTAAAACGCGCACAAGATGCTTTGAATAAAGCCACCAAGGCAGTAGAGCAGGGCGATAATACACTGAAGGAAGCTAATAATACTTATCATACCTTAGCAGGTATGCTTATCAGATTCATGAATTTAAACTTTTTAATGTACATACTATATTTTTCCCTGCATTAATAGGCTTTCAATCAGATGTTCAAAAGTCATCGGAAAAAGCAGATTTAGCACTTAAGACCGTGCCAGGCATTGAGCACGAAATTGAAAATGCTGAAAATCTTACAAGTCAAGCGAGTGAAGTGAGTTTCAGCTTCAAGTGTTTTCGGCTTCAATACGTTATATAAACTGAACTTTTATTTGAATTTCAGGCTCTAACTGGCGCTAACAGAAATGCTAACGAGGCCAAGTTAAACGCACAGGAAGCACAAGAAAAATACGCCGAACAAGCATCGAAGGTAAGTTCCTTTTGAAACTTATTATTTTCTCTATATTAACCTACAACACTTTTTTTCAGGATGCCGAAATAATACGTAGAAAAGCCAACGATACTAAGGTCAACGCCAGAAAGTTACGTGAAGAGGCTGATCAGCTAAATCATCGTGTACAAGTAACCGAAAACGATATCACCAAATTAGAGGAATCATCAAGCAAAGATGATAATTTGGTTGATGATGCCAAACGTAAGGTTAGTTGGGTTGAACAAATCATTAATAAACTGAAACAAAGTTTATATCTTATTTAATCTCTAAAATCAGGCTAGTTCATCCTAGGCTAAACTGGTTTATCGTAACCCGCTCGGAAGAACTAGTTTGGCCTAGGAAAAACTAGTTCATCCTAAAGACTAGTTTGGCCGGTAACATATTTACTTTATAGAATGCTTCAGACTTTTTGGGCTTCTTTAATAAAATTTTAATTTCATTGTTTTCCCCCCAGGTTGGTCAAGCTAAGGCCGATACACAAGATGCCAAAAAACAAATTGAAAAAGCTGTCAATGAGCTAGCAGCGATTAAGGATGAACTGGAAAATCTAAAAGATATCAACACAGAAGATTTGGACAAATTAGGTACGATAAACAACCATATTTATTTATAATATTCTTATACGAAAATTTATTTTATTTTATAGAAAATCGCCTAGTTGTCGTTGAGGGTGATTTAACACGTGGCAATTTAACTGGACGTATTGAAAAATTCCGTGAACTGCGCAATCAGCAAAAGAAATGGATCGATAAGTACGAGAAGGAATTAAGCGAATTAGAGGAGGAAGTACAAAATGTACGCCTTATCTCAGAAGCACTGCCCAGCAATTGTTATAGACGAAATAAACTAGAACCATAAGATTATAAAATATTTCTACAAACAAGAAATATTCTATAGATGTTCTGAAGGCATTTCAAGCAATATTTTTGTTGTTTTGATAATTTTAATTTACGTCGTTAAAGAGTAACTGAATAAATTTAGTAATTGTTTGAGTTAACAAAGAAATTTTTTTTTTTTTTAAATACTTTAATTTTAAGAAAATGAAAATCCCAAAAATGAAAAAAATATGTATTCAACTTGAGATGCATATTTTTGTATTGTATTTTGTAAAATAAATTAGAAGAAAAAATACCATGTGAAAAAAAAAACCGAATACTTTATCCACGCTTATGTTCAAATAGTTGAAATTGTGTCATAAGTTGTACTATATCTGCCATAGAATTTTCCACATTTACATACTACTAATAATGTTTTCAAAATAGTTCAATGGAAAATTATTAAATTTTTACATTTTATCTACCTAATAAAACCTTGAGTATTTAAGTATTTCAGCACTCGCATAATTGCATTTACTCCTGTAATTCACTTGAACAAATTACTACTTATGTTAAGCAAAATGTTTGTATTAAAAAAAATCATTTGAAAATTTCATTAGAAAATTTTTAATTACAATCTAAGCCAATATATGTTTTGTAAAATTTCCAATGTTGTACTTGCATGTGCCAATTAATAAATGTATTTAATCATTAAATCAAAAATAAACTCAATTATCACTGCAGTCATTTAAATAAATTAATGTTTGACTATACAGAAGTGTACACTGTACACCCTTTCCTTACATACCCACTAGATTGGAACGAAAGGTGTCTGGTTAAGGTGTCTTTTCCCCGTCATTTTCGAGCTCATTAAAAGATATAGCAAATTGAAATTTGACTTTATAAAAAATTGAATGTTCGTTATAACGGGTGATTTTTTTGCTATTTGTTTTTTCAGTGTAAATTTTTTGACACCTCACGCGTGATTTGTAACATGTGTCAACGCCAAAAATGCTTAGTAAGCTTTGCCATTGCACCATAAATAGACTGGCAAACGAACAGTGCTTGAAAATCATTGAATTTTACGATCAAAATTCGTGCTCTGTGAGAAATGTCGAAATATCGAAAAATTTTCTTCAGCGATGATGCTCATTTTTAGCTTAATGGGTATGTCAACAAACAGAATTGCCGAATTTGAACTAAAGAGCAGCCAGAGACAATTCAAGAGCTGCCAATACACCCTGAAATATGCACTGTTTGGTGCGGTTTGTGGGCCGGCAGCATTATTGGACCGTACTTTTTCAAAAATAATGAAAATTGCAACGTTACAGTCAATGGAGCAAAGTACTGTGTGATGATTATCGAATTTGTTTTGCTCAAAATGAAATAATTGGACTTGAATGACATGTGGTATCAACAATACGATGCCAGCCACATGCCATACGGCACGCGATACCATGGGTCAATTGAAAGGCTAGTTTGGTGGGCACGTTTGGAGCAGTCCATTGGCAGCCAAGATTATGCGATTTGACCCCACTAGACAATTTTTTGCGAGGCTATGTGAAGTCTCTCGTATACAACGACAAGTCGGCCACAATTATAGCCCTGTAAGACAACATTATAGCTGCCATTGGTGAGATACCGGTAGAAATGCTGTAAAAAGTATGCCAAAATTGAAGCTTACGGATGGGCCACCTCAGGCGTAGCCACGGGCAACATTTACATAAAATAATCATTAAAAAGTAAATGGCAGGAATTGATGTATCGCTTCAAATAAATATTTTATTCACTATTGCAAAATTTTTAGTTCTTTTTTTAATTTTAAAAAACCAAACGCTTAAAAAATCATCTTTATATGAATTGACTTCACATTTTTTTAAGAAATGATCGATCCAGTATGATTGCTTAGTTTGCGCAAAACAATTTTATTTATTTTTTCCTTAATTCAAAAATTTGATCGAGCGTTTTTAAAAAATAGAAAATCTGCAGTAAGCTCAGATTCAATAATCATTAAACCTTTATCATACCACGTTTTAATTAGTTATATTTTGCATTGAGCTGAGAAATTAATTTTTTTCAAGGAAACTCAATTTGAAAACACCGTGCGGCGCACAGTGGGTCTTTTTGCTACGTTTGGTGGTTGTTGATATATTGACGTTACTTTTAGGAAAAGCTTAATCTTACTCATATTTTGCTCTGTTATGCCGACGTCAATTCTTAAGAGATTTGAAAGCTCTGCCTTTTATAAAGACATTTTTAATTTCTTATAATTAAGTAAAAAGCTTTGAGCTTATCCTTAAGAACTAATTCTTGAAATCTCTACATAAAAAGCTACATGATTGAGTAGACGAAACTGTTCGTCTTAGGAACATAAGGCGCCTCTTTATGCATCTCGATTCATCACGTTTCGTGTGAAATTTTCCAGCCTGAAAGTGTGCTTTTAAATTTTATATAAAAACAAAAATGTATAGCTTGTGCTTGATGAATAACAAATATAAGAGTTGTACTAGCATATTTTTAGGCTTGCAAATTAGAGACGAAACATAAAGAGGCTCTAAATTTGAAATATAGGTATGATACTTTCAAGATATATTTAGCATTTATTAAGGAATTTTTTGTAATTCAAGTTCTAAAAAAGCACGATTTCTATAAAGTTTTTCATTATACATATGAAGGAAACGCCATTTTCCGTCATTGACTTAAAAGAATTAACTGTCTGGGCCGAATTGTTTACATCAATGAAATTTTGCCACAATTATAAAACTGCGTTTAATGCAGCAAAATGATTTAAGCACCGCCTGAAGGCTGTTTTCTAAGGTATTATTATGAACAAAGACATTGGGTGACATCAGAATCATCGAAAAAAAATTGGATAGGTTTCATCAAAGTAGCATCTCCAGCTTCTAGCTATTTAGATTTTGTATGAAAACATTTGTTGAAATCAGGCAGCGTGGCGTAGTGAAATATATACTCTTTAAATAAAAATTTAAGGGTATCACACAATTCTGCACAATGCAATGTGCAGGTTAATAACACCCTTGCTGTTAAAATCCATATAAGTACATATACTTATGTCAATCAAACATAACCGCAACATCAACCAAAGTATTCCGATGAACCTTTGTGGTAATATGCGAATCACGGTGTCAACAATTATCAAGGTGGTAAACCGATTTGAAAATTTACATGAATATCGATCGATGCTAACTGACTGGAATTTCATTAAGGGTATTTCTGAAAACGCGAAAAAGCCTCGAAAACTGCGAAAACTGAGCACATTTTCGAGCCTCGAAAATAATTTGTATGAAGACAAGTTTGCTCAACCCTCGAAAACTTTCGAGGCAAATTAGTTGAGCAAGTAACCTCGAAAAGTCGGAAAGTGAATCAGTGTTGTCGTTTGTCGAAACGGCATAAGTGAATTGCTTATGCAATAGTGGATGTTTTGACTAAACAACGCAGCACGGCAGCACTGATCGAACTGTCAAATTGCCATTGCTCAATCATTTACGCCAGCGGTGGGCATAGAAATCTAACAAAAGAGCAAAACAACAACATCAAGCAACAACAGTTTTTTTTTTACTTTAATTTCCAAATTTGCCATTAGCACAAAAAAAACTAAATTGCACTACAAACAAAAACAATTGCTACATTCGTCAAGACACAATGTGGCGCCGTCGTTTATGCCTTTATGTTTTGTTTTAGTTTTCATTTGAATTCAAGTCAACGCTGCGCTTCGATAGCGTTGAAATTCTGCGAATTTTTTTTCGCATGCTTGTGCGTCGAATAACGGTGACAGCAATGAGAGCAAATAGAGCCACTATGTGCCCATCACTGACTTACGCGTTTGCATTGATAGGGGTGTTCCTTATCAATAGCAAGCTCGAGTTTTCGCTTTTAGAGGAATACCTTCTTCCTTTGTCCAAAGTTACAAGATTGAGTCACAAGAATTTTTACTGATAAAATCATGAAAAAAGTGAAAGCTGTTCAATCAGAGCTGCCAAGTTGAAAAGAAGGAATTTCCGGCCTTCCCAAATTAAAATACTTTTTCCTGGAAATGATAAAAGGTTCAATTTTTTTTTTTTTAAAAAAAGTTGAGCAATATTAAAAAATTAAATAATTTTGAGTGGAAAAATCTTGATGACCTTATTTTCTTGCATTAATCAGGCTTTTTCAGAAATTTTTCAATCCCTACAAGGTCCTCAGCTTTGAGCTGCGATTCCGGGCTTGACCGGGTTAAAACCGTCCGCTTAGTAACCCTATTTTATATGTTGTACAAGTTTAATTGTAAATTAGACGTATATTTAGTGTTTGTGTTTAAAAAGATCAATTTTTTCGCCGACTACATTGAACAATTTTTCACGTTTATTCACGAAATTATAATTAAGTTTTCCGTTTCTGTACTTTTTTACATTTTTTCTCTTTAATAGAGCGCAATTGTCATACTCTCCCGTTTTTGAAAGTTTTATTGGACTAAGTCAAAAATGTTAAATAACGGACCCAGTGCTAGAAAGGAGTGGCTGGACAAAGATATCCTAAAACTGCATGGGATGTTAATCTCTAGTAAATGAAATCTATGCTATTTTTTTTAAATCTATTCTGTAGGTACAATATAGGTACATATTTTTATAAAATTCCTTATACGTGAATGGCTTGTAACGCTTTGGCGTAAAATATACTTAGCCGATTTGAATAATTTCTTTTTTAAAACAACATGTTTGTGCTAAAAAAGATAATTGCATCCTTATTATTTTAATTATTGTTGTTGTTGATTTTTTTTTTTTGGCTTCGAAGTTCAAAGAACAAAGTATCTTTTATGTTTTTTTTTTCTTTTAAATATTACTTTGTATGAGAGAAGATAGAGATGCTAAGAGAGTTATTTCATTATAAAAAAAAAAGAAACAACAAAGCGTGGGTACCACTAGTAGTGACATATAAGTAAATGAACATAATCCCAGAAGTCGTCAATGTTTGTTTTTTTTTTTTTTTTTTTGTGTTGCTGCAGCTGTTAAGCTCCCAAACTGCAACTTTATGCAAAATATACATTAAATCTTAAAAGTCTATAATTTATTAAAAAACAAAAACAAAGGAAAATCACAATGTGCTGAAGAAAATATTGAATGCTTAGTCACAAGATGTTATAAAACTTAAGTGAACTCAGGCAGACGAAAACACAACTTCCTAGAATTTTGAACAAAATCAATGGATAGCAGAACAATAGAAAAAACTTTGGCACATGCCGAACAACGTAATAAAAAATTATTGCGAGAACTTAAATTCATAAGCAATTTATTGGGCATAAATATTGAGGCACCACCAAGTCATTCAAAGAAATATCTAAAAATGTAAGATATAAAAATCAAATAAATGTAGTTCTCAAAATTAACATTCTAACACTTTTTTTTATTTTTGTTTTTATTGTCAGTGTTAATATTTTACTTGTGTTATTCTCATGTTTTGGATTATATGGGCAGTATTGCTTCGTGGCCAGGCATATTGATAAGCCATTTGTGGAATACGCTGATGTCAGTTTATATTGATATACACATTAACAATATTTTTGACACTAAAAACCATGCTATTTCAGTGCATCTTAACAGCTATACAAGCCATGGTGTCTATAGTGAAATTGGTTTTTTTTACAATTCGTGCAGGAAAAACTTTATGTGCTCTTAAACCAAGTGGTAACATGTGAAATTATACATCAGTTGGAGATTTTCGACATGGGTAAGGAAGGTCTAAGTTTTTTGTTTTTCGTATTTACTATAATATACAAAAGAGAGGCCTTTAGAATGGAACTTTCTCAGTAATGGGTAATTCCAGGATGATCAGATTTTTTTCAGTTCAAAGCGGAATGTTTGGTTAAGGAGACTTGAAATTGAAATAATAATTTTCTTTAGAGATGTAGGAAAATAGATGGAATTGTAATAAATTGTTTGGTCTGGTTACAGATATTCCATGTAAGCTGGAGCTATGCAAACTTATTGCTAACATACTTAATTCATCCTGGAAGTTAATAAGACGACAACTCGTGTTCTATATCTGTGTAAGCGTAACCATAAGCAGCTTATACTTTTTCAGCAGTTTAATTTCGAATTTGTTGGTACCGCTAATGTCACAGTGCAATTACGTAAGTTCATTTCTTGATCAATATGAGTTATATGTATATAATTTTAAGTACATACATACATATGTGTATAATCATTTATTTGTTTAATAAATAGCCTTTCCTGCTATTTTCCCAGTGTGGGAGTCAAGAGGATTTTCATTTCCTTACTATGAAATACAATTCCTTGCTGTTGGCTGTGAACCCTTTATTTGCGGAATGAGTATGTATTATACTGTATAATTTATACAGGAATTATCCAATTTGTGATTCGGAAAGTTAAGTTATAATGCAATGTAAAATAAGTCTCTTAAAACTTAGAATTCGATTAATTCATTTCATTAGAATGCTTGGACCTTGTCATTAGCTATGAAAATTATATATAATAAAATAAACGAAATATGTCCTTAAAAAAAAGTTCAAAAGTTCCAATTGACACGGCCAATTACATGTCCTTGAAACTTTTCACACAACAAAACAGAACATTTGCCATTTTTCATGCTAATTTTTGAAAAATTCGTACAATTCCTATAAAGACGGCAAAAAAAAAATAAATTGATTTTTTATAAAGAAGAAACAATATACTTTCCGCCATAATGCTGGGATGTGTATTAAAATGTATAAAAATCAGTACCGAAAATGCGTTAAGTGTCGAATACCTTAAAAAATTTCAAAAACTACCGACAAAGCCGACTTATCTCTTGAAATTGAATGAGAATAATAAGCAACGATCTAAGCCCAAATCTTATACATACATATGTAGGTGCTGTTTGCTTCGATGGAACTTTCATGGTTTTAACTATACACGGTATGACTTTGTTGCGTATTCTACGACTCATTATACGGTATTCTACTCATAAGTCAATAGATTCGCAGTTGAGGCCCATTTACCTGCGTTATTGTATACGCCAATATCAGCGAACGTTTGAGTAAGTCCGATATACATAAATTCGAGTATGAAATAAATAGTTTAATGAAAATAATATCCTTAAAAATTTATATCCGACCAGATTTTATACTGCAGTAAACGATTTTTATAGTTTTATCAGTCTTATACAATTCGGTGTAAGCCTTATTGTATTGGGTATGGTACTATTTCTTGCCAGTATTGGTTTGGTAAGCACTTGTTCGAAACTTGATAAAAATCATGTTTTTCGAGAACAAAACACTAAATATCACAACTAATGGTTATTACTTTTTATAGGAAACTGATTTTCAATTGTTTGTAAGGATGTTATTTTATATGATGGCTGCCGGATTTCAAGTGCTATTGTACTGTTTCAATGCACAAATGCTGACTTCAGAGGTTGGCAATCATCAAATGAATTTTCATATAAAAAAATTGTTCTTTTAATTTCATATCAAAGAGTATAAAGTTGCATTTTGCGTGGTACGATTGCGATTGGTACAATGAATCAATTGAATTCAGAGAAATGATTAAAATGATGCTCATTCGTTCGAATGAAATAATGATACTGAAAGCATCGGGATATGTAACCATGTCAATGGAAACTTTTTTGAGCGTAAGTTTTTAATGTGGGAATTCACATTTTGTACAATATATTAAGGATATTCACAAGGTGTCATAATAATTATGTCGTATTAATCATACGCGGTGCTGCCCAGAGAACGAGCAGGCGCTCAAAGAGCGTAAAAATGAGAACGAGAAGACGCTTAAAGAGCATAAGAAAGCGTGCAAGTATACAGAATTGATAAGCAAATCATTAACACATGCTTATCGTGAGCGCGCTTACATGTAGTAGTGGGCACCACTGATCATATGCGTGGCTAGGCAAAGCGTACCGCGCGCGGGACTGCGGCAGAATGAGAACAACTTTTCATATACGTATATAAAGCAGAGAGCGTAAAATTTAATTCAGTTTGCTTCAAAGAATATCTGATACTCTTTGGTTTGCTTTGAAAAGCGAACAAAGCACAACTACACATGCATTGGAGAACATTTAAGAGAAACACACGTGTAGTGGTGCCCAGCTCTGGTCATATGTCATATAAATTCACTATAGTTGTAATGTAATGTTGTTGCTAGCTTCCATATGAAAATAGAATAAGACAATATAGCTCTGCACCCTATATTTTTGAGAGCTGAATTCCTTTTTTTATTTTACTGAGAGAACAATAAAAAAAAGAGTATGACAAAAAAAGGTTTTCAGGTAAAAAAATTTTGCTAGAACTGTGATAGAGTTCTCACCAATGCCATATTTTTTTCAAAATAGGATTTATGACCTTATGACACCTTATGAATTCCCTAATTGTATGTATTATATTTACATACAGGTTTTACAAATTTGATTGAAATATAAATTTGTTTTTCAGATAATGCAGACAAGTGGATCTTATTTTCTAGTATTAAAAGACATTAACTAATTAAAATAACTCATAAAACAAAAACCAAATTAAAAATTCATATGATTAACCCAGACTCGAGTTTTGATATCATAAACAGTAAATACTCGTACTTAGTAAACAGCTGTGAATATGTACTCTAGACCGGATCGGTTTGTGTGAAGCAACATAAAGTCAGCCAGACACCGACTCAAAAGTTAGAAGGACCCTTAAAAACGATATCTGCGTCATTTTATTTTATTTTATTTTATTTTTTTTTTTTTTCGTTCCGAGAAAAACCAATGGAGCACTTTTGATTCTACTGAAGGTCCTTTTTGGCTAAAAAAACATGCTTTCAAAATTCGATTTTTCCATACAAAAATGTAAAAAAATCGAATTTTGGAAAAATTTAAAATTTTTTAACGTCAAATTTTTTGCAAGAACGCAATCTTTACTTTTTGAGTAAATTCGGGTATCCATTATGTCAAGTAATAAAAGCTACGAGCAAAAAACACGTTTTTTTTTAGCCAAAAAGGACCTTCGGGAGAATCAAAAGTGTTCCATTGGTTTTTTTTTTCGGAATCAAAAGTGCTCCATTGGTTTTTTTTTTCGGAAACAAAAAAAAATAACGCAGATATCGTTTTTAAGGGTCGTTCTAACTTTTGATTTGGTGTCGGGATGAATCCATTTTTCAACCCGGTCTAATGCACCCATATATATATAGCTAGAAACTGTAATTGTATGTGAAAGCAAATACAAAATCGCAAATTTAACGACTAAAATTATAGTTGCTATGTATACATAGCAAGTTATTTAAATGATAGGGCTACTCAGCAAATTTTTATTTTGTCTATTGTTTATTTTGATACAAAAAAAAAGAAGAGCTTATTCGCGGAAAAAAATTGTTTACAATATCAAGTGGCACAAAGAAGTAATTTGAAATAAAAAAAAAATAAGTAATTTGAAATAAAAAAATTAGAAAAAAAAAACAAACGAGTACTCGCATAAGCAACGAGTAGCAAACTTAGCAACTTGGTCGTTTTTTTAGCGACTTGGCGAATAAAACGCAGCTACTTAATATATTATTTTGCTAAAGCAAATCTAAAGAAGAGGAGGGCGTGAAACTAACGTAGGCGTTTCATCACTGAAAGTGAAGTTTTTTTGTCAATTAATGTCAAGTTTTTCACCTAAATATTTTGGTCAACAGCATAGTTTTGACATTTGAAAACAAAACGAAATTATATCATAAAAGGAGCACTTGAAACCGCATCATTCATTTTATCTTAATCACGGGTAAGATCTATTTTGCCCATTAATTTGAATACCTCGGAAACAATGGGTTTTCCGCGTAATAAGTTTTCTTCTTTTCATTTAAAAGTGCACAATAGACAAAATACAAATGTGCTGGGTAGCCCTGGCATTAAAACAACTTGCTATGTATGCATACCAACTATAATTTTACTCGTTAAGTTTGTGATTTTGTTTTTATTTCCCATACAATTATCGTTGCTAGCTAAAGATAACTAGCAGCAGATGATATATAGCCAATTTACTACAACATAAATTTTGTTTCATATCCTCCAGTAAAGCCCAATTTCCATGTGATCTTATCTTATCTTATTTTATCAAATATCAGGGAGGACATCACATGCTATTAAGATGGCAAATGTATGCTATTCACTCTCGCATTCTCCAAGCGCATTAGGCACTGTTCGCATGCTTTTTCTTTCTTACAAAAATTTGATTTGATATCCCTGATATGGGATAAGATAAGATCACATGGAAATTGGGCTTAAAGGTGATCGACTAAATAAATATAGGGGTTGAGTGCTATCTTACAGCTTTCAATGTAAACTATTTAGGACCGTTTTCGGTGAAACTTTTCCCAATGTCTAATAAAGTCTTCACCGTTATTTTGAACCCTGTATGCGCCGACTCTGAGACAGCAACAAAAAGTAACTCAGCCATATCAGGCAAATGCGATGGCATTTATTCAATTTTTGGCTGGAAACTCTTGCACTATGCAAATGGCAAACTAGAGAAGCCGGTGTTTCATATACTATGCGATAACAACTCTGAGCCGCAGCCAAGAACCTCCCACTTACCTTTACGTTTATGTAGAATTACTTTAGTTAGCGAAGCCGACGTTGAAATACTGAGAACCTCTGTGGTGCTGTAGCACTATCACTTTCAGGCAGCTTTGAAACAAATTCTTTGATTTTAAATCACTCACTGTGGATGTGTAGCACTATCACTTTTATCACAAATTAGAAATAAATTATTTAATTTAAATTTTTTATTGACACTTCATGTTGTTCGCGCAAAATCACAAATTACAATGAAGCCAGTGTTGCCAGACTTTTTTTTAAAAACTGTAAATTCTATAAAAAAAATAACTGTATAAGACTATAACTTTACAAATCGAAGATATTTTTGTCTTCATCTTCTTGGAAAAAAATTTGCACTAAGAATAGAATTTCTTTAATCACTTAGCGAGAATTTTTGAAAGTGCTAGTTTACATTAAGAAATAACTATCTAAAATTCTTCTTGTTTGTTGGCAAGAGGGGAAAATTTAGAGAGTCAAGTAATGAATTTATCGTTTTTGTGTAAACGCCAAGCAAATTCATAAAAGAATATAGAAAAGAGCTTCTCTCATAAGAATTTCCTAGTGTAACCCAGCTCTAAATGATATTGACAATTCTGCTCATAATAAGGTCTATTGCGTATCTTGCTCTAACGTAGTGGAAAATTCATGTTGTTTATTTTTTTTTTATCTCGCACTCGCATCTTGCATCCATTGTGTTAAGAACTTAGTTTGTTTGCCAAGAAATTTTTTTGGTCAAAAATTTGTAGGAGGGAATATTGTGTATTCTTGCTATCATATTAATTAATTTTGAGTATAGAAACACTTATATTTCTGTTTACGTTTTTTCGTTCAGAAACAAACTTATTAGTATTTACATAGCCCACTATGCAACGAAAAAAAAGCTTAGACGAAAATAGCTTCCCTTACCTTACACTACTGATGGAATTGAATTGCTCAATACTACGAAAACCTCTCACCTTTCATTTAAATTACTACAGCTGCCACTGTTTTAATAAATGAACCCAAACTTGGTACATTTTTTGTTTTTATTTAAGCCGCTGTTCATTCTTTGGGCAGCACCGATGATAATGAATAAAACCATTCGGTTATTACAGTTTATTTATTTCAAAAAATATACCATAGAATACAAAATGCAATTACCTCAGCTTGTCATTGGGGATAGCTAGTTTTGCAATCCAATTCTCTCATAACATTTTCTTTAAAAATCAATGATTCTATTAAAAATGTAGAAATCGACAGCATTCAAGTAATTTCATGCTTATCAATGCCATTTGACATTTGACTTAATTTAGACATTTTGCACATTTTTTATAAAAAAAAAATCGACATGTGGCAACCGTGTTGTGCTCTCATGCAAGCTGTTTTTTGTGTATTTGTGAATTGTTGTTCTTTCGCTCGATTGCGTGCAAAAAAAAGTGAGAATTTGCATTGCATTTTGCAAGTGTCAACGGCATATAAATCAGCTGTTCGTTTTAATCATCCGGTGTAAAATAAAAGATAAAATATTAAAATTTATATAAATAATAATACCAATAAATTCAAGATCATGAGTGAATTGCTGCCGCATCCAGTGTCTGCGTGTAATCCAATCGTTTTTATGGACATCAGCATTGGCAAAGAGTTCTGTAAGAAATTTGTGGGATCTGTACATGTCCCTATGTCGTCTTCACCCGCCGTATCCCTTAATTTCAATGATTTATTTACCTACAGGTGGTCGTATGATAATTGAATTGCGCAGCGATGTGGTTCCTAAAACAGCGGAAAACTTTCGGGCACTTTGTACTGGCGAACGCGGTATCGGCCAATTTGGCAAACCACTGCATTACAAAGGCATCCGCTTCCATAAGATAAAACGCGTTTATGTGGCACAAAGTGGCGATGTGGTTAACAACGACGGCACCAGTGGAGAGAGCATTTACGGTCCACTTTTTGAAGATGAAAACTATGGATTGACAGTAAGTTGCAAATGTAGTAACAAAGTTGTAATAAAACACAAAAGAAGAAATGTCAATGGTCTTTACTATGGCCGCTTGCTGTCAGCAGCCGTACCAAGAGTTCTTTTGCGGGTCTTAAATCCTCGACAGCACTACTCAACTAAAGCATATTTGAAGTTCTAAATTTTGTCTGTTGATTGCGTAAATGAATACCATTTTCACTTATTACGTCTTGTATTTGAGATATTTAAAAAAAAAGGTTTTGCAAAACGTGTGGTCTAAAATTAGGGAATTTTATATTTTGTTATATTTTGCTTAGAAGGGAAAAATAGAAAACTGCACGCCTCTTATGTCGGAAAAAAAAAATTATTAAAACATCAAAGTGCTAGAAGCTATTTCTGTGTACTCCAACAAAAAAATTTCAGATTGATGGCGGGTCAGAATAGAATTTGGTCACCAGCTGGTGACCTTAATTTCTATATGTTTTTATCGTACGGTCTGCGGTTGGAAATCATGAAGTTCTAAGTAATATAAATACTAAGAGACAGAGTAATTAAATTTTTTTCAAAAATTTCGTGTTATATACATAATCTCAAGTAATTTTATCGTCAAGCAGATTTAGATTATTATATAGATTATGTCATAAGAAACGAGAGAAACAACCTCTGTCACTTAGTTACTGCCGCTTTTATCAATTGTTATATTACAAACATGTAAGGAAAAAATTGAGTACTAAATCATTTTATCGCGTCTGCCTCTTGATTGATTGGTTATTTTACTTATAAAAAATATAAATATGAAGAAGGCAAATGATTACAGCGCTGCTTTTTCGAAGGCAGACGTTTTTGAGCCCTTAAGGTGCATATTATTAAGGATATATCTATGAAAAACTAATACCGTGCAAATTTTCTTATCCAAAACCTACTGTTCTATTTTTTCGGTTATTTATAAGGGGCATTCCACATAAAATGGGACACCATTTCGCATCTGATTTTTGTGTAAACTTTTTTTTTAGTACTGGTTGAGATTTACCTCCATCTTTTTTATTATACTTTTTTTTTCTCGAAATATTATTTCATGACCAATTATTTCACGCTATATATTATGAAAAATACTCAGTTGGATATTCACCCAGCTTCTTCACTTTTTATGTCTTCGACTATTTTAAAGTTCAATTGCTTACAGAAATTAAAAGACATTACTAATAAAAGTATGTTAAAAAAGGATTAGTTTGAAAATTCAGTGAAATTTAACTTTCACTTTCTTAAAAAAAAGTTTTGTCGATTGGGACGATTAAATGGAAAATAATTTGCTTAGTGTTAAAACAGTTTAATATCACCTATAACTTTTTTGTATGCTTGTTCACTCAATTTTCCAAAAGCACTACGAAGGTGCCGTCAGCATGGCCAACTATGGTAAACCACATACGAATAATTCGCAGTTTTTCATCACCTCAGTGCCATGCCATAATCTCAATGGTACTAATGTCGTTGTGGGTCGTGTATTACGTGGTTTTGGCGCAATTGGTGATATGGAGCAACAATCATCCGATGAAGGACAACCGAGAGAGGAAGTCTTAATTATCGATTGTGGTGAAATCAAACCCGGTATGGATTGGGGATACGGTGATAAGGATGAAACAGAAGATACACTGCCACCGTTTCCACAGGATTGGGAACTGCAAAATCACCCATTTACGGTGCGTGTTAAAACTAATATCAAGCCTTCTTTAAACTATTTTTAATGCTATATAATTTTATTATTTCTAGAGCGATGAAATAGTTGAAATTATGACTAGCATACGTAATGCTGGTAATGAATTTTTTGCACAACAACGTTATTACGAGGCCCGTCGCAAATATCGTAAAGCCAATCGTTATTATGTGATGCTGCGTAAACGTTACGATAGGCTTGAAGTTGGTCATTTGAATGGCAATGATAATGACTTGAATAAAATTGATAATTTCTCTGTCATTAATAATGTTAATATGGCAGCGACAGAATTGAAATTAGGCGAATATGCAAATGCGAAATATTTATGCTCAGAGGTAAGAAATCTAAATATAAAATTAAGTTTAAGAATAGTATATAATTGACCTTTTTTATCATTTATTTCAATGCAATAGGCCTTGCGTATTGATCCGGAATGTAGTAAAGCCTTTTATCGTCGCGCACATGCACAGACTGCTTTAAAAAACTACGATGAAGCTATTGATGATTTGCAGAAAGCTCACGACTTAGTGCCTGATAATAAGCAAATATTAAATGAGTTAAACCGTGTCAAAAAATTGCTCTCTGATTATAATCAGGTACAAATGGCTGCATTGAAAAACTACTTTAAATGAAACTAAGCGAATTTTAGCTAACTTCGAATGTATCTGATTTTCTATATACAAATTTTCTATGAAACTAAATGTTGGTGTAATTTTGTGCCATGTAGTTTTATTAAGTGTAACGTGAAAAAAAATAATATTTATATATAATGGTATATATAATAAATTAATAATTTTTCACAAAAATATGTTAGTTTTCAATTTTATCTACTATTTTGCCTAGCCCGCCTAGTGTTCCTAAACTTTATTAGCGAGTTAATAATGAGACGTTAGGACTAATACAGGAAAACCCAGACGAATTTCAGGCCTTCTCACAACTGACCTGATGGTTGCAAATACATAAATATGTCAATTTCATAACAATAATAACGAAACACTTAAATATTTTTATACTTATGTATTTAAAAAAATTTTATTGATAACGATGAGTTTTGATTATTAAATTTCTAAAACAAAATAATGTCCTTTTTGAACAAAAAAAAAAGAAGAAAAATACAACATATCAATGATTAAGCTAACGAAAATACATAGAGATTTTAAGTTTTAATAACATAAAGTTTACATAAAATTTTGCATACAAACTAAAATTAGAATCTTAAATACAAATCTTAGATGGTAACTAGTTTGCATTAACTAAAGATTACAATAAATAAACATAATATTATATTATAATTCAAAAATCATAACATAGTTTTCGCTACAAATTTGTTCATTGTGCATTCTATTTTCTTGCATATTTTGTTCGTTTGATAATACACATGAGTTAATTGCAATAAAAAGTATCAATTTATATTTTGTGTTGTTCAAAATTTGCTTATTAACTTAACTGAGCATTATACAAAGCTAACGTTTGTATTGTATTATCATTTGATAAATCACTTAATTACTAATACTTAATTGTCACAATTGGGGCTTAAAAATCGATTTATAAAATTTATAAATTTGTCACATTATCGCCGCTTTCACCGCGATGCATAGATGTAGTCGCCCCGCTTGCTGAATAACTTTTCATATTAATTTCCATTGTATTCAAAGCGCTGGAGACATGATATAAATTCTCAGAGAGTATCGCATAGACTTCGAATAATTCCGAATCAGATTTGGAAACAATAAAAGCTTCTGTAAATAAAATCAGTTAGCTGGGCATAATTTATATAAAACTTTCATATTCCATCTGTACCTGTTCTATCATGCATTACATTATGTGCATAGGCGTTTAATATAATTGTCATTTCATCATATTTCAAACGACTATCCAAATTGTTATAACTGAAGATGGTCAAATTCGGATTGGATGATGTTAGCTGTGAGATTCGCTTGTACTGGCGCACATGCGTTATGGTGGCTGACCATTTTTGCGCATCGATCAGTTCTTGCAATGTGCTTTCATACTCAGCGCTTGTCATAGGTAAGCCGGGTGATGGCGTCGGTGTATGTTCTCCTTCGGTAGATGTTGATGTATCCAAAGATTCGATATCGGCTTCGCTTACGCTACGTACAAGCGCATCGCGTACCAAAGCATATAGATCGGATATATCATGCATCTAAAAATGGGGTAAATTTTTTAATAATCGCGTTTTTAAAAAATATAAAACTTTAAATACATTAAGAATTTTAAGCTCAAACTAAAAAGAAACTACTACTCACATTTTCATTTATTCTAAAGTGATTGACCACATTAGAGGATATTTTATGATTTGATTCAATGAGCAACAAAAGCTGAAACATCAATTTATACAGTGAACGTCCCAAATCGAGCACAACTTCGGCAGAAGCAGGATCAAATGGCATGTATGCAATACTAGAGTTCGTTGTTAGATCCATGCCAGCGGCAGTAGCATCAACTTCATTGAAGAGTGACAACTTACACGATGTTTTCACAGATTCCAAACACTGGAAAAATTGAATAAAAACAAAGGAGCAACAAATATACGACAGTTACCTATCGAATCATATTTATACCAACCTCTAAAACCTGATCCTTGCGATCGAAAAACGTTTCTAAATGCTCTTGCACTTCAAGCACATTGAAGCGTAATGTCTCAAATAGTCTTGGTGTTGTCGGCTGTGCATCATGACACCATACACGTGGCGGATCTGCACGCGAACTAAGCAAATCCGTAAAGAGTGATATACGATTTCCCAACTGTGAACCGATACCGGTGAAAAATTTCTTCGATTCCTTCGATATGCTGATTGTTTTAAATGTCAACTCCTTGATCAGACGATAAAGCTGCATCAGCAGCTCGGACGTATGCGCAGACGGTTGATTTACCAACATCGCCTGCAGTTGCTTACGCCAATTTTCCTCAGCTTCATCACGTATCGGTGCACCGAAACGTATGATACCGGGTAGGTGTGGCGAAGCATTGCACGGCGTAATGTCACCTAAATCACCGGCGCTCGAGCCGCTGGTATCACTGCGTGAGACAGAATTTCTTCGACGACGTTCACGTAAACTCAGCGATGTAGGCGGACCGACATGATAGGCTGATTTAATAAAGGATTGCCGGTGATCTTCGTCAATTGGAGATTCCGATTCCGCTTCCTCGTCCGATGAGTCGTCAGCGGTTTGACGCTTACGTTTGCTCAGAATAGGCGTTTTATCACTAAAGCTATCCTCCAACGCCGATGAGTGACCACCCTTATTGGAGCCACCACCCATGGCGCTGCCGCATGTTAGGCGCTCCTCATCGCCCTCGAAAAGCGGACGACGCCGGACGCCCCAATTGAAATTGTCAGTAGATTCGCCGGCAATGCTGTCTTCGTATTCCAAGAAATCGAAATCCTTAAAAACGGTAAAGTCAGGTTGACCATCGTCACGACGTGAACCGCTGCTAAGATCACCCTGAGGGCCAGATGTCTCTTCGGTTGAAGAGGCTGCTGATGATTGGCGTTCCATGAGATCAGATGACTGGCTAAAGATGACCTAAAAGTTGAAAGTTCCAAGTTTTTAATTGTAATTATATTAAAAGTTACACAAAAGGAGACAGAAATTAAATAAACAAAAAAATAAAGCACTTTTTTGTTGTAGTTTCTTAAATTGATTGATAGATGGCGCTTACACTTTGTCTGGTTGCATTGGATCCAGATAAATAAGACGCGCTAAATGACTAAGTACGATGCAAAAACAAAACAGAAACAGAAAAAGAAAGAAAACAATCGTAAAGACACACAAAGACACATGCAAAATAAATTCAAATAAATTGTTGTTTTGCTTTTGCTGTTTTGGAAGCTGTTATGAAGGTCAAGTCTATGGTAAAGCAAAATTTTTAAAGGACGAAATCACAGATGAAACGATAAAGCGTAATTGAAATAAAGCTCGGTGAAAGCATATGAAAAATAGATGTGCATATTATATTTTTAAGTTTTCTTTAGTTGATTAAACTATGAATTACATATTTTACGAATTTCGCCAAAAATATATGTCATGTCAAGGCGATGTATTATTTGAAACTTTAAAATGGGATAATCATCAATAAAATATCTACGTAAGCATAAAGCTTTCACACTGGCATCAAAAACCAACCGTTTTTGTAAGTAAAGTTTTTAGTTGCCATCTTTTTACCACATTTTATCAATTCAAACTGGCGTTAACTAATGAAATTTTGTACGAAGATAGTCCTAAGGATGTTTTTTCTTACTATTCAATACTTTTACAAATTTTATGAACTTTTCGTCTATATCGAATTTTTTAATACTTGATATTTTTTTACTTGTTCGATAATAATCGACCTTAATCGATTTTTGAAGTGAAAACTTCTTATGGCACGTTGTGCGGCTGAGGAAAAAAGTATAAACTCGCGACACCGACCGTCATCGGGATTCCCCGTCATGAATGCGATAGTGAAATTTGAATGTTCTATTATTTTTTTTAAATAAATATTCTAAGTGGAAGACAAAAAGCAAAGCAGACACACTAACTGACACATTCCATTCTCATTCAACGATTGTTATGC
Organism: Tricholauxania praeusta; assembly: GCA_949775025.1. NCBI lineage: Eukaryota > Metazoa > Arthropoda > Insecta > Diptera > Lauxaniidae > Tricholauxania > Tricholauxania praeusta. The sequence goes on from OX459028.1 coordinate 29,341,281, forward strand.
TTACATGTTTGTTTCTTTCAAATTTTGCGTTAATGCGTTGACAAATTGAGAATGAGAGCGAGAGTAAAATTTGAATACATATTCCGTTTTTGTTCCATTGCATTGCCATACAAAAAGAAAACGCACACATACCAACTAACACACTAACTTGCCATTAAACGATTTGTTTTCACTTCTGTCGGCACTCCCAGAGTGCAACCCGCCGTTTTTTTTTTTTTTTTTTTTTGATGATTTCATCCATTTTCCGAATTATCCATTTTATCGATATTTTTCGGCTTCATTCAACTTATTCGATGATTTTTGACACTTTTTATTTCTATACATATCAATCGAAATTTATAACAAAAGTACTCGACATTTTTGATACTTTCCAATACTCATTAACCATTTAAACATATTTCGATACTGTTTAACTTTCTCGAAACCATTCGATATTATCTGACCTCTTCTTAGTTAAGTGTTTGCAATTTTTTCGATCTTTCCGAACTATTTTAGCTTTCAATATGATTCAAGTTTCACTTCTGGTGTATTACCCATTTTTTTCAAAATTATTTTGATGTTTTTAAGTTTTTAAAAAGTCTACGAAAGTCGTTTAATTTTAAAATTTATTTTGGCATTAAACCATTTGTATTATAACTCTATTCTTAATGTTCAGTTTGATTTCAGTCATGACATTTATTTTTAACTGTGAGTTGAAGTTCTTATTAATGTCTAACTCAATCCAGGAGTGATTCTAGGGGGATCTAAAATTTTCAGTTTTGGATGCTTCAAAGTTCACACAATTGCTACTGATTAAGGTAAGTATCAAGAGGGTGTGGCATCTCTCCTAAGAACAAACAGTTGAAAGCGTAAATGCTGGGAGGTAATGACACCATATTTTTCACAAATCCTGGACAAGGACTCAACAAAAAATGGGTGGATGTTGATAACATTAGCGCCATCTTCAGTACAAGTAAAAATTTAAAAACCCTATACTGATAAAGCAATTTAGGTTAATGTTGTCCACATTAAGTGAACCTCGTAAAAATTCAATAAATAGTGGACTAAAAATGCTACATTGAGGAAGCTGTATTGCAGTAAATGCTAAACTCTTTAAGGCAGTATTTGATAACAAAAACTGTGAACTTTTTTGTACTTGTGAATCGCCTGGTGGAAAAAAACGTTTTTTTTTTCAATAATGGGCCGAAATCATACTTTTTGGAATGCTGAAAAAGTTCAACAGACAATGATTGAAATCGGATACTTAGGAAACCCAAAGCCGAAATTAGAGATGTCCCAAGTTAATCCACTACTTTTACATTGCACAACAAAATTAATAATTATGAGGCAACGTAGAAAATATACTATAAAGCAAAATAATAGTTATCAGCATTTAGGGACTCTTTATGTATCTTGATTTCTCTCGTCTCGACTCTAATTTACAAGCCTAAAAATATGCAATAATTTTTATATTTGCACTTAATTATTCATTAAGCACAGGCTAGATATTTTTTCTTTCATTTAAAATATAATGGCAAATATTCAGGCTCGACAATTAGAGACGAATCGTGATACATAACGAGGCGCTTAATATAATTTGCCTAGAGTTTTGATGTCTGGGTCAATGTTATTCCTCATAAAAAGTGGCATATTTTTTCATTTTAGCTGAACCCCCGCCTTCTATACTTCACTGGCTTTTTTTGGATTTTTAGTGAGTTTTTAAAACTAATTTCCATATGAAAGAAAATCTTTTACAAAAATTTAGAAAAACTAAAAATTTTATACCTCACAGTATTTTGGCAAATTTTTTCTAACCAAATTTACAATTATTTAAAACAAAATTTCTGGTAGGTTTTTTGGTCTAGTTATTTTGTTTTTTATCTTATTATTTTTCAAATTTTGCTAAACAAAAAAAAAAAAAAACTTAAATATTCGTGCATAAAATGTGAATTAAAAAAAAAGAAAAAATTTAGACAACAAAAAATCAAGCATGAGAGTTACGTACATAAATACATGCGTGTGAATATGTGTATTGCACAATAAATATTAAAAAAAAAAAGAAAACCAAATGTAATTTACAGAGTTACAAAAATAATAAAATGTTTGCATTACAGGCATTACAACGATTTTGTTAATTTTTGCTTTTGTTACCTTGGAGCAGATGGAGTTTATGAAATCATCCTAAACACAATTTTGATTTGAAAGTAGAAAATTTTTAACACATGAAAAAGAAAGAAAAAAAAACGTTTTTTTAAGTAAAAGGGTGATGTTCGCAGCTCAGGGGGTTAATATGGTACAAGGGAGTTGATAATCAAAATTTCAAATTCAAATTGAGAAATTTTTACATGCAATGGCAGAAAAAAATAATTGCTAACTCTTGAAGAGTAAAAATTTAAGTTAATTAGCTAAATTTTCATTAAATTAAAATACCTGTATAGATTTCATATTTTCGTTATTTCAGAAAAATAAGTCACAGCTAATTAACTTTTGGTTTTGCTTTGCAAAACCACAAATATGGCGTAAACGAACACACGCAAATTAAATGAATTTCTTATCTCACTTACCGAAGGCGATTTCGGCAAACCCACACGTTGACCACAAGTTGTCAGCAAGTTAACTAAACATTCACGCACCCTACCCTGCGACATCCATGGACGCTTCCAGCCACTTAACGGTACTGAATCGGCAGGTGAAAGACTGGCACTACGACGTGGTGAATTTGGGGTGCCAACACCAACGCCACCATGTGCTGTCGTTTGGCTGGCATAATTGCTGTTATTGTTATTTGCTTGCTGTGTGCCTGCATTACGTGCATTACCCTGTTGATGTGATCCACCTGCGTGACCACCATTGCCAGCACCACTACCACCACCACCACCATGATGACCACCACCTACAACAACAGCAACTGCATTCAATACGGTTGAAGTTGTGCTGGAGGATGTTGTCGTTTGATTTGTAACTGATGCCATTGAAGACGATATCGATGAGTGTGCAGTTGTTGTTGCTGTACTATTTGGATTGTTATGATTATTTTCTTCTGTTTTGAGCAGAATACGACGACCGATCAGCGGTGTTTGTGACACATCAAATGTAAATTCCATTGTGCGTCCAGCAAGCTCCTTTTTGCAGAACATATCCGAATCTGGATATGCACCATAAAAAGAAAATGACAAACCGGCACTGCCACCCTCGCTAGGCGGCACAACTTGGAGTGATGAGCTACGTGTCACAATGAGTTTTAAAATTTTAAGGGCATCTTTCCAATTAGGTGTCTGAAAAAAGTGTGGGAAAAAAAGTATCAGTATAAAGCAGCGAAAGGTTTAGGAATATAAAATAGTTGAAGTTGAAAGTTACGGACATACATACATTCAGGAGATTCATACAGACATAGCAGACCTCTATAATGTACATAGATAAACGCTCAAATGGAGCGTAACCATCGGATTATAAAAGTTTATATTAAATTACTTACATCCAAATACTTTCCAATTGCACGTAGTAAATCACTGTTAATTGTCTGCGCTTGTGGCGATGATAGATCCACATAATGCAACATACAATGTATAACATTCAGTACCGGCACCTGTATCTGCTGTGGTCCCTTCTCCAATACCTCAATAAGAAAGGCCAACATATGCAATCCCATGTGAGCATAAGTGTCATATAAATATTTTACTACACATTTAGTCCATTGGAATGACTCTTTACAAAAAGTTTTACGACTGTAAAGCGTCATTACTGTGCCAAGATTTTCCAGCTTAGCACCCAGTTCCGAGGACACTTGTGCAATATTCTCAGCGCTGCGTATACAAATCTCATTGGCATCCTCATAGTGCAACAGCATGTAGGGCAATAAAGAGATAACATTCATAGGAAATGCGCAACTTTGGGTGGGATCACAAACCGGTAGTGACAGTAGGGGTGCCAACTGTGAAAGTAGCGTAATGGTTGGTTCATATGTAGTTGTATGAGTACAACCCTAAAAGAAAAAAACAAATAAAATCAAATGTTAAGTTAATTATAAATAAATAGAAAGTCGCAAAACTTTTCCATTAAACTTCAACTCACCTTGAGCAACAGTGCATGTACACCGGGATAGCATGCCCATTTTAACTGTTGCTGTAGCTTTTCCACTTTATCACGTGCATCTGGACGATCCAATGGTAGACGATGCAAGACACGCGTTAACAAACGTAGTGCCAGAAGGAATTCATGTTCGTAATCACTTTCCAACAATGAGACCGACAACCAAAATAACTGCGCCAAAATTGTCATTTTGTCATCCTATTAAAAAAGTGAGGAAAAGTAGATTTTATTTTAAAAGTTGCACGCAGATAGCAGTAGGGGGAAAACTTACCTGTGTGGCAGTGTCACCAAGCATTTTTAAACTTTGAGCGCTACGTGAGCGTGACAGCGCGGAACCACCAAACTTTGAAACATTGCGTTCTATGTCAATACCTGAGGAGCGATTACGTAATTCCACTGCAATTAAAGTTAAAAAGTTAGAAAACTTTGATTGCAACATACAATGCGCATATGTACGCAGTTACGAGGAAGTTTGAATTTGTTGTCAAAAGATTGACAAATTAAAGATTATAAGAAAAACTTTATTTCTTTAATTTTTGATAGATATTCTACGCAGTAAATAATTAAGCGTGAAAGGGAGAAATTTTATAGAGCGAACTAAACAAACTGAATCTATCAATGATTCAGAACATTTTCTTCCTTTTGTAGAAATGTCTTCTAAAAATTTAGAAATTGGATTCAAAAACTTTAAATATACCACATAAATGATTTTGCATTCAACTACTCACCCTGTTTGTCGCACGGTGAGTTGGTCGCTTTTCGCGTGCAATACGACACCGAGTAACTTGTACTCCTTGCATGACTTGGCATTGAAAAGTTCGGCGACTGTGGAGCACCAACACCTGATGGTGACTTTTTTCCTGGCAGCATTGAATTAGCGCAACCATCTTTATTATTCAAATTTGGTGTACTCTTGAAAATATCCTTCATTACATCCAATGGACGAAAATCTGAATCTAAACTATCAACAGCAGCTTCGAGTGTCAGCAAAAGTTCAGTGACATAACCCTGCATATCTTCTCCTTGCTCAGCGACAGTTTCCACTAGACGCGACAGAATATCGGATAGCATACGCGAATTAATGGGTACATTAAGAGCACGAAATATTTGCAAACAACGTCCGGCATAATGACGTGATGAACAGCTGAGTCCCAACTGTAATGCAGTTTGTGCCCAACGTTCAGCAATGCGAGCTTGTGAATAACTATCGGCAAATACTTTAACCATATGTTTAAGAAAGCAGGTCAATTGTTCGGCAGATTTAATGCTCCAAACTGAAAGCACAGAAAGAGCGAGCATGAAATTTAATTACAAAAATAAAACGAAATAACTCACCTTTGGCTGTCATATCCTCATAATTCCATAGTGGTTGATACGTATCATGTGAAAGAAATTTTAGCAGGCTTTTAATAACATGAGATATTAGCATAGTGGGACCAGGTTGTGGTGGTGCATTCTCATCGGCAATGATCAAAGGTATTTCAGAATTTTCACTGGTATTTGGATTTATTTGTACATTTACTGTATTTAGTGTTATGTGATGTTGCTGCTGATGCTGCTGCACATTTTGCAATTGTGGCAACTGTTGCATATTGCTATGTAGCTGTGACTGCTGTTGGTTACCACTTTGCAGCATAACTTGTTGATTCATGTAATGTTGTTGCTGATGTGGCGAAACATTTTGATTATTTTGCAGATTATTAATGTTACTGCCATTGTTGCTGTTGTTGTTTCCAGTTAACGCTGTTGGCTGAAAATTTGTAGCTGCTTGTAGCTGCTGTGTAAAATGCAACGCATTTGTGGTGCCTGTAGCGGGATTATATTGAATTACATTGAGCAAATAACTATCAAATTCCTGATGCGACTCTGCAGCGAAGAGAAGAGAAATGAAATTACATAAAATTTTTTATTGAGATAACATAATTATTTTACTTTTATATTTTTTGTATTTTTTAACATTAAAAGATAGGGTAAATTAAAGCAATCACAACATGATATGAATAGGTTTCGGTGTGGTCTATAAAATTATCGAATATTATCAAAAAATACTCAGGATATATTGAAAATTATCGAAAAGTGTATTTGAAAAAATATAGTCGATTAAATATAAAAAGTATCAAAAAAGTTGATGGTATTGAAAATTAGTTAAAAACAGCAAAGTATCGAATAGTATCATTAAATATCGAATATTATTAAATAATATTAAAAAGCATTAAAGAGTGTAAGGACGTTGAAAAGTCGATCAAAACCGAAAATTGAAAAAAAAAAATCTTCATTAGGATTTGTAGTTTAGGAGATATGACCATAAATATTGTTGTACAAAACAAAAAGTTTGTAAATTATATGAAACATTTGATTTTCGATTTTAATTTTTGTTAGAAAAAAATTAAAATATTAATTACAACGACATGAGTTTTAGTGCCTCTTTATGTATTTCGATTCGTTTCGTTTTGCCTATAATTTTGAAGCCTGAAATACTATTATATTTTAAATGAAAACCAAAATATCTAGCCCGTGGTTAGTGAATAATTAATTACAAATATAAAAATAGTACTAGCATATAGTTTTTAGTTTTTTTTTTAAATTTTTTAAAGACGTTTCACTTCAAACATCCGATTACAGTGAGGTTTTACTATGTTATGTTCTGCACCGAAAATTATACATAGGTACAGTGATAACACTCATGCCAAGAATAATTTATCACTCACCTGTAAAATTATTATTAATCACTGGGAGCGCCGGCACAGTTAGTCCCAAATCCAATTTTGTAGTTTCACTATTTAACAGAATTCTAGCAACTGTTAGATGGTCATTGTGTTCAGCCAAAACGATCTAGAATATAAAGAAATTTAATAAAAAATAATTCAATAAAAATATTATATTTCTTTAAAGAGCAGTAATTTAAAATTTACACATAACAGCATACGCCACATGTAGTAAATTAGCATACCAGCACTCATGCCAATAAAATTAGCCATATATCAGTAATTCAATACCCACCAGCAAGTTAACACACAACTGTTTACAATGCTCTCGCACTACAACGCGTGTATGGTCTAATCCAAGAAATAGTATATGCAACATAAGGGGCAAATGTAGCGTCCAGTCAACTCCTGGTATGCCATCAACAACGATATCTGTTAAAAGCATCACAGCAACATTACAACTGCAAATAACAAAGCAAAGAGAGACAGAACAGAACAGAAGTACAATTAGTTTTATTAAAAAATAATTGAAGCAAAAACTTACCGATGAAAACCACTAATGGGCAAACTGACATCTGGTAGAAATTCAGTTAATGGCGCAAAATAACCGCCATATTCTGGCATTGGTAAGGGATGTGGTGCTGTTGGTGGTACTTCCGTAGAGCGCAATTCAACATTTTCCTCTTGACGCAACTGTTAGTTATCGATATTAGAATAAAGAAAAAAAAAACAATTGAAATTGAACACACAAATCAAACAAAAAAAAAGTAATGGTACTTCCATTTAGAATTTAAGTCTTAAAAAGATTGCACAAAATAAATATTCTCTTAAAAGGATATTAGATTTTTGTTGTAATTTTCTTATGAAAATTCGTACAAAATTTGATACCCCTTTAGCAGCAGATTATTAGGTTGGTTTTTCTTTATAATTTTTAAAGTATTTTTGTTTAAGAAGACTTAAAAAGTTTTTTAAAAATTGCATTATTTTTCGCAAGTAATTCTCTCCTAGGCTTGAACCCGAAAAATCGTAAAAAAAAATTAATTTTTAGCACATTTTTTATATAAAATAAAATTTTCTTTATTTATATCCCAGCGGCAAATGTGTTATAAACAACATCGATGAATAGTTATACTCATTGTAGGCAGTAATGCTCACAACTCCAGCCACAACTGTAAATTCTCTTTATAAAGGGATGGCCGCTTGCCTACATCTCTATATACAATGTGTAATAAACAAAAAGCAGATTGTCTTAAAACATTGCTTACTAAGTGTCTGTATAGTTTAGCGAGATGCCTACATCTCCACATACAAAGCATGCAGCCAACAGGCAAGACCCCTTACATCTCCATATACAAAGCAAGCAGACTGCCTACAGTCCCATATACAAAGCAGGCAGCCAGCAAGCAAATAAACAAAATATCACATTAACAATTTCATTTGTGAAACATACAGCACAAAGGGTATAGCTTTTCATACATGAAAAATCAGAGTACTCCATCGATTTGCCGCTGGGATATTTATTTTTTATTTTTCTCGGAAGAAAATTTCATCATTTCTTTTTCTTGAAACATTATTTTTTTATTTATTTAGCTAAAAAATAAAAGTCATGACCTGCTTGCTATAAGATTTAGCTATGCAGCTCATTTGCTGGAAAACATATTAACTTACCTCGGGATCATTTATTAAAATGTCTTCAGGACGTGGCAATATTGATGGGCCAGAAGCTGCACGTATTTTGTCAGCGCCACGTGGTGGTCGATGATTCGTTGATTGAGTGAAAGCGCGTATGCCACTGTCAGACTTGCATGTGCTATAATAAAAAAGAGAAACGAAACAAAATAGATGATGAGAAGAAGAAAAGCAAAAAATGTGGTTAAGGTTATTAAAATTAATTAACAAGCACAGAAAAATCGCTGCTTAGGAGGATTCTTTATTACAACCATTGCATGCTAAAAGCATCATAAAAAATATTTAACTCATCACGATACCATGAAAATAACATTTTAAATTATTGATGAAATTTTGCTACTGACGGCAATAAAAGTTTGATATTTAATTTAAAAATTACTAATGAAAATTGAAAGCTAATTGCTAACTACGTCAAACTGAATAGCAATACGGTAAAATAAGCCTTAGACTGACTAATGAATAAAACAAAAATTTCGATCATATTTTGACATTTATACTCCACTAAATTCTACCCCACTTGGCTCTTATCTATTCGACAGTACTCGAATCTCCTACTAGCATCTTTTCTTGGCCTCTTTTTAAAATGAATTTTACACACAATTTCAGCAATAACACTTTTACATGTGTTATTAAGGTTGAAACTTTGTGGAAGGTTTGAATTTTTGTACACCTCGATTCAATGGTGTTCTAAGCCATAGGTGGGCAAAATTTTGAAAGCAGAGGCTACTTACAACAAAAGTAACAGAAAAAACCTCGATATCAAAAGAACAATTCAGCAATAAACCAAGAATCAAACAAGAACAACATGAGTGTTCGAGGATCGCGCTTCTTGTCGGTTCAGCCATAAAACTAGATTCGCTGAAGGCTATTCCTCAATCAGCCCACGAAAAATATATAGAAGACTAGATCATAGCATAGTTGTATTGCAAGCGGTGGGGCCTAAGACAACAACATAAATTTTGATGAATAATTTTATTTAATAATTTCGCATACAACGTATATGCTCTTTAGAAGGTTATTTTGAGTCAAAAATTAAATGCCCGATTAAAGAATCGTAAATTATTGCCTCTGACACACTCTTCGAAAGCTAAGAAACGGACTGACTTGTATCGTGTACTGTCTTCTCATAGTTTTCAAAAGCCATTCTTTTCGTAAGATATGTTCGACTCAGTTGGGCAAAAATGACGACATTCCACAGGTCAAAAACATAAATTGTGCATAAGGGTTCCAAAGATATCTATATACTGAACTATACTCTACCTACAAAAAAAAAGATCATAACTAACTCGATTTAAAAGACTAACAAGTAAATTCAATAAATGAAAATATAATATGAAGCTGAAGGATTGCAGTATTACTTCCATCATTACAGCTTTTAATAAACCTGCCCAGCGTATAAACATCATCAGTGCATACATTAAGCACACGCCTCACACTTCATTAGATTCCAATTAATGCAACCACTTACCCAGTTTTTATGGGATCCTCGCCGCTATGACGTTTGGTATGAATTGTACCCTTTTCAACAGCTAAGTCATGCATACGGGAGTCATTTATACCAACTGCTTGTCCTGGAGAAAAGCAAAATATAAAAATAAAGTAAATATGGAAAATTATTGTAATGCTCAATAACTTTAATGCTAATGGATAAATTTATTTTTATTTTAAATTTTTTGACCCGGATTTCATTTGAGCGTCACAAAAATTTCACGTAAAATTTCAGCACAACAAAGTCCTTTCGAAATTAATTTAGCACATTAAAATTTAAGTGACATTTTAATATTTAAATGGAATGGTACAAACATACCATCGGCAGAATGACTTGAAGCTTTTCGCATGCTCGTTAATCGATAGAATGGTGGTGTTTCCGTACGTTCAATTAAACAATTAAGGGTTTCCACAGTTTGCAATTCAGCCATTAACTCATCCAATAGACGATCAGGACACGTACGCGCCAAATAGAGTGCAACACGTTTGGCCTAGAAGCAAAAAAAAAAAGAAAAGAAATTAATATGTAAAACTAAATCAAAAGTTACACTGGAGAACACAAATTTTGTTATATATTGAAGGAGTTTAAGATAAGACCAAAAAAAAAAGAAAGGAAATTGAAACTCTGGCGTTTGTGGCTTAAAATAACACGTTTGAATTTAGTTATGGAAATAAACTAAGTATTAATTAAAATAGTTGGCAAAAATTTAAGTCCTTATTAAGTTTTAGACTCTTCTTGATGTACAAAATATTTTTAACTTAAAGTTTAGATGGCGTAAAAATTTTTCATGTGAAGGTGAAACTTTAAGCGGAACGTTGCGAAATATGTGGTCTGAACTCTCTTAACCTTTGGACGGCCAGGATTTAAGAGCTAACATCGCATTTGAAAAGTGCAAAAATTTGTATCTGGTATCACATATCAACTATATACAGAGTTCATATCACAGGGTGAGCCGATATATTCGCTCTCCGGTCCGGTAAGGGATAATACAAATTCAGTGAAAATGTGAATCTAGGGGTTTTCGGGGTCGCTGATTACGAATCCGCGCTCAGATTTGATCAACGTACATATGCCTACCCCGCACTCTAGCTCCTCCGTTACAAAGACTTTATTTTTTGACACTTCCGAAGCTTAATTACCCAGCGGCAAATCGATGAAGTACTCTGAATTTTCATGTATGAAAAGCTATACCCCTTGTGTTGTAAGTATGTTTCACAAATGAAATTGTTACTGTGATATTTTGTTTATTTGTTTGCTGTCTGCCTGCTTTGTATATGGAGCTGTAGTCAGTCCGCTTTCTGGCTGCCTGCTTTGTATATAGAATTGTAGGCAGTCTGTTTGTTGGTTGCCTGCATTGTATATGGAGTTGTAAGCAGTCTGTCTGTTTGCTGTCTGATTTGTATATGGAGATGTATGGGGTCTTGCCTGTTGGCTGCATACTTTGTATGTGGAGATGTAGGCAACTCGGTAAACTATACAAGCACTTAGTAAGCGATATTTTAAGGCAATCTGCCTTTCCCTTGCTACACATTGTATATAGGGAGTAGGCAAGCTGTATACAAAGCGGCCATCCCTTTGTAAAAAGCATTTACAGTTGTGGCTGGGGTTGTGAGCATTACTGCCCACAATGAGTATAGCTATTCATCGATGTTGTGTGTAACATATTTGCCACTGTGTAATTTTTCAACTCCCCCTTAGAAATACCAAGAGCTTACGACGTGGACGTAGAGAAGTTTTCTGTAGCTTTTTCCTCTCTTTTTATTTTTATTCTTTTTGTTTTTTTTTTATATCTTTGTATTTTTTTTTTTTTTTTTGGTTTTTTTTTATATATTTGTATTTATTTTTGTTTTTTTTTTTTTCTTCTTACGCCAAAAAACCTTAAGACGCCCTGGATTTTGAAAATGTCAAAAAATTATTGATTTTCCTCCAGAGCCGATATATCGGTTTTCCGGTCCTCTAAAGATTAAAATTCAGCAGAAGACAGTTAAGGACTGTTGTAGGAGTGCTGATGACGATGGGAAACTGTGTTATTGGTTATTTCTGCAAGAGTTGTGGAAATTAAGAAGAGGATGAGACGGTTAAAAAAGTGTTGTTAATGTCCGAACCTTTATGTAAACTCAGGACCTTACCTACCATAGGTGGAGAGGGTGCGGCACACACGGGAAAGGCGCGTAAGGGAAATTTCGAATACGAAAAGTCTCGAATATGTAGCAATATCTATAAGCGCAAAAAGTCAGTTGGGAAAGGCTCCGTGTAAGCCCAAAAAATATTTGATAAAATGGTAACACTGATTTTTGGTGACCTTGAATCAAAAATGTCCGTTCGTTTTGTTTGATTTTAATAACCTTTATAAATAGGTGTTTGATCAGTCAGGCCGAAAACTTTCCAAGAAATGAGAAATCAGCCCTCGCATAGCAAATTAATTAGTTAGCCGCGAATGTAATCAGCAGTTTAAGATAAAATTTCACACAAATTTTTGTATATTTTCCTAGGTTTATCTATCAGTCTTTAACAAAAAAAAAAAATTCGTGTATAAGGAGTGAGATTAAAAAAATCTTAACACACTTTTTACCTAATAATTTTTTGTGGGTGTAAAATTTAAAAATTTCTTTGATATAGTTATCTTTGAAAAATATGTCAGTTATTATTTTTAATGACAAACATGTGGATTAGTCGTGGGTTTGATCAAAACGAGTGAAGAAAAAGAAGTACGTCTTAAAATTATTAAAAATTTTCAAAAAAATTCAAATTGGTCCTACAAAAAATTGGCTAAAGAATTGAAGGTCTGCCATCAAACTGTTTCCAATATTATTAAACAGTTTCAGGAGAATTTGAACATCGATAGGAAACCTGATTCGGGAAGAGAACAAGGACCACATGATATTGGGAAAGCCAAGAAAATTGAAAGCATATTTAAAAGATCTCCAAACACATCTGCTAGAAAATCTGCCCGGTTAACCCAGTGCTCTGACTATTTGGTGCGAAAAGTTAAGGCCAATGCAGGTTTGAAAACATACAAAGTCCAAAAAGTTCCAGACAGGAATGCTGTCAGGCGGTTGCGGCAAAAGAAGCAAGTCATTTGTTATAGTTGGCTCTATAAATACCGAAATATACATCAAAGAACGTTTGAAAAAAAGATTTCTTCCTTTCATAAGAGAGCACAATGTGTCCACATATTTTTGGTCCGATTTGGCATCATGTCACTACGGCAAGAAAGCTCTGGAGTGGTACCAAAGTAATAACATTGTTTTTGTGCCAAGATAGGCCAATCCTCCAAATTGTTCGGAGCTAAGGCCAGTGGAGAGATATTGGGCTCATGTGAAAAGAAACTTAAAGAGCACAAAAAAGGTGTCCCAAAATATCGAAGATTTTAAAAGAAGATGGGCAAACTGTTCCAAAAAGGTGTCTGAAACAACTTTCAAATCTCTAATGGAAGGCTTACCAAAAAAGGTCCACGAGTTCATAAATAGTGGTTAGAACTATAAAAATTATATTTTTCTGTAATTTGTAAAATATAATCAATTAATTAAAAAAAATTCAAAACTCTAAGATCAACCGTTTAAAAATTATTGAACTTTATATATGTTAAGATTTTTTCGATCTCACTCCTTAAGTAATCACCCGCCTCCAATAAAAAGTTTTTATATTTTGTTACCAAGTGTTTAATTACTCTAAGGACTTGACTGCATTAATACACGTAGTTGTGAATAATTTGCAAATTTAAGTGCTCGTCACATCATACGTTATGCTGACGAGCATAATGCATTTTTAATAATGCAAATTAAAATAAATGAGAAAAAATAACACATCACTTAATATATAAAAGAAAAACTCATTAAATTGCACTTACATATGGCAGCAACTCGTTTGGTGCCATGCCAGACATGATGACCAAATAGCGCAAAATCACTTTTAAATTGTTGGGCCAAAACTGGCACAGCGTACCCCACAGTTCTTCAATGTCGCGTGGATGTGAATCGGAAAACTGAAAGAAAAATGGGGGGGGGGGGGAAAAAGATTAATATGAAAATCTAAGCTTTCGATACAATGTATAAATATATAGCATGGCTATGAGTGAGTAGATTTATATTTGATAAAATAATGTTTGTTTTTATTTTAAATATTCATTTAACTTTGAAAGTTTTAGTTTTTAACAAACACTACATTTACATGAAAGTTTCAAACGATATTTAGCAATTACTCTCAGCAATACTATCCTAAAGAGTTTTTTTTTAATTTTTATTCGTATAGCGTTCCGGAGAAGCACGCATTTTCGACTTCAGGTACTGAACTATCTGGCATATATCAAAATTTATTGTAAAGCACTACTCGTACCTTTGCAGTGATATAGAAAAGATTATTTAAAATCATTTCAGTGGCTTCTGTTGAACCTGTTCCTTCACGCCGTCCTCTGGTGCCAGAATCTGGAAAGTACTGCAAAGAAAAATAAAAGATATGATCAAGATATATACGATATGTTCTATAACTTTTGACAAAATAAAATTTCAATACGAGAGTAAGATATAAGAAAAACTAAATTCCGTGAACTTTGATATTCAAGGTCAAGGTCTGGCCATTGAAAGTTGCCAGAACGTGCATTTTTTATTCAGCAGGCATGCATACATCACTACTTTTAAAATTTAAAAAGTTAATCAGTCGCTCTCCGTCTAATAGCAATGTTGAAACATTTACCTTAAAAAACTCAATATATTGGTAAGACTACTTGAACTGAGTTGCGAATTTTTCAGGACTTTACATTTTTTAGCCTCATTTGAAACTAACAAACTATATTAATTTATTGTAAGATAAGTATTTATTTATCCACTAGTGGTACCCACGGCTTCACACGCGTACGCACCATTGTTTTTTCCATAATGAAATAACTCTTTTAAGATCTTATTTCATTTTCTCTCTTCAAAAGCAACAAAAAAAAACAATTGAAAGAGAGCTTGTTCTTTGATCTTTGAAGCCATATACAAACGGTACAAATGAGATAGAAAAAAACTGCAATAACAACACAGAAGAATCAGCATTAGCAACAAAAAATCAAACGCAATTTTTTGTGTGAGGTCTTGCAAAAACTTAATCTTAAAATAAAAGACATTAACCTTTAAAAAAAATAAAAAAATAAGTATTCAATAACCATCTTTAGCACAAATATGTTGTTTTAAAAAAGAAATTATTAAAATCGGTTCAGTATATTTTGCGCCAAAGCGTTACAAACCATTTTCATGTAAGCAATTTTTTATAAATAGCATAGATTTGTTACTCCAGGCGACTGAATTTCAAAACAGTTTTTTTTTTTAAATGGAAAACCAAGAATGTATGATGTTTTGGCAAGTTAATTGCTAAGAGTTGTTAAGAATAGAAGAACCTTTTTTTTGCGTTACCAAAAAGCAAAACTATTAGTTAAAAAAGTAATTTTTCTTTAAATTAAAAATTTTATAACCTTTGTAGTTTTTTAGCAAAATTTAATGAATTTACCTTAAGCATCATTATTTTAGGATTTTAAATTGAGCAGTACATCGAATTGGATAAACCACAGTAATTGTTTTTGTATAGGAACGGCGCACAATTTAGTTAGCAAGAACACACTATGATTTTGCGCTCTCAGTGACAAACAAAAAACCGTGTGCGCCTGTAAGAAAATAATTACTGTGGCTAAGCCAATTCAATATACTGCATTTTTCTTTCGAATTTGAAAACCTCAATGCATAAATATTTATGTGTTATCATAAATGTTTCCATAAGAACAACAGAAGTTGTTGGATTTTTAATTTGTTTAAACAACAAATATTGTTTTGCAGAAAAATGTATAGTTTTTATGACTGAAGTTTTTATGACTGAAGTTTTTAAGTAACAAAATGCAACAAATCCTTAACTCAATTTTTCTTATAGTGACAAAATAATCTAAAAAAAAGAATACTACTATAAAATTCGGTTTCTTATATGTAAAATGGCGTATTACTCACGAATAGAATTAGATTCAATTAATTTGTTGTTAAAAAACTAGAAAACTCGCAACTCAGTTGAGGAAACCTTGTCATAAAAAAGACTGCTAAAAAAATTATGAATATAAACTGGTGCATTTTAAATGAAACATATGAATTTGACTGCTGAGTTAAATTTACTTCCCTACTTTACTTTATTTCACTTTTACAACTCAGACAGCTTTGCTCTGCCCGTGAGTTGAAGGATCACAATAAGCTTTTTTTTATTATTTGGGACTTTTGTATCAAAAGAAGACATAAATAAATTTAATTATTTATTAAGGAAACACATTAAGAAATCTGTGCTATGAGCATATGGGAGTTAAGTCATCTGTCGACCTATGGGAGTTTAGACATTCGAACAAAAATCACAAAATGAAAAAAAGAAAACCACAAATAATATATTCTCGCACTTTTCTGGCTTAATATGCGCATTATTAACATTAAAAAAAGGTAAAATTATTGTGCACGAGTTCGAAACAACTTGAATGGCTTAGCAAGAAATTTATAAAATTTTTTTTTTTAATTATACAAAAAAAAAGAAAAGGTGCGATGCTTTTATTTTTTGCCATCCGTAAAATCTTTATTTTTTTTTTTTGCCATTCGTAAAACCTATTTCATTTTGCGGTTGAATAATTAAATATTCCAAGACTGAATATTTCATTAGGGTTAATTGAAGCGTCGAAGCATTTGTGACTTTGGAGAAATACTAAAGAAATAAAGGAAAAAGTCTCGATGAAGCTAGAAATTTAACTACTGAAATTTATAAAAGGGACCTAAATTCTGGACACAACAATTTCATTTTTTAAGTTTATAATACTTTTCTATTGTATACGCGTGTCAAGTATTGCAATATTACAACATGTATCGTACGACCTTTATACATTTGCAAAATAAAAATGCTTGGATGCAATTGCTGCAAGACACATACGCGTAAAGCTGAAATCACATTAAGCTTACGTGATGCAGAAAATGTCATTTGAATCACTCCAGATGCCAAGTAACTCCTTAGAAAATGCGAAATTCGACTACCGACGCACAGTGGGTGGGTTTGTGGGAAACAGTAGCCATAAATAGTAATAATAGCGTTAGACCCATGAAATTTGGTACAGATGTTTTTTTGGATTAAAACCATAAAAATTTGTAAACTTGAAAAAAATTCCACAAACGTAGACAATAGAAACCAATTTGTTTGAATATAACAAGTTATAATTGACATAGAGCAATTAAATATTTGATTGACTCAAACGTTAAGTACTTGAACCAACACATACCAAAATTTGATTCAAATACAACATGTTTGATTCAAATATATTGTTACAAAATTCCTGTCCTATAGACGATAATTTCGATCCCTTACATTTTTCTGACTTCGATCACTGGATTGTGTAACAATCAAAAACACACAAATTTATTTAATTATAAAATGGTTTATTTAAATCACAAAAGTTAGTTTTTACACGGTACAATTGTTTATCTCATTAACATTCAAATATTAATCTAACACTTTATAGACAACTGTTTTACTTTCAAAATCAAATGTTTCACTGTTTGAATTCAACTGTTCTGCTTCACTGTTTTAATTCAACTGTGTCACTCAACTCAGATGACATCCCTTTTATACTACAGTCATCACTCTCTCGAATAATCCAGTACCTTCTAAGTGGCGTGTACTGCAGCGTCTGTTCGGATTATTATTTGCCGCTAGATGGTGTAAAAGTATTTATACAGCCAGTGACGCTAGCTAGTATCGTTTAGTTTTCTTTTGTTGGTTTTTATTTCGAGAATTTTCTGGCGTAAACCAAATTTCGCTACAATATATTTGATTGCTCTTTATGAAATATACATTTTTTGTATTCAAACAAATCGTGTTCTCAGTGCACACGCCTACTTTCCATACAAAGGTGGGATGTGGTTGACACCCTTTCTTCAAAATGGGTATTAATTTTCATTAATTTGGCAATGCTGATTTCAAAAATTGTGCGTTATTTTTAACAGTTTTCATGTCATCAAAGAAAATCCGTGCTGAGGGCTTATCTCTTCTGGTTTTGAAAAGCATTCGATTTTATATCATTCATCCTAAGGCGGATAAAAAAAAGTGTAAAATACCCCTTATCTTACTTGCACCTCCCCCCCCCCCCTTAATGGTAACTCCTATAATAACTCATCGAGCAGAGGACCCGAAAGATATCAGCTTCGAGATCGGTTAACCAAAACTAACTTAACTACTCTCTCTCATTCTGATTATTTTTGATTCTCAATTAAGCGTTGTTGCTATTAAAATATGTAAAGCAATAGCAAACTACAATCAGAGAGAGTAATAGATTTTTTTCTCCTTGCTATGACAAGACTTTGGTAGTTAATCAGTGCAACGCATGAAAAAATTGAAAAAATAGGAAATCTTACCACGCTTATAGCTCAGCTTCTGCTTAATCGATCTCGAAGCTCGATGAGTACTTTAATTTGATATAACTTTTAACATTTATTGCTGTACCTATTCTAGATCCCGTCAACCAAGACAAGAAAAAAAAATAAAATAAGTCAAAGTACGGCTTATAGCAATAGATTCAAAGGATATTGGGGCGATACAACTTTTGCGCTCTCAAGCCAAAGAGAAAAAAAAAGCACGTTTTAGGACCACTGTGCTTAGTTATTCAATTTGAAAAAGTTTTCGTACGGAGAAAATGAAATTTTGCATTGTGAGGATTACTCATTCTGAGCTTTATGTTTCAATGTCGACCGTTTTATCCTGACTGTTATTCCTGTTGTTAGTCATGGAAATATTTTTGGAAATTCTTTCTTCTTACGAACAGAGTTTGTGTTCGATTTCGTTGAAATTTGACAAAAAAAAAAACAGACTTACGGACTAATTGTCAAGATATAGCGCTTCAGGTATTTTAATTGCATGGGAGATGGCAAAACGAAGGAAAAGACGTTTTTTTTTTTTCAAGTTAATTATATTCGCCGATCACAGTTTTGATCTAGGAAACTGAAATTTAAGGACCATTTTTTTTAAGCTCAATGCTTAAACATAGAAATGAAAAAAAAAAGTTTTATGGTTATCAAGCTGCTGTATTTTTTCTTAAATACAGCAAAAGTTTCGTATTTTCTATACAAAGTTTAAGAAAATCAACATTAAAGGGTTTCGATCCAGAGATGTATAAAATTTAAGTTTTGAATGCATTTAAAAAAAAGTGTCCTAATCTAGTCTAATATATAAAATTCTCGTGTCACAGTGTTTGTTACCGAACTCCTCCCAAACTGCTTGACCGATTCTTTTTAGGACAAACTAGTTTATCCTAGGCCAAACTAGTTAATTTGAAGGCCTAAAAGTATGCAATTTTATTTTAATGCAAAAGCACTGTGAATAGCGAATATATGTGTGCATATATTATAGACTGAACCGCGGCTGAAATTGAACATATTGGAGAATGTAAATCCGAAGGCCGCCCAGTTACCCCCGCTTACAACTTACCAAGTATATAATGAAATTGACAAATTTTGTTTTCTTACTTTACTACTGTCGCAGTCTTCACTAACTACAGTGCTTTTGCATTAAAATGTCATTGCACATCTTTAGGCTTAGGATAACTAGTTTGGCCTAGAAACTAGTTTGGCCGGTAACATATACATTCTTTGGAATAATTGATCATTACCTTTAAAAAATATATATTTTATTTTCGTACATTTTTTTTTTTTTTGCTCTATAAGTGACTTGATTGACTTAACCGGGTCGGCGAAAAAAAATTAGGCCACAGAGAAAATTTTTCTTTTCACTCAACTATCCCAAACAATGTAGTATACCACTATCACGCTACAAATTTTGAAACACCTTTTACTGAGTAATCTGAGGGATTAGAGAAAGCAGTGCAAATCGGAGTTCAGATTCGAATTCAACACATGAAAATTCTTTAGCTACGCATACTATTGAATTTTTAACAATCAATTTAACATTAATTATCTAGAGAAACTTAAGACAAAAATGTAACGTCATGGAGATAAATCTTGTTTAGAATAATTGATAAGCTCAAAACCAGCTATACCAAAATCCCAGCATTTTACCGACTCAGAGGGGGAACATATTATGAATAAAATATTTTTGTTAAAATAAACAGACATTTTTTTTCAATCCCGTCCAGTTATTTTAAGAACATACTGTGAATTGCTGCTTCGGTCCCTCATCTTCTTTGCTTTTTTTTGACACTAATTTTCTAAGACGAACGGTTTGATCATGACTTTTAGTGTCATTCAGTCAGTCACGACAAGAAGTCTAACAAATAAAGTTTTGCACAATTCTTATTTGAATTACAATTTATACAGGCATTTTGCTAAGCACTTAAGTCATTTTTTTTTATTTTTTATGGCTAAGGGTAATAAATTTGGTTTAATTTCCAATGAAAAAACAACTCAGACTACGCTTTATTATCCTTGAGTTGCAATACAAAGGTCAGCACAAATTAACAGCCATACTAAAAACAGAGAAATCACCGGCCCATCTGACCATAACAACCAAGCCATAAAATACTATCTGCGAGTAGAGAAAGCGCAATAAAACTGTTTTATTTACCATGATATATGACAACGGTGTTGCCGGTGGGACACTTGTTGCCACCAATTCCATGTTATGTAGCCAGGGTAGTAAACATTGCAAGAGCAGGGCGCGCACATCCTCACGTGCTGTTTGAAAACGATGCGTGATTTCTAAAAAAAAAAAAAAAACAAATTAAAAAGGAACATTTTCATTGAAAGTATAAAATATTAAAATAAATTGAGTTTTGAATAAAAAAAAAAAAAACCTGCTATATATAAATGTAAAATTTTATTTAACATTTACCTGAGAACATAGACATCGTCAATTCTGGACGCAATTGTGCCATTTGTTTCGATAAAAATCGTTGTGAACGGCAATAGGCAGTGCTTAACAAAACATCCAAAGTGCCGACCTTATCATCTTCTGCAAAGAGAGAAAAAACAAAATGTGTGAAAAAATTTTCCTTAGCAAAGTTACAAATTTATAATGTCCAATGGAGAAAAAAATTCACTTTAATTCCATTTAAATTGCAATTGCGCTGTTTCCTTTTTAAATTAAATAAAAAAATTATATTACTACCAGAAAGTCGCTTCTCCGCTGAAGCAACAGTCATGTTCACTTAAATATTTATTTAGAAAAAGAACACACAATTTCACTAAATCTCTTGAGTATTTCAGGTACGTAATTTTATGCAAAAATAGAAAGTTTCTTTGTAAATTCAATTTTATCAAGTGACGGCAACTTCACGTGCAGAACAAACCGCATTAACTGATTTGAAATCAGGAAAGCAGCAATATTTTTACTGTTGTGAAGCTGTCTGGAAAAGCTTTTACGAGAGCAACGATGTTGTTAATCCTTGTGAGCGCATGTTAAATTTTCCTACGCTCTTTGTTCAAAAGGATTCATTGAAATTTTAAGTGCAATAAATAGCTCACGAACGTTTAGAATTTAAAGAACTTTAAACTTTAAGTCTGTTTTATTGCACTACTATGATGTCATTTTGAGTTGAAGGCAAATTGGTTTTGTGTTGGTATTTTAAAATTTCCACATGGTGCTTTTTTAAGGCACTATAGCTTTCGAATAATTAATATGAACGAGCGATCCTTTTCGAAACTAAAATGGATCACAAAATTTTAACATACATTCTTCTAATATTTTGCTGATGTTCAGATTAAGGGGGGATCCTGAATTATAAGATCCGAAAGCTGTTTTCGCGAAAATTTTTTAGAAGCAGAAAAACAATTGAGCACAGTGAATTTTTAGGAATATTTTAATGTATATTTGAACTTAAAAAAATGTATACAACATAAAAAATTTTTATAAAACATTTCATAAAAGTCTTTTAAAAATGTAGTCAAAAGGTCCTTTAATTTTTTTTTTTTGGCAATCACGCCAGCCAACTCTATAAAAATTAAAACTAAACGCGCTCAATAGTTTTCGATAGGTAAACTTTTCAATACAAAGTAGAAGATCTGTAGGCGGGACACACGCTCGACTCAGGCCATAATACTTTTTATTGATCCCTGTAACTTTGTGTACAAGTTTTCAAATGCCTTAAATACTAATCTAATCAAAACTAGTTAAGGTGTTATCTTCGGCCAGGCCGAAACTGAATAAGTCGAAAAAAATGTGAAATGTTAGAAAGGTTGACAGAGGTTGAAAAATGTTGAAAAATTCGAAAATATATGCAAAATGTTGAAAAAAGTAGAGAGAGGTTGAAAAACTCTAAAAAAGTTGAGAGAGGTTGAAAAAATTTGAAACCATTCAAAATTGATGAAAAAGTCGAACAAGTATGAAAAATCGTTTGTGCCAATTTTGAGATATACGGAATCAAAATTTTTAACTGTTGAAAAAAAAGCCACGCCCACTTTTTTGATTCCGCCCACTTTTATCACAATTCAAGATATAGTTGATATGTATCCTTTTACCAATTTTCATTTCAATATCTTGAACGGCTTACAAGAAATGAAAGTGTAAATGATAAAACTTAGGGCTGTGCCACGCCCCTGTACGGTCCTTTGGAAACTTGAAACCCAGCCTAATCTTAATTTGGTTCACATGTGCACCAAATCACCAAGTTTCATCAAAATCGCTGAAACTTTTTCAAAATTGGCCTGGGTAAATATACATAGAGTATGGGCGGTAGGCGTGTCCGTTAACCGATTTCGCCCATTTTCAATAGCAAGATGCCTGCAAGAGGATGTGACCTGTGTGTGAAAGTTTCATTCAAGACGCTTTATTGGTTTTCCCGTAAACCTGATTTCAACAGACGGACGGACAGACAGACAGGCAGACAGACAGACAGACGGACATCGCTAAATCGACTCAGGTGGTGACGCTGATCAAGAATATATGTACTTTTCCATACCTGCTACGCCCCCTTCTATGTGTTACAATCGGAGAGACAAAGTGAATAAACCCTCGGTGTAGGGTATAAAAAAAGATTTCTCGCACCTCATAATTCAGGATCCTCCTTAAGGGGGCAGGCGTAGTCAGAATTTTCAAAAAATCGATTTTATTTTTACATTTTCTTAAAGTATATTATCTTAAAAAATATATCCGGAAAATTTTAAGTCATTCCGACAATTACTTTTAGAGTTATTCGACAATAACCAAAGGGCTATCGAACGCTCCGGAGCGCGAGTTTTTCTCAAAACTACTTATGTTTTCGGAACTGGTGACTACTGTAACTCAAAAACCCGCTTGATAGATTTCAATGAAATTTACACAGTTTTTGAAAAACATTAGAAGCTAGTTCCTGATCGAAGATTTTTTTTTCTTTTTTTAAATAACGATTGTTGGTATTTTCTCGAAAATCTGGAGGTATATTTCTTGAGACTGCCATTTTGTTGATTTAAAAAAAAAAAAAATAACCTCGTTCAGGCACTAGATTATTTATTTAGATAACTAATTTTTCTTATCCGATTGATTTCAGATGATTTTCCAAGGATTTGTGATGGTCACATCGGCCCCGTTCTCTGCTACTCTGCGAGCACTGGATCGAGGTAAGGCTTATAAATTTGGGGGCTACAGCCCCTAACCAGCTATATATTAGTATATTAAGATAGGGCTTGAGGTAGCGTAAAGGACATCGTAATTCGAGCTCAAGGGGTTCTAACATGGAAAGATGTTTTGTGAAGGTTTTATGGGTTGGAAGGTTTTAACGGATCAGGAGGGTTTCCACATTCCATTTTAAGTGTTTTTGTGAGTTGCAGTGGTAGAAAAACATTTTTATCTTATATTCTAGTGTTATGTTATTTGATATTTGTCTGAATATTATGAAATATAATGAATAACAATTTTTTATATTTCGCGTTAAGCAGCTCCTTTAAAGTCTTTAGCCCCTCAATGCCTTATTATGGCGCCGGGTTTTACTATAATGCTTGTCAGCAGATTTCAGTATGTGATTCAATTCAATTCAATTTTCGGTATTTGATATGGATGAAAATCGAATCTTTCCGGCTTATGATAAGCATTTCAATGTTGGAAATGATTCTGGGCTATCAAGTTTTGAAGGTTTCTGTCTTTTTCAAACAAAATGCAACATCGCTTGTATTAAAGAAAATTAAAAATAAAGTACGCAAAAACCTTAATTTAATAACATAGTTTGGGATAAACAGTTTTATTCAGTTTATAAATCAATAAACAATATTGTTCCTTTTTAATGTTATCTCAACTTCTCAATTTATTTCAATTTATCACAACGAGCAGCTTGAAGCAAAATAATTAACTGTCCGCTTGATTGCACAAAGCATTCAATAAAATTTAATAATTTAATAAAGGAAATGCCAAGACAATAAACGGAAATGACGTGTCCTTGAACTTCCGCATAAAGGGCCTGCAAGCAAAAATCAATTGTAGCCCAATTCGCAAGCAAATTTGTTGCATATAGAGAAGCTAATATTTTATAACTCCCACATACAAGTTCATTACCAATACATAGAAATATACAAAGAAAGAGGCAAGCATCACTAATACACACACATAAAAAAAATAACAATAAAGCACAAGTTACGATTTTCATTGTAATTACTCGTACACCTGTTGCTTCGTTACGACTTTCATGTTCACAAATTACCGGTGTTTTCTTCCTTCGTAAACAATCAAAACCGGCAGACAAACCTAAGGACATAATGCAACAAAAAAACAACTGAAGCAGATAAAAGCATGAATGAAAACGTTATATCCTTGCAGTGCGTCGACGCACTCAAGCAGGTCATCAAATTGTATAAAGGCGTCGGGGAGTACAACAACCTTAGAGAGCGAAAGAGCTTTATTTCCAATAAGGATAGAAAGGAAATATTTGATTTGATTTTGGTTTAAATGATACCAACAGATGTTAACATATTTCAGTTAGTCGCGGGACATCATTTGTTTTGTTTCGAGATTGGCAATGCAAAAAAAAAACAGCATAATTAAATTGAATAATTACAAAAACTGAGTGTTTCAATAAAAAAACGGAAAAAATTATTTTGACAAAAAATACCGCGAGCGTAATTAAAATAAGAAAAAAAAAATAACATTTTGTTAGAATCAAATATTTAAAAAAAAAAATTAAAAAAAAAATTTAAAAAAAAATTTAAAAAAAAAAATTAAAAAAAAATATTTAAAAAAATTTTTAAAAAAAAATTAAAAAAATTTAAAAAGAAAACTAAAAAAAAAAAAATTTAATACAATTCTTAATTCAAAAACCGCTGTTGCTAAAAGACCGTTAGTCTGACAATTTTATTTGTTTTTATTTAAAAAAAAAAAAAAATTAATAGAAAAACATTTGGCTATCGGACGTACGTTTATAAAATCACCCAACCGACTATTGAATTTCTACACTTCGTTAGACAAATAAATATTTTGAGTGAAAGCATAACTTGTTTTAAAACAAAAATAATATAATAATTGATTTTACAATACAAAAATAACAATGAAAGAAAAATATTCTTAAAAAAATTTGTAATCAAATTAAAAAAAAAATTAATTTTTTTAAGTTTTTAGTTCATATTTACAGTGAACTTGTAAAAAAATTGAGCCTAAAAATATGCAGTGCAACTTATGCAGTACCGTTTGTTATTTTAACAGTATTTAATGTTTCTTTTTGCTGCATATTTTTAGGCTATATTTTCAATGACATTGAATAAATTGAATGAAGACAAATATTGGAATAAGTGCACACACTTCGGGGAGGTAATATTTTTTTAGAACACTTAAATAATGCTCTACCTAAGCAATTTTTCAAATAGTGTTCAACTGTTACAATTTCAAAGATCTAAGTACTGAGCTGAACACTTAATGGGTGCCATGTTAATTTCTTATTAAAATAGAAATATAATCAAGTTCGCAAGATTCTTGAACGATTAATACAGCCCCATACTCAGTACTTTTTTTTTACGCAATGCAAAACAAAGAGCTATTTTGAGCCATGTTTCTGTTTATGGCATATTTTTCTTTTAATGTTACCTTTTAGTCTTATTAAAAGAATAATTTCTTTCTGATTTTTCTTTCTGATTAAAAATTGCAACAAAGAGCTGTTTTTAGCCATGTTTAAAGTTAACACACACACACTAATAAAAAATGGCTTACAGAATTTCTGTTTATGGCATATTTTTCTTTTAATTTTACATTTTAAGCTTTTCAAAAGAATAATTTTATTCTGATTTGTTGCTGATTAAAAAAAAAAAAGTTCTTTGACTGCATACAAATTATTGACGTTTCTACGTATTAAAAACAATTTAACTTTTCAATATGCAACCACTTTGAAAGAAAACATAAAAATAGTCAAAAGTTCAAACGGTTAAAATTAATAGAAAAATATTACCTTAATTTAATGCCATTAACAGAAGTGAGTTAAGCACTTTTTCTCTCAGTGTGAGGTATCATCAAAAAATTGCATAAAAAAGCGCCACTCCACTTTTAATTATGGAAATTTGAGAACTGAACTGACGTATTGGAAAAATAAGTTAAAAATTAGGGGTCGCATTTAGCGCTCAAGGGTCTATGAGATCTACTTAGTGTTTGATATCGGAATATATGTCTAAAACTCGTTTTTTGTAACTTTCTGTTACATTTACACTGATATAAAAACACCTGTTTGCTTCTTAGCAAGACCTTGAAAATGTTAATGGGTTGTTCAACATTTTATTGTTGTTATCGAAAATGATGGGTCGCATCATTCAATTTAGTATTGTTCTCATTGTTCGATTTCTTTTTCAAAAAAAAAAAAAAAAATTCTAATCATTGTAGGATTTTCGATTTTCAGAATTTTTATAAAAATGCTTAAGTCTAGAAAGTTTCACATACGGTATAATGTAACTTCATAGCTTAACATTTTACGGCTGATATTTGAAGGTTAATATTCACGAAGTACAATAATTAATTTAATAGTGGTTGTGCCTTATTTTGCCTAGCCCGATTATTTTTCAGCAAGCACCATATGATATGAAGAAACCAATTGTTTCTTCCACAACAGATGCCACGCCCACCTAATCAATATAGCCCACTTTTTATTGTCATATATATGTTTGAGTAAATTAGCATTTTAAGCCTAAATATCATGTAAATATATATACTATATTTTCTACTAAGCGTGCCACGCCTACTTTGGCGGTAACGTTAATTTTACTTTAATTTTGTTTTACAAACTATCCAAAAGCTTTTGTAAGCGAACTTTAAATACATTTTTTACTATTAAGCCTGAAAATATATAAAAAAACTTAAAATTAAAATCCACTGTTTTATCTGCATTACCTCAGAATATTCATGTTATCCAAGAATTAAAGGAAAGCATAATATTTACATGGGGAAGATAAAAATTTTGTGGCACAACTAAGCCACACATAATTTACATTCTGATGCTGTACGGGAAAAACGCACCCCTCATGAACAATATCAATCTGTAATGCTACCAACCCACCCACACGCATTAAAAAAAGTGGAACACTCAACTTTTTGTAAACTTTTTATATGAATTAAATAAAATGTTTTAGCAAATTAATTTTTTTGTTTGAATACGGGCGCCACCATAAAGATTATGTCTGCATTTAACTAAAAGAATTTTTTTTTTTTTTTTAAAACTATAATATCGGTAAAGTTGAGCATAACAACTTCGCGAGAAGATTTATGCTTATGGGATAGTTTGAAAAAAACAAAAAAACTTTATCAGAAGCAGCAATTTTGCCAATTCACTAGAAAGTTACAAATGAAACTAAATTTTGTTTTTAATTTTTTTATTAAAATTTTGTATCATCAAAATAAACACCAGCCAGCATTTTATAAAGTTGTCTTGGATTATCTGTCATTGTAAAGGTGTTAAAACCTGATAAATTGTCAACAGAAAAAATCTATTTTTTTTTTTTTATTTTAAGGATAAAGTTTGACATTGAATTGGCATTTTAATTTAACTTCATATTGATTGTTTGCTAAATCACAAAACGAAATCTTTAAAACAATAGGAATAGCAATGGGGATGGGATTTAGTTGACAGTGATGCTGCATTATTTATTGTTTTTTTGTTATGCTATTAAATTAAATGAGACAGTCGGGACTGTATTTAGTAGTCATTTATTTTATAAAAAATAGCATTAAATAAATCATTGAAATAATGAGAATGACTGAAATGATTCAATTTGTTTAGCACCTGTGTACTTTTAAACTAAATTGAAATAATATCCTGTTGTGTCCTTTTCAATTTTAAGGAATGGTGGCGGCAACCTTCAGCTTTTCATGGCACAAAAATATTTTTCACTTAGCCGCCATGAGGTACGAAATGCAAACAGTAGTCTAATAGTTGAGGGCAGCCATTTAAATGTCCAGTGACCAGAGGCGGATAGAAACATTTTGAAATATATGCTAAAAAATATTTACCATCCTGTTTTACTATAAATATGTGTGGATCAAGAAAATGCAAAAAAAAAATTCAGAAAGTGAGGCACAAAAACATTTCATGAAAGTAAGGAATCTTATTATCAAAAAAAGGCTGTCAATCGATTAATTTTTCCACCCAAACCAACATAAATGCCTTAAAAAGTAGTTTGAAAAAGTACACTTCTTTACAAAACGCATCCGTTTTTTGTTGTTTATTTTCACCCCAAAACGTTCAGGACATATTTTGGATATATGATGATAGTTTTTAAGTAAAAATTCCATTGTTATATACACCTTATTTTCAAGATTTTGGTGTGGAACCTTTGTCGACCTTTTTTGAACTGAAATAGTATTTTTTTAAAAAATTGGCCTTGCTTTCGGTTACTTTCAATGAAGTCGAAAAAATAAAAATTGTTCTTATTTTTTGACTTTACAAAAATACAATTTATAAAATAAAATTTTTAAAATTTACGGCACCACAAGCCATGATTCCCTTCAGTTAGATCTACGCAAGTGCGTGGTCAAAAGTCAAGAAAAAATCGTTCTGTTAATTGACACTGCATTATTTTCTAACCGCCATTAACCGCCAATTGCAAACAAACAAGCGGCTTAGTTATAACAACTTTGTTAACCATTAATATTAAAAGAAATATAATGTTAACAAGTCAACAGGTTCTTAATGAGTAAGCTTCTGATACTTTGATATCAAGGAGCCAATTAGCGCGTAAATCAGTTTATTACAAATTACGAGGACGAAGAAAAACGAAAAAAACAAAAATAAAAAAACTAAATCAAAAATTAAATTTAAATATCAATAACACCGCAACGAGGAGTGTCTTTTTTTTCGAAATTGCTATTTATGTACATCATTAACCTTTTTTCAGAAATTAACGAAAATTTTTCCTTTGAAGGACTTAAATTAAGAATAAATAATAAAAATAGATTTTGCAGACAGAATGTAGCCACAATCTTTGCAATCAATTTGTTTAGTTATGAGCATTACGACTTTGTAATAAAGCAAGTTTGTAGCAGGTTTTCCCATAAAACTGTAATGGAAATAGCACGTTTTGAAACAAAACAAAGATTTTGGGGCAAAAGTTTAATTACGAATATTTTTAAATAAAATTATGAATAAAATTTCAAACAATATTCCAAAAAATAAAGAAATACAACGGTTAATATTTCGTAAAAAAATATATTCGCAAAAATTTGTAATAATAATTGTGGAAAAATTTATATGTAATAAAATAAGCACAGCGATGTAGCTGTTTTCACTATTTCAAAATATTTAATTTTCTTAACGAAAAAATACAACAAGTACAAGCACGTACTCTCATGCGACGATGAAAAACATTAGAATGCACAATGGATTTGTAGTTGTTTACTTTTTTGCGACGACAAAGGACGAACATTGCATTTACAGTTTGATTGTTTTTGCGATGACGTAAAAGTACTCGCGTTGGCTGAGTTAGTTAGCGTCGCGTTTTTTTTTTTTTTTTTTTTTTTTGAATTATTAGTTTTTTGTATTTAATTTAATATACTTGCATTTATAATTCTTAACATGTTTAAGCAAAATGCTACAATATGCTTAATGTAATAAAAATTTGGTAAGCGCAAGTTCGAAATTATGATACAGTTATATAGCAGAGGTATTCACTTAAATATATTTTAATGTATTGCCTAAATCACAATTAGTTTACGAGTAAAAATTAGGCATCGTTGCGTGCTCGGTGACTCGCTATACTGTATTAAAGTAAAAATTTTGTTGGGTCAAAAAAAAAATATTTTCCTAAATATTTTGATCAATTTTAAGGACTTTTTGCTTGAAAATTGGTTTCAAGTTCAAAAGCAAGATCACTGTTATTTAGCCTACTGGAAACCTTAAAACTTTTAACTAAAACATTTATCACTATCTTACTTTGTTCTCGAGATATTGACCTGGGGAAATTAAAATACATCCCGTTCGGGAGTCACCTAATAGTTTCTATTATGATAATGAGCTTCAATTTGTTAGATTTTGTGGTAGCTTTAACTTACAAAATTTCGCACTGAATAATTCTTTGAGAAAAAATAAATGAATTGTAAATTTTAATATTTTTTTTTTTTTGAAAATAGGCTAAAAACGTTTTTAGCCTTTTTTAAAACTAAGAATTTCAATTTATAACGATTTTATCACATATTAATATTTTTTATCGTCGCAAAAACGTAAACAACTATAGAGGCATGTACATTAGATCGGGTCGATTTGTATGAAGAAAAAAAGGCAGCCAGAAACCGACTCAAAAGTTAGAAGGACCCTTAAAAACGATATCTTCGTAATTTTTTTTTTCGTTCCGAGAAAAAGCAATGGAGCGCTTTCGATTTTCCTGAAGGTCATTTTTGGTTTAAAAAAAATATGTTTTTTGCTCGTAACTTTTTTTCTTCACAAAATAGATGCTTGAATTTTCTTGAATAATAAAGATTGCGTTCTTGCAAAAAATTTGACGTTAAAAAATTTAAAATTTATTTTTTGTTAATAATAATATTTATTCCCAAATTCTATTTTTCCATATAAAAAATGTGAAAAAAAACGAATTTTGGGACCGATTATTATCTAAAATAGAAAAAAAAAATTTAAATTTTTTAACGTCAAGTTTTGCGCAAGAACGCAATCTTTATTTTTCAAGCAAATTTGGGTATCCATTCTGTGAAAGAATAAAAGTCACGATCAAAAAACAAAAAGGACCTTCAGGAGAATCAAAAGCACTCCATTGGTTTTTCTCGGAACGAAAAAAAAAAAATTACGCAGATATCGTTTTTAAGGGTCTTTCTAACTTTTGAGTCGGTGTCTGGCTGAATATATTTTTCGACCCGATCTGATGTACATTCTACTATAATTATGGTAGATAAGGAACAATAGACGGATTGCGTTAATAATTCACTGAAGCTCACCCAATGAAATTATTAAATTTAACTAATGTTTTTCTACGAGTGTAAATCCAAACAAATGTTAATAGCAAATTTGAAATAATTTTACTCAATTAATTTTCACAACCACCAACAATTACCATTTAGCGCTTTCCCAAAGAACACTGAAAAACATACAAGAATTCAATGAGTGCCAACAACATTATCAATAAATTTATTCAAATCTATGCCACTAACGATGGATTCAACACTAGACCACACTAGTGGCAACAGCAATATGTCCCACAAACATGACAGTTCCAGTGACATTAGCAGCAGCAGCAATCAGTTCGCAATTGATTATTATGAAATTTGTAATGATACCACCACCGCCACAAACAATGCGCCTTCGTATAGTGATATGAATATAAGTAGCAATATACAACATAGCAACATTAGCAACAATTATCAAACCAACAACAGCAACAGCAATAATTGCAGTGAATTGTACAATTACAATCCATCGTACAACAATAATGGTGATGTCGTTGAAATTTTCGTTTTAACATTTTTCAAATATTATGTACCGATCCTTGTGTGCGCCGGTAGTATCGGCAATATATTATCGATAATTGTCTTTTTTAAAACAAAACTACGTAAGCTATCATCCAGTTATTATCTGGCAGCATTGGCCATGAGTGATACTTGTTTTCTATTGGTATTATTTATAAATTGGCTAAGTCTGCACGGTGCGCTGGATGCGTATAGTAACGATATTTGTTGTAAACTGCATACGTTTTTACAATTTTTGACTTGTTTCTGTTCGGATTGGTTCGTGGTGGCCTTTACCGTCGAACGTTTCATTGCGGTTTTATATCCATTGAAGAGACAAAATATGTGCACGGTGGGTCGCGCTAAAATCGTATTATTCGGTCTAACAATAGTGGGCTGTATTCACTGTGCACCATTTTGGTTTGTTGCAGAGTCGGAGTTTGCAAAAGAAAAGTATTACTGTGTAATTAATCCAAAATACAAGGTGAGTATGTGTGGCATGTGAGTGTTGAGAGTGTGGGAGTTATATGTGGTTTAAGTTAATTGATTAATGGTAAATGTTTTTTTTTTTTTCAATTATATATTTCCCCTGTATCTCATGGGGTGCATAAAATGAGCCCAACTCCATTCATACAATTTTTTACTCACAATGAGCTAGGGAATTTTATTTTTACGGATTGCAATTTGGATCCGGACTACCGATTGTTTAACAATGAAAATATAATAAATGTTTTAAGACTTGTGAAACATACAAGAATTAATTTTTGGTCAAATTAAAAGGAGATCTAAATACCTTAAAAGTAAAATTTTCAATTTTTAAGCATCTTATAATTCTGTAAAAATAATGAGCGATTTCTCATGTCTAAATGGAATCATCAGTGCCCTTTGTAGCAGATTAGTAAGAATTTCTAAGCCTGATATGGAATCATTAGTGATCTTTGTAGCAGATTTGTAAGAATTTCTAAGCCTGATATGGAATCATTAGTGATCTTTGTAGCAGATTAGTAAAAATTTCTAAGCCTGATATGGAATCATCAGTGCCCTTTGTAGCAGATTGGTAAGAATTTCTAAGCTTTATATGGAATCATCAGTGACCGTTGTAGCAGATTAGTAAGAGTTTCTAAGCATGACATGGAATCATCAGAGATCTTTGTAGCAAATTGGTAAGAATTTCCAAGCTTTATATGGAATCATCAGTGACCTTTGTAGCAGATTAGTAAGAATTTCAAAGCCTGATATGGAATCATCAGTGACCTTTGTACCAGATTAGTAAGAATTTCTAAGCTTGATATGGAATCATCAGTGACTTTTGTAGCAGGTTACTTAGTAAGAATTTCTAAGCTTTATATGGAATCGTCAGTGACCTTTGTAGCAGATTAGTAAGAATTTCTAAGCCTGATATGGAATCATCAGTGACCTTAGTAGCAGACTAGTAAACATTTCTAAGCCTGATATGGAATCATCAGTGACCTTTGTAGCAGACTAGTAAAAATTTCTAAGCCTGATATGGAATCATCAGTGACCTTTGTAGCAGATTAGTGAGAATTTCTAAGCCTTATATGTTTTTCTTTTAGCATAGATCTGCTAAGAACTTAAGCTAAAAGTAAAACAAAGTAATAACTTGGGTTCTCAACAAATCTATCTGAAAAGAGAAATATATCAAACCTACAAATTCTGACTGCATCGGCTCAAACGTCACTGATGATTCCATTTAGCATTGGATGAAAATAGTATGACTAGCTTTACCCCAGTTGTTGTTGTATTAATTCTCTGCTTTGTATAATTTTTTTGGTGTTGACACACACTGTACTGAACAGTAAGCTCAGTAAGAGACAACCTAATTTTTAAAGCACAGTTTTAAAGATAACGCTTTGAAATGTTAGGAATTACATTTATATTAAAAAGAAAATAGAAAAATGGCTAAGAAACAATAACTAAAAAGAAGCAGTTGGCTAAAATTTCTACATTTTCAATTTTTGCTTCAACCTGCGCATATATTACCGACAATTTTTTTGTGCCAGATATTTAAATACTCAATGCTTGTACAAAGTTCAAAATTATTAAATTAAAAAAAAAAATTCAAAAATATGATGGACCTTGCAAAAATCCAACTTTAGGCTGTAATTTGCAGATAGTTCTCATTTTCAGCCTTAACTGAAATGTATCATTTTAACTTATACACTAAGGAAAAACTTTGCTACCTGATGTTATTGCCTTTGCAATTAAAACTTAATAAAATCAGAAGCAATTAAAATACCATTCATGTCCGTACACATACACATATTGCAAATATAAAATAAATTTTAATTTATAAATTCACAGAAATGTAATACCACACTTAAGTTAACAAAACAGCACAATGCGTTTATTGTTTGATGTTTTCACATCAATTTTTTCAATTAAAATCACCTGCTGTTATTTGAGATGTCAAGTTAAAAAATGTCAGCACTCAAGAAAATTCTTCATGCTAATTTTCTCCAAGTTTCAATGGAACAAAGCAGAAATAAATAATAAAAAGAATGCAAACAATTTGAGGTGTTGTTTTAAGTCACAGTAAGGGAGCTGGTGGCAATTTAGCTACATAATTTAATAGTCATTGGTAGTGACATATTCTGGAAATAACATTTGTGAGATGACCTTAAAGTTGAAGAAAAAATAAAGCTCACTTAAACTATTATATCATATTTGCCTGTGTTTAAGACAACGATAATACAGCAGGTATATTTTCCATAAGTTGAGTCAGATTCAGTATTTTTTCAGATTGAATTCTAATAGTGTGATAATATTGCACACATATTTCCCGGCTGAAGTTCTAACAAATTAAGCTTTTTTATGTAAGACAAGATATTCAGAAAAACTTTGATGGTTTTAAAGAAATGAAAGCTTTATCAAAGTAAGAAAAAGCGAACAGTGAGACACTTTGCAGAAGCAATCGAGTTTTATGATTTTCAGATTATGGCATAATGTTTCTTGGTTGTTATATGGGTCAACGACACATATTAATTCCATAAAAACAAAACCTTATTTTTTAAATATGTTTGTACTGTACTACTGTTTGAGTGACACTGTCTCACTGTTCGCCTCGTCGTTGAACATTGAGACATTTTTACTTATTCTATAATTTAGCTTACTAAAGTTTATTCTTTATCATTAGATTATCTTCGCAAAAGCGAGTGGCATGCTGATTCCAAAAAAAACAGTGAGACACTACTGTTCGCACCTTTCCCCTATTTTAATTTATCTGAGAGCAAAAATGCCTCATTTTTAGCCAATCGAATTTTTTACTCAAATGAACAATGTCCTTTGCAAGATAATTATTTGTTCTTATTTTTCCCACATCAAATTGTTTAATTAAAATTTTACTTTCAAATACATACAGAAATAGTACACTCTTTACATCAGAATTTAATTTAAATAATGAAAAATATTTTCAATTTCCAAATATGTACTTTAGTAAAGTATACACATAGCCATCATATCTAATAATACAACAGATATACTTTAAACTTGAAAATAAAGGAAATAAATGGTACCTGCAATTCAATTATACATTTTATAGAAAAGGATTATAAAGTGCAAAATAAGCCAAGGCAACGTTATGAGAGACATTGAAGTAAAATTAACTTTGGTCAGGAATTATAACACGAACATCATAATAACTTTAAGCAATTTGTTTTGTTGCTAAATTGTGGTAATTTTCATTTTTTGAATTTTGATTTCGTAAAATAATAATTGTATTTATTTGGTGCTCAAAAAATATAGCTGTAGATAGGACTTTCAGAATTCAAAGTTGGCCTCAAGGATTTATTTTCCTAAATGTCCTTGTTTTAGTTAATACACCGTCGATGCATGTCGAAATAAAAGGAAAAAAATTAAGACTCCTAAGTTTATTATGTAAACAAAATAAAATATTTCTTGCTAGTGGAAAAAACCCCAGTTGATATGTCAATATGCTGACGGTGTTAAAAGGAAAACTAAGAACAAATTTTCAAAAATGGATGAATAGAAAAAAAAACGATCAACAATAAAAACTTGCATCTGTCGAAACTAAAATTAAGCTTGTAAGGGTGTTATCTTTGGCCACGTCAAAAATTAAATACCCAACACAGTATAAGAAGTGTGAAAGATTTAAATTTTTAATAGAACGCGCAAATTATCATAGCCAAAGGAAACTTCAAGGAAGTTGGCAGCTAATAAAAAACTTGACATGGGTTAAGAAATTTAATTATATGCACTAGAAGAAGCAATATATAGTAGTAGTTTACGAACAACCCAAAACAACATTCAGTTTAGTGAATAGATGAAATAATATGCTTAAAGTTTTGCGACAAATTGGGCAAATTCACACACTGGTGATGTTTCGTCACAAATTTTGTGGTGAGGTGTATATTTACTTGACCAACCATTTGCAACTTAATGCCCAACAAATTTCTCCGAATCTATTGTTATCGATTGGTAAAACATAATGTTTTTTTTATAAATAGCATAAGCCCACTTCTTTGAAGTGGGAGTCCCTGACCATTTGCGAAATTATAGTTTTCATTTGCCCAACGAACGCTGATGCATTGACGAAAACTAAGAATTTCGGTGAACAAAAGATGCCGTCATAGCATAGAGTTCGTGGCAAAGAGTCCTGAACCATAAGGTCTCGCATAATGTTAGACATTTCGTTTAGAATACTAAGGTGGCCTACATGATAAAAGTGATCTCAAATAAGGATTCAACGACTGCAGTTATTTTTTTTAAACCTGAGGCACGCAAACTTTTGCGCTTGGGTATTAAGCAGATTTCTGCTGAATCCTAGCACAGGAAGCAAAGAGATGCATACAGCATGATTGGTCAGATTATCACCTTATATATCTAGGAAATAATTTCTTAGGCTTTGGCTCCCAATTTTTTCAAATAAACGGCAACATGCTTTATATGGCCTTTGTAGCACATGTTGAAACCGATTGAAGTTAGATGTGCTATTCCATAGTCTTAAGTAGGAAGATTGATTGGACTTTAGAATCTCTTTAGCTCGCTCAGTCTGCTTAAGAGTCTAGGTATGAAAATCATATTTATATGCGTTAAAATTAGAAGAACATTAGCTCTATAATAGGAGGCTTTGTAAAGAGCCACGAGTACTTTCTAAATTAGCGCTGGCACATTCATAATGGGTTCAGGCGTCTTCTGAGCAGCAATATACATGATTGCATATCGAACTATATCAGCCTTAAAGTTAAGTACATCCCAACGCTGACGACGAATAGTGAAAAAATGATAAAGAATAGTCAGGGGTGGAGCTAGGGTTATTGACGCTCGGGACTAAAAAAAAAGCAGGTCATTGGTTCTTCTTTACGCAGGTTCGATCATATATTCAAAACTGAAGTATTACAATAAAATTTTGAAGATCTTATCAATGCAAACATATTATTTGCGAGTCTCAAGCAAGCCACTACGACGGGGGTGAATACCCCATTCACCTAACCCCACACCTCGCACACCCCCCACACCCCCAGGAATTCCGCTACTAAGGACAGTAGAGTACGGAAAGTGAGCTTGAAGCAAAGTTTTAAGTGCATCTAATAGACACGTAGTAAAAATCATGCCTGGTCGTAATCCTACACCATTGAAATTATTTTCAGCTAATGCCGTGTGGAACAGTGTAGCGTTTTTGCGTATCATTCAAGGGATATTAAACCATGAAATTATTTGGCAGATTTTGTTAAAATTTATTTCACATCCAATGTTTTCTATTATGGATTTTATATAGCAAAAACGGAAAGTCACCAACTCAAAAGAACTGATTACATCAGTGGTGGGCATGGAAATCTAACAAAAGGGCGAAACAACTACATCAAGCAACAACAAACAAAATTTTAAAGTTATTTTGCTGTCATTTTCAAATTCGCCGACAGCACAAAAAAAACCAAATTGCACAACAAACAAAAACAATTGCTACATTCGTCAAGACACAATGTGGCGCCGTCGCTTATTCCTTTGTGTGTTATTTTTGTTTTCATTTGAACACAAGTCAACGCTGTGCCTCGATTGCGTTGAAATTTTGCGATTTTTTTTCGCTTGCTTGTGCGTCGAATAACGATGAGAGCAATGAGGGCGGATAGGAACACTACGTGCCCACCACTGGATTAAATCAATACATATTAGTTGCTTCAAAACAAAGCTATGAAAGTTTTAAGTATTTTGAGTGAACACTTCTGATTTCATAAAAGTTAAGGTTACTGATTACTTTAATAAAAGAACTTTTGTAGGTGTTCAACCATAACCTCAAATTAGGCTTTCACATTGGATTCAATCAAAATTTGACGCTAAGCATTATATGAACAAATAAAGTGCTATGGCGAAATCTATTCGTAGATAAATTCTCAAGAAACTTTTCTGTGCTGTCGACAAAATAAGCAAGAAAATTTCATTACAATGCGTTCTTTGAAAATTTAATTCCTACACACACACGTAAAGATGACTTACAGAAATTGTATCAAAAAATAAATAATGTTAATTAAATTATTGTTCCTGGTATAGACAACAACAGCAACACAACATCTAACCATTAATCACTCTGTTGGTAAACAACAAAGAAACATTTTTGTGTACCTTATGCACAAAATTTTAATTTCAAAATTAAAAAAAAAATAGAACAAAAAAAAACATAAACAAGGAAAGAGAAACTCATCAGAATAATGTATACAATGTAAAAAATAAAGCGTTGAATTTTATATTTATGTTAAAAGAAAAACAAAAAAGTTTCTACAAAAAAAAATGACCTTCGTTACTTTGTATACATAGGATGAATGATTGGACTACACTAGGACTTCAATTTGCATGAATAACAGCAATTGTGGTCTCCCTCAAATTCTATTTATGTTGCCTATAAAAAGGCGCTAAAGCAATTTAACACCGTGGCATAAATAAATTATAAGTTTAAAAAATTCGCGGTAGTTTGTTTTGGTCTTAATTAGGTTTCATCACAACCGTTGCTATAAATTTTATTTCCTAAATTTTAGCAAAACAAAAAAAAAGGCATTTTCAATATCAAAAAATTGTAATATCATATTTAAGTAATTTAAGAGCACTTTAAAAGCAATTAGAATAAACTACGGATGACGAAGCATAATGTGGCAATATTAATTAAGTGTTGCAGTTGAAGAATTTTTAGAATACTAATTAATCTATGTTGACTTTGAATTTTGTTTTATTCTTAACAATTGAGCAAGAATAAAGCATGACGAGCACTAGCTCTGACATGCTGTCCCGAAACCTTTTCCGACAAATTACGCATTGATTTAATAGTCTGACATTATCATTGGAATCTTTGGTCATTCCTAATTGAGAAATATCCCACTGCGAAAAAAGCAGCATCATTTAGTGCATTACTGGCTTAGATAGAACTTACGACTCAGATTGAACTATCTGATTTATTTGACGCTTATGAACAATTAGCTATGGACACACACGGTTATCTAATTCTGCTCAAACTTTGCAAAATGGTCGGTACAAACAATACACATGAAGACATGGGACATTCCATACAAGCAAAAACTCTAAAGCGGTCAATTCATTATCAGCAAGAATGCGCAAAATTTTAATTTGCGCAAAATTTTAATTTGTGCAAATTTGTGCACAGCGGCTGCGCAAAATATTTTGCCATCAATAAGCACGCATGAATGTCTGCAATAATTTTACCTTCAGTTAAATGGTGGAAGGTTGTGAAATGCATAATCAGCCATCCACTATAAACTACGCATAAGATTTTCCACAAAATGTCAGCGGCAATCGAAATCACGCATTTATGAATGCGCATTAGGCAGAATTTTGCCATTCACAAGGAGTGTTGCATGCGCACTCATAATTTTGCGCATTCTTACTGCCAGTGGATGTGCCGCCTAAAACGCTATACTGAAAAAGAAATTTAAGGTAATGCAACCAAATCTCGCACAAGTACTGGAAATGGTTCATACAATCCAGACAAAAAAGTGGGCGAATTTGAACAAGAGCGTGCTTTCATTGTCTTGTTGACAATTGGCAGTCGTGAGCAGCGAAACTCATAACATTTTATTTTGAGCAAGCATCAATAGAGTGCAGTATGGTGTACGCAGCTCTTGTTGTCAACGAATGCATATGAAAGGCAGTGAAAGTCGAATCTATACTATTAATATAAAATTGCATACATTGAAATAGTTTGTAACGCTTTGGTGTGAAATAAACTGAACCGATTTTAGTAATTTTTTTTTTAAAATAACATATTTGTGCTAAAGAACGATATTGCATACTTAATTTTTTTATTTTTCAAAGTTAAATATCCTTTTTTTAGGATTAAGTTGTTGTAAAACCTCACACAAAAAATTACCGTTTTATTTTTCCTTGCTTATGCTGCTGCTTGTATTCTGTGTAGTTATTGTTGTTTTGATTTTTCTTATCATTTGTACCGTTTGTATTTGGTTTCGAAGTTTAAATAACAAATACTTTTGCGATTGTTTTTTTTTTGTTACTTTTGAAGAGAAAAGATGTAATAAGATATTAAGAGAGTAATTTCATTGTGAACAAAACAACGGGACGCGCGGCTGCAAAGCCGCTGGTACCACTAGTAAGTGTAACCATTAAAAAACATACAGTTGACGTCCACTATAACGTTTAACAAACTTACATTTTAACGAACGATGTCACTAAATTACGAACGCTTTAAATTTTCACTATTCTGAATAAAACAACATGTGTCCCTGTTTTTTTTTTCTAAAATTTTTTTTTAACGTCAGTACTTTAATTAGTTTGCATTAATTAGCTCCTTATATTGGACGCTAAATGAAAGTGCCCGCCCAAACCCAAATCATAATAGTGCTGATTGCAGATTAAGTTCTTTTGCCAAAGTTAAAAAAAAAAAATTAACAAACCCAAAAACAATGGCAACATTTATACTGATATAAAAGACATAGTTTGCAAAATGGCAATAGCAGAACATTATCGTTTTAGGAACACCAAGGGAAATTTCTCACTGGCAGTACATTTATTTTTATTTTTAGTTTGATGTAACTAGCATAGCTATCATACTGTACGCAAGTAGTTTAGCTTAATCATCAGATACTTAACAAACATAGAGTTTAGCTTGGACGGCAGGACTTTCGTTTCAAACAAAGAATGCCTTTGTTGACAATTTGCATACGTAAGTGAGGCCAACATTTCAAATGAAGCTTGGAGCGCAGGAGTTTTTGTTTTCTTACAAAGAATGCTTTTGTTGTTGACAATTTGTGAATGTACTTAAGTATGGGCAAAAGTTTAAATGAACAACAATTTTGTTGGTAAATTTGTAGAAATATTGCAAGGAATTAAAATCAGAATTTTACTATGACAAAGTTAAGACAATAATGTTCACAAAGACAATATGGTAGGTACACAAATAATCTCATCATAGCTCTTTTAACATAAAAGAAATTAGACTACTTTTAAATAAATTGCGTACTTTAGTCTTTCATGTGGCAATAATATTCAATAAGATAATTCCTGGTAAAATTTAAATTGGTTCTTTTAAGTTTATTATTTACTTTATCCAAAGAATATTAAACCAGTAACCACAGCTGTGCTTAATAACTGGAAAAGACAAGAGCCCCACCACCTGTAGTCAATATTAATGTATATATTTATATTAGAGTGTGCCAAATTGCAATGAAAATTTGCTGGACTTCGACTACAACAAAAAGCGATTGCGAAAAATTTCAGTTAAAAATGTTACATTCAAAAAATTTACATTTAAAATTTAGTTAGTTTTTCAAATAACGAAAATAAATCAACAGATTAGTGCACCCTTATTTCTTTACATTGGTAAATAATTGCCTTCTGGTTATATCAACACCGTACCATACTTTTCCAACGAATCAAGTGTAAAACCAGTACTTAATGTCAACACCTACTTTCTTGCTTGATATTAATCTTTGACCCAACATAGGCCATTGAGCAATGCTATCACAACAAATTTGTTGCCATAAAATTAATTTGATGTAACTAACTGAATTGCTAAATCAAATGGAAAAATCAATTTTCTTTAAAAGAGAAAGGCAATGAGAACTAGGCCAAAAGTAGCATGTGATTCTTAACGTGAGACACTTGAGGATGCATGATATTGATGAAATGGTTGATATGTAATTGGTATTTAAATATTTTTTTAGTGTTTAATAAATAAAAAATTATATTTCAAAAAAAAGTATTTATATTTTAATGTAATGGAAAATATTTGAATCTCATTTGCATTTAATTTTAAATTTAATTGAAAAATATTCATTAAAATTTTTGGTGGCAATGGGATATATCTCCACTTAAGTTTTTTAGTAGTCATGGTGTCTTGCAGTTTGGCATCCGTTAAACGTTTAGTGGATATTGGTTATAATTTTCAATACCACCTGTATATTTCAACTAATTACTTTGCCATCTCGATTTAATTTAATTTTTTTTTGCAGCACCACGCCTCCAGAACAGCTCTTAAAAAAATAGCTTATGTCTCATTTTATTACGCACCTTTTAGTGAGCAATTCCATGGATTTTTGTAGGAATTTACGATAGCGTTACATTTACGCCAATTTACAATTTACATGTGAACTTAATCTGACAACAAGTTTGCTACAAGGAATGGCAACACTGTGCCGGCAAATCTGATTTCTTTGTCAACAGAAAACAGCTGATTAATTTGCTACTTTAGCAGTGTTGCCATACCTTAAAAAGGGTGCTCAGTTACTTCGTTCATTGATAACTTGCCACGGTGCTTATCCTGGATCGTGACTACCGCTATTAATTTTTATACCCTACAATCAGGGTATATTCACTTTGTCACTCCATTTGTAACGCTTTGTAGGAGGCGTGGAATGTACATAAAAGTATATATATATTCTTGATCAGCGTCACCACCTGAGTCGGTTAAATTATGTTTGTCTGTCTATTTGTTTGTCTGTAGAAATCACGATTACAAAAAGACTAAGCAAATTATATATAGAATAAAATTCGGCAAACAGGCTTCACCTTTAAACAAGGTACTTGGTATTGAAAATGGGCGACATCAGTTCATAGACACGCCTACATAAATAAAACATTTAAAACGTTACATTGAAAGTTATTTGATATAGTGTTAAAGAATTACACACAAATACTACGAATAACTTGAACACGTTCTGGAGAAAAAGTTATGAAATTTCGAAAAAAGGGCGTGGCAGCTTTCGTACAAGATAAAACTTAAGAACGCTACAATGAAAAAACTATCTGAACAAGAGCTTGCCAAATTACTGTAAGTGAGTGTGGCACTCTCCATTGAAAACAGAAATTTAAAACCAAATACTGAGAGAATTGGTGAAAGTATTGAAACCATATGTATATCAATTTCACACAAATAAAGAAATGGTTCGGTCTAGCATCAGATAAAAAGATGGCGAATTTCAAAAAGAAGGTGTGGCATCGCCCATACAAGCATTAGGCTGAAAATGCTATTTAAGTAAATGTTGCGAAATTCAATGAGAGTATGTTTAGTCAAACCAGCCAGCACGTAGTACTGCTAGTGTATCATAATTCTAA
The DNA here is from genome assembly GCA_949775025.1 of Tricholauxania praeusta. Taxonomy (NCBI): domain Eukaryota; kingdom Metazoa; phylum Arthropoda; class Insecta; order Diptera; family Lauxaniidae; genus Tricholauxania; species Tricholauxania praeusta. Next base: position 29,384,595 of record OX459028.1, read on the forward strand.
AGACAACAAAATCCTCAAGCGAAAAATAAAAATTTGATTTTAAAAAGGAATTAATCTAAAATGATCCAAATGAATTGTTGCTCTTTGTACAAGTGCAGGAAACTGGTTAAAATATTAATTTTGAGACATATGACCCCATGTATCTCAACAAGTACTAGACCAAGATATACATATAAATAAATTTTAAAAATTCATGTTTCAAACAATTTTGGGCCAATGATAGGACTTTAAATAATACATATTCTCGATTTAAAAGTGATTCTTAAAATTAAAAAAAAAAACAATTCGAGCATTTAGTGGTGATAGAATTCAAAATTAACTGCCACGTAACATTTAATGGTTGTAAAACTTTCACTTCCTCTTGAGTGGAACTTTAATTGAAACTTTTTAATGTGAGAATTTAATTTTTTTTTGAATAGGTTTAAAATTCATTCTTAAATAAAACTAGCAAAGCATTTAATAACAAAAAAATACAACGCAATTGTAGATATAAATTGTACAAAAAAAATAACAATAAATCGGTTAATTAAATTTGTAAGCCTCAAAGACAATTTCAATTTCGTTTTCGCAAAACAAAGCACCGTAAAACATGCGCCTGAGATTAACAGATATTCCCTTCATCATATTGCGAGTATTTTATGGCAGCATATTTTTCCGTGTATTAGTTCTCATTGCAACGTACAACAAAGCTTTGAAACATAAAAGAAAATAAGAGGATTCATTTTGTTCCTTGTCATCATGACAATTTTCGTTAACGAAAGTAAAGATTTCGATTTAAAGATTATGCTATAAATTTTCATTCGTATCATTGAGTTTCGTAGAAATTTTTTATTTATGGTAAATGACAAAATCCTCTTTCAAAAACTATCAATATAACTAAGGATGAAATGTGCCGTCTCTTAATAAAAAAAAAAAATATAAAAAAAAAACACAATTGATTCCAATCGTGCGAAAAGTATTTTTACTTCTTCACTTAATTTACCAAAAAAAGGATTTTTTCATGCGTAGGCTGTATGTCAAGCAACGTCAATATACCATAACATTTAAGTTGAAACATTACAAGACTACATACCACATTTGTTACTCTGAACCAAATGACCTGGCAGATTTTCGGGGTGAGTTTAATGCCTGATTTTCACGCATACAATAAAAGGAATAGAAAACAAAAAAAAAAGTCAACTTTAACAATATAAACAGGATAATAACACAACTGAAGTCTCAGAGCAGTGAAGATGGCCTGGTTGCTTTTAATCCCAATGCCAAGAGTTTTCTCTAAAAGCTTAGTAAAAGAAAACGAAATTTCACATGTTATTTTTATGGGATTAGTTTTTTATCCTGAGGCGAAAGATGCCACAGCGCATGAAAAAACGAAGGTGTTATGCTAAGGACGTGAGCGGCCTTGGAGATGAGTAAATGTTTTGAATGAAGAAGCTGTGATTTTTGTTGTTGTTTTGGATCATTTTGATTTTATGTTAACAAATATTTAAGACGATTATCGGAATTTTTTGTCATGTGGCAATAGCAAACAAGTGCTTGGGGCCTCATTGGAAGGAGTCATTTTGATTTCGCAAAGAAAAAAGAAATAATAAAAATGTGTTCCATTGATGTGGTTATGCTGATTTGATTTAAGTTATCAAGGGATACAACATAATGCTCGGAAATAAAATTAAATTACTCTAAGTGAATTAAAATTTCAATTTAAATTATGGCATGAAAAATTTGGCAAATATTAAGGTGAACTTTATTGCACAAATGGCTTAAGAGTTAGGATAAGCATAAGTATGATCAAAAGCTTAAGCATAAAGTTGCCTTCTTTGGGTGCATTTTGTCCTGATTTTTAGTCACACGAACGAACTGAAATATCTAAAAAGCTATATCTTGACACTTGAGGCAAACTTTTTCTGCGTTTTAGTAAGTCGGTTTTTTCGTTAAATTTCAGAAAAATCGGACACAAACTCTGCCCGCACCGTTTATATGTTTAAGCTAGGAAGCTCAAATATTGGTACAATAATTTTTAAACCTCAAGCTAAAATATAGGCAAAACAAAAATAAAATCCATTTACAAAAGTTTCAAAATAAACACCCTAGTACATACACATGGATGTGCATTGCACATATACATACATATCTGCTTTATTCAGCAAATTCTAATGCAGCACTTTATTATAATTCTGTTTTAAGTCCCTTAATAATAACATTGGCCCATTTTACAATGTAAATAGAAAAATAAATAAAGTACGGCATAACAATACCAAATAACAACAATTGCAATAACAAATTGCCAATGCATTCACCCAATTTGTTTAGCATTAAAAATAAAAATTGCAAAGTCCGTAAATGTAGCAACAAAATAAGAGAACAACTAAATGCAGAGTAAGCCACAAAAGCTTTTGTCATTTTTTGTTTCAAAATCATTTACGGTGTAGCAATATTTTTACTATTTTTCAGGCAATCAATTTTTAAATTTATGATCAGACATGAAATTTTTTACAAGGAAAACCATGTAAGAGTAGTGGGATAATTTTGTTGTTTTTACTTGCGGTAGTCACACAAAACCCACTTGCAAATGTGTAAACAGCCTGTGGTTTTATTTTTGACTAAATGATAAAAAAAAAACTTTTTTCTTATTTTAATTTTAGATTTTGATACGTAATAGGGATGAGTGTTTATATTAAAAGCCCAAAAAAAGATTTCGGAGAAATAAACAAATTTCAAAGTTTTGTCTTTAAAACAATGCTCAAGTTTTTAATTTTCCACAATGTTTAAGAAAGTTATAGCCTCTCGAAAATTGCTTTCAATATTAATAACATAAAATTTGTGTTACGTGGCGTATGAGTGACATTTAATTAAATCTCACATGCAGCTAATGTTAATCATACGTCACAGTATACCTGAATTACATGGAATGCAATTTTTAATAGCTATAATTTTTGTAAAAATATTTTCAAATTAATAATTTAAGCAGCGTTTACACAACAAAACTTCAAGGCTAATGAAAATATAACCTAATTAAAAAAAATTAATTACGGTGGCTAAATATTAACGCTACAAATAAAAAATCGTATAAGATTTTTAGATTTCCGATTTTTTGTTCGCGGTGTATGCATATTTCGTAACTTTTTTCAATGCCAGATTTTTAATGATAACACAGGTCAACAAATCGAGAAAAAAAAATTTGGTGCCGAGATATAGTTAGTGGTTTTGTATGAAGTATGTACTGGCAACATTAAAAATATTTTTAATTTTTTTTTCCTACGTGCCATTTTTGATAAACGGTCACTTTTGAATATTCGCTGTAATAACTACTTCCGTGTGCATGATTAGCTATTTTATCGATAAATTTCTAAAAATAAATTGATTTTTATGTCATGTCTTCATCGCGAAGAAGTTGTCTCATTGATCCAAATGTGTTTTGTTACCGCTGTGGTGAATGCACGGTGAAAAATTTCAGAAAACCCATGACAGATTTTATAAAAAGTGCTTATTATGCTTACTTTAAGTCGAAAATTGTGGATGAATACAAGCCTTGGATACCCCAAAATGTTTGTAAAATGTGCTATGAACACTTAAGACAGTGTATTAGTGGTAAAAGAAATCATGTGAGGTTCGGAATGCCTATGCAATGGAAAGAACAAAAAAATCACTTTGTTGACTGTTACTTCTGATGTATTAATTTGTATGATGTAAACGTTAAAAAAATGATTTATCCAGACTTAGACTCTGCTAGAAGACCCTTACCACATTCAGAGGAAGTGAGTAGCGACAGCGATTTCGAAGGAATACCATCTACAGAGCCAAAATTTTTTTTCCAAGAAGAATCAAATGATTTGATAAGGGATCTTGAACTCCCTTAATAATTTGTAGAGGTTTTGGCTTCTAGATTAAAGGAAAAAAACTTGTTGTCGTCAGGTACAGAAGTGACGTTCTATCAAACAAGAGAGCAAGACTTGCAACCTTTTTTTCAATCGGAAAATGATATTATTTTTTGTTCGGATGTGCAAGGCCTTATTCTCGAAATGGGCCTTTCAAAATACCATCCAAATGAATGGCGTCTCGTTATAGACAGCTTTAAACGAAGTCTTAAGTGTGTCCTTCTACACAATGGCAACAAATTTGGTTCAGTTGCTATTGCTCACTCAACAAAAGTCAGAAAATTACTCTGAAATTGTAAATGACATGCCAGAACACTTTAATAACTTCGGATGTAATATGTCAATCAAAGTGCAATACCTTCACAGTCATCTTGACCAATTCCCAGACAATCTTAGATCCTATAGCGAAGAACAAGAGAAGCGGTTTCACCAGGACCTAAAGACTATGGAAGAAAGATACCAAGGCCGATGGGATCGCCATATGATGGCTGACTATTGCTGGGGGATGCAACGTGATAGTCCGACTACACCTCATTCGCGAAAAAGTCGCGAAAAAGAAAGTTTTTATTTAAATAATGTAAAGTGTTTTTCATGTAAGCCTTTTTTTACAAGGCAAAATCTAGAAAACTACACGTAGGATATCAACATTTTTGATAATAATGTAATCAGTATAAGTTCCTTAGTTAAAAAAAAAAAGTACAGCTTCTCGGCACCGAAACTAGTGTTGACCTGTGTAATCTAAAAAAAAAAACTGAAATCATTATAGCTAAATATGAAGTAAAACATTTATTAATAAAAGAAATTTTATTTCTCTACGGCAGTCCATTTTGGGCAGCCATATGTCGATTTTTTTCATGAGAAGGGATTTAACAAAAGCCTTATTGCTATGTTTCTATTGGATCTAATTTTTAAGACCTATGGAGTCTATCATTTAAATTATGTTCCGTATATTTGTAAACATAGAATTTAAGCTCATTTAAAAGTGAAAAAAAAAAAATTCAAATGTTAATGCAAAAATTTTTTTGCTGGTGCCCTATGCAATATGGGGATATTTACAAAATAAAAATATTTATATTCTACCAAAAATCTAGATCTAGTAATTTTTTTCTTATGATTCTGATTTAACACATAACATTTTAACACTAGTGATGGCATTTTCAAAAAAAATTTTACTTTTTTTTAGTATATTTGCGCTGTGGAAAACATATAAGTAAAACGTACTAATTTTAAATTCATTCGGACTGTATATAATAAGTTTAATTTTAATTGATTTAAAAATGCCAGACACGTAAAATTTCACTCCGAAAATTTATCTTTTTATTCAACGTAAAAATACCTTTTTTTTAAGTAAATTAAAATTTTGATAGAAGAAAACCAAATTACCTTTTCATTTTTTTTATTAATTTTTTGCACGAGTACCACGAGAAATACATTAGAAATCCAAAAAAAACGCGTTCCCAGAAAACCCAAATGCCAACTTAAGCAACAAAATAAAATTGAATTAGTTAATCATTTGTACATTTCTCTTTCAATTCGAAGAATTTTAATGATTTCGTTTATTATTAAGCAATTTCTGATAACTACCCTATTCTTAATTATTGCGATTCATTAATTCCTTAAGGAGCATTTCAAGCATACCATCATGCCACGCTTTTAAACCAATGAACAAATCAAAATAAGTAAACACAGATGAGCTAAGCAGCGTTGTGTGGCTATGAACTACAACTTTTCTAATGAAAATGCGAGTAACATCATCAACACTGTTGGAAACTATGAATGCAATATAATAAAAACAACTATAAAAGGATACTCCTCGTTATAACATAATTTGCTGAAGAGCATTAATTTAATAGTTTTTGTTTTTAACGACGGTAGTGAAAGGGAGTGTTGCCAACAGAGATGTAATCATTAGTCGCTTATAAAAGTAAAGCTTTGAATTTCATTATGTATACAAATAATAAATAATTTATGCTAAAGACTGCTAGATTATGCTTCCGTACGGATTACGCTGTATAATTAAAAAGCATATCACGCATTAGAATAACGTAAACCAACGAATTATTAACAATTTTTATTGACAATTTTTTAATGTCAAATTGAGATTATGAAGCTTACTTGGGATATATTTCAATGTAATTAGCAAGTACATTTTGTTTAGTTTAAATAATACTTCAAATTCTTTGAACGTCAATAGATTTTTTTTTTCGTTTGTGTTTTGGGGTAAAATATTCATGTAATATCATTTGCAGCTATGATTTCGCCCACAGTATTTGGCATAATTTGCTTTGTAGTTATTTAGTAAATAGAAATGAAATGAAATTAAACTTTTAATATGATATATAAGTTATGAAGTGGCACGTTTTTAAGATTTGGCGGCACAAAATATTAAAAATTAATATTATTAAATCAAATACATAGGAACGCTTATTAATGCACTAAAATATAATTTAATAATAATATTTAAATATAACCTATTTACGACACGCCCACCTTCTATGCAACTTATTCAGTTGAAGTGCCCTAAATTCCGCAAAAATACTTAATAGTAGAAATGGGAGGAATTAGCATACAACTTCTTTAATTAAAGTGCTGTAAAATGTAGGTAGACTTCGATATGAATGAGCGGTGGTCTTGACTGTTCACTAATTTCATACATTTTTTTTATGCCAAGAAGCATAACCGCACAAGAAATCAATTTTCCATTATAAAAATTTATGTTGCGTAGGACCTTTACCAAAGCGAGTAGTACAGAGTGTTGATTGGCCACCACGATTTGATAGCTCCCGATGTTTTTTTTTTAATTTGTGCGAATATCTTAAAAGCAAGCTTAATGCAACAAATCCGAAACCCTTGAGCAACTGAAACAAAATATTTGCGATAAAATTAATGAAATACTGAGAGAAATGTGACAAAATGTAATGAAAATTGTTCTCAAAAGAGCTCGCATTTGTGAGGTTAACAGAGGACCACATTTATCTGATACTGTATGCCATACAGTAGCATTTACATTACATCAAACATTGATTGTCATTAGATCTCTTTGATTTAACCAAAATGTATAATCAAACAAAATACATAATATACCTTCAAGGTAGACTCACTGTAATTTCGTGTCGTAGTTGAACCCCAACTGGGTTTTGCATTACCTCATTCTATTTTTTCGATAGCGTCAAATTTTTTGTATTTTTTTTTTTTTAATTTTCTTTAAAAACTTATCTTTTTTTTTCGTCCCAATAACTCTTCAGTCGCTCAAGTTCTTGCTTTGCAGCATTAAGCAAAGTGGCAGGAAGATTTAAAGCTCATCAATATGAATGTTAATATCAATGGAATGGTCACTTCAAGCACTATAATTTTTACTTAAAAACAGGTTTTGTATGTAGTGCATGAGAGACCTCAAAGGTCAATATATATCCTCCAGTTGTTGGTTATAGCTATACAGACATTTTTTAGAACTTTAATAGATGAAAGAGTTTAAAATAGAGCGAATCATATTGTGACCCGTAAAGCCTCAAATTTATAAATTACTGCATCGGTTTCTAGACTAGAAAGATATTCAGTACTAGCAACTATATTTCAAACGATGTACAACAAGTTTTCATTCCTGAAATTTAAAGCTCGCCCTTGCTAAAAGTTAATGAGTATAGGAGCATACGAGGCGTCTAGTTTCAAAACCGGCCAAGTCTTTTTTTCATATTTTTGAAAAACAACGAAAAACGTTTGTCTTCATCTATGTTTATTGAACAATTAAAACGTATTTCCCACATAATAGCTTATAAAATTTCTTACTCAAAGCACGTTCGATCAGACTTCTCGAGTTCCATCTGTATATGTTTTTGAGAAAACAATTTTAAAATCGGCAGGCTTTAATGCCAATGTACAGAACTTGGCCGGTTTTGAAATAGTAATCAACAAATTTTGTTTTTTTTTTAATCCAAAAACATAGAAGAAAGATAAAGCATGTTCTAGATTTTAATATATGAGAATATCTTAAAATTTGATTTTCATGAACTTGGCCGATTTTGCAACTGGATGTCTCATATTTTGCTCTTATAGACCTTTTATGTAGAGCCATGAATTGCCATATTTTATTTGTTATTGTGGCTTAAGTGCGAAGCCAATTAAAAAGTAATCTATAAATGAATTATAGCTGATTTAATTACCTTCGATTTGATTAACATTTAATTAAAATCAATTAACTATTGTTATTTATTAATCAATAAGAACGTTAATTCGTTCGTCCACTTGTTTGATGTGTTAAGTCCAATGTCATTTTTAATATAATAGCGAGAAAAAAAATCATTTTATTTCTATAAATAAATATTATTTCTAATTGTAATCCCTTCAACATTTTTCATATTCAAAAAAATCGGATAGGGTAATGTCGAAAATAGCTGTTTTCAAGCTTTATTTATCGACTGGAACAAAAAAAAATTTATTTTGATTCACCATAAATATTTTTTTTGCTCTAATCGATTATAAAAGGTCGAAAATGGCTTTTGGATATCACTTAGAGTGCCTCTGGAACTTTAAAAGGACCAAAATGGTCGAAAACAGTCCTTTCCAGGATCCGGAGCCACCTGAAATGATGTCCAAAATCCATTTTCGACCATTTCCTATTAATTATAGAAAAACAAATTTTCCATAAATGGGCCAAAAACGGTCCTTTCCAGGATCCGGAGCCACCCTAAATGATGTCGAAAATCCATTTTCGACCATTCCATTAATTATAGAAAAAAAAAATGTTCCATTAATGGGCCAAAAACGGTCTTTCCAGGGTCCGGACCCACCCTAAATGATGTCCAAAATCCCCATTAATTACAGAAAAAAAACCACCACCAGCCTGAGTGAAGCAGCATTGAGTTAAATTAAATGCATGCGTAAACACCCAATTTTTATAAAACCTAAAAGTATGCAACACTTTATGCTCAAATTCACTCATTTCCGTAACGCATTCACCAGCTTACCCCCATGTCAACGCGCGTATAAAAGTATATACTTCAAAAAAAAAAAAAAAAACTTTTAAATATGTAAATGAAAATAACTTTCAAACCCTGAAGGATGTAAATAATTGAACTTTTTGTTCTCTTGTCAAACATTTCTGAGTTAATTTTGTATTCATTTAACAAGCGACACAAATGAGCAATTTATTTACTGCACTTATTACAGTACAGTAAGTTGCTATCCGATTCAGCGTTACTCAGGTGGTAAAAGTTACATGCATGTATATGAAATATATATATAGTATATATGTATGAAGAAGCAGTTTTTTTAAATCAATTTAAGTTCCTTATTTGTATGAGAGGTGTCACTGGAAGTGTCCTTGATGAATTCGCAAGTAGCTCCTTTAGTTAAGCGCTTTGGGTTTTTATGCTTTTCAGTGCGCAGTGCCTGTTTGTTTCACTAAGCTTTTTACAGATTTTCTACTTAAGCGGAAAAGGTTATGTCCCTATATTTTATAGAACAAAAAAAAAGAATTAACAGATGTACACGTATTAAATGCGAATCTGATAAAGATATGACATATAATGGTATTTTGTTGTGTCATCAACAAATGATAAATTCAAAAAGTATTTGCATAGTTTTGCTGAGTTCAATATGTTAAATTCTGTGTCAAATAAAAAGCATTCGCGGATAGCATTAATTTCTTATACGAACGAAACAAAGGAAAATCCAGTAAGGGTCGCAATATCCACATCGATCACTGAATTGCTTTGGCAGGAAGAAGATGATCTGTGTGTTTATGGGACCTGAAGAAAATAGTCCATTATGAGCCGTTAAAGCTCAGTGACAAAGACAGCAATTGATCGATTCAAACCATTTGTTGCTCAGAGAACAATCAGAATATTAAAAAAGGTATTAATTTTTCAAGACAGTGCGCTATCAAATACGGTAAAATCGGTCCGTGACACGTTCTAAACACTCGGCTGGGAAGTTCTACCCCACGCGGTTGACTCACCAGACTACTTCATTCTTGCATCGATGGGTCACGCTGTTGCTAAACAGAACAGAAGAAATGGCTCGATAAATACATGCTGGCAAAAGGGATTTTTAATTGGCATGGTATTCACAAATTGCCCAAAAGATGGGGAAAATGTGTAACTAGCAGGAATCATACTTTGAATAAGCCAATTTATATCATTTTTTCGACTTTAATGTGCTTTTTTTTTTTGAAATTTTCATTTCATACTTGCACACCTGGTATCTGATTTTATTGCAAGTTTCAACTGCTTAACAAATAAACGAACTCACGCTTTATTACTTTTTTTGCAGGACATTATGCAAATACTCAACTACTGGGATTCATTTATTGTCCTGGCTGTGCCATTCATATTGATTGCCATTTTAAACACATGGACCGCATGCACGGTGTGGAAGTTTGCAACTGTGCGGCGTTCATTGACAATGCAAAAAAGGTATTTTTATATAAAGTCATGTGAAAAATATTGTTGCATAAATTTAATAACGCAACAGATTTTCAGAAATGTAAAATATTACACACACACAAAGCATTTGAAAAAATCAACAAACCTATTAAATATCAAGAAAAGTAGGTGTTTTGCGAAGGTCGATAACGATCTATCTTTTCATATACTCGTAATACATTTAAATTTGGCATTAAATTAGTTAGTATTTTTTATGTTACGGTGAATGAACTATTTTACAGTTTTGTCTTTCAGCTTGAAAAAAAAAATTGTTTTCAACAATTCGTGGACAAAAAAATTTTAATTGATATTTACATTAAATTGAAAAAAAAATTAATAAATCAAAATTTTTGTAATTCTACTTCATTTTATTATACAAAATAAAAGAAAAGATACAAAAACTTCAATTACCTCCAACTCAAACGTCACATCATCGACATATCGTAACCCAAAAAGGCAAAATTCAAGCTGTCCACACCCCAGTGGACAGAACTATGTGTCACAACATCATCATGGCTGTGTGCTGCGAAAGCAATCAGGTGAGCAAAACTGATAAAATTCAGTGCTGTTTATTTATTTTTTTGATTTGTAATAAATTGGAAAAAAACAAATTTAAAAGAATAACAAAAAACAAGAGAACAGTGGTTAAAACTAAAATTTAATTATAATTCAGTACTATACAGGGTAGCGTAACATAAGTGTCTATCGGTAGTATGGATAAAGAAGACCACCTCCACCACTTTAAAAAATCAGATTTCCTTTTATATATGGTGTTTTTTAGAGGTTTATAGCTTTTTCATACTTTGCTGCTATCTCGCTCATTTATTGAAATTTCAATTTTAAAAATGCTAACTAATTTGAATACTCAGTGATTTGTAGTAATTGTTTAGTTTAGCGCTCTTACTCCCAATTTTGACACACTTTTTGGATCGTTTCTTCATTTAGTTCAATATATTGTCCAGCAGATAAGTTAATTGTCCCAAGTAGCATTAAAATAATACTGTGCAATAATTGATAGGATTAAGCTGTAAAAACACTTTAAATGCGATTGACAAGTCATTTATTAGCTTTTTTTTTAAGTTTTAATTAAAAGAGAATTTTTATTCGTTAAAAATGCTTTTACAGCTTGTGTCTAGCTTAATATTAGCATTGCTTCAAATATTTTCTTAACCTGCTTTAGAAGCATTTATACAGTCAAAATAGATGTTGAGAGCTAGCACAACTTCGTTGTTATTTTCTATAGCTATGAACTATACTTTAACGAAAAGATTACAGCTAAACAAAAGCTTTGATTTTGCATTTATAGCTAAAAGAAATCACAGAGCATAGCATAGATTCATGGCTCTTATGAAAGCGCATTTAAAGTTAATTTACAGTAAAAGCAATGGCTATATTTTATAATTTTTATTTTGCATGCATACTACAAATTATTGCTAAAAAAAGTTCACACACATTTCTTTTCCCTTTATTTTCTCGTTATGCTATTTCTTGGCTATAAATCAGCTTTTAAGATCTAAAATTTTGCTAAAAAATACCAATGTAGTAAAACTTATTTTTCTGCAATTTATTAGCTATTTTTTGAAAAATTTAGGCCAATTGAACTCCAAAAAAACCGCAGCGCTCTCGCTGTTTATATTTTTTGGCTATGTTTTAGCTATTGATGCTTCCATGCAATTCACTTATCAAACTCTGAAGACGCCATTACATGAGTGTTGTGCAAATATTATTCGAATAAGGAATTCGCTTAACATGAGAAATAATTTTGCCAAATGAAGTAGTACTATTAAAGCTCATAATATAAATTACCATGGGGTACCATATTTTTTATCACTTTAGAAATGTTGGATTATTGCGAAAGGGAAAATATGCAATTTAATAAATGTTTTGATATAAATTTTTTTTTTTCTGGCTTAAAAATTTATAAATATAAAGGAACTTTGAGGCGCAGAGAGTAAAAATTTTTATTCGCACACAGTTTGTTGTTCTGGAAGAATGATTTTTATTGAAATTTATGTATGTAATTGATATTATATTAAAAAATTCTCATATTTTTCAAGAAAATAAAAGAGAAGTAAATAATTCGTTCAAATAAATGCCAATAAATATCACAAACGTAAATACTTGTTATACATATTTATATAATTAACAAACACATGTATAATAATACCAATACAATTTTTTAAAGCTCCTTCATTGCTTGGAATGGCAAAAATAGCGCTTTAATGGAGCTATTTTTTCGCATTTTTCCCTGCTGTAAAGATATGTTTACTGCTAAACTCTGATTCCCAAAGGCGCTTTATAAGCTATATGACATCGCATTTCTGATCTATCCCTAGTAGCAAGAAAAGCAATGCAGCAATGATTTTTGCTTAAAATGCGCTGTATTAGCTATAAACTTGCTACGTGTGCTACTTGGGGTATGATAGCTAAAATGAAAGTTTTGCTTTTACCAAGTGCTGATTGTGAATTTGTCAATTATGAATAATCAAAGACTACACATCAGCTGTTTTATGTTTACATTGCTTATTGAGCAGAAAAATAAACAAATATATTCCATATATGTATATGTGAGAGACGAAACAGATTGTTTAGTTTTTTTCCTTTTTTTTTTTTGCTGATTAGAATTCCGATTAGTGCCTTTGTCCTTAGTTTGTTATACTGCTTGTCGTATATGTTAATTTTATGTGCATAATTATTCTCAATATTCCTAGAAAATTATTTATCTACGAGGTTTAGCAATAAGTACCCCGGTTTGAAGGTAGTTGGCGTTGACACTCTTGTGTGCTAAAATTTTTCAAATGACGACATACAAAACTTCAGATTGATTCATAAGATATTTTCGATTTGACAGCTATTTGTATTAAACGATTTTGGTTTTTTCGATATAGTGGAATATCGATTCGTAATACGCCTTTTGTTGCATAGGTTCACTACATAATTCTTGAATGTAAGTGCGCGAGGAATCAGAAACCATTGGCGTCTTACACGAAACTGCAATCAATATTTTACATGATGCGATTGCCCGTTATGAACAATAGGCGGATATGACATTCAACTTCGAAGCAGTGTTTCGAACTCTTTCCGCATAAGTTTTTGCGTCGAATTGTCACTGTTGGTGAAGCTTGGATCCATAATTATACGCCATATACGAATATGAACCTAAGAAGGAAAAGACAGTACCATCTACGTGTACGTGACATGGATCTATGTAGGTTTGCTCTATACTACTATAGCTTAAAAAAATGCCACGTATATATATATATGTAGGGAAATGTGTATCGTCCTTAAAAAAGATTAATATATAATTTTTCTGAAAAACTTGAGTCATCTTTTCTAACACGACTACTTATTGATCCGCCCTCGTATCTTTTAAAAAATCTATTGCTTTTATTGATTTCAAGAACTTTTAAGAATGACCCATACAAAACTAAAATTCGATCAGTAGTTTTTGAAAACTTCACCCATTTTTTTTTTATTTTTTTCAAGAGCATTTTACTTTTTGAAAAAATGCGAATTACTCCACACTTTTTGAAAGCTCTGCAGCAGTTGCTAGCAGCAAAACACATATGCTGTGCGCTTTTAAAAAGTGCAATGAAGTGAAAACTGAGTCAATCAAGTTCAAGCTGCTTGAATTTGCCATAAATACAAATATTTTTGACATATTTTGGATGGACACAAAATTTCACTGGTGGTTGGAGATTACGTACTCAACCAAAATTATAGCAGCTCAAGTTTGCACAAGTAGTTTATTTTGTCATTTTCTATGGATTAGTTATTAAATTTTCTGTCATTTGTTTTTTATGACATACTCGTAATTTGATTAATCAGAACTAAGTTTGAAACTTTGTTAGCTACTTACACGAATTAGTCGTATTATGCCAAATCTATAAAGTTGAACTCACCTGAAAAAGAAAGAAAAGAGATACTGATTAATTGAATGATACATTTATTTTGTGTGTCATTATTCATAGAAATAAAATACGGTGTTCATCATAAGAGCTGCAGTGGTTATTTTCTAAAAATATTTAAAAAAAAAAAACTACACTTGTAGTTCCAAGACGAAGATATTTTGCCAAAGTTAGGTAATAATCAAACATTGACAATCAAAAAATTAAGTTTATTATAAATGACGTAGAGAATTTTTTTCCCTGATGTCCTTGAAAAAGTTTTTCGGTATTTTTGGGCTTTAAATGTATAACTTAGTTTCTAACAAACTGGCTCTGCTTTGTTTCAGTTTTTACTTACATAACACAATAAATCTATGCAAAAAGAGCATTATTTCAAATTTCGAAATTCTCACTGCATTGGCTCAATGGTCACTGATGATTCCATTTAGCAATGAATGAAACTAGTATGTCAAGCCTTAGCTGTTTTTTACTGTTGCTAGGCCCTTCGTTTTGTGTATGTTTTTTTTTGCGTTGGAACACACTGTACTGAAGAGTAGGTTCAGTAAAATAATTATCAAACTCTATCCAACAGTTTTGTGAAAGTTTTATTGAATTTTTTAAAATATTCATTTGCCGAAATCCCAGTTTCGAACTACAAAACTGCAATATATTTTTCAGAGCCTTATTTTTAGATTTTTTGTAAATATTTCTGGAAAAACTTATAATTTTTATACATTTTTACTACATATGTATGTTACTTAATACAGCATATAATAATTGGAAACAAACTTATTTGCAACGATTTGTATTTTTTCTGAAATTTTTATTTTTACATAAAAACATAAAAGAATTTTTTTTAATTGAATTTTAAGTCTTTTGCTTGCATGTGCGGTGCGAGCTAAAAAGCATAATAGAGTTTATTGGCAATCCCTGATGTCCTTGCAAACCCTTATTCATTTCTTGACTATTGCCAACTAATTGGAAACGAAATAATTCGTTGTGGTATTGGCAGTTTTTCTCATTTATTTTTCTATATGTATCAGAAAATTTATACATAATATAAATGTGCGACATATACGCTTAAAAAATAGGACATAATCGAATTCAAATTCATAGCATAAAAAAGTTTTATGAGAGATTTTCTGCTCAAACCTCAGATTTGATTGAGTCAACTAATTGGAAACAACAAAAAAAATAATTTGCAAAAAATAAAAGAAAAACTTGGTAAAAGTGATATTTTCATTGCTTGTAAGAACACTTTTTGACCGAATTTGGTTATTAGCATATCCTTAATAATGGGTAGTGGCCGAAAGTTGTACATCGGCCATGCGTAAGTCAATTATTGAACTTCGACGACCATGAGATATCAGGCGATGGCAACACAACTAAATTGCTCCAAAAAGTTGGTATTCAGTGCATGACATAGCAACAAATGTTACTCGCAAAAAGGGACTTCGTAAGACTTCTGGGTACAAGTATCACCAGATTGTGCTTAAGGCAAAATTGGATCCTCGTAAGACTGCTGCAGACAATACGATGCACAAATATCCAAACAAACTTTTGCTTATCAATTGGTTTAGGCCGAACTCCATGGATGAATTTCACGTAAGAACCCATTGGTGACAGTTCAGCAGAGGAAAAGCCGCATACAATTCGTCCATATGTTTTTAGTGACGTTAAATGAATTTATATGAATTTTCAAAAAAGAGTCCATTTGGCAAAATTTCATTTCTTGAGCCTCTAGCGAACTGTAATACGATTTTGTAAGTCTTCTCCAAAGATATACTCATGCAAAATTCGAGCCAAATCACGGAAAGTTGCGTTCCAAAAATTCTCAATTTTTTTAAAAAACAAAAATTTGAAGTGTCTCACAAAAACAACACTAAGAATCTATTAAAATTAAACCAGGATCTTAATAAAAGATCCTTTTTTTCACGCTTCGTGTTAATAACCATACGATATTTTGCTACATCTCGTTCTCCATCCGTTACATAAAGTTTTATTTCAAAAAAAAACTTTAAGTTTGTTGGCCAACCTACATATTCGTACGTGACCTTGCACCCATTTCAGAAGATATGTTAATTCAATTTCAACAAAACCGCACGTGCGACAAACAACATTAAGTGTTTTGAAAGCAAACAAAAAATCGTCTGCGTATGAGAGTTTATTTTTTCAAATATCCATCAAAATAAAAATGAAATTGAAATCCAAAAGTGCGTACATTAAAAGGCTTCAATGTGCAAAAGAAATACCAGACTGAAATATTTCCACACATTCTAACTTGTTCTCGCCCTTAAAAACACTTTTCAATAAAATATGCTAAGTTCTTGAAAGAATTTTTATTTGCAGACATTTACTTGCGATTTATATTTTACTGTCATCAACTTGTACAAGAAGCATTGATTCAATTTGTTCCAATTTTCTACGAAATTTGTTTTTATGCACGCAAATATTAACTTTATTGCCGGATGTGTGCACATAAATCTTTTATCCTTTTCGTTCATTATCATAAAAAAGAAAAATTTGCATTTTTTGAGAAGACGGAAATCTTTAAATTACCAGCTTAACGCAGTCTTAGTTTACAAATAGCAAGTGACATTTGCATAAAAACAAAAAAAAAAAGACAAATGTCTCAAATTCGTGAGCATAGGCAACAGGGCACAGGCCATGTACGAGTAATAATCGCCCAAAAACAAATGAAATAAAAGGACTTGACATAACAACGGATACGAATGCCGCAGATAATAATAAAAAAGAAAGTATTCCCAAAATAAAAATCCTACATAAACTGCGCTTTTTTTTATTAGAATTTTGTATAATTTTTTTTTATGAAAACTTTTTAGTCTGATTCACTAAAAGTGTCCTTTCGTCTTATTTTTTATCGCTGTTAATATGAACTCTAAGGAAAAAAGTTGCTTGAACATAAAATGTAAATGTTGGTCTTTTTACAAGAAATTTTTTACGATATTTTAAGTTTTGAAAGGTGAATCCACAGAATTAGGAAATGCATTAATAGTGCAAGATCCGAACAGACATCGACCTTCACCCATCTGCTTACCGAATGAAACATATTTTTTATTAAATTTCGAAAATAGACGCATACACACATTCAGAAACACTTGCCTATTGAAATATGGTCATGGCTATTTTTAATTGAAATTATTTTAATAAACATGTTTACGGATTCTTCACTGATCTGCTTATCAATCGATATATATGTATATCAAAATAAAGATAATTTAATTACAACTGCGATGGTATAGTCTTGCCTGCAATAAACCGGTCATGAAATGGTATTAACAGACTTTAAAGCTTAAAAATCGGAGTGAGCAAAGTTTCGTGAGAGAAAAAGTGTTTCTGAATGTGTTCGTCTATATTCGAAATTTAATAAAAAGCATTTTTCATTCGGTAAGCAGGTAGGTGAAGGTCGATGTCTCTTCGGATCTTAGACTATAAAGTTCTACTTCCATTTATATTCTGAAACTGTTTTAAGAAAATAGAATTAAAATTAAAATTTTTTACGATTGAATTAAAGTTAAAAAATGTTATTTTCAATACTTTTCAAATTTAAAATAAATTTAAAGTTGTTTGTGTTAAAATCAAACAGAAAAACTGTTATTTTTATACCTCACTTTGTTTCTCCGTTTGTAACACATCGAAGGTGGCGTGGCAGGTATGGAAAAGTGTATATATTCTTGATCAGCGTCACCACCTGAGTCGATTTAGCGATGTCCGTCTGTCTGTCTGTCTGTCTGTCTGTCTGTCTGTCTGTCTGTCTGTCTGTCTGTCTGTCTGTCTGTCTGTCTGTCTGTCTGTCTGTCTGTCTGTCTGTCTGTCTGTCTGTCTGTCTGTCTGTCTGTCTGTCTGTCTGTCTGTCTGTCTGTCTGTCTGTCTGTCTGTCTGTCTGTCTGTCTGTCTGTCTGTCTGTCTGTCTGTCTGTCTGTCTGTCTGTCTGTCTGTCTGTCTGTCTGTCTGTCTGTCTGTCTGTCTGTCTGTCTGTCTGTCTGTCTGTCTGTCTGTCTGTCTGTCTGTCTATCTGTCTGTCTGTCTGTCTGGGTGTCTGTTGAAATCAGTTTTACGGGAAAACCAAGAAAGCTAATTGAATGAAACTATCACACACAGGTCACATCTTCTTGCAGGCATCTTGCTATTGAAAATGGGCAAAATCGGTTGACAGACACGCCTACCGCCCATACTCTATGTATATTTACCCCGGCCAATTTTGAAAAAAGTTTCAGCGATTTTGATGAAACTTGGTGATTTGGTGCACATGTGAGCCAAATTAGGATTAGGCTGGGTTTCAAGTTTCCAAAGGGTCGTACAGGGGCGTGGCACAGCCCTAAATTTTATCATTAATACTACCATATCTTGTAAGCCGTTCAAGATATTGCGATTGAATTTGGTAAACGGATACATATAAAATATATCTTGAATTGTAATAAAAGTGGGCGGAATCGAAAAAGTGGGCGTGGCACTTTTCAACTGTTAACAATTTTGATTCCGTATATCTCAAAATTCGCACAAACGATTCCATAGAAATTTTGGAGATGATGCCGCTGAAAGCAGTCATCAATACAAGCTGAGCTACTGGACCGAAAAAACTCGTTGAAGGGCGTGGCACAGCCCACAATATTTATAAACGTTATATTTAAAGAACTAACAACGTAATCGTTATAAAATTTAAAGAAGGAAGATATACTTGCTATAAGGTCTCTTACTACAAAAATTTGGTCCAATAGTACCTGTGGGCGTGGCACCTCCCATATAAGCAAAAAACGTTTATTGTTATAAATAGTGTGCTATGAGAGTAATCTTCATAAAATTTGGTGTATAGACGTCAGTTACTATAAGCTTTAAAAATAAATTAATTTTGACAGGATTGCATCAGTGGGCGTGGCATCTCCCATATTAACATAAATTTGTTAGCGATGTTTTAAGTGAACTATTGCAGCAATTGGTATGAAATTTAATGTATGTATTTCTGTCGCTATAAGGCATATCTGAATCAAAAGTGGCTGAAATAGCATCAGTAGGCGTGGCACCTTCCACGAAAGCTGTTTCTGGATCAAAACCGGGCTGGATTGTACCAGTGGGTGTGCCACCGCCCTAAATTTTGAATTTTTGTTGCAGCATATATCGCAAACTATACAAGCTATTGAGCTAAAATTTAATATGAGGATGTCGATCGCGAATATAATTTATTGTACCAAAAGTGGGCGGAATTGGAGAAGTGGGCGTGGCATATTTCAAAATTTTCATTTCTATTCGATTTTTTCCAACATTTTCTACATTCTTTCGACTTTTTCCAATATGTATATCCTATATGTATTTGTTCGACATTTTCAACCTCTTTCAACTTCCTTCATAAGTTTCTTTATTTTTTCGACTTTTTCATCAACTTTGAATTGTTTAAAAATTTTTCAACCTTTTTCAACTTTTTTAGAGTTTTTCAACCTCTCTCAACTTTTTTCAACATTTTGCATATATTTTCGACATTTTCCAACCTCTGCCAATCTTTCTAACATTTCACATTTTTTTCGACTTACTCAACCTCTTCAATGTCTTTTCAACATTTATTTAAAAGATTATTTCAGTGCAGTGTAGGGTATGTGAGTTTCGGCCTGGCCGAAGATAACACCTTAACTTGTTACTTTTTTCAAATTCAAAATTTTCTGTTTTATGTCAAAAATAAAATTTTCAAAATTGCAATGCCATTTTTCGCTTAGAGTAGCCGTGCCAGAATTTTTTTATAGACTCAGTTCAGAAAGAAGTAGTTTGATAGTAGTTTCTGATTTGAGATCGTGCGGGGGGCAACAATGCCTCATTCCGCAGCATGCAGAAGTTAACTCGTGGGGGGTACCATGATTCAGAAGTATAAAGAACAATACCGATTGAACATTTGATTTAAAGTTACGTAATTTGATGTGTGAAGAAATTGTGCTTTATTTTGCGATAACGCTTTCAGATGATTTGCATATGGACGATCTTGCTGACACGAAAGCGATATCTTTGGCATAAGCAAGCTTTTTCAGATTTCTCCAAAAGGTCAGTAGGGGAAGATAAAAAAGCGAAAATTATTTTTTTTATTTTTGTTTTCAACCAACCTTTATTAGGCCAACTTATGTTGGTTTCGTGTACAACCGACATTTCCAGCACTTTTATATGTTTCCAAAAATGACAAGACTAATACAAACATTTCTGCTCAAACAAGTAACGAAATAAAGATTAATAGCTTAAAATTCAATTTAATGAAATTTGCATTTCTAAGTGACACATGTATGCAAATTATTAGGGTGTTGTTTTATATTGGGCATTTCATGTTTAACGAAAAATGAAAAAAAAAAATGAGATTATGAACTTTGTGCATATTTGTACTTTTAGAATGTGTAAGTAGGGGAAGGTGGGGAAATGTGGGACACACTTTTATTTCGGCCGAACAGTCACATAAAACTTGCTTTTTCTGAAAACTTTAAAGATTGGAATTGTTTCACGAGTCGCAACCTTCCTTTTGATAACATTCGTTTAATCATATTCAACCAAAATGTACAAATTATATCAATTGGTGCAAAAAACCTTGTTTTGCGATTTTGAAAAAAGGTGGAGAATTGTGGAACAGATCGTAGGTCGAAAGTTATTGATGGAAAACGTTTATTTATGAATGAAAACGAAAGAGCAGTTCATAAATAATTAAAAAAATTGAAAAATAGCGATGAAAATTAATCCGATTCGCAGTGAACGCAGGTGTAAGTGTTCGGGTTCGGTCCGGCGCATTTTAAGTGCACACCTCGGTCACAGACTGTACAATGGGCGGTGTTTTGGCGGTTCTTCTTCGTCGGCATATTTTTTTTGCAAATTATGCAGAAATCGATGTCGTTTTCCATGTCAATGTCGGTTGGAGACGGCATTTTCTTCTGCGGTGTCCCATGATTCCCCACACGCTCACTTTTGCACAATGGCCGCGCATAATGAATACAATGTAATTTAATGCATAATATCTCTTGTGTATCGAAGGCTAGAGATTTAACGAATGTTATAAGCATATTTACCTGGATTGATTCGTCGAAAAATGTAGAGAAAATTGAATGAACACAGAGTAAAAAAAATTTTTCAGAGTATGCAATTTCTTTACGTTATCGCAGCGAGGCAACAGCACGTCCGCACAGCTCGAGAGCTCGACAGAAAATGAATATAGTATATGACGAGTCAAGCGACATCTGTTTGCAGCATAAACCAAGACTAGGTAGAAAAATATCGCGCTGTCTCCAGATACACCGTGTCCCAAACTACCCCACCTACATAATTTTCCTTATAAATATAATTTTTTTTTTTGTTGTTGCCAAGTTATGTCCAACTAATGAATTAAAGTAAATGAAGTATATATTCGGAAGCAGTAATTTACAGAAAAATATTAAACATAGTGATTCTTATAGGAAATTGACTGTCTTTCACAATTATGAAATCATATTTGAAATTTGAATTGTTTTTCTTGTAGATAAACGGAAGTAAATATTTCAACAATTTTGGCATTTTTTTATTTGGTTTATTTTAATATAAAAATATAGCTTGAAGTATAAAGATAATATACTAAAAATTTCAAAATGGGATCTATATTAGTTTAGGAGATATGCTTAGGTCAGCACGTATGCAATAACATAGATCATATTTTGAAATCGATCACTGAGGAATACACTTTGGTCTGTCACCTTCTTTTGGAAGTGTTTTTAAATTTATATTTCCGAATAAATCAACTGCATGACCACATAATTCAATTAAGGCTGATTGGATTGATTTAATGAAAATGCTGTAACTTTGAGTAAACGTTAGTAAGAGCATAGTTTAGTAACATTATTTAAGAACAATTAATTTCCCAAATAAAATTATACTAATCTGAATCTAATGTCTAAAAATTTGGCTCTTAGTTCTCCATATATAACAAAAATGATGATGATAATTTTAACATGAAAAAGCTTGAGGCGACCTCTATATATGCGGATTCGTTAATATCCCTAAAGGTGGATTTTTCCCTTTAAATATACTAAGAAATTAACATATAAATTGTAGGAAGAAAAAAAAAACACTCTAATCCTATATGTATTCATCAATAAGATGTATTTCATCAAATATAAAAGAAAAGAAAGAAAAAATAAATCCATTTTAAAAGTTTCTGCCCTTGTAATCAGTATTATCAATAAGGGTATTTCTTCTACTATATATCATTATTATTATGGTTTATTTCAATGTAAATTTTTTTCTATTTTTGTTTCAATTTCTTTTCTACCCTTTAGCTAAACGAAAACCCTCCAATGCATCACAATCGAAAGTAACAAAAACGCTGATGGTGGTCTCAACCGTATTTGTTTGCCTCAATTTACCCAGTTATGTGATGCGCATCAAGGCATATCTTGAGGTGAGTAATCACATAATGCTGATCCCATATTTTCGGTAACTTAAATCAACATACACAAAATATGCACAATATTAGTAAAATATTTACTCCTCGTAAACACAAGACAAAAATAATAATATTATTAGCGTAGCTCATATCGTTATTACAGGGTGGTGACGCATGAAAATAAACAATCAACATACCAGCAATGTTAAATTTAACATAAAAATAACATAAGACGCAAACGAACCATTAAGTAAAACAAATGATTTAATTGCAGCTAATAGACTAAGAGCAAGCGGTATCCAAATTTGCATCAATTTAGTAAGGCTCATAATTCCTAGAGACAATTATGAACGCGGGTAGGTTCGACGGTAATGAGGAAACAAAAGTCAATAATAAAATCTACGATTTCAATATCGCAGCAATAAGACTCTTAATGACTAAGTAAAAAGTAGAGATATATTCCAGAGTCATCAACCAAATTGTGGATTCGTAAAAAACAAAAGTCTTCAAACAACCCACGTGTAGTTTTTTAGTTATTTAGCTAAGAAATTTGAATTATCTATTATATAAAACAATTGTCGCTGTAAGAAAATTTTCGCATAATAAAAGAGGAAAGATAAAAGAACAAATATAAAAAGTAAACAAAAAGTATATTGCATACTTTTGGTTGTCAGAGAAAGGTAAAATTAGGTTGACAAATATAAACAAAAATTCTGAGAAAAGCGCGCCAGAGCCCACGAGCGAATTGTAGTGTGTGAAGGCGGGGCGTTGCAAAGCGACGCGAGCATGGGGCGGAGCCGCTTAGTTTGATAAAAAAAATAAATAAAAATAATAATTTATGAAGTGCACGTAAAATTTAAATTTATTAATTTTTTTTACCGATGCTCTAAATAATTGTATTTCAAAAATTATAGTCTTCGGCAAATCCGGAATCCAAGATAAAGCACTTTAAAACCAACAAAAAGGCAATAGTGCTTTCGATATTTTTCTTTCAAAACTATGCACGTTTTTTGTAATATAGGGAAAATCTAAGGATGTTTTTAGTTAAAAAATGTCAGTTTTAGTTTCGTTCATTTTTAATGATTTCTTTGGATCAATTAAAAATCTTTAAGTCGGTGGAAGAACTCAAAGTGCTACCGCAAAGTTTGCATGGCAATTTCAAAAATGAAGAAATAAGTTAGGGTATCATCCCTCTCATTAAAGTCATGTGGGCAATGATTGTCAAATAATTCAGCTTAATCAAAAAGCCAATTTTATATTTTACTAGTGGTATCCGCGGCTTCGTACGCGCATACAATTACTCTCTTACGTTCAATATAGCGTAAGTCTTGCGTTGAAGCAAAAAACTTATGATGTATTGAATTATTACCGCAGATCGAAAGAGTTTGTTTTGTCAAATTTCCACAGATGTGCTCTTTTCAAAAATAAAAATAAAAACGATTGAAAGGGAGTTTGTTGCCAAACACAAAAGGTAAAAATGAGATGAAAAAATAGAACAATACGAGTAACAACAGAGTTCAAGAAGCAGCATAAGCAACGAAAAACAAAATGACAATTTTTGTGTGAGCTTTTGCAAAAACTTAATTTTAAATAAAAGGACATTTAACTTTTAAAAAAAAAGAAAGAAAACTAAGCATGCAATAACCTTCTTTAGCACATACATATTGTTTTAAGAAATAAATTATTAAAATCGGTTCAGTATATTTTGCGCCAAAGCGTTACAACCTATTTTCATACATATAAAGTTGTTGAAATTGAAATTCAATTTTTAAAAAACTCCTAAATTTATATAAAAAAAAGCCATACAAAGGATCTACAGGTCGAAATTCCACAAAATAACTTCTTATTTCATATGATGTATGTATGAGTTCATGCTAAACTCCTCAGTTGAGGCTATTGAAATATATTTTGTTTGAAAGGTATATTTAGCAAGAACCCTCACGCCTATGATTTTTTATGATGGAAAGCAATAATTAGTATTTTTTTTTTTATGCAAAGAAATCGAGTAAGAATTTTTATTTTGATCGATCAAAAAATAATTGTAATCTCTTTTTTTATTTTTAGATCAATATTAATCGGAATTTTGGATATGTGGCCATTTCCACAGGAATTGTCATTTTAGCTGGCCACTTTAACGCCACCCGCAGAGATAGAAATAGAAAATGACTGATACATTTGAAGTAAAAATATAAAAATCTTTAATAACATTAAATCTGAAAAAATAGAAATCCCAAATAACGATTATTTTTGATCGAAAAATAAATAAAATCCAAAATAATAATTATTTTTGATTGAAAAAAATAAAAGTCCAAAATAACGATTATTTTTGACTCTTAAAAAATAGTTCAAAACAAATGCCCTTTTTGGTTTCATTTGTAACTTTAGCAACCGCAAAGCATGTAATAGTCAAAAATGGTTAGTATCTCAATTGAAAGCGCCTATTAACAACTACAACTTTTGCTAAAAATTCAGTATCGTAAGAGGTGCATATGATTTGTCGCAGCTCAAAATATAAATAATTTTCTTAAACCGTATTTATGAAAAATTAAAAATAAAAAATTTCATTTATTTTATATGAGTCACCCTGTACATTTATGTTGTTATCCTTGCGATATTGGTGTAATGGATGCCGATGTTTTTGTTAGTTAGAATTAAGACAGACAGTATTTCAACTATTCCATTCCAGCATTAATTAAATTTCATATAATAAAGTTTATGACATGCTGTTTGCGGCAGACCTAAATCAAATTAATAGACGTAAAGTAATAACTACTTATATGATATCAAGGTCAGAGGCAACCAACTTTAGTTAGGGGAAAAATCACAAAACCAAAGTTAAAACAAAAAAAATTGCTTCAACTGAATATCAAATTTTGACATTAATACTCTGAAAATAATTGAGAATCGTCTTAAAGTCAGAATACATGCTTTGAAGGCTTTGTAGAAATAATAACTTTGGTGCCACAGCGTTTCATGTAAAAGAAAAATAATCAAATATTTTAACTTTATTAAATGGTAAAATAGAAAGGTTTTAAGTTTTGATGGCACGTATTGGATTTATATGCGATACAAAATCAAAACCAATTGATTAGGATGAATACTCGTTAATGTAACATAAAAAGCTAATGATAATGCTAGGTTTCTTTCTTTAAAAAAATAACGTTTAAGCAAAAAAAAAATGGTCAACATAATTAGTAATCACGTTTCTAATTTACTAATTTAAAAAGGTTTGAATTTTATTTGGTATCATCCGTCAGGTTACCATTCATTTTGTTGGAAAAAAAAATTAGCAGATGTATTTTTAGTTCAATCAAATTTACGACTAAATGCCGACCGCTGCTCAATTTGCGTGAAATTAGGGTGCTAAACTTCAGAAAAGCGAATTGCAGCCAAGATTTATTTTTTTTTTTTTTTTTAACGATTAGACCTTTTTCTTTGGAACTATGTGAAAGACAATATTGGGCGCTACGAGAAAGAATGGCGCGTTTTCATCGTTCAGCAATATTTTAAAAATAATAAAGGTTTGGCAGCTACAGTTCGCAATTTTCGTACAAATTGCGATCGGAATAGTGATTTAATTTCAACTGTGAAGAGATTAATTACAAACACTGGCCATGGACAGCGACGATAGTATGCAAAAGATATGCATATGGATGACATGTGGTTTCAACAAAACAGAGCCACATACCATACAGTCCGAGAAACAATTTAATTTTTTTTACATTCAAGATTTATCCCTGTCATTTTGGTCCGAAAATATTCGTCGATAAGTTAGAAAAGTGAAATGCCGTGAATGACCTCAAAATTTGCGGTGAGTAAGAAAAATATTAATTTTTGACAAAATGGCGGACGTACAAAGTAAATTTCAATTTTTTGTACACAAAATTGAGGTCGTTTTAGGTTATAAATCAAAAAATATGTGCCAAAAAAAAAAAAAAAAACCGGACGATCAAACGCCTAAGAGCTATTTATTAAACCGAAAAAGTTTTTATTTTTCTTTTTCGGATGAACCACTCTCCAGATATCTTGCTCACCGCAAATCATCATCGAGGTCATTCACGGCATTGCACTTTTCTACCTTATCGACGAATATTTTTGAACCAAAATGTCAGGGATAAAACTTGAATACTTTATATATATTATATGTTATACTTTAATAATAAAAAAAAATAAATGTGGACTAAAATAAAATACAGCTCCAACAAAAAATTTCAAAAAAGTATCATTTATTTATTCGAAAAACTCCCGGAGGCCCTTAAGTAAAATCTTCAAAGTGTAGTAAATTTTATTGATTACAAAATTATAGACTGCTGAAGAAGAAAAATTCAATATATATTGCCCAAATAAGTTAATTTTTCGAAAATTCATGCTTGATTTCGAATGACATTTTTAAAATTCTGTGAACAAATGGAGTTTGGATTTACCGGTAGAACTTCTTATATACCTATCATGGAATCGTACTGTTTCATTTAATTTTGAATTATGATTCGAAAAAGAGCTTCAAAACTATATTTAATACATTGGCTTACACACAATTACATACTACCTTGATCAAAAAGTTTTAGGACTTTATTTTTAAAATGAAAAATACAAGTTTATTCATCAAAATCGATATTGTCTCCTTCAAAGTACTCCCCATCGACTGCAATGCACTTATGCCAACGCTTGACCCAGTCCTCAAAAGCCTTTTTATACTCGACCGTCGGTATGGCCATCAGGGCCATCTTCGATTTTTCGATGACCTCTTCTCGGCTGCTGTAACGCGATCCGCGGAGCGGTTTCTTCAGGTGGCCGAACAGGAAAAAGTCGCAGGGAGCCAAATCAGGCGAATTCGGTGGATGTTGGACGGTATTCATGGAGTTTTTGGCCAAAAACTCACGAATAATGATCGCATTGTGCGACGGCGCGTTGTCGTGATGCAAAATCCACGAGTTGTTTGCCCACAAATCCGGTCTTTTTTGGCGAACTGCTTCACGCAAACGTCTCAAAACGCCCAAATAATATTCTTTGTTGACGGTCTGACCTTCTGGGAGGAATTCATGATGCACAACACCTCTGTAGTCCATGAAAACCGTGAGCATCGCCTTCTTTTTCGATTGAAAACGACGTGGTTTTTTCGGTCGCGGCTCATTGGGTGAACGCCATTCACTCGCTTGATGTCTGGATTGCGTGTCGTACTCGTAAATCCACGTCTCGTCACCAGTAATGATTCGTTTGATGAATGTTGGGTCGGATTCAGCCTTGGAAAGCATGTCTTTTGCGTCATCAACGCGGTCCCTTTTTTGCATGAAATTCATTTTTTTTGTAAAAAATCGAAACCACACACAAAAGTAGATGCACACAATACGGCGTCACTTCAAGAAATGTCAAGCTGTCAAGCTGAAAATTTGACATAACGTCCATGACACTTCTACCAACACAACAAAAAAAAGAGAATTGAAATCGGACGAACGAGAGCGCCACACGGTGACGAGTCCTAAAACTTTTTGATCAAGCTGGTATGTATATGTATAACGTATAATGGTGTCAGATTTCAGCATGTGGGGCTGCTCATAAAAAATCAATCGGGAATCGATCTCTGACTAATAACTATAGTGCTGAAAGTATATCTTAAGCGATATACAGTACATTCCTTTTCCAAAAATTGTCTACTTGCATTTGCCCACAGTTATGGACTTGTGGCGAGTGCAACTGCGAAGTTTTGATTTTAACGCTCGTACGAGATAGAAGGAAATAAGATGAAAGAGATGGGAAGCAAAAAATAATTTTTTTTTTTTTTTTCTACAACTCTAAAACAAGTCTTACTATTGTCTATGTTTAAGTCTAAACTTTTAATTTAAAAAACTTTTTTAAAATTTACATGTTAATTAGACTTTTTTCTATAAATCAACTCCTTAATACCCACACACCTGGCATGAATTATCTTTCTTGCTCTGTCTATCACATAATCCAGACAGTTAAAGTAATGGCACTAATAGGGTTACAATACAATCTATTTTCTACTTGTATACTTTTGTATTGAAATTCTTTGTCAGACCATATTTTAAAATTAAATTCTGAAGAATTTAGTGTAAACCAAATAAAATGTAGAAGCAAATAGGTTAACCACACTGTGGAGGAAAAGAAAAACACCTAGTTAACCACACGCTAAAATGCTGCTTCGAGCGCAGTATATGAGTATATTTCTGTCAATATATTCAACAGTACATTTTCCTGGAAAATTTATTTTATTTAATGGTTAACTACACAACAAAAAAAAAATTAAAAATAAAACATTCTGTGAAGTTTAATAGCTGTTGAAACAGGAACAGATCCTAGATGGCAAATAGGAAATCTTAACAGCAATTTTTTTAAAATTCTATACATAAATGCAGCAAAGGGTTGTGACTAGAGCTTTTAAGTAAAAGCATGATTTAACTCAGGAAGACCATTTGAGTGATGTGATTACCGTACACTTTCCGGAATGGACATTTTCCGGAACGACCAAAAACCCGAACGGAATCGGTTTTCTGGAATATACTTTTTCCGGTACGACGGTTTTCCGGAATACTTTTTCATATACAAATTTTTGGAATTAAATGATTTTTAACTTTTTCGTGATAAAGGACATTTTTCACTGTTCTCGTAGCGAAATCGAATTTTTTAGCTTAAAATAATTTATACCAATAAGAATCTTAATTTTCTTTATAACGGGTGTTTTTTTTAGAGGTTTGTTTTTCGAATAGAGATAAAACTGGCATTTTATGGTCAAATCTGGCAACTCTAATGTCATTTATGTTCAGTTTGGTTTGCCATTTCATCATGAACAGGTTGACAAAAGAACAACGCTTGCAAATCGTGCAAATTTATTTCGAAAATAATGGTTCAGTTCGCGAAGTATACCGCAAGCTCCGTCCATTTTATGGTCGACATAATCGTCCATCAGAGCAATTAATTCGGTTAACCATGGGTCGTTTTCGCACTACGTTTACTCTATGTGATAATACGCATCCGCAGAGACGTCGAACAGTGCGCACCGAAGAAACAATTGCCGCTGTAGAGCAAAATGTTGAAGAGGACCCGAATGAATCGATTCGCCACCGTGCACAGCAATTGGAGCTTTGTCCATCAACTTTATGGAAGATTTTGCGCAAAGATTTTGGCTTGCGACCTTACAAGATCCAGCTTGTGCAAGAATTAAAGCCGCGAGACCATGCAATGCGTCGTGATTTTGGTGTATGGGCCGAAAATGAGATTGATCTCGATGCTGATTTTCATCGCAAAATTTTGTTCAGTGATGAGGCTCATTTTTGGTTGAATGGCTACGTCAACAAGCAAAATTGCCGCATTTGGAGTGAAGAGAATCCACATGAGACCCTTCAGACGCCATTACATCCACAAAAACTGACTGTTTGGTGTGCTCTATGGGCTGGTGGAGTCATTGGGCCATACTTCTTCCGAAATAATGCTGGAGAGTCAGTTACCGTTAATGGAGACCGGTATAGAGCCATGATAACCGACTATTTTGTTCCCGAATTGGATGGCATGAATGTGGATGAGTTGTGGATGAGTTGTGGTTCCAACAAGACGGCGCTACATGCCACACAGCGCACGTCACAATCAATTTATTGAAGGAAACAAACGATGAGCGCATAATTTCGCGTAATGGACCTGTCAATTGGCCACCAAGATCGTGTGATTTGACACCATTGGATTATTTTCTTTGGGGATATGTGAAGTCGCTCGTCTACGCCAACAAACCAGAAACGTTAGGGGACTTGGAAGCCAACATTCGTGGCGTTATTGCCGACATACGGCCCCATATGCTCGAAAAAGTGGTTCAAAATTGGACCTGTAGAATTGGCTTTATTCGAGCCAGCCGCGACGGCCACATGCCCGAAATCATATTTAAACATTAATGGCATAAAATTATCCTTCCAATAAAGCCAAATTGATGGACATTAAAACGATTTTCTTGTGTTTTATTTCAATTCGAAGCTCTATACCTCTAAAAAAAAAACATCCTCTCTAGCTGAACAGTGCATATTTTAGATTAACACCAAAATATTCCAGCATATTTTACAAATTTCTTTGCGTATAATACATTAAAAGTAATTTTATAAAAGAACCTTAAATTTCGTTGGTGCCTTAGTAATATACTTAGTCATAATTTAACACATACATAGGCGTTTATTTGACAAATTCCTGTCATTTATGACATAACCAAAAACATCAACGATTTTTTTTCTTATTTTGTCTAATGTGAATGTGTTTACACGCGCATTAGGCAGGTATGTCCAAGATTTATTTTTTCGACTGAAATATGTTGATGGATGCTTAAGAAAATCAGTAAACTAATTAATAAGTCATTAAGTGCTAATTTTTGCATAATCATCAGAAATATGTCGGAATATGTCAGAACTACAACAAAATAACTAACATACATAAATATGATAAAAAAAACATATTCTTAGTAAGAAAATAATCACTTTGTCCTTTTTTTTACTCTAAACTTGAACAAAAGCACCTTTTTCAGCATTAAAAATCGATTTTACTTAATTTATGCGAAAGGTTGAAAATCATACGATACCCAAAAATTCATCATACATACTATATACCATAAATATTGTGAAGTATCAAATATTTGACATCCTGTCAAACGGTAAAAATTGCTACTCAAACCCTTGGCGAAACTACATGCGTAGACCCAGTTGAAAATATAAACCTTAACAAATAAATTATAATATCATACATTCAGTCAATAGCGATTTTTGCCTTCTAGTAGGTGGAAGAACGTCGATTTACATATATGTACATATGTTATTAAGGTTGACCCTTTTAGAAAAAATTCATATTTTCAAACTCGGTTCAATGGTGTCCAAAGATTTTACGATATAACTCGTAAGCCAATAAATCTAAGGAAATAATGACTATAACAAACTTGAACATAATCTCTACATTTTGAACTACATTTTTTGGAAGATCGATGTGTAGCGAATTATAGCAGAGAAGGGATTAAAGCTGCTTAAAAAAACACTGATTCAAATCTTACCGAAACATGCTTTAATGTTTGCTACAGTCATAGATTATATGTACATCATTTCTCACAAATTTTGATAAATATGCCACTTAACGTATTTTATTTGTATGGGAGTTGCCACGCCCACTGGTGCTATTTCAGCCACTTTTGATTCAGATATACTCTATAGCAACTGAACCACTTACATAATTGCTGAAATAGTTCACTTAAAACAGCGCTCACAAATTTATGTTAATATGGGAGGTGCCATGCCCACTGATACAATCCCGTCTGAATTCATTTAATTTTAAAGCTCATAGTAACTGACATCTATACACCAAATTTTATGAAGATTATTCTCATAGCACACAATCTATAACAATAAACGTTTTTTGCTTATATGGGAGGTGCCACGCCCACAGCTACTATTGGACCAAATTTTTGTTATAAGAAACCTTATAGCAAGTATATCTATCTCATTAAATTTCATAGTTTGTTAGTTATCATAATATAACGTTTATAATTATTGTGGGATGTGCCACGCCCTTCAACGAATTTTTTCAGTAAATTGGCTAAGCTTACATTGATGACTGCTTTCTGCCAATTTCGAGATATACAGATATAAAATTTTTAATTGTTGTAAAGTGACACGCCCACTTTTATCACAGTTCGAAATATATTTTATATGTATCCTTTTACCAAATTTCATCAAAATATCTTCTAGGAATTACGAGATATGGTGATATAAAGGTTAAAGTTTAGAGCTGTGACACGCTCCTGTACGAATTTTAGGAAACTTGAAACTTAGTGTTCTTCTAATTTGGTGCACATGTACACCAAATCACCAAGTTTCATCAAAATCGCTGAAACTTTTTTCAAAATATGCTTGGAGAAATATTCATAGAGTTTGGGCGGTAGGCGTGTCCGTGAACCGATTTTGCCCATTTTCGATAGCAAAATGCCTCTGCAAGAAGGTGTGCCCTGATTGTGCTAATTTCATTCATTGGTTTTCCCGTAAACCTTATTTCAACAAACGGTCAGACAGACAGACGGACATAGCTAAATAAACTCAGGTGGTGACGCTGATCAAGAATATATATACTTTTCCATACCTGCCACGCCATTTTCTATGTGTTACAAACGAAATGACAAAGTGAATATACCCTCGGTGTAGGGTATAAAAAAATGGAGTTGAAAAGGTTCTAAGTTAAGCTTTCAAACTGACTGGTGACCGGTAAAGTTTTTTTAGTTACATGGGGAGTACTACACCCCAATATACACCATCAATTAGACGCACGGTAAATGCTACTTTTTGATTTGAAAAATGACTTAACTTGCACATCTGCGTATGAAATGTAACAACATTTATACGACAGCAAATTTGTCGCAAATTTTACTTTTCGGCAATTTTCTGTCAAAATTTATAGTACGCACTGGGTAAGTACGCCATTACGATAGAAATTTTTAACTAAGCAAACATATTTTGTAAAGGGTTTTTTTTATATTTCTGCTACAGTGTTTAGCAATCTATTTAAAAAAAAACACCGTTTGCTTGCTTAAGCACCAATGATCAAAAGTATTACAACATATAGTACAACATTATTTTTTTTTTTTTTTTGACACACGACATCACACAGCATGTGTTTATTAAAGTTATGCATTTGAATGAGTTCATTAGAGAATGTGCAGACAATCACATCAACTTGATGACTATGATGTTGTTCATGTAGAGTAAAATTATACGTAAAGTGTCTATTCAAATACCAACTAAAAAATACGAATTACAAAGCACATCCATACAGCCCTAAATTTAAGGGTTATAGGTTTATTTTTATTAGAAAAGGGCTTATGTACGAAAAAATTTACATTTTATCGCTTGCGTAGAATTTAAGGCTTTGGCATTTTTTACTTTTGGGAATTGGAATTTGGTCTAGTTGAATACAAAGTTGAAAGGAAAATGAAAAAAAAAACTATGTATCTACTTTACATTTCAGTAAACTGCAAGAAATTCCTTAATCAATATATTCAAATATTTCAGAAAAATTTCTGCCATTTTACTTCATAGACCTTTGCTCACTGACAACTTTAAAATTTTTAACTAAATTTCAACTCAATTCATTAATATCAATGTGATAAAAATGTGGCAGGTGCAAAATGTTAAAGTCAGTTCAAAAGTCATAAGAAAAACTCTAATCCATTGGAATGGGAGCGCTTCTATGAATTTCAGCTCGAAACATAGTCACATGACACATAGCTATTTGTAGTATTAAGGATAAATTTTTTTAAATGACTGACAAGGTTGTCACGAAACAAAACTTTACCAACAGTAATTTCTTTTGAATGACTTTTTATAGCTTTACCCTTGAAATAAAAATACAAGAGAAATCTTTGAAGTAAAGAAGTATGATAAGCAAAAGCTATTAAATTTGACATATGGGATATGAATCATACACCGTAGTTACAACTTGTAACACTACCACTATTGCTGAGGTTAAATTGGAAAAGTTTTTATAACACATTTTTTCATGAGTGAATAAATTAGGATTTAGAAAATCATCTAAGGAAATAAAAGTTTGAATTTAATGAATAAATTAATGTCTTATTATAAGTATATTATTCTTTGATAAATGTAGAAACTCTGTTTGGTAGTTTTATGAATATGGAATACGAGGGTGGGCTGAAAAGTAATCGGCCTAGTCAAGAAAGCACAACACAAGTATCAAGAATTTTTTATTTGTTGTTTAGATGATGATCAGATGATGTCAAATTTGAAAGGTATCTGCGTCACTCTGTATATTTTTAGAAGGTGTTTAAAGTAAACAACTTTTGAATTTTCGCATTTGAATGCAATTGAATAACATGCAGATGAAGTGTTTGGCGTTGTTCAATTGCAATAAGCAGAAGTTTTGGGCTATTTGGTAACAATGTATGAAACTTGGATCCACCACAAAGATGGGTCTGCCAGCTGACAAAAAAATCGACCATTGGTTGCACATTCACCATATTCTTTGGATTCGGCCAACTGTGATCTTATTCCACTCTTAACAACTTAACTCGACAAATCGAATTATGTGGAAAGCATCAAAAAACTGTTGGATTAAGTGTATTGAGCTAAATGGAGATAGTATTGAGAAATACATTCTTGCCTAGCAAGATTATTTTTCAGCCCACCTATGTATGTACGATGTATGTACATTTATTTGCTATTCAAAAAACGGTTAACATTAACGGTTCAAATTAACGATTAACATTAACGGTTAACATTAACGGTTAACATTAACAGTTAACATTAAGGATCACATTAACATAATCGAATAATTTCTAAATATTGGAAAGGTTGTAAAAATGGACAGTGCCGAATACTGTTTTTTTTTCAACAGTAGGCGATGCCACGCCTTTAAAAGGAAAATACGATTCCACCGGCTAAAGTAATGGACCGATTTTGATAAAATTCGGTATGAAAAAAAGATTGATTATTGAGTAAACACCTAAAGGTTTAAATTTTTATTGTTTTTTAGTGGGCGTGCCACCACCCCTGATGGTAAAAACGATTTCAGAGCCACTACACCGATTCGGATGAAATTTGGTATGAACAAAGATTGATTATTGAGGAAACATATTTGTTTTTTAGTGAGCGGTACCACGCTGCTTACAGGAAAATACATTTTCACTGCTTAGCTAATGGACCGATTTTGATGAAATTTGGTATAGAGATAAATTGAACCCTGAGATTTAATTATGTTAATATAATAGGTACTGCCACGCCCTTAACCAGAAAATATGTTTTTACAGTTAAACTAATGAATCGATTTGATGAAATGTGGTATGGAGATGAATTAAACTCTAAGAAGATATTGAGATAGAGATAGGGCAACATGATACTAAGATTTTGATTTTTGGGAGCGTTAACAAAAAAAATAGCTATTTTCTATGCCAGTTTTTTTTGTCAACTTTTGTATTTTTTTATATTTCTTTATTATGGTTGAATTTCAACAAGTGGGCGAACTCTAGTACTGAGGAATAGATTTTTAAATATATATTTACTATTAAAAAATTTCGGTAGATATTTATATGACCTTTATTGCCAGTTAATTTCTTGATTTCATTTCATATTGATATGAATTTAACACAATTTTCAATAAGCAAATTTAAGTAAATAACTGGTATTTTCTACATTTTTTTTTTTAAGATTTCAAATTTTAAAACTATAACATTCTCTCAATGTACATACTGTCATATTCTCACAAGCAACAAAAAAAAATGTCTTAAGGGGGAAAAATTGTCGCCACAGCATTTTGTAAATAAAACAGTTTGAAGAAAGAATAAAAACTTAATGATATTTTTTATATTTTTTGCTACATAAAAAATGTAGCAATGTGCAGTGAATCTCTGCTAAAGTGTACAAAAAGTGTTCAATGCAGCGTCATTTGTTTCACTTCAGTGTTAAGAGAAAATAAACTTTATTGTTGATTTTTCTTATGACGTCAACTGACGAGGAACTTTCACTATTTATTATTACCCTATAAAATTAAGTCAAGTATTTTTACTGCGAACTTTTTCAAGCATTCACATTTTATTTTATACACCTCGCTATATTTTTTCTCTTTTTATTTCTTATTTCTTTCTCGAAACATCAACAGTCCAACGAGTCGACCAACAGCAGGACAACCGTTGTACTTCAGTACATTTTTCAATTACTTTTCATCACCAACTTTGGCATAAACTTTGTGCTCTACTGTGTCAGTGGACAAAACTTTCGGTAAGCATGACAAGCATTTCAAATTTAAAGGAAATATTTACTTTCTTAATAAATAGCATAGAAAATAATGATATTTGACACATAGAAATATGTGCACATGTGTGTGTGTACAGAAAGAAATTGCTAATCGGTGACATATGTCCTTACTATATAATAAAGTGAAGAAAATTCTCATATGCCATCAATCAACAACGTTTATATGGTAAATGTTATGATAGAAGAAAATACAAAAAAAAAAAAAGAAATTTTAAGGCAAAAAAAAAACGAATTAAATTTCAATGGATGTCACATCCTGCCATATTTAATACGAATAGATATTGAAATGCGGTTAAATGACACGTTTTATTATCTGTGGGATATATAGGGTATATTCAATTGATGAATTTAAATTTTTGTTATTTTCTCAATGAATAAAAAAGCAATACAGAAAATGTTATTTTTTGATCATAGTAACTCTGAACTTAAAGAAAGATTTTAGGACTAATGTATGGGACGAACTTTGAAACTTGAAAAAATCATTAAAAAATTAATAAAGTGATATTAACTTTATTTTAATGTAACGTCTGCCTTCATAAAATCAGCGTCTGCATTCTCTATTTTTATGTTTTACACAAGAAAAGAACGGTAAGCTAAGAGGCAGATGCGATATATTAATTTATTACTCCATTTTCAATTAACATGCAATTTACAAATGCAGCAATAACTTAGTAGCAGAGATTGTTTCTTTCGATTGTAATAATCGCAGTCTGCCAGACGATAAAATCACTTGAATTTGTAAATATGAAATTCATTAAATTCTAAGTAGTAAGAACAATCTCTGCGATTGCGCTTATCGCGTTTGCCTTTTATTTTAAAAATTGTGCCTTAACACAAAAACAGTTAAACGCAAGTGGCAGACGTTTTCGTTGCTGCGTTTAAGAGCAATATTTTTTTTTTAATTTTTTGATACATAGATATGTAGATATAAAAGTCATGTCAACGTCAGACAGATTGCGGCCGTTATAAAGATAAAGTCATAAAAAACTAGAAAAACAACCTCTGCCACAAAGTTACTGTTGCACTTAAAAATTGCAATATTACAAACATGAAAAAAACATTCGTAATAAATCATTTAATTGCATCTGCCTCTGAGCTGACTGGTGGTTCTTCTACATATAAAATCAAAATAGAGAAGGCAGACGATTTCAGCGCGGATTTTTCTAAGGCAGACGCGAAAGTTATTAAATCGATTTTTTTTTTTTAAGTTAGCGCTTTTTTAACTTTGCTTTTAATTGAAATTACAACTTTTAATGTTTATTTCAAAAAAAAAAAAGATATATATTAAATAAAGTTTTTAATTTCTTTTTAATTACAGAAAAGAATTCTTAAGTATGTTTCGACGCAGATCACTAACACAACGCGAAGGTACAACCCAAGTAACAGGTATTTTATTATAAATCCCAAACAGACAAACATCTAATGTGATTAGGAAAATACACACGCACACATACCTATCAGAGAGTATCGTATAACCGGTGTAAAATATAATTTTATGTTAACAAACACACGCGTATCTATTATGATGGTATTTATATGGATTGTATGTTATACAACTAACAATTCGTTGAATTTTCTGGCACACCTTTGACAAGGCCACGTTGCGAATCTTAGTAAGCACATTAGGTAAATCTATTTGTCATCAAGCTAATGCGTAAGTAATAGATACTTTTGTTCAAAGATTTACATAAACAAATGAACGATGAGTTACATAAATCAAACAAAACACAAACTCTCATTCAATCAGTGGGCAGTTGAGTTGCTAATTTGTTGCCTTAAGCGTTTAAGTAGTGAACATTGTAAGCGTGTTGTAAACATTTACATAACTATGCCGTGACAACATGTAAGGATAGAAGCTTCCTTATACTAAAAATTTTTAACAAATATTTATATACTATGTAATATTTTTATTTTTCTTAAGGCTCTGCATCAAATTTTGTACATCGTACGATATTAACCTCTTATTTCTGAAACTTTGTAAGTTTATTGCAGTCTTATTATTCTTCCGATACCTCTCAATTGACCGAAGCTCTGGGCAGTTAGGTGGACTCGCTGTTTGAAATCTGCCTTTACATATGTATGAATGTTTTGTCGTCATGTAGTCAACTACCAACTTTCAGTCTCACTTTTGAGCCACCAACTATGCCCTCTTTTCGAAATCCGCCAACTTTTTGTTTGATACCTGACCAAACCATTTTTTATATTTATGTGAAATGTGGTTTCATTATCTTAAAAAACTTTCTCAGTGTAGCGTTTTAAAGTATTCGTTTCTATAGAGGGTGCCACTTGTACTTGTACTTGTAGAAATTCGCCCAGTTCTTGTCTAGACCTTTTCCAAATCATTCCTACTTTTTAAATGAAATGTGCTTTTATAACCTTTAACACAAGCTTTTGCTTGCATGGGCGATGCCGCGCTCTCTTAAAAATACGAAGTAGGCGTGTCCGTGAACCGATTTCGCCCATTTTTCATAGACAGTTAGACAAACGGGCAGGTGGTGACGCTGATTAAGAATATATAAACTTTTTTATACCTGACACACCTCTTTCTATGCGTTACAAGCGGAATGACGAAGTGTACAAACCCTGAAAGTAGGGTTTAAAAAAGCCACGGACATTCTCACTAAAGAAAAATTGTCAAAAAATATATAATAAGCTATATGAGTCAAAGAGTACTGATTGTTAATACATTTTTGAGAATAAGTTGTACAAAAATTTTTTAAAGTTTCAAATAATGTCGAAAGTCATATTACTGAAAAATACAGAAAAGTACCTAGAAGTATCGAATGATATCGAAAATTCAATAATTATCGAAAAACCAATATATTTAAACTAGAGCCCCGATTTCCGTCTGTTTCAATATGCGTCGCTACATACAATTGGATTTTTTCACTGAAAAAAAAGCATGTGAAGAATTTTTCAATTTGCGTTTAAAAAGGAGAATTCCCATTTTATTCTGTAAGGTAAGTTATTCTAAGCATAGTAACGTGTTAGGAATTCAGAATTTAGTTCTAAATAAGAAATTTTGTGGTTAATTCAATAAAATAACTGATTAAAAAAGAGATTCGATTTGCGTCGTTTCGGTTTGCGTCGCATTTCTCCGGTCCCTATTAACGACGCAAATCGGGGCTCTAGTGTATCTGAAAAAACACAGCTTTTCAAGCATCGAAAAGCTTATGCGTGTCGAAAAGTATCGAATATCACCAAGATGTGAGCAAAGCTGAATAGTATAGAAGAGTTGAAAGTATCGAATCCAATGAATTGTTTCAAATGTTGTCAATAACATAGGCCGACAAAATTTCAGACCCGGAAACGAAACTTTACTTTTCTGAAGGTTTCCGATTTGATCCATTAGCTCTGATTTTTGAAATATCTTTACATAAAAGTGCATACGACGCTGTTTATTGCTATATTAGAGGATATGCACCATCATATACATATGTACATACAGCTGTTGACAACTAATTGGAAACGAAGTCTTTCGTTGTGTTATTGGTAGTTTGTCTCATTTATTTTTCTATGTGCACCAGATGATTTACACATAATGTAAATGTGGGACATATAAGCATAAAAAAAGAACATAATTGAAATCGAATTCATAACATAAAAATGTTTTATGAGAGATTTTATTCTCAAACCTCAGATTTGATTGAGATTGAGTCAACTAATTGGAAACAAAAAAATAATTTACAAAAAAATAAAAGAAAAATTTGATAAAAGTTTCAAGAAACGATATTGTGATCTTGTCATTGCTTGTAAGAACTCTTTTTGACCGAATTTGCTTGTAAGCGTATGTATAAATTATCTGGTGCACATAGAAAAATAAATGAGAAAAACTACCAATATCACAGCGAAAGACTTCGTTTCCAATTAGTTGTCAACAGCTGTATATCGGTATTTCAAAGATTATATGACTTTATAAATTTTTTTACTTTTCATAAAAAGTTACTGTGAGTAAAAAGTTCTTAAAATTGCTTTATATTTAAAATATCGTATCCTTAAAAATATAAAAAAAAAACCAAATAACTTACAGATTTTTTGAATCTTTCACAGAACTTGTTGATGCAATCAAAATAAATCCCATATAAATTACTTTTTGTGACTTATGCCATCAGAGTGTGAGTGACAATATCATTTTCTTATAACAAACTTTAACCTAAGTATGTGACAAAGCTCATGACAGTAAATAAATTTAACTCTAACAATAAGTCTAAAAGCATTTTTTTAAAATTCGCTGGATATCATATAATGTGACAAGTAAAAAAGCGACAAAAAAAAGCGACAAGTAAAGAACAGTGATACAATTCGCTGTAGCTTTAACATTTAAGATACAGCACCGCACAGTTTTTATCTTTTGTGTGTGCATTTACTTTGTGTTCATTACATCATTTAGAAAAAAACGTGACAGATAACGAAAATTGTCTACAAAGCCAGAAAAATAAGACGAAAAAAAGCATGGAAACTACCAAAAAACTTTAAGCCAGCAGGATTTTTGCATACATCTTTAGTAAGTCGAGCATGCCATGACCTGTTAAATCGCTCAAATCGCTTTCATGACATTCAGGATCAAAGTTCACAAAATGCTTGTTTTTTTTTTAAATATTTCACTTTTTATTCGAGCAATGAACATACACCGAAAGAAGCTTTAATTTAATTCGAAGGAAATGACTGTCTTTGTTCTGATACAAAAATGTTTCCAAGACTTTTGAAGTTTCTCTTTGGAATGCCCATACTTTTACGAAATATCCATTTTTCATTCTGCTCCGGTAAGCCATTTCGTAAAATCGTCATCTAAATGAATTGGAATTATATTTTTCCTCTGTGAGTATGGGAAACATAATTATCTTTTCTTAAATTTCTTTTTTTTTTTTTTTTGAAATAAAAATAATTTTTAAATTTTTTTTGAAATAAAAAATAATTTTTAAATTTTTTTTGAAATAAAAAATAATTTTTAAATTTTTTTTAAGGTTTTTTTTAAGGTTTTTTTTTTGAATTAATTCTTAAAACTTTTTTTAAAATTTGATTGCATTTTTGTATCCAAGTCTATGTGAACATCATAATTTCAAATAAAAAAAAACAACAATCGAAATAAGGATTGCTCTTTAAGACTGTCACGGTAAAAACTGAATCGATTTTTAAAGCTATAGGTTTTCAAGTTCAATTTTTGGTCACAAATCAACTTTAAATTCATACAATTCATAAATCGTAAACAATAATTATTTTAATAACCATTTAAAACAAGCTACTTTGTATGAACATATGTATACTTAATGCTTTTGAAGCAATATCTTCTACAAGTATACTAATGCATTTGGTAAAAATTAAATATCTTCTGAATTATTGTTCCGATTCTTTTAACTGTTAGGACATTTAAAATTCTTATGTTAAAATTATAAGTATGCTATAATCTTCTTTAGCACAAATATGTTGTTTTAAAAAGATATTATTATAATCGGTTCAGTATATTTTGTGCCAAAGTGTTACAAACCATTTTCATATCAGCAATTTTATATAAATAGTATAGATATAGCAATATATGCCGTATAGCAATTAGACTTTTAAAATGGACGAATAAATTATATACGTAGCTTGTGTCGCATACGAACGTCAGCTGTCCCACACAAACATTTAAGTTTGAAATTTTTTCATTATAAAGTCGCTTAAACCTTCAAAAATTAAAATTACAAAGCATTTACCGGCATGCGTGCGTTGTCTGGCACTACTTTTAATTGCATTTCTAGAAAATGCAACAATCTTCATTAATTTTCTTGTTCTTAAAAAAAAAAAAAAAAACATTCTTAGTTAATACTCTCATTTTCTTTTTATCGCTGTGTTTTATGTACATTTTTTATTTAAATTTTTATTTGTAAAGAAAAAATTTACGATTGTCACGTAAAAATACTGCAATGTCTCT
The DNA here is from genome assembly GCA_949775025.1 of Tricholauxania praeusta. Taxonomy (NCBI): domain Eukaryota; kingdom Metazoa; phylum Arthropoda; class Insecta; order Diptera; family Lauxaniidae; genus Tricholauxania; species Tricholauxania praeusta. The sequence goes on from OX459028.1 coordinate 29,426,872, forward strand.
TCAGTCGAAATACATCGTTCTGTTTCAGGACTTTTTTATGCGTGAAAATAAAATTAACAGGAAAAATTCAAATTTACATTTTTAAGTTGAAAGTGGTAAAATGGAGACGCACAGTGCTTTGTGTAGTTGAAATACATTTGGCACGTTTAAGGTAGATTTAAAATATTTCTGTTCAAAAGTTACGAATGAAGGCACGGCATCATGTCAAAGTTTACTAATTTTTTAGGAATTTCAAAGTTGGTTTTTTGAGGCTCAGAGGAAATGCTATTTTAAAAATTATTTTTCAACAAAATATTTTTAAAAAAATATATTTTTTTAGAGAAGAAAACTATTTTACCTTTTTTGTTTTATGGGTTTTTGCAAAATACTCAAAAATAGAATTTTGGTGAATACTTCAGCTTCAAAAAACAATAATTAGAAACACTTTTACTAAAAAATTTATTTCTTAAGTGCCAGTTTTTTTTTTTTAATCGAATGATTGGACTTTTGTCTAGCTGAATATAAAAAAAATGTCCGCTCTTTTAAAAAAATTTATTTTGAAAAAATTTCTTTTAAAAAATCATAAGAAATTTTGAATTTAAAAATTTTAAAAAAAACAACATTTTTTGCATTTAACTTAAAATAATAAAAAGCGAGAAATTCTTTTTCAAAATTTCGGCTGCGACGATTTATTGGTATTTTAGCTCGTTTTTATTAAAACAAAAAATTGTTGACCATATTTGCACTCACTAGCGTTTTGTGAACCAAAAACTCGATTTGGGACCACTGTGAATTAATTTATTTGGGATAGTTACTACTTGCAATCATTCGGGAAAATAAGTTTTTTAAAGGAAATTTGACAAGGAGTTCAGTGGTATTTTTTTCAATTTCGTATCAAATGACGTTTGCTCTATAAACTAACTTTAAACAATTGATTTCTTATAAAAAACATTAATTTTGGTTTGTAAAAGAAGCACTTAAGGTCACCACAATAATAATTTCTTAGTCTATTCAGCTATTTAAAAATCATATTACGAAAAACACATTTCATCTAACTTCTCTAACAAGAAAAAAAAGTATAAAAATTCGCTTTCGAACCTTAGATTTACATCCAACATATTCAAAAAAGCATGAGAAAAAACCTTTCTTTTTTTTCACTGGCAGCTTTGGTTCCAATGGATGAACTAGGAACTAATGGAGGACGTGTAGTGGGAGCTGTGTGGCGAAGGAAAAGTGACAACAGAACACATATCATATCAACCTTTTAGCCTGACTTTGTCATCCAGTCTCATTTTATAACTAAAAAGGATGTTTCATTTAAGGATACAAATAGCGAAGCATATTATATTTGCCATTGAATGACATAGTGAAAATGCAGCAATATAAATCATATTTTTGAATTTGTCACCTTTTGTTGCCTATTTGCGAAAAATAAAAACTTTATACAATTGCAGCAGAGCTGCAAAAAAATGTATTCAGAATTCCAGTTTATTCACTTTTGAATTTTAGTTTTGTGATTTAGTAGCGAATATATTTGACATAATATTTTCATTTTCTTTTATATTTGCATTTGTATTTTACAGCTCTGATTTGTAGTTATTTTATGTTTACATTGTGGAAAATTGATTGAATTGAATTGTGAAGCTTCTGTACCGAATTTTATTGACTAATCTTGCTTGATTTTTCCATAATCGTGATTTCCACAGAAAGACAAACAGACACAGATATGGACATGGCTGAATCACTTAGATGGGTACGCTGAAGAATATGTATGTTACCGGCCAAATTAGTTTTAGGCCAAACTAGTTACCGTTAAGCCTAAATATGTGCTATGAAATCGTAATTCAAGAGTACTGTGGCTAGTGAAAATTAAGGCAATAGCGAAGTAAGACAATAAAACTTATCAATTCTATTGAATACTTGGCAAGTAGTCAGTGAGGGAAGTTGGCAACCTTCGGCCGCGGCTCGGGATTTACATTCTCCAATATGTCCAACACCGGCTTTGCGGCGGCTTTCGGCCGTGGTTCAGTCTATAACTTGTGCAACACCGGCTCCGCTATTCACAGTGCTTTTGTATCATACTTTGCATACTTTTAGGCATTCAAATCAACTAGTTTGGCCTAGGAAAAACTAGTTTATCCTAAAAACTAGTTTGGCCGGTAACATATATACTTTTCGATAGCAACCACGCTTCATTCTATGCATTACAAATGACAAAGTGAATCTAACCTAAGTGTAGGGTACACAAATATTTCTTAATGTTGGGCAATTTTTTAATCGCAATAATAAATCAATAAAAGCTATTCAGGGTCCTTCGTTTAAACTCTCATAACAGGAAAATCTTCGTAATATTTTTTTTAAGTCCATAAAAAGATTAATTTTTCTACGTTTACAACTTTTTGTACTCATTTTTGAAGGAGTTCTTTAGCTCATTTTATCATTTTCCACTTTTGAAGCGCAACAAATCGACACGGCATGATGTATGTTAACATCATTTGCCGTCATTCAAAGAAAACATAACGAAATGTGATAATTTTCAGGAAAATTTCTGCCATTTAAGTGATTGAAAAAAAATTTACGAGTTTGAGTTAACATTAAAAAGCAGCCATTTGGGTGTGGTATGCTAAAAATGTTTAGCATTATTAAAATTTATTTGATCATTTGATTGATTGCATTTCAAGGCGTAAAATATAATTTAATGCGTAAACACTTATACGAAACACCTACAAAGGAACTCAGCACGAGCCATTCAACATAAGCGATAGGTGTATAAAAATGTCATATGTCTAAAATCTTAATAGAAAAAAAAACGCAGACATCTTCTTTTGGCGCCAGTCATCATTCTTTCGTTGCTACTTTTTTTTTTCCACACAACCTGAACGCTTCTAAAAAATAACAAAAAAAAGGAAGGAAGTAAATCTTACCTTCTAAATTCGGCAAAAATGTTAAGGAGAAAAGTAGCCGTGCCACGCCCACTTTCTAGTTTCACTAGTTTTTTAAGGTGTGGCAGTCAGTTTTAGACCAGACTCTTATAGACCAAATTTTGATTCACTGCAATATCATGGAATGTTCACAAAAATAGATATACTTAGTGTTGAATTCATTATATTATAAAATTGCTTATATGAAAATTGTTTGTAACGCTTTGGCGCAAAGTATACTGAAACGATTTCAGTAATTTCTTTTTTAAAACAACATATTTGTGCTAAAGAAGGTTATTGCATAATTATTTTATTTTATTTTTCAAAGTTAAATATCCTTTTTTTAGGATTAAGTTTTTGCAAAACCTCACACAAGAATTTTTATTTGATTTTTTTTTTGTTGCTAATGCTACTTCTTGAATTCTGTGATTTCAAATAATATTGTTGGAAAACATAAAAACCTGCTTGAAATATCTTAAGGTATGTGAAAAAGGAAACATACCAAAAAACACCTATTGACCATTTTCCTACCGGGACTCTAACACATAATAAACTTTGTTGCTAAGCAGTGATATTAAAATTAAACATTGACATGTACGCGAACAGAGATATAAACATTTATTGATGTTTAAAAATCAATATGAATAGAAATCAAATATCCAGAAAGGAAAGAATTTAACATTTCTCGCGCTGTCAGGGGAAGCTACATTTATTAAGAAAATGTATAGCAAATATTTAACAAACGTATGAAGAGGACTCGTTATTACAATAAGTAAAAATTGTTGTGTCAGAAAAATATTAATATTATTATGTACGCACATTCATTGATAACACCGTGTGCAGTGAAATCAGAGGAACATCAACTGATGTCAACAGAGGGTAATTTAAGGGCGCTGAGGTTTTTGAGTCATTGGTAAACTAAACTGAATTGAAACGGCTGCGGGCGTTTTTTTTTTTTTTTTGTTTCGAGTCTGAAAGGTTTGGTGCCTGAGTGATTTCGTGTCTGAGGCAAAGTTTTTTTCTCATGAAAAGACCAAAGTTTTTTCCTTACACCGCTGTGAACTTTAAAAGGAACAGATAATCTGCCATAATTTGATTTAATTACAGCTCAAAATCAATCTCTGAGAACACAGCGGAAAGCATTTTACAAATGAACCCCCGCAAGCTTTCGAAATCTCTCAAAATTCCTTTTTCGAAATCTTGACAAATACGACGCCTGGCCATTTACAGAGGAGTCGATATCACAAATCCGTGCCAACATCGAAATGACTGCATCGGTGTTAAATAAACTTGCCCTATTTACGATACAAATCAATTTTTATAAAAAAAAATTTATGAAAAGTGGAAAAAACTATTCTTCTAATTTGGTAATTTTCAAAGACTCAAATTTTGTGATGTTATTGGACCAGATGCTTTCCCATCCACTATTACTTCCTCTTTTTCGTGCTTTAATAAATTAACAATAACCTTGCAAATCAAAAGATATCGTATAAGAAATAAATAGGATAGTTACCTAAACTAAATTAGTTACCATTGAATTTTTATTGTAATCATACTAATGAATTTGACTATCTTAGGGTGGCTCGAAAAAAGTTACAACATATTTTATTTTTGTCTGAATTTTTAAAAATTTAAAGCATAAAAAGGAACTTCTTGCTGAAAAAAAAAGCTCTTTAGTTGATTATTTCAAGCAGACATGCCCTTGGGAGCTAACTAAAAGAGCTACAATTCGACAAGCAAACAGCCAAATTCGTTAAATTGTTGTTGCATGGAGAGCGACACTAGCTCATGAAAGCTCATTGAAAAAAAAAAACCAGTCTTGATAGAGTCATCAATTGTTGACTCCTGGGACAACTTTATTCGGTCGCTAAATTCATATCAGATTAGAAATAGAAAAAAAAATGTTATCTACACTGAGAAAACGATTTGGTTGCATATAACAAATGTATGTGAGCAATCAGATATTTATTTGAGTTAAACATATTGCATTTGGATCAAATAGTGCTATATGTTGGTTTAATCATTTTCTGTTTTGACTCAATCAAATATTTAATTGCTCTATATCAACTATAATTTTTTGAATTCAAACAAATCATTTTCTCAGTGTATGTTGTCTTATTTAAGAGCTTATAAATTGAATAGCTGTTTATTTAAGTTTAAAAAAAATAAATATGTTCAATATTTTGGGCCACTCTGCGCTTCGTATTTATTTATCTCTAACTCTATTAATGTTAACGATACCATTAACGAAAATACGCGTAAAAAAAATAGACCATATATTTTATAGCAGTTTTTATATATAGCGTTTGCTATAACAAAAAAAAAACCTATTTTTTATAGTTAATGTCTGAACATATAAAGTCCTTAATCATTTTAAATACTCGAAATGCTACATTTTATTTCAATGCCAACGAAATACGATACGATGATACGTTTGTGATAATTTGAAACTCGCAATATATTTTAATTAGCAATAAAATTGAATTACGTACTCAACTGCTAAAATCGCTCTATCATTTGGATACGTTTTTACTACTTTAATGTTTAGCAAAAAAAAAAAAATACAGATAAAATAACATAAAGAACCCACCCACAGTCGCTTAACGTTTTGTAATTCAAATGTGAAATTTTTTATTTGAATTATGAAAATTAAAATTCAAACCATCATATTCGCTATAAATTTATAGATATAACAGAAAAGCGAACAAAAACTAATTCAGTACCATAAAAGAATATTCAGCGATAAAACAAATAACTGTTGCTATGAGATGAATTCAGTAACTTTTAATTAAAATAAAAACTTTTATATTCTCTATTCAAAATAATTAAAAGTGAGTTATCATTGGATTTATAATTTCAAATTAAATGAATGAATAAGACTACAGGAAAACTTTAAGCTTGTGGTACTTGTTTTCACAAAAAAGTTATAAGCTTTTAACATAACTTGAAATTCATACTGTTTATGTTGACCGTAGCTTTTCATAAAAGTCTTTATTATGCTTTAATATTTGAAAAAAGGAATTACAATTTTTCGCCCAAACAGTCATTAATTTCATATAGCATTTTTTTACACCTGAAAAAAAAAATGTAGTATTGTAGTTATGTTGAGCTCCATATCAAATTATTTTATGCGGATTTTGAACTCATAAAACACAACTCCCTATCAGATTTATCCTAAGAATCTTATGTTATAATTTAATTTTTTTGAATCAAAGTCAATTTGAAACGGAAGAAGTATTATTCTAATACTTTTGGTACTTTTTATATATTTCAGTGTTATGATTCGATATTACTTTTTTGTTATCTGCATGACATCAAATGTAGGTACGAATTAAATAATATGTCCTTTATATGTAAAATAAATGCTTTTTAAAGGCTAACTGAAAAGCATTTCAATCAAGCCTGCTTAGGATTAGGAAGGCCAATTTTTCCTGGTTATTTTATATAAAAAGAAACTACGTTTGAAAGGAGTTGGAAACATCTTCTAATATGAAGTGGTGTAAGAAGGCTTGCTGTTGAAATATAGCTTAGCAAGCGGCAAGCGGTTTTAGAATTACTCTTAACGCAAGGTTGAAAAGTATTTGTGTCAGGCCTGCTTAGGAAAGCCTATTTTAGGGGCTCATCTTTACTATTTATACAAAATTGCTCATATGGAAATGGTTTGTAACGCTTTGGCGCAAAATATACTGAACCGATTTCTGTAATTTTTTTTAAAAAACAACATATTTGTGCTGAAGAAGATTATAACATACTTATTTTTTTTTATTTCTTAAAGTTAAATATCTTCTTTTAGGATTGAGTTTAGGATTTGAGTTTTTGAGATAGGTTTTCAGTTTTTACAAAACCACACACAAATATTATCGTGTGATTTTTCGTTGCTTATGTTTGTGCTGCTTCTTGAATTCTGTAATATTTTGATTTAAGTATAGTTATTCAGTCTTATTTAATTACTTTACTAGACCTTATCAGCAAACAAAAAAAACTTTAAATTTGATTTGATTTGAATTAGAGTCTTCACAAGAAGTGTCGGTGGCAAGCAATTCGAACGCATTCAGACAAAATTTAGATATTTTTTCATTGAAAATTTTGCAGATTCTAATTATTTTGAGTTATCACTCTGTTTAATTGTAGAGAATTACCATGTTTAATATTAATTTAAAAAAAAAAAGCATGTCAAAAACATGTTAAATATAATGAAAGTTTATCTTATAAGTCTACTTTTTGCCTATGACCTTAAAGATTTTTAAAGAGAAAATTTTAAAACCAAAAAATTTACTAGGAAGGAAATGACAGACAACTAAAAATGTTTGCATGGTATCCCACGCTTTGGTATCACATTCTATGGCTAGTTAGTGGACATACGGGTTTTAAATTAATGCTATTGATATAAGAAGCCTACGCAAATATAAAAGCTTTATAATTACATAGATTTGTAATACGACGATACGGTAATGTACGTAAATGCATAACATATATCATATTCGTATTTTTAGCATAAAAGGAACCAAGCACAAATACCCAACGGGAAAATGCATGAGCGATGCAAATTGAACAGAAAAAGTGAATACAAACGCCTATGCAACAATTAATGAAGTTCAAAAACTATGTTTCGATTTAGACAAGAAAATAATTCCTATAAGCCCGCAAAATTCTGCATAGCTTGTAGACAAAACAGTGCAAAGAAAGGTAGACATTGGCAATTATTGACTCGTCTGAATTGGGACTATGTTTTATATTTTTTTTTCCATTACTAATTTACAAAATGATTTTTTTTTTTTCATGTACCTTTGATGAGAAGTTACTTTTCTTATGTATTTTTCCCGCTGAATTCGAAAATTGAAATTACATTTTTTTTAATGGTATTGTTTTTGAGATATTGTAATTTTTTCGACCTTTTTATGAAAGACCTAACCACAATTCTTGTGTCAACTGGCTTGCGTTATAAGCAGGAAGGCCAAGATCTTTATTCACAATGCGGTGCAAGGTGGTTGTAGATAGGCCCAAATCCTATGAAAATGTCGAAATGGAAACTTTTGACTTTTTATTCACGCTATATATAGACTGCGTATTGGAGATTTCACATCACTAACTTGTTCCAAACGTTCAAGTTTATGGATTAAATTTACTAGAGCTATTCACAAAACATTTCCGCGATATTTGTAATGGATTTTTACAGTGAAAGTTCACTATTTTAACACAACAATCAGCAAGGAAAAATTAAAAGACAATTTTTGTGTGATGTCTTGCAAAAACTGTATCCTTAAAAAAGGGATTCAACTTAAAAGAAAAAAAAACAAAATAAGTATGCCATAACCTTCTTTAGCATAAATATGTTGTTTTAAATAAGAAATTATTAAAATTGGTTCTGCATGTTTTACGCCAAAGCGTTACAAACCTTTTTCATGCAAGCAAATTTATATAAATAGTATAGATGAGTGAAGAGTATGATCGAAGAAACATCACTAATTCAAATTAAGCATGTTATCGTTTGGATAACTTTTGATTCATTCACATATCATATGACACCTTCTAATACCATATTAACAACAACAGATTAAATTTTACTCATATGATTTCAATTTATTTTCTAAAGGCTACAGTCAATACATCAGGGTTAGATAGCATATTACAAATAGCCTTAAAGTATATCAAAAATTAATTTCTCGTAATAATCTAAAACAAATTTTCATTTAATCCACCATATACATATGTATGTATGTGCATATGTTTGAAAACTGTTTCCGAGATTTTATATTTTATACTTTTATGAATAGTTATTTTTTATAGCTTGAAATCAGCAGCATTTTCCATTTTCCCACAATACATACTTCACAACAGTACAAAAAGTTTTCCCCTAATATTTAAAAAAATAAAAAACAATATTTCAATTGAATTAAATTTTAATTAAATTTCTTTTTTTCAATTTCTTTCTTTCAGTCTCCGAATATTATTCAGGTCGCCGTCAACCATCATGTTGGAATGAACTACGCGAAATACATACAAAAAAATAATTAAATAAATATAAATTTTGCACATTTTTTGTTAATGATTTTTTTTTTTGGAAAGACATTTAAACTTTGTTAACTTGCCCTAAGAATGGCTTTTATTTTATTAAATTTAAAATTTATGAATACATTTTTTTTCAGATGTTTTTAAGTTTTAACTCGCATATGAGCATAATTGTGCAATTCAAGAGAAAGAAGTATCAAATTCTTCAAAGTGTGATGCATAGAGTCAAAACTTTTTGTAAATTTGCACATAGGCCAGGAAACCTACAATTAATTTTATGTGACATTAAAATCTGAGTTTGCATTTTTGTAGATAATTCTTTTTTCATTAAGGCACAGGTAATAATCGAAAAATGGCATTTTTCGTGCACATGATTTAAGTGTGCCAGCTTGACAAAGGAGCTGTTTTTCAGAATATTTTATGCCACCCTAAGTAGAATATATATAGTTCTTTTCAGGATCAATAAATACACTTTAGAATTACACAAAAATACATTTTTTGATTAATTTTAAATGGTTTATGCATATACATTAGACCGGGTCGATTTGTATGAAGCAAAATAAAGTCAGCCAGACATCGACTCAAAAGTTAGAAGAACCCTTAAAAACGAAATCTGCATCATTTTTATTTTAGTTCCGAGAAAAACAAATGGAGCACTTTTGACTCCCTTAAAGGTCCTTTTTTGCTAAGAAAAACTTGTTTTTTGCTCGTAACTTTTATTTCTTCAGAGAATGGATGCCTGAATTTGCTTGAAAAATAAAGATAGCGTTCTTGCAAAAAATTTTACGTCAAAAAATTTTAAATTTTTTTTCTATTATAGATTATATTTAGTCAAAAAATTCGATTTTCCATATAAAAAATGTGAGCTCGGATGTTTTTGAAAAAACATTGAAGTGGTCTATTATCGAAATCCGTAAAAAAAATTGAATTCATGAAGTCAACAAACTAGGTTGGCCCCTTAAAAGTACACAGGTGTTAAACAAATTGAATCATTGAATCCTCATTATTTTAATGATTTATTTAATGTCATTTTTATAAAACAAATTGCTACTAAATACAGTCTCAACTGTCTAATGTAATTTAATAGCATAACAAAAAAACAATAAATAATGCAGCTTCACTGTCAACTGAACTCCATTCCAATCATCGTTCGTATTGTTTAAAGTTCTTTTTAGAATTTATGATTTAGCAAAAAACCAAAATAAAATTAAATTAAAATGCCAATCCAATGTCAAACTTTATCCTTATAAATAAAAAATAATTTTTTTTTTTGTGGTTGACACTATAGACAATTTATTAGGTTTTATCACTTTTACAATGATAGATAATCTAATACATCTTTGTAAAGTGTTGGCTTCTGTTTATTTTGATGCTATGTATTATAAAACTTTATCAAATAAATCAGAAAACAAAATTGAGGTTTGTATTTACAAAGTTTCTTTTCCTGATTCTGATTCAGTTTTTTTTTCACATTGTCCTCACTAACCGATTGGTTCCATTATAAACATTAATCTCCTCACGAAGTTGTTATGCTCCACTTTATCAATATTATAGTTTTTAAAAAATAAGACATAAACTGTATGATGGCGCCATATATTTTCTGGCTTAATGGCTAAAAATTGAATTGTGACTTATTGATATTATTAAAATATTCTTCCAAAAGCGCGTGCTTGTTAAGTAAAATCAATGAAAAATGGACTAAAATGGGCGTCACATATCTTTTATATAGTACTATGAAACATTGATTTAAAATGCTAACTTAATGAAACAAGCATAAGACAAAAGGTGGGCTAGATTGATCAGATGGGCGTGGCATGTCCTGAAAAATGATTATGATATGATAAACAACATGGTTAGGTTGAAGATGTGAACGAGGGTGCGCTGAAAAATAATCGGGCTGGACAAAATACGGCCCATTATAATATCGAAAATCGTGCAATGGAGAAACATTTTTCTTATTTTAAAAGAAAACGAACGATGAGAACAACATCGAATTGAATGATGTTTACTGTGATAACAACAATAAAATGTTGAACAGTCCAGGAGCGTCCTTGGCGTCCAACAAATTTCACCACACCTGATACCATGATATAATAATTGACGGATCAGCAAGTGAATTTACGCGAAATTACTAAGACTTTGAGCATCTCACGTGAATGGGTGGAATAGGTATGCCATGAAAATTTCGGAATAAGGAAGCTCGTTGCCAGATAGGTGCCGCATTTGCTCTTAGTCGACAACAAACATAAACGTCATTTCGAAGGAAATTTGAGCGATGTTCATAAGAGATCATAGAACAGTCGAAGCAATGGACTTTCGCTGGAGAAACGGAACCAAATAATGACATGGTCCATGTGGACTGTGCAACCGCTTTAAGGGAACGGGAGTCAGTGACTTCACTCTGAAGCAAATGTTTTCCAACAGCTAGTTCTGGCCCGCATAATCAACTGATTTAAGCATCCTAGACATATTTCTTTAAAGTTTTTAAAGTCACAGATCTATACGAGCTACCCACAGACCTTGCGGCCCTAAAAGAGAATATTCGACAAGAAATCGAGAATTTATTCTCAATATTTTTAATTCATGGAATATTTGGGAAAACGAGTATATTTAAAGAAAAAAAACATAATCATTGAAGAGAACTAATTCATTTAATTTACGGATAAAACTATGGCCCAAGAAAATCGTGCAGGGATATTGGAATTTGTTGGCATTTTTCATGCAAAGTTATGTCTCACTACAATATGGATGCATTTTCGACAAAAGTTCACTCTCAACTAAATTATTTCGCTATACAAAAATTCGTCGATTTTTCTGTATGAGCCAACATTTTATGTAAGAAATAGTATGCATTTTAAATTTGTTAGTCAAAGCGCCCCACTTAGCTCGACGCCTGAAGTAACTGCTCAACTGGCTATATGCTGGAAATGGCTTTGACTACGATACTCAATGGTTTCACATACATAAATAGTTCATGGGGTTGAAAGCAAATAGATCTTTAGTGACAACTTTTAGGCTACCATTTACATCTATGATGCTGGACAGGGACATATCTTTTTGAGGTCTTACTTAGATGTAAACAGGTGTGAGAGAAACCGAAAATGTTGAAAAGAAGCATTACTTAATATATGAATAGCTCCTCAAACTTGAATGTTTTTGCTGCTTAACTGAAAACCTTCTGCACCGCACACCACTTTGCCGCCAAAAGATTGGAAAATCGTTTTCATATCAGAGCAAAACTAACAGAAAGTTTTGAAAAACGAGTTTTAGTCAGATATTCAGATATCAAACACTAAGTAGATCTCATAGATTTGTGTGCGCTGAATACGACACATTTTACAGTTTTTTTCCCTTACGTCAGGCTTCTCAAATTTCATAATTAAAAGTGGAGTGACGCTTTTTTGAGGCAAATTTAATCATATCTCACACTTAGAGAAAAAGTGCTTACGCCACACTTCTGTTAATGACATCAAATTAGGGTAATATTTTTCTTTTAATTTTAACCATTTGAACTTTTCTTTCAAAGTGGTTAAAGTTAAATTTGTTTTTAATTCGTAGAAACGTCAATAATTTGTATGGAGTCAAAGAGCCTTTTTTTTTAATTAGCTATAAATCAGAGAGAAATTATTCTTTTAAAAAGACTAAAAGGTAAAATTAAAAGAAAAATATGCCATAAACAGAAAGCATCTAAGCCTTTTTTTGTTAGTGTGTGCTAATTTTAAACATGGCTTTAAACAGCTCTTTGTTTGCATTCCATAAAAAGAAAAATGCTGAGCATGGGGCAGTATTAATCGTTCAAGAATCTTGCGAAATTGCATAGATTTCTTGTTTTTGTTTAAGATTTTATTTCTATTTCTATAAGAAAATAACATGGCACCCAGTGATGTTCAGTTTAGTAATTAGATTTTTAATATTCGTACTGTCGGACACTATTTGAAAAAATTTTTAAAAGGAAAATTGTTCAAGTAAGTAAGTTGTCAGTGGGTATTTTCAACTTTGATTTGGCTTTAGCTTTAACTTATCCGCATCTATTGGAGAAAAAACGATCATGTACGATTTCGTTGCTACCTAGTTTTACCTGCAAAACTGCATACTCAGATTTTGTCGTCACTTAAGTATACCTTTGGGTTCAAGACTCGTCAGTTTGAGAAGAATTTTTTTTAGAAATATTTAAGTAAGAACCATTCTAATGTTGTAAATATAAAAATTGTTAATATACTCGTATGTACTAAGTGTTACTCATAGCTGGAATTTTTTGCATAATGTTAACGCAAACAAAATTTTAACAATTTTTAAAAATGTTGAACTTTTGCTTACAGTAAAAATAAAAATTTATATTATTTCACAAACTTCATTATTTTCAATTTTGATTTTATTTTTTATATATAACTGCAATATTCAAGAGTCATTAACAACACAAGACAAAAGTCAAAATCAGGACCTATCCCGGAATGCTTTCGTCGGACTTTCAAATAAATAAAGATATTTTCATTTTGCTCAGTTATCTTTGATTTCTAGATAATTATGCGGTGGTATAAATGGAAGAAGCACTAAAATGTGTTATGGCGTACTAAATTTTAAAAGCACTTTTTCAAAACTTTCACTTTTTTAGTGGTACCTGCGACTGCGCACTCGCATGCACCGTTGTTCTTTTCAGAATGAAATCACTCCTTAACAACACATTTTATGCTCTCTCTTCAAAAGTAAAAAAAAAAACATTTGAAAGAGATCCTATTCTTCAAATTTCGAAGCGGTACAAATGAAAAAAAAAGCAACAACAATAACAACACAGAATTTAAGCAGCAACGAAACAACAAAATGACAATTTTTGAGTAAGGTTTTGGTACAAATTAAGCCTAAAAAAATGATATTTAATTTTAAGAAATAAAAAAATAAGTATGCAATAACCTTCCTTAGCACAAATATGTTGTTTTAAAAAAGAAATTTTTATAATCGGTTCAGTATATTTTGCGCCAAAGCGTTACAAACCATTTTCATATGAGCAATTTTATATAAATAGTATAGATAAACCAGGTATTTTTAAAGAATCCCAAAGGAGAAATGCTTACAACTAACAGCCCTATTCTGCTTGTTGACTTAACAAGAAATAATAAAGGTGCTCGTGTTAATCTAATTGTTATGAAATGTAAATATTGGTATTCTAAAAAATCATTAACAACATAAAAGCTTTTGAATTCCCCACACAAAAGCTTTCGTGGTAAACTTGTCAAATTTTGACTTTTTAAATTTAAATTAATAAAATAACAAATTGAGTAATAAAAAACTTGAATATACAAGGCAACGTGGCGAAGTAGTTAGGACTTTGAACTCATAGCTCGCGTGCGTGGGTTCGATACTCGTAAATCCAAAATTTTTTTTTTATTGATATCAATGAAAATAATTGTTTTTTTAAGACATGGTTGTAAATATTTAAAAGACCACGTTGTGCTGTCTTTTAAATTTTATAAAAAAAAATAATTTTACTTAGCTCAATACTGAAATATCACTCGTTGTTAAGACACTTTCCGACATTAACAAAATAGTATAGAAAAGAGCTTTTAAATTTTTGCCAGAATACGGAACATTAACAACGTGTTAATATTAAATATTTTGTTAATGTGGTGAGCTTTGTTAAGCTGCCAGAATAGGGCTGTAAATGTATTTTCAAAATTTGCACAAAATTTAAAGTTTTTTAACATACAAAAAAAAAACTTTGTTTCAACAAAGTAATATATAAAGGTTTCAGCAAACATATTGATACTATGTCTAATCCAATTTTTGAGCAGCAGAATAAAAAAAAAATTGTAAATTATAGATTATTGTCCAAAGGATAAATGTTTTAAGGCAAATTAAATGTATTTTATGAATAAAAATTATATATAATTTTTTATGGAATCTTCAAATAATAACTTTCATAAAATAATTGATACATCACTGGAATGTACAAAAATGAGTTAGATATAACATTCTTCAATTTTGCTGATTAGTTTATTTTTTTTTTTTTGTGGTTTGTATTTTACTAGTTGATGATTTGCTATAAGTCATTTTGGCATAAGTCTATATAAAAAAAATCATTTTTAATATATTTCAAATTTCTGTTAATACCAGCAAAATGAAATGTTAGGAAATATGTAGTGAGTATTTTAAAATTTTTTTTTATTTTCTATAATCTGTGACATTTTGAGTTCAATTTGGAAAATGATGTTATTTTAGTTATATTTTTTTTAAGCATAACAAAATGGGGATCTCAATACTTTCCATTTTTTTTTTTTAAATAAAGGTATTGCGAACTTATTTAAATATTGATGCTTTTGTAATTTTTTTTTTTTTTGTTTTGTGCAAACTTAAAAACCAAATCTCTAAAGCCAAAAGACCGTATTAAGTGCAATTAAAATAAAAAAAAAATTAATTTTGAAATTGCACTTAAAATCGATACACTCAAAGAAAAATTTGATTTTACCCAATCTCAGTCAGAATTTTCTCAAAAATTTAAGCCAAATATTTTTAATTGAAATTTTTTATCATATCTACTAACTAAACTATTACCTGCGTTTCTTTATAACTTCAAAGATAATTATTTTTTTACCAGTCACCGACCTTTAATCTAGGAGGTCCTTCATTATGCCAGTCTTCGGAGATGCGAATGTTAACCAACTGAGCATTAACGTCCTCGAGACTAAAACTATAAAAATGTTCTGCCAAAATGAAAATAGAGCTTTCGTTTTATATAATAGTTGCTCTTTGATAAATCAAATAATGTAAATTTAGGCCGCCAAACAATAACAATAGGCATGGCTGTTGTCATTAAACAGCGCATTTATCAACGCGGAATGTCCGGGTTCAAACCCCAATGAATGCGGAATATAATTTTTTTTGTTTTTTTTTTTTTTTTTTTAACTAAATAGAATTCTATAGAATAATTTGCCATGCAAATACGATAAGCCAAAATAAAATCGAGCAGAAGAGGTTGGAGAACGAAAACAATTCGAAGTTGGACCTTTTTGTACAAAATATTTTTTTTTTTTCGTTTTTGCAATTTAATTGAAGGTAATTGTGTATACAAGGAATAGTCGCACTTAAGCACAATTTTTGAACTTGACTCACTCTCTTAAATGCGCTTCCTAAAATTATTTGATTTTCACATATTGCTAATGATTATGATATATTAGCATTTAATGACTTGTTAATTAGTTTACTGATTTTCTTAAGCATCCATCCAACATATTTCAGTCGAAAAAATAAAATTCAGACGTATCTGCCTAATACGCGTGCACTTCAGACAAAATAAAAAAAGTTTCGTTAATGTTCTTTGTTTTGTCATAAGCGACAGAAAATTGACATATAAACGCATATGTATACATGCGTTAAGTTATGGCTATATTACAACGACACTAATGCAGTTTGAAGCTCATTTCTCTCAATTATATATAACTTACTACACGCAAAGAAATATGTAATAAAAATTTAAGATAAATCGAAAAGTGGCAAACTTAAATACGCGTAGTTCAGCTGGAGCGGAAATAGTGATAGAATTAAAATTTTTTTCTATTATATAATAGAATGGGTGTTGGAAAATGAAAGAAGAAAGATAAAAACACAGACAAAACATAAATAAGTAAAAAAAAAAAAATTCATTGCATACTTTTAGTTGTTAATAAGGTGGTAGAATTAAGTTGTCAAATACAATAAGAAAACAAGAATTCTGAGAAGCAAAATGTGCGGAGGCGAGTAATTTGTGACGGCAACGAGCAGGCGGCGGAGCTGCCTAGTTAAGTAATGAAAAAATTGATTTTACTTCGAGATTTTACTTCGAGAAACAGAGCCAAGAAGTGAGAAATGTATCTTACCATTTAAAAGGTTGAAAATCATTTAACTCTAAAAATTTGTATACCAAACTTATTCAAAAGCTCTGATACACCTGATTGGATGTCGTATTTTCCATCTAGGGTCTGTTTTTCTTTCAACAGCTATTAAGCTCAACAGAGTGTTTTATTTTTAATTTAGCGTTGAATTTCTCTTTGTATGTTGAACCCTTTTTTTTCTTTTTTTTTTTTAATATCTGGAAGGGAAATTAAATTAAATGAGTTTTCTTGGAAAATAAACTCTTTAATATATTAGATGATTGTGTAGTCATATACAACATATCAACACTGCGCTCGAAGCAAAATTTTAACATGTGGTTAACTAGGTGTATTTATATTCCTGCGAAGTGTGGTTAAGCTATGTGCCTTTACATTTTATTTTGATAAAATTCATGCTTCAAAATTTAATTTTGAAATATTAAGTTTTAGAAAGAATTCCAAAAGAAGCTAAACAACTACAAGATTTCATTAGATTGTATTTTGAACATTCCGCCGGTTTTTGTGATAAACATAGCAAGGGTAAGGTAAATTACGCCAGGTGCTTGTATTTAGTAGCTGCTTTATAACTTTTGGAAAGTTTTGCATAACAAAAAGTTAAGATTCTTTTCAATTAAGGTTTTTTGCATAATATGCAGTTGCAAATACTTAGTAGAGTGTTCAGAAACAATTAATCAAAATATTTATATCTGGCATTTCACGTCGAACTGGATTTTTTTCAAAATTTTTTTTTTTTGTAGGTTTGTACTGGTTGATAAAAATTTCTTTCATTTGCACTACCACTTTTGCATTACTCCTTAACCCCTTTATTTCATCAAATTTTCTGAAAAAATTTACATACGAGACACACGAGTGATTTTTTTTTTTTCATGCACTTAATATTATAAAAAGGAAGTTTTATGATTGGAGGACCCCCCTTAATTTTTTATGAGAAATATTTTAGCCAGAGACCGTATGTCAAAATTCTCAGTCGCTTGTGTCGTATGAACATTTTTTAAAAAAATTTGACTAAAATGCATCTCACGAAGGGTTAAGGAGTTGTATTAGAGGAGAAAACAAAAAAAAACGGTTTGTTTTTTCATGAGGAACAACTTTGCTTCAGACACCAAACCGCTCAGCCTTTAACAAAAAAAAAAAAGGTCGTGGAAGAGCGTTCGTAACAATTACAATAACCGGTTGATTGATCTTTATTTCCAAACCCTGTAGGCCAAAATCTGATGGCAGATTCGAGCTCATCGACCACAAAATTAACCTAAATTTAGTAACTTTAACTTTAGTAGATTTTCCTACAATTTGACTGCACACAATGTGATCATTCAAATTGTATTTTTTCTTTGTTTATAAACGTACTTTTTATGAAAACTATCGAAAATTTTTTTTTAAATGATATTATTTTCAAATTTTCCAGTTTCAAAAATAAATTGTCATTTTGATCGATTTTATTCAAAATGTTTTTGTAATAATAATAATAAGAATAATAACATTAGAGTTTGGCTACTACATCTATAAGCCTTCTTAGCTATATTTATTTTACAAATTTTAAGTCTGATCTGATAATGGTCAAACTATTTTTCTCAAATTTCCAATGTTAATGCGTAATTTTAGGTCAAATGGTGCCCAACGGCAAATCTGGAAGTAGCTTTCAAGATGAGCACGTCAGATATGCTTCTGAAGAAGCATTCGAAATTTTATTGAATTAAAGAAAAAAAAAACTTTATTCCAGATCCACTGGGATTTGAACCTGGGCATTCCGTGTTGTTACATGCTTAGTTTAACAGCAACAGCAGAGCCTATTGCTTAATTTTGGCTGGGTAAAAAAATAGTATATAAGTTATAAACTGGCAGCTTTAGAAGTCAAAGACTCAACTTTTCATTTTGACAGAAACTAATGAAATTTTAGTCTTACTGAAATCAATATTAAGAGTAGCTCAGGTGGTGCGCATTTCAGAACACTGGCATAACGCAGAAGGCCTAGGTTCAAATCTGATTGGAGATAAATAAAAAACTTAGTTAAATTAATTTTCAGAAAAGCTTCATAGAATATATGTAACTAGCTTGCAAAAAT
The DNA here is from genome assembly GCA_949775025.1 of Tricholauxania praeusta. Classification (NCBI taxonomy): domain Eukaryota; kingdom Metazoa; phylum Arthropoda; class Insecta; order Diptera; family Lauxaniidae; genus Tricholauxania; species Tricholauxania praeusta. Next base: position 29,445,705 of record OX459028.1, read on the forward strand.
ATGCTTCTACTCAACCTCCAAGGAAGCGCATTTTATATGCTTCTACTAAGCAGCTTTCTGCTTCCCTTGAAGCACATCCGAAGCGCTTTGTACGCGCTTCCGTATTTCGTTGAGTAAACAGTAGAAAAAAAATTATACTCATAATTAATGTTTTTTTTTTCTTATAAATTTTTTGGTTAGCTAAGTAGAGGATGCTCTTTTTTTTTTTGTTCTTTAGAACTTTTTTTCAGTTCGGAACTCCTATATTCTAGGTATTTGCTTTGTGTTGCGTTTCAGTTCGGTTTGTATTTTTTTTTTTTTTATATATTTAGACACAAATAAAAAATAGTTTTAGAACAATTTTTATTAACTGAAATTAAGTATAACCCATGTAAGTGTTTTTGAAATATCATCTTTTTAGCATTCAAGCCGCATTTTTCTATGTAACTTCTTAAAAATTTTTTCTTTTCATATTCAAGTGTGTGTTTAGTTTGCTTAAATATTACATTGTTTAGTAAAATAGCTTAACTTTATATAATTTATATGCCTTTTAAAATTCATATATAAATAACTATTTGTTTTTAAAATAACATACCTTTCTCATTATCTGTATGAAGTGGACCGACGCTGCCAAAGAAACGTTTATCCAGAATTTGTAGTAATTGCAATGCGGTCGAATGCACCTCCACACGCGGGCATCCGGTCATTAGCAGAGTGACATTGATGACAGATGTATAATGATCACAAGGATATTCTCTAAAAAATGAAAAATGTACATTTTTAATTTTTGGTTCACAAAAAAATATATATCAGAAATATAAGGTCCATACAGGGCTGGGCACAATTTGAGATCGAAAGAAAAATTTCTCTATCGCACCAAGTTTGACAAATTTTTGTACACTGAACAAATTTTTCACTAAATTTTAAAGATGTTTTTGATTGAAAATAAAAAAAAAGAAGATATTTCTTTAGAGAACAAAAAATTTAGAGATATACATACATAAGTCGTTTAAAGGACCTGTCTGAAATGTAAGCATTTTATACTGCAAAGTACATTTTTTGACTAGTGGGGTTTATTATATAGAATGTATTAGTTAAGTTGCAATTCAGATTGATTTTAGTTTATAACATTTTTCATGGAAAAAGCGATCTATGAGCAAAATGGAGAAACATTTTGGCACCGAAAGTTTCACTTCCAGCTGTCATATATTCGATTTCAAACAATTTAAATTTTTAACAAAAATGCACATCAAAATTGGTTAATTTTGGACAGATTTCGAAGAAACCTTTCACAAAAATACTTTAACACCCTCAACAATAAAAAAAAAAATACTATTTTTAGCCAAAATCTCTGCAATTATTTATAACGGCTGATTTTTTTGCTATTTGTTTTTTCAGTGTAAGTTTTTTGACACCTCACAAGTGATTCGTAACATGTGTCAACGTCAGAAATGCTCAGTAAGGTTTGCCATTTCACCATAAATAGACAGAGCTTGCAAATCATTGAATTTTATTACCAAAATTCGTGTTCTGTGAGCAATGTGTTTAAATCGAAAAATTTTCTTCAGCGACGAAGCTCATTTTTGACTCAATAGGTACGTCAAGGAACAAAATTGAAGAATTTGGTCTGAAGAGCAGACAGAGGCAATTCAAAAGCTGCCAATGCACCCTGAAAAATGCACTGTTTGGTGCGGTTTGTGGGCCAGCGGCATCATTGGACCGTATTTTTTCAGAAATAATGAAAACCGTCTAGAATGGAAGGATTGGACTTGGTTGACATGTGGTTTCAACAAAACGGTGCCACATGCCACACAGCACTCGTTACCATGGACCTATTGAGAGGCATGTTTCGTGACCTATTTTTCTCACGTTTTGGAGCAGTCCATTGGCCGCCGCGATTTGACCGCACTAGACTATTTTTTGTGAGGCTACGTGAAGTCTCTGTCACAATTGCAGCCCTGGAAGACAACATTACTGCTACCATTGGTGAGATAGCGGACGAAATGTTGGAAAAAGTATGCCAAGATTGGAGCTTATGGATGAACCACCCCAGGCGTAGCCGCGGGCATCATTAACATGAAACAATCTTTAAAAAGTAAATGGCAGGAATTGATGTATCGCATCAAATAAAATATTTTATTCACTATTGCAAATTTTCTGTTCTTTTTTCAATTTTCAAAAACCAAAAGCTTAAAAAATCACTCTTTAGAATGAACGAAATAAACAAGAATTATATTTTTTTGAATTATTACATAAAAACATATAAATTATTAATTTCTATTTCGAAGGGTAACTGCTTTCTTAAAATTATTAAAATTAATTAAGAAAATAAAAACCATGCTGCATATTCACTCAAGTGAAGTAAAGCTTCTGTTATTTAGGTTGCTCGTATATTAAGTAAAAATTTGCCATAAATTTATTAAAGATATAAAATCTCTTAAAAAAAAGACATCCTCTTAAGTATACGCAGACGTATTTAAGGACTTTACGTACGTATGTACTTGTGTTGGTAATACAGTGTAGAAACACGCGTGTTTATCTCACTTGTGGTGGTGGTGGTTTGTTAACATTACATACCACATCCTTACTCAAAGAATCGGTAAGTTTTTTTTTTTTTTTTTTCATTTTACCTTAGAATGTGCAATTTATGGTACATTATCGGAACATTACAGTCGTTGGAGTTAGGGTAAGGGTAAGCACAAGAACAAAATGTTTTTTCAGCAGACATGCAATGCAGGCACTTGTAACTTAGGTAGTGGTTATACATACATTGTGATTCGCTACATAACTTTTTAAAATTGGCAATGAAAAATCCATCAAACGGAGGAAACATGATATATTGAAGACAGAAAAAATGACAGCAGCCCCAATCAGAAAATCATCGGCCAAAAGAAATCAACACGATGCTGTTAAAATTAATCGTACGCAATTTGTGTGAGTGATTAAATTAAATTTCTATAATTAAATGTTGAGTTGAGAAGCTTATTAAAAACAACACTATCAATAAGTTAGTTTAACACAAATTTTAACATAATGTTGGTACGCGTGCCAACGAAATAGGCGGGAAATTCAATTCCTACGAATATAACAATTTTTCAAACTTTCCGCCAATATTTGCCGCCCTTTAAGTCTTGCCGCCTTAGACACGTGCCTACTCTGCCTGTAAGGTTAATCCGGGCCTGCTCAGAGCTGATGTCAAGTACGATTTTATTTTATTCAGCTTGCCATATGATCTTTCGCAGGATGCAACTGAAAGCGGTTTTGGTAAGAAACTGACCCATATGACAAGGGGAAGAATAGGACAAGGCCAAAAATAAAATCCGAAAAGTTACATTAAAAATTAAGACATTGTACATTGTTTTCTTCGATAGCAAGGGCATCATCAACTGCAAATTTGTTCCGACTGTTCGAACAGTTACTTGTGCTTTCTATTTGGAAGTACTACACCGTTTGAAAACCAGAATTCGTCGAATTCGTCCAGAATATCGCGATTCTGACGAGTGTTCTTTGTTACACGATAATGCACCAAGTCAAAGATCGTTGACTCATTCACCACGTAACTTCACACTATTTCTAAAAATTAAATTGAAATTAAAAGGATGCGTTTTCAATAACATTCAGGTATTGAAAGCAATATCACAAAATGAGCTCGAGAGAGAATTTGAATCACTATTAAGTGGCTATAGAAAAAGCATTGAATCAGAAGCAGAATATTTTGAATAAATAAAGCGATATTTGAAAAAAAAAAAATCTTTCATTTCTATAGCTTCAATCCCGGAACATAATTGCCACACTGTGTATATCAGTTATTAGAAAAGAATTGAAATCGACAATAAAATAACATTTATAAATTATTTTCTATTCTGACAAACCACAAAGATATTGTTGGTTCATTTGCTCAACAATTTGCGTACAAAAATTAAGATTATTTAAATTTAAAGAAATTTTGTTTTAAAATATAAACGTACATATATTTCATTTAAACTCATATCCTTTGCATTAAAATATTTTAGCTTCTTTTAGAAATGTACTTAGTTCAAAATCATAGCAATGAAACATTTCAATATACCAAAACCGTTGTAAGCATTTTTGTTTTAACATTGTACTAAATTCATAATTTGATTTATTAATAGTTATTATTTCAAGGAATGCTTTTCAAATATTCAATGCTTTCAACAAAAATCATTCAAGGAAAGAATTTAAAATAAATTTTCTTTTGCTTATTTCAAATTGACAACATAAGTTATTTCTTCTGCAATGGATGAGGCGCTTGGATGAAGGCTACTTTCTCTTGTCCTACTGAGTAGCACGAGATCTCTTAAGAAAAATGTTAAAAATGTGTGATAAAATTTGAAACGTTTCTAACAATGCAAAATGTTAACGCGAGTGTTATAATTTTTTCTTATTTTTCACTTATTTTCACTTTTTCGCATATTTATGTTTGCGACAAGTTAATTTTGATTTTTCGTAATACTCAGCAGGACAATGTTAATTAGCCTTAAGTAAGAAATAAAAAAAAATATGGAAAAATTCCAAAACAGCTTAATTAACTTTATAAGATTATTTAAATATAAAAAAATATTTATACTGAAAGTTTCTTTCACTTGACGTGCGTAAGTTTTTGATATTTCATTTACCCTTCAATGGCATAAGTCATTTCTAATAAATGAAATCGACGTAACGTTGCAAAAAAATTAAAGCATTCGATTGATTTTTTGTTTTTTTTTTTTTTCATTCTCGTAAATGATGGAAATGCCGCTGAATAGCACAGTAATACAAATTTTCAATCCATCCAGGCTCACGTGATTTTATTTTCAGTTTTCCCCAATCATTTAATAATTAAACTAGACACCGGCTATTACCAAGAATGCTTGCCTAAACAACTCCGAAATATGCATGCATGTTGGATTTCTAATCAGCCATGAATACAATGATGCAACTTTATTAAAGTTGAAGCCACCGCAACATTGGGTTACAAATAATCAGAATAGAAAAACCAAGCCGCATAACAAAGAATGCATCAATTTTCAATGATATTCGTTTCGTGAACTTTATTGACCTGCAGTATTCAGTAATTTCAAAATAAAAACATTTTCCGAATTAATTTTGTACGGTTTATCGAAAAATTCATAGGAAACAGCTGTTAAATTAGGCAAATGCACTGCGAGAGAATATTCTAAAATACAATTTTTAAGGGATAAATAGCGAACCCTAAGTTTGCAATAACTGTATGTGAGAAGTATAATTTGTTTGCAGATTATTTTAGCATATACATTATCAGATCGGGAACAACTTTCCATTTCACTAGCCCAATGCAGGCCAATTATTCTGAAAAAAAGAATATAATTTTCACATTTTTCCGGAAGTTTAAATGACAAGGGAGGTGAACATATGAAATTTTCAGGACTTACGCTGTAATATTGGATAATTTCCTTATTAAAGTATTCGATCAATAATAAAACTGCATAAGACTTTTAAAGTTTTTATATAAATTTCAACATAAAATTTTTATTTTATTATCAAAAAACAATAATAGAGTTTAGCTACTACAGCTATTGGTATTCTTAGCTATTGAGCTTGAAGATTTAACCCTTAAATGCATGGGGTCAGTAAACAATATGGAGGCCAAGCTCCTTTTATGTAAAATCAGACGCTGACCACGAAATGGGCATTCAACCGTTTTCCCGGAAAAGCTCAAAAAGTGTGATTTGTGCAGTGTACCAAATATGGTACACGATGCACTTAGCCTATATATTTGAAATGAAAAACTCTTTTTTAGAAACTTTTTTTTTATTAGAAATTAATGAAAAATGATTATTAATGAAATATGGAAATTATCAATATTTAATTCACTGATGAGGGTCACTTTTAAAATTATTTGCAAACACAACGTTCAACCACTTTGACAGCTTACTGGGAACTGAAAGTGGACATCGAAGAGCTGAAGAGACATTTATGTGAAAGCTGGTAATGCCTGTTACAAGTTGGAGCAAAACTTAACGCGATGCAGGTTGTTTGAGTAGACTTGGTTATGATTTTAGGCACGTACCATATATGGTACGCTATGCATTTAAGGGTTATGTCAAGAACTTTATATGTGCTGGATGAACAGTTAAAAGCAATTACATAAATTTTTTGAAAAAACTTGAAATTTTTAATAATTGACAAAATTATTTGTTTTCGTATGAATTTCTTAACTTAAGGGACACCAAGGGAGTTTCAAGCATATTTGTTTTTAAAAATTATTTCTATAGTTTTGTTTGACTAATCAAATTAAATAAAAAAAAAACAATGAGAGCACCTTGACATTTTCAATATTTATACACTTAAAACACCCTCTGCGTAAGGGTGAAAACTACTACTTTCATACAAAAAACTGTAACCACAAGCAAGCGCCCCCTTTATATTTTTAATACGAAAGGAACAAGTAACAATCATTTTAATTTAAGATAGTAATTGTCCTGATTTTCATTATGGAACTGGGTGTTGAACAATCAGCAGAGTTGCCGAAAATACCTTTTGTTTTAGAGAGAAATCTACATGTATGCAAAGAGGTTATATGAAGCAAATGATTTAATCGAGAAATATTATATAAAAGGTGAAAAATCGTCGACTGCGTTAGCTCAGACACATTGAAGAAATTAAGGAAAACGAGAATTTAAGGACGAACCTACGTTTCAGAGACCACTTGACCATCGACAGCAGATTCCTAAGCCAGCAAAGCTGAAAGAGTTTGCTCAGTTACGAGAGAAATGAAAGAGTTTTTTTAATTATCGCCATGTTCAAACATGCTAGCAGCATAAAGTAAAATGGCAACGATGCGTTGATATTTTGTTTGGGAAAGCTGGTCAGCATAAAACTGCCTTTTAGAATATACCTACTCGTATATACTGGAATAAAAAAAATTCACAGCATATTGAACTTTAAATAATTTTGATGAATTAAATATCAATCAGAAACCTACGCTTTGAATATACAGACACGAAATGATTATTACTTATTTAACTTAATACGAGTATTTATTCAAGTGAAGCAAATGAAAATTTCAAAGTTCAATTTTTCCATTTTATAATTTGATGAACTTCACTACGTTATGACTTTTTGTGAAAAGTGTATTTTAGTTTTTTTTTTTTTTTTTTTTTTGCAAAATATTTATGTGTAGACTGAACTTTACCAAGGGGAATTTGGTAAACTTCAAAAGTTTTGATTTTATAATGAAGCGGCGCAAGTACATATTTAAAAGTCTGAAATATTTAACGAAAACGAAACAACCGCAACAACAGTGCAATGCAGTTCAATATTTTGTATGAGAGCATGAACTACATTGCGTTGGTTTTGCAGTTTTGCTACGTTTTCGTTAAATATATCAGATGTTTTAATAATTGCGCCGCACATTGGCTCGTATTGCTATAAATGATGGCAAACATTTATTTTGGGGGTGAGTTAGTTAAGCAAATTTGATATAATATTTGCATAGAGATATATTTAGCACTACGGATAATTATAGTTTCATTTGGATAAACAGTAGTATGTTTTGTAGATTTAGGCAATGTTGAATGATTTTTAAAGTTACCATAAAATTTAGTTTTTGGAATAAAAATGGAATGTTTGATTTGAAAAAATTAGGGTTTTTTTATAAAACGGAATTCTATACTTAATAAAAAAAAAACAAAAATTAAAACCTTTTTTAGTATTTTTTTTTAAATGACGTTTTTCGTTATAAATGGAATTTTATATTTATCGATCCAAAATTATTTTTAATTTGAATTTCCATATCTTTCGATCAAAAATAGTTGGAATGTTGGATTTCTATCTTTTTAGATCCAAAAGAACCAACATTTTGAATTTTCTCCATGAGAAGCCATAATTATTTTCTTGATAACTTTTGACTTTTATCGATTTATTTCGACTCTCTTTGATCATTTCGATTAGGATTTTTTCGATGTTTTCTATAAGTTACAACTTTTTTTAATATTTTTCTATAAGTTTCGTCTTTTTCGGTGTTTTTTGATAGTTTTCGACTATCGATTTTTTCAATGTCAATCAAAAAGTTTAGATTTTTAGGTAAGTAAGTTTCGACAATTATTAACATTATCGATAAATTTTGATGTTTTGCAAAAGTTTTGTTATTTTCGATTAGTTTCGATTTTTTCGATGTTTTTGATAGTTTTTGCCTATATTCGATAGTAGAAAACAATCATGAAAGTTTAAAATCAAATCAAAAAATATCGAATAAGTCAAAATATATAGAAGAGCATCGAAAAGAGTCAAAAAAAAAAATCGAAGAGGATCGTCAGGCTTGACATAAGCCGAAGAGCAGTGCAGAGTGAGTTTCAAAGAAAATCTATTTTCGAACTTCATAGATTGACGCAAAAATTATAGAAAATGATGTTTATATTTGAGATTTGATAAAAATTCATAATTAAAATTATTTTTGAACTAAAAAAAATAGAAATCCAAAATAACGATTATTTTTGATCGAAAAAAATAAAAATCCAAAATAACGATTATTTTTCATTTTTAAAATAAAAATCACAAAACTTAGAATCACGTCATATATCTATGCTTCTCGTTAGAAGAAGCTCACATTTAGTGTTTTCCTACATTTTGATTTTTTGACCTCAATTATTGAAAATATCGATTATTTACGGTCCCTGGTTTTGATCGTAGTTTTTAGTTGTTGTTTTTTTTTAAAAACTAACGATAAGTAGGCTAAAATAAAAATATATTTAAGTCAAAATTGTTAACTATTTTCACAAAACCATTGATCTCTTTTACGAAAGGAACTTGTAAATGGACAGTCTAATGCATATGTCGTTTGCTCATCCTATAGAAACCTTTACTTCAAAAACACATTCTCTTGCACCCTGTGTAACTATTCAAACAAAATTTGGCAGTTCTATGTCGAAGGCGCAACAAAAATTAATTATCTTTAGTCTTTCAGAAGTTTTATGATTTATGCAATAAGAAGTCAAAATGGGCCACTGTGCGACGCTTCATATAGCTTAGTTATAATCTTTAGAGTTTTAAAGTGCTTTTCGTGTCTTGACACTAAATTTCTTGGAAAAGTGCAGGCTGTTATAAATATATACTGAATAACATTAAATCACATTTTATCCTAAAAATTTGCAATTCTATTTTTATAAATAAAACAAAAAAGTTCTTATCGCTGGATCGCTGTTTTCAAAATAACTTTTTCGTTTTTTTTTTCAAAAATTAAAAGTTTTTTCATACATCGTTTTGATAGCGAAAATGTTTTCATAATTATTCTACGATGCTTATAAGCTTTTTATTATAAAAAAAGTAGAGGTCGGCAGAAACTCATTATCGACTATTAAACTTAAAGCAAGGCCACATATTTGAGCTTTTGCGAGTTGCGAAAATCTCCAGCTATGTCCTTAATTACGGTCAGTTTCAAGTTTAGCTGCAAATTATTCCACAATAGCAAATTATGCACAAGACTACTGATAAATAGCATTAAATGCCTTCATTTGCGTGGGCATATTACTTTTCAAATACAAAAATGAGCATGATATTTAATATAATTTATGTTCAGGAAAGTTTTGTTGTTTACCACACAAAACAGCTTGAAGGTTCCTCTTAAAATATGCAGGAATAAGTATATTATGCAAAAGCATTCTTGTTTTTTTTTATGTTAAGCGCAAAGCTTATTAAGCTATCCTGGTCGAAAAAAAAATAAATATTCAGAAACTATTTACTGTTACAATTCCAAGAAATGTGTAATATTATATTGATTACAGCACTTACACTTTGCACATAGATAACGAAAATATTCCTACTAAAATGTTTTTACATTTTGCTCTAATATTCCTTAAAGGCATACATATATGTACTTATTAAATATAAGATTACTATGTAACTACTTTAGGCCATTTCTTTGGTATCCAATTATGTTTTACTTAGGACTTTAACTAGCTCTTTGGTAAAAACAAAATTAATATTAAATTTTATATGAAGTTTTTAATTAAAGCAACATTTAGGGAAATTATACTTAGAATGTTAAGGAAAACTTTAAAAATTCAACTTTAATTTTAAACTTTTTGTTGCAAATCTTTAAATACAAAAAATAAATTATCTCAATTTGGCATAAAGTGCAGCTACCTTATTTTTAATGGCAGCTAAAAGCATCGTAAAATTAAATCGTAAAATGAAATCGTTAAATTAAACCGGAAGTAAGTTACATGCTACGTAAGAGAATGCTCGCTTTTCACTTGCTACTGCAAAAATTAATAACCTCTGATGTGGCAGTTAAAACGAATTTCTTCTAAGTAACATGATGGTTAATGGTTAATGCAATGTTGAACTTTGACCACTCATATCTCTTTAGCTAACAAACACTTCAAATTTTGTTTGAATTAACAAAGAGAATTATATCGTACAATGGCAACAGTGTCGCTAATTGTTTACAGTATTTTTGTTTTTAAAAAAAACCTTGCCTGAGCAGGACCGCCGAGAGGGGTGGGCATTAGGGTACATATGATTGTATTTACTAGTTTTTAGGATAAACTAGTTTTTCCTAAGCCAAACTAGTTAATTTAAATGCCTAAAAGTATGCAATTTAATTTTAATACAAAAGCACTGTGGATAGCGATGCCGGTGTTGCACATGTTATATACGCGAAGCCAGCATTGGACATATGGGAGGATGTTAATCCTGAGCCGCCACCGAAGGCCGCTCACTTACCCTCACTGACCACTTGCCAAGTGTTCAATAAAATTGATAAGTTTTATTGTCTTAAGTACTTCGCTACTGCCTTAGTTTTCACTAGCCACATTTCATTGCATATCTTTAGGCTTAACGGTAACTAGTTTGGCCTAAGACTAGTTTGGCCGGTAAAATATATAAGATAACAATGCAGTAGAGTTCTTTGACTTTAAAGCAAAAGCCATAATACGCCAATTCGACAAAGACCTGTTTTCTACACAATTACTAGGTCTTCCTTAAATTTATTTACTATAATAAGGAGCGTTTTCTTTAAAACAGGACTAAGAAACTTAATTCGCCATTATTTTTACAGCAGCCGTAGCTTAGGGGACGACCTACCCCACCCCCCCATGAGATTTGGTGAGATCTGGTGTGACCCCTCTCCTTCCCTTAGGTAACTAAATATTAAACGAGTTAAAACTGTAACCTAAATTACATGACAAATAAGTCAATTAATTTTATATAAAATTTTTTTTGCGCTACTGATATTTAAGTCATTTTTATTCTTTGAAGTGGCCTTTTAAGTGTTTTTCTTGAATAACTCGTATGTATTTCGAAGAAATTTTGATAAAAAACTCTTGAATTATTTCGGTTTTTCGAAGTTTGCGGAAAAATTTCACATATTTTTCTATTAATGTCGTTACTAAATAGATTATAAAAAAAGGTGTCATTTTATTTGATTAATCTTAACAGGTGTAGGAAAATGTCATTTCAACTTAAGTGCACTTAGTCATGAAAATCTCATTTAAACTTTTGATGAAGTTTAAATTCAGTGTGTGTAAAACAAAAATAAATTACTGCATCACTTTTGTTGCACGTATTGCATCTACATATCACGGCAAAGTCATATAATCTGAGATAAAATATTTTCTTTTAAATAAATATGCAATTAATAAAGAAAATTACGTAAAAGGATAAACTCTTCACAAGTGAAAGTTGTAATTGCTTTTCATACCTCTTACTAAAGATAATATGTGCAAACATTAAGATTTTTTTCTGTTGAAACTCGTTTTACGATAATATTTACAAATTCAATACCAAGAAAATAAAACGAATGAAACAACTCATGAATGAGAAGTATGCAATCAAAAAGGAATTAGTCCATTGAAATGTTACAAAATTGTGGTCAAAACTTGCATTTCGGGATAATATTTTAATTGCTTTGTTGTGAACGGAAGTCACTGTGAATATAAAACTTGGATTTTGGGGTCGAGAACCCCTCCCCCTATTTTGGATCATCTTGAAAAATTAGTTTAAATAGTTTTTCCGCGATATCTTAAGAGCCATAGGTCTAACAAAAACTTTATAAGACCTTTTGTTTGATTTCTTTCACAAGTAAAATTTTTTAACGTTTTGTATTTAAAAATATTACAATATTCGTATAAAATCAAATGAATCCCTTGCTTCCAATACATTGCAAATAAAGCCAGTTAATATAAATTTTTTTTTTGCACTTACTTTGCACTGAATATGGCTGCCAACGCCAGGAAACATGCGTCTGCTTCTCTCGGTGTGGATGTGTAACAACGATCAATAACCCATTCGAGTAGCTGTCCCATATCAGGATTAGATTCTAATAAAAGCACAACAGTATCACGTGCCAATTGGTAAATCTGTAATGAATGGAAAATATAAAAAACAAATAAATCGTAACGCATGCTGCTATAAACTTAGAAGGCGGAATAGATTAGTTATTTTTTTTTTATTTACCTTTTCGTCTTTTGATGTTAAAAGTAGGTCAAGCCATTTGTAGAGCAGGCCATCATCAGAGAGATATGGTGTATAAAATATATGTCCACAGCATAAAAGGGCGGACATAGCCTTAGGGTTAAAATGAAATATTTTATATGTTATCAATACGTTGTATTAGTAATTTTGTATAATACACATACTTGTAATGCGCTGAATTGTAGTTTTTCTTCTTCTTGTGTTTGTCCTATTTGTGATGAAATACCAAGTGGTTTTGAGAAGCTACCACACCAAGTGCCAAATAAGTTAAAAAGATTTCTTTTTAAATCTCGTGTGAGTAATGTCGCACAGGAATCCACTAGAAAAAATATAAATGAATAAAAAATATAAATGAGTAAAAATAGAAATGATTACTTTTGAAGTTAAATGTATGTAAGTCTATTTAATGCAGCATGTGACTTATACGGCACACTATGCAATTAGCTTATAAAGAAATTGAATAAATAAACGACATTTGCAGTGTAAGACCAGCAACTTAGATGACGCCACGGCACGAAGTTTGAAAAGCATTGGTCTAAACTCATACTAAGTACATAATTTAAATTACGATCATATGTGGCTGTAATGATGCACGTGGCATCTTGTAAGCTATGTTTGTTTTGACCCAACCTTACACTTGGGGACACTAGCCTCCCCCAAATTAATAACTTAGTCCATTTGAAAAAATTGTCTCTAACACTGCACCACAAGCCGTCGAAAAATTAAAAATGAAGTTCAGATTTTGACCGCTTTTTTGTATAGGCTCAAAGTTCATTTTGACTTCTTAAAGGAGCTATATGTTTTTTGAAACTACGTCTATCGAGCCTAACGTTTTCGGACTTCAATAAAAAATTCCCAAAATGTGGCTTTTATAATTCGGAAATATTTAAATAACAAAATATCACGCAAATCGAAAACGTCCAGCATGGACTATTTTCTCTTCGACGTGAAATGGACGCTAATGTTTTTTTGATTTCTTATCTTAAGTAGAATACAATAATGGCTTTTAAAAAGTAATCCATTATTTTTATAAAAACAGAATCGCCTTATTTCAAATTTCACTAAAAATCATTAACTTACATGAAAAATTCTTAATCATTTTGCGAATGAAATTACAAAAGTGTGCCTTCACTTCCCGAATGCTTATATTATCCTTGTCAGTCTCCGCAACCAAATACAACATTGCACCCTCAATATATTCCACAAATGTTGGATGTAACGACATAGTATCACGTTCCAAAACACAAGTACTAATTTCAAAGAAAAATTACATAAATGATAGATTACTTAAACCAAAGAAAACAACATGATGGATATGACAAAGAATGACCTTTAAAGAAATTAATTAGCAGCAAAGTACCAACACATGTGCAAGTACATATGAAAATGTGATAAATTACAACACAAAAGAAAATCATGTCATTTTCACTTCCATTTTATATAAAATATAAACACTTACCTGACGCCAAATGTACCACTTTCTGCAATCTTTTCCAAAACACGTACCAATTGCAAACGTAAAGCATCACGTCTTCGACGACGTCGCATATTTTCTTGCTTTCTGTCGACAGCTTCACGTATGTAGACAACAAGTTCCTCCATTAAATCTCTGTAGATGATAAGAAGGGGAAAAAAAATTTTTTAGAATTTTGCAATGAGTTTAAATTGAAAAATCAATGTTAAAATAATGATAAAGACTTTACGGATATGAAATTAATTTTCTTCCACAAGGAAAAAATTTTTTTTTTTTTTAGGGGAAAACTTACTTGAGCGCATCATGATTAATCATTCCAAGTGCGTTAACGGCAGCATCACGAACATCGACAACTTCACAACGCAACAGGGGTACAATAAGTTTATAAAGTGCTTGCGGTGAGGCAGAACCAAACGCAGATTTATCGCTACGATCTGCGTTGAGTGAATCAGGTGATGAGCTGTAAGAATTTTGTTTAAGAAAATGGGTGATTTTGTTAATTAATTACACACAAATATATTAAATTATTATGCATTATAATTTAAAGCTGCAACTTTAGTAATAGTCCAGTGTCTATAATAGAGAAAAAGGTGATTTTACGGAATTCTTTTGATGTGCACGAATTAAAAGAAATGGGATCCAAAAAATAAAAAAGTTTTACACCCGTAATTTTTTCATAGCATTTGTATGTGTCCTGAGTATTTTTTAACGAAAACTCAAATATGACAGAGTACTGCTCGACCGATTTTTATGAAACTCTTTACTATCAAAATAAAAAAACTGAGTTTGGGAGAGTTTTTAATTAAGCTTTCGCTGGGGGCGTGGCACCGACCAAATATACTGATCTTCATTAAGTGTATCCTTAGGCCCATCAAAGTTATTGCAATAAAATTTTGGTTTTGAAATATACTATCTTTCTTTGGAGAAAATATGGGCGGAACTGTAAAAGTAGGAGTGGCACAATTTATTTTTTTCCTTTTTTAAGAAACAATAAACTTTTTATAAAACTTTTGAGACACATATATGGTTCAGGTTAAAGATTAAGGTGATTTGAATCGCAGTAAAAGAGGAGGTGGCAACTTCCTAAAGAAGAAGAATTTGTTATATCTCAGATACTAGAAAAGCAATTTTGAAAGAGCTCATTCACTTAAGTTTTAATTATCTTCTGTTATGTTTTAAAAAGGAAACTAAGTAATCGATTCCAGTGAAATTATATTCATACATATATTTGTGGACGAGAGACATTAACACCTAAATTGGTCAGAATCAAAAAAGTAGGCACCCAAGTGAAATTTTGAAAATTTGGTTATTGGATTGTGCGTTATTTACTCAAAAAGTATTAGTATCTTAAAATAATCGCAATAGCTTAAAAAATTCACGTATTTTTAAATGTTGCGAGTTTTTAAGCTATCAGTAAGCTATCGGCAAGCTTTCTACTGAGTTGTATATTCGAAAGCCGTTTGACTTTTCCAAAAATGTTCAATTTGGGAAATAACGGACACCCTAGTGATTAGCTATAGTTCTCGAGATGCACTTAATGTAAATTAGGAGGTTTAAGCATCGCCACGCCTCTTGTAAATGCTTTTCAAAATTTAAAATATTTCAAACTTCATTTTTTTATATCGCCTCGTTTCTTAAGTAACATTGTATATTGCAAATATCAGAAATATTTTCCAGAATGTTTTTGTTTTGCACGTGAAAAGACCTCCGCGGAAAAACCCTACACACACACTGGACTATGAGAAAAAAACACAAATTATTGCAATAAGTTAACAACTGGTTAGCAATTTAAAGATAGTTAAGTTGCAACTTCAAATACAGTGGGTTTATTTCATAAAAATTTTTATAGAAAATATAAAAAGAAACTAAAGTTACAAAGTACATAAGTAAGTTAAGTTTGTAAAACAGCAAAAGCAATTCAAGCTTATTTGACCTTGGCTTTTTAGCAAAATTTTTGGATATAGAACTAAATATTAATTAAATACTCTGCTTATTAATACAAAAATGCTTTGGAATCAAATTTTCACCACTTGATCATTAAAAATATTTATTTATTAGAATAATTATAAATTAAAATTACGACAAATTCAAATAAAATCGAAAAAAATCAATCGAGAGGGGTTAAAAAGAACCATCTACAGAATATCAAAATAAATGTAAGGGACCAAAGCCAATTTTACAGTATTTTTATATTCATGGTAATGAGCTCACTGCTCAGTTAATTAAATCTTCACAAGCATAAAACGCCACGCAAAATTTAAAAAATAAGCTATTATGGGTTAACTAATTACCGCTCTTATTCAATATAATTTTTCACCAAGGTATTGTAACGAAAAAGTATTAAGTTGTTTTAAGTCAAAATATCTTTTTTAATTTAATTTATAAAAATATTTGATCTTATTACCAATTAGTAAAAGATAAACAAAAAAATTCACATTATTTGAGTGCGACAGGGTTTTCCGAATAAAATAAAAGTGATATATGTTATAGATCGACCAACGAGATAACGCTTCTATTAAAGCTTGGAGTGTGCTGATTCTTAATCAGGCAGCAGAATTACTTAAAACTTTATCTCCATTTGACAATGTGAATATAATTTTTATAAACACGATTACAAAAAAAATTATCAAGATGAAAAACGGGCTATTTTTGATGCATCAAAAATCTATAAAAATGATAGCTATCATAAAGATTATGGAAAAGTATAAAATTTACAAATCATTAACAAAAATGAATTTAATTCTTAAGATTCTGATAATTCTCCCACCAGATTTAAATTCAGCACATACGAAGCCATAAAAAACAGTTCTGTCAGTTTGATTAATCTACCGTGCACCATCCTCGGCACTGTTGGATTATTACACAAATTTTTAAGTGATTTACTAGCAGTTAAAAATAAGTTAAGTTAATTAGTTTTTCTTTTAGGTAAAAGCGTATTTTTGCAATGCCTTCTCACAGCACATAATTAAACGGTAACAATAAAGCGTATCATATCACAGCACTTGAATGCGTTCAACTTGTGGCAACAACACATTTGCAAATTAATAACATAAAATTTAAATATAATTAGCTGCAAAACGTTTTATGTATAAACTATTGCGCAATAAATTTCCATATAATTGATATCAAGCAAAATAGTACACATAATTAAATAAATTAAACGATAACAATTTAAGGAAAATAATTGCGTTAACAAGGCTATGCTTAAGATACTAAATAATAACATTAAAGCATTTTAATAATTTATTTAGACTTTAACAATAACTTAGAATATAATTAAAATTTAGCTCACCATTCTTCGACACGTAACAATGACACATAGATAATCTTAAAATATGCAACATAAAAGTGCTACGCATACCTCAAGATGCTTTATCAGCAGGGACCGTAAGCAACACTGGCCGACAACATTCTTGAGCCATTAAATTTAAAAGTGATTCGCCTGAACTAAACTTAATTTAGACCTTCTACTAATATTTTTCATTTCAAAGGCATTTTCTTCGGTAATAATTTATGAAAAAACGAACCAAAATGCATATTAAAAAGAAAAAGTAGGATATTGCGAACAGCTAGCCAAATCGGCACTTCATATAATTTCAAAGGAATAGCTATTCCAATTTGATATGCATATTTTTACAGTGATCCCAAATTAGTAAGATGGCATATAATTTATTTGATAGCCCCTTTAATTTTAAATTTAAAATAAAAATAATCAAATTAAATATGCAGTTTATATTTGATTGAAAATAACTTCATAACAAACGCATTTAGTCCATCGGTTTCAAACGCATAGAAGGGAATGTAAAGTAAAAGAAAGCTAAATGCATTCTTGGACAGCATTAGTTGATTTAGACATTACCGACAGTCTGTTTAAGGAAATCACGACTAATTGAAAACAAAGTGAGATAATGTAGCGTTATTTCAGGAACTACAGAAAAAATGTACAATTTAAATGTAAATTTTTACCGTTGGACAAAGCGGCGTAGCGCCCTCTATAAGCAAAATCTTTAAAACGCTATATAAAAAGACTTGCTCAAGTAAATGCAATCAAATTTCACAAAAACGCTTAGGCAAGCGCTGGAGAAAAGATGGGCGGTGTCAGAAAATTGGGCGTGGTGCTTCCTATATAATGCAAAACTTTAAAGTGCGAGTATTTGTGCGAAATTCGGTAACACTACAAATAACTTTCTCACAATATAGCGTTTTAAATGTTTTATTTGTATGGGCAGTAGGAGTGTCCGCGAACCGATTTCGCTTCTTTTTAGTTCCACGAGCTATGTTTCAAAGTGTACCTGCGTATTACATTTAATTCAATTATCTCGCATGGTTTTCCCGTAATAGTGATTTCCACAGACAGACATGGCTTAATCGAATCAGGTGGTAACGCTGATTCAAAAAATATATACCTTTTTATACCTGCCACGCCCACTTCTATGCGTTACAAATGGTATCACAAAGAGAACATACCCTGAATGTAGGGTATAATGAGGACTACCATAGGCAAGGCTAAAAATTAAATACGCTACATACGCGGCAGCCTGATATCTGAATTTATTTAATTGAATCAAGTTAAGTTCTTATTAATGAGAGATTATTTTTGATCAAAAATTATGTTTCTGATTAATAAAAACTAAAAATACGACTCTTAAGTAGAAGAAAATATCAGAGTATTTGGTCGAAAAGAAAAATATATTTTAAATTATGGTCATATTTCATCTATAAAATAGCAGTTGTGGTTAATTTTGATCGAATCGAATAAAACTTTAAATTAGCAGTATTTAAATAAATTTAAATCTAAATTTAAATTGAGATTCAATTTGTTTTTAATACAACAATTTTTAGTTATAAAATCGAAATAGTTACGGTTCCTGCTCACTATATCATTGTTCCGAGCACTATAATTTGGATTTAAGTTATTACAATAATAAAACACAAATAAACAACTTTACTAAAATTTGTAACTTAACTAATTGTAACTCTAGAGAATGCAATATTTTAATTAAGTGTTTTTTTTTTTTCAACTTTTTTTATTATATTTTTACCCAAGTCGTTTTTGTCGCGCCTCTTTGCGCCCATAGGACAGCGGCAGTGTGAAGCGTGTAACGATTCCCTCTGGGCCAAACACATTCGACGGTATGTTATCCAAGGAATCGGATAACGAACGCGAATCCGATTGATCTTGTAAACTAAAAGTTGTATGATGTTGTATGTTGGTTGGTTGGTTGGTCGTTCATTTAATGTGTGTTTGTGAAAGAGGATGGATTTGTGTGTGTGTGTATGTGTGTTTATTGGCATTAAAGTCGGCGCACAGTTTGATATTTGTGTTTTGATTGCATGGTGTGGTCAAAGATTATTACATGATAAAATTAAAATTGTAATTAGACTTTTTTTATTCATTTGTAGGTCTTTTATTTTACTTTTAGTAAATTTTTATGAATTACGATGCGTTTAGAAGTTGTGTATTTTGATTAAAGTGAAGTTTGCATTAAAACATTTGTGAACTGTGAGGTGGTAACCGTTTTGTTTTATAAATTTTTCATGTTTTATGAACATAATGATAAATTTTTACCTACATATAATGTTTTTTTTTTAAACAAATACAAATTTGCCAATTTTAAACAAAGGAAAAAATAATAACCAAAAAGTAATTACCTACATGTAAGACTATTTTAAGTGCACATTAAGTATTTGTTAATAAAAAAAATTAAGCTATCACCACAATAAACCTAAACTGTTAACAGATTTTTTTATATTTATTTGCTTATCTTCATGCTACCAACCACGGAATTGTTAATTTTTAAAAATATATTATTTAAACATATCACACTTAGATAATACAATTATATGTTTACTTTGCATGGGCATGTTCTTAACAAAAGGTCTATATACAATATTTTGAAAGCTACATTTTGACTTTCAGCTTGGATAGCTGAATCGAAATTCGGTGGCGGTTTTGCACATTTTTCAAACACTGATGTTGTTTTTTTATAATCAAAGAAATATATGACTCTATCATGTAAAACGACCACAAAATTTATACTCAGCAAGTAATGGTCCAAACATACACTCAATGAAAAAAACTTAATTTAAAAGGTTGACTAATTTCTTTCCAACGGTTACATAAATGGTTTCGATAAAAATTGACGGCATCACGTCAAAGCGAGCAACAAACCTAAGAAGGGTCACTAAGCATTTGAAAATTTTTCTGTTTGTCTTTAAAATTTATTTTTTATTTTTTTGTTGACTGACGCTATGTATATGGTAAAGTACTGTCCAGATTCGGATTTAGTAATAAAAATGAATTAGAATAACATTGTTTTGTTCAAGTTACTACAATAACATTTTTTACGAGCAAATAATCTTTACTTTAACTCATAGAAAAAAATTTTGTAAAAAAACACTATGTCCAACTGGCATCTAAAATTTCCAAGCCAAGACTTATCCGGATATTAACAACTCGATTCCATATCTAAGCACTATGAATATAGGTACCCTAAAACCAATTGAAATATTTTTCTAATTTTTGGTTATTTCTAATTCAAGAGAATTAAATATTGCGAAAAACTCGCACGACATGTGGTACTTTTTCGGTTAAGTTCATAAAATATAAATCAGGAACTTTTCTAAAACATATTATTGTATTAGATTAACAACATTCATAAGAGCTTAAACTAATTTCTTTTTATTTCGTTTTATATCACCAAAAAATTTCCTTTAATATAGAGCTGTTTTTTTTTTTCAATAAAATTAATAGAATATCGAAATAAATATTTTCATTTATGGCAATGATTCTTCGAGCTAAAAATCGGAGTTGTATTTCTCTGACTTAAACTGCTCAATAATTTTGAATTTTCGTAAGAACTACAATCTTGTTGAAGATAGTAGCAAGAATAGAATAGTTTGAGTCAAAAAAAAACAATAAAAAAATAACAAAAAATATATTAACTTTAATTCTCATGACTCATTTTTTATTTTGAATTGTAGGTACATTTAGAAAAATGTTTTTGACACAAAAATTGTCCAGCCTGCCGTACGAATTTAATATGAAATCGTGTGTCACAGCTATTCTGAATAAATGAAATAGACGCAAAAGGATGCTATTTTGCGTTGGCGAAATATTCAATTTTTGTTTCGTTACTTACTAAATATACTTTGAAAACTAAAACGAGCTTCTAAAAAATGGTAGAAAGCTAAAAACCTTATTTATTATAATCATCTAAAAGTTTCACAAACTTATAAATTATTATGAATATTTGAAAGGCTTATTAAAAAAAAATGATACACACTTTTCGAAAACAATATTATGCATTGATTTTATTAAACAGAGGTATATTTATCTACACTGTAAACATTTTTGCTTTCATCACATATTTAATATATATTTTTTATTAGTACTTAGTACTATCATTTGGTAGTTTTACCTGGAAAGTTTTGCGGTAGTTTTGAAAATGAGTATTTTTATAGATTTTGATGTGCTCTTTCTGAATTTCAACTTTGCCACCTCGTATTGTTGCCGCTCGCACTGCCATATTGGAAAAACGGCGCCGACGATAAAAACATCTATATACAAAATAAAACTAGAGGAAATTTCCTACAATTTATGTTACAATCTTTTTTTTTCATAAAATCAATAGTTTTGGCGTACGAATGCTTCTATAATGTAGTTTTTATCACTAATTTTTCAATCTTTTTTTATATTTTTAACAAGAAAAAATTATCTAATGGCATTATCGTAATTGTGGAAGTACACTTTGCGGCGCTTGTGCGCCAAAACTATTGATTTTATGAAAAAAAATATTATAACATGAATTGTAGGAAATTTTCTCTAGTTTTATTTTTTATACATATGTTTTTGTCGTAAAATGAGTCAGAAAGGAGATATAGTCAAAAAAACTGTGAGGTGGCAAAGTTGAAATTCAGAAAGAGCACATCAAAATCTATGAAAATACTAATTTTCAAAACTACCGCAAAACTTTCCAGGTAACGTCGTTTTTTACTACCAAATGACTATACTATAGGTTTTACTTAGATTTTTTGATTCTGACGCTTATCATGTTTTCTTGCCCTTCATTTGTTTAACAAATTTTTTACTCTTTTTTTTGCATTCAAAAACATATACATATATCTCATAAATTTAGCCAATTAGTAATTATATTTTGCATGGTTTTTTATTTTATTAACAAATACCTGCAGCACGAATATAAAAATAAATATTGTACATCATTACAAATGATTTATTGAGATTACCCTGCTATGAACACGACAATATTAAACACTCACATTATAGAGACAATAAAGTAAACAAAACAAAAAAAAACAAATGAAAAATGTCCAGGTTAGAATTTAACAAAGCACAAAAAGAATTAAACAATTGAAAAAACAAAACACAAAACAAAAAAGAATGAATATTTCAAAATTAAAACTATGACAACGATATATAATGTAAAGAATGCGTAATGCAATTTGACTTGTAGATGTATGCAAAATCACTTACCTCAAACTTAAATCCGGTGATGCACAGCGCACAGCAACGCTTGGTATTTGTGGCACCAAACGCATAGCACAAGCCACTTGATTGCGCCACAAACGCAAATAATAATCTTTTTGACTTTCGGTGGGTATTTTCTTTGTTGGTGCAGAACTACGTAGTAGAGATGCACGATTATCACTGACAGGCCTAAAGATAAACGAATAGGATAGTTTCAGCTGGTAGTCTAACAAACGAATACCTGATTTACTTACGTGGGATCTATGACGCTATATAAAGTAGTGACACGCGCATAACAAATTGGCCAAGCTTGTGCAACAGCTGAAGGACATTGTTGTAAGATACGCGTTCGTTCCAGAAAACCATATAAACACGCTGACCATGGATCAAATTGTTGCTGATGCGAATTGCTCGCTTGTGACAAATTTAATGTTGATGTTGATGATTTTGACGAATCTATTAGAGAAACAATTTATCATTTGGTTTTTTTTTTTTTTTTTTTTTTTGAATAAATTATTTACCGTCAGTGTGACCTGCTAACCAAACGCCGCTAGTGCGCTCTGCTATCCATTGCAAGTCAATAACATTAGCATTTAAAATTGCTGTTTTCTCAGTTTGTGGTAAATGTGGCAAGAACTTTTCTAGGACCTAAGTAAAACAAAGGAGAAAGTGATTAAGGTGCTTTAAATGTAACTGGGTGAATTTTTGGGTATAGCCAAAGTTGCTTAAAATATTATGTTTCAAAGAAATTAAAGGTCGCTCTGAAAGATTTGTTCAAAATTAAGAATTGGAAATAAAATTCTAAATTTCAAACTATCTATGTACAATATTATACGTTTCACTTACTTGTGGACAACATTTGTCTATCACATCTATTACAGGTGGTTCAGTTTCTGGCAGCCCCAATGCTCTCATCAAATTTTTCACCTCTTTTAAAATCATTGCTGCCAACTTTCGCAAGAATGGCCGATAATTACAGAGCAAAACTAAAGCGAAACCTTCGACAAAATGCAATGTAGTTGTTAGTGGTATCTCATTTTTCTTGGACGCTGCCTCAGTCATGTTAATCACAGTCGTTTGCGTAATACTTGAGACACCACTCGAGGTAATACTCGAAGCGCCACTAGAGCTTGTATTGATACTCTTTACATTGGCACTTACACTAGATAGCTGGCTGGTTGCAGTGTCTTTGCCAACACCTACAATTGTCGAAGCTGTTGCAACATTACCGCCTGTTGCAGCAGATGAATTTATTATCACTCCTGTCATAGGTGTTTTTGTTGTATTTATTATATTTCCAGCATTGCCAACGCCTCCCACGCCGACATTGCTACCAGTTACATTAATGGCACAACGCCAAATATTTAAAAATACAAACAGCATCCTTGTGCAGTTCTCCAACAATTGCGGATAGGTGTCGGTGACATCGCGCACCAGAAATTGTGTATACCCGTGCACGACATCCTGACGCCAATCCGGGAAATCAATCACAAGTGTTTGCAGCGACTGATGTGTCAACATGCGCAACTCTTCGTCCATATGCACGGTGAGACGTGATAGCAAATCAACTAATTCTTGCGCCGTCATAGTATCAGGTATTAGACGTGGCACAGCAGCCACACAGGTGCGGAAGAGATCAATGCGCGGCTTACGCTCACCAGAAAGCATTTCATCGGGTTCTTTATTTTGATTTTGAGTATTCGTCATCATTAGCGGGCGTCCATAGTGAACGTCCAAAGCACGTAGTATGTCCACGAAAACACGTCGCACATGTGGAAAATACGTTGACATGCCAATACTGCGCGCTGTATCATCGGTTAGCATTTTATTAAGGTAAGTTTTCTTGACGCGTAAAGTGTTGCCTGATGGTAATACTGGTACTGTGCGTGGCATAGGCGGTTCACCGTCTTTCTGTTGCAACGAATCGGCCACTACAAGAAAGGCGCGCAAACCAATGCTCATGCGTTCCGGATTTAATATTAACTGTAGAAATAGAAAAAAAATACTGACTTATTTTCGCTTTTTTATGGACAGAAAAAGCTTACCTTAATTGAACGTCCAACACATAGTAGATCGTAAACAATTTCACGCATTGCAAAATCTAAACGCTCCTGCGCTATGAACTGTATAATTTTTACAAATATATTAAGTGGCGTGTCACGTGGCACAACGCCTTTTGAGCCTCTGAAAAATAAAAGGTTTTTCTTTTCATTAGTAAAAAATTCATAATTTTGTGCTGAAAAAAACTTACTTTGGGAATAGCGAGTTAACAATGCTTTGCAAGCGTGAATGTGTTGCTGAATTGGATTCACATTTAATGCGTATCATATAAACCCAAAGCAAACGATATAGCGATTCCAGAGCAACACGGCTCATTTTGGAATCCCGGTTCTTTAAATTACTTAAGCACATTGCCAAAAAATAATGCCAATTTGAAAGGAAAAATGTTTTTTGCGAGACACAAAGCAGGCATGTGACTAGTGGAAAAAGTGCCAGACGATGCTTGGATTTCGTTGAAGCATCCAATGTCTGCATATACAAAAGCTCAACAAAATTTTTGACGCATGGCACATTAACTTCATTTTTAACAGCCTGAAAATAAGATATTTTTAAATACATTATAATGTTGAAAACATAATGGCGCATATGCATTGATATTTCTAAGCTCGAGTCTATATAAACTGGAGCCTTGAATGACAGCTTAACGCATAGGATATACATAATGTGACAAACTGTTTTGTGGCAAAAAGAAGTAAAAACCGAATTGAAAACAATTACAAAAGAAGTACAGGAAATTTTGACTGTTTACCAAAAAGAACCTAGTTATAGGGGAAAAAAATCCAGATAATAAGGGTTTCAACCCCAAGTTTCTACTGAGCTGAAAAATCCATTTAATAATACCTAGATTTGGTCAACGCGACGTATGACTAACATTCAAATATCAAGTAATTTTTTGAACTTACTTGTCCTTTTATTTATCTTTTATTTAATACATATGTATACCGTTTTCTTGGAGGAAAATCTCAGAAGCACCAATATTGAATAATGATACAAGTTTATATAGAAAGAATTCATTTATTTTAGAATATACCTTTCAAAAACTGATATAAAAAACACCCAAAATAGTCTTCTATAAAAATTAAACCAATTTTTTCACTTAAAAAAAGTATTTTCTACTTTTACCTTCTTAAAATTTGAACTAAAACATCATTATGTTTTTGTGCAGTTTTTCTCTTGTTTTCAAGTCTTTTAAGCGAATACACAATATTTATGAAACAATACTTTGCTTGTAAGCCATAACGAAAAACACTTCTTTGGAAAAGGAGTTCTAAAACCAAATTTAAAATAAGCTCAAATAATCGTTCAAAGTATTGGGAATAAATCCACATTTAGTAAGGTCGTATTTGTCTGAAATTTTTCACATTTTTGCGATTAAACTTTGAGCGATTTTGGAAATAGATTCAAGTCTAAGTAAGCAAACTTTCATAAAAGCTTATGTATTTTTCTTTATCTCAATAAAAAAAATAAAACTTACCGCTGCAACAGGAACTAAAATTTCGACAAATAACCCAGCTAGGGCATGCTTTATGTCCTTATCTTTAACTTCAAGAAAATACTGACCGCACTCGTGCATAAATTGAAATGACGCTTCAAATTCTTCTATTGGCACCATCTGCAAAATGATAATGATATGTTAAAAAAAAAAGAAATTTTCTAAGTAAATTTTACAATACACTTACCTTCACGCGAAAAAATTTCATACCCATCAACAGACTAATTACACTTTGTGTTGTATTTGGCGATGGCTCTTTGGCGCGCAATTCTTTCAATTCACTCATGAAACGCTTGCGCACCGATGCAAAACGGCTTTGTGCCAACACACCAATCACCTCTGCATACAAGTCGGCAATCATATGAATATTATGCGCATTTGGATTATTTTGCAAGCCTTCCTTATGCTTGAAGTGCTTAAAAGCCAAGTTCTCAATACTACGTATTAGATCTTCATGCCCTGGATGAAATGGCAACTGTTTCAAAATCTCAATAAGCGCCAGGCAAAATATAAATTCAACAGCAGCTTCACGTCGTTGCAGTTGAAATTCCAAATCGATGACAACTGCAGGTTTCGCAGTTGTTGCCGGTGTTGAATTCTTGTCCATACGTTTGAGATCATTTTTAATTTCTACATCAGCCAGCTGACGCCGATGCCAGGCAAGCAAAGTATGCAACAACGAGGGCAAACAATGTTCAGCTACCGAACCAAGTGCTGACATAAGCTGATCAAATTGTTGATCTTCACCACGTTGCAGTAGCTTTGACAGATTTTTATCAGCACTTTCCAGCATCACCAATTCAATCTTTTTTTCAGCCTGCACTGTAAAATCACTAAATAGATTTCGCATAACAATTTCTCCTGGGCGCATTGTTGCCATTTCGTTGGCACTTTGTTGGTTTGGATCGTTTTGATTATATGGAATAGAATTTATTACTGAACTACGTGAATGTGCACCCCAAGGCAATAACGCCTGACGTGGTGGTACAACTACAACCGCGTTATTAACTGATGTTGGTGCAGTTGTTACAACTGCAGATGATGATGAATTGGATAGTGATGCGTTGGATAGTAAAATTGTTGTTGCTGTTATCGATGACGTTGCTACTATGGTCGTTGGTGTTGCTGCTCTATTGGCACAATTTGTGGCATCTAAGTTTGTTGTTGATCCTCCATTGTTAGTAAAAATTTGTGACTCATTTAAGATGCTATATTCTATGGTAAAGTGTTGCGATGGCAATGGGCTTTCTGAATTTGGCCCAGTATAATATGAATTATTAGTAGGAGAATTTGTGCCTCCACCAGCGACACCACCACCACCACCGTTATTTGTTTTCGATGATTTTGGTGTTGATGTGTAATCATTGGAATTCGTAGAACTACGCTGCGCGGGCGAATTGCTA
Organism: Tricholauxania praeusta; assembly: GCA_949775025.1. Taxonomy (NCBI): domain Eukaryota; kingdom Metazoa; phylum Arthropoda; class Insecta; order Diptera; family Lauxaniidae; genus Tricholauxania; species Tricholauxania praeusta. The sequence continues at coordinate 29,473,055 of OX459028.1, forward strand.
TTGCTGCCAGCCGTTTGATTATTATTATCGTTTGTTGACTGTGACTGATAACCATCTTCAAATAATTTACAAGCAGCTGTAGGACTATTTGAGGGGGAAACACCACTGCCACAACCAGCCGCATTCGCAGTTGCTACATTTTCATTTGTGTTCTGATTTGAGCCTACAAAATAGAAACAATACGTTAATGAATTATTTCTGTTTATGGTAAAAATTGAGACCTTGTAACTATATTTATACATATGATGCAATTTTTTATTGAACTTGATGTGTCATTTTAACCCGAAATTGAAACCACAACTAATGGGCTTAAGATAAGAGATAGCCTCATAGAAACGTCAATAAAATTATGTGATATAGAGTGGGTTGCTTATCAGCATGTTATATCTATCCTTATATTTATTGTACAAAACTTATTATGAATGAGAATTATAAAACTTAAATGTACTTTGATCGATAGTTTATGACCATCCGTACTGGTTAAATAAAAAAAAAATAGGTTTTTAATTAATAATCAAACTATTTCGGATAGAGGCTTTTGAAAGGTGTGATAACAGCAACATAAGACAGTTTGGAGGAGTATTGGCGCCTTCCTCACATCTTCAACCGAAAAATTTTTAACTGAAGCGATTTAGCCTAATATATTCGAGCAAGTTAAAACAACAATATACTCATCATCTTGTCACGAAATGATTAAACACAAACGCCTTCAATCAAAAGCGAATAAAAAAGAAAACAAATTGACGATTTAACGCTGCATCAATTACGCCAAATCAGTTGAGCTTGTCATCAAACCTTATCGCACGAATCAAAACTTTGAATCATCATGACTTCTCTAAACATCATCTTTCAGGACAGGATGACAAAAAATAGCTCTTTTTTAATTTCAGTTTTATAATGTCATATGATATGATGATATTGCTATACATATGTATTTTTGTTTTCCCTTTATAAGTTTCCAGAATCCTTATTCAATATTACAACCATGGATCTTCGTACATCCGTGGATCTTCAGCAGAGATCAGAAAGGCTATACGTAGCTGTTGGGAGTTGGATTTTGGAACGAATAGGTGGGGCACATAACATACAAAAAAGAGGTGCTATGGCACCTATCATGGGTCAAATTTGGTACTGTACAGCCTGCGATAAGCACATTGCAAAATATGGTCGGGATTGAAAATCGGGGAATGACAACAAAATGCCTTAAAACGCTGTATCTCGAAATTTAATGTATGGATGTATATTATTCGCATTCAGCCGCTCAAAAAGTATGGGCGTGGTTTGACAGCAGGGTGTGGCACCTACGAAGCAACTAAAACACCTCAAACGCTATATCTACCAGGTTAGGCAGTTTAAATGATAATTTTAAAAATTAAAAAAATCAGTTGATTTTCAACTTTTTTATTTTCGCTTTTTTTTACCTAAAAGAAGAATATCCCAAGTTTGTATATTAATTATTCATCTGGAATATACCCGCCTTTGGCCTTGACCACAGCATTGAGACGCTTGACACGATGCTCGTTTGATGTTTTGGTCAATATTGTTCCATGCTCGGGTCAATTCCTTCTTCAGCAACTCCATACTTGTATGTTTTTTGGCACATGCCCTTGCCTGCAAAATACCCCAAACACAGTAGTCCATCGAGTTTAGGTCAGGAGAGAACGATGGCCAAAGTTCGTGCTTTATGAACGATGGAATGTTTTCTTCAAGGCGTTTTTGCCTTCCTCTGGCTTTATGCGACGGTGCCGAGTCCTGCTGAAAACTCCAGCGTTTCGAACCGAAATGTTTGCGTACCCATGGTAGCAGGCCAGGCACCAACACTTTTTCCCGATAAATTTTTTGATTTATTTTCACCTCATTACGGCCCATTGGTAGAAAAACGAGTGGAGTCTTGCCATTTTCGGTTACTGCCACCGATACCATATTTTTTTCAGCTCCTTGCCGTCGAGTGACTCGTAATTCATCTGAATGGTCACTGGAGCGTCCCTTAAGCCATACCCTATCGTTTTGTTTGTTTACAAACTGCTCGATGCAGAATGTTTTTTCGTCAGAAAACACCAAATTGGTCAACTAGTTTTTGCGGCGCATGCGAATCAGCTTTCTCGACCTCTTGAGGCGCTTGTCTCGTTGCAATGCGGAAAGGTCCTGCGACTTAAATCTTTTGAAAGGCTGGGTATTCAGCTAGTTTTCCAGAATACGGCTTATGTTTCGTTCGCTTACTTCCACCTCTTTCGTTATTTGAGCTGCACTGCGCTCAGAACTTCGTGGCAATCGTTTGCGCACAATTTCGACGTTTACTCGCCCAGTTGTATAGCATCGCCGGCCATCACCATAGCGTTTTTTAATGCTGCCGGTCTCCTTAAAACGTTTGACGGTACGGCTGATGAAAACATCGAACAATTTCGCTTCCGGCAGCTCACGACGTATCTCGACATTTTTTTTGCCTTGCAAATGGAGGCCAATCACTAAATTTCTTTTCATTTCTAAATTGTGCATCTTGAAAACGGTTTCAAACGCCACAAAATGCTTATGTCACTTAAGAGAGAACATATCAAAGAGCAACTCTATTGAATTTGAGCGTTGAGAGTTTGGAAATAATAGCTCTGTGAATATAATCTTTCATTTCAATTGCCTAACCTGGTAGGCACTAAAGCTGCAAAAGTTGTGAAATTTGACACCATGGACTTAAAAAGTTTGTACTAGCACCTTGAAAAATGTAGGCGGGATCAGACAGAAGGACAACAGCCAGTTTCTTATACTCGAAAACGTGCAAATCGAGTAGAGTGTAAAACGAGGAATAAGTGTATTATATAGCATCCGGAATTATTAAATAAAACGAAACAAAACTATTCATTCATTAAAAGTGTGTCGCCTTCAAATGGTAAATAGGGGTTACATATTATTTGCGTGAGAATGTCTGCCGAAAATAGCCTGATTTGTGGTAGGCAACTAATATTTTGCACTACGATAATGCCATCAATGCGTAAGAGATTTTAGTCAAAGATTCTACAAATGGCACCCTTTCATCTGATAAGGCCCCCTCTGTGTTTTTCCTGTTCCCGAAGCTAAAATTACAAATTTCAGGAAGGCGCTTGAAGCCATAAAAGTAAATTCGCTTCATTTCTCAATCAGCATACGAAAAATTATGGAGAACTCTATCAATCGCTGGGGTATAGTTGCATTGCAATCGGTGTGGCCTACTTTCAAGGCGACAAAACAAATTTTGATGAATAAATAAAATGTTGTTTTGTTTTATTTAACACTTCCTTTCAAGTACTTTATACACGGAAGAGTAGTGCAGTTGCAAAAGTTCTACAAAATGAATTAAAAGTGCAAATAACGTTTAATAAATATGTCGATTTATATGCACAAAGAATTTCAAAATTAAATTAGCACATTAAAACAGTTATACAAAATTTAATTAGCACTTTGTATGAAAAAAATATCATGCCCATTTTTGTTTTATTTTACAGTCAAAACGTGCGATGCAACAAAGTACAAAATTTGAAAACTATGAAATTTCAAATTAAAACAAATTTTGTCTAAGAAACTGCACATGTTCTTTAAGACAACAATTAATATGCTTAATTACCTTATTTATCACACTTTAAATAAAACTTAAAAACACTTAAGATAAACAAATTTCTCAATAAAGGAAAAATTTGTTTGCAGTCGTCGCTGTGTCTTAAGCAAAGTTGTTTAACCTCAAGTCAGCACCTTATCACTTTCGTTCTTATCGGAACTTTTGTTTATTTGATAATTAGAAATAAAACACAACACAACAAAATGAGGTAAATATTTAAATAATAATTTCAAAATTTTATAAAAGTTTTTAAATTTTTTTTTTTTTTTATTTAATGGATATTCTTTCAAGGCTGAGTATAATTGCAGCTGCTCGCCTGTCCGACAACTAAATGGAGAGCCGTCTGGCAATTTAACTAAATGCGAATATAAATAAAAATCAATCAATAAATATTTTTCAAGTTCAATTGTGGCGGATGTTCTTGTACTTAGTTGTTGTTTTTTTTACTACCGTTTTTCTTGCATTCTCTTTGCTCATTCTAAGCTTTAATTTTATTTTTAAATACTTTTCCTTCTTTCGTTTGTCTATGCCGCCAACAAAAAGTCGCACGTCATTCTGTGAACCTGTGTTACTGATTACCTTCGAGTCTACAGCTGATTGCTTAGTTTTAGCTGATTTATTATAGGAATGATGGTTCAAATAGGTGTTAGCCTATTTTGAAGGGCAAAGTTCAATTCACAAAAGAACAAAGCGATTTTTGTCAGTTGACCTTGAACCATTATATAAAGGCTGTTTTTCTATTTAGAAATATGACTTAATTATAGCGAGGAGTTTGTCATGATGAATGTGAAAGTTAGTGCAATTGAATATAGTAACGACATTGGCTGCTAAGGAAATCTATTTTAGTTGAATGTTGATTTTGATGTATTACAATATATGGGTCATTATTCCTCGTTCAAAGGTTGAATTTCTCGTTTTCAAGATAATTGCAAAAACACCAAGATGTCGCACGTGACAAAAACTTTCGTTTTCGTGGAAATGCCCATATTACAAACTGCACTGAAACTTAACTGCATTACAATGCTTAAAGTACTTAACTTACTTATTTTATCGTCAAAATAAGTAGAAAATTCTTGAGGATTTGACGCTGGAATGATTCACGACTATTCTGTAATTTTACGCCCGAATAATTCCGTGTTGTCTTGTATAAACTGCAGTTCAACAATAAGGGAATAGTATACTTTTTAGTGTGAAACAGCGTCTAACGACAGCCAGGCTAGATATTGTTCCATTTGCAGAATTGCAGTGGTTACGCTAAGCGTGCAAGAAATTCAATCATTTACTTGGTCTTAGCGAAGTTAGATGGAATTATTGCGGACAACAGAACGACTGAAGGGTATGTTATATTATGGTAGGGATTTCCAAAATCTAGTGATATACATCAGTAAATCACAAATCGATTGCTATGGAACGTTTCAGGGATAGAGATAAAACTTAATTTTCAGACCTATTTCTTCCGTAGAAGAACTGACGTCGATGAGTTTTACTTGAATGTCGGACTGCTTGGTGTCATCGGTAAAAGCGAGGTCTTCTAAATGCTAACTGAAAAGCACACTGAATGCCACAACTAGTACATAGAATCTAGAGAACTGTTAAAGACATCATCGAAAATAAGATTGTTAACAGCAAAGGGCACACTCGACAAGGAATTAAAAGAATAAGCGACCCTTTATGTATCACAATACGTCTCGTCTCTAATTTTCAAGCCTGAAAATATGCTACTATAATTTAAATTAAAACAAAAATATCTAACCTGTTTTTAATGAATAATTTTGATCACAAATATAAGAATTGTACTTGCAAGTTTTTAGGCGTGCAAATCAGAGACGAATCGAGATACATAAAGAGGCCCTAAGAAGGTTTTTCGTTGTGTTAAGTTCTAGGAATTGAAGCCTTCATATTGAGCCGTGATGATGTTAATATTCTTAGGTGATGCATCTTATCTGTTTAATGCGTCATGATAATGCCAAGGGGTATTAATTTCATCAATAAACTATATGTTCGGGCCAAAATTCTGACTACTGTTTCCAGATAAGTACATATCTCTAGTTGTCTCTTTTAAGGATTGTCGATAGGACCTTGTATGGGATATAATATCATGATGCTTACATAGTTCTGTCAGCGAACTTTTATGGAATTTTCACCGAGGTTCATATGAGCCAATCTTCAGGTACTCATTTTTCGTCCCAATTTTAATTAGAACTGGGCACATAATTTTAGCGATGTACGATGAAGGAGATGATTTCAGCACTTTAGCAACTAAGAAACCAACTCCTTGTTCCGTTTCGTGAAGGCGGACACGAGGCTGGTACTGTAATCTTCCCCGAGAAAACGGTGTGTGTGGAAGTGACGGTTGAAGGTCTGCAAACATTTTTTCTGTTTTTGCTTTTGATTGCCGAATTGTGTCTGAGTTTGTGGTCATTTGTATAAGCCTTGGTCTTTGATTCCTGCGGCGGCTTATTAAAGTCTGGGTGCGAGGTCGCTGTACATTTCTTGTATGTCTATTTTGAAGAAGGCTTTACTTATTTCTTAAGGTAGTGATACAACAGTACGTGGTTCTTCTATTCTTTTGTTCGAGCTTTGTCTCTTGCACGTTTAGCGCTAGAGTTTTTTATTCCGTAGAGTAAATTAAAGTTTCGTCTAACTGGCTGCTACATACAAAATGTTTTACCAATTAGATGCGATTGAACTCTGAGGATTAGTGTAATAAAGCCTTTTACTTCGTCGATGAAGTTTTCCCGAAGATCATACTTGATTTTATATAGGGTGGTCGATTAAAAAACATTGTCCCTTTTTTATTCCTTGTATGAAAATGTAAACGTTTGCTGCATTACTACAAGTACTTCGACATAAATACTGGAAGCTAAAACAAATCCAGCTGTTATGTTGAAAACTAAATTTGCTCAGCAAGTTGCCCTTAGAATTTTTTCTAAGTATTTTAAAATTTGTTAATATTAAATGTAAAATTTAAACGAAAATGATATGAGGTTAAGGCGGCTACCTTGAAAATGTAGAACAATTCTACGAAACGTGCTACTGTGGATCAGATTGTATAAAGCATATTCCAAGGTCATTGATATCAGAGAGTAGACTTTTTTCCATTGCATAAAAAAAATTCAAGTAAACAAAAAGAAACGCAATATTTTAAGTAATTGTGATGAAACTTTAATGTTCAAAGGCCAATGAAATCATTTCCTAGAAATTTGAATATTTTAAAATAAATAATAATTCAAAGTACAATGCTTTTATTTTTATCCACCACATATATTACAAACAATTAACGAGAGAACTTTAGGAACAATTAATGAAAAATTATTAAAGTAGATAATAATAGCAACAACAGTAGCAGAACAAAGTTTAATAATAACAAAAACAACAATCACGTGGTGTTAAAAATTCATTTCAAAGAATTGATAGATGCAAAAAAAAATAAACAAAATATATTCCCACAGAAGAAAAGAGAGAAAGAGAAAAAAACAAAATGAAAATAAAGCAATTTTTTAGATTAATTTATTAAAAACGAAAAAAAAAACGCAATAAAATTAAGAAAATAAAGAAAGCGAGAGTGAAGAAAAAGGGGAAATAAAGGAAAGGTCACACGCTAGAAATTCAAAATGTTCATAAAATCTATATTGGAATATTGAGAATTCACGAAACGCTGTCATCATAATGCGTTCTATGCAAATACATACACACACACACGCACAGTAACATATAAAATTTGGCAGAATAACAGAAATAAATAACAAAATATCATACGCAATCTTTAAAAAATTGTTGTTTTAAGTTGAATTTTAGTTTTCATGAACATATTTAAAGACGCAGATTTTTTTAGGAATTCAAACGCAGTTGACGATTTTTGTCTAATTATATCCGGTGAAAACTAATAATGACTAGTAAGGCTATTAGCTTTGGCCCCGCTAAAAAAACAATGCCTTACACGGCGTTACCATATGATTGATTTGGGCCAAATGTCAATGCGCTTAAAACTTTTGTACTGCGCACGTATAAGTACGCTCCACTGGAGTGAGCTCATATTCTTTTCTTGGAAAACACTGTCGAATACTGATCTCTCATCTACGAATTACGTTATTTACTTACTGATACTAAAAATTGGAACATGGTGGTTCTCTGAATTATCACACATAGGTTAGGTAGGAGTGGCAGTTAGCTTAATGACCGACTCACTTAAACCAAATCTTGATCCATTTGGGTATTTAACTAAACTTTTTCGTTGAAGCAATCAGATTTCATAATAACACTAAGTAGTTGACCTCTACACTAACATGTATAAGGTCATCCAGATCATTAAATAAAAACAAAACACGTATTTTGAGGCCATTTTCCAGCAAGTGCGGGACCGAAGCAAAGAAAATGTTTAATGTTGTCCTTCTCCCCCACATCTAAACATCTACAGTAGTGAAAAGACTGAACATCTAATCTCTCCGCATGTCTGCCGATGAGACAGTGGCCAGTTATTACTGCAACAACTGACAAGACACTATGTCAAGTGAGGAATATCAGTTCTAATTAGCGCTTAGCATCTTATTTGGGCCAAATTTTGCCTTGCTATATTGCAAGTTGACACTTGGGTCCATCTTTTGTTAGCCTTTTTTTTACATGTCTTCTTTAAGCAGTAATTTGCAGCTGGCAAGTGTTATGCCAACGCCTTCCTTGTCCTGAGAAATTTATGTATCAGTCCACTGCATAGCAAGTTCACCAGATTTGCAATTGTCATCAATGTTCATAAGTATGTCAAGGCAGGCAAATGAAGTGAATGTTAAAACGCTGAAACATCTCATGAAAAGGCGAGCGGCATTTCTAGGCCACTAGATAGGAAAACTGATTCTAAATATTTAGTAGCAGGCTGATTGTTTCTACCTTTTGTATAAGACATTTTTTCTTTGTCAGATGCTACTTCTTTTGTAGCTGTAGCCTCGGCCTGAAAATGGTGCAGTAGCAGCAATTTTTAAATTCAGTACCTTCGAGTAACTACCATAATCCACATACCGATTAAGGAGTGGGCGAACAGAACGGCACATGTCCATGATCGGTCGCTTAGAGTTTTTTGATGGAATCGTTTCTATTATACTAAACTTTAAGTAATTTCAATCTCAGGCATTTTAAAACAAGAATAAATTTCATACTTTTTTTATAGCAAAGTGAAGGTTTTTCTGCAAAAAGGCACATGTCCTGCGAATATTTATATTTTTAACCATTCGTTAGTGTGGATTTTCAAAAAAAGCACGTATTTTCTGTCTTTGTACTCAACCATGAAAGTTCAAAACGGCACATGGTACAAATGTAGGGAGTATTTAAACGAACTTTAAAATATTTTTGTACTTTCTGAACGAAGTTAAGTGCCTTTTTTTTTATTGGTTTGAATAACGTTCTTGAGTGGAACGCATCTAAATAAAACTACGGTTCTTGTGCGCGTATACATATATAACAAACAAAATACATTCTCAATTTTATTTGGAGAAATAAGTTTTGAAGCTAGAAGAAAGTTAATAGAAGGTCGTAGCACGGAATCTGCTCCATTAAAGAGTTTAACAAAAAGGCACATGTCCATTAAAGGGTTAAACAAAAAGCCACATGTTCTTTTAAAGTTTTAAGCATTTTTGATACATTTTTTTTGGGTCTGAATGATATAAAATCTCGTCTAATGCGTAAGTTATTTCTAAGTCATTCAGTACCTTTCCACTCATTTTTGAAATATAAGCCTGTAACAAGCAATAAAAACTGTCATAGCTCCACGGGCAAAGGGAATATTTTTACCACCACAAGAAACTTACACTATCAAAATCTGTGAAATCTAAAATTGAAAGTATGCACGAATTTCAATGAAATATACAATAAGCTTTAGAAATACACCCAATTCTGTTTTTGCACGGTCTTTTTTTACACGGTTTTGATTTAACACGGTCTAGATTCGTCGATTTAGCACGATTAAAAAAAGCAATTTGATTGAAAATTTAAAGAAAAATATTTTTATTAACCGTAATCTTTTAGAAATTTGGTTAGGGAATTGGGTTAGAAAGTAATAGGTTTGAAGGATATGGAACTAATCCCTTTTTTTCTAAGTATGTACAAACATAGTCCATGTCTTTTTTTACACTGTTTTTTTTTACACTGTTTTGTCTGGAACGTATCTACCGTGTAAAAACAGAATTAGGTGTACATACTAAAAACTTACTGTTCACTAAACGCAGATATCACAGATTTATAAAGACATATCCAGTCGTTCCAAAAAACACCCGATTTCAATGTTCCAAACGTCACAGTGAAAAAACTAGGCGACTTGTCATTACCATAGATCTAAAATATAGACCGGATATCCATAAAAATTTTGCCGGTAGAAAAAAAAACTTATTCAAAAATTCATTCAACAAAAATTTTGAAATAAGATGGTGGGAAAAATATTCCCGCTGCTTTAAATGGGATTAAGTTCAGAGGCATAAACAGTTTATTGCGATTTCTGAAAACTTTCAGCAACTGGACATGTGCCGTTCCGTTAGTTCACTCCTCAATTACTCCACTTTCTTAATTTTTTTCTTTTAATCTTATAATTTCTGATAAATTTTCTTCAACAAGAAATTAAAAGCAAAGCTGAATTGAAAATATAGAAATTTTAAATACCAAAACGTAATAAAAAAAAAAATCAATATACTATATAAATAATTTAAAAAGCTAATAATATAAGAGTTCCTGTTAACTAAACCAGTGCGCTAACGTAGAAATAAATAAATAACATAAGGAATGAAACTAACATGTCTTAAACATCTGTTTCATATTAATTCATTGATAAATATTATTACTCTAATTTAGCTTTGGCGCATGTTATAATATTTAATCAAACAATCTGCTATAATTTAAACTTTAAATTGAAACATTTTTATATGCATATGGGTATAAAAAGTAAACCTTTTAATATCAAATTTAGGACAAACCTTTCAATTTTTTTTGCGTCCATTGAAAATTCCATAACATTAAAGAGGAGCATAAATTGCACAAATTTAAACACGAATAATAATCAATTGCACTTAGAAAACAGAGTTTCTTTATTTTTTCAAAATGAGTGGTATAAAAAATTGATGGAAGAAAAAAACAGCACTTGTATTTGCAAAGTAGAAACCTTTTTTTTATAATTTATATGCGCACTTTTGTACTTTTTGTACGAGTATTTAGATTAATTTCGAATGTTAAACACTTTTTGTATACGGCGAAATAACAAGACTAATTTCCAACTGTAAGAAAATGCTTATCAGCGACGTCACAACAATGTTTGCGATAGAAATCGTATGTTTTTAATTTTACTTAATATTTTTTATTATTTGTTTTATGAGTGATGTTTGGCTTTTTCCTGATAAACAATAAATGGTAGATAAACTTGAAAAATTAAGCACTTAAGTAAACCAAATCCATTGCCATTATCTTTTTCAGAACTTTTAATCTCGAAACTAATCACTGTTACGCGATTCGCAATTTGATTCATGAAAACAAAACAAATCCAAGATATCGTTGCTGACGAAATGTAGTTGTTTTCATAATGACACACTGATGACAACGGATGATTTTATGAGACGCAACTTTAATGGTTTTTTATATGTAGTAGATAATTAAGTGTAAGCCTTTAAAATCATTTAACTCTTATTGTTGTAAATTGAAGATCATACACAAAACACTTAATATTAACACTTAAATGTTAATTAACCCGCGCATCACACTATATTTCTCTCTCTCTTTTTCCGTCCGACTCTTTTGCAGCACAATTCGCGAGCATATGACAAATAAAAATTCGCGCGTCGTCGGTGCTATGACAAACTTTTTGACATTCGAAATCAACCTTAGAAATTGCTAAACGCTAAAAACAGACTTTCGCGAGCGCAAACACAAAACACGGCAATAAATAACAACAACAACAACAACAACAACAAGAAAAACGTCGGTAATAACAAGACCGTGTGGTGGTATGGCGAAATGGCAAAATGACTGACAGTTGGAAAAATTAACTTTCGGTCTGTCTGTCTGTTTCTCTATGCGGCACTAGCTTGCATCAAATATCGTATAAGCGAAATAAAAAAAGTTTTTAAATTTTATTTTTATGATTTACTAAAAATTCTGCACCATCATCATTACATCAATGGCAAAAAAAGGCACATAAATTTCAAATCACAAAATTTAAAAAGAATTCACTCTAAGAAAAATAATTTTATAATTTTCTGCTAAATTTCCGAATGTCGAGTTATAAATTTTTTTTTTTAATTTTTATTTTTATTTTAATTTTTTTTGTTACAACGCGCTTTTGCCACAACAACGGCTAATCACAAACTGTTGCCGCAAAATAAATTTAAGCCTTCAACCATATGTACGAAATAAAAACAAATACAAAATAACAAATGAAATAATGAAAAACAAAAAATATCTATATGAAAATGAAATACAAAACAACAACAACAACAATTAAATAAAAACAAAATAAATGCAAAAGCAACAAATTTGTCTATTAAGAATTATTATTAACACCCGAAAGTGTATAGTTTGAAGCAGCAAAAAGAGAGATGGTGCCACTTTCGGCGAACGATGTTGAACGAGAGAGTGAGAGAAAAAGTATTGCATACTTACTTAAGATAGGGTAATGAGCATAGCGAAAGTCACTGGGCCACTTGGCTCATTGAGAGCGCCCGCCAAACTACCAAGTTGATGTAATTGACTAAACGTCAAACTACTTACTCATCATACCAATATAATCCCCAATCAGCAGCACCCCAAACGTTTATCAACATCGGCGCGTGCAAATAGTGAGCGCGGCAAAAAAACAAACACCATACAATAACAATAAAAAACAAAAAAAAAACTACAAAATTATTTCTTGAAATAACAAAAATTTTAGTTACTCATACAATGGGGTAGCCTGGCATCAGCCAGAGAAAGAAAGCGATATAAAGGAAAGAGTCTAATTTGTGTTGACAGTGAAAAATTCACATAAAATAAAGTAAAACAAAAACAATATAAAAACAATAAGTAATAACAAATTTAAATAAAACGCATTTGGCCCATTTTGAACTGAATGGAACATTTCCATCATCAATCGTAAAGTCGAAAAGTATCAAAAGGTAATTAAAAAGTGTGGAATAATAACGAAAAGTTTCACTGAGAAAACGATTTGTTTGAATATAATAAACGTATATTTCATATAGAGCAATCAAATATTTATTTGAGTTAAACATATTGTATTTGGATGATATAGTGTGATTGAAGCATTTTATGTTTGACTTAATCATATATTTAATTGCTCTATATGAAATATAGTTTGTTATATTCAAACAAATCGTTTTTTCAGTGCATATATTAATAATGCAAAATAATCGATAAACAATACATATTCGAATTATAACAACAATTCGATGTAAGTCAAAAAATATGGAAAATTCTATTGAAAAGCTTTTAAAAGTTAACAGCGCTTTCATGGTTTTCTACTATTTCGCCGTTTTAGTCGCCGATTAAGAATATGCTTTATGGTTGGCGACATTGGCGAAGTATCTCCGCTGCAATGTCTTCTACACTTTTTGTCTTTACATGATTGGACACAGTGCTCTACGATATCTTCTGAAGTCATTCGATAATTTTTGATGACTCCAATTTTACCCATTTTTGTCTTTTTGAGAATTTTTACCTATTTTCGGGTTATATTAAATATCAACTACTAATGAACTAATTGTAACAAATAGTTTTTTGTAGCAAGGGGATATTAAAGTTTCAAAAATCTATAACACAGTCCTACAACAAATTCTCTTTTTAAAGTTCGAATAGTGTTTCTATTAGATTTTTGTGTGCTGATTACGGGCAAAATTTTCAAAACATTTTATCACGTAAGGTTTTTGAGATATTCTAATCTAAAAGTGCAAAACACTGTTTTTTGAAACTGTTTTGAGAAAGGAACTATGTGTGAGATCTTACCTAGAGTACAATTCTACTATTTTCAAATACCATTGAGTTTTCCGAAATATCTTCTTTTGTCTTCGCCGAAATATCGCATTTTCCTATACCTGAAAACTCATTAGGGACACGTGCATATCAAAAGATTTCAAAATGTGATAGCTCGGCGAAAAAAAAAAAGGTATTTGAGCAAACTCAACGGCACTTAAAAGATAAAGTTTTTGACAAAAAAAATTCACGGTGTTACATAACCTCAAATATATATAAAAAAAACAGAGTTTTTTGCATTTTCAGCTTAGAATATCTCAAAAACCTTACGTGATAGAGAACCGGATTCGATTTCAGGGTATCCTGAAACCCAATAAATCACCATTGAAGTCAAAAACGGAAAATGTAAGTCACTTACTTACAATACCTAAACAATAATTCCCCTTGCAAGTCAAAAAAGTGCTGTCATTTTTAGGGTTAACCCGAATCAACCTGAGTAAATTTTTACTTTTCTCACTTTGTGACACTCCAGCTTCAACAAAAAATTACTCACTGACCCCGTAACGATTTTTTTCTAAGAGACGAACAATTGCGAGTTCAAAATTAACTGGAAAATATCGGTTTTTGAATTTGTTTACATTTTGTGATCGTTTGAAAGTGACGACTTTGCGTTGCCATATGGCAACGCCAGGGTGATTCGGGTTAAGAGAGTTATGATATTCACCACTATACCATTAAGTAGATTTGAAAATGGAAAATTCAAATATGAACATAACTCAATATTTAATAAAGATGATTTAGAACGTATCGATGTTAGTATTTGCCAGTGTCGTAAAAATTAAGTATTTACCTGCCTATAGGGCAATACAGAATACGGACGGTTGACGTGAATACCGCCAGCTTACAAACGGTGGAACAATAAAACAGTCCTAAGAGCCGTTCAAGTAAACAGAATTGCGATCAATTATCACTTCTTTTTTTATTCGAAAACTATTAATTCGTGTTTGGAACTCAGCTCCAACGCAAATTTCCAATGTCAGATCTAATCTTCACATTTTTTGTCGAGGTTTGGGAATATGGTAGAAATATAGCTGCAGGGGGTCCACCAGAACCAGCTAAATTTTGAAAGTGGTCTATGAGAAAAGAAAGTCTGGGAACCTCTGATTTAGACCATAGCGGGCACAAGCAAAACAATTGTTCTACTGTCAATAACTCTAAAACTATTTATTCGATTTTAATGAAATATAAGTTTTCGATCAATCGATATTCGATATACAGAGGGCGCTATATTTAACTGACATATTTAGCTTAATCTTGAAAAGGATCTGATTTTTATGATTTTTTTTTTTAGTAGAATACTTTTCAACTTTTTCCTCGGAGCCCAGTTATACTGAATGGTTTACAAGTATTCTTTTTTTTTTGTAATTTCTAACATCGAATATGAAATTATTTTTTTGGATTCAGTTTTCAGTTTTTTTTTTTTCATTTTTCAGAAATAATTAAAATATGAAGGAAACGCAATTAAACTCACAATTATAAGCAATGCAAAAATTAAATTTTATGCAGTGGGGGCCAGGCGGAAAAATAAATTTGTGGTGGGGGAAAAATCAAATCAATCTCATGCCTGAAAATCCTTAAATCGATAAAGTTCAAATTACGCCGTTTTCAAATTTAATATGCATACGCATTTTTTCCAAGTTATAAATTTTTCAGTTTTTTGCGGATTTTCCTAGAAAATACGCCTAAATAAAAAAAATATCACACAATAAGAGTTGTAGAAGAGCAGAAAACACGTCGATTAAGGTTGGATTTTGACAAAGTTGTCAGGCTTTGAAATTAGTATGTTTTAGCAATTTTTAAACAATTCAAATTCCAAAAAAAAAAATTTTTCAGTCATATCTTATCAAATGGATGGGGCTTGGCACCGAATTGATTTTTACTCTTCTACAATTTTGGCTTAATACATTTTTTAATTTGAGGCACATATTTCGAGTATGCAACAAAAACAACTTTAAAGTAGGGCTATAATTCTTGGAGTGCGTAAGTAATTAGAAAAAAAACTCGGGCGATATATGGACGAAACCCAATAGCTAATTCTTAGAGCTGATACATAAATTTTGGAGATTTTTGCAAATTATCCGTTTCGTTTTGAAATCATTTTGAAACATGAAATTTGCTTCAAGTCATCGTCATCAAAATTTTTAATCAATTTTACATTTATGCCTTTTCCTAGCTAGACCTTGTTTCATGTTCGATTACAAATGGGTTAAGACAAATAAAAAAGCAAAAGAAAAAAAGAAAAGTAAAACAAACAAATTACAAGTGCATATGATAGACTTCGTTCGCTACATATGAGTAAAACAACAAAGGTCGCGGTGTTGTATTTGCTACCTAGCTACCTTAAACTTTGTAGTTTTCTTACATCCCCTCTCATTTGCACTATTTGTCTCTTTTTTTTATAAAAAGTTTAGTCATATGGTACAGAGTAGCTTAGCGTAGCTGACGTAGTAAACAAGAAAAAGTTTATTTTGCATTGTATAGAACGACGCAGCGCACTTAAATGCTGACATAAATGACAACATACAGAGTGACAAATGTTGAAAATATTAGCAGAGCAAACAAAAATTTACTTTGAAAGTAAGAAAACAACAATTTTTCTTTAAACAAGCCAAAATTTTACAATATTAAGTGATGCGACAAGATGTAATTTTGTGTACATAAGTTGGGAAAGTTTTTATTCAAAATAAAGGCAATTCGATTTTGAATGCAAGATATACAAATAAAGCATACAAATTTTAATTCAATTGCGAGCGTGTGCTACATCGGAGCGAATACGTGATATTTAATTATTTTAGAATTTTCTTAAGCGCTGTGGAGCTGTGGTAAAACATAAAATAAGTTAAGGAAATGAATAAAAATTAATTTAAAACGTTTTATCAGAATTTAAAAAGATTTGAAAAGTTAAGGAATGCAAGTTTTTATTTACATTTTTTGATGAATATTTATTTGTCAGTGTGGAGTGTACTGAGGCGTATACTTGACATTTAATTAGGTGGAATTTTCATAATCAAAAAAAATAAGAATAGCAAAAATTTTGCTTTTTATTTAAGCCAAACATGTGAATATTAAAATGTTAAACAATACCACTGGCTTGCAAAGCTCTTCAAAGTTATAAGTCTCAGTTATTTTCAGACTTGAGTTTAAGATTTATTATATGTTAGACAGATTTAACAACTTGATTCTGTAACATAAACTCTTTATAATTATTGATCTATCTCTGATTCTATTTTGAAATTTTGAGTATATTATCTATATACTTTAAGCTATATTTTAACATTTAAATAAAAGAAATAAAAGTGATTCAAGTTCTTGATATTCTGATTTAAAATGATTGCTACCGATTTTCTGCGAGAAATTTAAATTTCGTAACTGATTTCATAATTGAAAAGAACAGTAAGTTTCCTATGAAAAACCACTATGTTTAATTCGAAAAACTGCTTCCGAAAAATCAGTATTTCATTTACATCAATTCATTAGAAGGCCCTAGCTTGACACTTCAATTAATCCTCATACAAAATAAAAGTTATGTGTTTACATTCACACCTTCTAGAAGTACAAATTTGCCGAATATGAACGAATTTCAGAATGTCACATTTTTTTTCCTTCGGTATGGGAACGTTTGATGAAACAATTAAGCATTCGACAAAAAGAAAGCGTGACCCCTGGTATAAAACCAAAAATAAATATATTTTTACACAACATTTATATATGATAATGGATATTACTTGTTCAAAATCCGTTTTATAATAATAAATCGATTGATCGCACGTAAATAAAGGCTAATCCAATACGTGGTCCCTTTTCCAACTGGATTGTTTTGACAGCTGTCATGTGTCAAATGGCTTGTCCATATGACGTTTGTGTTCAGTATTCAATAGGACTCAATTATGAATAGACTTACTCCTAAAAAATGTTTATTAATTGTGGAAACTAACTACCAAAATCAGTTAGAGAATGTTATAGAGTTTTTCAACATCATTTTGGTCGTTATGAGCGTCCAACTGAGCGCACTATCCATAACACCATCACCAAATTTCGAACCAATTTTACACTATTGGACATTCATCATTCAACCAGAGTGCATACAGCCCATAATTTTGAGAATATTTCTGCAGCAGCAGAGAGTGTCCGTGAACAATCGATTCGTCGCCGATCTCAAGCTTTGGGCATCTTTTATGAATCATTGTGGCGCATCTTGAGGCGTGATCTTGGTCTGAAGCCCTATAAAATACAGCTCGTACAAGAATTGAAGCCGGCTGATGTTAGTGTACGTTTTAATTTCGGTTTATGGGCCTTACAACAACTTAAAATTGATCCATGATTTTATCGAAAAATTTTGTTTAGCGACGAAGCTCATTTCTGGTTGAATAGTTGGTTAATAAAAGGAACAGTGGCGAATCCATAGTTTGAGTATAGATTTCACACTAAAAATTATATTATTTATATGTACCACTGAATGTTAAGAATACTCCTAACTTTTGTTAAATTGAGCAACAGTCTAGTCTCACTGATCAAGAGTTTTTTGCACAGTAAATAGAAGTAATACACAACTTTTTGTATATTATATCAGCCGTTTATTTTATTTATTCTTATGGATTTTGGAGTTGCCCGAATTTTAATTTAAGTTTTCCTATATTTAGAATCAAAGTTGAAGAAATCATTCTTGATCAACCTCTTAATGTTGAGGAAAAAAGTTAATTTTTTAGCATAAACTTTTAATGGTATCTGCCGAAAAAAAAGTACATATATTAATTGCATTTTCATCACACTATTACAAATATCGTCGAGTGAGTGTTTATACGCTCAAGAAAATGTTTAAATAGATAAATGCAATCAGAGTTAGCTACATACACAGAATTTCTAAGCAAGTCATAAAATAAGAATAGATATTATAAATCATTTAATTTGATAGACTTTGTATTCAGAAATGCTAATTTTGTACCTATAGGAAAGATAAAAATTTGCATGCAATAAAATTTCGTCTGAGCGGCAAAACAAAATTAGAAATAATAACCAAAAAAAACCCAAAGTAAACAAAAAAAAAATCACAGAAAAAAAAGAGAAATCCATCAAATATGAAAAAAATAAATATTTACAAAAACGCCCGCACATCTATACAACCGGCCGTTTGAATACTTATTAGCAATGAAGTTATTATTTACATTGCTCATTACAAATGGAAATTTTTTGTTAAATATTATTGAATTTGGCAAAATTTTGTCTGAGATAATTTGAACTTTTGTCTGCTTTTCTTTGTAATGCCAAAAATATGCAAAGTTTATTGCAACATCGGAAACTATACATTATTGCCATCGCTTCTCTTGACACAATGAAGACACGTTATTTATAAATCCACGCCCACTATAAGAAACAAATAAATGCGTCGTAAATGCATGCTTCAATAAAAACAAAAAAACAAAAATAAAAGAAAAAACCAATACTCTCTTAACTTATAAACTAACAATAATGGCAAGCAAATTACTACCTCGTGTAAGCCAAAATACCAAAATAAAAACGACAGCAAAAAATAAAATTATTACATCATAACTCACGAGCTAGTAATTCATCGTTAGTAATACTAAAGTTGACTTAAACACCAGCTACACAACATTGTGTGATGACTGGAGGCGATGGAAGACGCGGTTCGAGCGCAACGACAAACGCGAGTTCATCACTGCAAATTATGCTGTCTAAGCAAGTGTAGCAGCAAACAGTAGCAGCAGAGCTCAACGCGTTCTTAAATTTGTTTAATGCAATTTAAATAGACAAAACAAACAACTTAAATAAAAAAAAAAACGAAACGCTAAACATTTGGCATTAAACAATGTCAAGAAAATATGAATTGAAACACTTAAGTTGGGAGATGAGGGTTCAGACGGTGTTTGAATTCGATGCCATTATCAAGGTGCTTCAAGTTGTATTTGAATGAAATAAATAACACATTTGGAAAGCTTTATGAGATTAATAGTTATTACACTTGTTAGATTATTTAATATAGTTTTGCCTACTATGTTACTTACGGAGGTCAGATTTTAACTGTCTCAATTTTTAAATTTCCTTACAGATAACATTGTTTCGAAGAAGGCTGTGTCGAATTGGAATGAAAAACAATTTCTGTTTTCTTTAACAATTAAATTTTCAATTTTGCTGTGGCGAATGGGTCACACAGTAAATTTCTTTAAATTGAAAAAATTCTTCAAATTGCACGATTTAAAATTTTAACGTGAATGCAAAACTAAAACGGACAAATGACCTCTAATTTTACAAAAATGCAATTGTAATTGTATATACCAATAATTGGTAAAAGTAAACATATGGCAATTGTGATGGTGATCAGGTCATTTTTTTTAAGATAGAGTGATGGAAAGAGGTGAAATATATAGTTAAAATAGAGGAGAAAAAGAAATATAATGAATGAATGTGAATTTATAATACTGACAAACAAAGGGTATTTCAAATTCCTTTAGAGTGATCAAGAAATGATCTTTCGAATTTTACTGTGCACCCGAAAACAGATTTTAAAAAATCGGTGCTTAAATAGAACACGTCAAAATAAATCGAAAATGTTAAATAAAAATAGCAATACTTCGCTTGGTTTCTGAGATATCGATAATTAAAATGGTAACTAGTGTACGTAAAATAAGACCTTTGTGCGCCATAGCTGAACATTTCAGCATAGGTTTTTGACACGAGTACTAGCTATAGAAATGAAAAATGTGTGGGTGCGGAAAAATTAATGTGGCTTATCTATATTTTGCAATAAATTTTAGGAAGTTCATAGAACAAATACATTTTTAACTAACAATTAAAAATTGCATACCTTGGACCATCTGAAGTCAAATCATGAATACGTGCTTTTATGTGGATTATGGCATAAGTTTTGAGCCTTAGCGTTAAGTTTAAGGAAGCTTAGCTTTGCAATTAATTCAACTACTTAATTAAAAGAAATACGTTCAACAAACACAAAGCACAATGTTAAAATGCAAACTCAGAAGAAAGTACACCACAAAGCCATTACCGAGTCTTGCAGCATTTAAAGTATTTAATTAAACAGCTTGCAAATTGAATTAAGAAATTAATTCTTCAGAGACTGCAATACAAAAACCAGATCGCAACTATATAAGAAACAAACAAAAAAAACTACAGTCAGCAACAGTATGAATCACCAGACACAAAGAGCAGAACACACCATATCGAACACCAAGACGCAATATAAAAGCAATAAAAAATGGCCAAGCCTAACGAAGTAGATATTTCCCAATAAATAATGCATCAGTGAACGCAACACCAAGTGGTTTTGGAATTGGAATGGCTTCGGTTGGATTGAGTTGGATCGGATTAATGATAATAAAATAGCAACAATAAAAACGTATAAATAACAACATATGCTCCACAAAAATAGAGACCGAAAAGGACCGACACTAAGACTGAGCAAATCAAAAACACAAAAATAAAGAAAGCAAAATACTTTTACTTAATTTAAGCAAAAGAAAGAAAAATTCACATTTGATAGTCAGAGAAAAGCAAACGCAACGCACAGTTAAATTGAGGTCATCACACGAGGAAGCAGAGCAACGTCACTAGAACAACGTTGTGCAGTCGGCAGCAGCGGAACACCGGGGCAGCGCCGGCCGTTTGAAGCATATAAGTGGGCGGTTCCCTAAATTTTTGATATTTTGCATGGCCCTTAACTTAAATCAAATGGTTATAGCTGAAATTTCACAACAAGATTGATAAAAGTTTGATATTTTTAAGAAACTTACAATACTTTTCATCTGCTAGCGCTTCGTCTAGACTCTGCTCCAGATTTTCCATGTTTTCACTTTTTCATGCACTCAACTTGCGAATTAATGTTTTTTGTTTTCGTACCAATATTCTTTAATTGTTTTTGTATTTATTAATTTGATTTTGCAAAATTTCACTATGACTTTTCTATGCTAATAGAGCAATTTTCAATAATTTTCCGTGAAAGTTACTGTGAAAAATGTAGCCATCTTTACTTTTTTGCAATTTGACGTTCATCCTCATGTTTCGCAGCGTTTGCTTTCAAACATTCTTTTTTTGTTGTCGTTTTATGTTACGTGGAACCACAACAAAAACAGTAAAGTAAACATTAAAGCATAGCTGTCAAAGTCAGATGTTTGTAAGCTGGTGTAAACAGAACCAAATGATTTAATTTTATTTATCATTTCAGTATGTTATGCCAATCAGATGAAAAAACTAAGATTTATTTCAAGATATTCATGTGAAAATTGCTGGTAATCGTATAAAATAATCGTCAGAAGTTTTGTTGTAAGCCATTGTTTACATGAATCAGCTGCTTATCTCTGACGTTAAGAACAACAAAGTACCTGACATTTTCTTGTAGTGTCAAATTTAGATGTACAAAAACAAAACAACTGTTCTCTATAGTGCTGCCAGATCTCTGAAAAAATATGATACGAAAAAAAATCGGTAAGAAAATAAAATCCACAGTGCTTAGAACCATCTTTTATATACTCTCATAAATATCAAGCTTGAACAAAAATTATTCAACCCGCTGTATGCTTACAATGTGCCATAAATCATGTGCGTACATTCAACTAATTAGCTGTGCGACTATTGATCTAAGATAGGTGGTTTAGTTGAACTGTCCTGGTTAGCCTATTAAATGATTGTGAATCACCTTAATATTTGAATGGAAATTAATTAGTTCTTGATTAGAATTGAATGCCATGCGCAATTATTGCTATGAAAAAATTAGTTTATTAATATAATTGGTACAACTCACATGTGTGTATGTGGACACCCTTAATGTTGCGCTGAAGTTAGCATTTGTTTGCGTTGCATCGTTTTAACAAAGAAAGTGCGCTTTTTGCAGATTATCTATCAATTGAATAATGTTTTTTGAATGAAGAAAGCTTTAACAAAAAAATGAATTATGATTTATATACTTGCTTGTATTCATAAAAAGACGCAGTAATAAATTTCATATAAGACTTTTAAAAGAGCGTACAATCCTTAGGAGGATGTTTGGGAAATATGACTGTCTATGACAGCTTGAGCTTGGACTAATACACAATTTGTGATACTAGTCAAAAACAGCTCTGAGTAATATAAGAACAGCCTTTAACACAGTGTGAGTACGATGATTGTGGCAACATTACTCGTCATTTCTATGCTAAGCTTATTCTTCCATTTATCCCGTCGGTCACACGCTAATCGCGCTAAAGATTTATCTTCTTTAATGCTTCTAATGGCTTGTTACTTAAAGCGGCCCTCACACGATCAATATTACTGACAGTATAATTACTGACAATATTTACATTACAGTCAGTATACTCCTCACACGGTCAGTATTCTTTGTTGTCAGTAATCAGTTTTTCTACATCAGCGTCCGGCTTTGTTACTTTATAGACCACTAAAAGGTCATTTTATGCGGATTTGTTTGCCCCTATTTGAATAGTCCTTGAAACGCACATCCCATAAGCATTTTAAGCTTTTATATTGGGGAATAAAAGCACTAAATTGGTTTCACCTTCCATCGCTGTGCAAATAATACTGATGAACTGTCAGTATTCACCTCACACCATCATTATTACTGTCAGTATTTAACAACTTTGTCAGTAATATCCGATTTTTTCATCAGTCATCAGTATTGTTTTTCTATACTAACAGTACATCAGTACTCACCTCATACGATCAGTAATACTGATCGTGTGAGGGCCGCTTAAAGGTACCACGCTGGCGCTTAATTTACGTTTGTATAAAAGTGAATTCAATGTTAATTTATTGTATATCTCTTCTTCCATCACTAATCGTGTGAACGCGATAACATGTTCCAACGAAGGAGTTGGCAACGCGGTATTCCACCAAAAACTACAAAAACAACGGCTGTCAAATATTTTGTAATTTTTATGACGTCATGTGTTGACAACCTTTTGACGTAAGGATATTGTTAAATTTTAAGTGCAACACATAATAATAGATATGAACAATTTCTTCTAAATTTTCGGCTAAAAGAGGTAATTATGACGCATAATATAAGAAAAACAAAATAACAAGTGGCCTACATAATTTTTGTGCAAAAAC
Source organism: Tricholauxania praeusta (assembly GCA_949775025.1). Taxonomy (NCBI): domain Eukaryota; kingdom Metazoa; phylum Arthropoda; class Insecta; order Diptera; family Lauxaniidae; genus Tricholauxania; species Tricholauxania praeusta. Next base: position 29,496,696 of record OX459028.1, read on the forward strand.
AGTTTGTTGAAATTATTGTGTATGACTAACAAAATGGTATATAAATTACCTGTCGTTAAAATGACTTGATAATTGAACATTAATTATTATTAGCTAATCTTATCTGTTACTTCATTGGTAATAAACAGAAATATTAACTATTTGTCTAATTCTCTATTTCTTTGTTTAATAGTTACTGCTACTGCTCTCAGCTATGGAAATTCCTATAAACCCGCTAACTCGTGATCCAACAGCTGCTTGGAAGGAAATCTCCAAAACTCAACGTGTGATTAAGGTCACAATGAAACCGCCACAAACAAGCGTTGCCTTCAATAAAGCTCGCGTTGTTTGTATGAGTGACACCCACTCTCTGACGGGCTACATGAAATTCGATGTACCCGACGGTGATATTTTTATACACGCTGGTGATTTTACTAAATGTGGTCAACTCGAGGAAGTAATTGAATTTAATAATTGGATCGGCTCGTTGCCACATAAACACAAAATTGTTATAGCTGGCAATCATGAGTTGAGTTTTGATCCAACATTTACGCATCCATTTCAGAACAAAGGGTATACGGATCGGTAAGTAAAAGCTTATTTTACAATAATTGTTCATTAAATTGTGGTGAAATTCATATTCGGGCACAACACGTAATCTTTACACGGACAGTTTGAAAATCACAGTTTGTATTGAGTAGTATTGGGACAAGATAAACATAGATTTGCGCTGTCTAGAAAACTTTGTCCATTTTTTTTAAATTCAAATTAAAGTTTAAACTTATTTGTATCGCAAGATATAATAAAATGTGTCTCATGTACATGATCACTGTGGTATTCATGGTAATGAAAAAGGCAATGAATTTTGAATGAACCTGTGATTTTTGGAAGGGTCGTACATAAAATCTTCAGACTTTCTTCTTAGTTTGCAAAAGAAAAATTTACATGCGATGGTTGTTAACACAGGGCACATTGTATATGGCAAGCGCTTGGCATACGTACAAGTCCTGTCTGTAGTATGCAATACTTTTTCCAGATATTTTGTGGTAACGGACTTATTTACTCTATCAAATTTTTGTTCGTTTATTAATTGAGATAAATAAATTTAAAAGGAAGTACATATATTCTTCTTTGCGTTACAAACCACCAAGTTTTTTTTTACTACCATTAAATGTATCACACAATCGTAGACAGTTTCACATGGAAAAATTTACAAGGTATATTTTATTTACTGTGAAACTGTTTTAAATAACTTAATGCGTATTATCATAACCATAAGAACTCAGTTTGTATTAATTAATTTGTTTTTATTTAGCACTAAACACACCGGTATGTCGATGCTTGAAGACTTACCTACTCTAGGCAACGCCAAGGAAAATATGGAAAGTGCAGTACAAACGCAAAATATACGTGATGTTCTCACTAACTGTATCTACATTGAAGACCAATTAATTGAGATTTATGGCATAAAAATCTATGGCAGTCCTTGGCAACCAGAATTTTGTAAATGGGCTTTTAATTTACCCCGTGGACAGCAGTGCCTAGATAAATGGAATCTTATACCAGAAGGTATAGATATTTTAATCACGCATACACCACCAGTCGGCTATGGAGACTTATGCTGTTCAGGCGTACGTGCAGGTTGTGTCGAACTATTGACAACAGTTCAGCAACGTGTCAAACCGAAATATCATGTTTTTGGACATATACATGAAGGATATGGTATCACATCAGATGGGCGCATTATATTTGTGAACGCTTCAACGTGTGATATTAACTATATGCCACATAATCCTCCGATTGTATTTGATGTAACGTTACCACAAGGCGTGCGAAAAGAGGACTAGCAAAGTACTGCAATAGCTTACGTTTTTAGATTAATAGTTAAACTCAATAAATACTTTTAAACAATTCGATTTTTTTTCACGAAATTGCATAATATTATTGTATATTTTATAACACATACCTACCTATAAAATCGAATTTATTTTAAATAATTAACAATGTGAACGTTATATTTAATTAATTAAATAGGAGTGTTAAGTGAAAGAACTACTTTAATGAATTAATTTATGTTATACCAAATTTACGTTTAAGTTGCAATTTAAATTATAAAAAAAAAAAACATTTGTATGACAAACATTGCTAATTTGCCATATTTTGAAATATTAATTTTGAGTATTATAAGGATAATTTAACATACATGAAAACATGTGCATATGTACTGCGTGTATAATTTATTTTTTTATCAATTGCTTTGTGATTTAAGCTTTGTTTAAGTTATATTAGTAACTATTCAAAAAAAAAATATTTGTATAGATTTGTGGCAAGACCGTAGACACGTTTTGTATCCTTCAATACTCTTAGTAATAAAATATTTTTACAAAATAGTCTTTTAGCGAAATCTAATTTTAATTGGTGATCCTTACCGTCATGGAAAAACCAATTAGAAAAAAATTAAAAGTCCTAACTGCTTAAAACTGGACTTAAATGACTCAGTGCTGCAAAGATTAAGATCCGAAAAAATTCCAACTAAAAAGTGCCCAAAATGAACTTTATTAAAGTTTCATTACAATTATTTATGGTACATCACTATGGTTATGGCATATTTTAGAAGAAATTATTTAATTACTTGCCAAAAATTAGTTGTTTTCTTTTGGGCACAACAATATGTTAATGTAATTTTTTGTTTAATCGAAAAAAAAAAAATAAACACATTTATTAAATTAAAAAAAAAATACGATTTGTTTTTTATTTTGTTGTTTTTAGTGTAAGATTTCAAGAATTAAAGAACTACCTTACATTTTATACAAACTAAACTTTCTGAAACTTTGTTATTTAGTTCTCATTATTCCTCCTCATTTATCTCTTGATCCAATACTTCATTTCACGATGGCTACAGTGACCGTCGGTCACACAACTGTTCTGTCGCATGTATGCGCAGTTGTCAGTGACTATATAGTTGCACAATAAATAATCGTACGTATGCCCTATAAAAAGTGCATGAACAACTTTTAACGCGATTTTCTTAAAAATTTAGCCTTGAACGAATGTCATTATTAATTAAAATCAATTAATGATGATTATGCATCAATTTTTACTTTACAATTTTACAAAAAAAAAAAAATAAAAATATTTACCATTTGCATATTTGTATCGAAATTCGGTGGGTTTACTTTTGTAATAGAATTGTTCTCATGCGTTTGCAATAAAAAAGAAATAGTTCCACGATGCCATAACGGTTAAATTCCTATCAATGCAACTTTGTTCTTTTTTTCCCCGAACTCAATGCAACCTAAACTTTGTCAGTCATCGTTTGCTGAACTGGAAAACATCTTCGTGCCCTGTACTTCATTGTGTGTTGCCGACCTTTTTCTAAGGAAAAATTGTGTAATTGTTTTTTATATTGAAACTTTATTAAGTTATTTATTAAAATGGTAAGTAAAAGTGGATTGTTGAAAAATAAAAATCAAATCGTAGTTAGTTTAGTGTTGAAAACAAAAAGAGAAAAAAAGTAGTTTATTCAACAAAATGAGGTCATACGATTTTGGAAAATTTCTTTGCGGTACATGGAGGTAAAAACCATTTACAATTTTATTTCAGAACGAGACTATTTAGTTCGAATCATTTAATATTCAAAATATACAAAACATTACATCTTAAGCCCGAGATGTAGCAAATGATAGTCATTCCAGCAAAATTCAAAGTTGCTTCCCTTATAATCTTGTTGAAAAATGGTGGAGGTCTTCTTCAAGATATCAAAGGAGAAAAAAATTTGTTAGTTAACTACATTAACTCATTATTGAAAACTGTCTTGGTGTGGTAACTTAAGGGTTTTGCTGCTTAGGGAAGTATCACACCCACTTATCGAAACGTCTCTTTTTTCCGGGCTGTGGATATATTACTTTGCTTACTTGTACATAACATTCCTGATAAATGTCGTTAATGTAGTCAATTTGGTGTGAACAATTAGTTTTATTCAGTCAGTGAGGGAATTTTTTTAGAGAAGTTTCTTGCTTCCTTAGGGCTTAAATTTCAAAAAAATTCTTATTAAGTGTATATCTAGAAAGAGCAAATATTTAAAGTCTGAATCTTTTAGAAGATATTGTTTTGTCTGGGCGTTGATACTCATGCACTCTGAAGATGATTTTAAGAACTCGTTCCTTTTTTTAGCAATTTTTATACTTTGTTCTTAAGAGTTATTTCTTTTTAATTTTATACAAATTTGTATTATGTTTTTAAAAGGTAGAACTTTGGTTGTAATCTGTCAATAGTTTAAAAAACAATATGTCAGATGGGTGGAGAAAAAAAGAGAAAAAGAATATGTCTGTACCTTAGAGTAATATGCATTGATTTTCCATGACCAAAATCAAGTTTATCTTAAGTTTCAATCCAATGGCAGAAGTTGTAATGACCGCAAGAAGTTAAAATTTATAAATGAAGTTGGGGCAATTAAGAAAGCAATTCACTTTCTATCTGCCTGAAATGGGTAGATATTTGAATTTACATTAGCGCGTATATATGGAATTTTAAAACGCATGGGAAATTGATCACATTCATATATACTTTCACTTTTGCAAACCTTTTATAAATGGAGTTATTCTATATTCTCTCTTCAAAGATAAAAAAAAACAATTGCAAGAATGTTTGTCCTTTAAGCTTACCAGAATTCAAGAAGCAACATAAGCAACGAAATTGCAAAACGACAATTTTTGTAAGGTTTAGCAAAAACTTAATTCTAAAACAAATGATATCCAAATTTAAAAAAAAAAAAAAAAATAAGTATGCAATAACCTTCTTTAACATAAATGTGTTATTTAAAAAAGAAATTATTGAAATCGGTTCAATATATTTTGCGCCAAAGAGTTACAAACCATTTCCATGTAAGCAATTTTATATAAATAGTATGGATAAAGAACAAGGTAAAATGCATCTAGCTTTGAATGAGTTACTAAACACAACTCAACTTGAATTGAGTTAAACGAATGATAGTACAATTTTTTCAAATTTACTCTCTCATAAGATTACATTTGGTTAACAAAATATTTATTTGTTCCCCGTCTTTCATTAATTTTCAGCGTGAAGTTATTTCCATTCAAATTGGTCAGGGTGGCATCCAAATAGGCAACGCTTGCTGGGAACTCTACCTATTGGAGCATGGCATAAATGCCGATGGGTCAACTAAATCTAAAGAAGAACTTTTGGCAAGCGGTTGTAGTGCCAGTGGTGGCAGCAGAGACGGTGGCACCTCAACCTTTACCAATGATGCAAACACATTCTTTTCGGAAACCGGAACTGGCAAGCAAGTGCCACGTTCCATATTTATTGATCTTGAACCAACGGTCATTGATAGTGTACGTAACGGTACGCTACGCAGTCTTTACCATCCAGAGCAGTTGATCTCACACAAAGAAGATGCAGCCAACAATTATGCACGTGGTCATTACTCAATCGGCAAGGAGATAATCGAAAGCGTAACAGCACGTATTTCAAGAATGGCCGAGCAATGCGATAGCTTACAAGGTTTCTTAATCTTTCATAGTTTAGGTGGTGGTACGGGTTCTGGTTTTACATCACTGTTAGTGGAACGCTTATCAATGGACTTTAGTAAAAAATGTAAGCTGGACTTTGCAGTGTATCCATCGCCAAAAGTATCAACAGCTGTAGTGGAACCCTATAATGCGCTTCTCACCACACACTCTTCACTGGAACATTCGGACTGTGTGTTTATGGTCGACAATGAGGCTATTTATGAGATTTGCCAAAACAATTTAGGTGTTGATCGTCCAAAATATAGTAATCTCAATCGTCTCATTGCACAGATTGTATCCTCGACAACAGCTTCGTTACGTTTCAGTGGTTCTATGAATGTAGATCTCAATGAGTTCCAAACGAATTTGGTACCGTTTCCACGTATACATTTCCCTCTGGTAGCCTATGCTCCGCTAGTTTCGGCAGCGAAAGCTTCACATGAACAGCACGCAACTACAACACTGACAAATTCTTGTTTTGAGTCAGGTAACATGATGGTCAAGTGTGACCCAAGGAAGGGAAAATACATGGCCTGTTGCATGTTATACCGTGGTGATGTTGTTCCAAAAGATGTTAATGCTGCTGTATCAGTCATCAAATCTAAACGACATATACAATTTGTGGATTGGTGTCCAACTGGTTTTAAAATTGGCATCAACTATGAAAAGCCGGCCTTTGTTCCAAGCGGTGATCTAGCGCAAACGTCACGTGCTGTCTGCATGCTATCCAATACAACAGCCATTTCAGTGGCATTTGTCAATCTCGACTACAAATTCGATTTAATGTACAAAAAGCGAGCATTCGTTCATTGGTATGTGGGCGAGGGCATGGAAGAGGGAGAATTCTCTGAAGCTAGGGAGGATTTAGCTACGCTGGAAAAAGATTTTGAAGAGGTGGGGGCCGATGATCCGGATGATCAAGATGAAAATGATCTCGAATATTGAAGCAGTCATTTAAATTAGGAAATTGTTTACTATCTATTTAATTATTACTTATAGTTCAATTAAAGAATCTGAAAATACGAGATATGAAAACATGAATAAAAATAATTCATTTCAAAATTTAGTTTTTTTTTTGTTTCAAGGTATAATAACACTATATGGTATATTTTCAAAAAAAAAAAATTTTACCTACGAATGCTTCCCAAGTAAACTGTCGATTTAAGGGGCGGGTTTTGAAAATTGCGAGAGGTAATGAGTTTGGTCTACACATTCGGGTGTGAGAAAATTTTGTAAAAGTTCCTATGCGGGTAGCTCGGGTGGTCAAACCCTGAACTTATTCGAATTGTGGTACATGTGCTCATTAAAAAATGTACTTAAACGTTGTAGGACATAGGCGTTTAAGCTCGAATTCGTCAGATCATGAAATTTGACCCATAGAAACTGGTTTTTACGAAATTTGACTATTACGCCACCATTTTAATAGTTAACTTTAAAGCGAACAGTTTACTGGGGAAGCATTTTTCATCAAAATATACCATATATTGGCGGTTAAATGAAGGAATTAATTCGTACATTTTTTAGAGACTCGTAATCTTTCTAGAGGTTCACATATTTGTGCGATTATTTCGTCAAATGTGTGACTCGGATCTAATTTCGGAAACATGAAAAATAGTTTATAGCTTACAAAAAAATTGCAAAAAAGTTGCGATATCCTTCATTGATTTATGTATAATATAAAATAAAATTTAGCTATAAAAACTTTTATAAATTTTAAAATCGGTGCCGTAGTTTGTAAACCATCAGGTATTTTCTAAGCTTAAATTTTGTTTCTAACATAAAAACGAGTTTTTAAAAAAGTATTATTGCTTATACTTTGATATATTAAAATAGGTAATGAAGCCCTTATCTGAATTTTAGAATGGTGCTAGTTTCAGAACTAGATCCGAGCGAAATTCAACTCTAAAAATATAAGACAACTTAGCGAATTGCACCCAAAGCAAACCTATGCCCATTTGTGACGTCGATTTTGGATCCTTAAGATAAAACTAAATAAATAATCACATTTGTTCGGGAGCTGTCTTTTTTCTTGCCGGGCCAATGTATCAAAAAAAAATAGATTTTATGCTTTTTAACATCTTTCATTTGGCAGATTTAAAAGATTTTGCCATTCGAATAAAACCTTGCATGTCTTGTAGATTTTTCGATGCTGAATACAAATTCGATCAATTTTCCATGATCTAAAAAATCTTTCAAAAAATAGTTCAAATTTCATCACAGGAAATTCATACGCTAAACCAAATTTCGTATACTATGTATGTCTTTCATTAAAATTTTTATAAAACTCATACATTTTTTCCATGAAGTGTACATTTAATTAATGTTTTTTCTGTACATTGACATAGTGGCGTATGTATTCGTACATTCGGTCAATGTAAAAATAAATTCAATTCGTGTGCGGCACATTATTTGTATAATTTCGTACATAAATAGTATGTACTTTTACACTGGCTGTATTTTAATGTAAGTACATGCTTTGGAAATATGTACATTTTTCGTTCAGTGTAAAAAAAAAGGTATGAATTAATCATATGAGTATACTATTGTAGAAAATGTTAGTTCCTTTGAAAAAATTTTCGTATTTTGTGAATTTTAGATAATTTTATGCAATTTTTCGATTTAATTTATACCTAAGACTGTTAAAAAAAAAAACAATTCAAGTCATGTATTTTACTAAATTAATTTTTTTTTATTTTATCTTTTTTTGCTTTTGTTTCCATGTTTTGTTTTTTCTTGTAATTTTTAACATTATCTTGCTTGTAATTTTTTTTCCTTTTTTTACCTAACACATAACTTTGCTTTGTTTTAATTGTTAGTTGCTTACATAAATAAATGTTTATTCAACTGTGATTTTTGTTTTATACTACAAAATATAAACATTAATAGTTATTTTTTTAAGATATATGTTTAGAGCTTCAACCAAATTACTTGTTTGATTCATACTATTTTAAAAAAAAATATATATTATTTTGCTAAATTATACAAAGCTAAATAAAACTTTGCATTTAAAACTTCTCTTCAGCACACGTCATATATAACCAGATTTACTTTACAAAAAATTATAAAATTCTCAGTGCTTTTTAAAACGGTATTGATTTGTTGTATTTTTTCTTCTTATTTTAGTATATGTAATTGGAAATTTTCTTTTAATTTTATATTCGTATTTTATGCCGCGCAATTAAAAACGCGCATTACTTTTGTGTATAACTTGTGTTATTTTATGAAATTTTAAGGAAAACAAGCAAAAATAAAAAATTATATGAAATAAAAAGAATTTAGAAAGTAAAGGTATAAAATAATAGTTAAAATATTATATTATATAAAAGTATTTCATATATGTATAAACGATGGCAAAATTAATATGGAACATTTGAGAAAAGATAAGAAACACTTTCACCATTATGTGTTCTTCTAACAGCTTCAGCAAACATCATTGATACATCAATGCACTACAAGAGAAAACCGTAAAAAACAAAATTAGATCTGCATAGCGATATTGAAGCAACATTCTGATCGTACCTGAATTTTGGGACAATCCCGCATATGTCCATCCTGTGGTATAGTATTTGTGACTACAACAGCTTCAAAACAGGCATTATTTATGCGTGAAATGGCCGGTCCCGAAAAAATACCATGAGTTAGTATGGCATACACCTATGATTAAAGAAAAACAACAAATTATATTAGAATCCCCTTAGATGAAAAATTCAATTAAAAAACATACCTTAGTAGCGCCAGCTTCAACAAGCCGATCTGCGGCGTGCACAACGGTACCGCATGTATCAGCCATATCGTCAACTAAAATGGCGATTTTATCCTTAACATCGCCGACAAGTACCATTGAAGCAACTTCATTGGCTTTTTTTCGCTCTTTATGAATCAGGGCGAACTCAACGTTAAGACGATCAGCAATTGATGTCACACTATAAACAAAAAATGTCCATAGATAAATGAAAATATGCATATATGTATGTTATGAAAATGTAATGATAAGACCAAATTCATACTGAAACGCAAAAAGCGACACTTTTTTTTCTTAGCCGTACTTTCACTTAGTATAGTTTTTTCCTCGAAGGTATCGTTTAGTTGACGGAATCAGAAATAGCTACAGCAATAAATAATATATATCAAATTAAAGTACTCATCGAGCAAAGGTACCCGAAAATAATCAGCTTCAAGATCGGTTAAACAAAAGCTGAGATATAAGCGTCAAAAGATTTCTTATTTTTTCAAGCTTTGGCATAGCGAGGAGAAAAAAATTTACTACGCTCTCTCATTGTCATTTGCTATTGCTTTTGATATTTTAATAACAACAACGTTTACTTGGGAAACAATAACAATTCAAATGAGAGAGAGTAGTATATTTTTTTCTCAACGCTATGGCAAAGCTTTAATAGTTAATCATATATATTAATCAAATATATAGTTACCTCAAATTTAACTTTGCAAAAAAAAAAAAAAAGTTGTCGAAAATTTTTCCAATATTTCGATAAAAATCATGATGGTCAGTTTATTTTTGCAAATTATACCAATGTATGATGTTTGTTGATATTGATAAGCGTAATTAAACTTACCGCTTGGCACCTCCGGCGTCGGGAGATACAATAATTGAATTCTTCCATTCTGGAATGTTTTCTTTAATCCACTTAAGGACTGCTGGTTCAGCATACAGATTGTCGACCGGTATATCAAAAAAACCCTGCAATAAAAAATTTCTACTGTATTAGAGAAAAATCAAAGCAAACACTTTGAATGTCATCAAAATTAATTTCATTCATTCATTTTATAAATATTTTCACAAAAGGCTAATTTCTCGTAAAACAAATCTTAACATATTTTTTAATAACTTTTCCAAAAAAAACCAAAAAATTTTAATTTCTTACACAATGCCAAGAAAATTAAGCGACGAAGAATTGACCGAAGTGCGGCAATGGTTAAGTGATCAAAATTTCAATACAACAAAGTTACATCGTGAATATTCCGATGCGGTTCTCGTTGCACAGCTGCTTAAGAAATTTTATCCAAAATTAATTGATTTACATAATTATCCAGCGCGTAACAATACCCAATTGAAACTGATAAACTGGGAGACGTTGAATAGCAAGGCCTTGAGCAAATTGGGTCTGAATCTCAATAAATGTACATTGGAGAAATTGGCCAAAGCAACGCCTGGTGTTATTGAATCACTGCTTTGTGACATTATGCTGCTCGAAAAATCCACACGTGTCAAAGAAGATAACAACGATGACTTTCAAGAGCAAATCTGGACTGAAAACGATGAGGTAATGATGGTCACAGTGAACAAGAAAATAGGCGATGCAATAGTACAGGTACCACAAAAAATGATACTGTATTCGATTTATGAAGAAACTATACGGGAGTCCGCCAGCAAGGACTCTTATTTGTATGCGGCCCAACAAAAAATTGCCCATTTGGAGAATATACTGCGCCTCAAGTCGGAACGTATTGACGAACTGTGTGCGCAGTTGGCCAAGTTATCGGTGAGAAGTTTATTGAAGCAACATAATCTAGAAAATTCTAGCCCCGTATCGGTGGGTTTGGCTTCAGAACACATCGAAAATGAATGCAGCAAGAGTATCGAATCTTGATTTAATTGATGCTTTTTGAAGATTATTTCCTTAGCATTTGCCTTTTACATTCAAAATTAAAGAATTTTGAATTTTTTTTAATTAAAAAATTATAAATTTTTTAAACTAACTACACTGAAGCATTTATTTATTTAAGATTGTTTTTCCGTTCTATTTTAGCCGGATACCACCCCTCCCAAGAAGAGTAGTGTTAAAGCGCATGTATCAACGTGAAGGAATAGTGAAACTTTTTTGAGACAAGCGCATACCTTTTGTGAAAAATCAAAATTTTCCCATAGTTCTTAAATTTGTAATGAACAACTTTTGGAGTGTAAACCTACGATTAAAAACAAAAAATGGTAAAAATTTATTGAAAATGTGAATATCTATGTAACTAAATAAAAAAAAAAAAAAATCAATAAAATTGATTGTTTCTAAAGCTGCGTGTTTAAAATTCATAGCTCAAGTAAACTGCAATAGATAGATAAGGTGGAAATCGCGTGACTGCTCTCCTTAGATTAGTGTAAGGTTTCATTAGGTGGTTGTAAATGGTATTTTGAAGAGCTTTAACATAAAACTAATTGATTGCTCATACCTTTTGTTAATTAACGATTTGGCTTCAAATTTAGACTAGACGATCGAGTTCCACTGCTAATGTAGCGCAATTTGTTTTACAAAGAATATTTTATGCTTGTACAGCTCTAAACATTTCAGCTATGGAATTGTGGAATCTGAAAATGATAAAAAGCAAGTCTTCCGACATTCCCGCTTCTTCCATAAATGGGACTTTTAGGTTAGGTTTGATAGGCATATGGCCAAATTGCCATATTGCATACTCGATGCTAAAAAATTTGAGTAAAGACTATGGGAACCATTTGTAACTACCTATGTACTTTCCTGAGGTTCTAGAAATCAGTGATTAAAGTGATACATATGATTCTAAAGTAAAAAGTCCAGCGATTTTCGTTTGAAAGTAAGCACACGGCACTCACAAAAGAAGTGGATATCCTTCACTTCTTTGTGGAAAAGATTATACTGCAGTCGGGCGAATCATTTTTGTGAAAGTTTTCGAATTAAAATTTTGCAAAATTTCTCAATTCGAAATTACGTACATAGAACGAACTATAATTTCTTTATGTTGATTTTCAGGCCCACTTTTTCTAGCATGTCGGTTTGCTTGGTGGCGAGGAGGCATTGAGTTCATTGAATGCCACGATTTGTAGACTCTAGAGCTCTGCTGAAAACATTGCGCAGTACTATCAGAAACAAGATTGGGGACAGTAGACAACCTTGGCATACACCTGAGACAGATACAAAAGGATCACAAAATTTCCCGTTTTGTAATACTCTACATTTGAACCCATCGCATTGAGCCTTAATAAAATTAATGATCTTGGGTGCTACAACTTGCCAGTGCAATGCATCCTAGATGCAATTGCGGTCGATGCTATAAAAGCACTATTGTAGTCGATGAAAGTTAAGTGTAACGACGTCCGCCACCCATTTATCTGCTCCACGATAATGCGAAGAGTATTAGTTTGATCAATACATGATCTGTTCGGGTGGATTCCGGCCTGTTTTTTCTAAATATGTAGTTCAATTATTTAATTAATTCTGGTAAAGATGATTTTCGTCAAGACTTTGAAGAGAATTGATAGTATCATGATGTTCCCGTAGTTCTGGCACAGCGATAAGTCCCCTTTTTGTGAGATTTATATTAATGTATGTAAATAATGTTTCTATGACCCAGTCTTCAGGTATTCGTTCTTCCTAAATTTGGCTAAGAATAGCGTAGTTCAGCGGTGAACCTTAGGAGAAGCTTTTAACCTTTTAGGCAACTATACGATCTGCACCAGCTGCTTTGTTGCTTTTAGATTTTATGACTTTTTTATCTCCGTTGGTAATAGCAGGCACGAGGACAGTCGCTGTGGTCTTTCCTTAAGGAGAGGCGTATGGTGAGCGCTAACGGCTGGAAGTGGACGGTTGATGATCTCCGAAAACTTCTCATTCTAACGGATTAGCTGGTCATCTATAGGCTTCTGTTTTTGCTTTTGATATGCTGATTTCTTCTGAAGTTATGGCCTGCCATCTTCCGTGTTATTTCGTAAACCGTACGAAAGATCTGTGAAGTTGGTGTCAATCTATCCTATTATATCCTGCACTCAGTGTAGAAGGGGTTGCTATGGCATATATATATTCTAGATCAGCATCACTACCATGATAGTTAAGCCATGTCCGTCTGTCTGTCTATCAGTTTTTCTGCTGTATGTCTGTCACGATTACGGGGAAACCAGGCGAAATAATTGAATGAAATTTGGCACAAAGGATACAACGTAGCTCGTAGGATTGAAAATTGGCGAAATCGATGCACGAACACGCCTACCACCCATACATATAAAACATTTTAAGCGCTATATTTACAAAGTTATTCTATGTATTGTACTCAATTCCTTACAAATATTAGGAGTAACTCGGACAAGATCTGGGAAACAAGTTTTTTGTTTTTTTTTTTTTGTGACTAGAAAGCGTTACACCTCCCATGCTGAAAGAAAAATTTAAGGTAATGAAATAGTTTTCGGTGTCAGTAAATCTTCGAATAATGAAAAAATAAAGATAACGAAAACAAAACAAATATAAGCGTGCGAAACGAAGTGTGCAAAGGCGGAGGGTTGGTGAGCGATTAGAATACGGGGGCACAGCCCCGTAATATACAAAAAAACGTTTTGGGAAACTTTGAATTAAGGTGGCCAAAAATGGATACCAACCCAAAGGTCGCAAAAAAAATAGTTTATCATAAATGTCCATTGTGGAACAATATTCGACCCGTATCGCTATTTGCTGACATTATTTATCGTTTGCAAAGGTTATATTTTCTTCTTTTCAGCGCGCTCAAGTTGGCTGCGCTAGCTTGTCAAATGGCTGCGTTATATGTACACGTTCCGCGTGACAGCCCAAAAAAAAATTGCATCGGCAAATCAAAATTAAGCAAAAGACTTTCATAAAATTCCAAGTTAAATCAGGCCCAAATACCACAAAAACTTACGAATTATTGCAAAAAATTTACGGCGATGAGTGCTAAGCCGAGCAACAGCTTTTGACTGGCATAAACTATTTTCCGAAGGTCGCGAGTCTACTAGTCTGCATCGCTACTTAGTTGCTCTCAACAGTGTGTGATGCGGAAGGAGAGTGTAATGATAGCAGCTTTCGATGTTCGCGCATCACGCAAAAATTACTAGACCAATTTTGATTAAATTTAGTTAGTTTTATTCTTTAGACGCTTGGTCTCAATCTTCAGGTTAAATTATTACGATATTCTTGTTTAATATCAAAATATTAGATTTAAAATTGCTAAAAAAAAATAATTACACACAAATAAACAAGCATGCTAGCATAACAAATTGTTTAATGGGATGTTAATGTGTTTGTGTGTGTTTTGTTTTTGTCTTTCCCATGGCAATACAGTGGAATACATATGGAAGAGAAACAACGGAATATTCAAATTTTACTCTCGCTCTCATTCTCAATTTGTCGATTTACATTGCAAACAACAAAAACGCGGGATTTGTGAAGAATGAGCAAAAATTTTAGTAGGTCTACTATAAAAATTTGAACTGTTTGCCTTAACAGAGCAAACAAAAAACAGGCAATGCGTACAAAGTCGATGGCATCATGTTTTTGATAAACATTGAATCCTTTGGATTATTTTTATGAGGAAAGTTTGGATGGAATCGCACTGTGTATGAAAAAATCGTCATAATATCATATTTTGCAAGGTAAATAAGTGTATTTTTTTCTACACTGATTGAACTTTTATATTTTTGAAACCTTTATTATTATAACAAACAAAATTCAATAAATGCATGGTACAATCATAAAGTTAGAATTATCTTGTCAAACTCAAACTTAATGCAACCGTGAAAGTGGCACCTGTGCTGTCAAGAGTAAGGAGGAGCAAAACGAGCTGATTTTGACGGGTAGGTAGCCATGAGTTAAGCCTAACATATGAAGATATTTATAAAAAAAAAAGTTATTAAAATTAATCTAGTCATCAGACAATTTGAATATGACCATAAAACGTAAAACGTTCTAACTTTACACCCTGATATCCGCCAATATTTTCGATAAAAAACAAATTACCGATGGACGTCTTTACTCATATAAAGCCTGGAACATGTAAAAATTTGGAGCGATTTTAAAATGTGTCGGTCAGAATATTTTCGGTTTGTAAAAGAATGTCTCATATAAAAATGGTAGCTATCATTATTTTTTTCATTCATATACTTTATAAAGTAAATAACAGTAATTTTTACTGATATTTAATAAAAGTAATCCTTTGCAATGATTACAGTAATCCTTATAAAAAAAATGGAATTACAATTGCAATAAACGTTCATCAAACGAACTTTGATTACGATAACAGTGACCATAATTTTTTAAAATTATGATTGCTGTAATCGTAATCTAAGGTCGTTCGATGAACGATTACTTTTATTGTACTCGATTTTTCTTTGTTTTTTAAGAATATTGCAATTATAATCATGTGGTAATCGTAATTCTTATCGCCAAGCTCTGACCAAAACTAATTTATTTTTAATTTTTTTTTTTGTAATTTTTTCACAAATATAATTTTTGCATTTTTACAATTTGTTGTGAACAAATTTTTTGGTCCCCCATGTGCAAACATCAACGCTCTTTTTTGGGTTGGTGGCAAATACTTGTGTAGTCGAAAACATGTGCTTTTTTCAGATACATATTCGTCATACTGGTGGAATTAAATTTAATTTTTTGCGAATTGTACCTTATCTATGAATGCGTTCAGTAGCATAACAGCACATAAACTTATTGCTTTTTATTTGCATAAAATCCCTATGAGTCATCTTAAATTTATTTATTTTTTCTAATATTTGGCTGATTGTAATAAATTCTACTTGTAAATAACAGTGGCAGATGTTTGTGCATTTGATCCGATGCACGATTCGTTGAAATTTTTTAGTCAAGTTCCTGGGCATCTGCGATATTTTTTGATGGCAACTTTATGTTTTTCGAGGAAAAAAGTTATTTACCAAGTTTTCAGCTCGTTCATTCGTACATTTGATCAAGGGGTTCTTTACATATAATTTTGCTTGGTCAGCTGTCTGGTTTCTCCATCGCGTCAGGTTCCTTTGAAATTTTCTTATTTTTCCTTATATTTTTAAGTTTTGAATGGACACTTGTAAATTGTGTAACAGAGCGCTGTTGGATACCTAAATTTCACAGCCTCATCTATTTTAAGCTTCGTCATCGTTAACCAAAACTAAGACTGACAGACATTACAAAGCTGAACTAAGGTACCTTTCGCTTTCTAGCATAGATATCTTAGCTGCCCATTTAAAATTATTTAATAGTACACTCAGACGAAAATATCTAACCTGCTTAAGGTAACACATTAAACCTGATAAATTATGCTATGGAATTCTATTTATTTAAAAAAAAAAAAAAAAACATTTTTTTCTTTTCTTGGGGTTTGAACTTGAGCATTCCGTGTTGTTACATGCGCAGTAGTACTATAATTTTAGTTTAACGCAAAATAATAAATGTAGCTCAGTTGGTTAAATTTGCGCATGTTCAAATCTGATCGGTGACAAAAAATTATAGTTCTCTTTGAAGTTTTTAAAATGCAACAAAAATAAATTAAGTTTCAAGTAATAAGCAGTAATAAGGGAATATGATAAATAAAGCAAAAAAAATCGGGTTCGTTTTTTGAGAAAATTCTGTAGCCAACCTGGTTCCCATGTTAGTTAAACTTAACAACAATGGCCATCAGGTTAGAAAATTCTTAGCTGAGATTTAGTAAAAATCTGGTTACATTAACCAAATATATTTTCTGTGTGTAGTGAACATTTTTTACAAATTTTATGATACGTAATACCTATTATCGGGATTTTAATCAAACTCAACAAAATCTAGAGCTCAAATTAATACAGCGTTACTCGGTGCGCTGTGTTCAACTCGCTAGTAATTGTAGGGAAGTAACTGGCAAAATGTTGGAAAAACATTAGAAATAGATTTTTATCTGCAATTTGCGATGCATGCATTAGTACTCGGCACGCGCAAGTTAGGAAGCGTGCCAAGTACTAATGCATACTTAAGTTACTTAGATGCAACCGTCTTTATTTGCTTGTCACTTACTCATTTCTTGCTATCCCACTCTGAAAATTTATGGAGGCGTTTCTGAAGAGTGGTTCTGTCGATTTGTGTGAATTATATTTTAAAAAATTATGGCGAATTTCAGAGTAACGTCCCGGCTTCAAACTCATTTTTCACCACAAAAAATTAGTTTTGAGCAAAAACTGATGGCACCATCACAAAGACCAGCTCACAATTTATCTATTATGATTTTCTATCATTTTTCTTGCCACATACATGACTGCGAAAAAAGACCAGCGCGAGCCGAGTGGCTCACCCTCACTGGACGCACCCATATACATCGTGCATGTGTTTTATCATTAAGACTTGGCTGGTTATTCTGGAGATCAAACACTGAATACTTTTGGCCAAGGCCATATAACTTATTTACCTGAATTTGCGAAGCATGTAAGTCCATGGTTATAATATGATCAGCACCGGCCACTGATAGCATATTTGCGACCAATTTCGCCGAGATTGGAGCACGACTCTAAAGTAAAAGAAAAAGATAAAATAAATTACAATTAGTTTTAAAAACCGCAGCATATCTGTTTTAGTAGATTGATTTATTACAAAAGAAAAATAATATATTTAAAAAAATTGTAAAAACCACTTTATAAACAAATGCACTTTTGAAGCATGATCACCAAGTAATTTTTTTGCTGAAATTGGACTATGATTTTGGAATGAGGTGCTATGGTATGTAGATTTTTAAATGAATAAAAAAAAAAGTTCACGATGAGAATGACAACGACGACGATGACAATGGGTTTAACGAGACGGCACAGTATTGAACCCAACATAATACAATTTAAAATAAATATTGATTTGTTTTTTATTGCTGTGCAAGAATTAAAGTTAAAAAAATTAATTATCCTGAAAAAATCTGCAAAAAGCTTATAGGTAAAGTTGCATAAGGTAAAAATGTAATATAAAAAAAAGTTCAAACTGTGCAAAATAATTAAAAATAACATATATGAATATGTTCGCCTGTAGTACTGTAACTAATGTATTTATTTATAAAAAAAGCTTGAAATACATTTTATCGAACACTATTTTATCAAAAAAAGAAAATCTACAACAGTTCCGCAATTTTTGTGTAAATTATTTAGAAATATAAAAAATAAACTTGACTAAGTGAATTCATAAAAATTTGAAAATTTATTGCTAAAAAAGCTCAAAGCGACCAAATCGCAAGAGAGCCCGATAGATAGCTGCTAATAGTACATACCAAACCAAATGAAAATTGTTTGTTTTTATTACACAAAAGTCGTTAATAAAATAAAAGAGTTATTAAAGAAGCATTCGCATGCAATTTTAAGGAACGATAATATGTACTGGTGTTAGGAAAGGGTGGATTTTTTTTTCTTTTTTTTTTTTTGTGAACTTGTGCTTGCAATTTAAAGTAAAATTGCAATTAAAAGTTAAACAATTGGTGTATTTGGTATAGGAAGGCAAAAATGTACATGGGTAAGTAAAATAAATAAAAAATACCAATTCATTAACAGAACAAAATAATTAATTAAGAAAACAACACAAAAAAAAATAAAAAAATCAATTTAGTCAACATTTTTTTGTTTTTTTTTTTTTTAGGGAGCGTTCATCAAATCCCATGGTTATGTTCTATAGCAAATCAGAGTATCGGAAGTTTAACGTACGTACGAACGAACGCTTTAAAATCAGGACTGAGAAGACTCTACTCACAGTATATTGCTTTGCTGAAAACTCCTAAAAAGATATTAAAAGAAAAAAAGAAGAAGAAACACAAGGTAGAGATACAGAGAAATAAAATTAAAAGTTATAAATTGAAAGAACACAAAAAAAGAAAATAAAAGATACAAATTTAGGAATGCTTGGTCAAAATGGAAAAGTGTAACATAAGTAAGGAACATGTCTGTATGATGAGGATAAAATGAAACGGTATTTTTTTCATACTCCAACCGGAGCGATAGAAGACAACCAAGTGTTAAAAACGAGTGCAAAATACATATATGGAGCTCGGGGAATTAAGAAGTAGTTATCTCTCTAGGATTGCCCCAAGATTACGCCATGACGATCATTCCTTTTCCAACTGGGCGACTTAAACTTGAAACTTGGCTTCAATTTTTAGCAATTTTTCAGTTTTTAAAAAAAAAAAATGTTTATACGAATTAAGTTCTTTTAACCCTTCTGTGCGTAAGAAAAAAAAAACACCTTTCACAAGGCGACAGAATACTCCTATATAAATTTTATGAAAGTTTCAAATTGTTTGGCTCGAACTGTTCAAAATAATGATATCTCTCAAACTGATCAGGTGAAATCACTCATATGAAAATATAATATTAATACATATAAGGTCAGGAGTTCTCGTGAAGTTTCAGAATTGTAGAGCATGTGCAACCATAAAAATTTTGATTTGAAAATGAAATGGGTACCCAGGTACCCTATCACACACAGAAGGGTTAAATAACATATAACTTTACATCCAGATATAACAACTGATATAAAAAATTACCTAATTGTGAAAAAATTGTATATCTGATATTTGGGATGGCTATAGCTCGGAAATAGACTTCAAATTGCTTCGTCGTCTTCATCTGTTAAGGCCATTTAACCCTCATAATGTTTATGCTTATGGCTGTATGAATTTGTTTTTAATGAATTTTAACCTAGATAAAAATTACAAAGGAGTTTAAAATTTGGAAAATAACAAAATAAGGTCTCGAATCTCTAGCAAAAATGTCGAAGAATCGTCGTGTATTTTTGCATGTGATCACATGCACAAACATCTGACGCTGCTATCGTTTAGTATATATTATTAAAACTAAGAATGGGACTAATTCAGTTTTTTAGCAAAAAAAAAAAAGATAATACTGAACGCAATCAAGGAAATACGCATTGCTTTAGTTTTGACTAACAGACTTTCTGATAGAAATGTTACGTGTAAAGCTTTTTTTAATTCGTATGCGTTGACTGCAGAATTGGATAAAAATTTCATGACTCTTCTGCCATTAGAAGCGAAAAGGACGTATCTCAAAAAAATGCGTTTCGAGATAATTGATGTTTTTTTTATATGTCAAATTGTTGAACTACCTGTAAAATTGAGATGGAGAAAATGCTCTTAGGAGATTTTTTATATGTTTGAACTAAGATACCAACATTTGGAGTAGTTCATTAGACGCGCAATTTCTTAAGCTATCCGATGCCATAGGAATTACGAATATGAATTTTTTTGAGATATGCCTTTCGCGTTTCTGAGGGCAAAATAGTGGGTACA
Source organism: Tricholauxania praeusta (assembly GCA_949775025.1). Classification (NCBI taxonomy): domain Eukaryota; kingdom Metazoa; phylum Arthropoda; class Insecta; order Diptera; family Lauxaniidae; genus Tricholauxania; species Tricholauxania praeusta. The sequence goes on from OX459028.1 coordinate 29,517,215, forward strand.
ATTCGCAAAAATAGAAATTTAATCAACCAATAACAAATAGGCGGAGAAGTCTGACGTTTTCGTCCAGTGTACACCAACCAAGAAAGAAGGTCGTTTACATGTTTGCACTTCTTGTGCAAAAGCGTTGTGGAAAATTCAAAAATTATGTTTATGCTGAACATTACTTTGGGATTAGCTCAAAATATATCAAACAATGAAGAAATAGATATTTTTATAGTTTTTTCCCCAAAGTCATTCACCATTTTCAAAAAAAAATTATTTTATTTTGGCAAGCCGTTAGTTCCTCACTTTCAACTTGGCAACCTTGCCTGTTTTTATTTTGCTCTGCGATGGCAAACAATTAAAATTTTTTTAGTAGACCTACTATAATTTTTGATCATTCTTCAGAAATCCCACGTTGTTGTTATTTGCAATGTAAATTAACAAATTGAGAATGAGAGCGAGAGTAAAATTTGAATATTCCGTTGTTTCTCTTCCAAAAATATTCCATGGAAAGACACAAAACAAAACGCACACAAACACATTAGCTTCCCATTAAATGATTTGTTATGTTTCTTTGTGTGTAATTAATTTTTAAAGCAGTTTTAAAACTTTAATATTTTGATATTTGACAGGAACATCGTGATAATTTTAATTGGAGATCGAGACCAAGTGTCTAAGGAACAAAACTTATCAAATTTAATCGAAATTGGTCCAGTAGTTTTTGCGTGATGCGCGAACATCGAAAACGGCTATTATTTTATTTATATAGATGCACCTAAGGTTTAGGTCCTAAGCAATCAACTACAAAACATACACGGACAACTGCGCGCACATTTACAGACACCTGATAAAAACAAAAAGCTCAAAATGGAAAATCTTTGACAGCTTATCAATAAAATTTCTCAAGATAAATACATTAGAAACATACAAATATTTCACTTTTTTCCTAGCCTCAAAAAGATATTTATAATTGAAAAAACATAAATTTAACTTCATAGTTTATTAACCCCTTATTCTTTAAAAAATGTTACACAGCTATGAAGTTAAATTTATGTTTTCTTATTTATGAATATCTTTTTAAGTGATAAATTTAATATCTTCGTCGCTGACATACGTAAAACAAGGTTTTTTATTTATTTTTTTTTTTATTTTATTTAATGCGAAGGGAAAGGGTGTAAGATATTCTCTAGCCCAGATAAATTAGGACACAATCTTTATGCTGACGTATGTGTTGTACCAATCTCAAAAGTCCTTACTTGTTTCGTATATGAAAATCATACCGTTGGGCCGAAATGGTCATAGAAATTTGTGTTTTGAATTTTTCTTGATAAATATTCTTCCTCAAAATTGGTTTTTGTATCAAATTTGCCAAAATGTAAAAGGTTTGAAAAAACTTTTTCGTACAACTAACCTTTTGCCAGAAAAATGACAGCCAAAGTTTAATTGTTTTACAGTCATCAAAACATAATTTGTTTTAACTCCAATCAAGATTAGAATTCAAAAGGATTAAGAACATTTAAGGAAAATTTTAAATAGGTTGTAATGGGTTTATGTATTGTAGACACATTGCATTTCGATTAAAAGGTATTTTTCAGACCTATTAAACAGTATATCAGCTTATTCCATGTATTCATTAAGTTATAAGACATAATGGCTTAAATAATTTTATGAACCTATTTTTAACAAACATTAGTTCTATTTATAAAAAATCAGCGTTTTGAATTAATTGAGTTACTATCTTTTATAGCGCGTGTATAATGTAATAATTATGCTAAACTTATTTTTATGTGATATTTTGTTTTATAAATTGATATTATCAACAAGATTTTATATTATAGTCAGGCAATTCAAAGTTCATAGTAAAATTGTAACGTAAGCTCAAAAATTTATTGTTTGCAAATTATGCTTCTGTCACTCTCGTTTCTCCATACGATTCTCTCACCAAAATTAAAAAAATTTATTGTTTACAAATTTTGGTTTTTGTCACTCTCTTTTCCCTAAACGATTCTCTCACGAAAATAGAAAACGAATACAACTTTCAAAATACCTTCTTAAGGACATGTTCAAATGTATCGACTAGTGGTAATTTGCATTTATATGGGAAACAATAACTGCACAAGTTACCACCTCGTAAAATATTGTGAAATTACAACATGTAATTTTACCAGCCTGAATGCATAAGTCATTTTGTTTAAATTGTCAAAACCCACTTAACCACTTCTACTAATGATAGATTTTTAATATCATAAATTACAAGCAGCCCGCTATGAAATCATGAACAAATACGGTAATGGAGATGATTGTACGGGTCACCTCTGTTTAAGACTTTGATTATGATTTTTTAGTAGGCTGCTACAATTTAAGAAATATATTACTTCATAATGCTTCAAATTAAAAACAACATTTTTGATTTGTTTGAAATTTTTCGATTCAAATCCGAAAAATATCCTTATCTTTGAGCTAGTACCATGGGAACCAAAGGTGAACGATAACATGACAGGATGTGATAATACTCCTAGTAGTCCTACAGATCCTACAGATGTTTACAAAATATTTTTACAACATCAATTATTTTGAGGAAGTGGCCTACTAAACACTGCTTTAGACAGAGTTGAATTGAAATTATCAACAATATTATAGAAGTTACTGAGCAGAACTAAGTGATAGAAAAAACTTGGATGAGTTTAATTAAATATAACGTGTTTTACCTATTTTATAGAAAGATACTAGCCAAACTGATTCAACTAAATAGACACTGCTGCTATAGTCGGAGTTCAGTTGTTAAAGAATGTGTGTCTTAGAGTTTGATGGCTGCTAATAAAATCATTTTTACGTCTACAGTCTGGTGTTGATTTCGGAAAATTATACTAACATTTTCCTATAATGCTGTCTTTCTCATAAGAAATATTGAAAATAATCTGGTATATACTTAAATATTTATAATAGATATATAGTAAGTTTGCATGAAATTTGTTCAAAAATTAAATTTTATATTTTTTAAAATGGTAAAAATTTACCATTGTTCTACAAAAACAAGATTACTGGATAAGATTTACGGGAATTATAGTGATGCATTTTGGTGAAACTAACCATTCAGGGTTGCCTTGCCAAAGTCTGTTCGGATGACGGAAAATGTCCGAATTTTAACCAATTTTGTTGTTTTAATTAAAACTGACGCCTAAACATAATACATGGGGTTGCATTGTTGAATCCTGTCCCAAACATGGGTTTCCATCGGTTTTTTGGGTCAATTTTCATTAATAAAAATAACAGCTTGAAATTTGTGCCAAATGATAGAGATCGAAGAGCCTAAATAGAATATATAGGGTTGCCTTGTCGAATCATGGCCTAAACATGGGTTGACAACCATTTTTGGGGCCAACATTTCTTAAATGAGCTGCAATCCATGTTTGGGACAGGATTCGAAAAAGCAACCCTATATATTCTATTTAGGCGTCTAAGTAAGGAAATTTGCTTAGTTAAAAATAAAACTAAATTATAAATTTAGATTAAGTCTAAATGATTTTACATTATTGCAAATTGTTTTTAATTTTTCCTAGTTTTTAATTACAAAATGTAATGTAAGTTAATACAAATTACTTTAGAACAATAGTAATCCAAGTAATATCAAAAAATTTTAAGAGAAGAGGAGTTCATTTTAAAAGGGTGAATTCATCATTTACCGCTTCAGAAATTTTTTTAATTAAAAAACTTGTCAATATCATGACAATTTTTTTTCGCTCTTGAGTTGCACACTCTTAAAATACAATATTAAAAATAATATAAATTTTCCTTTAACGCCCATTTTTTATATACACATAATTCTATAAAAATTGATTAAACGAGTATTTAAATTGTTCAATGACTAGGAGTAACCTTATTACATCTTATCAGTATTTTGACGAATGCAAACATGACCCCAAAGGTTAAAAAAACAGCAGACAAATATTATTGTGCTGATTACATTGACGTAATTAATATGTTGTCAATAAATATCTTAAGTAACAAAAAAAAAAATTTTGCATTATCATATTCATATATAGTATATGTACATATAAATATAAAATCATTAAGGGATCACAAAAATATAAATTAAGGAAATATATAGAATGAAATGTAAATGTGCACATTAAGAAATAAAAAAAAAAAACTTTCAATTGGTGTTACAATCAAACAACACCAACAACGGTCATGAACACAGAACGTATAACAATGCTTTGATTTGAAGAATTATTTTTAAATATTTTAGAGACGTAAACAAAAAAATCAGCAGTGTATATTTCATCTTTATTGTAATGTACTATAGTAGTATGACAAACATAGGGAAAAAAAGATTTCCTCATAACGATGATGTAAATGTCAGAAAAAATAAGTAGATAGTGTACGTCATGATGGATTTTATAAATTAACTAAGAATTGTAAGTAATTCTTTCCAGGTCAGTTATACCTATGTGTGCAACACTTACTAATTGACAATTATATACGTATTTCCCTAAAAAGAAAAATTATCTAAAGTTGCGTGAGCTAAATACGAATTACACTACACGATCAGTAAAAAAAATTAAGATCGATTTCAGAAGTATAACCAAAGACGATATAATTACAAGACTGCATTTTCAAAAACTCATTCCGTTTCCATCAATCACAAAACATTTTATGAGTGGAATTTCGAGTGGTTTTTGATTTCGAGTATCACATTTCTACTCAGATATCTGGGGAAGACGATATTTTCGGAAACTTATTTTACGCGCAAGTTGACATATATGAAATTTTCGGCAAATTTTAAAGTCACAAAGGGAAATAAAGGTAATATATAGTACAATTTCAGGTAGACAAACGTTGCATTTAATACACACGTTTATAGAATAATTATAGCTCCAAAGAAATTCACCATATTTAAAGCCAAAACATGGCTTTCAGCTCAAGGATGTGTAAAGTGCATTTATGACGTAAAAAAAAATTAAACACCAAAATGTAAAAATAAAACTTTGTGCAACAACATTGTGCACAACTTTGTGATAGTAATTTCAAAATTAAAACAAAATTTGCTGCAATAAAGCGGCAAAAATGTGGTAGTTCGATTAGCTTTTTTCTTTTTTGTTGATAGATATTTTAAATTTAAAATTTTTGTTTTCTTTTAAATTGTAATTTTGTACAAAATTCCGCAATAAACATAAACAATTTTCGAAAATAATAGTTTAAAGTTTAATTTATATTTAATTCAAATGCAAGCTGCAAAGTGCAGAGGGCAGTGAATTTCAATGGTAAATTTTTAATTTAAAACTTAAACAATAATATTAAATATTTTTGACGTTAAATTCGTTGAAGTTTTTATTTATATGTATATAAACAATAGAAATAAAATTTAATTCTTTTTCAACGTAGCTACCCAATATAAAACCAAGAAACACACAAAAAAACTATTACCAAAATATAAAAATAATTAGACCTCAGTTAAATTAAAGACAAAACAATAATTGGACTTATTGTTAGTTATCTTAACAAAAGACGTAATATGACATGCATGACAACTACGGTCACTAATTAAAAAGAAAACTTAACGTTAATTACATAGTACAACAATTTAATGATTTTTTTTTTTAAGTGACGAAGTGTTTTTATCATTCTCAAGAGCCGTTGATAAAAACGCTCATACAAACTGAAAAGAACTCAAATAAGCGGTGACATTTTTAATCATTTTCCTTGAAAACTGTGCTCTTCGTGACCGAAAACTAAATTTAGTAATAAATGTATGTAACATATATATATATATTTTTTTTGTTAAACAATTTTAGTTATATCTCGTCGTTTCATATTAGCTAAATATTAAAGAATTTTCATGAAAAAAAAACAAAAAAATAACTAAGTGTGAAGAAACGAATATATTGCAGTCCGCAATACAATTTTAGAGCTACAGAGAAAAACTAGGGTTCTCAAACAATTTAAGGTCACGCAAGCTATTTAATATTCTAGAAACATCAAGTTTCCGGGCATAATTTATTAAAATCCACAGCTAAGTAGTGTGGCATTGAATTGTTTGAGAACGCTATCTTTTTCCATAGAACTGAACACCATTTAACATAGTACTGATGACGTTTTCTTTCCATTTCAGCCTCTATTTTTATTTGTTGAATTTATGAAAAGTTCTTGACAACTTGTGTAAAAGTATGAGTTACACCGTAAAATTGTTTTACAAAAAATATCCTTATGCATATATCTCTAAGTTTAGTTCTCAAATACTCTCGATTATTGGAATCCTTTTAAGTTCCTTAACATTGAAATCCAGACGTGTATGAGTATGAGTGTTTCACTCGGGAATCCTTAAGTAGATTAAAAACGCTAAAGAATTCTTATCACAATATTTTTGTTGCACTATGTTATTAACTAACAATAACACTTGAATGTATTTCGATGTATTGATAATTTGATTAATGTCAAAGCCAATTGAGGGTTAATTGAAATTTTGTACAAAATGTTAGACATGAACTTTTTAACTGCGTAAAAAAAAATTACCCCACTTAAATTGTTTGTTCACCAAAAACATACATACATGAATTTCATCAAACTTAATATGATTTAATATACAGGATGCCCTAGTTCACAGCAACCTGTTAAGAATTTTCTTATAATCACCTATGTATTTGTCTGTAGATTATAAGTGAGGAGTGGTCGGCGATCAAAACGAAACATTTGCATTTTTTAACATTTTGATTTTTCAATCATTTTCTACTGACAACACTGAATTGCACTCTTTTATGTCCTGTACCTTCTGTCGTTGCATAGGGTTGCCGACAGCACCTTTATGAGGGTAGCAACGAGTGTTTTACTTAAAAGTATAGCAGTATATCGATGAAATTTAAAAAACATGCATAAAGGAATCAAAAATTTGAATATCTCACCATTCGATTTATCTCTTTAGAATGACAAAAAGTATGTGGTAAAAATTTTGTGAAAATCGGCTGAGTGGTTAATGAGAAAAGTTACAACGCTTGAGTTGGTTACCTCATCAAGCTCCAGAAAACAAAAAAAAATTGACTTCACATATCATCTTTCAAATCATTGAAATCAAAAAAAAAAATTAATTTTCCAGATTTAAGTGCCAAAGTGTAATTCTTTTGGCAAAAAATGTTGAAGATAGAAAAATTTCGAAAACTTGTTGGGGTATATGAAAGTTTCGATCGGTCGCGATGATGAGATTCAACTCCAGCGCTTCCATTACAATGGTACAAAACGAAACAATTTAGTGCAATTTTATTTTTAAAAAATAAGGCCTTCTTTTAACTTTCTCTTGTTAAAAATAAAAAGTGGTAATTTCTTGTTTTGAACGCCCACTCCTCAAGTTATCTATAAAAATTGTATTTTGTAAAAAAAATTATTTAAATTTAATAAAGTTAGCGCATTATTTTATGTTAGCTAGCAAGTTAAAATTCATGAGCAAAATATTATTTCAATAAATTTATGATTTATTTAAAGGTTTCTGACTACCTGTAATCATATGGATCAGCTAATATGATTGACTGAAAATAATCACCGAATATCGAGTTTTTCTGATATCATTCTAGTAGTTTTAGTTGTATACAATTTGAACTACATCAACTTTTCGATTTTCATAGAGCCAGACCGGCAAAATTTTCTTGTATACAAATTGACACGCCCTAATATATGGACTGCATTTTGCCATAGTAGTTTCAAACGATTATATTTTTTAAAAACTCTTTAAAAAGTACGGATAAATTTCACGACAACTTAATTGTTTTTGACATATGCTGTGTCAGAATGCTATAGACATATTTAACAGGATCGCGAGGATCTATGCCAGACAGTTAAGAAGCTTTTTATAGTAAATTACAATACTGAAGAACTGTTATTGATTTGGGGGAGAAAAAAAATGTCGAAGATCGCATCGCATACAACCCACGACAGCCTCAAAAAGAGTTTATTTTATGTTCATACAAGTACAAGGTGTTTCAAATTTTGCTCTAAGGATTTAAACTTGCTAGCTAACGTAAAAGTCTATTTATTATTTCAATATCAATTTTCTCAATGTACTTACTGGAATTTAATGCAGTTTGATATTATTCTGCGGATAAAGCATTACATCGTATAGCAACGGATGCAAAAAGAAGCAAAATTAATGCAAAACATTTCGCTTCACGTTCACATTTTTTTCCAAAAATTCAATTTTGAACAAAAAAACCACGGTTTGCATTAAAAAAGTGCACCCTGTATAATAAAACGTAGTTTTGACTTATAGTTGAAGTGGTATAGTACTTAGTAGTAGTTATGGTAGAAGTATGTAGTAAAGTAGTTTGTAAATACCCTAAATTTCCAATCGTAGTTTTTCTTGGCAAGTTTCTTGCTCTCATCTGTCTCCTCACCACCTGACAACTATATAGGAGGGAAAGTAAAGAAAAATGTATTGTAATGAATTGATTTAAATTAAATTTGCATATTGACTAGAATTAGAAACCTATGCTAATTCAGCAAATATAACAGTTTTTCGTTTATCTGTTCCACATTTTAGACGCTCATTGGAGAAATTTTGTTTGTAATTTTTTCTATTTAACTTGTTTTGAAAAAACCTATGAAATTTCAACTTACAAAAAAAATTAATACTTTTATATAAATAAATATAAATACATAATAGGTGTGCCAATAAATACAATAATGTATAGTAGAGCAATAATTTGCTGTTGAATCTAACCTTATCTTTTTTGTCTTGGCGGGCATAGGGGAAGCAGGGAATTACAGCTGTAACACGAGACGCTGACGCAATTTTACAGGCATTTATCATAATCAACAGCTCCATTAGATTGTCGTTAATCTCACCCGAACCAGATTGTACGATGTAGACATCTTCCCCACGTACGGATTCACCAATTTCAACGCTACATAAATAAAAATTGAGATGTTAAATGGTGAAGTTAATTTGGTGATTATTAAATATTTATATTTATTTTTTCTCAAGTATGTACCTATTGTAAAAAAAAATTTTAAGTATAAAACAGAAAAATGTATAAAGTTTTTTAAGACAGTGAATTACATTTTAAATAGAAAATTTCGATTAATTACACTGTCTGCAGTGGGATTCGAGGAACTTCGACTGATGTCAACGAAGGGTATTGAGCTCGAATCTACCATCGGATTTTGGCCTACACGTCAACTTTTCGAGATAACTGGTAATTGACACGGTTGCAAACGCTCTTTTACGCCTTTTTTTAGTCTGAGAGGTTAAGTGTCTGAGGCAAAGATGTTCCTCATGAAGACAAACATTTTTCCATTAACATTATACCTCCAACACCACTCCTGAATCCCCCTATTGAACATTTTAGTCAAATTTTCTGAAAAAATGTACATACGGGACAAACGACTGAGAGTTTTTGCTTACGAACTTATGTAGAAATATTTCTAAATTAAAGGGGGTCCTGAAACAACAAAACTTCCAGACTAATTTTTTTAATTTTGTTTTCTTCTTGTCCACTTCTTAGTAATCTGGTTGTTTTACCAGAGGCTATTAATTTACGAGATTTCGTAGTTTCAAAAATTCATTTGCCGGAAAGATCAATCCAGTTCACATTCTTCAAATCACACATATTTTTTGGGTAAATTTTTAAGTGGGGTCCAACGGATGAACATTTTTATGGAGCTGCAAAGTCTTCTATATTTATAGTTTCTGGTAGTACTCTGATTCAAAACAATCACCCAAGTAACAACTCAATCAGCTTTGACTACGTCTAACATAAACTTCAAACATTTACTACGTCTAACATAAACTTCAAACATTTAGTCAATAAATATCACAATACGTTTTTTTTTCGTTTCATACACGCGGTACAGTCAAAACAACAAAATGTTCTTATATTTATGTATGTAAAATCCGACTGTTATGAAATGAGTTAAATTGTTTGATCGATAAAAATTTTTCTTTCATAGGAAGCAGCTGTCTGTCGCATGTTTTAATTTTAATAATTTTAAAAATCAAATTAAAGTAGGGCTGTTGGTGACTTTTTTGACGCAGACAACTTGTATGTATTTTTAGATAATATTTGGAAGAAAAAAGCAAACCAAACTGAAAACAGTGCAACCTTCAAAATTAACAAATTAAAAAGTAGAATTGTTACAGGGAAATAAAATTTTTTAAAACAAAAAGTTCAGACTGCTTGAAAAATTACACGTAAATAATTTACAGTGGTGTAGATCCAAATCCAACTACGAAATATGAGGTATATCTACAAATGAAATGAAATTTTTACAAGGGCAGGTCGAAATTGTTTGATAAATGTTTATGTCTACTTAGTTTTCAATAAAAATTTCAAGCTAAATTTTGACTTAGTATATGATAGATAATGATGTTTTGAGCAAAACAAAAATAATGCCGCAAAATTACAAAAATCGTCAAGGTAAATCAACTATTCTAAAAAAAGAGGTTTAAAAAACCGAAGATGCCTATATAGTGCCGCATCAAAACAGCCATTTCTACTTTCAAGTTTTCTCTGAGTGTTATAAAACGTTACAAGTTCTTACAACAACATATTAATAACGTTGCCTCAGATAGTGATCTGAGTTCACCAAACAGCGTTTTAGAGAAAATTAATTTCCTTTGCCAACAAAAAGAAACTTTTTATCGTTTTTTTCCACAAAAACAAAATGGACTAGTGTTGTTTTGTGTTTTGATAAAGTACTTCTCATATACGAGTATTGTTCAAACATGTAGATAGTTTTGCTAAACCTTATCTCAATTTTTTTGTATTGTTGTTTTTTTCCACTAATTTATACGAGCACCTTTACAAAAGTGCATTATTCTCAGTTTTAAGTTTAAGCAAATGATATTTACGTTTCGATTAATTTTAAAAGTTAAAAATAATTTGAGTATTCTATTATAAAAGAATTAAGAAAATAAGACAGCAGAACAACTAGATAACAACTGCAAAAGTGAGCGACAAGTTTCACAGTTGGATTTAAATCTAGGCAAACGGCCAAAAAGTTTTTATCTTTTCAGTTTGGTAGAAAAAAAATCTAGATAAGATTGAGTATGAATTATGTAGATTTTTTTTCAAAATTTTCACTTTCTACGAACAAGAGGGAGTGTTTTAGTATTCACTAATTAAATGCTTGACAGCAATACATAGTTAAAATGTGTACCTGTTGTCATCAATAAGCAAACAGCTTGTCTAGCAATTAGAATTTATAAAATTTTTATTTCAAAAGTTCTTGTTCATAGTATGCCCAATTATAAGATATCATTTATTGTATTTGCCAAGCAACACATTTTTGGCCAAAACATTTTAATTTAAATTTATACTACGGAACAGATGTCAAGTTTTTTTCAAATAAATAAATCAAACAATAGAATGCCGGTAGAAATATCTAATACGAGTAGTATATTTTCCTTTTAGTTTAAATTGAAGCATTTTTTAATATCGTTATTATGACGTTCTTAATGGCATCCTATTATCGACGTGACCATGACAGCAAAAATAATTTCAAGGTTAAAAATAAGAAAAATTAGTTTCTTTTAAAAATCGCGTTTTCAATTTTCCAACCGAGTTCTGAAGCTCAGTAATTAATCTTAAAATCAGAGTTCCTTATCGACACAACCCTCACTAGCTTAGTTGAGCGGAATCAAATCACAAAGACTGTTTTTTGCGAAAATCTCATAAGCTGTAAGCTTTTTCAAAAAATTACCTACAACTAATTTGTAGCGGATAAAACGGATTCGAGACGAACTCGTTTTTTTTAAATAAAATGGATTTGAGACGGAATTGACGAAGGAGACAAGAACGGAATCCGAAGCGAATCCGTTTCGTTTGGCACACTTGGATTATAGAAGATTCAAAACAAATGATTCCAAATTAATGCTCAAAGCAAAACTATTGCAGCCGAAGTGAATCTTACAATTAACCGAGTACATCAATTACTACATTATGTGGCATTCGAGTATTGCAGTAATGAGGTAAATACATACAATACCGAGAGTGCTTGAGTAGATCCGACAGACAACTCTCTGTAGATCTAGACTACTTCTTTTAATTTTTTCCATTATTTGTATGAACATAAACCACTGTACGGCGTCAAGATAATTCTGAATAAGAAATGCTCAAAAAGAAGCAAAGACTGTCTTGCAATGTTAATGGCATGTAGAGGTCATAAGATGGAAAGACAAATAAACTTAAAGGTGACTTAATAAAGGTTTTATTTGAAAATAGAAATATTTTTCTAATCTTCATTTTATTTTTTTTATTATTGATAAGCCGCCAAAATAAATTGCTAGCCACAGCTGATCATCAAATTCCTAACGTAAATCTAAATTGGTAATCGATTTTCTATTATTTTGTGTGCATAACTCTATAATTTTTAGCTGATATTTTCAACTGATATGAAAAAGAATAAAAATATAAGTGGTTAAACGAACTATGTAGGTAAGTAGGTAACAATAGAAATAAAAAGGTATTTACACTATGACTTTGCTGTCACCAGAAATTAAAAAAATGTGTATTTTGGTTCTCAAAAAAATTAAACCTAGGTTTTTACATATTTTCGATAGGATCCCCCCTTATCGATTTAGCGATGTGCAAAATTCTTCTTTGTTTTCATTGTTTCTATTGCGTGCTGTAATTATTAAATTAACCTCCAATTTGTGTTGTGCAAACACGAGTTTGTCGATTTTGGGCGCAAAATATTGCTAAGATGTCGCTGCCTTTCTCTCTTTTTAATTGAACTTCATTTGTTCTTGTTATATGTTTTTTATTAATATTGTTTTTTTCCTACATTTTGTTGTAGTTTTGCGTTATCTCTTTAAACAACTTTCGGACGCACAACAAAAAAAAATTAAACATTTAAGTTCTATAAACTTTTGGTTATGATTTATACCTTAAAAGTTTTTTGTGGAATTCTGCTAAGAAAATTAATTGAGAAAAAACTCTTAATTGTGTTAGTATCGCTTTGTTAAAAACTAACGTGAAGAACAACTCATGGTTTCTCTTAATTGAATGTTTGGCTGAGTACAGTTGTTTACAAAATATTCAGAAATGCTATAGGATATATACGTATGGAGGTGAAACCACGTCACTGTACAATGAAATCAATTATTCCTCTCCGATTTGTTTGTATAAAATTTATCTAAGGTTACTATATGTAGTACACCAACTCATGTAAATTACATTCAATTACAATTCCGGGAAAAATGTTTTCCGTGTTACAGTTATGTTTTAGCTCATATGTAAAATAATGTTCTTTTTAGTTAATACATGGCGTGCTGGAAAAAACTGGTACTATATTTATTCAATTTCTGATGTATTTGTTATCTTATACTCATATTTCTTATAAGGATAATTCCATGGTGTCAAACGTGATCGTCGTACACTTTTAAAGTGGAATAAAAGTCAAAGTAAAAGACTTTTTTTTTCTTCTGTTACTTTAAGGAATAGCCATTTGGTAGCACTATATTTAGTGGTAAAGTTGAAAAAAGACGTAAGGGTTCCAAGGTAAGGGCAATAAAAAAAAGCGATTCACACGTGGAAGTCAGCGAAACCTGCCAAGATTTTTAAAATTTTATGGAATGTCACTTTTTGTTAGATTTCAAAAAATCAAGCGATTATGATGCGTTATGACGGTTAAAAAGGAGTCTAACCGTTTCGCAGCTGCCTATTTATGTATAGATTACAAAAGTTTTACACTTATGATTGCGCACGTGACCAACTTCAAACAACTCTGAAAATTTTAAATTTTATTTTTTTGAACTCGTTGTTTCTTGTTTTAATTATATGCATTAAACTCTGTTTAGACAAAAAATTTGACACTTGCTGCTGTTATCAATCACGAAATGGGAACAAATGATATTTTTCGATCGCGCACGTAACTAAAGCAAATTAAAACTTTACAGTCAATAGAGATTGGTTTGATGTCTTTGCATTTTTTTAGCTAATCGTTGTTGGAAGAGAGATTTGCGGAATGACTATCATCATTAATCATCTCTCTTAAAGAATTAAATATTTAAGGCTCAACGTGAACTCCAGCGCTTATATTCACGCTTAATATGAACTCGGCGATTAATATCGCCGACTAATGTCTTATACAAAAAATTGTTTCAAGCGGAAAACCGGGACAGAAAACAAGACTAATATTGATTGGTTCCATTTCAACCGGGACAGAAAAGCAAAACTAATATTGATTGGTTCCATTTCTGAACACTACCCTTTTTGTGAAGTTTATTCATGGACTAAAAATTTTGTAATAATGCGATGAAAGAATGCAGAGGCGCAATTTTCGGAAGCAATTTGTAGTTAGCTATGTACATCATCATCTGAGCTATCAATTGCATTCGAAAATAGTTGCATGTGATGTGTTCGGGAATCACCAACCAAATTTGCTGGCAAAAAGTTACCGTAATTTACTAACGAAGTGTGACGTTCTCCTGACGTCGGATTTGCTACATATTTACAAATAAAATTTTTTCGTAAAGCTTAGCGCTTAGAAAAAGTGTGCAGCAAATTTACAGTGCTAATTAGATAACAGCAAATCTTGGAGATCTCAAACGTTTGCAACTTTTTTTTAAGTATGGGAACATTTCCAGCGTGGCAAAATATATTTGCCATTGGCTATCAAAGGATATTTCGCTAAAGGTGTTGTTGCTATCATCTGACTCACTCTAGTTATTAGACCTTCATTAATCAGCAATAAAATCGCAGCAAGAAAATCATATTAACAGAATAATAACACAAAGAAAATACACACGCTGTTGATATATAGCATACTGCAAATCAGCGCCGCACATGTGGTCGAAGAACTAATATTTTTCACTCTCTCACATGTTAAGCAACAACAAGCATTGCTGTTTCGCCCACTAGAGCACAGTACATTAAAAAGAAATCGACAACGACGATTATAACAACAACACTGTTGTAACTTAACAATAGAGGAGCCAAAAGCAAAAGACTCGGAGTAAGAGATGACGACGACGTTGTGAAAAAAACGTGACAACCAGAATCACCTTGCTATCCTCGCCTCCGTAACCCTCTCCGATATCCATAACGCAATATACAAGTCAACCACTGTCAGCAGACCAACATACATACATATGTATGAGAGGAAATACGCTTGCTGTACAGACTGACAAATGATGGACAGTGGTGTCAGATTGTCAGTTTGAGAAAAATCGAATATAAATTTAAAAAAATGTTACTTTTGAGATCCTTTAGTTCAATTAAAATAAACTTTGATAAATATATATAGTGCGGCTCCAACTAAAGTTGGTTTCAAAAATTTTTTTAGCCGTCGAGGTACTTTCTGGTACCTAGAAAAAGTAAATTCATGGTGGAAGAAAACATTTACAAAAAAAGTTTTAGATCCCAAGTCACATTACACTGGTGTCACCGACGGTTACAAATGGTCAAAGTATGGAAAATGTTGCTTTGACCTCAAACTAAGTAGGAAAATGGATTATGATAAAAATTCGGGAAAATTTGTAGCATTTTTGCTGTAGAATACGATAAAAATATTTTAAAATTTGTTAGATCAGGTTTTACCCTCAGGTTTAAAATCAAAATTTAGGAAAGTTACTCTGCTGAGTAAAATAATCTCTATAACCCTACACAAAAGGAGGGTCTTTGCACCAAAACATATGATTTTTAATTTACGAAAGCAAAAAAATCACAAATGTCTATATGAACTACTGTTTTGCGATTTCTTCTGAACCCTTAAATGCTCCTTTTATGTAAAATCAGACGCTGATCACGAAAGGAGCATTCGTTTTCCTGGTAAATGCACCGTTTTCCCGGAATAGCTCAAAAAGTGTGATTTGTGCAGTGTACCAAATATGGTACACGACGCATTAAGCCTATATATGTATTTGAAATGAAAAACTCTTTTTTAGAAACTTTTTTTATTAGAAATTAATGAAAAATGAATAATAATGAAAAATACTTTTAAAACTATTTGTAAGCACAACGTTCGACCACTTTGAAAGCTTACTGGGAACTGTAAGTGGACATCGGAGAGCTGAAGAGACATTTATGTGAAAGCTGGGAATTCCTGCTACAATTTGGAGCAAAACTTAACGCGATGCAGGTTGTTTGGGTAGACTTGGCTATGATTTTGTGCACGTACCATATATGGTACGCTATGCATTCAAGGGTTAAGGAATGTTCTATTGAGCACAATAGACAAAATGGGCACTAAGCGTGTAGTTCAGAAGGTGTGTAATTAGAATAAAATTATAAATCACAGCAAAATAGCGAATGTGTCAATTAAATGCGAAAATTATCGAAAAATAAATTTGAGATGGTCAAAAAAAACGTAAGGAATCGAAAAGTATGGAACAGCATTACATATAATCGAAAAAATGGGAAATGGGAAGTGGGAAAGTATCGAAAAAGTTCAATTGTATCTTAAACATCGAAAAGCATTGAACAGTATCACTCACAAAATATTGATCAAATCTACAATAAAGTATCAAATAATTTATTAACAATAAAATTACATTTTATTACGGTATTTTCGGAAAAAAATTAAACGAATAAATTTTTATTTTTTGACTTTAAGTAGGGATAAATACTGAACTGAAAATACGGCTACCAATAATGGTACCACTAAAAATTTTTCGAGTTAATTACCTAATGAAACTCACATATTTTATTGCTCTAGCTTTGTTACTTATTTTATTAAGCTCTATTACTTAGAAAATTATGAGATATGCTTTGTTTGTTAGAACACTCTAAAGAAACTTTGTTAAACACCCTATATGAGTTATAGTTATTTTTTTTAAATAGTTCTCATCTCTCAGCAGTATGTATACAAATTATAAAAAAGTCATACCCTAATCAATAATGGTTTTGGCTCACTATACATGCGTTTTTGATAAAACAATTCAACAACAAAGCAAAAAAATTTCCGACTTAATGAAACGCGCGATTTGTTGGGCAGTAAGAGAACGTTTATGAGCATTATTTTGAATTAACAACACATCTTCATTAGTAAGGTGACGGAGTCAAATAAAACTTTTTGAATGGTGAGCAAATAAAAACCCAAAAACCGGGAAAGATTCCATAATCAAACATCACTATTAAATACTGACGACAACAACGAATAACTACAAGGGAGAGTGTGACCAAGTGAGGCATCGAACAAACAGCAACACACTAGCCAGAGGCAAGGAGAATTATAACCTTAAAATTTTTTTGTAGAAAATTGTTAAATTTGTCATTTAACTACTTTGTTCATTTTCTAGGGCTTTTTATAATATCAACTCAAATGTAGCAAATCATTAAGTGTGATAATGTCAATTTACATACATATATATTAAAGCAATTAAATATGGCAGGTTTTATTGTTTGTTTGTTTGTTAAATCAATAATTTAGTCACAGGTTCTTGTCCGTTACATTCCAAAATTTTGGGAGCCAGTACATTTACAATTGCAATAACAACAACAAAATGCCTTTTTAATTAAATTACGTGACATTCAATGTAATAAACACAAAAAAAAACTACTATGAGTACAACAAAACAATAGACGACACAGACAAGACGTTTGAGACACCAACGAAGAAACGAGCGAGCGCGTGTCTATTCCACGATGAAACGGAAGAGAGGAGCACCCCAAGTATATAGTATAGGACAAGAATTTTCACTAGCACTTTTTTCATTTTTAAATTTTATGATAACACCATAGTTTTTATGAAGTTTTGTTTTCGAAGAAAAGTATACCACATAATGAAATAAAATTTTAAAATTCCACACATTTTTTTTTTTTACATTATTCAACTCACCATGTTTCCAAATTGCTGAACTTCTTTGTCACCACCTTGCCCAAATCGATACCCAATCGGTCGACAATCCTTTGGGCCAGATCCGGATGCGATGTTCCCGAAAACACTTTTATGTTTGGCATTCTGGAGTGTAATAAATTCCTACTACCAGCCTGTTTCTCCAAATTGTCTCGGATCAAACTTTTAGCGCGTATCGGATTAGCAGATCGAACTGGCATCACACAATCTACGAGTACAAGTTTTTATTATATTTTTTTCACAAAATTGTTGGTTCATTTTCCATTCCATTCTCATTTATTCTCATTTTGTTCTTTTCATTTGCGCTATTCATTCAATAAAAATTCTCTATAATTTTTGTATTGGTAACCCTCTAAGGGTATGTGTTTGTGAACAAATATGTATTATGAATTCTTATTTTACTACAAGAATTCAGTAGGTATGTTGGTTGGCTTTATAGAAGTGTTTGTCATCAAGTAATCAGCGGCAAGTAAACCAAGTACTTGGAAAGCTTCCGAGAAATCAACCCCATGTGACTTCGTCGTGCATTTGTTGTACAAGTATATGTTTGCTTGCTCTTTAAAGTACTCTCGATTGCCTATCTATCTAAAATTTAGATTCTAAATTGTGCCAGAGCTTAAAAGAGATATAGCGAAAATTTTTAGAGGAAAATTGCTCAGAACACTTGTTGTTGTGAGCAACGTGAGCGTGTACTAAAAACTCTTGTACAAGAAATAATTTTTGAATTTTTGCGCCGGTTTTTTCATTTGCGCTTGTGTTTGTAAAACATACACAGAAATATTTTTGAGGCTTAAAAGTTGTTGTTGCATACTGAACAAGATGTACTCAAGTGGGTACAAATTTGCACATTTGTAATCGATGAAATTTTATATATTATAAAATGAAAGCATTGTCATATAAAAATCCTAATAAAAACAGTAACTTAGTTAACCCAATAAACATTAATATTAAATACTTACACGTAGTCTAGTAAAATTGCTAAGATTTTTTGTGTTGTGTTCACATTCCCATTAAAACACATATTTTTAAAATACCAAAGGCTTGGAACGCGATTTTTAAGTTCTATGCGATAAGGGAATGCGTTGATTATATTAAATTACTACCTGAAGACAAACTCGCAACAGGTCATTAATATCTAAAATAAGCCATTTTTAAATTGTGGAAATTAATGCCTTACAATTGGTAAATGCGCAAATTAGACCCATGTGCGAGTTTAACCTGTAGAAATAGTTTTCAAGTAAAAATCAAAGAAGCATTTAAAATAGTTTAGGCACTGAGCACAAGCAAATTTTGATACAGTCAAACTTCCATATAGCGAATACGCAAGGGACCAGGAAAAAAATTTCTTTATATCGATATAATTTTTATAATTTTAAAAAAAATCGCTTTAAGGAGATCAGAAACGCATAAAAGTTTGATTTTCAGCAGCAAAATGTCTTCGTTTTAAAGAAAATCTCGCTATAAGAAAATTCGCTGTAAGAAGACCAAAATACACTGAAAATAGAACGAGAAAGCTGTGTACTTCAACTCAGTTCGTAGTAGAGAGAACTTCGTTGCATAGAAGTTCGTTATAAAGAAGTTTGACTGTACCAGTTTTGATCTTACATTTTTCACTAGTACGAATAACTACCAAAGAAGTGAGGAGACTTGCACGAGCGTGGGTAAAAAACCAACATGATAATGAATAAAATTTAAAAAAAAAAGTATTAGTCAAATCGAATGTTAATTAGGGGATACATGAAAATTCCAAGTAAGAAATCGCATCCTGAATGAGGATCAGTTAAATTCAAAACCCATATTTTTCTAAGTCTGAATTTTGAGATAAATGGAGTCAAATACATATAGTACCATACATATGTACATATTGTTTTGAAAAAAAAACACTCCCTTTTTTGTATAGAAGCGTTTTTTGACTTAAATTCATATTATTCTGGAAAAGAAAATTAATTTAATTTGAATGTTACATCAATAATGAAGCAATATATTTATCGACTACATAAATGGTATAAGGTTTTAATGAGGCTTACAAATTCTTTCCAGGGTTACCAAGTCGTACAGAAGCGATTCTCGGCCTAAAAGTTAATAGTTAATATTCCAAAATATATCGGAAAAAACCTGTTTTTAGCACTTTTAGGTTAGGATATCTCGAAAACCTGATGTGATAGAGCAATTCTGAAATCAGATTCGAATTCAGCACGTCTAGTCTCTGGGTATGAAATTTCATCTAATTTTGTTGGTCTGTGTTATCAATCATTTTACTTAAAAAAAAACACTCATCTATCTCAAAAGTTTCAAAAGTTCCAAACATTTGCAGACGTAACATTTAATTAGTTCAAAACTGTCTGGATGATAAGACGAATTATGTCATAGAAACCCGAATTATAAATAATATAACAATAAAATATTTGACGAGCCCACTAAAATATCAATACCATTCATGTATGTTGGCGTAAAATCTAAGCTTAGTGAACTATTGGACCTTGGCCTATGAAATACTTATAAAAATGGTAGCGTTATTGTTGCCAAGGCGTTTGAACGACCAATTTCAGTTTTTATATTTGAGAGATAAAACTAACTACATATTTCATAAGTTTTTTTTTAGCAAATTTGAAGCTTGCTTACAATTTTCATACTTGGCAACAACTTGTTATCAATTGTTTACAAAAACGAATCGGTAGTTGTAAATATAAGAATATTTGTTTATATTTTCCCAGTGAGAGTTAAATCATAGAGAAAGCTTTTAATAACTTGGGAGGGAGATTCTGCCGCTCATTCTTACCCAATCGGGCATCTGCACACAACAAAAACACGAGACGTCGAAGGCAAAAACAAAATAGCAGCGATGATACAACCAGCTATTGATAAGAGAAATGGATGCAGAGCAGGCAAACAAACACACGTTTTTATCACATACAAACACAGAAAGCGGTATCCAAATGTCACGAAATACCAACGGAAATTTAGTAAACTATTATCACGTTTTATTAAAATGTATTTTGCAAAATCTTTCATATTCCGGCACTGCAATTACAATTGAGATAGCGTAGACTAACTAACACAAGCACTGGATATTGTGGAGCATACAGCGCCAAAAACTAAATACTTAAAAAACAAGAATGTTATGCAAAACATTACATTTGCTGTTTCACACGCTGAACGCCAATCTATTTAGTAAAAGGACTGTAAAAAGAAACCACAGCAATTGCAAACATTTTAAAAACAAAAATATTTGTATTTTGTTTCGTATTTCGAAAAAAAATATATAAAAAAATTCCACACCAGAGCTATGGAAAATATAATACCAACCTTCGTTGTCGTCGTCTTTTTTGTCTGGCATTTTACTAGAAATCGAAAAAACAGACTGGGAATTCAGTAGCAAAAAACGAACAGAGTCAAGTTGCCTTTTCGCTTGGTAAACGACTGAGTTTTTATTTATTTCTCAATTTTCGTATGGCACAGAAATTGTGAATTTGACTTTGACACACACTGGCATCGCGTCGTTGGGATTGGGATTTTCATTCTAAATAGACAGATATACCACTCTGTACTTTTAGAATAGGATGCGCTGCGTTTGTGCACCGCTATGTGAGAGCGCAAAGCTTTTTGCTGCCGGATACGCGTATAATTTTCTCATTCAAATGAAAAATAACACAGTGGAAAATTATGTATTGTTTGTTACTAAATAATTTATTCATCCTTATCAAGAATGAAAAATTCCTTGGATTTTTTCTTCGATTCCCTGTTTGCAGTCGTGAATTTTTTAACTACAATTAAATACTGGTCCAGTATATTGAGTCCAATTTATACATCACCAAATACTACACAAAAAGGAACAATGTTATCAACTTTTCAGAAACTGGTCCCGAACGAAACTTTTTTTTTAGTAAATACAAATTTTTTTTTACAAAGGTTACATTAAAATATGGTTTTATAAAACAATGGCATGGCTTGAAAACAGGTGTGATTTTTAACATCACTTTGCGTTCACATTGTGCAACAGTGTAAGGCATTCTATCTCCCGCGGGCAACTGCGGCAGAACTCAAGCAGAAGCTGCGTGTATGTATACTCGTCGTGTACGCAGCGAAATACGACTCGACTACGCTCGGCACACACATTGACAGGAATCTGTGTAGGTTTGCTTTACATTGTTGTAAAGTATATCGTCAAACATAATTTGCAGAGCAATTCTGAAGCGTCCACATCATGAAATTTTTTTAAGATCTCTGCGGCAAGAGGATCGTAAAGCGAAGCTTTAAAAATACACATATTCAAAATTCGCTTTCTTCGCAATCTTTTAATTGAGTCGTTTATTTCCAAAACGCGATCTGAACGTTTAAGGTAATTTGTCTTATGTCATTTTGAAACAAAATAGTCTCTCCTCAGGTTGCGTTTTGGAAAGAATTGTTTAAAAACAGTGCACGATCACGATACGATCACAAGATCAAACGTTGATGTTGTCAAACCATGTCGTACAACATGGGAATCGTATGAACTGCTTTAAGCCCAATTTCCATGTGATCTTATCTTATCTTATTTTATCAAATATCAGGGAGGACATCACATGCTATTAAGATAGCAAATGTATGCTATTCACTCTCGCATTCTCCAAGCGCATTAGGTTCTGTTCGCATGCTTTTTCTTTCTTACAAAAATTTGATTTGATATCCCTGATATGGGATAAAATAACATAAGATAAAATCACATGGAAATTGGGCTTTAATGGCTTTTTTAAATAGGCCAGTTCAACTCTAACTGTGGCCCGCCGACGGTGGAAATAGGAAACATGCCGACGAGTTGTCCGCCGCAATTCTGTTCCATTTCATAAGGGGCATACACATGATCAAATAACTCATCAAAATGTTTGACAAACAAAAAAATATAGGACATTTTTTAACAAATATTGGACTTTTTATAATTCTTGTTATTTTGATTCAGTAATGGGCAAAACTTTTTAGTTTGGAGCTAAACTAAAGGAAATGCAACAAAGTTAAACAATCAACGTGTGTACACAAAATCAATAAGCTTTTCGTTTTTTTTTTTCAGTGTATAACTGAAAGATATATAAAGTCAACGGAAAAAAATTTGAGCATGAGACTAAATTTTGCAAGGATCACGGAAATTGGTCAACCTGCAATTCAGCAACCTGCCAATGCATTGAAAAGATTTTCTTCTAAGGAAAGCTCAAAAAAGAATTTAAAAAAAAATTCCAAACAAAAGTTTGAATCAACGTGCAGGTATACCTTAGGGTGATTCAAATTTTTTATTTTTTGTTTTTTTTAAGGTGCTGTTGCTTAAAAAGTAAGTTTATGATATGAAGAAAAAGTTCACGAAAATTCAGCTCTGTAACTCAATTTTATAAGGTGGCGCCGGAACCTGTTAGTTTTACATGTAAATTGTATGGAAAAATTATTTTTTACAAAAAAGGTATCTAAATGAATAGGTGATTTGTGTTGTTGAGCTGAAAAGGACCGTTTTTCGACGTAATTTTTTACGCTGAATCCGAATCTGGCCTCAGAATTGACCCATCATGTCGGAATCTTGAAATATTTGAGGCTAAGTACCTAAAGCATGATGTTTTTTTGTCCACTTTCGAGGCCATGTATAGAATTCAAAGAAAGTTGATCAGCTTATTTTTAACAAAAGCATCATTTAGTACCATCCTTGCCCTTTGAAATGAGCTTTCAAGTGGTGATCTGTGATGCTTCCTTGCAAAGTTGCAGCCATTTCAAGGTGACATGAATTTGAGATCCGTTGGTTAATATTGTTGAGTTGCAACCCTTTGTAGGGGATCCAATTCATGTAACTTTAAAATGGCTATAAGTTTGCAAGGAAACATCACAGATCACCACTTGAAAGCTCATTTTAAAGGGCAAGGATGGAACTAAATGATGCTTTTGTTAAAAATAAGCTGAACAACTTTCTTTGAATCCTATACATGGCCTCGAAAGTAGACAAAAAACATCATGTTTTAGGTACTTAGCCTCAAATATTTCAGGATTCCGACATGATGGGTCAATTCTGAGGCCAGATTCGGATTCAGCGTAAAAAATTACGTCGTAAAACGATCCTTTTAAGCTCAACAACACTAATCACCTATTCATTTAGATACCTTTTTTGTAAAAAATAATTTTTCCATACAATTTACATGTAAAACTAACAGGCTCTGGCGCCACCTTATAAAATTGAGTTACAGAGCTGAATTTTCGTGAACTTTTTCTTCATATCATAAACTTACTTTTTAAGCAACAGCACCTTAAAAAAAACAAAAAATAAAAAATTTGAATCACCCTAGTATACCTATTATTTTGAGCAGGCAAATATTCTAACTATACACAGTTAGTAGAAACGCTCAAAATTTAAGGGAATCACATGATTTGTTTTACTGAATATAGTGCTTCCAAATTGTGTGCTTCACGATACCACTAGGATTTTTCCGCTAAATTGCCAACATATTTTTATAATAGAGCTTAAACTAAAAACTCAAAGGTGTACCAATTATTTTGAGCAGGTGTGTTTGTTTGACTCCATTATCTAAGGATAGCCCATTGCTGCTCTTAACAGAGCTTCATTGATAATTTTTATTTTTTTAATTTTCAAATATTATTTTCAATTTAAGATAATTTTGCATAAAATGATCGCTTATAAATTAAAAATAACTCAAAACTTATGAAAATATGCAAGCTTTCAGATAAATCCTATTTTTCTTTAATTTTCGAACGATTTTGCCAAATAATTTTTTATATCATTATATAAATAGGCAATCTCTAAACGGTTGCACAACTTTTTCTCAGCCATAGCACAACGTAATCGCTCAATTTTTTTTTTTGTTGGAAAGGTTGTGAGGAGAAGGGGGGACATGTATACTTTGTTTTTCAATAGTAGGCGGTGCCACGCCCCTAAAAAAGAAAAACGTTTCCTTGGCTAAACTAATGGACCGATTTTGATGAAATTTTGTTTGAAGTTAGATTGAATCCTAAGAAAGATTATTA
Organism: Tricholauxania praeusta; assembly: GCA_949775025.1. NCBI lineage: Eukaryota > Metazoa > Arthropoda > Insecta > Diptera > Lauxaniidae > Tricholauxania > Tricholauxania praeusta. The sequence goes on from OX459028.1 coordinate 29,541,968, forward strand.
GAAACTCTGATTTCTAAAAAGGGGCGTGGCATCGCCTCAAATGTGAAAAAACGCTATCACGGCTGTGCCACTGCACCGATTTTGATGAAATTTGGTATGTGGATAGATTGGATCTTAAGTAAAAATATATTTTTTTTGGTGGGCGGTGCCACGCCTCTTACAGGAAAATACGTCGTTACTACTTAACTAACGGACCGATTTTGATGAAATTTTGTTAGGATATAGACTGAACACTAAAAAAGATTTTTAAAAACACAAATTTTTTTAGGAGGCGTGGCATCGCGCCCAATGGGGAAAAACTGTATTAGGGCTGTGCCACTACACCGATTTTGATTAAGTTTGGTATGTAAGTAGATTGAATCTTGAGTAAAAACATTTTTTTTTAGTGGGCGGTGCCATGCATTTTACAGGAAAATACGTCATTACTACTAAGCTAGCAGATCGATTTTGATAAAATTTTGTTAGAATATAGACTGAACCCTAAAAAAGATTTCTAAAAACTCAAATTTTTTTAGGAGGATTGGCAGCACCTCTAACAGGAAAAATAGTTTTCTCTACTAAGCTAATGTGCCCATTTTGATGGAATTTGGTACAGGGATAGTTTGAACCCTGAGGCAAGCTATTTGCTATTCAAAGTGTACGGTACCAACCCCCAGTAGGAAAATTATTTTTCAGCAGCTAAGCTTATGAACCGATTTTGATGAATTTGGTATGAAGATAGATTGCGCCCTAAGTAAGAGAAAGAGATAGTGGTAGGGATGTAGCAACATGGTACAATGATCTAAATTTTTGGAGCGATGACAAAAAATTACTCTTTCCAGTTCAGTTTTTGAATACTATAATGGGAAGTTCATAAATTACGTGAGTCAAAATAGGGGGGAGAGGGTCCGGAAAAATCTCACCAAGTCTCACAAAGAGGGAGGGGGTCAATAAAAATCTCACGTAAACTTTTTGATACAGAGACTAAGCATTATTATAGCAGTTTACATTTAAAAATTACAAGTCAAGTCTCATCAAAGGGAGGAGAGGGGGGGGGGTCCGAATTTTCAAAAATACACCTCACGTAATTAATGGACAGCCCGTAATTGAATATTAGAGTTGAGGCATGCAACAGCTTCTTACTCTTTGTTTGTGAGAGTGAGGATTATCTATACATCCATCCTTTTTTAACTGCCATAACACAACATAATCGCTTAGTTTTTTTTTTGTTGTAATAGTTATGAAGAGGACCAGTGCAGAATGTGAATTTTTTTTAATAGTAGGCGGAGCCACGCCTTCATCAGGAAAATACGTTTCCACGGTTAAACAAGTGGACTGATGTTGGTGAAATTTGATTTGGAGATAGATTGGAACCTTTAAAAAGGTATTAAAATCTTCAAGTTTATTAAGCAGGCGTGGCATCGACACTAATGGGAAAGAGCGGTATAACGGCAGTGCCACTACACCGATTTTGATGAAATTTGGTATGAAGATAGATTGAATCTTGAGTAAAGATATTTGTTTTGAGTGAACTGTACCACGTCTCTAACAGATAAAATTGTTTTACTACTAAGCTAATGAACCGATTTTGATGAGATTCAGAAATAGATTGAACTCTGAGGAAACGCATCTGTTTTAAAATTGAGGGTGCCGCCCTTTCAATAGGAAAATATGTTTTAGCAACTTAACTAATGGACCGATTTTGATGAAATTCAGTATGGAGATAGATTAAAGATTTTTTTTATGTGGGTGGTGCCACGCTCTTAACAGGAAAATATGTTTCCTTAGCTAAACTAATTGAATGATTTTGATGAAATTGGGTACATATGTATATTGAACTCTAAGAAGATATAGATATAGGGATAGGGCAACATTTGAGAATGATTTTTATTTTTAAAAGCGATGACAAAAAAAGCTCTTTCTTATATCAGTTTTTTAATACCAAAAGCATTTTTAATGGTTGAATTTCAACCGCTGGGCGAACTCTAGTATGATATAAATACTTAAAAAAAAAAAAAAACATTTCACAAGTGAGATGAAAAATTGTTGGACAAATGAAAGAAGTTAATATTTCAAATTTAATGCCTATTCTAAAAATATATTCGCACTTTTTGTTTATTTGTGATTGTTATCTATGTTTTTAAGAGAACATTTACTAAAATAATTTTTGTACACAGGAAGTATTTATACATTTCGAAACTAATATCTTAAACAAAACAAAAAAATGTTTTACATTGAAAATTTTAGCACTAAGCTTGCACATAAATATTGATGCTATATTTATCATGTGGCTAAACCACAAAACGTATGTCACTTTGTCTTTTTGGCAATTGTTTTTTGACGCAAGTAACAAATCTTGCACGTGATTTACGCGCACGTTTATTAAGATACAATGATGAACACAAGGAATCAAACAGGTACACATACAACAAAACAAATGTAACAATTAAAATACAACTTACAATTGATAGCAAACAAATGGATTTTCGCATATGAATCGTATAAGCAAACACTAGATATAAAACTATAATGTATAACTGATAAGTCAAGCCTTCGGACCTACTCAATCGAGAGTTAAACGAATAATGTGGCTTTAGCAGAAACACTAGTTAGTTAAAACCAAAGGCCTGAATCGAAAGCAAAAACAGAATAAGAACCTTATCCAAATAAACACAAAAGTGAAACAAAAACCAAGACCATCACCAAGACATGCGATAGTTGATCATCGCGTTATTTTGAGATACGCACTTTAAAAACATAAACACAAAGTAGCTTGCTTTGAATGCGAAGTATGTAGGTACTTGTAAGTCTGGTTAGGATTTTGACTGTAGGTAGCGAAAAATGGTTTTACATTCTAAATATTTTACAGCACAAATAAGTACCCAGTAGGCAATTGAGCAAGGACTCTCACGCAGTAGACCTGCTAGCACTGCTGCAACCAGTGATGTTAGCACGATCAAAGTAACCGTCTTATTTGAGATCTCTATACAGGATGTAAGATATTGAAAATTATAGTCATTCAGATGTATCAACATTTTTATACACCACTCTCAGGGTACATTTATTCACTTCGCCATTCCGTTTGTAACGCATGGAAAGGGGTGAAATCGGTTCACGAACACGCAAAACGATATATTGAAAGAAATATTTGAGGTAATGTTACCCCACTTCATACAAATACAAAAAATAGTTCGGCCTGGCACCTGACTAGAAGTGGGTGCATTTCGACAAGAGTGTGTGGCACATACCATTCAAGCAAAAACTTGAAAACGCTTTACTAAGGAAATTATTTAAGGTAATTGAACGAAATTTTGCCAAAATATTTTAAATGATGGTGCACATCCCATGGAAGATATTTGAATAGATGTTGTCAAATTCATTATTGTAACATTTTGTAAAATCAGCTAACACGTGACGTGGCAGAAAAGATTATTTTGACTTTTGTGCTAGTTAAAAATTGATTTTAAAAGTGTTGATATATCCGCATATCTACTTTTCATATAAACTCACAAAAAAACCATAATTTTCTTGAAAAATAATCAAAATAGTCGTATTTTTATTACTTTCCCAGAATGTTTAATTTTTTGACTTCCACGGAAGGTATATATTTTTTGGCCATTTCATATAGAAAACAAAGAAAGTTTAAAAGGAGTTGTTCCCAAGGAAGGCCTATTAATAGCGATTTTTATTCCTGCTTTTGCCTAATAGGTACTCATGAGCGTTGAGTTGTGTAACACACATTAATTTATTAAGAAGTAATAATTACAAAATTTATGACAATAAATTTGAAGTCTAGCTTATTAAACAATTTTGAGCCTGAGTGATTCTGAGAATTTATCATCAATATTTCATTTAGCGGGAATTTTGCTTTGCACGTAAGTGGTTTATTTTGCGTACATACATATATAGCAAAAACATTTTTCAACATGGATTTTTACAATTATTACAAAATATGATACCTCTCTTATAAAAGATAATCATGGTAAAGGAGACCAACAAAAAACAAAAATTGATGACAAAAAAAAAAAAAAAGGTCATTCAAAAGTTTCGAACTCTGGGAAGCATCAGCAAAAAAAAAACATTGATAACCGAAAAAAGTCGAAGGTTATACAGTCATGGAAATTTGTATTCAGTAACTTTTTTGAAAGCAACTAGATAAGTATTTCACAATTTTTCAAAAATCCAATTCTAGAGGTGGCCCTACAAGCGGAAACAAATTTTTCTGTTTTCTCATGTTTTTTCACTACAACTCAGTTCCAGAGGAACTATTTAGAATCTTTTTTTAAAAATTAATCGATGCGTTTCAGAATTTCTAACTCTTTTTTCAAAATTTCAATGTGGGCACAAAACAGCGATATGTGAAAAGAAAACTTCCTGTAAAAACTCCATACCTTAGAAACTGAAGGCGGTACAATTGTGGAAGTCGTTATTAAGAAATTTCTTTAAGACAAATTGTTACAAATTTCATTTTCAAAAATCCAATTCGGGGCGCGAAACGAAGAGGCGCGAAGTTTCCCTAATTTGACATTTGTTTTATCATGAAAATTCTATACTTCAGGAACTGTACACGTTAGTGGCCGTCCATAAATTACGTAAGTCAAAATCCGGCAAAGTCTCACCAAATCTCACCAAGGGGGAGGAGGGGTCAACGAAACTCTCGCGTCAACTTTTTAATGCAGAGAGTATGCATTATTATAGCAGATTACATCTTAAAATTATAAGGGAAGTCTCACGGAAGGGAGGGAGGGATCCCGCCAGAACTCACCAAATCTCACCAAGGGGAGGAAGGAGTCCAAATTTTCAAAAAAACACCTCACGTAAATTATGGACGTCCCCTTACATTCATGATAGATATTAAAAATTTATCTATACTAAAAATAAATCGGCCCGTATCGATTTCTTTAAGACAGACTTGATGCTCTAAGCTAAATGTTGAGATAATTGTCTTTAATAGAAATTTCAAGGGACATTTTTCAAAACATCTTCTCACCTTACCTCAGTTATACTAGGTTATTTAGGTAAACTTGGTACAGATCACAAAAGCAGTGTCTGGACGGAGAATTAAAGAACAACAAATAGCAATTATTAAACGATATTAAAGTGTTCAAATTTATGGCGTTTTTCGATGGCTAAATTTGCGGAACTAGGTCTGATCAACATTTTTTTAGATTTTAGAGTTTTTGGCCACAACCGTTTCTTCTAAAAAAAATGGGTAAGTTTGTGTCATATTTTCTTTAGTGAAATTATAAAAATGTTTGTGTGCCGAAACTAGTGGTTTGATTATTTGTTTGAACTTCCACTTCATCACACACTACTGAATTTAAATCCAAGCCACTGAAATGAAATCCAAGATTAGAGCTTTAAGAGAATACATATAGGAGGAAGCCTTAAAAGAGAGCGTTTCAGCTGTAACTATTGAATAACATAATTCGACACGGCTAAAAAGTCAAGTTATAACAAATCTTTGAAAATATAACTACATACATACTTACATAAATTATCTTTATTTCAATATAATGGTATAAAACTTACACGCGATGCATCGTAGCTCTTTGATGATCTTAATTGTTATAAAATTAGGCTATGAATAATTTTCTAAATATTTTTAAAATTGCTGAATTCTTTTTTTTTAAATACACGCGCTTTATCGATATATGATAAATTGATATAAGAAAACATCAGTTTTCATTGGCTGCGTTTCTTTCTTATGCGTTAAACAGAATACGGGCGGGTGTTGGGAAATCGTCCATCGAAAATCGTTCGAGTTAATACAATTGCGTCGGAATTCGGGCGGCAGAAAATTTAACTTTTTTTTTGGAGTAGAAGCTTTGCTTTACTTTTATGATATTCTAGAAAAAACGCTGAGGTGTTTTCAACTTGTGTTAAGCTCCAGAGAAAGTTTTTTTTTACTTTTCGATAAACTACACCTTGAACAACTCGGCAATACTTTATCCGATTCTGATCCGTGTGAGCTTTATTTTTGTCTTTTCGCACCATGAACTAAGAAAGGAATATAACAGCGCTAGCGCAAGGTGAAAAAGAAATTCTTTGCTCGAATGTATTTTACTTCGAAATAAATTTTTTTATAAAACAGAGGGTTTTATCTAGCTGACTTTGTAGTAACGATAGAGGCTCTTAAGGACGATATAGGTGCAGCCATCGGTCAAATAAAGCTCCTAAGTCAAAAATGTACTAAAAAATTGAGTTCATCGCATGGGCTACAGCAAGGCCGGCCTAGCATGTCATTTAAATGATTAAGTGTTCCATAATTAACTGGATGGATTATACTTTCGGAAAAAACTTATAATTAAAATTAATCGTTTTTTACAGCAAAATCAAATTCCAAATATAAATGGTCCACCCTATATATGACATGTCTAACCTTTTGTTTCGAAAGCTTGCGACTGGAACAATTCACAGTAGTGTTTGTGCAAGTTTTCATATGTTGTTCCTTAGAAATTTAAAAACATTTTCAGCTTCTGAGCTAGCTTGTGTTTTGTCCCGTGTTTATTTATTTTGACATTTGACAACGAGCGAGCGAAAAAAAATCGATTTCAAGTTATCGTAATCGAAGTGTTTTGTCAAAATTTGTTGAATGGTTTGAATTTTCTGATGTTCGTATAAATTACAAACAGTTAAATTTACTTTAATATTTCGTTATTAAATTTTTAATTAATAAAATTTGACGGATTTGACGCAATTTTCTCTCTGAATTGTATTGATGCATTCTTGTGTTTTCGCTCCATTTACGGCGAATTCCGATTATTACCGAAGCTAATTTTTGACATTTCGTTTTCTTCATTGTATCGTGCAACAATGAAAATTTTATTGGTAGTTTATAGAAACGCTTTGCAAAATTAAATAATTGTTAACTCCAGCAAAGAGAAAACATAAATTTGGCATTATAAGAAACATTTACATTAAGAACAAGGAAAAATAGGGTCATAAACTGTGATTTAAAAAGCTTAATAAAAAATTTTGATAGTGGTGCAGCTATTAAGAAAAGGGACTCCACATCATAGTTGCACACCTAATCAGCCACGGTGGAATTAGTATTTTACCAGAAACAAGGAGAGTCCAACCACTTGATCACTATGGCAAATATGGCAGTTTCTCGCATTAAGCGCGAATTCAAAGAAGTGATGCGCAGTGAGGAGGTAAGTCAAACTGCAGAATAAAAAAAAAAATGAACTAGATGTCTAGCGTCGTAATTAGTTTGTGGGTAAGTTTTTGTGGGCCACTGAAGCTACTCTAATTTCTGCTCCATTTTAAAGGTAAATTAATTCAATAGTTCACTTACGACAAAACTCTCCGGCACCATTTTTTATATCCATTTGTGAATTTCTTTTCGTATATTTTTCGCTGTATATTATTGCTTTTGGAAGAAAATCTCACAAACTTAACGCACACTGTTTTTGGCTACGATGAGATGACGGTTCTTACAAATCTATTTCGATTTCTATTTCATTGCCAGAATAACAATTAAGTAAATACAGTAGAGCTCTGTTAATCCAAAGCTTATACAGCTATGATGCATTAAGTCAGCCGTTCACATGGTCGAGCCCATAGCACATTTTTCATTTCAAATAAGATTTCATAAAAAGTTCTGCAGAAACTTGGAAATAAAACTCGAAAAATACAATGCAAATGCTATGGTTGACCAATTGAACGAAACGTGATATTTCCAGTTATACATATCAAGCCATGCTGTCGCCAAGCCATTTTGAGAGTATTTTAGCATTGTTTTATTTTGCGAAGAGTGACCATATGCAATCAATGCTATAATTTCGAAGAATCCAAACTTTTCTTTTATTAAAAACAATTAGTTTGCAATAAAAGAAAAAGAAGGATATAAAATCTTAGGTGTTAATTCAATACCCGAATGATTATGTCCACGTTCAATAGGTACAGGTAATGTTGAAGTTTGAATCTCCAAGAAGATTATTTTATTCAATCCAACGGCAGCCTACGCTTAGTGCTTTTCAGTTCATTGAAAGCATTGTAGCTTCGTTTCATTGGTCAACAATGCCTAATTTGCGGAACCTTATGCACATAAATCAGATTTCCGAAGTCTTTGCTTTACAATTTTTCTTGTAATCAATACTTCGCTAACTTGGATGAACTCTTTTCTGATGTCTCCAGCATTTGCAATATGATTCTTTAGGCAAATTCATGTCAGTACACGATCACCAGCCTTTTGATAAAAAATCGAACCCAAATGTGAAACATTTTATAAATGGAACCATATAGTAGGTTTACATTCTAAAATTTTTTTTTTTTTTTGAACTTTAGCAGAACGGCGTAGTCAATAGCTTAAAGATTCACAAAACTATTCGAGTTTAAGTTTTATAGGTTTGGTAAACTTTCATGCTTTTAAATTTTAACAGATCGTTCAGTGCTCTATTAAAATTGAACTTATAAACGATAGCTGGACGGAATTAAAAGGTGAAATTGCTGGACCACCAGACACTCCTTATGAAGGCGGCAAATTTGTACTTGAGATAAAAGTCCCTGAAACCTATCCCTTCAATCCACCAAAGGTAATATATATACATATATGAAGCCCTTGTTGCAAGAAGGGGTTAACTAACATTTTCCAAATTACGAGAAAATGAAGATTTTATGTGAACAGCGCAGAGATAAATACTCAAAAAATCTATTTTTTTACTTCTCAGCTGTGCAATCTTTTATGTTGTTTGATGACATAATCTCATTTTCATAAATTTTTGTCGTTAACCCTCTTTTGCACCAAGGTCGTACAAAAAAATTAATAAAAAAATACATATTTATTTTCATTGGTTTTTTTTTTTTTTCTTAAAAGGTGCGATTCATAACAAAAATTTGGCATCCCAATATATCATCTGTTACCGGGGCTATTTGTCTGGATATATTGAAAGATAATTGGTACGTAACATTTTTATATGTTACCCTATTTTTTTTTAAATTTATTTTTATGTTTCGCTAGGGCTGCTGCCATGACACTGCGCACTGTTTTATTATCTTTGCAAGCGTTACTTGCTGCTGCTGAGCCCGACGACCCACAAGATGCAGTGGTCGCTTATCAGTATAAAGATAAATACCAACTTTTCTTAATGACAGCGCGGCACTGGACAAACGCCTATGCAGGCGGTATGTATTTGCTTACAATTTACACCAGATATTCAAATTTAAAGTTGTAACTCTTATCTTTCATTCCAAAGGTCCACATAAATATCCAGAATGTGATGCCAAAATTCAGCGCCTCAGAGATATGGGCATCGATGAGCATGATGCACGTGCGGTACTGTCTAAGGAAAACTGGGATTTGGAAAAGGCTACAGAGAGTCTCTTTAGTTAGCTCGTTTAAAAGAAAAAGTGTAAATAAACTGCGTTGTAACGATGACAATGAAGAATATGATGGAAAGAAACTAACACTTTAAATATTGTCAGCATAGATTTGTAGCAAAAGAAAAACAAAACAAAATTTTCCGTCAACAAAAATTTATTAAAATAGTAAAGTTATTTCAAGTAGTAACTGCATTATATGCGCTAAATTGGTTTGCACATCAAAACTCGCGCGCTTTTATTTATTGCAACATATTTTTCAAATTTTTGCAGAAACAATTTTTTTATAATTTAACAGATCTTTAATTCAATAATTGATTTTAATTATAGTTGATGCACTTAGCAGTTTAGCAGCAGTTATCTAAGCGGTGGAGCCGTTATTTATGTTTCTTGTCTTTCAATACACTATTCTTTTAGTTTTTATGTAAACCCTTAATAAAAGAGATTTTAAAACGAAAAAAAAAAAACCTATTTGGAAAAAAAAGACTTGATTAAATGTCTGTGCATAAGTTAACATTAAGCTATTATTGTTTATCTTCAAAAAAAAAAAACTTAAAAAATAACGAAAAGAATTTTAAAACAATTTCAGCATTTAATTAGTTTGCGTTTTAGCGTCTTAAACCGTTGTTTTTATATAAAAAAAAATTGTTAAAATATTTCATCACTCAATTCTTTAAAAATTTAATTAAGTATCAAATAAATAGTAATTGCAATAATCATTCTTGTGAGGCCTAACTTGATTGAGCCGCATTTCTGTAGCTCGCTATTTTGTTTTTTTTTTTTTTTGTTTTTTCGTCTTCTCGTTTTTTAAGAACTTAATACACATACACGTATAAAATGAACGAATTACAATATTTAAAAAAAATATAAATTGTAAATCCAGCTAAGTTAATGTAAAGCTAAAATAAATAAATGTAATGGAATAAGTATCAATCACAATTTAATAGCCAGTGGTGCGATTAATCAGCTAATGTTAATTTAAAATTAATGATTCCTTTTGTTCATCTCAGATTTTTTTTTTTTGTACTGTAAATATATTTTTGCAGGAATGTGCCTTAAGATAGTGGTATCCTTTTTAGCGGCCATTAATATAACTTAGCATTATGATATGGATAATATACTACTGGTGAATTACGTCGGACTAAAGTAATAAAATTGTTTCAAGCAATGCAAAAAGCAAACTTTCGATCGATCTTTAACATATGAGCATCATCATATTATCGTGCAGCATAAATCGTAAATTTCTATAATCTTAGACGGCAATAGCTTAGTTGAGTGAAACTTACGAATCAAATGTATTAATTGTCCATAATTTTTGGTACTACAATAAAATAAGGCTTTAAAATATGACCAACTTTATAATGGCATTGTCCTCTATTTATTGCGCTGCTTGTTAATAGTTGTGCTTGAAGCGCAGTTTATTGAATTAATTGTGGTGCTTCGTTGCTTCACGTGATCCTTCCATTCAGCCTCGAGTCGAACATACGAACCACCCAATGGCGCTGCATTTGCTGGTATGTTGTGTTCCGAACCAGTTTTTTTGTTAACAATCGCTATCACCTGCTTCATAACTTTCTCTTCAAATTGTCGTTGATGATCTTGATTGCTCCGTGCTGACAGCTCACCCGACCAATAACGTCCAGGAATTTCTGTTTGTCTGTTTTTATTTTTGATGATAGAAATTAAAGCGTGTACCTTAACATAATCATATTGAATAATCACTTTTTTCTGCCTTTCTTGGTGTAAGTTCTTTTTGGTACATTACAATCTGATTCACAACCATCACTGCTTGTTGAATACCCATGGCAAGACGCGCCGCCACCCAGATACTTTTTACAACGTGAGTCATCAATAGTATCACTTGTATCGCTGTCACTGCTAGAGTTAGTAAATGTCCCTGCCCTCAAGCGTGGTATCCTAGCGCTGGTTTCTATAAAAAATTGTATAAGTTAAAGAAAAGAATTCCGAATTAAAGAGTGAGCTTTACCTTCAGGATTAAGTACTGGTAACAGTCCCGTGCGACATCTTTGTGGTGTCAAAGATAGACCTTGCCAACGTGACTCTACATCACCACTAGCTATAAGATCCTGTAACCTGGTAGGTGGACTTTCACAAAGAGCATAGCCTTCGGCGACAAGTTGTGCTATCGAAAGTATGGAACGTTCGCGATCAGTTTCAACCAAAACACTATGCTCGCGAAACTGACAGCCCTGCAAAAATACAATTGAATTGAAGTACATGTAATAATAACTAGGGTAGACGAGTCTTCGATATTACGTTTGTATTGACTAATCAATCTACAAAATTGTAGCTTTGTCAAAATACCTTACTCAAATTATTCACTGGCACTTAGGAAGTGTATGGGAATTCTTATACATATTAGACCTGTTTAAAAATTAAAAGCAAATAGTTTTTTCCCATCTACATTGTAAGTTTTTATGTCTACTCTGTAAATTAAAAGAATTGAGCCCTCCCTCGAATGGGTGTCAAGATAAAAAATGTAACCAGCGGCCGGTACATAAGCATCTTTTATTATATATTCTTTCGTAGTAAATTGTTCTTTTTTCTGCAATTAACTTGTAGGACGTCTAACAAATCGCATTTTCCCCTTCAGGGTACGAAAAAAAGATCAAACTTAAGGACCAATAAAATAGTAATTATTGAACTGTTTTTCCTGCAATATGGAAAAGTCATATATGTATATAGTTATCCCATAAATACACACATATGTAAAAATTAAGGCACTTGCTTAGTTCGTGGATGCGTTAAAAAACATCCTAATAAAAAAAGGCTCGAAGTCAAAACCCCCTAAAATCCAATCTTTTGTAGGTTGCTGGCCAAAGATTTGGAAAAATATTGAAAACAAAATTGCGCATATGAATATGTATCGGATAATTAATGGACATACATTTGGACCAGGCAATGTTTCATAACGAAACGCTTGCTGTCCGCAACAAGCATAACGACCAGCTGGCCCAGCAATACGTCCCTCCGTAACAGGACCCAAAAATTGTGGTGGCTCCGGGTGATAACGGCACCAGGTCATCTAAAATAATAGAAATTTGAAAAAAAAAATTTATTTTTGACTTCAAGTATTCGTACTTACCTGAAAAACGGGAAAATGCATTTCACATATGCAACAGTAAAGAAAGTGACAGTGACCCCATAATTTCCAATAAACTCGACGCCATGACTTAAGTTCTCGAAAAAGATGCGTTATAAAGATGTTCATATCCCAAGTAGAGTCGCGTACATGAAAACTTTCAATTTGCCCCCAACGATTGATGCGTATGTTGGAAGGTAAACAATTGATATGAGACTTGATTGTGTTTGTGAGGCACTTTCCACATCTTAAATATAATGAAAAAATATTTTTAAATTTAGTTAAACTTAGTTTTTGCCATTTATAACTAGGAATAGGTCTTAGTTAAATAATTTTCCATTTCCAGCTTAAAAACATTTGTTTGCTTGTATTTTGAATTAATGAGAAGATTCAAATAGAATCACTCTCAAACTGTAATAATAAATATTTAAAAATCGTACTTAGAGCAGCGAAACAGTCCTGCCAAGCTGTAATAATGACCTCGCAACGCCTCTGGTTCGGGTTCACAAAGACTTTGGATAAGTTTAGTCCAAAGGCGCGGTGTAACACGCTCTTTTTTATCACGTACCATCTCAAGCTCCACATTGGTAAACATAGCCGCAAGACGAGTAACAATGGAATCATTTAAACATGATAAGTTCGTTGAAGTACGTACAACCTCACTAAGGCGCGCATGACAAAACGATAAACAATCTACCAACAATGGTTCCATCTATTGCAACAAAGTGAGACACTTCAAAAATCTTTTAATAAAAAGAGTACGTTAATCAAATTTACTTGCAAAAAACTTGCTGAAACAAGTATCGGCACCACATTGCAAGCGTCTAACTGAGGTCCAGCTTCTAGAGCCGCTGCTGCTGCTGCCGCCGAAGATGTTGATGAACGTTCTGTGCTGCCACTTCCACTACGCTTCACCCAACGCATTAACCAATCAAAAATTTGAATATCACAATGCACCGAAATATCCATGTCTTCTAATTTTTGTCCAGCAGTTACATCAGCGAAGTAACCCATTTTACTCACAAGCAAATTTTGTGGACAGAAAAAATCTCGTGATGTATTCTTAACTTCGTCGCAAACATGAATGACGACTTCAGCTCTAAGGAAATGTGTAAATAGTGATCATCAGCTTAAGATCATTAATGAAAATTTGAAATTCGCAACGGAATGCACCCTACTCTGCAATATGAAGTTATGTCTCAATGTTTTTTTAGATTTGAATGGGCTTCGGGAGTTATCCACTTTCAATACTTAACAGAACAGAAAAACCTGACAGATGGAAATCGCTGGATTGTATCAAAAAGTGATGCTAATCTAAAATTATAATTTTGAGGTATTTTTAAACTATTTCATGATCCTGGCAATATGACTAGATTTTCCGTAATCATCAAAATGGTAATTGTATTTTAAAAATTTATGCATATTTCATTTATTTCAAGTATTTATTTGTTGATTTATTTTTATGGGCAGTAGGCGTGACCGTGAACCGATTTCGCATATTTTCAATTCCAAGTTGATTAGCCCATGCTCGAATTTTACAATTTTATTTTTGTTAATCAACAGACAAACAGACAGTCTGACGAACGACAAGAAACAATAATCGAATTTATCCCATGTAGGACATAAAAATGATGTTTAGAGCCAATTAGAATTCTGAATAATTCTCCCCAACTCCACCAATATGTGTTTCCTAATTTTTTCGTAAAATATACATATATCAGGGTACCAGTTCGATAGTACAATAAGTTACGTTAAGAGAAAGATTTTCCTAAAACGATTTTTTTGGGAATTGGATTAGGCCAAATGCTTTTCACCCTGTGAAGGATTTTTATCTGTTCATAAAATTGTGTTTTTGTTTCGGGTTCGTCACTCACTCCTTTCTTTTTTCAGTAGATGAATTTCCGCTCCTTGAACCCAGACGTGATTTTCTTCTTCCTTGATTACATTTTGTCGGGTCTCGCAATTTCACCATTCCACCGCCACCACTGCCATCGGTTTCATTAGCACCACCCACCGTAGCTGCAGCTGCAGGCCCATCCGGATTGCACGCATTTAGGTCTATTTTACTTACTGAACCCTGATCTTTTTTGTTACGAGGTACACCAAGCTTAGCTGTAATGTTTGATGGCAGCTGTACTGGACAAATAAAGGGCAATATTGAATCCATGACACCTTCATTTATTACATAATTTAATTTTTCTGTCAATTTAGGATGCAAGCCAGCATTTTGCTTTGTTTCTGACTTATTACGAGTTGTAGGTGTCGTATAACTGAACGATCCAGTTCGACGCCTGCCACGCATTTTCTCCGTTGTGTTCATGATGCCGCTATCCTCATGTTGTTGCTGTTCCGAGTTCAATTGCGATTTTTTGCTGCTGCTATTATCTTTATCGTGGCCAAGCAATTCGTTGACCAAACGATTTTCCGCCAATCTATCCAAGTCAACATTGATGTTAGTTTTAGAAGTGTTCTTGGTAGCCAGACCACTTGCAGCAGCAGAAGTAGCTGTGCCAGTGGTGCCTGCCGTTGACTGAACACTATTCGTTATCATGTCATTAACATGACAGGAGATTTTTAAAAAATCCAAAAAGTCATTTAAATTGATTTGTTTTTCATCGCTAGGCTCGTTTGTTGCTTCAATTGATTTTATAATTTTGCCGTTGCCGCTATCGGAATTATTAGAAATGCTTGCCCCAGTGCTGCTGCTATTCGAGTCATTTGATTTTGGTGATGTATTTAACTTTTCAGTGTCCATTCTAATTGTGTTTTGCGAAAAAATCTATCACCAGGTAAGAAACTCGTTTATTTTGTTTAAAATTATTGAAAAGAGTAACAATTTCCGTTTCCGTAGAAACTTGACAAATTGCAAAAGACTATTGTGAATATGTCTTATGCTAGCAAAGAAATATATATTTTTGCATGCAATACGTTTGAATGCCTTTCATAAGCGGAATATCGTTCTTTAATATATTTCTATGTCTTTAATAAATATTTCTTTACACATTATCAGACAGTGTACATGAATCGGTGGCAATCAAAAGTGATAAAGTTCTTCTACGTGTAGATAGGCACGTTGTTTGTTTTCAATTTATTTTATTTCGCATACACCTCTTTAATCAAAGCGGTACGTAAACGAACATACATATTTCCAATTGAATCGATGGATCATTTTACATGCTAAGTTCTACACACTGTCAATTTCGTTGGGAAAATAGGAACGAAAATATGACAGTTTGCTAACTTCACTAAATACTGCAGTGAAATCAAAATATTTTGATATACGAAATTATGTGTGGAACTTCAATGGTATATCAAGGAATACCTCGCTCCGCATTTTGAGTTTCCATTTCAAAAGTCATGAAAAGTCACTTACTAAATTCTGCATAGCTGCTGAATAATAAAATTCACTTCTGTCAACGATTTCGGCAGTTCGTTTGCGAGGGTGCAAAAATGCACAGTTTGTGAGAGACTTGCACGCTTAGATGAATACTCGTATTGTGCTTAGAGCTTAAATAACGTCCAAATGCATTTCTTGTCAGTAAGAGCCTTACAATCTGAGGTGACCATATGTCACACGTATTGTTTGATAATTTCCAGCAAAAAATAACGATATTAGCAAAAAAATTAACTTTTTGCACCTCCCCTGCGCTACACTCATTAACATAAGAAAAATTATTATATAAAAAGTCTGCAATTATTTTACTATTATGAATAGCACTTTTCATAAAGAACCATGCAATAAGCTCGACTATACAAAAACACTTTTGACAGCTGCCACTTGAACAACAACAACTATTTCCATCTCGCTGTTCTTTTCCGGTAAAATCGTCCGCCATGGTAGGTTTTAATTGTCAAAAATGTGAAAAAATCATTAAAATTTGGTAACATCCAATTAATATAAATTGTTGTTTATACAATTTTAGAAAACCTAAAATTTAATGAACAAAATGTTGCTATAATTATGTGAAACTGTGTACGCGATGTACTCATAATATTGATACATATATTCTTACTTTTTTTTTTTTTTGTTATCGAATTGTTTTTCCATATGATGTCGCATATTGCTGCTGCTACTGTAGGGTCGTGTTAGAACCAAAACTATCAAAAAGGCCGCTAAGGTCATCATTGAGAAATACTATACCCGCTTGACGTTGGATTTTCACACCAACAAGAGAATATGCGAAGAAGTCGCCATCATCCCAACCAAGCCGTTGAGGAATAAGATTGCTGGGTAAGTACACATTGAGTATTGTAGATTGAGATTACGTTGGAAAATTTGGTGATACCATATCACCAAGATTCTAATTGTTTTTTAAATATCAAATGCCAAATAAGTTTTTCATGCTTTGCCAATTCTTTTTCATTACAGCTATGTCACTCACTTGATGGGCCGTCTCCGCCACTCCCAAGTTCGTGGTATTTCCATCAAATTGCAAGAAGAGGAACGCGAACGTCGTGATAATTACGTCCCAGCCGTTTCTGCATTGGAACAAGACATCATTGAAGTTGATCCTGATACTAAGGAGATGTTGAAGCTATTGGACTTCCACAATATTCGTGGTCTTCAATTAACACAAGCCTCAACCAACAACTTCAGCAGAAGGAATTAAGATTAATTCGCGTTATAAGTTCGTGGTTTTTTTTATAAACAAAATGAAAATGGACAGAAATAAAAGAAAACATCTGTAAAAATTGGAAATTACAAAATTGGATTTTTCACATTGCAAGTTCTAAGTATATTTTGCTTTATTCAAAATCTTTTAATTGCATACAATTAAGAGAGCATTATCTTGTGCATTGCTGCTATGAATAAATAGATAATTTAACAACATTAAGTGCAACAACTGAAATAGCAATGGAAATATTTTCTCTCCGAAATCAACTTCGCAAATATCGCAGAACGTCTGCATAAAACTGAATATTGATATTAGACTCCACTTCATTTTGTTGTGTCCATTCATTTCACTCAGAATGCCTGGGGTCTACTGCCATGTTAATCTGTGTAAATAGTCTAATAGACAAAAAGAGAGTTTGGTAAACTTACAAAAATAAATTTGGTCCACACATTTAACTGAGTTTTAGGAGTAAAAACACGGTGATTACTTCTATGTCTCTTACCAGTTTAAAGAGGTCGAAGAACGGTTATGTCAATTTGCTCGAAAAAGTATATTTCAAAAGGAAAATCGTTAGCACAAAATTCTAAAAGTAGAAGAGGACAAAGCATCGATTGATAACGTCAAATTTTTCTAAATAAAATATAATAAACAAATTTAACAAGCACACTTAACCTAAAACCATAGACTAATTAGTCTTTGCCTTAAACAAACATATGCAGTCTTATATAAAATACGATAAGATTGTCACTATCTGGTGCTTTTCCAGAGGCCAAAAATCGTAAATTTTTTAATTTTTACCCAAAAAGTATCCCTCAAAGCGAAAAGATAAAGTTGTAGAGGAGAGCAAAACATCAATTTAGATTCGACCGGAATTCTTTCTTTTTAAGTCCAAACAGTAATTTTATCTTTTGACCATTTAAGTATGTCAACTATGCTGAGATTACTTCTTCATCCAACAACAGTCACAACTGGTGGCCGTGTGGATTTTGTAACAATTTTTGACCATTATATTATTTTATCTTTAGTCTTGCCAAGAAACAAATACCTTACAGTGCCTTAACAGAAAAGGTGCCTTACCCACCGATAGAAATTTATTCAATTTTTGACCAGAACTTACTCGAACCATTTCTAGCGTTTGTGTGCAATTTGCTTACACACCTTTAATAGCCCTCAGGGAGGTGGTACTACCTTATCTCGAAATTTGCATAGCTTTTGTCGAGAACTTGTCCACACAATTGTATTTCCGTGAAAATTGGTTGCATTATCTTCATAACCCTCTGCCTATACCATTTTAAAGATTTTGATTACATCAAGGGTGTCACACCTTCTAGTCTGAATTCACCCAAGTTTTCGATTTAAGCTTGGCGAAACCATTCCTAATATTTGGGTGCATTACTTTAAGGGGTTAGTTAAACCACTGAAGCCGCAAAAAAACCTACTTTTTTGCGATTTTTTTTCTTAGGTATAAAGGGGTATAAGGGAATGAAAACAACTATTAAGTGTTAAGAAATATTGTTTTATTAAATAATTATTAAGGCGCTACAGGCCTTCTCCCGCACCAAGTTTTTGCTGCAGTACTCCGCGGCACGTACTGTAATGACCGTAATTTTAATCAATAATAAAAAATTGAGAATGTACGAAATTTTAAAAATTTTGATGTGAAAAAATAGGTCGAATTTTGTCTCCGAAAATAAAAAGCTGAGCGAAAGTGCCTTTCGAAACCACCATCAGGTATTACGATGTTGCCCAATTAAGTAAAGTTATCCACTTCATCTATATTGACATTGACGCCTATCGAATCTTACATTTTCCTACTGAAATATATTTCACTTTGCAAGGATTTGCAGATGGGCTTAATAAACTTTCCGAAATTAATGTGTAACGCATGCGAAAAAAAAAACTTATTTTTGTCTAATTAAGTTCTAGGCACCATTGGAACGAGATGTGATTGCGAAAAAAAAAACAAGATAAGATGAGTATTTCCATATGTTAGAGCAAGATGCGTAATGTAAGCTCTATTGCGTATCATGTTGTTTCTTTCTCGCAATCGCAAATATTGTTCCAAATGTGTTTAGAACTTTAGCCGCCTATGTCTAGACGGGTCTAAATTTTGCAACAGTTTTTGGACATACTATGCTAGACACCACTCCTAACTTAAGAATTAAGCCAAAAATAGAGTATGCTTCAATTTTGTAACCACAGTAAAGCGTATAATTCTGGAAAGTAGTTTTCAAGCATATTTTCTGAACTTATGGATGATTACTCGCTCATTGAAATGTTATTTCGAATATTCCGTAAAACGCGTGTATTGTACGCGCGTGATTATGCATCTTATATTTTTACCATCTCTGATTTGAACCATATGAATTCTACTCTATGAACCACCAATTGACGCTCGTCCGCGTAGACGCGCGTTTATTAGCCTTCCACTGTAACTCCACACAAAAGCGCACATCATTTTGACTTCATAAAACAGCTGTGCTCCAATAGAAGTTCCACCACACATTAAGAAGCTAATAACAAATATAAACAGCGTTATTCTTGATTCCGCTGAGTTAAATTTAATCAGTCAAACTTAACGCAAGCGCCTTTCCAATGAGAAACAAAATCTATTCAATTGAATTCCAAGTCGTCACCAACTGAGAGCAAGCGGAGTCAGTTAGGTAAAAAAAAAAACCTACAAAAATCGCACTCGCGCCGTAGATATGACCGAAAGAACTTAAAATAAATGGAAACGAATTAAGTTGACTAAATTGGGGAACCAAGTAAATTTTTCGTTTTTTATGTGCAATTTTTTAATCAGAGATTGAGAATACATCAACGCAGCGAAACAACGTAGTTGACGTTGCCGTCATAGTGTTTTGGGGGGAGCTAAAGCCAAATTTAAAAAAGAGTAACAACTTAGTCAACCAAACCAGGTAGTCAAGCACTCAACCAAAAACAAAAACTACCCACGAGCAGCCAAGAAGCAACAACCAGCGCGAGCGAGCAAAGTAGAAACAACAGAATTCAACTACATTTTGTTGCTTTCATTCAACTTAATAGAAATAGAAAACAAAAAAAAAAAACCAAAATCGGCGGCGCCACTGTCAGTGCCAGTTTAGGTAGAGTAGAGTATTCGTTGATCCGCGCCACTTGAACTCAGTTGAATCGAAATTCTCAAGCGTTCCGGGTGTTGGTCTTCTTAGCATAAACGTGAACCGAAATAAACCATAGTTGCAAAATTTTCGTTTTTAATACCAAAAAAGTTCGCACGTTCTTCTTTCTTTCTGCTGAAAAAAGAAGGAAATAAAAAATTCTAACTGAACGTAATTGTCATTGAAATCAATCAAAAATTTGTTTCATCTCTCAGGAAAACGATAACAAAATTCAAAATTTCGTGAGTCACAAACATTGAGAAAACTTTTCTTAATCTTCGCAAGGAATTTCTAAAGGTTTACTCTATCCCCCCGCTTATGAAAACTAATATTTTCGTATACAACAAAAATTATAATCGATAATCGAGCGCTCTTCTACCCTGCTGCTGACGACGAAAAAGCAGGCATCCATCCGTCCAAGGAAATTGCGAGAGTCGGGAAAACAAATCTGCACTGCTCTCAGTGTTGAATCTGCATTGCATCGCATCTTGCTGCTGTCGGCGTTGCTATTGGCGGCACTGCATACCCGTACATCCCGAATCCATTGGAAATATTGTATGCTTGAAGCTTGGAAGTGCTCTAATTTTTGAAAAATCATCGCGTTTGTCAAGGAGGAGGTGTAAAAGATTCATTTAACTTGCGGTAAGTTTTTTTTTTTTATTACAAAAATAAAATTTTTTGTTTGCAAAATTATTAATATAAAAAAATTATGTTATTACTATATAAGTTGTTGTTTTCGACCATGGAGTCATAACGTTTCGCTTGCTGACCATGATGGCTTCTTCAAGCCCCTTTTCTTTTTTTTTTGTAAAAGCAGCTTTGTACTTGACTTTGACTATGACGTTCAGTAAAATTTATACGGTGATCTCATCATTATCGCATCGCTTTTTGGACGGTTCAACGTGGTTGCCATCACTATCGAAACAAAGTTCGTGTTGGTGTTTTGTTTACTAGTCATCCATTTCAGTCGTCATACATATCAGACATTTGGACTATAATGTTTCACTTAAGGACTGACACCACTTTTCTCTCGAAAGCAAATAACTCAAAACAAGTGGACTAATTTCATTGAAATTTACAACACATCTTATGGTCTGATTTAGGAACTTATAACGCATGGTGAATAAAATTTGGACCAACGCTAAGTGGTTCAAATAAAATTTAAAAATTTTTTTATAATTAAATTTTATTTTTTAAATACTTTTAAGCTTAACATAATTTATAAAAAATAATTTGATTTTCGTATTTTCTAAGGAAGTTTTCTCATAGACTCCTGAATGCCTTTTGTACCGATTCTTTTTAGCTCTAATTGAATTGTATTAACTAAATAATCAACATTTTCTGGTCGATATCCCTTGCTATAAACATTTCGCTTCAAATTAGCACAAAAAGTATGTATCTCTCAAGTAATGTGATCAAACCAAATCCGGCCAGAAAATTTCTTTATCACGTCGATGACTTTTTTCATAAATCTGTGGAGTTCAGGAATGCATCTTTTCCTGTAAGTCTTGAACGCCACGCTCACTATTGCCAGCCATAACAAAACCTTTCTAGGGAACTTGGTTTTCTGTGATTCTGTCAGGTGCTTTGTGGGTAGCAGTTTCAAAGTAATATTTTGGCTGCCATTTATTTGTCTTCCACAGTAAAATATCGCGCAATCTTGTATTAATAACTTTTAACTGCTTCTCTGCAGTAGCTGGCTTGGTTTTTCTTCATATAATTTGCACTTCCATATACTCCCAATAATTTTTAACATAATTTTTATCTACAATATCTTTTGTTCCTAGTTGCCGGTAAAATTTTGCAATCCAACCTACAGTATCTGCTCAGAGCTTGAACTTTTTGTCTTGTAGCGCGCATTTTCTGCTAAAATCAAGTTTACTTTTCACGCTTTTTTATCCTTGAATAGCTTCTATCCTTAGTCGATTTCATATATCCCATATCTTTAAAGTGATGGAAGATTTTAGTTTTATTTGGAAAATCTTCACAAAATTTGCAAATAATTTTACTACGCTGCAACTCGTTAGAATTTTTGTTGTCAGTTACGCATGATTTTAAAATAATTTCTTTTTAATAAGTGCCCAGATTTTATTTACCATACGTTATATCATTATTTTCGCATCTGACAAAATATGGAATAGCATATCTTCGACATTAAAATTTAGGTCCTGAGTTACAAACATAAATTGAATTGTTATGGTAACCGCTTCAATTAAACTTCTGTTTCGTATCGTTGCATTCTACACTAAAATGAATAATTATTCTAAGCACGGTTAGTAGGTACTCGCTACTACGTTTGTGTTCAAGTTATAAGATAACTTTTTCGCATGAATTATAAGAAGTTTGATAAAAAAAGTTTGCAAAGGTGCTAGCCGAATGCAATTCTTTTGTATAACTAACATAAAACTGATGTTGTTTTTCGCATAAGACAAATATGTGTAATGAATTAAATTTAAATAATTTATTTTAGACCAATACTGTGACATCACAACATACAAATTCAAGTTAATTACGGATTACGTTTCTATTATAGCCTATTATTAAATTTGTGTACACAAATATATGTGGGTGCGTCCTTTGATAGCGGGTCACCTGGTGCGTAGTGCGCTTTTATCACCCAACAACAACTTTCTAAAATAAAACTTACACGAATCGACAGAGCAATTCTTAAGCAACACCTCCATCAATTTTCAGATTGGGATAGCAAGAAATGTGTGAATGACCATCAAATAAAAACGGCGGCATTTGTACTCAGCACGCGCGAGTTTTCACAAAGTGACGAGCGTTGGGAAGCTAGCCTCTTTCTTGCGATTACGAGCGATTTGAACACAGCGCGTTTTGTCGAAAAATGCCTAAAACGCTCCAGGCGACCAACTATCAGTGGACGCTCCGATATATCCAATTAAAGGATAATTCAACTGGAGGTTACAATTTGATTATATTTGTTTGTCAAAAATAATCAGCTGATATTTGACATCTGGTATTATTACGTATTGAAAAATATAGTTTGAAGCGTTATTTAGAATGTATTTTAATTGGTCAAATTTATCTCCAAAATAGAGAAAATTGAACTAACACAATTCGCGCATTGTGAAATAAGTACGGTAATCATAATCACATAAAAATGATGGAACCGGGTCAAAGTTGAATGTGGAAAGTGTAGTGCCTTTAAAGCAAAAGGTGTATGCCAATGACCCACAAACGATTCCAGAGCAGGCAGTACTTATACCATAAAGTAATTGAAAATTTCTTCAAAAGGGCGTTACTCTGCAATGCTGCTTGTGGCGGCTACTTGGATAATGTCATTATCCATATTTATTTTTCTAAAACTCACGTCATCGAGTTTCGCGCTGAGTTTGTTAAGTAAAATAGAAGTTTTTTTATGGTTCTTGTCTAGTTGATTTGTCCGACCAAATTGATTCCTAATTGTTAAAAAAAATATGTTACATGATGTTCAGGTCAAAGATTTTAAAAACCTTTTCCTTAAAAATGTCGGCTCTTATTTGTCGGATATAAGACGAAAATTGAAGACCGAGTAGTTTTACATACAAATGGTCTATAACTTTTGCGTGCATTGAACAGATTTCGTTACAACAATTAAGATTACGTAACATTAAAGACAGGCTAAAAAACTGCTTGACGTTCAAAGTCAAAGGTGAAAACGGTATTTAAGATGGCACATATGTATGTATTTTGGCAAAATTGTAGATAGGATAGTTTTACAAAAACAGGTGATAGGTATTTTTCATATTCAAATAAAAAAATCGGTTTTTGTGTGTAATTTTCGTTTATATTGGTCAAATACTCGATCAATGAAAATAGAGATATTCTAAAATGTTACGAAAATTATTCGTTGCACGCAAAAAGTTATAGACCTTTTAGATGCAACATTACCTCATCTTCATCTGATCAATAGGGGTCAAGATTTTGTAAAAAAATGTCTTTTTAACTTAACAGACCAGCTCGGAACTCGATGATACAAGTTTTTTTGTTGCCGACTCCCGGACTATAATGTCAATTACATCTAAATAAAAATTGCAACTTCCAATTGAATCACACTATAGTAAGTTGACATTGCTTAATTGTAAACGTAACCATAAAAAATTTTAAAACAAACGCGTGTAAACTACAAACAATTCTTTAAAGTTATCTTAAGAATTGTTATGTATAATTATGTTTTTGAGTTAAGATTTAACCTTTATTTTTTTTATCGATAATAAGGTTTGTCGTGATAGGCGTTGAGTAATCACTAGAAGACTGTGGGTGTTTTCGAGGTTTTTCTAAACAAAATCGCTTATGCAGCGTTTTAAATGCATACCACATACAACCTGTATTTATGTACATATGTATGTATGTATATTCAATGATCTTGCAGAACGTGTTGGCGTTGATCTTAGGCTAGATGTTATTTACTACAGCTCTAAACCAATAACAATTGTTGATACTGAATTTCAAGCTGTCTGTCACTAGTAAGCGGCATCTTCCTAAAATGATCATGCAAACAGTGCAACTTTTGGAAAATCTTTTCTCCTTTTTAAGATTTTTTCTTAAAATGAAAATTTATTTTTTCATAATTAGTTTCTTAATCGATTTTTAATTGCTGTAGTTGTGGTAGTTATGCCCTAATTGGACCATTACATTTGATGCGACACTTAGTGCACGTCGAAAAATAGAAAGTAGATTTTAGGCATCAACCTACATTGCTAATTGTTATGAACTGTCCGGTGACAGCTGTTTGTTTGTTTTCTTCAGTCAGATATATAAGTGGAAAATATTAAAGCACCTTGTTTGGCTTTTTTATTGTTCTTTTTGTAGGTTATATACTTACGGGTACACAAGAGAGACGACAATTACCTTTTATAACAGTTTTACTTTTCACTTTTTATTTATTGTATTTTTTTATTGTGATCTCTTAAAAGTTTTGCAAAACTTCCATACAGTTGAATTTAGTGACTAAGCTAAGCAATACTCATAAAGGTCAGTTTATTAGAACACATTCATACTTAGTTGAACTTAGCTTTCAACTTTGTGAAAAAATCCTCATTGAGTGGTTTAAATTACATACTAAAACTTTGTTTGATTTTCAGTAGCATCATATTCATATTGACAATTGGTCAAAATTATTTAGTGTAAAACTTAAAAACACATAAAGTTGAAATAAAATTTTAAAACACAAGTAAAAACAACTAAAATAAAAAACTTAATAGTGCACTTCCATCCATTACAGCTTTGCACGGTGTCTTAGGGCGCGAGTTAAATAAAAAATTGAAACATCCGTTTTACAGTTGTTTATTGATTTGAATATCTTTAATGCAGTTTGCAATGAAAATTAAAATATTTTGTGTGCCGCTTTTTTTCTAAACCCGATTTTTTGAACCGCAGGCTTAGTTCGGCTGTAGCAAATAAGATATTTCACCTTTTGGTCTGTTTTTATGGAGTTAGTCATGGAGTTATGAAGTTTTAAGCTGCATTTTTTTTTTTCTGATTTTCATGTTCTTTTAGAATTAAAATTAAATTTTCTTAATTAGCAATAACTTACAAAGAGGTGTGTTGCTCTATTTTATTTAACTCGCGTACTAAGGTACCGCGTCCATTCCGCAAATAAGTGCACACTTTTTTAGTCGTAGCCTAGGATCTTCTTTTGAGTTCTTAAGGGGAGGGTAACGTTAATTCGTACAAAAACAGGCACATTTTTGTGAATATTTTTCACAGTTAAAATCTATTTATTAAAACCAATGGTAGGTCAAAGTATAACATTTGAAGAATATTTTGAAAAATTTTCAGGTAGAAATATTGAAAACTACGGCAATGGCAGCATTTTTTTGGAAGCTTCTCAGAAAAAAGTAGAGTTGCGGTGTCCACGAAAAATTTTTATCGTTGGATAATCGATTTCAATTTTTCAATTTTTGGGATCAATTTGAAGTGAAAAACGCGATTTTTGCAAAAAAAAAATCGGATAATTTGTTATTATAAAATAATAAATTTTGACAAATTTTTTCCAGCGTTACCTCGTAAATTATGTACAGAAATATTGTTCAAAATTTCAAAAGAATCGATGCGGTAGTTTTGAAGATACGGTGGACATCGACTTTGAAAACATGAGTTGTGGGGAAAACGCTTTAAAGTTTTAAACGTGCCCTGAGTCATGTATGAGGCACGGTTGCTTAAACTACTGTGTCTCAAATATACGTCGTCACACAATATTCTTGAAAGGTTTTTCGTTTAGAAAAGAAAAAAAATAAAAAAAAGTGAAAAAAATACGTTAAATACGTTACCCTGCCCTTAATATGCTGCAAAGGCTATCGAAGATGTATGTTTGTTAAACTAAATAAACCGTCAAAAATATTCATAAAAAAGGTTATAGAGATTCAAAAAGTTAAGTCATTTTTTTCCAAAAATCTTGAAATCTACTGAAATTCACTATTCTTGAACCCTTGAAGATGCTTAAAAACCATAAGCGAAACGTCGGGTTGATATGAACAAAACATTGTTTTATTCAGTAAACCAGAAGTGACCAAATAGCCCGGTTTTTATAAAGAAAACACATAACCCGACAGAAATGTAATGGCATTTTCAAAAATTTTGAGACATTAAATATTAAATTAAGGATCCCTTAAAGTGCAAAGAGATCCCCTAAAAATTTTTTCCTATTCAATCTTTCTATAAATATAAATTTTTTCGTACGAAAAATGGCAAATTATTATAATATACCGAAAAAAAACTTACTCTGTTTAAGCAAGAGATCTTAGACATCATGAAAAATGTGCATTAGTAAAACCATGCCTTCTAAGTGAATATTGCTGCTTTGAAGTAAAGAGAAATTTATTGAATCCATTGACAAGTATAAATTTGCTTGACGAAAATTTACTCTCCTGGAGAAGAGTGCATTATTTCCACAAATACATGAAGTGAGGTGTTTGATTTTTACAAAAGTGCTTTGTTTTGGAGCAGAAATATACTAAAACCTAAAAGTTTTTTCTTAGTTTTCAGTACAAAATATACTCCTGTGAAAGAATTTTTTCCTCGGTATAAGTATAGTAATTTTTGTATGGTTTCTTAATAATATATATTTCCTTAGCTTTCTTTATCGAGGTACTTAGTATATCTATAGTTTTGTTAAAAACAGGACGCGAGCACTTAACTTTTTTGGTATGGAATTCGTAATCGACATTTGAAAAGGTGGATTAAAATTTAGAGCTGATTCTTTTTTTCAATACCATGGCAAAAGAAATTAATTCCTTTGTCGATTCTATAGCAAGAATCAAAATTTTAATATCAAAGGTATCTTTCGTCATGGAATTAAAAAAGGCAATTCAAAACTTCAATTCCTTGCAATGGAATTACAGTTTCCAATTCCAAATTTTGATTTGTGTAATGGAATCAACAAATGTGTCAATTCCTTTTTACAATGGGATTAAAAGAGTCAATTCCAAATTTTATTTTCTATGCATTAGAATATTTGATTGCCAAAGTCATGATTTCTACCCAACTCCATTCTTAGTTACCTTTTCTCAAGAATAATGTTTATCTTATTGCCAGTATAGTAATGATTCTAAGACATTTTAGTTCACTAGTTTATTATACATATAATTTCCATTATTCACATTTTCAACAACCAAGCGCATTCATACTATACGTTTCTATTAACTATTTACATGGTCAATGGCACAATACTTTTTCTTATTGTTCAATTTCATAATGACTACTATAAATGCTACTATATTTTATTACTAAAAAGAAAGAAAAAAAGAGCTCCAAACTGCTTGTCAGTCAGCCAGCCAGCCTGATTATCTATTGTGCTCCCTCTTTCGTCCATCAGCACTCCTACAAATTCACATCAGTTGCTCGAAATCCGTTACATAATACTGCGCTCGCTTAAACACCTCCGTGCGCACCACGTTTCCACCAAATCCAATAAAATAATTCGCTGGCGGCACTGCCTCTAAATCAGTTGCCCCATCACCAATCATTGTGATCAGTGCATCCGGTGAATTACGTTCTCTAATCAATTTAATAGCCTCTGCTTTACCGCCGGACTTGGAGGTGGGCTGTGCTGTATCAAAACTGGCATAATCGCCATTATTGTAGAACATCAATTTATTGGCAAATAAATTAATAATGGGAATGCCAAGCTCATTGGCTACTGGTTCAATTAAGCAATCGAAACCACCTGAAATCAAATACACCTGTTTGCCATCCGCCTTAAGCTGTTCGATGAAACGTTTTACATTGCGTGTCAGTGTGCTGGGACGTAATTTAATGAAATCAGCAATTTGTTTTTGTGTTGGCCTTATGATATTAAGGCGTATTGTGAGTGCATCTTGAAAAGTCATTGAACCACCCATGGCCTCTTTGGTGACGCGTGCCACTTCTGAGCCCTTACCGCAAAAATCTGCCAACTCATCGATACCTTCCTCTTTGATGACAGTGGAATCAACATCGAAACAAATTATCTGAGATTGTTTGATAATTTTGGCGGCTAACTCAGGTTTTTTGGTATTGTTATTGCTGAGGCTCTCTGTTGTTGTCGATGCGTCGGTGGAGGTATTGTTGCTGAAAGTCGTGTGTATATTGATGATACTTGGAATTTTTGTACTTGTTGCACTTAATGCTGCTGCATTAAGAAATATACCACCACCATTTTTCAGGTTACACCCATTGGTTGCTGCATTACGTGCAATACTGATCGCTGTGGTGCTCATTTCGCTCCAGTTTATTATAGACAATAAAAATAAAGCGAAAAAAATAGTTTTGAAGTTGAAATCCACAATTTTTTCTTTGTTCACTAGAATTTTCCACAACTTGCTCTCTTTTTTTCTTGTATTCTGAACTTTTAATTAATAGTATGTTCGTATGGCAACAAGATCGTTTGTGTGCAGATCGCTTGAGATTTAAAGAAACTAATTTCTTGTTTGTGTGATTATTTCTATTTTAATTTCACTTTTCTTGTTTTGCAACAATTTTCTCCAAGGTTTCTTATTGTTTTTTTACTTGTTTTCACCTAAGTCTGGTTAACGCTTGCGAATGAGGGCGTCTGATCTTGTCGTTGAGACTTTCCGTTTATAACTGATTTGATCTTCGAGAGAATGTCTAGAGGAAAACTTTTTGCTTTGTTATTTCCAAAGTGAAACGAGAACGAAAATCGTTGACAACAATAACAAAATTATATGGCAAACAAATAGTGCTCGATTGGTGGACGGACAGACGCTCAACAACAACAATTACAATGAACAAGCAACTCAATATAACGTACGAGCCATACGCTGGCTATTCATGATAACTTGACAGTCAGTCGGACGATCGTATATTGATAAAAACATATACTTGCTGTTGTTGTTTTTCATGTTGAGTATCGTAATCGTAAATGCTCAAAATGTAAGAAAACAAAAACAAAAATAAAGTAAAAGAAAATTGTGTAAATGAGTAGAATCACATGTTACTCATCGTTTACACTCAACAAACGTGAGCTGGATACTTATATAACTAATAACCTACACCATTCATGAAGGTATGTTTGCTTAGTTGTTCCAATATTTTAAAAACATTGTCTGATTTTGTAAAGAAAGAAAATCAATTCTTTTTGTCGATTCGATGGCCTAGGACCATTGCTCACACGTACTATAAATCACCAACAAAAGTCTGCCAGCAAGCATTGGAGTAGCACTCTCAGGGCAGCAGAAAGCGCTGCCGTCCTAGGTCATTCACTAGAGCAGGAAATACGTAAATCAAGGAAATGTAGGAGAGAACTGAAGGCACTCCCCTAGTAGCATAAGAGGAAGTTATTAAGACAAAAATCCAGCTTACAAAGCAGTGATATCTTTAAAATAGCTTGGTATTGTAATTAAAAAGATACTTTGCCATTGTAGCGAAATAATAAATAGAGAGAAATTAAAATATCTTTAATATGACTTTTTAAAACTCATAATAGGCTGATTATAAAGACATTAGACAGTATAAAGAATCATACGAGACATGCCGCCTCAAGGCTTCATAAGCATTATAAAGACAACATGTATTTCATATCCAAATAAGAATCTTTGTTAGAAGTCTTACATCATTTTAATGTTTCTTAATTTTTCTAGCTTCGTCTCTAATTTCCAAATCTAAAACTATGTTTATGTATTTAAAATATTTAACATACAAAATGCGCCATCTGTTCCTCCGGTATGTAAACCTTGAATAGCATCGTAATTTGTCAACCGATTTACTTACTTGGACACACTTTGGAATTGTCCAACCATTACAATTTCAACTATGGAAAGAACTCGCCGAAATAGTGACGATGTACATTGAAAATAGTTGTTCAATTGTGCTAACTCAACGTACATATCGTGCAAAATATCGCGGCAAAAAAGCGCCTACCGACAAAACAATTCGGGCGCTGGCTAAAAATTTCTTTGTGCGCGGAACAGTGGGTAAGCAAACCTACAATCATCCACACCCAAGACGATCCAGTGAAATTATTGAAGCCGTGCGAGAGAGTGATGCCGAGGACCCAAGTGTCTCATATCTTTACCGAGCTCAGCAGTTGAACATTAGTGGAAACACTTTGAGGTGGATTTTGATTTAACCCCCATGGACTTATTTTTGTGGAGTTATTTGAAGAGTAACGAAGACCATTGACAAGCTCAAGACCAATATTCGTGCTGAAATAGCTGCCATACTGACCGAGATGCTCGAAAAAGTGATAGATAATGCCCGAAAAAGATCACAGTTTGCAGTGGCTATTTGATCGATGTTGTTTTTGAAAAGTAGTCCGCATAAATTGTAAAGAATTGAACTAAATATCTATCTAGTGTTTCTTTCAAAAGTTATTCAACATTCTCATAACTGAAGAACAGATGGCGCACCCTGTATTAAGTTCATGCTAGATATTCTTTTCGGTTCATTCAATATATAGTGACTCTTTCAAGCTTGAAAATTAAAGAAGAATTAAGTAATATAAAGATGGCATTGCTGGTCGAGTTTGCTGACTGTAGTTTTCGTTTGTTTTTCACGTAATCAACTGTTGAGTATCAACCTACGAGAGTAAAAACAAAATACTTAAAACTTTTATATATTAAATGCATAAAGTTATATTTGTTATGGCCCTGACAACGCATTTGTTTTTATTTATTATACTTGTTACACGTGCTGAATAACCCAGTTGGAAAAAAAACTCATTTTCAACTTTGGTATAATGAATTTTGAAAACACTCCTGCTTGAACTTTTTAGTTATACACCCAACGAATTGCTTGTGGCTTTTCTGAGTGAAATTCTTGGTATATGCTTAAAATTCGGGAATTCTTCAACAAAATTGATAAAGTGTTGTTTTGTCTTACTACAATTTTTGTTTGTTTGGTTATTGCACTAAAATAGGTCAAAAATATGTCTGCTTATCGCTTTGTTGTTTTAACAAATAGTTAAGTGGTGTTTTTCAATTCTAATACGTAATATTTTTGATAATCCTATAAAGTACATAATATCAAACAAACACTTTATCTAAGTATAACAAGAAATCAATATTTTAGTTTTTCAGTGTAATTATATTATATTAAAAAAGATTTCTGGCTAAATACTAAATACAGGTTTGTAGAAGTAGTTTTGGCAGACGTTTAACATACGCGGCTTTAATTTGCATACCTCCGTACTTGGACGTACCTTTATACCTGTTGAGTTTTTTAACAAAAAAACTTATTTATAATCCAAAAATCTTGCTGACTATAGGTCTGTTTATTTGGAAAATACCCAAAATTAAATATTTACATATACATACTTGTACTAAATACAATACTACATTTAAAATATAAACAAGATCAGCTGTTAAAGCGCTGGCAATGCGTCATGCGAAGATTTTTATAAGAACTGTTTTTTTTTTCTTCTCTGAAATAAGTTTATTGATAAGAAATATTGTATTTACCACAGTCATCAACAGATACTAATTTTGGCCAGACTATTTAATTTAGACATACACAGATAGCAACTGCTATCGGTTACTACCCGTTTATTGCTACGTTTTATTTTGAAGTTTTTTTTTTCTAAAGTATAAACTGATAAAACTATCAACGATCGTGTAGAAACCAAATCCACTCCAATATCGTCATAAACAGTTGAAAGAAACTGTTGTTCATGGCCCACATTTTGTAATACTGAATGCAAAAATTTTATAAATAAAATTTTAAAATAAACAACAACAAAAAGGTTAATGCCATGACAAATATTATTTTAAAAGTTAATAATACGACAAGAAAACATATATCGCGTGCTTCTCTTTAAAAACATTTCATAAGCTTTTGAATGGTGTAATATGTCGCGTTTTGAAGTGCCTTTTTTGTGGCTTTAACGAGTTACATACTTATATGCCAAATTACTTTTAGTCGATACTTGCGATTATGACAGTAAATTGTTTTTTATATTAAAAAACTTCACTTTTTTAGAGTGAAATCAGTCAACTTTTAGCTTTGTTGTGGTTAATGTAATGAAACATATAGTCCACCTCACAAAAACTAGCCTATCAATTAAATGATGAAACTATCATCAATATGTGAGCAATTCGAAAATATTAGATAAAAATTGAGTGTCTGCATGCATATTGACCGAAACAGGGAAAAAAATCAAATATAAAATAACACCTCAAATTCTGAAGAAATTTTAAGTTAAAAAGTTTGAGCGCTATAACTTTAAATTTGACTCGATTTCTTTTTTGTTAATACAATAGTTCCCAATTTTACTTGGAAATCGTTTGAACAAGGGTAAATACTATTATTATTTTCCATTGCACTAAATATTTCTTCGCAAAAATCTTCATGTTTTGCTGTTAGGTGCGTTGCGCCACCCACTCAAAATAAATTTCTATACTCATCTTCATACCAAATTTCATCAAAATCGGTGTAGCAGCTCAGCCGTGAGAGCGTTATATCCCTTTAAGGGAGGTGCCACATCCCATTTAAGAAATAGTTTTAAATTTCCTAGGATCAAATTATCTTCAAACCAAGTTTCATCAAAATCAATCCATTAGCTTAGCCGTGGAAACGTATTTTTCTGTTAGAGGCGTGGCCTACTTTTAAAAAATATTAAGCGATTATGTTGTGTTATGGGAATTAAAAAGCGATGGAACCGTTTAACAACTGCCTATTTATATATAAAGGGTGATCCAATAAGAGCTTCCTACTTTGTTTTCTAAATAAAATACATAAAAATCAATGTGTTGATTCAAATCTTTGTTTGGAATGATAGTTCGGTTCCTACAACTCAATGTTTAAAAATTATTTCGTTCAAATGTTGCCCACGACTAGTTCTTAAATGGTCCATTCTGTGGGTCCAATTTTTGATCACTCTTTCGAGCATATCGGCCGGTATTCATTAAATAACACGAGTCGTATTCAATACTGAACACAAACGTCATATGGACAAGCCATTTGACACATGACAGCTGTCCAAACAACCCCGTTGGAAAAGGAACCTCACATTGGATCACCCTTTAGATGTGTAGAACATTACATAAAACTATTAGCCTATACACAAATCCGCCCCAAATTATAGAGTTGTCAATTTTTTTGAGCAAATGCCATCTTCTTTTGAACTTCTTTCACAACCTTACCGATTGTTCAATTTAATCTTCCTCTCAAAGCAGAATGTTCCACTATAAGTCTGAATCCACTGATGTATTTCAAGTCTGATACTTAGATGGTAAGAACTGATCCGTGAGAGTCGTTCAGATCTTATCTATGGCAAGATCGAGTACCGACTTTCTATTGTCCGAAAATATCACAGATCAACAGAAAGTAGCGGACTATTATTTTATAACTTGTTTTTCTCTAATTTAGTGTGATTTATTTTTTCCGATCGATAAAAAATAACATTTTTCAAGTGTTTGTTGTAAACATTATTATTGCTCATATATTGTAAATAGCATGATGCAATTTGCTTACAAAACATAATACTAAAAATTAAGTAAAAACTTGTTTATTCAAAATTTACGTAAATTACTTAGTTGCCGAGTGCATTTCATTCATTTAATTTTATTGTTTATTCCTTTCTTGAGTGTTATTTCATTATCTTATTTGAGCTCTTCAAAGTATATACTGGTGTATCCGAGTGCATGTGGAATTTATATTTCTATATTGTTTTTCATCAAAACAAGTAAACAGATATGTTGTTTGTAAGTTTTTTTATTGCCTTTCGTGTAAATAAAACTTTGTAATTTATTGGCAATTGACGAGATACCACCGATATTGACCATTGATATAAAATATAAATTGTTACATACATAGGTGTATTTTTTTAAATTCTTTTCAATTTATTTTTTTAAATATTTGTAGTTCTGCTGTAAAAGCTTTACCCAAGTTGTTTAAGTTAGTATTTTATTTTTAGGTCTTATATATTTTATAAAGGGTTGTTTATTTGATCCTTCTCAATCGATAATATTATTGTGCAAAACTTGCTCAAATTAATAAATTCCTGCTCTTGCCAACACATTTTCCAACAGCTTTCGAAAAATTTCAGTTTCCATGGCATAAATTTTGTTGCTCGAATATTGGTTTTCAGTTGGAGCTTAGTCGCTGGCTTATTGATTTTGAAGTCACTTCTCTGCGAAATAAAGCGCTCGTCAAAGATGTCTCGTATCAAAGTCATTGTCTCTGTTGCAGATTGCGCTGTCAATCCATCCAGTTAAAACTACAGTTGTAAATGGTTGGCCTTAAAAAAATTCCCAACACCATAGGAACTGATTTATCTGTGTTTTCTCAAGGATGCACAGCTCGTTTAGCTCTTCCAGCTAATACAACAATAACAAAAATATCGAGCATTTTCCGTTTATCGTGCTAGATCATTTAAGCTAATAATCATCGAATACTTTTTGTTTGTGTAATTTTTTCTTCAACACATCGGCTCGTTCAGATCGTGCCGTTACTAAAGTTAAATAATTTCGGTTCGCTATCGTTGCATACTTTTTGTTTGTGTAATTTTTGCCTTCAAATGACTGACTGAAGTTAAACAATATCGTTTCGCAATCGCTGCATGCTTTTTGTTTGTGTAATTTTGTTTTCAAGTCACTTGCACCTTCAGATTTTGCTTTTTTTTTGTATGCATTTAGCTTGCTGCAGCTAATTCAAAAATTTTCATCAACGCTAGATTTTATTAGTAATTTATTTTTTAGGGATTTTTACTCATAGTTACGCTGTATTGCAATTTATGTGATAATTACTTTTTTCTTTGTTTACGAGTATTTCGCCTGCTCTACACTGAGAAAATAAAATGGTGCTACTTAATTAAACCAGAAAACTTCAAAATTTGTTCTATTGAAATGATAAAAGAACTCGTTTTTATTTTAAATCAATAAGATCCTCAGTAAATTTAAAACCTGGTTTGATTTTAAAATCTCATTCGCAGACATTAAAAACCAGCAGGGAATAAATAAGTAAGCAGCCTTATTAAAAAAAAAAAAAAAAAAATTGTTGTAACTTTTCCCTCAATGTAGGCTCTTTAATGCGTTTAAATTTACGTCGCATGTATAATCAATAAAATTGTAATAACGTTGTTTTCTTAATTGCGATGGTGTAAGTGAAATTGTAATCAACTTGTAAACCAAACCGCAAAAGTTTTTGTTGTTATAATTAGTCACTTTCATTGCATTGGTAGCACCTTGAGCGCTCATTTTACCTTCTTAACCTTGAATTTAACACACGTCCAACAGTACCAACCCCTAAACTTAATTGTAAATGCTGAGAGACCTGTGAGAATTTTTACCAATTGTTTTATATTTTCTTTAAAGTTTTATTTTAGTTGCTTTGATTTGATCAAAAGTCATGATTGTTTATAGAACATAAGGTAATTATCTACACAGAATTTCATCCTTTACAGTTATATGACCTTGTTTGCACACATATGCTGTTATGACCTAATGCAGGTATGCACTCGGTATGAACCAAAATTCCAGGAATCGAAATGCAACGTCAATGCAAGCTAGTTCAATAACATAAGCAGGCAGACAAACGCGTTAAGTTGTTGCATAAGGTTCAACGCTAGTTGGGACGTATTAGCATAATGGCTTATAAGCTAGTCTGCAATTATGAGACTTAGACTAAGAGTTAAGCCGACAGTAGTTGACTATTGTTACTGACTTATATGGGAACTTATTATATTTGCATGAGAGCCTGCTTAAAAAAAGTAATGTACAAATGGGTATTTTTAATTATTTTCATGGGAATACGTACAAGATTAGTATTATGTGAAATGCAGAGTTTCTTTATTACAAGGTGATTTAGTTCAAAATGTTAAAAATTTCATCCAATCACTGTTGACGTAAGATTTTTTTCATAACCTTTATCATGTATGAACTTTGATTATTGAATAATAAAATATTTAGTTATCTATCTGTTAAAAATTTGGGAACATATATTAAAAAACTGTTAACTTCAATGATTGTCAGTATATATACGGATAATTGTTTGAATCATTGACTCAAATTTCAGAGAATTCGAATTTAGTATCGATTTTTACAATTCCATGCCAAGAGCATTGATTGAATAATGATTTTACTCAAGTATAAAAATTAGAGTTGAATTATTTTTGATTTGATTTTCTTTTCTCCAAAAGATTGGGAAAACAAATGAAGATTTACGCTTTGAAAAATCAAAAAAAAATAAAAAATACAGGTGCAAACATGTCTTCATGAAAATCTTCAGCATGAAACTTAAGCCATTTTTCCAAAAAAAGAGCAGGTTTTCAACCGAACATACGTATATCATGTATTTATCCAATGTGATAGGCCTCGTTAGATATAACTTTCAATGAGTATAGTACCCCTTTTGAAAGAACAGATCTTGAGTGCACCTGGGACGCATTAGACCAAAGGTGCACAGCTCGAAGCTTGTTCAGATCTTCAAGCTCTTGCAACATTAAGAGCTCTTCTCAAACTCTTTCCGTTATTCGAGCTGCTAAATCATTTCGTTTCCCAATCACCGCATGCTTTTTGTTAGTGTAATTTTATCGCACATACGAAATGGATGGTTCTCCAATTATTCAAATTTACAATTTTGACGTGTGTACCGAAGTGAAGTTGTTCTTGTTTTTTGTATGTATTGCTCGTAACGCATTTATTTAGTGTAGACTGTAACTCAAGTTAAACAATTTCGCTATCGCTGCATGCTTTTTGTCTGTGTAATGTCTTCAAGGATGGATGGATTGGCTTTTGGTTGATCAGAGTAAAGTTTCTGATTGCTTTCCACCTGGGGATTGCCAGAGCGATCTCTGAGCCAACCATTAGCAAGTTGACACACAGCCTCCCCGCGGCTCCATCTGGGTAGCTATCTCCGCATCCGCTGAGATAGTGAGCGAATGTGTGCAGCGTGTCCTCCCTGGAAGTAAACTGGGTTGTGCGCAGGGTTTGGTACCCGCCACGTAAAAAAAACACTCCAATGAAGACTAAAAAAGCCTCGGACAATGAACCCCTCAACGTTGACGACCACTGCAAACGAAAAAAGGACTATGATTTAAGGCTATGCACCTGGAATATCCGGACCCTCAATAGGGAAGGTGCCTCTATCGAATTGGCGGATGCCCTCGGAAAAATTAAGGCTGACATCACCGCCATCCAGGAAATAAGATGGATAGGACAAGGTTGCTCTAAGCAAGGAAGTTGCGATATCTACTACAGCTGCCATGCGGAGAGGCGCGAATTGGGATGCGGATTCGTAGTAAGCAAGAGACTTCGCCACCATATCTCCAGGTTCACACCTGTGAGCGAAAGGTTGGCTACGATCCGCGTCAAGGCTCGATTTTTCAACATCAGCTTGATTTGCGCGCACGCCCCGACGGAGGAAAAGGACGATGCTGTCAAAGATGCCTTCTATGCGAGACTCGAGGAAGTATACGACCGCTGCCCGGCCCATGACGTTAAAATTGTACTCGGGGATTTCAACGGAAAGGTCGGAAGAGAAGGTATATTTGGCCCCACTGTCGGTCAGTTCAGCCTTCACGAGACCACCTCAAACAACGGTCTACGGCTGATCGACTTCGCCGCGGCGCGAAACATGGTAGTAAGTAGCACCAGATTTCAACACCTCGATATCCACAAGGCCACCTGGCTGTCCCCTGATCAGAAAACACGCAACCAAATCGATCTTGTTGTGATCGACGGAAGGCATGCTTCGAGCGTGCTAGATGTTCGTACGTTCCGGGGAGTCAATATTGACTCCGATCATTATCTTGTTGCAGCCAAGATACGCATGCGGCTGTGCAATGCAAAGGATGTACGCTCTGGTACGCAACGAAAGCTGGACGTCGCTAAGCTGCAATCACATCGGACGGCCGAAGCCTATTCCGCTCGCCTCTCAGAACTGCTCCTTCAACCTGACTCTCTACCCGATGATGCCGGTGGACTTTGGGCGCATATATCCCGCTCCATGCGCTCTGCCGCTGAGGAAGTCATTGGTTTCCGACGCCCACTTCCGCGAAATCAATGGTATGACCAGGAGTGTCGCGAAGCTACTGCAGTGAAAAACGCCGCCTACAAAAGAACCCTGCAGTCAGCAGCAACGCGAGCCGTGCACGAAAACTACCGGGAAAAGAGAAAGGATGAGAGGCGCCTTTTTAGACGCCAGAAACGAGAGCAGGAAAGGCACGAGCGTGAGAAACTCGAAGTGTTACGGGGCAGGAATGATGCTCGAAAATTTTACCAACAAGTCAAGCGTCTGACCCAAGGTTTCAAGCCCGGAGCATCTACCTGTAAAGATGAACATGGAAATCTGGTTACGGATACGCAGGGTACACTGAGATTATGGAGGGAACACTTTTCCAAGCTGCTTGCTGGCGATGACTCCACCAATCCCGCCTTTGGAGAAATTAACCCGATACCACCAATCAACGACGATGATGTGGACGTACCACCACCTAGCCATGACGCGGTACGAGTTGTGATCCAACGACTTAAGAACAACAAAGCGGCTGGTGCCGATGGCCTGCCAGCTGAATTGTTCAAGACCGGCGGCGATGAGCTGATAGGGTGTATGCATCAACTCATCTGCAAAATATGGCTAGTTGAAAGCATGCCCGACGATTGGAATCTCAGTGTCCTTTGTCCTGTACTGAAGAAAGGTGACCCGACAATCTGCGCTAACTACCGGGGAATCAGTCTTCTTGCCATCTCTTACAAGGTCCTGTCGACTGTACTGTGTGAAAGACTTAAGCCGTTTGCCAACACACTGATTGGGCCTTATCAGTGCGGCTTTAGACCTGGTAAGTCCACCATAGACCAGATCTTCACACTACGTCAAATCCTGGAAAAAACCCACGAAAAACAGATCGATACCCATCATCTCTTTATCGATTTTAAAGCAGCTTTCGATAGCCCGATACGGGATTGCCTGTATGCCACCATGTCTGAGTTCGGTATACCTGCGAAGCTGGTGCGGCTTTGCAGAATGACGTTGAGCAACACAGCCAGCTCCGTTAGAGTAGGAAGGGACCTCTCCGAACCATTTGATACCGAACGAGGTTTCAGACAGGGCGATCCATTATCCTGCAACCTCTTCAACTTTGTGATGGAAGGGGTGTTGCGAAGAGCCAGTGTACATCGTAATGGCACTATTTTCTACAAAAGTGTCCAGCTCCTTGCATATGCCGATGATATTGATATCATTGGACGTTGTAAGCGAGATGTTACTGCTGCGTTCTCTGCTATCGAAAAAGAGTCAGCGAAAGTGGGTTTGACGGTGAACGAGGGCAAAACAAAGTATATGCTGTCCACAAACAGGGAGACGCGGCGTATTGGATCCTTTGTTACTGCGAACAACTATACTTTCGAAGTTGTCAAGGAATTCACCTATCTTGGCACCGCCGTGAACACTCAAAACGATGTCAGCCTGGAGATAAAGCGAAGACTAACTCTTGCTAATAGGTGTTACTATGGTCTCAGTAAGCAATTGAGTAGTAGAGACCTCTCTCGCCCGACAAAACTGACACTCTACAAGACGCTCATCTTACCCGTGCTACTTTACGGCGCAGAAGCATGGGTTGTGTCGCAGACTGATGCAGCCACGCTTGGGGTGTTTGAGAGAAAAATTCTTCGCAAAATCTTCGGTCCTGTTCACGTCGGCGACGACTACCGTATTCGAATGAACCACGAACTGTACGAGCTCTACGCTGACATTGACATAGTCAAGCGCATCACTATTCAACGTCTGCGCTGGCTGGGACATGTTGTGCGTATGGACGAAGAAGC
Organism: Tricholauxania praeusta; assembly: GCA_949775025.1. Lineage (NCBI taxonomy): Eukaryota > Metazoa > Arthropoda > Insecta > Diptera > Lauxaniidae > Tricholauxania > Tricholauxania praeusta. The sequence goes on from OX459028.1 coordinate 29,582,328, forward strand.
TCCGGCGAAAAAGGTGTTTGATGCGGAAGCCGCTGGGCGACGACGAAGAGGAAGACCATGCCTCCGATGGAAAGACCAAGCCGAGGAAACCCTATCCACGCTTGGTGTGAATGATTGGAGAAGGCGTGCGCAAAGCAGAGGCGCCTGGAGAGAGCTTTTGAGGTCGGCCGTAACCCGGTAACGGGTTGTTATGGCCACCCAAGTAAGTAAGTAAGTAGTAATGTCTTCAAGGTGCGCCGGCTCGTTCAGGTCTTTCCATTACTAGAGGTAAACATTTTCGGTTCGCAATCACTTGCTTATTCAGCTTTTGCTTTTTTATTTCTTTTATTTGAATGCAATTAGCTTACCGCAACTAATTAAAAAACGCTATTTTTTCCCCAAAATATTTTGAGGTTCTTTGCCCAAGGTCATCAATCAGCTCCCAAAGCAGATTTTTGTGTGCATCTCTGCATAAGACAGTAGTGGTGAAACACTCACTACCGTTAATCTCGTCAGGGCTCAATACGAAGGCTTCAAAAGTAGACTCTTATGTAACGGGAAACTTTCAGGTCGCTTAGAGTCCGCGGCAGGTGTGCGCCAGAGTCACCTGCTGGCACCAGTCTTGATAGTACTGGCCGATAATCTTAGTAAAGCTCTAGATTTGCAACAACGTTGCTTATGGAGTTTCACGATAGAATCATCCAGCATAGAAGGTATGAATAGCTTCACTAATTTGGGCAGCGCCATCAGTGGTAATGAGTTTTGAGGAGCCCCTATGTTCAAGACATTGATAAACTTTTGAAGCAGCTTAGGATTCGAACAAGTTGGAGAGTGTTTTTCAAAACAAAATTTCTGAGCTTTGTCAATTAGAATAAATCTGTTGTAAGACCAAAAATTTAAATTGTCGATTCATGTAGTTGTTTTTTGCACGTTGTTTGTTGATCCAGCAAAATAATGAAAACTTAATTCATATTTCATCAGCTGTTTTTCATCAAAATAAATGTCTCGCCAAAACAAAAATATTTGCTGATTATTGTATCGATCGCCAGTCATTGTAGATTTTTCCACTTTTTCAACAATAAAGGAATTTTAGTTTCCAAGTAAAATTAATCGAATGAATATGTTGTCTTAGACATTTATTATTGCAAGCACGCTTCATCTATCGTCTTGCGCTTTTTAACCTTTGATACTCTGTAAGATTTTTTAGAATATTAAATTCATATGTAAATTTTGTTTGTTTTTTCCGATCTCTAACGAGGTAATTAATTTATTGATTTGCACATTATAACGTGTGTGATTGCATATTTTTAAAATTGCCCCTCCACCACCACTTTGCATGCATGCGGCACACTTCTCATACGAGAAAATGTATAAATTGTTTTTCATATGAATGCAATGAAACCTACGGATGTATGTAGGTATGAACATATGTATATGACATGTGCTGTTGAGAAAAATACTTCAAGATCTATCCAGGGGGTATATATTTTAATTTTATATTCAGTTTAATCTTTCTGTTGTTATCAGCTGTGTGTAAATATTGTTGCCATGGTAGTTGATGCGTTTTCATTTGCAACTACGCTGTACGATTAAAGAGTTACATATACAGGGTGATTCGATTCGAGTTTCGTGTATTTGTGGCCTGGTAAATGAGACAGCTGTCAATAATCACGTGCGCTCAAAATGTCAAATGTTAGTTTGCAACAAAACATTTAAGGATTCAACCCTGTTTAAAATGCAATATAGAAGAATTAGGGTTTTTTTTTTATTATTTTAGTCAAACAGGTGTGAATTTTTTCATTGTCAAACAAATGCTTATTACACCATTTCGAGGCATTTCTTTATCAGTTGTTTATGATAATTCTCAATTTAGTAAAATTGTAATAATTTGCAATTTCGCACTATCAAAACCACGGAACAGTGGTTATAAAAAAATTTCCATTTCCATCCATTAATTACGTGGAGTCAAAATAGGGGGGGAGGGGGTCCGGCAAAATCTCACCAAATCTAATGCGAGAAGAACTGAATTTGACTTTAATTTTCAATGTCAAATTGTAGTGACATCATAATGAAATTATTTTTTCTCTATGAAAAAACAACCTAAGTTTTCACATGCCGATTCAGTCATCCTTCTACGTGTCTCATATAAGCAGTGGTGCCTACTACCACAAGCAACAATAAGAATGTGTTGATGATTTTGTATATGTGCACTCTTTTTCACGCTCTTTAAGTGGCTTTTTATTTTCATTTTTACACTCTTTGAGCGCCTGCTCGTTCTCTGCAGCACCGCCCATAAAGGACTCTATCAAGGGCTTTGACAAAAAATGCATACTTTAAGCCATAGATGGACAAAGTTTTGGAAGTAAGAGCCACTTACAACAAAAACAACAGAATAAAAACCCTCCCATAATTTTGATCTCGATAGCAAAAAAATCAAAGCAATAAACCAAAAGTCAATTCCAAGAATAAAGCAAGAGCAACATGAGTGTAGAAATAAAAGTACACTGATCAAACGAAATGAGAGAAGCTGTCCTCAATTTGCGCATTGTTGTTTGCTTGTTCGCTCGCTTCTTTTTTTTCAGAATGATGCAACAATAATGCAAAATAAATATAGAGCGTATAAAAAAGCAATGTTGTGCTTATTGTTTTGGCTATTTTTCTTAAGAAAAATTACTTTTTTGTTTTTTAAGAGCCGCAATAAGCTTATTTTAAGTATTTTGTCCATCGCTGCTCTACACCGCATCGGTTAATCCTGTTTCGACACGGATAAGATTTAATTGAGCTATGATGCTTTGGTATGTTTTTACAACTTCATAGCAGAAAATCGAAGATTAAAAAAATCTTTCAAAAGAAAAATCTGGCAATATAGGAAAAGTAAAACAAAAATCAAAAACTTTTTTTTTTAATTATAAGGCTCTTATGCAATATATGCAAGTTTGTGTCCTATGCTCGTTTTGCTCTTATCTTGTCACGCTCATTCCAGTATGATGCTAACGAGTCGGTTTTGAAATCGAAAATATCGTCATTTTCCCATTTTTTTTGGCTTATTCGGAAAATTTGCTTTTAAATGAAAATTGTAGAGTTATAAATAAATCAACATGAGCTGGTTCCCGTACTTACCTAAAAGCTACCTAAGGCTCACTAAATATCGTTCCCGTAACTCAAAACTTAGTCAAATGATAGAAACAAACAGCTGAACATTTCTCCTTCAAAAAATACTCACCACATTTTAACCAAACAGTTTTTTATGTAGAAATTGTTGACTATCAAAAAGAGATTTTTATGAAAAATCGATCGATTTAAATAGACCATTTAACAAACTCTCAAATTAATATACAAAAATCTGTTGAAATATTTACAAAATGATTTACATGGTTTTGTACCCTACATCTGACACTTAACTCATTTTAATTCCTTTTCTCGTACTTTTTGCAGCTAATTCTCTCGCTGAGATCCAATTCCCTATTACTCTCTCAAATGATTTGAATAAAGACTTAACCAAAAATTTAAAAAGAAAATTACAGAAACACACTTTCAACCTTTCTTGCATGCATTTATTATTTAAATTTCAAGATACGTGCACAATGCGATCTTTGTAAAAGTTTTATTTTTCAATTTTTCGTTTTATTTTGAATATAATCAAAAGTCGTACAACGCACTGTGGTTTCGTTGCTACAAAAAATGATTTCACAAAAGAATTACTTGAATTTTGCTTTTAAATATATGAACTTTAAAGAATTTCCTAAATGGGCTTACAATTTAGTGGTCGTTATCATACATTTTAGGGCATTTAAAATTCACCGATTGTGAAAAATAAAAAGTTAAAAAAAAACAACTTTTTTTTTAAATTTCCCCTATATGGGAATTACGCAAATTTTCTTCTGCTTGACTTATGAAAGGCCTGTGTTGACCTGTCAGGTTCATATTTATAATTTTTTTCTTCTTGACAACTTTTTTAAAACTTCACTAAGATAAGAAGGTGGGCGTGCCATTTAATCTGTTACACCCATCTTTGTAAATTTTCTTTTTCTTAACCTAAGGAAGGCTTTTACCGAATTTCGTTGCTCAATGATCATTTCTTTTATGTCCTCAATTTGTATGAAACCCCAACCACTGTGCAACGTAGCGTACAACTTGATTGCCATATAAATACGTACAACCAAGCATATATTTAATGTCATTTCCTTTACGCCGCCTTCATTCTTTTGTCAAGTTTTCATAATTTCAGCTACATACGGGAGCGGCCAAAGATGACGACTGTAAAACGGGAACAAATATCAAGTTCGTTGCACTTTTCTTGCAAACGATTTGAACCTACGTTTTTGCCTGACTACGGTCGTAACTGCCTGCCTGCCTATGGTTTTGTTGCCATATAAACCCCTTTTTAATAATAATTGGTGAGGATTTATTTTATACTCTGTTAGATTTTTGCTTTTTGTCTTGCCATGCCAGCGAAAAATTAAATAAGTGAGCATACTGTAATCGATTCGGTGCAATGATTCGCAAGTTCTTTGCTCTGTGCTTTTGATTAAAAAAACGCAAAAACACTCGCTTAACTGTTGACACAAACGATTACCCTGATGTAAGTGGTAGCAAAACATACAAAAATATTTACGGTTTTTTATTCGCTTGTCGTTAGCAAGTTGCAAGAGTTTGCATTTTACATCAAATACTATTTCTAAGAGCAAATATTAAATAGATAGTTTGAGATATCACAGGAGTAAAGCAATGATTCGTAAGCAAAGTGGTACATCCTTGATTTTTTCTTAATACGATGTAATTAACTTACATATAGGCGTAGAGCCCGCTGAAGAAAAGTCGAGTGTATAAGATTACAGGATGGGATGTACGGGTTACCTTGCCATAGCCTGTCCCGATGCCCGAATATTAGCCAATTTTGTTTTTTTTTTTTAATTGAAAGTATATAATATAATATACGACAAAGAGGCCTAAAAATAATATTAAGGGATACATTGTTGAATCCTGTCCCCAACATGGGTTGCGACCGGTTTTATGGGTCAATTTTTAATAATATATATTAATGCTTGAAATGTGTGCCTAACGATAGAGCTCGAAGAGCCTAAATAGAATATTGCCTAGTTCAATCCGGTCTTAAACATGGGTTGCCAACTGTTTTTAGGGCAAATTTTTCTTAAATTATATGACACCTTCTTTACTCCCAGAAACTAATGCACTCTTAAAGTAGTCCAAATTCTATAACATTTGCATGTAACCCACTCAAAATGTGGCATTAAACAAGCTTTATCTCATTGAAAAATAATCTAGGAGCGAATGTTGCACAAAGGCTCTATAACTATTTCAATCCCTGGGTAGTTGCTGTATGTGATTTCGTTTCAATTTTTATCTCGTCTAATCTTCACAATAATGCTCTAGATCTAAATATGATGAGTATGAGAGGTACGACGTCAAACCCTACAATCAATTTCTTGCACGATTTTTTTATGTTTAAAATCTCTTATTTTTTGGTTACAAACTTACTAATTTCTCCATGGGACAGCTTATATGTATGTTTCTAATATATATGTACTTTTTACTAGTAGGTTACTTGACGCTCTGATTGATGTCATGTATAATTTAATTTTTCATGTTTCTTTTTTCTTTTGTTTACAGCTCTCAATTTTTAAAACAAATTAACAAATTTAATACAAAATGGTAGAGTTTCGCTTCGATATTAGACCGCTTTTTGCGCAACCAATCGTTAAGGTGTCTTCAAATCTATTGCCGCATACATTTCGTGGTGATCGACGTCAAGCTTTGTGAGTTAAATGCTATATAGCAAGTATGCAAAAGGGTTTCTAAACAAATTAACTTTTTTCAGAGATGCTACATCAAAAATGTCCGAAATTATTGAAAGACTTGGTCAGCTTTCAGCGGCATCGCAGAAACTTACAAAACCTATTACAACAGCTCAACGCTTACGGATGTCAGATAATCAGATACTCTATTTATTAGCTGATGTAGACGCTGGTCATAAGTAAGTAGCAATTGTAATTTTATTTTTATCACAATTATTATAATTATATTAACAGAGAAAATGTCAGAAAAACTATTTTGAATCGAATTTTAATTTAGGAAAGATTGTCTCATCGATTATAAAATTATGACCTTAATATTTCTTTGAGTACGCCAAACTCGTTTATCCTCAAGTAAGGCTAGAAACAACTATGTCTGTGTGATGCCACGTCACGAACTCTGGCGTGTAGTACTACTCCAGCTGACAAGCTTTGATTGTCAATTTAAAAAGATTTGTTTTTGTTTTTTTTTCAATCTATATAAATAAAATGATAACCGTTCGCCGATGTTCGCGCATCACGAAAAAATTACTTGACCAAATTTTGATTAAATTTGTTTAGTTTTATTCCTTAGACGTTTGGTCTCAATCTCCAATTCAAACTATCACGATATTCCTGTTAAATATCAAAATATTACAGTTTTAAAATTGATAAAAAAATTAATTACACACAAAGAAACAAGCATAATAAATCGTTTAATCGGAAGTTAAAAAATAGTCATTAATATATTGGCAAAACTCGTTGAAGGAAATGGCACCGTCCTCAAAATAATAATAATTTAAAAAAAAGTGAACGTTATTTTAAATTAACTATTGGAGTTCTATAGTACTATAATAGTACCAGTTATTATGAAATTCAATACAGGTGGTGTACTTACTATACCCCTTACCTGTCAAATTACTCTAGCCCTTTGAGACCTATGAACATTAGATGACATAACTACAATTTTTCTGAATTAAAAAAAAAGTACAGTTTTATTTTCTTATTTTGATTTGTTTACGCTGAGGGGTGATTTTAATGGAAAGGCTCTCATTTTTTTTTTTTTTTTCATTTAGGTCAACTCAATTTTTTACACCTTATGTTAGATTGATTCATTGCGTGAGTCAAGATTTATTATGCTATTAATAACGAATTGTATTTCTCTTTAAGTGGCATAATATTAGACCCAAATTTTGCTTAATAATAAGAAATATTACGTCATTGAAAAAAAAAAGCACTAACCATGAGAGTTAAATCAAATTTTCACCAAGCTTATTGAATGCAGAACATATTAAATTGAAAAGTATTTCATTGGCAAATAATTAGTTTCCAAATAAATACCATAGTAGAACCAAAAATATTGACAGAGATAAAATATACATATTTTTGGAAAGGTTTTTGAACCATCCCAAGCTTTAAGTTTCCTTTCAGAAAATACCTATTTTATATCTGTCAATAAAAGTTTTTTTAAAAGGTTCAACATTGTAATTTTTCTATTTTCAATATCTCTTTGTAGTGGCGCCATAATTGGTTTGTTGAAAGTTGGTACTAAGGATCTCTATCTATTCGATGAGACCGGACAAACCCGTAAAATCGATAATACACCTTGCATACTCGACTTTTATATACACGAATCACGTCAACGAGCTGGACTCGGTAAGGATATGTTTGAGACAATGTTGGCTGAAGAGCATTGGACACCATTAAAGTGTTCGATTGATAGACCATCAGAAAAATTATTGGGCTTTTTAAAAAAACATTATGGACTTGAACGAACCATTCCACAGGCAAATAATTTTGTGCTTTATGAAGGCTTTTTCGGTCGTCCAGAAGATGGTGCAGAACAAAATAAACATCAAACAAATGGCGGCGTACACTTTACAAACAGGTAAAAATATTTGAAGCATTCTCTTATTCATTCCCCCCATTCTTCATTAGCTTGAATTTTTGTAGCGTTATATGAGGACTTTTGTTATATTGTATATATGTATGTATGTACATTTAAGTCATTTATATGCCAATGCAGGTGTATACAACAACTTAGCGTCGTGAGTCTGACGCTTATTGTTGGTGTAGCCTTTTGATTTAGGGTTGAGTTGGACAACGCAAGAACTTAATTCTATAAATGATGGGGGAAGGTTTTGTTCGACACATCAACACGTGCAGCACTTACCAATATGGCTTTTGCGCCATGTGCTAATTTACATTAAGTTCATATTTTCTTGAAATTAACACGCAAATTGTAAGTAAATAAATACTTATTTCGGTGAAATGACACACATGCATAGCGGTTGAAAATGTCCACAGATATGTATGTATGTATGTGCTTTGACCTCATTATTTTACAATTCAATGTAAAAAAAAAAAAATATGCTCGTTTTCTCAAAATTAGCTAAATTGCTATTAACTATTTTTTGTATACGAATATTAAGAAATATTAAATTTAAGATGAGGCAATAACGCTCCTAAACCTTATTCAATTCGGTGCCGGTATTCCCATCTTCGGAGTTTTTCAATTATTACGTAGCGCTGTTTTCGACATTTTCGATCTGGCATATAAGCCCGAACCTTAAAAGCGTTACGTAATATACAAACAGCCCCTTGTGTCAATTTTTGGAAAATATATATTCGCAACTTGCGATGACTATATCGGCAATTATACACTGATACGTATTGGCAGACTAACAGTTTTATTCTTACTACCAAATACGTTTTGGGCTTTATGAAGATATAAATAAGCTTTAGCAGCTTAACTTTCTGGTGCGTATTCATAATAATCAATTTTGATGAAATCGAGCTCAAAGTTTTTAAACGTGTTAACCTTGATTTTACTTTATCGTTTCAAATTGACGCTAGCGCATCCTTGAGTGGGTGTTTTGAACTAAGACTGAGTGGATACTGTGCAGCAGTATACCCAATATTGTAATTTAGTAAAATTTCAAAATTGCCGCTTACGACACTGGACGACATTTTTCACTCCTCTCAAAATTTTGTTATGGCATGATAAGGTATTTTACACAGAATGCATCACTTATTTTGAAAGGAATTGTACCAGCATTTGTTGAAAAAATTTTTTCTTGAATTAAAGATATTGCTTTCTCACCGATAATGACTCAAAGCATTTATCTTTAAAAATGAAAGTGCATTATGTTTGAAAAGTGCTTCATCCAATCTGAAATTTAATCGAAAATCCAAGAGCAAAAATATCGGCTAACATTTATAAAAAGTTGCGGAACCGTAAAATTACTAACAAAAATGACTCACAAACTAAGCTTAGAAACATATGCGACAACATATCACCAACAGTAATAAATTTAGTCCTTTTAATGACTAATAATCTACAAACTGTTAGGAATGCATAAGCACGTCTAACTGGGTGTAAAAAGTTGATACTTTTCATACCATGTTTTCACTTTTGTCCTTATGTCTCCAAGTTCTTATTTTTGGGAATTGAAATAAGCATTATTTTAAATTTTCAGTGTGATACAAAATTTTGGTCAAAAGAAATATAATGCTATTGCATAGATTTGGTTTGGTTTTGATAGAACGAGAAACTTTAAAGCTTTTATCATCGAAATAAGGTCAAACTTCCGTTTGACTTTTGTTATCTGGTTCCCACTATGTTTTCGGTTTCGGAAGAACTCGACTGAAACCTAGATCCGGATATATAAATAGCTTGTGCATTAACCACTGGTGTAACCGTTTTTGAACCTCTTAAAGGTAGAGGAAAATTCTTTATTTTCTTTGTATACAATTTTGGGAATTATGTATTTCCTTATTTGGTATTTCAGAATTGGATATGGTTAATAAATGCTTGCTTACATTAATTATTTTTATCTTATCATGTATTAATAAGAACATACATATGTCAACTTACTTAATTAATAATTTATAATAAAAAACTAACATTTTCATTTTTAACCCTTTCATTTCATTTATATCGTTCAAAAAAAAATTTACATCTAAACAACATCCATCCATAGTCCTAACACACAATTATTTGGTGCTCATTATTTGGGTGATGAAGCGCACAAACGACGAATACGTCAACAAGATGCTCCAAACATTACAACACAAATGACACAGATCTCACCGGTAGGACGATATGGTGCACGACGTCCAACATGCAGTATGGCAGAGGTATTTATTAATAAATAACATATATATCTTTTTTGTGCTAAAAAATAACATCGCTACGTACTAACTATTACTTTTATAAAAAAAATAGCATGCTATATTACTTGCTTACTTGGGTGACCATAACAACCCGTTACCGGGTCCTATATTATTCATCGCAATTCGCTATTGTATTTTCTTTTTCTGAAGATTCAGTCCCATTTTTGACATCATTATCTGTATATATTTTTTAAGCATAATACATATTAAGTGGCCAAAAATAAATAATTTATATTTAAGTGGCATAGAAAACACATTTTTTGACAAATTAAACTAATAAGTAAGCTTCGATTCTGTCAAAAAATCTTTAAATTTATCTTAGATATTAACCACTTAAGCTCAGCAATTCAAATTAAGACAACAATATTCACCATAAATTGTCTCTATAGTAGCATGTGGTTCGAATTGCTTAAAATCGCAACATAATTTGTGTGAATAAGAAAAGTTCAATTTGAACAAATACCTGAAATTTATCAAAATATGCCATCTCTATTGTATTTTTACTTGTTATGACTTTATATCCTTTGCAAAAGTTGTATTACTGAAGGATACCACCCTTTCAACAATATACGTAATAGGGCGATTGAAATGTTATTCCTTTGAGGTGAAAAATTAAGTTTATGATATGAAAACAAATTTCACGCAAACTCAGCTCTGTAGTTCCAATTTGAAAAGGTGGTGACGAAGTCTGTTACTTTTACATATAAATTATTTTAGGATTTTGATATTAAAAACGTGGTTATCTTTGTGTACTTGCGAGCTTCTGTAATTCTTAACAATTTTTTCAGCTTTTTTCTAATAAAAACACAATTTAGTACCATTTTTCCTCTTTAAAATAAGCTTTCAAATGGTCATATATGATGTTTCCTCGCAAAGTTAGAGTCATTTTAGAGTGACATGAATTTGAAACCGTTTGGTTAAAATTGTTGGGTTGTAGGGGGTCATATCGTTCATATCACTTTTAAATGGCTTTGCGAGGAAAAAAATGTTTATGTATTAAAAATTACAGTTTCTGCTTGATAAGGCTTCCTGCAAAAACTTTTTAGGTGTTTTAGTTTTTCGCGAAACGGCAAGTTTCAATGAACATTTTAAAAGCTTATACTGACGGTTTTTATTTTGAAGCTTTAGCATTCTCAGCGAATTATTCTTTTAGAATTCGAAGAGTCTGCCTTAAAGGCTTCTTTTAAGAAATATACGAAAAATATCCCTCATACGATTATACAACTTTTAAATTTTTTTTTTTTTAGTTTATGAAACACTTGTAAAAAACTTTTCAATGAGAAATAATTCAGAAAACATTTTCTCAAGAGTCAAAATATTATATTAAATTAAAAGAATTTAATAATAGTTCGCCTCAAGAAAAAAAAATATATTTGTTTAAAGAAAAAAAATTATTGAATATACGTGAATATACCGCGAATAGCTGAGAGAAAATCGATTTTAAAAGAATCTCAAACAATACCATGGAAGCCAAACGTAGTAGCGTTCATACCCTGCAACCCAAGGTTCCCATATCGAAGACACAAATCATTGTAAGTACAAAGAAAAAAGATTGCTTAGCTACCATTTCAAAGTAAAAATTATTAATTTTTTTAAGAAAACTGCCAGTGATGTAAGTTTATCGCCCAGTCAAGCCGCGGAACGTGCAAAATTAAATGCGGTATGCGTTGCTAAAAGACAAAAATTATCGGTTCCATTCTACTTATAAAGTTTGCTTTGGTTTTTCTTTTCCTTAACGTTTTAGTCAAGAAAAAATCCACTGGATGCATTAAGTCGGCTGTCGATAAGACAACAAATAGTTGAAAAACGTTCGGTAAAAAAAACAACTTTACATGCTACTTAAACCTAAATACTTTTTTTTTTTACCCCCTCCCAACGTATACAGGGTCTACAAGATGTCGACGAAGAATATTTAAAGAACAATATTTTTTCAAACCAACGCTTTCCCAAACACTCGGTATGGCTACGAAAATCAAATTATTGATTTTTTGAAGTTTGAAACCCTAAAAGTCTGTGTTACAATTTAAATAAGAGACATTTTGATCAGATTAATTATAATACTTTTTGGGGAGCAAAAGCGATAACGCGCCCGCTTGCGGTTCAAATCCTATGACCAAACGCAGCATGTTTTTATAGGATTCACTCGTTTCGCGAGTATAATTTGCTTCGAGAGTATAATTTCCCATTGGAGTTTGGATCCGGCGTTATACTGCAGATTCTTGCCATTCTGTAAAAATTAAACTGGATACAACAAAGAAAAACCTACGCCGAGGCACTATTGTACCTGAATATTTGAATTGCTTTTGTGTACCAAAAACTGAAAAAATGATTTTTTTCTTTTGTATTCATTTGATTTAGGGATTCAAACAAACCTCTGTTTTTATATAAAGCTACGATTATAGTGAAGCTGTTAGCTGTACTGTATGTTTTTTGAAGCAGTAATGCTGTGCTGTTGAAGCCGTTATCAAAAGATGACCGAACAGTTTTTAACCGAGGGATGCGACGTGGTACTCATATAACTAGTGGTGCCCACTACCACAAGCTAATTTGCTCACGATAAGCATATGTTGATGATTTGCTTATCAAATTCGTATACGTGCATGCTTTCTTACGCTCTGTAAGCGCCTTGTCGTTCTCATTTTTACGCTCTTTGAGCGCATGCTCGTTTTCTGGGTAGCACCGCATATTACCGAAACGCGTTACTATAACCACTAAAACGACTGGCACAGCAAACAGTGCAGCTTCACATAATCGCTGGCTAAGAGTGACGGCTAAGCCATGCAGCACGAGTCCAGATAAGCTTGGATTTTTGTTGAGTTTCACGTTTATTCACAGAACTTGGAGATGGTCCTCATACATCTGAGAAACGTTTTTGGATTTTAATCTCTGTGTTATTTAAGTAATATTTCAAACTGATTATTTTTCTTAAAAAGTTTCATTTTCCTGTACTACAAAGCTTAAAACTCACGTTAAATATAAAAACTCGCATGGTATGGATTAGTTCATGAGTGCACTTGAAACGCTCATCATATTAACTTCCGAATGCAATAAACTTCGAGAGCTTTAACTTGTAGAAGATTTTATTCGCAATTTTTTTGCAAGTGCAGCTTGCTCTTCTGACTTGATGGTCGTTTCGTGTGCACTCATGCAGACCTCTAGTATGGATGTGTTTGGCCGACACTAATTTCCCGATTATTCAACCAACAAAAAAAAAATTTAATTACATAGGGTCTTACTGATGTTTATGGTACAAAAAATCAAATGACAAATAACCAAATTAGTGTAACAAGACTTGCCGGTGGACAACAGCAACAACAACAACAACAACAACAACAACAACAGCAGCAGCCTCCATTGGTAATACAGCGTTAATGCTTTCGATCGCCAAACCATGTAATTATACTCCTGTCGTTTATTTTACTTCTGCCCACCATAGGCCCAAACTGAATCCTCATATAAACTCAAAACTAGTGCAGATGGTGGCGCTGGAGAAACACCTTTGCAAGCTCAAGTACAGCAGGGTCAGGTACATGCGCAACAGATGCAGGCCCAAAGCAGAAATCAAAATCAAATGAAAGAACCAAATGTAAATTCATCATATTTCTATTTAAACATCTATAAATAAATTATACGTTTAATTTTATTTCAAATATTCTTGCGGTCTCATTTGAAAGGCATCGCCTCGGCCGAACCCCGCTTCCATTCCAATTAGTAATGAACCTGAAATGTGTACCACATGTCCTAATTGCAATACCACAATTTACTTGGTACGAGGTCCAGAAGCAATGCCCGATAATGCTACAATGCCTGCGGCAGGTATGCCAAGTGGTCACCAACACCAACAACAACAGCAGCAATATCAACAACAGCATAACTATCATCACCAGCAGCAACAACAACAACAACCACCGCAACAACAAAATCAACAGCAACATCAAGTCGGCGATCATTCGCATAATGCTGCTGCAAACGCTCCCATCATCAATTGATTGTTGCTTCCTTTTCGTGTAGTCACTTTTTCAAATGGCAGCATTTGAATTGTGAGCAATATCGCGGCAATTTAGCACATATTCTTTTGGCCAGTATAAATTTTTCGTTATTGTGCGTTCTTGTCCAAATCAAAATATATTGTAATACATAGTAGATCTTACAAAAATAAATTGAAAACTTTTATATTGGGTCATAACTTAATGGTTCTTACGTTTGTTTTTTCCTAAATACGTCTGTATTGCGTTTTATATATTAAAAGTTACTAATTAAATGGATGCTTGTCTATCATCATCTTTGACCCAGCGGTCATTGACATCTTACGCTAAACTACATACCATCATTATTATATAAATTGTAGAATTTTAATTGAATCTTTGCCTTATTTGCATATCAAAACAAGTATCCTAAACAACACTTCACTTCAAGTCACTATTACTTGGTCAAATCTTAACAGACAGAAATTTGTTGGACCAAAAACCAAACAAACTTTCAGCTGAAGTTTCCGGAGCTAGTTCAGTTGGCACTCTCAACTTAAATTTCAAAAACCACTATATTCACCGATGGGTCTAAGATGGACTGTGGAGTAGGCGCAGGACTCTACTCAAAAGAAATAGCAATCTCTCAATATTTCCATTCACCTGATTCAGCTAGCGTTTTCCAGGCTGAAGTTTTTGCGTTTTTTGAAGCCTGCATACTAGTGGGCCGTATTAATTCAGAGAAGAAGATATCAATTCTTTCCGATAGCCAAGCCGCTGTCAAAGCGTTGAGCACGGCACATATAAAATTGAAGCTAGTAAAACAGTGCTTGCAAGAATTTGTCAGTCACTTTTGGGTTCTAGGCCACAGGAACATTGATGGAAATGAAAGGGCTGATGAACTAGCAAGGCGTGATTCCTCTTAATGAAACCGCTCTGGGACGTGTTTACACTCCTCTCGCTTTAGTTAAGTAGTGAATTTTCTCGCATTTTCTATCTGAAGCCGGAAACCACTGAAAAAAAAAAACCTGCAAAACCGCCAGATTAATTTGACCCCTTATAAATAACTGATAGATTAGGTATCCCATTCAATTCTTCCTTGAATGCAAGCGAGAAGGATTCACTCGAACACTTTCTTTGCAGCAGTCCAGCCTTAGTCAAAATCAGGCTAAAATGTCTTGGAAAATATTTCTTCAATGACCTCAGCTAATTTGTCGAAGTTGAAATAGGATCTCTGATCTACTACCTTAATAAGGCTAACTGGATGTAGCTGTCTTAAAATTCAGCAATTCTCCAGGTTGCGTTATGTGATTATGTAAAACGGCACAATTAGTGCTACTTGTGGCTTCAAGCCGTTTTGCTAAGTCAGCACTAAACGATATAGCTTTTATCGATTTTAAGGCTTAATAAATTTTTTTTGACAACCCTTTACCAGTTTTTCTGCTCGCGTAGGTGGTATTAAAACGGCAAAACTAGTGCTACTTAAGGCTTACAACATGCTTGCTATGCCACTACTCTAACCAAACCTAATGTAGGAATGAAAATTGTAAGGATCCGCCCAGGGAAAAGTCCCTACCGCCACTTGCATTCTGAAAATGACTTTCAGCTTTTTTCTCCCGTTATGCTCAATAGTGAATCATCAGGAAAATTGAAAGAATACCATAGCTATTAACCTTCTTAACTATATTTACAGTGTATTTTCATAGCAGCTTTTTTCATTCTTATATTTAACTTATCTTCACAAAGTGGCAATATCTTTACTATATTCTCATACAAAATATTGGTACACTATAAAAATAAGTAACTTACAAGTATAAAAAAGTCTCAACATGAAAACACTAAACTGTCTCTGGATTTCATAAATTTTACTGGTGAACGAGATTAGTTGACGCCTATTCGCCCACTCTTTTTTATTTCACCATCAGCATCGACAAACTTTTTTGATAAACATGCTTGTTTCATATTGGCCTTGTGCAAGTAATCGATTAAGTTCAAAGCAATTTCTCTGATTCCTAAACAAAAATAGTGATTGTTATGATTCCAAATTTCTCTGATTCCTAAATAAAAACTGTGATTGTTAGTTATGATTCTAAAAGATTATTGATTCCAACATTTTTTTAAAAAAAAATCACCGCTTTTTTTTTTGAATTCGCAAAATTAAAAAAAAGAAAAAAAAATCAAACGTAATTAGTTTTCTCATAAACGACTGCCTGTAATTTTGGCAAATCAAAAAGCAAACCTAGTAAAACTATTATATTATATTCTTCAAAAGTTTTGGCCCTTAAAAAGGTTAACACAAACATATAGTACATACATGAAGTATACATGTATACATTTCAATATAATGGCTAACATTATTCTTAACGAGCCCCTAGCCAACTTTACACTTACCGGTTGAAAGCTTTCACTTGGCATTCGTTGTTGGCTTTTAAATTGGCAGTTTGCCAACTTCGTCAACACTTTCACTCTTAGCCGCATTACTTTCATCGCTGATGTCCTGCAGCAAGTCTTAAACGAAAAAATTAAAACATAAAATAAAAACTTCTGGTACGACTTTAGGCCAACAGAAAAAATGCACATTTTCTTATTGTAAGAAATTTTAGTTGTTTCATGCTATTGACAATCTGACAGTAAAAGGAAAAAGTGGCCAACGATGCAACATGCTATTCTACATACAAACCACACATTGACGGAAACGGAAGTTAACTTCGTCGGCATAGTTTGTTTGTTTGTTTCTTTGCAATGTATACTTTAAGGCGCTTACAGAAACTAATTGAGCTAAATAATGGCATTTCTCAATATGCATTTGTACTCATTTCTAGACAGTTTGACAACCGAATTGAAAATTCCCTTTGCTGCATTTATTTCAAGAAAATTATCGTAATTTTACTTAGTTCTCTTACAGGTCACTAAGTCAGTGGGACGCTCATATGAAAGTTATGTTTTGAAAAAGTTTTACTTTGTACATTCTTCGATTAAAAAAAAGGTTAGGTTTAATTAAGAACAACATTGCTTGGCACCTTCACAAAAGCAACATTTTAACAACTCACGTGTGTCAGATTTTTTTTTTTACTTATATAATAGGTCACTATTGTTTATAATGATTTAAGAGTGTACTATCGCAATATAGAGTGGAATTGCACGCCCACTTCCAACACAAATTCACAAAAAAATAATGATACTTTGCCGAAATTTTGCATGAGCAAATTCTACTAATACTTGAGAATACATTATCGCAAAACTCAGTGGCGTAGCAACAAATTTGACCCAGGGCGGAGATCCTTACGGTTCCCCCGAAAATATAATTTTTATAAATATTTTGAAATTTTCTTTTTTTTTCTGATCAAACTAAAGCAACCATTCATTCCACTTCAAATAATAAATTTTCTTAAAGGAGGCCAACAAAAAACCTTAAGTAGAGTGCTCAAAGTTTCACTACAGATGCTAATATTTTTACTCTCAATTACGATATAGCACAAAAAGCACTGTTCTCTTACCTTACATCTACAGTGGTGTGCCATATTATTAGACCCATTGCGGAAAATACGAGTACCATAAATTGTAATATGGCTACATAAGTGGTATTCGATCATTTTATTATTAATTATGGAATCATGACGTATAAAATTAAATGCATTTCGTCGCTCTCGGGTAAAAAGGCCCTAACTCATTTTTATCCAAATTTACTTTTTTGTCGATCCTAAAAGATAACCCTCAAATACACGTCCATTCAAAATTTTGACGTGATATTTCAAAACAAAGCGGACTTACACTCAATCAAAAAAGACCCTAACATGAAAGTTTGAAGATTTTTATGCAGTTTTTTCGTCCTCCTGAAAAATTGCAAAAACATGAGTTAGGGCCTTTCTACCCGAGAGCGACGATTTACTTGATATAAAGCATTTTATTATATTAAAAAAAATAGCTTGAAAATAGTCTATTGTTTACGAAAAACCGATATTTTGCGTTACGTCCGTGCTGCAATAAGAGCTGCTATTATTTATGGTATGCTATCGGCGCATTTTCTTACCACTTTCTGAAGGTTTGCATTATGAGTCCCGACGTCAATCAGCTTTTCCATGGGATATTGTTTTGTTGTTATTGCCGTTCTCCTGATCTCGTGTTTCATGAGCTCTAATACTTTTTCTATTGGGCTCAGGTCTGGTGAATTGTCAAACCAGTTTACCACAGTGTTTTTATCAGCTAAAAACTGTTCGTACATAAAAATTGGTTTCTCTCCATCAACGCACCATTTACAGAGCTGAGTCAAGAGTCGCTCTTCTAAATTTGTCCTTGCGTGCGATAGATTGGATACCTTTCCTGAATATCGAAAGCGCTGAGTTAAATCTACTGAAATAAAAAACCTAGGATATTTTTGGACTAACCTGACATAAAACTTAAATATTTAGCATGAAAGTAAAAAAACAAAAACCTTTGAAAAAATCTCGCATCAGAAACATGGAAAAACACATTTAAAACATAAAAAATATTTTTAATCTTATGTTTAAATATTTTTTTGGTATTTAGCTAAAATAATAATTTTTTTTTTTTAAATTCTTGCCACGAGGAATTGTTGGTATTTCGGTTAGCTTTTATTAAAAAAAAAATAATCAGTTCCAACAAGATTTGCGCTCTTTAGCCATTTTTGACCAAAAAAAAAACTCGATTTGGGACTACTGTGCTGCAGTTCTTATTTATATTTTATGTATGTATATTATATTATTATATTCTTGACTCAAACTGCATAGTTGCAATATAGAACTTAAAAAAGAACTTCTTAAAAAATCAATTTTAAAATTTTCAAATCGAAAGTATGTTATATCCTTTAAAAACTTGAGCGGTAAAAAAATTACAAAGTAGTAAAAAAATTAATAAGCTGGGAATCATGTAGGGTGTTGTTTTATTACAATAAATATTTAATGGAGAAAAAGCTCTTCACAGTATTTTGGCATTAAAGACTGAACGTGTGCGTGTCCTTTAGCTGCGGCTTAAGGAGGGCAATTCCTTTAGACAGGGTAAAATTAATAATTTTTCATTAGTTTTTTTCAAGGTGACAAATTAATTGGATGATTTTTAAATTTCAACACCTTTAACATAAACTTTTTTTTTAAATTCTTTAACAAAGTGGCGAATCTGCAGAGTATCTCTTCAGTGTATCTTTTGAGAGGCATCGAAAACTGCTGCAGCTGTAAAGTATTTTCTATTTATCTATAAAAAAAAGGTTTTCTTTTTTCGATTACTGACATGTTGAAGTGAAGGACACACCTATAAAATTATAAGAAACTTAGAAATTAATTGATATTTTAATTGAATTTACAGTTAACTGCAGTAACCAATATTTAGGTGAAATTTCACAAATCTGTTTGCTTTATAAACAATCATGACAAAGATAACAAATGGAACAATTTAACCTGGTAATTGGTGACATATGTTTCGGCTATTGCCACATATATACACTTATTCATATGTATATACATTCAATTCAATTAATTAATAATACTCAGTCGACTAAAACAAATTAAAATTTCTGAAACTGAAAAATTAAAATTTATAACGGCTTTTTAATCAAAAAACCAGATTTTTGACTATTGTTTTCAACAGTTTTGGTTCCAAAAAAATTATTTATCCACGCGATATCTTTAAACTTTTAGGTATATTCTTCCGATAATACTATACAGTACTTTACTATAATAAATACTGTTGGAGTTTAAAGTTTCGATACGACGGTATGCGTATTCTGACGTTCTTGACAATAACTCCATAAATATTTAATGTTTCGCTTTATCCTTTTTACTGTATATTCTTAACATAATACTTATACATTCGAATTATAAAAAAAAAAATGTATTTCTTGAAAATTCTAAAGCCCCCTCAAGGGCTGAAATCCTTTGATATGTCCAACATTGGCTTCGTTAAATAGTATTTCTACCTTAAAGTTTATGTTAGTGAGCGGCTCAGGGACTTGAAGTATACCTATGAGCTCTTTTTTTTTTGAAAGTGGTTTAAGTAGCTCTCCGTTGAGAACATAAAATGAAAAAAATTTTATGCAGTTGATATCAAGATACTTAGTTTTTCTTCTCAACGAAAAGGGACTGAAACCACTTTCAAAATTAAGGGCTAATATGTAATATAGTATGTTCGTCAGCGTCTACGCTTGCCACAGTAATTTTTAATAAAAGTTCCTCAGTCTAATTTAAATTTTTCACTGGTATGATGACCTAAGTAGTACAAAACATATCTGCAAATGTTGTGTCAGCACAAATGCTAATTAATCGTATTTTAAATTATGGAGACAAGGTGATTCAGTTAGAGGCATATTCTTTTTTCAAAATTAAAAAAAAAGCTCGGTTTTATCGGGTAGTCTTTATTATCATACAAAGAAACCATTCTGAATTTCCAATTTTCAATGACGCGTTCGAGCATTTCAAAGCATGGCTTATCTATGTAGACTTTGAAATTTCGGTAGTCCCCAAGGAAAAGTCTAGAGGTGTGATATCACATGATCTGGGCGGCCAAGTTTAATTACGAAATCTTGTTGATTTTAAATGAATTTGAAGTTGAACTTTTTGTGAATTTAGTACATATTTGTAAATTGCAAACGTTTTTGCGGTGTATGTCTTTCCATGATCAAATTGCACAACAATCTGAACAAAAAATACCATGACAGTTTAATACAACTCAGGCGTGATCTGTCATAAAATCTCTACTAAAAAGGTACCTCTAAAGGAATCACCCTACACTATATGCATATAATATGTAGTACATATTCTTAGTAATTTTAAGTGTTTACAAAATAAAACTTCAAATTCTATTTTTTTTTTTTTACAGATAATTCACAGTAACTCAACGCCAAATAAAGGAGGTGCCGAATCGAGCAGGTATGTAGATTATTCCTATTGAAAACGAAATCCACTTAAATATTATTGACACTTTCACTTAGCTAAGCAGATATTTTAAAACAATTTATAAACCATGTTTTGGAAAATCTCGTATTTTATTTTGATTTGCATCAAAGAATTTGTTTTATGATTTTAGCATCACATATTTTTAAGTTTTTGAATAATATTTTTTTTTTTGTTTTAATTTTATTTTTGTTTATTTTTCAGAATATCATAATAACCGGATATAAAGTTGTACAAAATTAAAGCTGCTTTATTTAAATTTTAGTTTTTTAATTAGTCACTTTAATACATATACACACATACATAAATATAAATATATTTTTAAATTTTAAATTAATGTATTCGTGTGTGTGTAAATTCATTTTGCGCTCGCTTTAAATTCACATTGTATTATTTTTAAACCGGCCAAACTCCTTAAATTATGAAAATTATGCAAAAAATTTTACAAAAAAAAAATGTTTATATTTCACTTTTGTTTTAAAATTTTCGTGTTTTTACTGAAATATTTGCAATAATTTGTGATTTAATTTTTTTTTTTAATCTTAATATTTATTTTAAACACATTTTCATTGTAATTTTGACATTTTTTGTTTAAATTATTTAATTTGAACTCACAATAATAAAATAATATCTATTTATAAATAAAAATAAAAGACATTCATTAATAAAAACTTCGATTTTTTATTTGTCATTATTATAATTTTTTTTTGAGTTTATGCCCCATGTGATGGGAGTAGTTTTTTAATTTAATTTAATATTCGGTAATCCTTTTTAAAACCTTACTGCTTGCATGGGAACATAACGCATTATGATTTGACCGAAATCACCAACAAACTCAGTAAAGTGGTTCCGATATAAAAAAGAAATTTGTCCTTGTTCCTATAAATGTTTTTAAGCTAGAGTTTTCTTATCTCTCATGTAATACATTTTTCTCAGCACAAATTCACCACAATTTGCAAACGCCATTAACGATGCCGTAAATGAAATCGCTGAAGAATTTCAAAATCTACAAGCAAGCGAGTTGGAGAATCAACATGATATCGAAGCTGCAAGTGCAGAAGCTATCGAACTCGAATTAACTGCTGCAGCAATTGATGAAGCTGAAGCTGCTGCTAGTCAACCGATTGAAGAAATCACTTCACCACACAAAGAGTCAATGTCGCCATCATCCATTGCTGGATCATCCGCCGTTGGTGAAAATTTTATGAACATGAAAAAACCAGCATCATTCCAGCTAAGCAAACAACACACTGGCATGAAAAATATTTCATTTGGAGTTGGCAGTGCAGTGACACCAACAAATAAAATGGAATTTGATCAAGAAACGCGTCAAGATTTCGGTGTGGTAAAAATAAATCGTCCCGTTGGTAAATTACATTCACCACCGCCACCACCACCACCAGATAATGCAGATGCCATGTCAACGGTATCTTCAGGTGAAGGTCTAACCGATCAGGGCTATAACGATTTGAAATTTTTCCATAATAAGTTATGGTAATTTTATATTGAAAAGGAAACGAGAGATTAATGGGAGATCAAATTTTTATATGCATATGGAAAACATACATACTTATAATTAAGTAGAAATCATCATTTATACCAAATGTAGCGCGTTTAAATCATTATGACCAATTTATCCACATACGATAAACTGTCCAGTAACTGAATGCATCACAAAATGTTGTTTTTTTTTATTTTATTTTATATATAATAGTTTGATTCTGTCGACATTCACATAGACCATCAATTACATACAGTAGGTGGCCAAATTATTGGGGACAGTACTCAAATTTTTGTATTTTCTAGTTTAACCTATTTTTTTGAGCATTTGAATTAGTTTTCATAAAGTTTATTAATTTGCTTTTGCTGCTGGTACCATCATTGTTGTTTTTGATAAGCGCCAACATTAGTAGTCTGTGCCATCTCCTAAATAAGATAGGCTAAGTGAGATTACTTCTTATTGGGTAAAACGTGCTGTTGTAGTTTAGTCCTTTAAAGTTTGAATAAATAATTTTTTGTCCGCCTTTCCTGTTCGTAATGTTCAAAATGTAAATAATGGTTCTTATTTAATTAGTCTTATTAAGTTTCATGAATTAATTCATATTTGGACAACGGCATTGAAGTGTAACTTCAAAAGTGTTTCTTTTTTGAATGGACAAGTCTTCAGACACGTCTATAAGAAAATATAGAGAAATACAGACGTAGCTATGTCACTCATCATATTCCCAGAGACATAGCTACATTTGCAGGAGTTTAAGAGTCAGTTTTTAACCGCATTAAAAAAAAAATAGATCAAAACGAGCCTCTGAACGCAAACCGCGTAGGGAAATGTGGTAGAAAAATAATCACCACAACTTGTACCGACCGTAAAACTATGGACATCTGCCTCGAGTAGTTCGTGAACTACTCACTTTTTTTAATAATCGTGTTTTACAGGTATTACTTCTCTGACGTGTCAAAATTCCAACTTTTGATTGACAAAAGTAAATTTTTTCGATGATGCCATGCGGAGTAGTTCCACCCCGACAGCTTTGTAGAGAGGGCTAAACACCTGGCTAGCATCATGGTGTGGCCTATGATCTCAGCCAAAGGCATGGGACCCCTATACAACGTGGTAGGGACCATAAGGCAGGACCAACACAAGCGAATACTAGGAACTCGCCTGCTGTCACAGCTCGAAGAATGATTCCCTGGTGACGAGAGTACCTTTTTATGCAATATTCGGCACCTTTTCATAAATCCAGGAATGTAACTGTAATTCTAGCTGACAAAAATATTAGCTATTTGACTTGGCTGGGAACTCAATTGGCTTGAACCCCATTCACAACATGTGGGAGCTAACCAAACAGGCGTTCGTAGTAGAATTTAATACCACCAAGCGGAAATTGATTGAAGCAATCGTCAGAGAATGGCATCTTCAATTATTTGCTCAAAAAAATGATTCAAACTAAAAAATGCAAAAATATGAGTACTGTCCCCAATTGGCCACCTACTGTACATTATCACTGTAATACACATACAAGGGTTATTATTGGCACTTAAAAGTAGAAGACCGAAAAAATGCAGTTTGGAGCACTAAACAAAATCATGAGTTTGGCAATGGCAAAATATCTTGTCCAATGCAACATCTTTGGGCATAATGGGATATTTGCCCATTATATTTCTCTTGACCCATGAAAAGATATTGATCTGTGAAATAGATTTTCAAGATTATTACAATTTCTAAGTACATAATTTTGTCAGCAATGCCAAAGATAGCATTATCGTTAAAGGCAAACTTTGCACCAAAGTGAAATTCATAATTTTTTCGTGCTCATGTAAGCTCTTGTATACAATTTTTATTTATTTATAGCACTGCAATTTATAGTTCCTCTTGCCTATTTAATCAGAATTCTCTATTATTTTGTGATATAAAAAGGTTGTTTTTTTTTTAAACAATTTTTGTTAGCCTTAGGTTATATATAATTTAGCATAATTAGTTCATAAATATTACTTCATTACACTTAATAAAAGAACACAATAAATAAAAGTCCTCCATTTAAATAAATTTAAAATAAGCCTACACAAAATAAATTATATATAAATCGTTAAAACCCATAAAAAATGTTTAAATATTTTAATGTTTTATGTTATTTTTGTTTAGTTAACTTATAAATAGAAGCTTCTTTCGCAAACTGTTACTAAAAAGCACAATAACTGCACATTCTTATTACAATTAACAATTTTTTTCTTTTAAGATATTAAGCAAACAAAAAAGGGCAGGGCTTCCTGAACTGAGTTGCGAATTTCCCAAAGGTTGATTCAACAAAAATTTATAGAAACGTTTGTAGTTCTATTCGAGAGTAACACGCTGTATGAATTTTATTGCAAAATATTTATTCGTCAACCATTTTTTTTTTAAAAAAAAATTAAATCATGTTTTTTTATTTCACGTTAGTTCTTAAAAACGAAAGTTTAAAACATACATATATTTTTTTTTTTTACCTATCATAATGTTATTTTTGTTGTCAAAGGCTGACATTTCTTATAAACAACCAACTCGGCATACAACCTCTCAGAAAATCTTTCATATGAAAACTTACATAGTTTCAGAAAACTTTCTACAATGTTTCAATGTGCGCCTTTTGTTTTCATTTGAAACGTTTCTGAAACGTCACAGAAAAATTGCATGATGTTGCTGAAACGTTGCAGAAATATTTCAGTTGTTGTTCTAGAACCTTACAGGTTGACTCTCTATGAAACAATAAATGAAAATTAAAATATCATTTTAAGAATGTACGATTAACAGCAAGTACAAAAAAATCAAGATGACAGAAAGCAATTTCTACTTGAAAATTTTTCTGAACGATTTGCTAGAATTTTTGCGTCGAATTTGAAACATTTCAGAAACACTTCGGTAATAATTACATGCGAAAAATTTTGCTTGCAACGTGTCAGAAAGATTTCATTTGAAAGGTTCAGGAAACGTTGAATCTGAAAACTTTCAGAATCATGCAGGTGAAATATTGCATTTGAAATATATAAGAAACATTTGCAACATTTCAAATGAAACATTTCTGCAACGTTTCTGATAGTTTCTAAAACGTTACGAACCGAGTGGGGAGTTCACAGTTAAACCACTTCTGGTCTTGTTAGGCAATTTTATCGGTATAAAATTAAGTATAATTTCATGAACAGTACATCGAAAACGCTTAACCACAGTAATTGTACAAGCGCTAGTTGTAGTGTACTGTGCTTATAACCCAACGGTTCCAGGGTGTATTTTCCGGTCGACATTTTATAAAAAAAAAATTTTTTACAAAATTAAAAATAATTTACAATAAAATTTATACAGCATGTTGCATTCGAATAGAATGTTTCCATAAATTTTGGTTAAAAATTGCCAATCTTTGGAAAATTGGTAGCCTTGCCGATAAATAATTCTATTATCTAGTAAAATGCATTTTTAAACACGAACATTTCTATTGCAGCTATTCATCTTTTGAAAAGATTTATGAGAACTTTATGCTTTAGAACTGTTATGCAGGTTATCATTTAATAGACGAAAACAAAGGAAAAAAACAAATCTTAAATTGCAATTATTTTATATTTAAAAATACATAAACGCATATATCAAAATATATGAATTATCTTATACTAAATAAAAGACATCTTTCAAATATCTTATAAATCATTCGCAAAGCAGCATATATGCAATGTATGTATTCGCATTAAAATATCAATAAATATACAAGTTTATCACAAAATCCCTTGTACTTTTTTATTAGTAGAAAACAAAACTTTACTTTCATATTTTTCAGCGGCTTTACTGGGCTGACGAAACAAAAGAGCCTCCGTCGTACTTTCAAATTTTACGGTGACTTCTAAAGATAGACAGTTTTATGTTTTTGAATGCAGCTCGATAGATTACAATTATGTATTTATTAGTCATTGCCGTACCTGAGTTTGTGGGACCTGAGGTGAACTGTTTTGCTTGCAAAAAAAGTTTTCATTTTTTAATAATGTAAAATGATAATACTCTTGCACATGTGTTAACAACTCAATGAATTGTCAACGTTTCCAATTCGTGAAGTGAGAAAGAGTTCAATTCAGCGAAGCTGCATATTTAGGTCCTTCTGTTCCCATGTTGAAGCCCCTGTAGATGTAGCCTAATTCTATTTTAATACATTGTGGTCCCCCATTGCATTTTTGAAAGGTTTGCCTAAAGACTGCACTCGCCGTACTGTTATATTCAGTAAAGCAATAAAAATATGTGACCATCCACGGAAAAAGTGACATTACCTAAAGCTTCATG
Organism: Tricholauxania praeusta; assembly: GCA_949775025.1. Classification (NCBI taxonomy): domain Eukaryota; kingdom Metazoa; phylum Arthropoda; class Insecta; order Diptera; family Lauxaniidae; genus Tricholauxania; species Tricholauxania praeusta. The sequence continues at coordinate 29,608,936 of OX459028.1, forward strand.
AACTTGACTCAGCAATTACATAGATATTAGCAGATAACCCGCTGAATATACGATGGTGTTTCAGAATTTTTCTAGCTCAATTTGTAGCCAAATTATGGCGATTTTACGATTTTTTTTTCAAATATAACGAAAAACAAACTTTTCACCTGACCATGTTCTTACGATTTTCTTTAAGTTATTGAAACGTTTTTATTTTAAAATTATATTGTACTTTATTGAATAGTTGTTTATATTTTTAATACAGTGAGTTTTATATTGTTCTGGTTTTTGATTTAAACACAAATTCTTAATGAATACAATTTAGGTCGATTAAATTAGTTTTTAAAATTAAATGTAAGTATGTATTTGTATTATAGGTTCTATTGTTGCCGTCGGGAGTAATTAATACGATCATACGTGGTTTTATATTCATCTTCTACATAACTTTGCATGTCACTTGATGTGCTTGGCAGCATGTGAGTACTTGTGCCAGGCGCCTCCTCCTCTCACATATAGATAAAGTTGAATCTGTTTTAAAATAAAACAAAAATATTTTTGCTTGATTTTAGGGTGAAAATATAGACATAGAAAATTACGATTTTTGACTTGTTTGAATGATTTGTAATGAAAATTTGTAAGAATCGTGTTCATTATATGACTAAGCAAGTCTTCACAAAGTAATCCTACACAATTTCATTTAATTAAGAGACTATGTGGTGAACTGTAGTGTTGGTTTGAAATGTTTTTAACTTTAACTTAATTCTATTTAACTTCGAATATTACCTGCATAATGCCTGCGGCAGTGAAGAGATTATTGGACCATATCCTTGGGAATTATCATATAGCTCAAATAATGGTGCTGCCACTAGCTTATAATTCTTCGGCACAGCAAAAAGAGCTATTTATTTAAATAAGAAAAAACAATAAAGAAGATGGGAGTATAAAAATTGTGGCAATTACATTATTGAGTGTTTCTTAGAACTTATAAAACCTAAAAAATGTTACAATAAATTGAGGCATGTATGAATAAATATGTTGAAACACAAATTGCATTTACAAAATATGCAATTATGCATTAAATCTATTGAAATGTATTTTAGGTGTAGTTTAGAAAGCTTATAAAATAAGGTTAAATAAAAATGTTATATAATCACTTCGGTTTCATTTATTTTTTTGTTTTTTTTTATTTACAGTTTTCCAAGAATTTATCGTAAACATAAAGGGAAACAATTTGATGAAACACAATTTTATGGCGAGCTACGTATAATAATAAAACTAAATTTTTTGTTTGTTTTCAATACACATCTATATGAAAAGGTTTTAAAATAAGTTTATTTTCAAACCCTTTACAAACCCTGGCTAAACGTGTGTTAACAATAAAAAGTACAGTGGAAATACATTTACTGTTAAATACAAAGAATATGAAAAAGACATTAAGAAATTGCTTAAACATTTTTTTTTAAATATTCCAATACATTTTGCGCGCACAATTTTTCGTGAAATGAATTTTACAAATAATTTCTTCAAAATATAAAAAAATTATGAATAACAATGCCATGACAAACTCTTTGAACAAAATTATTAACAATCACTTAAAATCAACATTAACTTTGTATGCGCCGCATGTAGGCGTCATTTACAAAATTCAAAGTTTACCTAATTGACAGACAAGTTTCCTTCATTGAAGGTAAAAGAAAAGAGTTTCCATGGATCTACAATTTATTTATTAAGTAAATTCAGCAAAACTTTAATGCTTAAATTATTACTAAACAGAAAGTAGTGGATTTTTAACTTTTTTTGCTCAATTTTTGTTTCACATTAGTAAGAACCGCTCAGGGAACATCCATTCCATATCTAAACAACATTGTATAAAAAAGATGATTACTTAATATGTAACATTATTTTAAATAAAAGCAAATAACGCGTGGATTCATAAATTCGATGCTTAGCCCTAACGAAAGATCATTGCTATTATAATATCGTAGAAGAAAAAACAATATTTTCGCACAAAATATGTTTTAGGGTCAATAACATTTATCATCAAAACTAGATTTTTGGTGTAAGACATTGAAATGATATAAAAAAAAACTCTACAAAATTCCCTGCCAATAATTTAAACTCAACAATTTTTATATATTGCATTCCTATACACATTTACATTTTCCATTTGATTGTTTCATTTTTGCACTACAAGGAAAGGAAGTGACTTAATAAGAGTTAAACATTTTAATTCTTTTTTAAACATTTTCGTTTTATTAAGTTTAGTATGCTTTATTATTAGTCCAGGAGCTCAAGGTATATAATTACATATATTTCCGGATGTGAGGTACATACCTAAAATTACATAGTTCATATTTAGCTTAATTAAGGCAATAAATACTAATGATTTTATATCTACTATTATTTTGACCTTCGAATAAACTCATGAGCACATTTATGACGGAGACTTTGACTCGCACTTTTTCTAACCATGTGGCTTACATACCGCAAAATTGTAAAACGTTTTAAAACATTTGAACTGCAAAATTAGATGCATAATTAACAGACTTACACACTATCAACTGAAAAAACTAAAATAAAATAATTTTTTGCAGTATGCTTTACCAACCTAAGCCTGTAATCCTTTAGTTGCAATCTACTGATTTCATTGTAGATATCCTTCAGAAATCATCAGCAATATAAAACTGAAACCAGTAGTAATTATTAAACTAAACATTTTTACTGACAGTTTCAAAAAATTTAAGATATTGCAAAAATGACACGATCAAATGGAAATGCCTAGAAATACAAATACCACTAATATAATTTAATACGATAAAAACAAATTTATAAGTTATACGTATAATATTAACTTAGAGCAAACGTTACCCTTTTCATGCAGCTGAACTAAAAACAATCGTTTGTGCTCCTTCGGCTTCGTAATGTGCGGCGGGATGTATGGATACTGTGGAGGTTCGAAATTTGGACGCCACCAATTGCCAATGGTATCTTCAACTATCCATTCCTGCTTAACACCATCCTGACGGCCTAAAGTCTATATGAATTACACAATGCAACAATATTGATGAAGTCAAAGGGAATTTTCAAAAAGAAACAAATTAAAATTTATACTTTTGTTATAGCTGTTACAAAAAATGGTTTTAAGTGTTTAAATATGATTATTTAGTTGTTTTAATTTAAACTAAAACTAAGGTGCAGCGCTACTTAAATGGATGCGTAACACTCTGCTCAGGAACTTTTTGTTTATGATAAGATACTTTTTTGAATGCAGCATTTTAGATAAATTATTACAAAATTAAAATTTTACAATTTTGCTATAATTAGTTTACATAATAAAGGTATAATACAGTCAAAAATTGTTTACAAAAATTTATAATTAAATTTAATTAATTTTAATGTTTACAAATTTGAGGAATGAAGAATATATATTTTTGTGTTTACCTCAGTTAGTAGTCTTTTTAGACCATCGACTTCATCCTCGCCTGCATTTAATTCACCGCCTGGTAATTTGAAAAATGTTGTACCCAATTGAAGTAGCAACACGTGTGGCAAACCATGTTCGTGAACTAACAACACCCCTTCGACAGAGCGACGCATTCCAATACGATCGAATTCATCACGCATTCTTTGAAAACGTGAAGGCACTGAAGGATCTTTTTCAAAAAGCGGTTCCTTGGTGCCAAATGTGTAATTTGTTAGTGGATACCTAGAAATTATGAAATTTAAAAATATATGCATGTGTCTTTCGTTTTTCTGCTTTTTCGGTTTTCCATATGAATTGTAATAGGAAAGAAACTGACTGCGCCGTTCGCAGGTTTGATCTAGAAAGCTAAAATTTTGAGAGAATTGTTTTCAAACCCGCAAATTAAAAAAAAAAAAAAGAACAAACCCCCTTCGGGTGTATTTCATTCGCAGTTTCAGCCACACGAAAAATGTGGGCGGGGTTTAAAAACAGTTGGTGGCACCATGATTTATGGAAAAGCTATTTCCACGACTCGCAATGCCTATATCTGTGAAACTAGACGCTACTTTTGATTACATATTCCTTGTCAGGAATAAAAGCCTCACAAAAATAAAGAAAAGATACTCCTTAGTAAACCTATGGCGAATTCCCATATTCTGAAGGGGAATCCATTGTTTATGATGGCTGTCATATATTTTAGCGCCGAGTGGTTCGAACCCAACGACTACCAAGTGAAGAATGTTCATATCTACTATTATTAAACGAGCTAAAATTGTATGTTTATATATTTATATATGGCTGAACTTTATTTCGAAAACGGCTGCAGCGATTTTGATAAAACTTCGGGATTTCGTTCGTATGTGAACAAAATTAAGATTGGACTAGGTTTAAAGTTTTTCAAGTTTCTAACAGGGGCGTGCCACTATACTGGCAAAACTCGTTGAAGGGCGTGGCACAGCCCACAATATTTATAAACGTTATAATAAGAGAACTAACAACGCAATCGTTATGAAATTTGACATGTCAAATATACTGGCTATTGGGTATCTTGTAACAAAAAGTGGGCGAAACGGCACCTGTGGGCGTGGCACCTTCCATACAAGCGAAAACAGTTAAAAGCTACATTTATTGTTCCATTAGAGTAATATTTTTTAAATTTGGTATAGAGATGTCGGTTACTATAAGCTTTGAAACTAAATGGATTTCGATGGGATTGCATCAGTGGGCGTGGCACCTCCCCTACATGCTAAAAATGTTAAGTGTTATATTTAGTGTGCTATGGGCGTAATTTTTTTAAAATTTGGTGTAGAGATGTCGGTTACCATAAGCTTTGAAACTAAATGGATTTCGACGGGATTGCATTTGTGGGCGTGGCACCTCTTATACAAGCAAAAAAAGGTTTAAGGCTACATTTAGTGTGCTCTTGGAGTCAAATTTTTTAAATTTGGTGTAGAGGTGTCGGTTACCATAAACTTTGAAATTAAATGAAAATCGACGAGATTGCATCAGTGGGTGTGGCACCTCCCATATAAGCAAAACACTTTGAATGTTATATTTAGTGTGCTATCGGAGTAATATTCTTTAAATTTTGTGTAGAGGTGTCGGTTACTATAAGCTTTGAAATTATATGAATTTTGATAGGATTTCATTAGTGGGCGTGGCACCTCCCATACAAACTTATAACGTTGATGGCATATTTAGCAAACTAAAAGAGTGATCCTAATAAAATTTGGTCTCAATATATTCAGCCTCATTCAACGAGTTTTTCAACGTCTTTCAACTGCTTCATTATTTTTCAACCTCTTTCAAGTTTTCTCAACGGTTTTCTACATTTTTCAAATATTTTCAACGCTTTCAATATTTGATTGACTTTTTCAACTTCATTCAACTTTTTTCGAGTTTTTCAACTTCTTTCAACTGTTTCAACATTTTTCAACCTCTTTCAACTTTTCTGAACATTTCCCAAATTTGTCTGACTTTTCAACCTCTTTCAACATTTTCCATATTTTTTCGAGTTATTCAACCTTTTTCAACTGTTTCAACATTTTTCAACTTTTCTCAACATAATCCATATTTTTCAACCTTATTCAACTTTTTTCGAGTTATTCACCCTCTTTCAACTGTTTCAACATTTTTCAACCTCTTTCAACTTTTTCCATATATTTTCGAATTTTTCAACCTTATTCAACTTTTTCCGAACTATTTAAACTCTTTCAACTTTTTCCATATTTTTCAACCTTTTCCACTTTTTTCAACACGTTCCATATTTTTTGGACTTTTTCAACCACATTCAAGATTTTTCGGCATTTCAACCTCATTCATCTTTTTCCGAGACTTTCAACTTTTTTCGAGCTTTTCGATCTCTTTCAACGTTTTCAACATTTCAATATACTATCGAGTTTATCAAACTTTTTCACTTGCTTCAACCTCTCTCAATGTTTTTCAACATTTTTCATATAAAATCAACTTCTTTCAGATTTTTTAAACTCGTTTTTGGCTTTTCAACCATATTCAATATTTTTTAAATATTTCCGACATCTCATTCAATTGCATTACATTTTTTCAACTTTTTCAATCGAAAAACCGAACTTTGGTCGGTCTCCTGGTACTTTACTTTATATACCAACATAACAGCTTATCAAATTAATTTCTTTATGACACCAATATTTTGGTAATTCAACCAGGTTTTCAGTACATGTAATAATGGCTTAAATGTACTTTAGCTCAAAATGCGGGTCTTCAAAAGGCTATATTTGCGAAATTGGTGCGTTCCATAAATTTGGATTCCAAATTCGTTATCAGTGTAAAAAGCCGGTAAAGAAAAAAATAGAGTTAATATAAAAACAAAAATAACTCATTACAGTATGCAATGCCGTAAAAACTATGCCATGCAATTATGAACAAAAGTATTGAAATAAAAATATTATGTATACAGAAATAGACCAACTTATCAATTTTGCCTGTATTCCCTAATTCTAACCCATTTTGTTCCTAACCTATCTTTCAACGTTTTCATGTTTTCTGACATAGACTTTACGAGAAGGAAACTCCTTTTATAGCGTTCTACCTATGAAACTTACAAATTTATTGTGCGATTTATCGTCAACGATGTACTTGCTGAAAATTTATTTTGTGATCCATTGTTTGTAGCTCCATCGATTTGTCCTTGGCTGCTTCGCCGTGGCCAACCACTTCCAGATTTGTTTGCTACTTGAGACGCCATCTTTTTATTCACCGAACAGCCACACACACGTGAAAGTAGGATATTTTTCTTTGCGTTTAATTATAAGTTGCGGCTACAGTAACAAAATTTTCTTTTATAAAAACAATTTAAAAATGTTAAATATATTACAATTTACTGTAGAAATCACAAATTTTATAATTGTTTTAGTGTAAAATTGATTTTTTCAGCACCGCAAACTTTACGACACTATGAAAAAAATTAAGTGCTAAATCAACACAAGAGCGTTGCCGTGCCGTTGATTTTAGTTCGCTATAAAATCGTTGTACAATCTTGCGCCGTACCGATATAACGACGCGCTAATTTATTGTCAAATCCGTGTTTCAATTACAATGGTCAACGCAATATCAAAATACTTTTTATTTCTCATTTTTTGCCCGTCTAATGTCAAAATTATATGATGGACCGATAATATATAATTTTGCTCAATCTTCCTTTTAGAATTGTAATATTACTTTTGCTAATTATATTAAATAATACATAATTTTGACTTTTGAATATTAAAAAATTTCACACTCACGGATGCGTTTGACAGCTTGCATTACCATTTATAAATTAACTTGGTAGAATTATCTTGTCAAACTCTAATTAATGCAACCGTTACTCCGCTGTTAAGCCCAATTTCCATGTGATTTTTCTTTAAATTGGGCTTTATTCCATCCCTATCAAGTATAAACAAAACATAAGAGTTAGACAGAACTGGGACGTGCGACTTATCATCAGTGTCAAATCGCACCAAAAAATAGAATTTTTTCTATTTTTCTGCGATAAATTTTCTAGTGTCAATTTTGTACTCACTACAAACGTGTAGGAAAAACAGATGAAAAATCTCTCGACCCAGTTCTGTTTAGCTCTATTTATATTCTGAGATAAAGTGGAAGAATCATAGCTTAAAATTGCTGCTACCATGATAACTGTAACATGGAGCTAGCCCTGCACATATACGTTGCGTTACTGTCAAACAAAATATAAACGCATGATAATTCTCTGCAATGCAAATAATCTGCAGCCACTTCAAAACGGACGTCAAAACTGAAAATTTGAATAGCATTGCGTACGTAAGCTGGGTATTAGGATTAGCCCCATTCATTTTATTTGCGTGTGTACAAATTTTTGGCGGATATATTTCGCTAACTCACATCCTGCGGATGCGCTGTCAGTGGACTACATACAAAATATATGAAGAAATTTTGACAGAAAGTCGACGTCAAGCTCTTCTTAAGGTATGGTACTTATTGTACAAAGAGAGCCGGTCACAGCCTTTTGATTTCTATTAATTGTCAATGATTATGGAGATGTTCTGAAAACTATATCGCTTGGTTAAACTTTCCGCTAAACACGATTATGCAAATGTTTCATTTCATTTGCATCATTACCGAATGGGAAAATGCACGAGCGATTTAATTTGCAACTCGAATGAAACTCACGATTCTGTTAAAAAAAGGAATATAAAAATATGTGCGTAAGTTGGTAAATCTTAAAAACAAATATGATCATATATGTTTTTTAGATTATTCTGTGGCAATCTGTCGCAAAAATATTTGTATATGTATTTTTGAATCGACCGCAAGTTGTAAGCAAGTCGCAAACATATCGTTTTATAAGTGCAACACATTTTTTCTCATTATCTTACACACACAATAGGCCACCCTGGTCTAGCTATTTCTTCGTTCAATTATCTCTACTGTCATTTAATGTTCGTTGTTCACTATTTCTGCTGTCAGTTAATTTTCGTTGCTTGGTCCTCTTGGATTTTATTTTACGGGAGTGCTTTTAATTAGTGTTATTTATTATAAAATATAAATAAGTATATAAAAAAATAAGTTTAATATGAGTATGAGTAATAAGTGCGAAACTCGATATCGTTAAATAGTGAAAAAGTGCAAAAAATATAAATTTCGACGAGAACCTAAAAACGGGAGGAGAATAGTGCTGCACTAAGATCCAAAGAACAGTGGATAAGAAAACCTGCAAAATAATAAGTGAAATATAATTTAGTTGTAGCAGCCACACAGAACGTTATTCCTAAAGAAGAACGCCATCAAAATTGATCTCAAAATTTGGAAACATCAAAAGACCAACATGAACAAAGAAGTTCACTATGAAGGTTGGCTCATAAAATCCCCACCAACAAAACGCATTTGGAGAGCGGTAAGGAACATGGTGGGCGTTTGAAAATAAGATTTAAATGATAAAAAAATTTTAGTCCAGTAACGTTATTAATAATACCCAATTCCAAACAGTAGTAAATTATCGAGTCGCAGTAGCAAACGCAGCCACAGACACTGACTCACTCATGATGCCCCGCTGTTGTTACTTTTGAACATTTGTTTATTAGTAGCACTTATGTATACATTGTATATTATTTTGCACATTTATTGATGTACATACAGCGAGTTAGTTTATGGGAAAACTGAAATTAATTTGCTTCGGCGATAATCAACAGATTATCTGCATATAAATTAATTGAATTACATAAATAAAAAAAAAAAACATTCCAAACAATCATATAACAGCAGCGCCAGTTTGTAGGCTTGAATCGATGCTCTTTGTTGGAAATTTCAATAGAATCGCGGCTGGAGTTTAGTGAATGGCAGTTAATCAGTCAGTCGATAAAAAAACACCAGCAGCACACTCGCAACATCAATTGCAAATGCCTAACGGCTGGCTCATTCAGACAATCACTTGTCCAACAGTTGTTGGCGTTGTCGCAGTTGCATTCGCAGCCGCTGTCGCTATTTTGTTGAATGTTGCGAACGTGAACATAATTAGTAATTACACATAAAAAACACACAGAAGTAGGGTGTTTCTAAAAAGTAAAGACAAATAAATAATTACCTATATGTATGCATCCGATGTTCTTTTAACAAAAAAATTCTTCGTTCTTTTATCTTTGAAACTTTTCCCCCTCCTATTTTAAAAGAAAATAAAAGGTTGGTATATTCGGACTTTTTCATAGCCTCCTCCCTCATATCGAATTAGTCAAAATATGCTACTCTCCTCTCCGTCTTCGTAACGCCGCACATATTCGCTTGCAATATTAATACATATAAGATTATTTTTTTTTATTTTCTCAAAGCTTCCCTTGTCCACAGATACTCACATTTCTTCGTTGTTCACAAATTCCGAAATTTTAAAAAATCTAAATCACATTTTTATATTTTACAGCTTACAATATTTAATAATGAAAATCAGCAATAGAAATAATTTAAAAAAAAAAAAATTTTCATAATCAAGTTGGAAAATTGCCATATAGCTTATTGAATTATATCACTGATATCGTTTTCATAAATCGATTTTTAGGTAGATCTGTTAAGGCCATATGCATTTAAGTTATCGTTTACACCAAAATCTATTAATTTCCGAATTATGCCTCTACGGAACATTAAATTCGGCTGGCTTTATCACTGCCCTACATCCGGAGATGAAACATAATTCGAACTAGCTTCAAATCTTTATAAAAAAGTATACCCCGAATTTTTGTTTTTTTTTATTTCTAATAAAATACTTAAATTAAAACAAGACACCCTGTTCCACGTTCACATTAAACATCCGCATAAACATACAAACGCAAACATTCACTGCGTATATTAAATATAAATAAACAAACAAACAACAACAAATGTGGCTTGGGTCGCTCAGCCGGAGTTTTTAATCAAATTTATTTAACAGTATTTAATGCTGTGCCTTAGTTGTTGTTGACTGGATGACACACTTAATTAAAATTAATAAAAAAAAGTGAATTAATAAGTAACGAAAATCATCAGACTCAGTGTCACATTTGTTTCGTTAATAAGGTGGATTAGTAGAAGCGCGGTAAATAAAATTTACCACTGAGCAAATTCATGAAAATTCTTAAAAATTAATTTTAAAACTTGTAGTATTCCACAAATTCAAGACAATAAATAATGATAAAAAAATGTTTGAGGAAACCCAATCATTTGCTAAATTTCAGCAAAATTGTTTGAAGCTAATTTATGTACTTAAAATCAAAGAAATGTTTAAAACTAAAAATGTTACTACTCGTAATAACTTAGATAATTATAAATTGAATAGTTACTCATAGTTATGTTTCTTTGTTGGGATCGATTCTGACTCCTTGGGGAACATAAGTTGAAAATAAAAGCATTTCTGGCTCAAATATGAATACTGCTTACGTTATTTTTAATACATAAAGAATTCAATACATGACTTACTTTTATGGACTCTAGATAATAATTTGAGTACTAAGAATCATCTTTCAAATGAATTCCATATAACTTTCAGTAAAATTATGGCCCGTAATAACTCTGAACAGAAATCAGCACACAGTTCAGTCAAAAATCTAACTATCAAAAGGTAACTTAAATCACATCCTTCTCTAAATTTTATTCTAATGTGAATTAGATATATTCTTTGAATGACATAAATATCTTTTGTAGTGTATCAGTCATATGAACTGTATTTTATTTCACACATACTAGTTACTTTGAAAAATTTAATTATTCTATTGAATTTTATTGTAGTGGACATGACTTTGTGTTGCTTCTAATCACAATCTATAAACTTTTTTTTTTTTACTGTATCGAAAAACAAACGTATGATATTTGTATAGAAATCAAACTCAATGTGTACCCACACAATGTTTTTTTAGACAAACTCATCGTTTTTTTTTTTGCTGTTATCCTGAACATACATTTTAATTAGTAATTATGCTTTGTGCTTTTCTGTCTCAAAATAATTTAAATGCAAATAAAAAAACTTTGTATCGTTACTTCCGCCAATGTTTTGCCAATAGCTTAAAGATTTCTTAGAGATTTTTTTTTTATTTGAAATAAAAGGTTCACAACAAATATTAGTCATAGAATATTTGAATATTTTTTAATTAAATAAAACAAATAGTTAAGCTACTACTGCTATTAGCCTTCTTAGCTATTTAGCTTGAAGCTTTAAACCAAGCAGTTAAGGAGCTTATTAAAAATAAATTGTGAAAATGAAAAAATTATGCTTGTTCTTTTGTATTTTGATTATTTCGTTTTCACAGGCGTTTACCCATTTGAAACTTTTATCCATCTGTGAGTTTTCGATGCGGGAACACTCACTAGATATTGAATCACGGATATTCTTACTAAATAAAAGAAAGACCTTACAATAGTTACTAAGTGATCTAAAAAATTACTATTAACTGGACTTAATCTTAAGCAAAATAATTCTATCTAATGACAGGAGAAAGTTAAAGAAATATTAATAAACTTTTAAAGTGATACTTTTATCTTGGTTATTTTGTAAGTTTTAATTTTTGATAAAAAAACTTAAAGAAAGTTTCCGACTTCCAATGCTATTGCATTTATACATATTCATGAACATAAATTTGTTGTGCCTCAGTCTGCAATCTTTTTTTAGATTGCGATAATTTTCAAAACTATTTTTATAAGATAACTGGTAACCCCTTTTCAATGAACTCATTGAATTTGCCAAAATTGAAATCAGCACACTGCTTAATTGGCATAACAGGATTAACTGAATATATGTTTATTATCGGTCAGCTAGGTAATTTAATTTTTTTCCAACTAACTGTACGTATCAGTCTGTCGGATCATGTATGTGGTATTAAAACGGCACAATCTGTACTAACTATTAAATACTTTCAGGTTAGTTTACTGAGGCACTATTCTAACCCAACATAAGGATTAGCTTGTTAACCTAATCCAATAGAGCCAAGACTTGAGCATCCCGTTTCCTTTCTATTTGGCAGAAAGATTTTAGCTTTTGAAATGTCCGAAATGAATTTTACAAGGCGACAATACAACCATAGTAATTTCGCAGAAACCTTAGTCAAATTATCATTTAAGAACACATTATAATTCATGTCGGTGCTATGTTTCTCGCTGAATCAAATCAAAGCTTTAACTTTCGATGGTTGTATAGGGGCATGTTATATTTTGAATCTGAATGGAAATTTGAATTTTTCATCTAGTTTCACGTAAGAATTGTCTATATACTCAGAAAATAAATTTGGTAAATGTAACCAAATGTTTACCAAATGTCATGTTATAATTTTCTAACCTGGTAGCCCATTTTGTTAAGTCTAACCAACCTAAGAATCAGGTTTACTACAAAAATTTTCTCAAAAATCGAATCCAAATTTTTTTTGTTGTTTTATCATATTCCCTTATTACTGCTTAATAATTGGAACTGAATTTATTTATGTTGTATTTCAAAAACTTCAATCTCTTTGAAATTTGTATTTGTCACCGACGAGATTCGAACTTAGATCTCCTACGTTATGACACTGTTCAGAGATGAGCACATCTTAACCAACAGAGCTACTCTTATTATTATATTGCGTAAAACTAAAAGTATATTACTACTGCGCATGTAATAACACGGAATGCCTAGATTCGAACCCGACTGGATGCAAGAAAAAAATATTTTTTTAAATTAAACATAATTCCAAAGAACTATTTATCTGGTTAATGTCTTACTTGACGCAGGTTAGACATTTTTTTCTGAGCGTAGTTACTAATAATTTTTCTATTTCTTGACTAAGACCTTTCTCTGTTTGCCCGGAGAGGTATCATTGAAAGGACTTTAGGGAAATGCATTAAAAATTTAATCACTCTAATTTACATTTTGACTCAAAACAAAAAACCCATTCTAACAATCATAGAAAAATTTGAGAAAGAATTGTGCATTTATTAATTTCGCTTACGAATTCTCTCAATACTAGTTCGGCCACTTTATAAACATGTGTACATATGTATGTACAAATAACGAAAATGTGTAAAATATTCATTCAGTCAGTTCTCTTTACCGTATATCATAGTAGACTAAGCTTGAGATTTTTCCATCCGCTATTCAATTACAAATCGCTAAGTTGGTCAACGGTCATTTACATGCCCGAGAATAGTAAATTAATACACAAACATCTGTACATATGTATGTATATAAATGTAGTAATTTTTTTGCATGCTAGTGTATGTTACATGTGATCAACGTATAACCGTTTAGCGTTGAAAACAACAAAGTACCATTGATCACACTCTGCGACATAAGAACAAAATCCAAGATTACATATACACACACAATGAGTAACAGTGTGAGCTTAAAGAGCAATAAAAAAATCCACACATTTCGAGCTGTGAACTTATTTATCGTTAGACACATAAATCAATCAAACGTAGTAATGAAAAGTTGTAAGTATAAACTTTTGTGTGAAATAATTTTCAAAGTAAGAATATCTGACATTTAGTTGGTATCATCGTTAGACTATTTATTTAGAAGATTGTGACACATTTCTAATAACTATGGACTACTAAATTAAACTCCACTTATAAAATAATTACAGCTTATCAGAAAAACAAAGCACTTTATCACATTTGCTCTTATCGCAAAGTAGGAGAAAACAAATATAATTTTAAGCCGCGCTTGTTATTTGTGTAAGTTTTTGAATGTCACTTGTGTTCCGTGAATTTCCAAGAAATGTCGTTCGTTACTTTGTTTATTTATTTAGTAATACTTTGGAGCTTAGTCATTGAAATAATAGTTTAACTTTATGTATGAAAAGGTCAACTGTGATTATAAGTTTTTTTTTTATATTCAACTATTTGTGTTGTTATTATCATAATACAGTATCTGGCTTATAGTTTTTCCAATATTGCATTTTTAATACATACAGTGGCGAGCTAAACTTATCTATTAATTAATCTTTTATTTCCCATTTGTTGAATTTTAAATCGACGCTGTTGCTTAGAGTCTTTAGACCATAGATGAGCAAAATTTTGGAAGCAAGAGCCACTTACAAAAACAACAATTGCAACAACAGAAAAGACCCCACCATAAATATTCTGTAATAAACCAAAAATCAAACAAAAACAACACGACTGTAAAAATAAAAGTACACTGATCAAATGAAAAAAGAAAAGCTGTCCTCAATGTGCGCATAGTTGTTTGCTTGTTCGCTCGTTTGTTTTTTGAGTGATGCAACAACAATGCAAATCCCAATGTAAATCCGCATATGTAAAAAAATAATTAAAATATGCGTAGCAGGGTAGAGTGCTTGTGATTGTTGTTGGCTCATTTTTCATATATTGCCCATCGCTGGTTTTAGTTTAGTTTTCTTGAAATTGTTATAGTGGTTTCGTTGAGGTTTTTCAATTTGTAAGATCGACTTATATATACATTTTGAGGCGTGCGTTCAGGTTCACGATTTTAAAGAAACTTATTTTAGAGTGTCGGGATAGTCCTTTACAGTTTTAACAATTTTCAGCATAAATTCAACATACAGCATATCGTTACCTTAATATAGAAAGGCCCTAACTAACATTTCTTTCAAAATCGAGATTTTTATAGATTTCGGTAGGTCACCCACTAATATACCATTGACAAAAAAACGTGTGTGCTACGATTGAAAATAAATTAATTACAAGCAAATAAAAAAAGCCATTACTCACTTTAACTCACAAAAACTTTAATTTTTATTAAGTTTTTTCGTTCTCCTGTAAAATAATAAAAATGTAAGATAGGGCCTTTCTATATTAAAGTAACGATATATATGTATGAATCATGTAAGAAAATTTTCAATTTCTCACTATTTTTATTGATTTAATACACAAAATGATTTTTAGGTGATCATTTTTTTGTGTTGAAACTATTTGGTATAGTTAGTTTATCTTACACTGAACAGATCGGTTAATTTATTTAAACATTTTATTTATATTTAATCCGATATGTTTGTTTTATTTGAATTTTTTGAAATTTAAAATTAATTTTGCATCCTAACTTGTTTTTCCAATATATTGAGTCGAAAGTACTTATACAATTCTCGAAATCAGCGGGACAGTAAATTTAAATGATAATTTCCATTCACTTGTTAAGTTCATAAATTCAGTTCAACAATTTTATTTGATAAATAAACTAATAAATAAAATAGTTCAATATTTTACAACGCTGACTACTTGTTTATAACAAACAATCAAATGTGAAATTTATTCGAACAGCATTTTTCAAACATTACGAAAGCTTTAGAAAAACAAGAGTAAATAATTTCTTGTACTTTTACATTTTCTTCTTTTATGGAGTATCGCAAAACAGATGCAAACCATAGTTATAGTACATAGTAGGAAACGCTTGCATGAAAATTCAATATTTCCTAGAAAAGTTGTTGTCATTAGCAGTCAGTTGTCTTAAGCAGGCCAGTCAGTCAGTCTGTCGCTGTCCGCGGTCCTATGTGCTCAGCTGTCTTGTTATGAGCAAAACATTATCACTTTTTCAATGCATGGCACTAACATTTGTACTGCAACATTTGCATTCGCGGAAAGCATACGTTAGTCACTGCATTCGAAGCAAAGTGAAATTATAGACAACATGATTTCGACGCTGTCTCTGCTTCTGCCGCTTAGTGCAATATTGATAGATTAGTTAGCTTTTCGTATTACAGCAACATTCAGTGTGGCGGCAGCCTTTCCAGCAGATAAGACATCAAGTCAACAACTTTACCGCCTCTGCACTTTGAGTCTTGCGCGTTGTGATTTTATTTCAATTTGCAGCGTATGCAGTTCAAATTTCAATTTGCATCATCGTCGTTTACTTAATCGAGGTTGATTTACCACTGCTCCTCTCCCTTATAGTTTGTTGTTTTTTAGTTTTGCTAATTATATGTCATATTTTTCTTGTCATATCTCATTGCAGCGTTGGCGTCGACGATGGTTTACCCTTAAACAGGGTGAAATACCTGAGCAATTTTGCCTTGAATACTATACAGATAGAAATTGTCGCAAACTGAAGGGTGTCATCGATTTGGATCAATGCGAACAGGTGGATTGTGGTTTGCGCCTGGAGAATCGCAAACAAAAATTTCAGTTTATGTTCGACATAAAAACACCACGACGTACGTATTATTTAGCAGCCGATACAGAGACGGATATGCGTGATTGGGTGAATTGTATTTGTCAGGTGTGCCATTTGCATGACACTAAGCAGTCAAGTGACATACAGGGTACGTAAAAAAGCACAATTAATATCGGAATGTGAAAAGTAATATTTTGCAATTACAGAAGATAATCGCACACAAAATACCGCATCCACTGGCCTTACCACTTCAACTTCCACTTCCAGTAATACAAATGTTAGCAACAATACTACAACTACTTCGTTGAATTCATCGGGCAATACAGCAGGTTTCTCGTCGCTGCGACAATCAATCAATAATGATATTTTGCGTCGTCCCAATACTTCCCAAGCAACAACAGCAACTACAACAATGGTTGCTATCGAAAAGCAGCCGCAAAGCTCGTCCAATATGGCGACGTATCAAAATAATGATTGTTTTTATGTGAATACTGAATATACAAATCGTGAAACTTTGCTTTGTGACATGCGTTTCGATAGACAACCGTTAACAGCGGCCAACTTAAGACAAACGCAGCAGACACCATCATCACCTGGTGCAGCATTATATCTTAACAGTCCAGTTTTTCATATGAATGAAACTGCGCGTTTAGCTGTAAATTCTAATGGTGTAATACGTAAAATTCCAGAAAACTTGGTACTCAATAATACGCCGCTGTCAGACTCACAACAAAATAGTGTGCAACCTTCGCCAGCTTTGAGTACTGCTTCAGGACCATATATTCCGATTAGTGAATGTTTTTCTGGAAGTCCGAAATTCATGGTAAATCAAAATTTAAGAACTGCACTTGGACATTTTATTAAAAGAAAAATGTTTATATTAGGTTGATGGTAATAATCCGGCTACACCTTTGAATAATTTGGATCCAAAATTTTACGACACACCACGTAGTCATAATAATATTGGCTTAAATTTAACAAATGATCAATCGTATTCACCGAAAATTACCAATTGTGGCTTGGTGGTAAGTAAAATATGAACTACATATAGAATAAAAAGCATCTTTTGTTTTTACTGATATTTTTTATGCCATTCTTCAGTCAATCCTGCCATCAGAGTTTTTTTATTGAAGGCGCGCACCATATTTACATAAAATTTTTAATCGTTAAATTATAGTAGATGTATGATGATTACTCATACGACCTGTTGTACATAATAGTTACACAGGAACAAAAATAAATGTATGAAAATATGGTGCGCGTCTTTAATAGAAATGGTATTTTCAAAAGTTATAGCGCGAATCTATATCTCGCCAGGAAAATGAAGGCAATAGATACCCTCAATGTCTTATGAAAAGAGTTTTCATATGAAAAGAGAGAGCGGTAGTATGCCAACAAGTGGGGTTTTCGAACATTCGAAAAAAAAAAACGATTACAAGATAAGTTTCATTATGTGTATAAGAATTTACCTTGGCGGTCGACTTGTTAAATAATAATAATATTGAAGTTCTTCTTTGCGCAATGAAACAACCAAACATTTTATTTTATCATATATCTGCTTTAAGACAGGTGTAAAGGAGCAGCTAACTATTTATTTTTCATTGTATTGTTTTGGCAGTAAAACAAAATATTTAAGCTGGTCTTAAAGCATTTCCTAGTTACATAGCAACTCTACAGCTGTATTTATTAATCATACGAGGTCTGTTTCTTTGAATAACAATCAACTAGTGCAAATTCACTTCTGAAAATTCAATGTTATCTGTGTATAAGAGTTAAGTCAATATATGATCAGTTTATATTCAACGCTTTAGTAAAGTTCTTAAACCTAATGTTACAAAGAAATATAATTTAATTTTCATTAAGGAATTGTTACATTTATTCATATAAACTATTTGAAACTACTTTTTTTTATTATAGCAACAACCTACACCAGCTAAAAATCGCAGTGGACGCTCGGATTCTGATTCTGAAAGTGTATTTACAGACGATGAAGAATGGGCTCATCCCATGCCACTTAGGGAAAATGTTGGTAAGTTATTACAATTTCACCAATTCGGTGATATATGTAGGTATGCTTAATTTGTTTATTTATTAATAATTTATATTGTTTTAATTAATTAAATAGATCGTAGTACCAGGCCCTCGGAAAGTTCTGTAGAGAATGAATCATTTGTATTTACCTATTCTCAACGTTTCTCTAAGCTGCCAGATGAAACAACAAAAGAACAACAAAACAGCAGTGCTGCTGAATCTGTTGATCCATTAGAAAAGTTAGCTAAAGTGCTTAAAAATAAGAACAATTTGATATTGGATATAAAGGAAAACGAAAAGTGAGCTCAAATTGTATATAGGAAATGTAAGTTTTTAACAAATATTTGAATTTTAGAACTCCCAGAGATTTGCCTCAACTATCCGATACAGAGAATACATCGCCTGCTATAGGACCAAGAGACGCGAAATCGGTATGTTTAATTTTTGTTCCCTTCTGTGATATAAATAATTGAATTTATAAACTCCCACTCATAGGTTGTAGATGAAAGTTACGACATTCCAAGATCACATAATTTGCCCTATTATAACATGGGGCAATTATTCGAAAAAGTTACAAGTCCTGACGCCAATCCTATTGCCGCTTCTACGCCAAATCTTATGGCTGGCTTAGAAATGGGTTGTGCTTCAACATCGCGCACTTTACCACGTCAACATTGCTACACAAATGCAGCACCAAGCAAAATAGATGGCAATGTTTTTAGCTACGATTTTATGGAGCAGGTACTTGATGTTTTGCAATTATTTGCTTTAAACACAAAAAAATAATAAACAACTCAAATTTTTTTAAAGGCTGACTTACCACCAGTAAATCGCAAGCTCAAACCAAAGGTATCTGTAGAAGATAAACCACCAGAAGAAGTACCAGCAAAACCACCTATTAATCAGTTGCAACAAAATTCACCGCACATACTCGATAACTTGACAAGTAAATTACTGGCTTCCAATTTACAAAGCCCTCCAGTTCTGTTTAGTGGCGGAACAGCTAAATCAAACGAGAACTCTCCAATAAGACCACCTTCCGTTAATCGAAAATTAAAACCAAATGCATATAAGGTAAGTTGCAGTCGTAGCAAATTTGGAAAAAAAAATTATACAAGAGAAATTTTTGTCAGCTTGGTAACTCTGCAACGATAGGACCGTCTACAAGACGCTCAACTGGTGCTCCACTTTCAATGGTGCTTCCTAACGATAACGATGGCGCTGGTTACATCATGGAAACACGTACCCTTCCACGTCATCCACGTCCCAACTACACAATGGGTGCTACAATCGCTACGCATGGTGCCGCTGGCGTCGCAGTTGCTAATCTAAGTGGAATTCAAATACAACATCAACGTACTGCATCAGCTGCGGCTGCTATGCAGATTACTCAAAGTCCACCAGCGCTACTACCACCCAAACATAATGAACACAAGCTACAATATTTCGATTTGGATGTAGCAAATCCACCAGCAATCAACCGCCAAAGTATGAGTGTTGGAAATTTGAATGCACCTGGTGCTGCTACACGTTTGGGTTTGCCAGCGGATCCATCGGCACGTGCACCTGCAAAGAGTGGTGTAGTATACAATTCCGTTGATTTTGTTAAAACCGAAGCATTTAAACGCATACGAGAAGAACGTAAGAAAGAAAGTGAAGGTGTTAATACCACTTGCAGTAATAAGTAAATTAGATGACTGATATTTCTCAGCTCAGCTTTAAAGCTTCAAATTTGTAAAGAGCTTCTCTAAAAGAAGTTTAAAAAAATAATTATTCGACTGGATTAAGTGGAAACTAGCGTCGTTTTATTTACGGCCATAGTAATGAATAAGCACTGCACATTATTTTAAAGCCCCCAAATGTAATCGAATCTAAGGTTTAAGAGTTTAAAGTTAATGACATGAAAACTTTGCAAGATTAATAAAAATGACTAATACATATGCCATAGCTTCAGACTGAAATATCTTAGATTTGATATAACATAGAATCCATTTGTCTCTTAACGTAATTTACAATGCATGAAGCCGACTCTAAAACTTACGATTCTTCTTAAAGTTATCTGACATTAAAATTGATTTATTTTCTAAAAAAAAATGTAACAATAATAACTTAGTTTTTAAGCATCTTTTACATAATGTAAGTTTTAAGTTATTTTTCACTCCTCGAAAAAAATTTTTCCTTGATAGTATATAAGTAAAAATTGTACAAATATCTATATCGTGTACACCTTAAGCACTGAAATTTTAAATTAAATTTTTACAAAAGCATGAACTTAATTTAAGATTTCAAATTTCAATTAATTTCTGAATTTAAAGTGCAATAACTGGTTAACAAGTTTTCAATTGATTCATTTGAGTATTGACAAACGTTAAAATCAAAAAGTGCCTCTTTTAGTGTAAGAATAAACAACTGAAAATCGAAGTGCTGTTGAAACAGTACAAAGTTTTTTACTTTTAAAAACAACAAAGCTATTTAATTAAAAATGTAACATTATTAATTCAAATGTACAATACGCATGTACACATTTTATACGATATTAAAACATTGTTTTAAAAATATTCATACTTATCATTCTTAACATACATATTATCAGATCAATTATGAATTAAATTTTTAAATATTCAAACGTACAGTAATTAATTAAATATGCATTGAAAAAAAAAACGTATAGATAATAAAGCAAATATTTATGCTAATAAAAATGTTTGACATTTCTAATTTTTGCATGCATGAAAAATCCATTTTAATGTTGATATTCGAAATTTTCGATATTTTATTCACTTCAAAAAAAAAAAAAAAATCCAAATTGCTCTCTAATTTTAGCGCAATTTTTCATAATTTATAAAGAGCAAAATTAACTCTCAAAACTAATAGAATACTTACTTTTACTCGATTTACCTTGAGTTCAGCCAAGTATTTTTTCACTAAAATTTAGCTGTGGTATACGAGTATGTATTAATTTTGCTTATAGCTCTTTATAAAGTGGAATTTTGCACAGAAAACAACATTGCGAACAAGTTCTGGATCGTTCGAGACGAAAAGCATGCGATAAATATATGATCCGGTATACTACGGACGGCTATCTGCTGTATAATGATGCAAATGAGGAACAAATGCTTTTCGTATAGTGGCTGGTTTTGACTTTTCTGAACGAATACATCCAACAATTTTCTTTTTTATTATGAATTTTTTTATTAACAATAAATTTTCATAGATTCATGGTGCAACATTTTGTTTGGATAGTCTTATAGGGTGCGATGGGATGTTTTTTTTTTTTTTTTTTGCAGTAGCACTTTCTGCAGGATAAACTATTGACATATTTTACAAACATAACTGATGATGACAACATTTGAGATTATGGAAAGATTAAATATCTCTAATGTTACAGGTAAGCTTAGGGTGTCAATAAAGTTAACAGTGGCGGAAAAAAAATCAAGGAACCGAACTTTTTGAAGGGCGTAAAAAACTCGATAATTTATATGGTGTCAAAATTATCAATAGATATTGTTAAAAAATTCATCATCAAATTCAAAAATTATTTCTTTTCATTTGATTGGATTCTTAATTTTATTGATTCTCGATTTGGACCTTTCCAAGAAAAGACCTTACCTCGATTCCAGTAATTTCGCCAATATTCTCACCATCTTGCGGAAGTGAGTTTGTCAGATTCAAAATTAATTCCATACATCTTATTCTTACATGCAACCAAGAAAATTCAGTGGAACGAAATTCATTTCCCAGTCCTTATTAAAATTTTTGATCGCTAAACACAAATCCACACAAGATTTTTGATGAAACAATCGTACGATCCAAGATAGCCGCCTGAATTCCAACACCATTTACTTGAAAATAAAGTTCCTAAATAGAAAAATACATTTTGATCAAACTCAGCTCCTGGACTTTAATGGTCTATTTTGAGAAAAAGAATAATTCGATATTCATCTATAATTTTATGAATTTCTAAATTAGCTTTTTCCAAAAATTTAGTTGGGATGGTACGTTGGAAAATATTTTATTTGCATAGTCTTTTTTTTAATCTAAAATGTCTGCGCTTTTCATGATTTCTGTACATTTTTATTCAATTGTTTGGTTGATTCAATATACATACCCTTATATACTATACAATTGTGAATTTCTATGGTTATTTTGTTATTTTGAAATTGAAATAACATTGAATCTGGAAACAGTTGCTAAGGTTTAAATAAAAATTTGTACTTCACTAATATGAAAAACAAAACAAGTCTTAATCGTTGCTTGACAACTTAGCAAAGTTGTCGAAAATTAATTTTATAATTTTTATTTCTTTGTCAAAACAGTTACGGTTATACCTTTAAATTAGAACAACTTAAAGGACGTACATATATTTTCAGATACAGTTTTTTTGTACCAATTTTTTTATTCAAATTTTTTAATATAATTAATATTTTGACACAACTTGAAAGGAAGACAACATGTCGCTGGTATACATAACTTATCATAATGAAAACATTTTCGATGTGGACTCTTCACATACTTCTCAAGTATTCAGACGCAAATCATACGAATCGAAATTTAAAAAGCAAGTTCGCAAGCAACGCGTTCAACAAAATATTATCGAGCTGGCAGATGGCAAAAAACTTTTAACTACCTCCAATAAGAGTCGCAACAAAACCATGGGCTATGCTGAGACCCCTTTGAATCCACCCTGCGATTTTCTACGCAAGAATCATGGTGTTAAATGGCAACGTTTTAATGATCACGTTTGTCCAAAATCTAGAGAAATACCAGATGTACCCAAGTTTATTAAACCGAAGCCACTTTCAAAGCCCGTTGCACATAATAAATCAGAAAAAGATAATGTCGAGCCTGAATGTAACCTTCGTCGTTATTTTAAAGATCATAAACATCGTGCTGATTTTATATGGGTCAATATTGATCGTGTAAAAAGTTCGAAACCAAAAAGACCACCACCACGTTATATTGATACACCCGTTGGCGATAGACATAATTTGCTCAATACTGGTCTAATACCACAGTATATATGTTCGAAAAACTTTGGCAAGGTACCCTGTTATTTGCGTGTACATAAAAAAATGGTGGAGAAAATAAAAGAACAATGTATAATGGAAAAGAATCAGCAGGAGGAACATTGTCAGATGCAGTTAACTGGAATAAGGATTATGACACCAAATGAGCGCTACGAGATATTAACTGTAAGTCGGATAAGCTTGTAAAATGTTTGTTGTGCTAAAATTTAATATTAATTGTATTTCCATAGGGTTTAAAAACAAACTATGCAGAGCTATCAAAACTTTATCAAGGCCTACCATTATACGTGGACACAATTGCAAAGCAATTACGCAAAGGAAAACTTGAAAAAGACTTACGTCAATTGGAACAGGATATCTTTTTAATTGAATCGAATCCCCAAATTTATATATCAGATTACTGAATATATTTAAGCTATCGGCCTGAAAAGGGTTGGTGATTTATATTAAAAACTATAAGACGTTTTAAAGCGTTCCACAATTTACTGGTAGTCTTATAATTTAAACACAAAATTTATCTTAAAAAAATTACACAAAATTACCATTCTTAATGTAAATTGTATCATTATTTTGATAACTAAATTTCATCACATATAAAAGAATAACGACAAAATGTGCATTTTAATGTTTCATCGGGTGCAAGAATTTGTTTTAGTTGTTTATCATCATCCAGCGCTGGTTCTTTACATTGAAAGCAACGTCTGTTATTGAAAATTGGTACCTTAAAAAAAAAAAAAACAGTTTTTTGATTTTTTTAGAGTTATGAATTTGTTCGTACCTGGACAAATGAAACACAACAACGCCTTGTTTTATGCTGATTACAGCACATCATAGTAGTTTCACTGACAACCTCATTGCATAGCAAACATAGCTCTTTACATGGCTCATAGTGATGCGAGAGCTTTTGAAAGGTACTTGTAGCTAGTTTTGCAAAACGTTCAATAGTATCCTTTATTTGATTCTGATCATTGTTGGCCAAAGTTTGTAAAGTTTCAATAAGTAAATTAAACTTTAAATTTAAACATCTACCAGCCAAAGTTTGGAACGCAGTTGGTGTTTTATTACCAATCTTGCGTTCCATTTGTTGCACTCTACAAATAATATAAGTTGCTTGCACGCAGGATATAAGAAATTCCATTTCGTTCACTGTGGATTGTTTGTTATTTTTGAATTTCTCTCTGAAAAAGAAAGAACAAATTTTAGTTATGTACTGAAATTGAATAGAATTCAACATAAAAAATATACATACTTTTGAAATCCAAGAAATGATCGCACAATTGCTAACTTTAATTGTAATTTTTGCAAAAATGCATCATTGAGTTCATTTGGAAATCGTGCATTTTGTAGCGCATAAAATTTTTCGTAATCATCGTGTTGAAAATTATTGACTATGTCTAAATGCACTGCAACTGCATAATCCAAATAGGGATTTAAAGTGTTCAAATTAATATTGGACAGCTTTTCTAGTGAATTGATGGTACTTAGTTTACATACGCTTAGATAAGCAGAACTAATGGAAAATTTTGAGTTACGGACGTATGACTTATTACGAAAGAGCACGAACGACCAAAGATTCTTGTTTGGTGTAGCTGCAACGCCTAGTATTTGATAATTTGTTACATCGATATTTGTATTGACGGTTTGTTCACTTATTTTTAATTCGCTGCCAGTGGTTGAGTTTGAATCAAAGTCTATGCTTAAGTGTTTTACCTTGCCACTGATGGTGGTCACAATAAATTCGTTCTTGCTCAATGTTTCAATGCCTAAAACAAGTTAGAATTATGTTGCAGGTAAATTTAAGTTTGTATTTATGTATTTACCAGTTATTTTTATACCATCCAAATACAGTGTACAACTACTAAGTACAGCACCATCTGCGCTTAAACGATAGGCCAGCACATGCGCAGCTTTCGCAAAAATTAGTGTATAACAATCGGAATCATTTGAATAAGTTACCTCTGCCTTGCGGCACGACATACGATCACTTTTGCTCCACAAACACTCTACTTCACTTATAGCAGGAACATTTTCCACAGGATTGGCGTGCGTAATCTTAAATAGTTTTACTACACCCATACCATTTCCGACCAGCAAAAAATCACCAAAGGCTTTGATGTATGTAATTTTACCTAAATTTGTGTAATACTTAACATATTCCTTAATGTTGTCCAAATGCTCAAAACGAAATGCAACAATCCAGCCAAGTGCATTCGCCGTATATATAAGATTGTGCTGATGCGTCGTGAATGCGGTAATCCAATGTAAATCAACAATGTTTTTGAATTCCTGAAAAGTTTTTATGTTTTTCAGATCAACTTTTAGTGGAAAAACTTCATTCCTATAGAGGGTATTCATATCGACAACAGTAACATTCCATTGGCGAAGTATTCCACTTTTTGCACGTATTTGAAATGCACCATAATTTGTTAGCAACGCTAAGTATGGTTGTTCGTGCTGTAGCATCCAACTAAGTTGATGTATTTTTGCTTTTGGTGGATCTAAAGAAGAATCTGCCACATATACTGTTTCCAGTGCCAATTCTTGACTTTGTAGGACATTGCAGTTGGCGTAGATTTTGGGAAGATCTATTTTTTGTATAAAATTGTGGCAGGGGTGCTCTTGGGGTATTGGTACATAGTCAATAGCAAACGGGAATGGCTTATAGGGCACCTTGTGACAGTTTAGCTCTAATGCTGGTATATCTGTAGTGGCGCCAATTATTGCCAGATGGAAGCCATCAGCAAAGATGTTGAAATCACTAATTACATCTTGACGGAACTCCCCAAATGATAGTTGCTTAAATTCCATTATCACTAGAAGCGAATAGATAAGAGTAGAAAATCATTTTGCAAATTTATTACTTTAACAAAACCAAGTAGTTCTCAAACGACACTCGACGTGTTAAAATTGTGAGGCATGTGACTGACCTATGTAAGTATGTATGTACGTTTGTTAACGGAATCGTTAGAGCGGAAGTGCGCGGACAGCTTCAGGTGACACCATAGAGTCACTCGATGCTTACAAAAAAAATCATACAAGTTATTGAATTCACTTCTCACTACTTTCCAAATTTTAACTTTATACTGCGAACTGGACGGACCTATGTATACATATGTTTAATTGCACTTGATGATAGCTTTTTTTTCAATAATTTTAAATAACTGTTTTCAAATTAAAAACATTTGTATAACTCTGTTTTTAGTTTAAACTAACTTATAACTCAGCCTCATGTTTTTCAATCTACTTTCAACGTAATTTGAACTCATTATAAGCGAGCAATTACAGCCGCATAATAGAAAATAAGACAAGTTAAAATATCCGTAACTCCGACGGATACTTCTAAGCAAAATAAAAATTAAGTAAGTAATAGTGATTTTTTTTTGATTAAAAGTGAAATTATCTTATTTTAAATTAATATCAAAGTGCAACGAATGGCCATAATAACAAAGGGCCCTACGTTAGTTTTTAGAAAACACGTTCATGTGATTTGACCTAATTAGAGAACAAGTCCTCTATTGTTCGAAAATTTTCGAATATCTTTTCAAAAGTACTTTTGAAAGTACCATAAACCTGTGTTTAAATCCTATCGAAATTTTACCACCACTAGAAAATTAAGCAAGAAATAAAAGCTCTATGGTTCGCTCTTTATCTTATGCTTTCTTACGTTTCGTTTGGTAATGCTGATGCCAAGTTCTCAATTTGTTGTTGGTTCCAAAGGTGTTTGATGTGTATTCTTTAATTTAAACATTGTTTCTCTACTGTCCTTTGGAACATTTGTATTTCGGTTTTTTAAAATGTCTGGGAAACGTGGTGTGGACTTCTTAAAAGTTATTGCTGATTATGTTGCAAAGTCTAGCAGTTTCGACAACGTTATACGTAAAGTAAGAATTTCATATTTTAACTTTTTATATAGCAGAACTTTTAAGTGCCGGAATATTACGAAATTATCAATGAAATGTTGCGGCATAGAAATGTCAAAGACAATTTATATTAATTTAAAGATTTTTACTTTGTTTACTAACTCGATTAAGGAAGTGGAATGTTTACATTTTTAGTGTTAAATATTTGAAAAATATGTAAATTTCTTTATTGAATTATCGTGAATTCTACAGCTGTCAACGTGAAGCGCACTGCTCATTTTTTTCCAATATATCAGCTGATTGTCAAAAGTGATTTGTTGCTAAAGCTGCCAGACAGCTTTTCAAAATAAATTTACGCAAAATATACCATTCGTGGAATACTATTTTTTTTGGAAAATGTTTTTACAAAACTCTTTAAATTTACAGATAAAAAACTAAACAGGGTTTTTATGAAAATATATTTCCAAAGCTTTTGTTCTCCAAAATAACCAGCATATCTCTAGTATGGAAATTATAAAAGTACAACAGATATGTTTAAAGATTTCACTGAATATTCTGAAACCTAAAAATAACTAATAAATTATCATCTAATATTGCTTAAACGTTCTATATTTTTTCATTTCTGCACGTTTTATATATTTTCAGATAATTATTTTTTATTCCTCTGCTTAGATTAATATTACTGGAGGTGGAGACGGCAAATGTGTTGCAGAATTTATTGTATGCGAAGAACATTTAAATCAAAAAGGTGGCTTACACGGTGGTTTCACAGCAACACTTATTGATAATGTAACAACATTTGCGTTAATGTCAAAGCCTTGTCATCCTGGTGTTTCGGTTGATTTGCATGTATCTTACTTAAAATCAGCTAAAGAAGGAGATTTAATAGTAGTTGATGCAAGTACAATTAAAGCAGGTAAAAGATTGGCCTTTCTTGAATGTGAGCTGCGAAATAAAAATGATGGATCGATTATAGCTAAGGGCGCACATACAAAATTCATCGATTTCGAAGGTACGACAGATGGAGAAAAACAAAAAAAATAATGGAAATAATATACATAGTTTGACGAGAAGTATAAGCATATTGCTTAGGAATGTTTATGAGATCTAAATTGCCTACCAGAAAATTCATCTCTGTAAATTTAAATTTTTTGAAAATATGTCTACAGTGTAATTTGTTGTATTTATAAAAATATTTTGTGAAAAGTTTTTGACAATGTACTTTATTTGTTGTTGTGAGCTTAGCGACAAATCAAAAACTCACACCAAATGAAATGTTGATTTTTTTTAAATGCTGTGATTACGTAATGAATAATGGTTCGCGTAAACATACAATATCAATTGATCAACCGTGGTCTTTCTATGAGAACGACGAATTCAAGGTGCGTCCATAAATAAATTAAAAGTTGCTGGTCCAGGTAGAAAATGGGCGTGGAATCTTTCGTTTTAAAGGAAATAGAAAGCATAGCTGGTGTTTAAGCTTTTATAAAGCTGGCACCACTGTTCTGTTTGCGTTGGTGCGAATCTTTTTGTTCTTTGTGTAGCATCCCTGTTTTATCTTTGAGCTTTTTATTGACATCTATATGACTGATTTCCTCTGGGAATTTGTTTCATAATAAATTGTGGGAATTTCTTACGATTGTGTTAAGAAAAATAAATAATATGATTGGAGGAAAGCTAGGCACTACTAAAAAAGGTGTTGAATTTATAAAACATATCTCTGAAATAATTGCCAAGTCAACAGGATTTGAGAAAACATTAGAAAAGGTAAGTTGTTGCTTAATTGAAAAGGATTTTCGAAAAATTAATAGGAACAACATTTAATGTTTACAATTAAATTCGGTTGTCACAAGCTTTGACAGTAAAATGTGTGTGAAGGAGAGAAGCAGTGTTACCGTTTACGTTTTAAATAATATCAAATCTGCTTCGGAGCATGATTGAATAATGTATTGAGATATTAGTCAAATAGCCAAATAATGCTTCCGAGTTGCTCATTATTGGTCGAAAAACATCGTTATAGCTTATCCACAATACGGACTGCAAAACCGCCTCCGCTGACGGTTGACTTATAGCTTACTCACAATAACGACAGACGACGGAAAAACCGCCAGGGGTAAAACTGTCGTACAATCCGTTGAAGTAAACGGAATGCGACGGATGACGAAAATATCAGCTGTCATTCATGTTTACAAGAAAGACGCGTTATTTGCCTTAAATCTCTACTATAAATGAAATACCCATTACTTTAAAATAAACAAATGCAAGGTTGTTGTGTAACAAAGCAAACCAAAAAGTAACACTGTCAACTTCCATATCTAGTAATTAACGTCTGCTATACTTTTTTTTTTAAAAATTTAATTTACCTCTAACCTAGGTAAGAATAATTGATGGTGGCGATGGAAAATGTTCTGCTGAATTTACTGTTGCTCCTGAACATCTAAATCGTTTGGGAGGTCTTCATGGTGGATTTACAGCAACGTTGGTTGATATGATTTCAACTTATGCGCTAATGTCAAAACCAAGTCATGCTGGATTATCAGTCGACATTCACGTTAGTTACCTAAAAGCAGCTAAAGAAGGTGATGAAATAGTTATAGATGCGAATTGTATAAGATGTGGTAGAAGACTGGCCTTTATTGATTGCGAGTTACGACACAAAAAAGATGGATCCATCATAGCAAAAGGTACTCACACGAAATTCGTTGATATGAAAAAATAAATTATGTACCTGGCAAACGTTATGGGTCGCTAAAAAAATATTGATCCTTTTCGTTTGGTTTAGTTATTGCAACTAAATGATATTTTATGTTGATTAATGTATGCTATAGTTATGTAATTATTTTGTATTTGTAGGTATATTAAAATTAATAAAATAATAAAATAAAAAATTTAGATAAATAACATTTCTACTGATTTACATAATAAGTTAAAATCCACTGCGTGAATAAACGATGCAGGTCACAAAAAATGCCTTATAAAAATATTAGAATTAATTACACTTATTTGGACGTAAGCAAACCAATGCATTGAAAACCAAAATAAAGTCCCTTCATGGTTGGCTACTGATTTTTATCTCCGAGACGGTACAGTATGAAGACAGTTTCATTGATCCATTCATCATTTGTCCATACCTAAAATGTATCTCATTGAAAAAAAAAATTTTTTATTCTGGCTTCTGGATTTTTTTTTAAATTTTTATATCAAAATTTGTAGCTTTCCTTTAAAACATATCACTATAATTTATATTAGAAAAAAAAAAAAATTAAATTTTCATAATTTTAATTGTTGGTTATTTTCTAGTATTTCTTTATTTAAACATTAGCTTTATTGACTTCAAACAAATACTGAATAAAAATTTTAAGTTTTTATTACATTTAATTGTACAGAAAAATTCATGCTATAACAAAAAGTTTACAAAATGTGAAATAAATATATAAATTATATGGTCTAACTAACAATAAGTGCTTATCGAACTTTAATTCTCCGCGGTACATCTAGCATTAAACTTTCATTTGTCGTAAGGTCAATGCGTATTGACGACCCAATTTCTACAGGGACGATCCGAAGCCAATCACAATGGCTAACTTGTAGCCATATTATACATACAGCTGATCACAAAGCACTTTGGGTCGTTAATAGACGCCTTAACTTTTAATTCACTTTTATATTTGCACATTTGGAGCGTATTATGCTTAAAACTAGCAAATTGTTGGTACTTATCTAATCAATAATTTTGTTATTGTATTTTTGCGTACCAACGCTGATAGTGTTATTACGGTAGTTCACATAATCCCACATGTTGGACAGCATGGCTTTGCTAGTTTACAATTAAAATACCCAAAATATATTGTAAGATCTTATTCTCATATACACTTATTGATTGTTATCCCGGTATAAGGTAAAAAAATTAAATGTAAAAAAGAGCGTTTCATTAAAACTTATAGATAATGTCCGCGATTATGTACTTTAAAATCGTAGTTATTTTAATGTCAAATATTTGTTTACTATCTCAATATATCGTCAATTTCTTAGAGTACTCTAATGATTTAAAATGGTCACTTTTTGTGTTGGCTTACTGATATGAACACAATGTGGGCAACATGCTTCTGGTGGTGTAATTTCGAACTCATCTATACCACATTTGACGTCTGGACATTTGTCACGCATACAAATCACCTGTGCATGACGGCATTCACATTTGGTGCAAGTATCTGGTGTCCAAACCTCATTAATGAGACGCGTTGTACCGTTTTGGTCAACACAATGATTACGCTTCGGCTTTGACGTTCCAGACGATCCCACTGCTGCAGGCTCTTCGTCTTTAGCATTGCTACAGCTATCTTCCAGCTTATGCAATTTCTTATGTAGCTTTTTCAGTTCCTGCTGGAAGCTACCTATAACTTGCTCCAAGCCACTAACACGTTCTTCATTGAGATCATACAAAGTTTCCATATTGTTGTGTACTGCATTATCATCAGCTTTTTCAATGTGCTCCTCCGGAATGGCACGTCTATAACGTCTTGGCTTAACATACGTCTGTGGCACATAAGAGTCGAATAGTGGCGGCATGCTATGACATGTGCCACAATCTTGCCACAAATATAAATTAATACCCCTTATATCTTCACATTTTTTGAAACCTCCTTGCTTTTTGGGTAACACGAAAACATCATCTGTGGCTTCTTGAATGTTATCGCCAGCATCGCAAAGAACGCGTCCCAGATTGGACTGTTTAATTTGTTGGAGTTGTTGTGGCACAAACACTGCTGGGTTCTCATAGTAAAAACGATCTCCATCACGTAAGCGACGCATTTGCTCAACCAGTAAACATTGGAAAAGTGGACCTACTTTGCCACCAGGTACTTGTTCTTCCAGTATACCACCAACCCAAACATCAATATTATCGGGATGTCCATAAAGCTCTTTGAGTTTGCGTCTTATATTGGCATCTATAATTTCTCGTTGCAAATCGTCGAATGTTTCGGCTTGCGAGAGATTGCAGAATTGTCGATACACATTGTAGCTGGGTATACCATGATCACGTCCACGTTGTATGTTAATGGCTGCTAAGTCTAAGGCAACAGCATGTGTTGCTTGGAAAAGTTTCTCAGTTAGCTCAGTATTTAAGTTCTGATCGGGTTTCTTCAGCTTTGCTGGTACCGAAAACATACCACGCATAAGTGGATCGACACCACCCTCATAGGCGATACGCCAGGGTGCGAAAAATGCCTTATGTAGCTGCAAGTGCCCTTGTGGTATCGGTTGGAAGCTGGAATTCAGACGATGCAGCACAGGGTTGATGATTGTATGTCCGAAACGTAAGGCGGCCGTGGCAAATTCATTTGCTATAGTCGGATTAACATCAGGATTATAGCCTTGATACTCTCCCAACATAAGCATGCCGCTTTCTCCAACAATTAACGGTAGCCAGTGCTTAAATGTGATGTGTTGCATTTGGGCACCGACAATCTTACGTGCCTCCTGAAACAGCGTATCGCCATCCCAGTGCGGATTAATGTCGCGCAGTTTGATTGCAATACGATTGTGTTCACGCATCCATATTGTGTGCATAGCCAAAAGGCCGATTTGCTCATTAACGCGTATGTCGCCGGCGACAAAACAGTTCATTGTATTCTCATCCAGATTCCGACGACAATCCATGCCGTCCTGTGGTGCTGCAAATGGCAACATCTCCTTTTGATGGGGAAAGTGAACGCCCACGCGCAGTAGCCCGTCATCTGTAGTGAGATTTCGCAATTCCTGTGCGAACGCAAAACTGTAGCCGTAAACTTGTGATGCATCAACGAATGAAGTCAGTTGGTTGATTTGCTCGCGATGCTGCACGCTGTCAAAGAACACCGATGTCATGCCCGAACCACAAATTGAACTGGAACGCACAACATCAATGCAACGGCGATTTTTAACGCGTGGATCATTTGGTGGCACTTCAATTGGATAGCATGGCGGTGCAAATTCACAAGTTTTCTTACAATCGACGCCATCCCAACTTTCGGAGCTTACGGAGGGTATGGAATGATCCAAGTCATGATCGAGGAACTGTCCCCATTGCATAACCATGTGTGTAATTGTGTCGTCAGGTGTGATCTCTTTTGTGGATATCAATGAGGTCGAGACTAAACGTGCACTTGGTTTAGGATATCCGGCATAGAGTTTATCCTTCATCCAACCAATTGGCATACTAAATCCATTCTCATAAATAGGAGAAGCAATGCGTCGAAATGCAGTCAAAGAGGCACCCCATGTGGGATGTTGTAAATTATTGCATGTGCCGTCAATGGAACGGTATTTGGAGTGATAGCACATGTCCGTGCAGTTTGGCATTTCACGATGTTCCATACAGCCAGAAAGTTGTGCAACCAAATTAAGATGTTCGCGAGAGAGCAAATCCTTGAACTCATACTTGTCGCTCGGCATTGTGAGGTTGTCTCCCTTCTGTACATGTTTGCGTATATTGACCAAGGTGCGTTCGTAGATTTCAGCAGCACGCGCCAATTGTCGTGCTTCACCTTTTGGAAAACGAAAAACACGTAGTAGATCACTGTAGTTGGGTGGTGCAGGTGTTCCATTAGCTGTATTGCGTGTGCGATTCGTGAAGAGAGTATCGATGGTGTTGTTTATAGCTAAATCGATTTCTTTAGCAGCTTCTTCAAAAGCAATGCGAACATATCGATCTCCGGGTGCCAAATCGACGTTATTGCTGTAAAGAAGAGTAAAATAAGATGATTAAATTCACAGAGAAATTGGACTATATTCCCTTATGCTTCAAAATCCCATGTGTTTCAAATCGTAATTTTGCGTAAGAATACTTTACACTTATAGTTGATCGATAGTTTGAGCGATGTTCTATAAGAAATCAACTAATGGCAACGGTAAGGAGGACATATTTATAAATATGAATGATTTCAAAGCTTAAGTGGCAATTGACATTAATAATCTTGTGCGCATAATTGAACGCAAATACCAATGTCGTCACAAGAAATAGAAACGGAGAAACATATAGATAATTTTTACAAATGGACACCCTAGAATTATAGCATCCGTGACACATAAATTATGAGAGGCGCTGACATCTTCTCTGATCACCATATCTGATCACCATATCTGATCACCACATCTTGTCTACTGTCACAATTGTTCTGATCGTAATTGACGATGTTCTTAGCAGAGTCTCATTTTTTCAGATGATATCTATTTCTTCGCCACTAAGCTAACCGATAAGCCAGCAACATTTTTCGACCTCATCTATTTTGGAAGGTACGTTTTTAAAACAAAAAGCATGCCCTTCCTACCAAATGGTATAATCAATAGTTTCATGATAGCTGAATCCATTATATGAGAGGATATTTCACTTATTAGGAAGTATCATAGCACTTGATGGCCGGACCACTAAGCCCAGAAAAATAACACCAAAACAGGAAAATCAAAAATGTTCCGTTTCGTTATGTTGGACACGTAGATAACCAAGTGTTTATTGTTGAGTGTTGATTCACATCCACATAAATGTGAAAGCTTTGAATATTTTGCATTCCTTAATTAATTGCCTTCTTAAGTCTACTGGTAAATCTGAAGGCAGAAGAATAAGAAATCCATGAATCAAAGAAATGTTGGAGACAATTGAGGAGTGGGCTAACAGAACGGCACATGTCCGTGGTCGGTCGTTTAGAGTTTTTTGATGGAATCATGTCCATTGTACTAAGCTTCAAGTAATTTCAATTACAGGCACTTTAAAAAAGCAATAGATGTCATAGTTTTTTGATAGCAAAGTGAAGTTTTTCCTGCAAAAAGGCACATGTCCTGCGAATATTTATGTTTTTTAACCATTCGTGAGTGTGGATTTGTTCTTTCTGGTGGAACGCATCTAAATAAAATTAAAGTCAGTCTGTTAATTGTCATTGTCTTATGTCACATAGTTCACGGTTCTCACACGCGTTTCATATAAATAGCTAAACACATTTTCAATTTGATTGTTGTTTTGTATACTATACAAAATGGATAAATAAGTTTTGAAGCCAGAAAAAAACTAAGAGCAGGTCGTAGCACGGAAATTGTTCCATTAAAGAGTTTAACGAAAAAGCAAAGGGGTTTAGCTAAAAGGCACATGTCCATTAAAGGGTTTAACAAAAAGACACATGTTCATTAAAGGGTTAAATAAAAAAGCACACGTCCAGTTCGTCTCTGAAAAAGGCTACATCTCCATTTTTGTGTCTTGTTGTCTCTTAAAGTTTTAAACATTTTTAAAATACTTTTTGTTTTGGGTTTGAATGAGTTAAAATAGTAACTCGAACTGACATAATCATAAACTGTTTTTTTTGCGATTTCTCAAAATTTTTAGCAACTGGACATGTGCCGTTTTGTTCACCCACTCCTCAACTATACACCAATTTAAGTCTTTGCATGAAAACTGTTATCATTTCTCCACAAAGCACCACATATTTTCAACTTTTTACCTCTCCAAGTGATACCAAAGTTTACCACATCATCTGCTATGCACAAAGTACATCAGCTAAATCAATGAGTCTCTTTTCAGTATGCCCTTAGAGGAAATAAGAAAAACAGTTTGTATTTAATATGAACCAACTTTAAAAGGTGGGTGCGCGCCATTGAGTTGGTCTTAGCGCTGCTATGCTTATGACTGGGCGAAAAGTTGGTTAGCTAAATGACAGCATAATAAGAAAAAATAAAAACTGGGTAAGTAAAATAAAATTTAATTAACCGCGAACGACACAACGTTGAAGCAGAAAACAGTGAGGACGAATCTTAAGTCAGAAAACTTGCAAACTTCGCATATACATAAAGTATTACCATGATGAGCACCACAATTGGTGTGCTACTACTCATCATCAGTTGCAGTAGCAGCGCAACAGTAGCAGCTAAAGCCGCATTATCATCCAAAGGCAGCTGTATGTTGCTGCAGGCTACATACTAAATCAGGGTGGGAGAATTACGACTGGGAAAAAATTGTTGCCGTAATGTTATGCAGTTGATTGGACAAGTGGCGGGTGTGAGGGAAAATATACTTTCATGCAAGTGCTTTAAAAATAAAACTACTCGCACTGCTATAGGTACCAGTAGAACTATGACAAAACTAAAACCAGGATAAAGCTTATAAAGACCAGGATAAGCGCGGGTTGAAAACAAGCATAGTACAAGGACTTATGATGCACAAGCTGTTAGTTGTAGTGTTCTAGTTGTAGTTGCAAATATGCGGACATTCCGTCGTTGAGGGTGAACTACACACACATTCCTCCTTTCAACTGTGAGTAATTTTTAAAATCCCAGTAGAAAAAATATCGTTAAAACAAAACACTTTTGAAGCAGCAAATAAATTTAATATGTAAAGATGATTGATGGCTTAGCCAGAGAGAAAGAATGAAAGAGAAGTACCTTAGAATTTTAGATGGAATTACTTGTAAATATAGAATCGAGAAACATTTCTTTGAAATCTTGTAGCGTTTAAGGTATTCAAAGTGCTTTCCAATAAAATTATTTTTTTTTTATCATTCGACTGACTGGTAAAGGGTCATTCTTACATTATCTGATACAACGTCTTTGTGAATACCCGACAAATAGCTTTTGGTCTTGAAATTTCTCTCTTAAGAGAATATAGATTTAATATTGTTATTTAAAAAGAAGAGTGCTGGATAATAAACAAGATCACGTGGCAACACTTTAAGGAAAAATTGCATCATTGAATAATTGGTACCAAAGGAGAAAAACTCCAATAACTGCATAGGCAAAGAAACATCGATCTAAAACTTTCTCAAAAAACCCAGCGGCAAATCGATGAAGTACTCTGATTTTTCATGTATGAAAAGCTGTAACTTTTGTATTGTTTCACAAATGAAATTGTTACTGTGATATTTTGTTTATTTGCATGCTGGCTGCCTACTTTGTATATGGAGCTGTAGGCAGTTTGCTTGCTGGCTGCCTGTTTTGTATATGGAGCTGTTGGTAGTCTGCTTGCTGACTATCTGCTTTTTATACGGAGATTTAGGCAGTCTGCTTGCTTGCTTTGTGTATGGAGATGGTAAGCGATGTTTTAAGGCAATCTGCCTTTCGTTTGTTACACATAGTATATAGAGATGTAGGCAAGCTGCCTACAAAAGCGGCCATTCCTTTGTAAAAAGAGTTTACAGTTGTGGCTGGAGTTGTGAGCATTACTGCCTACAATGAGTATAACTATTCATCGATGTTATGTGTAACGTATTTGCTGCTGGGAATATTAGATCTGGTTCTCTGAGGGTTTCATATTGAAAGAGCATACTATATAGTAGAAAATATCCTTTTCAAAAGATGCACCGCACTTTCTAATTGGGTCGTAAAAGAATTCCAACATTTAATAATTGGTTCTCTACCAAAACAAAGTATTCCGGCATTCCATAAACTGTGTTATACAACGAAGTTGATGACGACAACAGGCAAAAGTGGCTACTTATAAAAGATACATTTAGAAAAAAAAAGAAGTTAATACTCAAAAAAAAAAAAAAAAACAAAAAACACTAAATTTCCAATAATTAAATAAATCTTTTTGCTTATTATTCGCTTAAGCAGCTTTTAAAATCAATAAATTTTTATTCATTCATGAAATTATTGATATTTTGTGCTCTCAGTGTACTCAACGCACTATGTACATGTTGCTATTGCCATAATAGTAATAGCATCGTCATCTTGCTGATGATAATGATGATGGTGATACCTTCCTGTTAAGCTGTTTGTCAGTAGTGCAGCCTCTTTTTTGGTTGCGCAACTGAAGTTGGAATTTTGCGGTTAATGCTGAGTTTACTCTGAATGTAGTCAAAGGATTAGGGGGGTTTTGGCAAAAAATTCACATATACGAAAACACGAGTAAAAGAATGTGTTTGCTCAGTAAGAGATTTGTAGAATTCTTTGAATGTTATTATGGTATTAGTGCTGTACTACTACTACTACTGCTACATCCGTTGATATTGATGCAGTTGCAGTTGCAGTTCCTTTGGGAAGAAGTTTGTCTTAAGTTTTGCTTTCTATTTCTCCAGCATTTTTTTTGATATAGTCTGGTAACTCCTTGTTGTTTTGCTAAGAGCCAAGGGCGCTTAAGGTTCTTACAGTTGGGTGAGGAAGCTTGTATCACTGCATATTATGTCAGTTGCGGAAATTATTCAAATGACTTTGTAAAGACATCCAAAAATTTACATTTGATATTATCATAATTATGGCGAAAAATTCTTTTGTTCTTTTTACAATTGAAATTAATTAACTGTGCGGAAAAATTGTTTGGCAGAAAAGTTTATCAAAAATTAAGTCATGTTTTAAGGGACTAAAAACTATCGAAAGGGTTGCGCTGACTTATTAAAATTAGACGTTATTTGTCCATCACTTCATGTAAAAGTTTTTAGTGTTCATTAGGAACACTAACTCAAAACAGGAAGGTAAATATATGTGGAGTGTTTTTTATTTTAATTATTATATATATATATGTGGAGTATTAAGTATGATGAAATCTAACGAAATTACAAATAATATTTGAAGTACAAAACACAACCATCAAAACGAAATTCTTAATTCAACAAGATGAGGAAAGAGAGAGACATCGTATACTTGTTGCATCAACAATCTCATTTAAAGGACGAAGAGAGAGGTGCTCTTTTCGCTGTTCTAAAGTAAGAAGTAAAATATACTTTTCCTGGAAAACAAGAATGGCAAGCAAATCTGTTCAAAAAAGGTCGGTCTGGGTATTAGGCGTCACTTCAGACCCGTAGATATGTAAATAAAAGAACTGGTCGAGCAAATATTGAGTCATATATCAAACTTATTCTATTAACCCGTTGCTAACAAGACAATTAGAAGTTAAAAAAATCGAAAAAAAAGACTTTTCTCCTTCTGGGACCTAGTGCCTTCGAAATTTCCTTCACACACGCACGGTATTTACGTAATGAGTTGAATTCTCTCGAAAGTATCACCTATTCACGGGTTTCAAAGTTTAAGCGATAGTTTTCAAAATGATTAAAGACGGGCGTAATTCCTGCTATCATGATGGTTACACTTTAATGCTTGTCTACTGACTTCAGGTAGTGCTTTGCGCAAGGTTTGTGCAATCTACTGCCATTTGAGACAGTTGACTTCGATGGAAATCAAATTTTATCGAAGTTTCATGAGAAATTCGATATTGAAGATGATGCGGGTCTTCATAATTTTCAGCAGCCGGGGAAGACAATTGCTGGTAAGCACTTGTGGGCTGTTTCCGATGTTAATAAGCCAATATAGAAAATTTAATACCCGTAGAAAGCGTCAGACAATTCCAGATATTGATAGTTAAAATAGGTGTGGCATCTCCTCTACAAGCAGAAACATTAAAACACCATAATAGGTACTCTAATGCAACCAAATTCCTTACAGACTTCAAGAATGGCGTGAAGAACCACAATACAAAATGTAGGTTAATTTTGACAAGAGGGCGTGGTACCTTGCATACAACACAAAACACTGTACAGAAAGAGTTATTAAGAGTAATTATTAGTACGAAGAAAAAGGTGGGCGGCAGGTGTGGCACCTCTCATACATGTAAGCACTTTGAAGCGCTTAACTGAGAGATTTCTGAGAGTAGGACTTGTTTAGTCAAACAGGTTGTTCTGAGCGGTAAGTCTGTTGGATATTGAGTTTTAAGTATATAGAAGCTCTAATATTTATACTGATGCGGTACTTCCCGATAGTGTCATTATTCTTTTAACTCTTGTCTTCTTTTTATACATAAGTCCGTCAAATAATGTTCGATTGTTTTTAATTTTTCGATACTATTTGATATTTTCCGAAACATCTGAAGTTTCGTCGAACTCACTGTATGTACTTTTCAGCTTTTGTTGGACTTTTATCAACTTTTGGAGATATATGTACATACCTACAAAAACAAAGTACGCAGTATTATGATATTCTCGTAAACAAGACCACCTTAGACCGACTGATACACATAGTTTTGAAGCAAAAGAAAATCCAGACAGCAAATGGTTTCATTTATAAACATTAAATCATTCATGCAAATTCAATTAATGTTTGATTTAAAAGTTCAAACTTAATTTTAACTTACTTGATTTTCACCAGTGCCGAAGCTGAAATACGACCAAATTCATTCTTCAATGTACATTCATAGCGTCCACCATCCAGTATGGTGACATTTTTTACAAATAAACTGCCAGCACCGCTGATCTGATATTTTTCCCTTAAAAACACATTCGGATCAATTACACGACCATCACGACGCCAAGTAATCTGAAAATAAAAAGGATTTTCCGCTCATCCTGCAAATCCTTTAACACCACCACAAATACCAACCTGTATGCCTTCGTCATCATCCTCCGCTTTACATGGCAACTCAATGGTTGTGCCGGTGAATGCTTCCAAATCATAGGGTTCAATTATTAATTTTGGTGCACCACGTGTACGTTCCACTTTGATGGTGGCCTCAACTTCAGACATGCCATTCTCATTTGTTGCAAAGCAAGTGTATACACCTACGGAAGATTTGCACAGCAAAAGGGACAATAACAAAATAACAACAAATATTTAACTAATTCATTCGCTAGCAGCGAATGGTCCATTGGACCATTACATACCTGAATCGATTTCTCGGGCTTCGCTTACTATTAACTCTGTGTTTTCGTTCTCCAGCACAACTCGTTCATTTGTT
This sequence comes from Tricholauxania praeusta, assembly GCA_949775025.1. Lineage (NCBI taxonomy): Eukaryota > Metazoa > Arthropoda > Insecta > Diptera > Lauxaniidae > Tricholauxania > Tricholauxania praeusta. Next base: position 29,650,046 of record OX459028.1, read on the forward strand.
GCTATCGGATTGCCATTGAATTTCCATGTGATGTACGGTATTGGATTTCCATCAGCATCACATTCTAATATGAATGGTTTACCAACTTTGATGGTTTGATTTTGTGGTGCCATTAATATTTCAGGAAACTCTAAAGCGGAAATTAAAAATAATGTTTTTTTTTTTTTTTGAAAAAACTTTTTAAACTCTTTTTCGGAAATTTTTTAATTGAAAAATGTTGTTATTGAAATTCTTCTTAGAAATTTTGATGAAAAGAAAATAGGGGATGATGAAAGCTGGCGGCACATCTTTGTAAGTTTATGTACATAATGTGGGGATATGTGAACATTCAGGTGATATTTTGTGTTTGACAAAGATTTTTAAATTTTGTTATCCTTTAGAAATTGAGGAATGCTAGTTGTTATAAGCTTTTTGAAAAAAATGTTTTCTCATCTGAGGTCAAGTAAAGAAATTATAACATATTTTGTGGTATCCACATTAATAAATTTTGGGAAATCTTTAAATTTTCACTGGAATTGCAATTTTCTCTGACTTTTTTAACCAGGTGTATTTTAATTATAAATATTGTTACTATTTTTTAGTGAGGCGAAATTTCCTTACAGGACCAAAAATCTCCCGATATTCTGAAAAATAGCTCATAAACTTCTTCAAAAAAGTTTGTCAAAACAAAAAAGTTGGAAAAGCATTAAATTTACAAAAAGCCTAAGTTTTCAGTTTAAAATTCGAGTGGCGGTAAATTTCTGGACAAGTTGACGAATTTCGACTCTTTATAAATAGCATACTCTACATCACAAGTTCCTCAAGATAAGAAAGGTACTGGCAAGTTGTTGTTGATAGACGATATGTCAGAGAAGGCAACACAAGATAGGCCCGAGGGTTAATTTCTAATATAAAAAACCAAATCTGGATAAGCTCTCTCTAGAACTATTATCCCATAGTAAACATAATGTCTCGTAAGTTGTAGATATGCGGAAATGTTAGGCGTTTGTTTTTTTGATCTCTGTAGAGAAGCTGTAGGGAGAAGAAAAAAAAGAATTAAACATTTTTTTTTGTCCCGCACTTGCTAGAAGACAGCAAGAAAGCCGTCATCAAGTTTTCCCGACACAAAAATTGATTTTTAAATTTGGCGGCTTAAAAAATTCTCACAAAAAATGTAAGTGTTTACCATTTTGGAAGGCCGGGAATTGCTTTTTTCTACTTGGCAATCCTGGATACCAAACACTTGATTCGTATTAGATGACTTATATACGATACTTCGATACGTTGGTATAGGTCAGCTATCTAGTTTCATTAGAAATTCTGATTGGAACATAGAGAGGGTTAAGTTAATTACCGTGTGGTATCACAATGGATCACCAATTGATCTAAGTGAGTCGGTTCTTAAGCTGACTGCCGCTCCTAGATACCTAACCTAACCTAATCCTATAAAAGTAGAATGGTACATGGTATCGGGTTCTTGAAACTCAGATTCTGCATATTAAAAATCATGATAAAATGATCTCATTCCAAAGAGTTATATGGCAGGGTTCGGCAAATAAAAAATATTATCGAAATATCGATGATCGATATTTAGAATCAGTATCAAAATATATCGAGAAAAAACATCGGATACATCGATAATGGAAAACCGACATTTTTGCTTTTCCTGGTTGCATTTACAAGGTTGCCCATATTCGAAGCGCCCATTTTATTTTTACCCTAAAAAATCGATTGTAGTGCGGCTTGTGTGTGTTGGCGCGCCGTCTTGTTGAAACCAGTAGTGCCCAATGCACTGTCGACGAATAATTGGCAAAAATTGGAAAAAATTGGTTATCATATCGCGATAACGCTCTTGATTAGCAGTAACCGTGTGGCCATTATCATCTTCGAAAAAGAACGGCCCAATGACCATTTTAGCACAAGCGCCGCACCAAACAGTGACTTTAGCATCGTGAAGAGGCAGCTCTTGAATTTCTTGTGAATTTTCAGTGGATTAAATACGGTAATTTTGTTTGTTTACCGTTCCGTTCAACTGGAAATGAGCTTCATCGGTCATGAGTCATCGGTCACGTTGAGTTTTCACTATTGACTTGTTTTGTTGAATGTAAATTTCAACAATTTTAAAGCGTTCGCGTTGCGTGTACTGTTCCATGGTAAAAATCTATTTGGAACGACGCTTCAAAACGCGGTATGTCATTAGTTGATTTGACATCGATGTCAAAAGTTATAGTGTTGCCTGATGGGCGCTTCGAATATGGGCAACCCTGTATTTGAGTATAAAAAAAAATATTCTATCTTGTTAGGCTAGGACCACACGAGTGGTTTTTCAACGCGCGTTAGCTAACGTCATTACACAAACACAAAAGAAGATCCAATATATGCGACACAATCAATTCGATACAGAGCTACCTTTAAACAAAAATATCGAGATTCGATAGTCGAAAAATAAAATCGAATTTCGATATATCAAAATAAAAATATCGCCGATAATTATCGAAACAAACATCGATAATCGATATATTTTGCCCAAACCTATTATATAGGGAATAACATTGCCTAGATTCTACTTTTATAGGGTTTTCACATTTATTACAAGTTTTTGACAATTTTCATGTGTCAAAAACAATCTGAATCACAATTTTCGCAGTTTTTCATATATAGTATTACAAACATTTTGAGACTAAATAAATTGATTTTGATTAAATTACAAAGGTGGAGTCGAATTTTGAACTAAAAAACTCGTAAACGTCATATTGTGCGCCGCTGATACCAAATTCAAAGGATCATAAGTCTAGTCCTATTGAAAATCAGTGTACTTTTTTCTCCACTATACATTTGTTCCGAAAATATTTTTTGATTAAGGGAATAGTTTTTGAGTAGTTCAAGAAAAACTGATAAATGACAATTCTTTTAAAAAAATGTTCAAATTAAATTATATTACATTACTCAGTCAAATCTAATTCTACAGTGGAACATAGAACACTTTTATTCTACAACTTTATAAATATTTTTGAGTAGTGTGAATTCCCACTAATGTGATAGAAGTAACATAATTAAACTTTACTCAATAGCACAAGTATTTTTACCAAGTTTTATCCTTGAACTGATTTTGCCACATGAAAAACATTTAAGTATTTATTATTGTGGGTTGCCATTAGAAATAAACTGTGAGGAGTTTTTTATTGTTGAATGTTGGGAGTAACCTTTTCAACTATTTATTGAAAACAAAGTTGTTCGAATGAGGCTATAGCAGCTGACATGTGACAGTAATCCCCTTTAGTTCTGTTTTCAATTGATTTTTTTTTCCATGATGTTGAAAAAAGTTTACATATGTGGTGTAAAATGATTTATTTGTAATTAAATTATTTAATTATTTAGAAAATTTATTAATTTTATATACTGTTTATTAAATGTGTGCAATAATTAAATTGTTTTTTTAAAATATGCATTATTTATTTTTAGCTCTGGGAAAAAAATTATCAATGTTTTTTTTTAGCTTCTACGCTCAGCAAAAGTATTCAACCGGTATAATTATATGCTGACATTAATTTGATTCCTGAAAATTTATTTATGTTGCGAAAAGTCAGTGTTTTATTTAAATTAGTAAAATTGCACATTTGTGTGGCAGAAATATTTAATATTAAGGTATTGCAAAAATAAAAAAAAAAAATACTTAAGGCAATATAAATTTTGTATTGTGATTTTAGCAATGTTTTTTAGAAATGAATGTGCAAGATGCATGTTGAATGGAATCTCAAGGAAAACGCTTTTATTTTTAAATGGGTATGAAATTTTACTGGCGTGAAAGATTAAAACACTTGTAAGCATTAGCTGATATTCCTTCCCATCAAACACTTAAAGGAAAATAGCCGTGTTTTATTCGCTTTGGTTAAACTTAAAATTGAATAAAACGCATAAGCTTAACCTTTTATAATTCTGCATCTGAACAATAGGTGGCATAACAGTCTTTGACAGAAATTCTATTCTATTCAGAGCCGGCTTTATGGTCGTGTGGTTCAACGGGGCCTTGAACAGTAGGGGGCCTCAGTACATAAATTATTTTTTCAAATTATTGCTGTCAAATGATTTCAAACTGTTTCTATAGTGTCGCAGACGATAACACCAAAGTTTTCTTTTCGTTTTCTATTGTTTCATCACTGTTTTTATTTTTATTATGTGTTTCTATTTTAATAATTGGGCCTAGCACTGACTGGGTGCCCAAGGCCTCGCGTGACCTAAGAGCGCTTCTTCAAAATTCCAGCAAAGCTGCCATATATTTTTGATTATTTTAGGTTTGTGTCTATGATGCTTCAAGCTTTAGCAAAGACAAAAAAAGTTGAATCAATTGAACTGGGAATTGAGCTGGTTCACACATTTGTAAGAGATTTTGGTTTAACCAAAGCGAATAAAACACGGCTAATATGGTATGTTTTCTTTATTAAAACTTATTTCAAATATTGTGAAGGTTATTCAGAAGTTGAAATAAAATTTCGTTCAAAATACGGTAGAGAAAATGCTCCGAAAAACCATGCCATCCATTATCATGGATATTTTGAAGAAACTGGTTCCGTTCAAGGTCAAAGAAACAGAATTTATCATTGCAGCTTTTAGCACAAGTGCAAGAGCAATTAAACCTCAAACCAACAACTTTGTTCAATATTTTATATAAAGATCTTTATGTTAAGGCTTACAAGTTAACACAAGAATTAAAGCCAAATGACCACGCATTACGTCGGCAATTCGTTAGTTGGGCCATAGCAAAAAAAAGGGAAATGAGAGTTTTTTCAAGGAAATTATCCTCACCGATGAAGCTCATTTTAAAATTGGTGGCTATGTCAACAAACGAAACTGTCGCATTTGGGCTGAAGAAAATCCTAGAGAATTGTTTGAAAAGGCAATGAAACCAAAAAAAAGTTACTTATGGTGTGGATTGGTCCATATCTCTTCGAAAATCATCTTGGCAATGTAATGTCTGTGAATGGAGCTCGATATTGAGAGATGATCAGAAACATTTTGTGGAGACAATTGGAAGATATTGATGGGCAGAATATATAATCTTTTACAAGATAAGTTAAATAATCGAATGATTTCTTGAAGAACATACGTGAATTGGTCAACAAGAACATGCGTTTTAAAACCATTGAATTTATTTCTATGAGGTTTCTTGAAGAGTAAAGCTTATGCAGATAGTCCTCAAATACAACACCATCGAGCAAATATCACTAATCGAACCATCATTATGCGAAAAAGTTATTCAAAATTTTGGTAAAAGATTGACAGCCTGCCGAACTAGCAGAGGAGGTCACTTGAACGACATTTTTTTCCATTTTTATCCTGAAGCAATGCACCTTAATTTTCAATAAAAATAAATAAAGATATCATACAATTTATGTCTTTTATTTAAAATTTAAAAAGATACCTCAAATTTGAACAGTGCAAAACACTTCTTTCACTAAATCCAATGTAAATTGGACTAATTCAAGTGAATGTTTTTTTTTTTTTTTGAAAACGAAGTTCAAACGCTCATAATAATATTTTTTGCACCACCCAAAAGAGACACACATGCACATAATTGCGAAGATCATTAAAAACATACGCGTGCAACACAATTCAAATAACGAATATCTGCAAATAATAACATGACGTAAAACGAACCTCCCCAAACTGCATTTATTTGAATTTTGTTAAATTGCAACAATTGCAATTTAAATTTAAATTTTGAGTATTTTGCAGTGGCATTTAAGAGTGCACGTACAATACGGTACATGTGCACAACCACCATCCTCTTGTAACCACTCGCTAGTTCCCCGCAACTCACCTTTTACATCGATTCTGGCATCGCTCTGAATGCTGCCCAAATGATTTGTGGCTTCACATTTGTACGTTCCGGCCGTTAGCAGTGTAGGCTGTATAATTATGAGGCTTCCATTGGATTGAATGCGAATTGTTTGTGTTGACTGTGTGACCAGTCGTCCATTGTGGTACCATTGAATTTCTGGTAATGGTGCGCCGTTCGCTGCACAATCCAACAACACGGCAGCGCCATCTAGTGCGACAGTACGGTCACTTGGTGTTCTTGTGAAATGTGGTGGTTGTTGGTATTGTGATAAAGCATGCAGTGTCTCACTACCACCAACACCAACACCACCACCAGCACCACCACTAACATCATTACTCAATCGTACGTATTTCGATGGTGCATGCTGCTGTTGTGTCAACTTCCTGTCGCTGTTGCTTGACGCCTCTACCATTATGCGAATCGGTTCGGACTTTGTCTCGCCAACTTCATTTCGTCCGATGCATTCATAAATGCCAATATCGTTCGATTGTACTGAATTTATTTTTAAGCTACCCGATGGCATTACTTTCATGTGGGGTGAGAAATCATTTGAAATTTCGTTTGTGTTTTGCATCCAAATGATTTCGGGTTCTGGATCACCAATCATTTGGCATGGCAGTTCGATAGATTCACCTGTTGTCAAACGCATATCGCGTGGAGCAGCGACTATCTCTGGTTGTCCTACGGAGTGAAAAGAAAAATAAAAAATTGAGAAAAAAATTGCATAGAAAATGAGACAAATGAATGTGGGAAATATTTTTCTAATTGACATTTGTCTATGTGAGGGTAAACGGAGCTAAAACAGACAGTTGTGGCAGTGGCGGTATTTTTTCCAGAATCAAATGAATTGAGATATTAGATGGGTTGAATTTGGTTGCAATTACTTCCGGTGGAATATTTCTTAAAAAGTCTTAAATAATTTTTGCCTGTTGCAGTGAGCGAATGATTCAAGAGATGGAGAAAACTTGTAAGCAAATTTTGACTATCAAAATTCTCTTCCACCACTCTACACTCTTCTACCAATTAAATTTGCACGATTTAACCAATTAACTTTGTCATAAATATTTGATTTATCATTAAAATTTTACTTAAAGCTATATTAATTAAGACAAACAATTTGTTTTTATTCAATTCCCAATCTATACCGCCACTGTCACTTTAAATAAAACCTATAAATATTTTAAATTTGAAACAATTTCTTACTACAGTGAAAATCGTATTCCTGCAGTTCAGCAAATGTTTTACGGTTTAGCTCCACTGGTGTCTCACAACTCATTGTTATCGTAATTTCATTCCGTTGTGGATGACGTTGATGGTGTTGCCACAGAGAATAAACGCCGCAATCACAATCAATTGGATTGGCATCGAGACGCAGACGCTTGAGACTTGGTAAATTGGAAAATGTTTCACTCGGGATATTTGTGATTTTATTGTTGAAAAGAAAGCTGAAGTTCAGGAGCAAGAAAAGTAGAAAAATATTAAAACAATTATTAAATTGCTGTTGCATTTTCTGGCAATAATTTTGTTAATTTTTTTTTTGTGGAATCAATTTGTTGTCAGCAAAATTTTATGAATAATGAAATATAAATTAGAATTTTTGTGGGTGTTTACAACAAATCATACGATCTCCTGATAATTAAAATTATGAACAAATATCGAATGTGTGTTTCATTTTATTAGTAACTAAAAGTATGCAACGGTTAAAACACTTTTTTAGAGCATTATTATAATGAATTTGAGTTAGTATATGTGGATTGTATTAAGTAAGTATATTTCATTAACTGTGATTTCGGAATATAAAAATAAAAATAATATGCTTAAAGATGACTTAAGAACTTACACGCCTATTATAGTCCACTAAATTATAGAACCCGAAACGACGTTCCAAATTATTTAGTGCTTAAAAGCGTTCCCTAAATGATTCTAATTGTTGTAAGCTACTACTCAAAATACTGAACTGAAATATACTCATTGGCAAAATGATTGACAATACACTAAAAATCACATCAAAATACCTATAATATTAGGCTAACATCGTGTCAATACTAAGATTCTGAGGTATACCTATTTTTTTTTAACAAAATTGAAAATTTTTGGTAGACGGCCTTCTCCGATTTGGCTCTAATTTTGTATGGATATACCTTAGAATAGACTTAGAAATCAACAGTACAGTTTTGTCCTATAAGCGTTCGTTCATCAAGATATCGAGGGTTTAAAACTGAAATTTTATCAAATTAGCTATTTTTCGAAAATTTATTAAAATTCACAAAACATTCAAGACAACCATTTTAACGTGAAGCAAAAAACTCCAAAGTTATATAGACTGAAGCCAATACATGAAAAAAAAATTTTAAAAAGACATTAAGAATAGCCGAATCAGTCCCGGTTGTTGGTAAAAAAATGTTGGAATGTCTCGCTCTTAAAACAATGTTTTGTTCACAAATTGACGATAAAAGTATTGTGCATTCTTTGATATTAAAAAAATAAATTAAAATTCTAGAGATTTTTTTTTTAACTCAATGATTAAATGTATTCGAGAAAATTAAATTGAAAGAAATAGTAGGGAAATTTAATTTATTATATACTTTATTTTTTTGGCCCTATGCTTCCCATATGAACTTTTTCCTCACTTATTTTAATATCAAACTTTGATACAAAACATTGTTTATAGCTTAAGACTTTCATCCTTCGACGTTCTCATCAGAAATAAGTTGTCTGAATAACCTCTATGATTTTGAACCAAATGTTTAGTAGCTATTGTATATTGTTAATGTGTGCTCAAAATACTTACAGTTGAAAAAGTTGAGGCAAGTTTGAGAAAGTGCCAGGACCAATTTGCCAGATATCATTGTTTTCAAGGTAGCTGAAAGTAAGAGAAAATTTTAGTACTTAAATGAAAAAAAGTAGGAAGAAAGCTATAACAGCTCGGTAAGTGCCATTTCTTCAGTTGAATTTCTGGAAAATTCAATTTGTTTTTTAATGTGTGCTCAAAAGCAAAGTATGTCATACTACTTAGCTAAAACCGGGTTGATAATATTTATTTATTAAAAAAGGATTTGTTAAATTATCAAAATTTTGAATTTTTTTATGTTCAAGATATTCTTGGCAATAAAACTCTTCTGAAAAGCGATTGGTCAAATATTATTTTTCAAGAAACGTTTTTGACCCACTTTCTTCGACCTATTGGGGGTGTTGTCGACCCACCTTCAATGGTGATAAATTAAGGAATCGCAAGTGAGCTACAAAATGACTTTTGGTCTATGAATATGGCATATTGGTTTTCTTTTTAATAAATTAATTTATGCGAAAGAATGATTTCATTGACCCAGTAAGACAATAGAAATTGAGCTGAAATTATATGGATAATCTTAATGATTTATAAAACATTGAGGAATAGTTCAAAAAATCGGGCGCGTTGATAATGAATGAATGGTTCTTGAGACTGTATATTCGTTTGGTTCGTATCGGTTCTTCTAACTTAAATGAGTAGATTAAAGACAGACATATGTAGCTCATTCAGAGGATCTATTTCTTTATACCTTTCGATTGAAGAATATATGTATAAGTTTAGTTGGTTTGAAATAGAACTTCTTCAGTAGTATTGAAAAAATTCAGTTTTCGGTTGCATCAATCGAAGGCAAATAATTTCAAATGACTTTGAACATAACAGAGATGTCTAAAGGCATTTTTAGTCAAATTTTTTGAACAAAAATCAAACAAGGGGCAGATTTACAATGAAAGTCAATGAAATTTAACACACTTAAAGCAAACTTCTGTTAATTTTTGATATTCAAAATAGCGGATCAAATATGGCAGGAAAAATAACTTTATTTGTAAATAGCTGCATATTGAACTATATTAATCAAAACATTTTTTTTTAAAGACTATGCTCTGATAAATAGCATAGTATTAAAACACAGACTGAATTGTATCGAAAACTTAAAAATTGTATTGATTTTCTTCTTTTTTTTAGCTTTTTTCCTTAACCATTGCAAAATATTTTTTCGATTCGACATGATTTTCAAAAATTTTCAATTTGTATCTTTACAACGCTGCTTTAATTATCAGTTTATCATGTTTTTTAAAAAAGTTATAGCTATTTTAAGATTAGGCACAATTTAGGTGCAACACGTCGTATGAGCAACTTTTAATTACAATGGCAAATTTAAGATGCTCATTTGTGTAGCTCTAAATTCAAGGAATAATTTAAATAAAATTCATATCAAATTAATATTTCAAGCAACTTTGCATGCTGAATGGGCCGTTATTTTGGATGTGAAATTTAACATAAATCTCAAAACTAATGCAGTACGATCGCATTTAGCGACTCAAAAACTTTAAGTCTGCATGATTTCATTGAAAATTAGTTATGGGACAGTTTTTGTCCATATATTTTCTAGAGTTTGCCACTGTGTATTTGACAATTTGACTGAAATAAATTATGAGAAAAGTTCTATAATGATTTCAAAATGATCTATACAATCCTTGCTCGATATGAGGTTTAAAGGAATCGATTTTAAAAGCACAAGTTTCTATTATAATGTTAAGCTTTTACATTAGATTATTATTTACTAAATAGAATTAAACTTGTTGTTAATCTTTCCATATATATAAGGCTGAATATTTTTTAATACTTACAGTCCTTGCAAATTTTTCAGTTGCTTGAAGAGGTTCGGCGATAATCGACTAATGCGATTGTTATTCAAATAAAGAAACCGCAAAGCAACAAGTCCATCAAGTGCATTCTCATGTATAAAACCAATTTCATTTTCATTCAGGAACAAAGTTTTTACTTCGGACAAACCATCAAAAGAATTCGCTGCAATTTCCTCGAAACGATTAAAGCGTAGATCCCTGTAAAAAAAGAGTATTTAAGAGATTAGAGTTAAAATTGAATATTGTAAGTTTTATAAGCTTAATAATGAAAGTATTAAATAAATATGCTAAAAGTTGAAGCATACAAATTCAGAGTTTACTTAAAATTATATTATGTAAAATATCCTTCCCAATTTCAAATAATGAAATTATAACTTTGCCAGAATATTTCTAACCACCAAATATCATATTTTCTAGAATTTTGTTACCAATTAAATATTTATTTTATTTATATACCATACTTGTGTAATTAAATATTTATTTTGGCATTTACACACACATACTCATAGATACACAGACACACACACACACACACACATTCATACACACCATAAATGGAATGTTACAACTTTGAGTAAACAAGAAGCGCAAAACCGTAGCAACACTAATTGATTCAAGTTGAAACAAAAACAAAAAAAAAAAACGAATTGTTACCAACTACAACCATTCAACACGCACCGCATAATCTAAACCACCGCAGCACATCCACAGCACCAACACTACCACTTGAACAACTACGACGAATTACAAAAGTATCACATGGGGTATAAACAAAAACATCGTCATGGGAATAAAGTCCCTAAAGGGCTAACAGTCTACAGTGAGTGCAGTGTGATATCCATCCCTCTCTATCTCTCTCGCTCTCCCCTCACCCCTACAGGAATAATCGCTATGGTGCATTTCATTTAACTGATGCGCTTGTTATACTTGCACATTGCCAGAGTTGCCAAGTATGTCAAAGTGTAGATGTTGATGCTCCCACTTTTTGTGAGCTGTTGTCAACACTGCCAGCACCATCATCATCAGCATCAACATCATCAGCACCTGCTAAACTCTCGTTTACCCGTAGCGCAGAGTTGAGTTCAGCTGATTTTCGCAGCTGTTTGGTATGTCGTGTTGATGGCATTGCTTGGATTGCATATTTTTAGGCGTTTTACCTTTTTATCGTGCATTTTTTTCTTTTCATATTACTTGCCTTAAATGTTAGATGTATGCGTATGTGTGAATGTGATGTATGTGGCATTTATCTCTGTGCAGTAGTGCAATATTTGTGCATATTCACTAAAATTAAAATGCAATTTTGAAGTTCAGTTCTTGAAAGATGAGATTTGCAATTAGGCAGCGTTTTGAGAAGTTGAAATTTTGTGCAGCTGTAACACTTTCAATTGATTTTGAAAAGTTTGCAATTTATTTTTTTGGATTTTTGCTATTTGTGCATCTCAAAGAAATTCGTTTTTTTTGTGCATTTGAATGACTTTTGACATGTTAAATGATAGAAAACTCTTCGAAAAATTAAAAGTTCCTTTTTACCATTATTTGCACAAGCAATTATATACTGAACAGTTATGCTAAATTAGCCAAGGGCTCTCATCTATACTATTTATATAAAATTGCTTATATGGAAATGGTTTGTAACGCCAAACCGCAAGATATACTGAACCGATTTTAATAATTTATTTTTTAAAACAGCATATCTCTGCTAAAGAAGGTTATTGCATACTTATTTTCTTGTTATTTCTTAACGTTAGGATAAGGTTGTTGTAAAATTCTCACGCAATAATTTCCGCTTGATTTTTCGTTGCATATGGTTATGCTGATCCATGAATTACTTATATTGTTGTTTTTTTCTTTTCATTGGTACCGTTTGTATTTGGCTTTGAATTTCAAAGAACAAAATCTCTTTCAATTTTTTTTTTTGTTACTTTTGAAGAGAGAAGATAGAATGAGATTTTAAGGGAGTAATTTAATTATGAAAAAAAAAAAAAAACAACGGGACGTGCCGAAAATTATATATACATGAAAATGTGTATTGGATCTCATGCCAGACTCATGTTTCAGAATATAATAGCAGCAGTTAGAAATTCGCCGTGAAGAGTCGATTTCATGTCAGAATTCCTCCTCAAAATGAGTTAAGCATGAATCATAATTTATGATGTACAAACAACAAAATTCGGGCATCGGGACGGGATTTGACAAGGCAAACTTGGTTCGTTAGTTTCACCAATATGCATCACTATCTTTCCCATGTATCCCATCCTTTAATCTCATACACTCGATTTTTCTACAGCGAGCTCTCCGCCAGTAAGAAAATAAATTCAATACGAGAAAATTTTGCCTACTTGAATTGGAATAAGAAAGAAAAATTAATACAAACTATAGTAAAATCCTACTCCAATTAAAATAATAATAACATTTTTTAGGTTTTTATATATTTTTTTAATATTTTTCAACATTTTCTAATATCGACATTTGAATTTGAATAAGAAAAGAAATTCGATATGAGAAAAGAAAGCTTTGTACAAAACAAAATGACAAAATGTTGCCTATTTGAATTTGAATAAGAAAGAAAAATGATTAGTAAAATCCTACTCTAATTAAAATAGTACTAAAATATTCTAAGGTTTTTATGTTTTATTTTGAATTTCTTTCAACATTTTTAAGGTTTTTTTTTTAATATTTTCCATTATTTATTGAATTTATACAATTTTTTTTGGTTAAATTGCAAATAGCAAATGAAAATAATAAATCAAATGGAATTTCTAATTTCTGTACTTGCGCGCATGCAAAAATGAAAATAAAAGGAATATTGTTAAATTTAATTTAAATTCCCCTATTTCAATACGACGATGCTTTCAATCAAGGCGACTACATTTTGAGAAGGAATTCTGCCTCGAAGTCGACATTTCACGGCGAATTCCTAACTGCTGTCATGATTTTCTGCAACATGAGATCAAGGGAACCAATACATATCTTCATGTGTATATAGTTTTTGGAAGAACGCGTGCGAAGCCACGGGTACCACTAGTTAATTAATAATATTCAGTCGACTAAAAACAAATTAAAATTTGATCGAATTACCAAAATTTCTGAAGAAACAATAATTCCAACTTATTCTTTACATGAGTTTACTTTTACTTGTCTTAATCTCCATCGACTTAAATGTTCGTGTAAGCTTAAATTTAAGTATTTACATAAACTGTACCTAACATGCTAATAATTTAAAAAAAAAAATGTAAGAAAATCTCCCATATCCAAACAAAGTGGTAAGAGCACAAAGCACTAAGTAACTATTTGAGAAACTTTATGTAAAAAAGAGTTCACAAGTAAAGGCTCCTTTTTTTTGCTTCCTTAAATGCCCATTGGCTAAATGCCACACAAGAACATTATAAACGTTCAGTGAACCACAGATTCTACTTGGCTCACGGTTCTACCACTGAGTTCACAATGGCAATAAGAAAAAGAAAAGAATGATGTACAAGAGATGACGGACCAAGTCATGCCAAGCTGAGCTAACCTTACTTAACCCATATCGCCTCCTTAGTTTGTTTGTAGTTGTATGTGTGTGTGTGTGTGTGTAAGTGCGGTAGATATGGCTTGTTTTTGTAACTTTTTTTTTTTATTGTTTCTATTGTTTTTGTAAACAAAACATTTTTATTTTTAAAGTTGTGGTGTTTAAAGAAACACATGGAATCCTTTCGAAGCACACACACTTACACATGCACACATTCACACTACGACACATGTATGGGCAATAGACTGTACGTTATTTCTTAAGATTTTTCAATCGAGCATATCGGTTTGTCAATGTTCTTTGTTTAAAAAATATATAACATTTTTAACCGAAACAATCGCTGAGCACTTAACGTTTTTATGTATTTATTTTATTACTCGAAAATGAGTAAGCTTTGAGAAAAAATGATACACTTAAAAAATCAATTACACGAATTTTTACATGGGAATTGTTTTTCAGTGTATAATGTTTTTTTCTCAAGAGCTCATAAATCAAACAACAAAACGTTTAAAGCATTTTGCCTGTTAGTGGAAAATTAAATTTTTCTAAATAAATGCAATAATATACCGCGAGAAATTTAAGAAAAAATTCAGTTAATAACGGACAGTCTAATAGTCATGTTAACACTTCACAGTAGCAAAAACTGGCTTGTCAAAGACGTATTTAGAAACGTCCCTTGTTCCACCAAAAATGCATTCTAAGTAGGATATAGCAGAATATACGTGTAGCAAAGTATACCCATTAGGAAATGCCATCAACAATATGCTCAAGACCTATACGCATTTTATATGCTTAAGGCTTCTAAAATAACCTACTCTTAAACTGAATCAAAAGTTTCTTATATAAATAAAATGACAGCTTTTCAATAAGTGTTAAGCATTAACCCTCAAAGAACTTTAAAAAACATGCGCATTAATTGCAAAATCTAAGGGTTTGAAAATATTTGACTGAAAGAAAAATACAGCATTTGCTTTAAAGAAAAAAGTTTTAAATAGATTTTAAGTGAATTGACTAAAAATTTAGGCAAAGTCTCAGTCAAATTTTTCGATATCCTTAAGCTTGTTTTTCTGGGTTAATATCTATACTATTTACACAAAATTGCTTGCATGAAAATGGTTTGTAACGCTTTGGCACAAAATATTCAGAACCGATTTGAATAATTTCTTTTTTAAAACAACAAATTTATGATAGAGAAGGATATAGCATACTTTTTTTGTTTTGTTTAGAGTTAAATATCCTTTTCTCTTTAGGATTAAGTTTTTTCAAAACCTCACACAAAAATTTCCGTTTGTTGCTTCTGCTGCTTCTTGAACTCTGTGTTGTTATTGTTGCTTTTTTTTCTTCTCATTTGTACCGTTTGTATTCGGCTTCGTAGTTCAAAGAACAAACTTTTTTTCAATTGTTTTTTTTGTTATTTTCAAAGAGAGAAGATGAAATGAGATGTTAAGCAAGTTATTATGAAAAAACAACGGATCATAAATATCGTATGGAAAATTGTTCAACAAATTATACTCGATATTTTTGAACAAATATTCCGCGATAATTTGAAAATTGTTGCAATTTTTTTTATATCTTTAGTTAGATTTTGTCGTGGGTTACCAATTGTTATAAAAAGCCTCAAACGTTTCGAAAAATTGATTCATAAATAAATATCTCAAATTGCGTCGAACCTTTGTACATGAGATTTCCACGAAAAGATGCTTAATATTATGTAACTTAATCCCCATATAATACATTACACTGTGTTTAAAAGCTCTTTAAAACATCACTGTTCCCACTTTAAGCAAAAATAGCGTTACGCGCTTCGTTCATTAAATGTGCTGAAGTTTGATCGCGTTAAACTCTTCTAGAAGAGTGATGACTTCATCACCATAAATGAGGAAGTTGAATATGAATATTCCATATGCTTGCTAGGTTAGAGCTGTGCTTTATATTTTCCGATAGGGACGTTAAAACAATTTCGTGTGTGCGTACATGAGCACATTTTTTTATCTACACAAAGTATTTTCTTATATTTTTATTTTTATTTCAAATTGCGCTACTTTTATTTTTTTATCAAAAAGTTTACTCACATTATTGTTTTCGTTGCTACCACAAATTTTTGTTTTTATTTTTTGAAACTTTTGTTTAACATAAATTGTTGCACTTAAAATTCGAAAGGAGTTTTCGGCGTTATTTTCGGTTTTTGCGTATACCGATCCACAAAAGTTTTATTATCTACGCGTATATTCTGTTTGAAGTTGCCAACTACTTATTTCCGCTGTATGGTATTTATTCTGTGCTTTTATCAGTAAATAAGAAATTATCAAAATATTTTGCTAACGCTGCTGAAATAAGGGGGATGCATTCAGCAAAAGGTTTACTTTTTATTTGAAATAAAACTTTGGTTCAGTTACTTTTTAATTTTCATATGAAACATTTGAGGAAATCTATAAAATTAAGTTGAATATTAAAAAAAAAAAAAATTTTTTTTGTTTTATCGAATTTTATGTTAAAATTTTTCAAAGTTTTTGTCTATGCCAATTTGCTGAAATACATGTAAAATTGCGATGGAGAAAATTCTCTTGGGAGATTTTTTATATGTTTGAACTAAGTTACCGGCGCTTGGAGTAGTTCATTAGACGCGTAATTTCTTAAGCTATCCGATGCCATAAGAATCACAAATATGAATTTTTTTGAGATACTCTCTTTTCGCTTCTGAGGGCATCATAGTATGTATAAATGAAATATTGGCTGCATTTTATTCGTGACGCATCTATAGCTAGCAACGATAATTGTATGAGACGGCAAAAGCAAAGTCCCAAACTTAGCGAGTAAAGTTATTGCTGTGTAAGCGAGTTGCTTAAGTGCAAATGCTACCCAGCAGATTTTCGTTTTTTCTACGTGCATATCGTAATGAGCCAAAAATGACTCATATTTCGTATTTTACCCATCGCTGTTGTGGATGACGGAATGAACTCCATTCACTCTGACATTGTGGCTGCATTGAATGTACGTTGCTTGATGGTTCAGTTCAAGAGATAAAAATCAAATAAAGTTCTCTACGACAGTATTTTTTTTACCATGTTACATAGTAAAATTTCACAATTCACAAATATGAATTTTTTTGAGATACTCTCTTTTCGCTTCTGAGGGCATCATAGTATGTATAAATGAAATATTGACTGCATTTTATTCGTGACGCATCTATAGCTAGCAACGATAATTGTATGAGACGGCAAAAGCAAAGTCCCAAACTTAGCGAGTAAAGTTATTGCTGTGTAAGCGAGTTGCTTAAGTGCAATTGCTACCCAGCAGATTTTCGTTTTTTCTATTGTGGATTTTGGAATGAAAAGAAATATTTCGCGGAAAAACAATTGTTCATAATGCCAGGCGGCGAAGAGAATCAGTATATAATAAAAAAAATTAGAAAGAACAAAAACGATTACTCGTATATAATAACGAGTAGAAAACTTAACCGTTCAACTTTACCGTTTCATTTATACCTAGATAGTGACTTGGCGAATAAAACACAGCTATTAATAAATATAAAATATACCAGATAGTAACCCACATTTATTGCTAATAATCTGGTAATCCAAAACTAAACTATTCTTACTGGGTTCCCAACTAAAGCAAAATATTTTCTCCAAACGATAACCCTATGTAAATATATTGCGGTCTGTCTTCCGTATAGCGTTTGTAATCTTCAATAATAATGGTGGGCACGTGGCCAATCGTTGTGGTTTTACTTGAGGATTTGGATTATGATAAATATTAGCATGTGTAAGTGAACGAAAAATAAAAATACCGCTGTGTTATCAAAGTACGCAATTTTTAATATTTGGAACATTGTAACCTTTTATATGGAAATTATCAACGAGTAAACAAAAATGTTCCGGCAGAAAATCTTTCAATTGAAGTTAATTTGCATTACTGATGGTGCAGACATAAAATTAAGTTTTCTCATGTTGATTTGAGTCTAATGGTGTAGTAAATTAATCGCCCAAAAAAATACACATTTTCCTTTGGGTTATTTTTTGATAAATCAGAGTCTGATATTGGGGAAGACACTTCAAGCCAAAAGACATTACGGCGCTGTCAATTGCATAGATTTTGGACTGAAAATCGCTACAATGATAGGAGAGTCTGATATTTACCATTTCGAAGAAAATGCCCCTGTTTCTAATGCCATTTTCGACCCGCCAGTAAAAGTTGGTATATCGTTCTTATCAGGAATGGAAGGACCTACATATGAGGCGCCCAGTTTCAAAACCGGCCAAGTCCTTTTTCCAACGAAAAACGTATATATTCATCTATGTTCATTGAAAAATTAAAAAGTATTTCCCACATGATAGCTTATAAAATTTCTTACTCAAAGCACATCAGATCAAACATTACAAGTTTTATTTGCGAATGTTCTTGGACTGAGCCGGTTTTGATACCAATGAACTGGACTTGTCCGGTTTTGATTCCAAGGCGTTGGATTGGTTTTGAATGCAAGTTCATGGACTTGGCCGGTTTTGAAATTCATGAATCAATAATAAATTAAAAAGTGTAATATTTCTGTCAAAAAATTTTTTTTATCTAAAACCATTGTAGAAAGATAAAGCATGGTCTAGATATTTATATATGAGAATATCTCAAAGTTTTATTTTTTGGACTTGGCCGATTTTGCAACTGGGCGCCTCATATATAGGGCGTTTTATGGACAATTTCTAAGCCAGTAAATTTAAAATCTTAACAAAATTCTGTACGGAAACTTAAAAATATGTACCAGCCGTCAATGATAAACTCTTTCACGAAAGTTTCAAATAGTTGATAAGAAACTCTTCAGTATTTTCATTAAAGAAAGTTGACTGACGAAATCGGTTAAGGGTTTTTTAATCTTTTAGCATCATAAGTTAGAGATATATCCAGAAATTCAGATGTCTATAACTTTTTTTGGTACATTTCCAGACATAGGCCAATGCAAAATTTTTTCTTGAGATCGTAAGAGAGCCAACATGGGGTCGAAGTAACAACCAGGTGCTCATGTTGAATATATTGTGCCAAAATAGACTCATGTGTTCGCAACAGCTAAGATGGGAAAATATTTTGGCGGACATTAAAATTTCGAATACTCAAAATCTCAATTTTGTAAATTCTTCTAAATGCTTCAATTTTTAAATTTTATGCGTTATTGAAAATTTGAAGAATATGACAAGCTTTTATGTCTATTCTCTAAAACTGTTGACAAAGCACCTTATTATATCCTTTGAGCAATTGCCTTGTAATCCGCTGAGCTGATGTTGTACTGTAGTAAATTGGAGCTTCCGGAAACCATATGTATTAAAAGTCATTTTTTTCCCTTCGAGCTTGTCATTTCTCAATGGTAAAATAAATCATACTTTTTCATCCTCTTTATATAAAGTTTCAAGCAAAAGTCAATTTTTGATTGTTCAGTTAAAAAGAAAAAAAAAAAAAAAAAAATCGGTTCATGTTGGATTACTATACAAATTCAGTTGAATGAAAATAATTTCCTTTTTATAACAGCTTCACATGGAGTTTCAGGTCAAGTACACTTCATCACTTGTCAAAAGGATTACAATCACTGAGTTGTGTGGGGATATAAATAAAGAAAAAACTACGGAATGAACAGGAAAAAAATCACACAAAAACAAGTACAGGAGAAAAAAACGATCATTCATTCCAAATGTATGAATTATTCAAGAACGGTATGCTAAAAGTACATACATTTAACTTATAGGGTTGCCATTGTGATATGCTTGAGCTTTGGCTTTTTGAGTTAAGGGAAAATGTGGTAAATAAATATTAAAACAACGGCAGATATCAATATTTAATTAGCGTGTAAGGATTTAATAATTGCCGTGGTATACAAAGTACATATGTATATATAAATTTAAGTTATATATAAAATTTAAAATCTAAGCAAGGGTCATATCTCTTACTTATATTGCGGTAAAGTATTAAGTACCTTTCGCTTATGATTTATTTCTGATTTTAAAATCTAGATTCTGTGTCAACGATATTTATTCCATTTTTAATCCTTAATAAACTGCATACGTACATACACTATTGTACTTTATGAATGTGTGAACTCTGATACGCATACAAACATAAAGGTTGTATATGAACATTCATGCATGTGATTGTATGAAAGTATGCAAAAAAAGAATACTACTCTCGACCTATGCTAAATATAAAATTCTACAAAAGCTTTGTCAGGACGCAGGACCTCTATACGTCTATCGTTTTTTGTTGTTGTTGTTGATTTTTTTTTCTATACGAATAGTATCGCAGCATGTAGCTTATGATGCTGGTGGCATAACTGGAAAATATTGCATTTTGCATTTAATATTTTGCAAAACTCTGATGTCAGCGTCAGCCTCCTGTTGTTAACGAAAACAAGCCACTCACATGCACCTGTATTCACAATAATACCCTGTGGGAAATGGATTACCGTACACTTTCCGGAATCCTTTTTCCGTAATGGACATCCAAAAAACCCGAAATTTTTTTTCCGGTATGTACATTTTCCGGAACGACTGTTTTCCGGAATGTACATTTTCCGGAACGACCAAAAACATGAAACTTTTTTTCCGGAACGACGGTTTTTCGGAATACTTTTTACGGAATCGATTTTCTGGAATGTAAATTTTCCGGAATGATAATTATTCGTATGCATAAAATGCACAACTCATGTTGCTATAGTAACGCAATCTGTTTACTACTTTCTTATTTCTATTTGATATTGTAACGTCTTTTATTTTCCAAAATTCAACGCAAAAATGGACGCGAAAATAGTGGGCACAAAACTTTCTATAAATGGTTACTTGTACACTCGGGGCAAAAGTGAAAATGGCAAAATTTACTGGGAATGTGTGCAATATCGAGCACGGGAATGTCTCGCTAGAGGTCGTAGTATAACAGTCTATCGAGGTCCGGATGACTCAAAACAGAAATGGTTGGACTTCCAACGTAGAATCAGATCACTTGTTCAAAATTACGTCGAATATGCAGATCGCGGGGATGAAATACGATTTTTGCGCTCAATCGCACACAACATTGTTCTGTGTTCTGTGTTCAAATTTCATACAAATTTCATATAAATACAAAATATTTTACTCATGACGCAGAAGTTAGTAATTATTATTTTCGGAAAACAGTCGTTCCGGAAAATGTATATTTCGGAAAAGCGATTCCGGAAAAAAAATTTCGGGTTCGTGGTCCTTCCGGAAAATGTCCATTCCGGAAAAAAAATTTCGGGTTTTTGGTCGTTCCGGAAAATGTCCATTACGGAAAACGGATTCCGGAAAGTGGGTGGGAACGTGGGAAATGTCTTCATAAGCACAATGCTTACTCATGAAGGGCGTGTCTAGTCTAAGTGTACCTATTTTAAAGAAGGCTTATAGACCTTATCAAATTTTGGTCATAAGACTATATAATTCAATAAAAGGCAAAATAAAATCACCAAAAGAACCGGATTCAAAAGAAAATATAAAAAAATTGTATGCATCTATAGTTGCTAAAAAAGTCCCAAAAGGGAAATTTAACAAAAATGAAAAAATCCTCCCAAAAAGAAAATAAACTTTCACCTCAAAATAATCGAATACGGTAGAAAAGGCGAAAAGAAATTCTGTGAAATTGATATACAAATTAGGATGTTATTCCTTCTAGAAAATGTAAAAAGTTTTAAACACGAAATTTTTCCAAAATTAAAACAGAAAAAATCAGGAATTATAAACCTCATTTTTCGGAAATTTTTTTAATAAAATTTTCGACAAATTTATTTGGAATTTTTTGTGGAATTCGTACTTTTTTGGCCAATTAGGCCAAAGTTTGAGGTTAAAAAAAAAGATATCGAATTTCAGAAAATTTGTTTTTGTTTTCCTATTGGGATGCAATGCTATGCCATTGGATTTTTTTTGGTATTACCTAGCAACTGTAGATACATCATGCTAACAAAAATCGTTTGTATTTACATTGTGTTTACTTACTATTTTCTTTTTTTTTGTCGTAGTATCAGTATTGTATCAAGAGCTTTATAAACGTCTCCATGGTTTTATTTTCCGTTACACTGAGAAAAATAAAGTTCAGTTCGACGTAAGAGCTACTAATATTTGCAAAAGCTACAAGTCTTTATCGAAAAGTACTATTTATTGCACTAATACTTAATTGTAACGAATGATTGCAACGATTCGAATTGTGGAAAAATTGTTACAAAAATACAATCATGTTTGTTTTGTATTCTATTTCAATTCGAAATTTTAATAATCTAATTTAAAAAACACCCTTTATATCCTGATAGTTCTGCATAAAAGCTCCTCATTGAATAAGAAAATAATAAAAAAGCAGTAGTTTTTCTGATGTTTGAACACACAACGTTGTAGACCATAGATGGGCAAAATTTTGGTAGCAGGAGCTACTTACAACAAAAGCAACAACTACGACAACAGAATACAACCTACTAACAAATTCGGGATCTCGAAACCAAAAAATACAAATGATGCTATAAGCCATAAGGCAATTCCAAGAATCAAGCAAGAACAACATGAGTGTAGAAATAAAAGTACACTGATTAAACGAAACAAGAGAAGCTGTCCTCAATGTGCGCATTATTATTTCCTTGCTCTCGCTAGCTTAAATTTTTTGGTTTTTTTTTCTTGAATGATGCAACAATAATACAAATCCCGTGCATAGCGCATATAAAAAAAAAATCACAACAATAAAAATGATTATTTTTCGTAAGAAAAATGACGTGCTTATCGTAATGAGCCAAAAATGACTTATATTTCGTATTTTACCCATCGCTGTTGTATATGACGGAATGAACTCCATTCACTGTGAAATTGTGGCTGCATTGAATGTACGTTGCTTGATGGTTCAGTTCAAGAGATAAAAATCAAATAAAGCTCTCTGCGACAATATTTGTTTTACCATGTTACATAGTAAAATTTTAATGTGCCCAACAAACTGAAATTTTTACGAGCCGCGTATTTTTGGAAACTTTTGGCGACGGTAAGCCATTCAATAAAAAGTCAGCAGTCCTTTGTTTGTGATGGTAAATTTTAAACCAGTAAAGTCACGCTACGCCACTGAGTAAAATATCTAAAAAAAATTAAAATTTTCAAGTTTGCTACTAGCATGTAGTTGAAATTGTGAAAATTAATGTAAGTTCAATAATTTTTCCAGGTACTTTTTTGGGTGTAATAAAACTAAATGCTTGTATTTTTTTTTTGTTTTTGGTGCTGGAAAAAAAACTTTTAAATTAAGCCATTGCACATCAATTAAATAATTTATTTTTCAGAAAATTCTATGAAAAGGCTATAAGATGCGTTTTATATTTATAAAATATGATGGAATTTCCAGAAAATGTACAAATTTGTTATAGCTATAGATTAAAATTTTTATTAACAAATTAAATGGGAAAACCGAGTGAAACTGCAGCTAAATTACGTGGGTACGTGTTGTCTAATAACAAAAGCAACTAGGTAGAGGGTCCAGCGAGGATTACCCAACATATTTTATTTTTCATAAGTTAAAATGCTATATGTATGTGCATTTCCACAGAAATTGTCATTTTAGCCGGCCATGGTTTCGACTTTTTTTTTTTTTTTTGAAGCACACGTTTCAACCATAGTTTTTCTTGAAGAAGACACTTTTGAGTTAATATTCAAGATGGAACAATTATACTTCAAAGAGAGACATAGTTGAAATTGCATTTAAAGAAAAAAAAAAAACATATAAAGTCACATCTAAAGTTACATTAAAATTGTAGGTATTGAATTTTTAAGGTTCCACCTGGAATATTAACTTAAGATAGTATTATCTTCAAGAAAAACCATGGTCGGCTAAAATGACAATTTCTGTGAAAATGCACATTGAAAATAAATAAAATACTGGTTAAAAAATAAAAAATTTTGTTCAATAGAAAAATACATGAAGAATATCCGATGACCCGAGGGATATAGCCACAAATATATCATTCTTTCAGTACATACCCAAAAAAATGCCAACGACAGTGACTTAAAGGGATTCACCCGGCGCGATAAATTAATATGTAACTAAAAAAAGGATATTATTTTTTACATCACAAAAACTCTATCAAAATTAAATATTTTTCACTTGAAAATAAATTCAAAATCTCTTTTCAACAAAATAAGTTTACATTTAATTAAATTTGGAAGTTATTTAACAGAAGAAAATTTTAATTTAGTAGTGCGAGGACCAATCGTAAAAATTAAATTTTTGTCAAGATAAAATCTTTAGTTAATTATTATGTCGGAAAACCTTGACGACCGTTTTTTGAGTCATTAATAAAAATGTAAATAACAAAATTATAACAAAAACCATGCAATCAGATTTTGCGGTTTGGCCCTGGCCACTTGGTACTTACGAGTGAACTTTGAGCTCGTATTTGGGAGCAATACTAACAAACAACAAATGCATACTGTACAAGTTATAGCCTTAGTCTTGCTTCGTTAAATCTGTCATCCAATTCCAGCAGTCAGTATTTTTCTAAGAGTCCTGAACGAGAAGTCTAACTGCTGCAGAAGTTACGCTTGTGACAATCACATGCTCAAGTAAAAAGTCAAAAAACTGTTGAATACGTACAAAAAAAAAAGAATACTGACTATTACCAGCCTACTATCTAATATCTTCCATACATTTGTCTGGTGGTAATTTGTCTAGCTCTCTTCAACTACTTTCACTTTTTTAAGCTCCTCACTGTACTGATTTCGATGTAGTGTAAAAAAATGAACAGCACCGGCTCGGAAGTACTGAGTGAGCGAGATTGAAGAAGAAAAGGCAAGCCAAGCCGACACTTTATTGTATATAGGTCGATATATCGATATAATGAAATCTGCTTGCAACAATTCTCCCTTGCCGCGTAACAGCACTACTTCACAAATCACAACAGTATCATCTAAGTTCATGTACAACTTTTTCCCCTATAAAAGGATTACTAATTCCGCCCACATTTGTTAGACTGATCCCTATTTGTTGTGACTTTGTTTACTTTACTCGCTGTTTTTATTTTATAGTTGCATTCTTTTGTTGTTGTTACTTTTTGTAGCAGAATTATGTCATATTTACATACATACCTACGTATTTACATGTGTACAAATCATATAAACAAACAAGGTATCAGAAATGCATAGAATGAATGCATGTAAGTGGGCGTGTGGTTACTATAAAGTTAATTTTACTGATTGAAAATAAATCTTTTTGGCATTTTATAAATATTGTAGTTGTTGTTTGGCTATAGTTGATGTTATGAAAATGCCACCGGGATTTTCAAAATGATGGTTATTAGTCAGAAATCTAATCATGAACTGCTGTACTTAAATTGGCGGAAATGGAAAATAATAACTTTTATTTGAATACATTTAAAAAATGGAAAATTTTGCATCAAATATTTGGTGTTGTGTATATTCAGAGCAGAAGGTTTGACACAGTAATTCATGAGTTGAGGATTTGTAATGATCAGATTTGAGAAAAAATGAGAGGCCAAGCAGAATTCAGGTGATCAAATACCACCACATCTAGCAATTTTGAATGGAATGGTAATGAAATTGGAATGGATGAAATTGAAAGGCTACAACAGGATTTGAATATATAGAGAAAATAATTCAATTGTATATACCATGGCTTGATGATAGTTAAGAAATGATATATGTGTGAGCAAAACAATATTTGATAGGAGTTAAGATGCTGCTTATTTTTACAATATTATTGATTCAAACATATATTTAGTCTACTTTCTTTATAGCCTAACAAAGCATGGCCTCCACAATGTTCTTCCATCGTACATACTACTACTACAACTGCTAGCGACTGTCTACACTTCCCTCTAACAATTTCCCGATTCACGTATTTCTTGTTCGACAAGCCCATTGTCGAAGATATTGCCATTTTTTCCATTTAATTTGGATGCAACTCGGATCTTATCAGCATCTGATGAGCAACACGACATTGGAGATGGTCATGGGCCATCAAATTTTTAGAATTAGGCAAACAGTATTGTTGATGAACACCTTAAAATTGTGTAGAAAACCGACGCTGGGTAGGCACATTTTACAACCGAACAGAATAATGGATTTTATCGACTAAATGATATTGAGTTTTGTTATTGATGACAGAATTGAAAATTGCCAGACGTTACATCTTTTGTCTCTTCACAGAGTATAGGACCTCCTCAAAACTCCTTCAACGAGCACGATCAGAGCGAGTGCCTTCAATTCTCTACAAAAATTTCCCGATTCATGTATTTTCTGCGCACGTTTCCACGATGATCTATGACGACTGCGTTTTCAGCTACGCTGAAGGATTTAGTCCAATGTCTGCCGGCAGAGTTTCAGGTGGTGTTTTCGGTAATGTAAGCCTTATTCAGTTCCACTTTCGCCGTTTTATTTGAATGGATATCGGATCTTGACGGAATCTGGCGAGCAATTCGACATTGCAAATAGTCCTAGGCCTATTGTCGGTGAATATTTACAAATTGTGTAGCAGAGTGCTGTTGGTAAGCCAAGTTTTGCAGCCGTATAACAGAACTGGCTTCACATTATACTCAAAGACTTTGAGCATCGTTGTCGTTGGCAAAAGCGATGACTGCCAGACCTTACGAAGCTGAGCGAAGGCACCTTTTGCTTTATTGATTCTAGCACAGATGCTCTTATTGGTACTGCCATCAGGTGTTATTATGCTGCCCAAATAAGTGAATTTATCCACTAGAAGCCATCCATGCAGGATGCGTTCTTTTTCTCAAATTTGGACAAGGGAAGGGTACACAAGTTTAGATATAAACTCTGGGAGTCTTTCAATGATTCCACGAGTATGTGACCTATGTCTGCTGCTTTGTAATTTTTAAGTCTTGTTTTTTCCTCTGGTCTCTTGTTCGCGCTTGATTCCTTGCATATTTCGCAGCACTTCTTTTATATTTCGATCACCCAGGTTGCGTAACTCATCCAGGATTTTTCATTCTGAGATATGAAGATCGTACGGTCTTAATTGTTGCTAATAAGGATGTCTTGATGTTCTCCTATTCTAAATTGATTGAAATCTAGGGGTAAGTGTTTTAAAGGAAGTTTTTAAAAGGCGCGTGTCGAAAAAGGAAAACCATCTTAAATTGTTTTGATAGTCCTTCGCAAAAACGACGTCGTTTGCTCGAAAACCAAAGTGTGCCATATTGGCGGTGTCACATATCTCAGTTGTGACTAAATCGCATATTTAGTAATGTCGCAATTGCAGGGGACTATCGTTTTACATAGCATTTAGTAACTTAAATAAAATAAGTGGCATATTCTGTTAAGCTTCTTAAAAACTTTTAAATTAACCTTATACAGTACTTAGTACTCGTACAATTAATATAAAATGTAATAAGATTTATATCAAGATCAAGTCCAAGCTTGTAACAATTTTTCACTTAAATTATTTTTTCTTAAATATATAATATATATGAATAATTATTCATCAACATTGCGTTATATTTGAAACAGTTTTATTGCGTTAGATGAATTAAATAATTTCTGTAGGAAAGAAAGATAAAGTTTTTACAGTCGGCAAATGTTTAGTTCAGTATCCCAAATTTAAGAATTGATATTGTAATGACTATGACAAACTAAAAAATCCAATATGACATATAGCGTGGAATATTTATAATATAGGATTTGATTTTGCCATAAATAAGAAACTAATTATTTTCCAATGTCTTTTTTTTATTCAAAAGATCAATTTCGGAACAATATTTCATTCCAATGACTTCCTCGCAGTAGCCCATACGATGAACCAAATGTTTCAGTAATTTTCATCTACAAGGAGCCTTATTTGACCGATGGCTGCACCTTTTTCGACCTGAAGAGCCTCAATCGTTTCTGAATGGTTAGCATGACACTTATCTTTAACGGCTCTCCATAAATGATAGTCGAACGGGAGTAAAATTGCAGCTGCACGGTGGGCAATACACATCACCAAAACGGCTAATAACGCGATTTTCAAACTTTCCACGCAAAAGGTCGATTGTTGCATAGTTTTTGTGGTACGGTGCGCCATCCTGTTGAAACCAAATGTTGTCCAAGTACATATATTCGAAAAAAATTCACAAATAATCAGTATTTATTGTGCAGTAGCGGCCACCATTCACTGTAACGCATCTTGCTTCTTCATCTACAAAGTTAATACCGCCGATCGAGATACATATACAGCAGTTACTCGATGAGGATGAATTGGCTTCTCAACAATCGCGTGCGGATTTTCTATGCTGCAGATTAGGCATATTTACTTGACTACCAAAGTGTAAATATGCTCTGTCAGAGAGGATTACTTTTCGGTAAAAATACTCATCTTCTTCCAAGCGTTTCAAAACCCAATTAGCTAACCGAAAATGAAAAATATCAACCTATCGTCTTAGCCGGAGACATAAAACTAGCTTTCTGAATTAATACAAATGACATTAGAGTTGCCACACTCAAAAAAACTAGTAGTTCACATTTCAAACGCTTGATAGAACACCCTGTATTCATAGGAGAAATGCATTGTAAGTGTAATGTACGAAGACAAAGTAACAAATAGAAAGCAAATTGAATGATAAGTGAAAGTAAATAGAAGTAAATTAAAGAAAAATGTTTAATAAGATCAACGTTGCCGGAAAGACTTTTTACAATCTGACAGTTCAGTATAAGATCGCGAATTGTAGAATTGACAGTATTTTTACATTATAGAAATAAATTTTAAGTGTGTAAACAGCTCTATTGAAACTTGTGAATTACTTTGAAGAATAAATAAAGCAGTTATTTTTTAACATTGAAATGTATGTTTATGCAAAAAACATGAAAACAGTTTAGTGAAGGAGTTATTTAGGTTAATGTAACCAAACAAAGCTTGGAAACATATAGTTGTTGTGTTTTTCTTAATCTAAATTTGCAGCTCATTAACAAGCAAAGAACCATTACAAGTGAAAACTTGCTGTTTTATGACCAAACAGCGACTTTCAAACATTCTAAGCACAATAAATTCCTCAAAAGTTTTGGTCCAAATACCCGCCAATACCTTATGTTCTTATTTTGCACCGAAATTCGTTTTGAATGTTGCGGTTTTGATGCAAAAATAAATAAATATTGTCTTCTTTCTATATATACAAACGACAATGTAAACAACAGTCAGGGTATGTAAAATAGACAAAAATTTAAAAACAAATATGGAACGACATGTGGCACACACAGCAGATACATCTTCTGTTCTGTTGATTTCTTAGATTTTAATATTCGAATTTTGGTAATTTTTTTTTCAATTTTGATGTTCACACGATTCAATAGTTCTTGACAAAAGAAAATTCCCATAAAGTCGAACACATTGTACATACTACCACCGAGCGTATGCATGACGTATTGTTATTGCCTGCAAAATATTGTTGGCATCATCAATATTGAAATTTGGTGTATTCGTTGTAGCGTGAACAATAAAATGTTTCAAAGTGTTTGTATTGAGCTCAAAATTTGTATTAAATGCACCCCAATTTCAGATATGAATAAACATTTTAGATGTAAACAAAAGTTAAATAACAGAATAAAAATTCGTAAATATAAAGTCACGAATTTAAGTAGGACGAAGTTGAAAAATATTTGCAAACTATGGTGTACTCATTTTATAGATACACTGTGTTACAAAACTAAGGTACATTTTTCTGAAACCAAATCTCTCATCGGTATACAGTTGCATTAGGCCCACTTGATATTACTCATAAGGCAATTTGCTACTTAAGATCAGATAAATGATATTTTCAAAGTCAAAGAGATCAATGTTAGAAAATCAGGTTATTTATCGAATTCGTATATCACAAGAAGTTTCGCAGTGGGGCATTCGGTAAACTCAGTCCACATGAATTTAGAAAGTGAGACATTTTTGGTTTCTTTTAACCATAACTTGTAAACGGCAAGAGATTCCGTTTCCTAAAGCATTTAAGATCCCTAAAATTGGAGCTCAAACGTTAAAAACAAAATTACACAAACAAAAAGCATGTGGGAATAGCGAATTGGAAATGGTTTAGTTTAAGTAAGTGATAATGTCGAATAAAGGAAAGCGCTTGAATAGACTTGCATATTTTTTGTTATTTTTAAAATAACTGTTTGTTGTGTAAAATCTCTTAAGAACAACGAGCGCAATTCGTTTTGTTGCCGAAATGTTGAAAGCTTGTCCATAGCTTACAGCTAAACTTCTCTTCCATGTCTTTGTATAAATTTGGGAAAAAGAACGAATACCTGAATAGTATTCATAGAAATATTGGTGAAAATTCCAACAAAAAGCGATTTATCGTTATGCCAGTACTACAGTGTAATCATGATACTGGCAATTCCATCCAAAAAAGGGGTGCCAAGTAACCAGGATTGAAGTAGCCATATTAAAATTTCATGTCAAAGCCGGGGACCTGGTAAGAATTGAAAAATTTCTGAAACAGCTGGGAATTGCGTGATTTTTGTGAAATGGACTTTAAAGTTTTGTTTAACGAAAAAAACAAAAGAAAAAATTAAGTTTTTCCCACACCAGAATTGAAGTTTTTACCATTTTATAAATTAAATTTTTAATAACGCTGACCAAACAAAAATAGGTCAACTTTTTCAAAAAAAAAAAAAAAATGTACTTCTTACCATTTCAGGCAAAAATAACTTTTTTTCTTCCAGAAGGCTGGAAATCGGTTCTTTTCGATTTGGCTACCCTGCATCCGAGGTCCTGCCGTCAATTCTCTTCACCAAAGTTAGCGAAATTTTTCGTAAAGCGCACAAGAAAAAAAGGATTTAATGATCAGGGACAAAGGCACTTTCGTCACTTAAGTGTTGAATACATAAGTCAAAGTGTCTGCGTTCTTATCAATTATTTTTTAATGAGCTAAAATTGTAAATACATATACATACGTACATATTAAGGGGGCCCAAATTGTATGGAAGACATTTTATAAAAATTGAACTCTATTATATTACGTGTAAATAATTAGGCTAGGTTTTTTTTTTAATCGATTACGGCTACTCAAAAAAAAAAAAAAAAAAAAAATTAATTTAATTCCAAGGGAAACATGGGACACATTTAGGTGGAATATTGATTGTCCATCGGATTGTTACAACCAAAATCTTTAGATTTTTTAAGTTTTGAGGTCAAAGCTTATTTTAAAAATCAATGATCTCCATGCTCCGATCATCGATCTCACCAAAAACACAACCTTTACTGAAAACTGTAGGCTATTATATGTATACTTATTTATCCCTTTTGGAATTGTGAATAATTTTTGTTCAATGGACCCAAATCAAGTTTCATTTGGTAATAGGCATCATGAAGTACCTTAGCATTGGTCCCCATAGCTCGAGCATGAGTTACCTCCGCAAAGTGCTTTATATATTATTAAAAAGGAACTAAAATAGGCTATTGAAATAAAAGTGTGCCGCAAGACGTCGAAAACTGAAGTTCACATTTTGACCAACTTTTTTTTCAATAGGTTCAAAGTACGTTTTAATTTTTTAAAACGCGTAAAGTCTTCTTTCAAGCAAGTCATTACATCTGGCAAACGGTTAAAATATACCGTCGTTATGAATTTTTTCTACCGACCTAAAAAAATTGTTCCCCAAGCATAATGATCGTTTTCATTTTATAAAAATATAAGAATGCAGTTATTTGATTTACAAATCATAGGAAAATTTGCAACATTTATATGTAAATATCTCAAAATCCTGAAGAGATAAAGCTACAGGATTTAGAATCAGCACAGCAAAAACCATTCGAAAAGTAATGTTTGATCTATCATGCGTAGTAAATATGGAAAACGGGTCGTATGAGCAATATCTACTATTTTGTCAAATAAACCTAACTTATATTTAAATAAAGTTTTTTTCAGCTGAATTTACACATAATTTAACCTCATACAAAACTTTAAATTTTTTGGAGCATGTGAGCAAGCTAAAATTTTTCAAAGATTTATATGGGGCATTTTTAAGTACCACACTAATGAAAATATATATGACCAAATATTTTTTAGTATTATCTAGAAATTACTATTTGAATGGCAATGATTTAGTTAGATTCTGGAGAGAAAAATTCTAACCCCCAAAACTTCCCCATGAAAAGTCTTTGAATACGCTTCTGACTATAACAAAAATTCAGTGTATATTCTGATATTTTTTAATGCCACAAAAAAGTAAACAATTCCAAATACAATCAGAAATATTTTTTCGTTGCAAAAAAGTAAACAATTTTAAATGCATTGTACAATCAAAAATATTTGTTCGTCGCAAAAAAGTAAACAATTCCAAATGCATTGTACAATCAAAATTATTTGTTCGTCGCAAAAAAGTAAACAATAGACGAAGTGACTATTTGACTATGTATTTTAATATTACGCGCAAAATCAACCAATGAAAATATTAAATTCGAAAAACTTTTTTCTGTGGGTGGGTATGGGTTTCAGATAATTAAGAAAACGTCACACATATAAATGTACAGCCCCTAAAATTCACGTATTTCTCATAATAATGAAGCTAATTTGCAAATCGGTTAGAAACCAATTTTAAATTCTTGAACCACAAAATGTTCAATTAGAGTTCATTAAGTAAAAGCGACTCTAACTACGCAAATGCCAACTTACAAAACAGTATATTCGAATGTGAAATTTAACTTTAGAAATCCAATAATACTCACAACAAGTTGGTGTCCTGGGGGACACGCGGTAATGCGGTTAGGCGAGCGCGTATACAACGCACGGAACGCTGATAGCAATTGCAACCGGGAGGGCAATAGAAACCCATTGCCATGTGCAGAGTGCACACGCTGAGCAGGCATACGAGCAGAAAATGCGTGAGCTGCATCTTGGTGATGGATGTTGTATGAAGTTTTTGGCGTTTCAATTAAAACTTTTTGAGCATTATTTTAACTTATAATCTGAAACGTTGTTTCTTTGTTTTCAAATTGATTTTGTTTTCTTTTTTAATTGAAAAAACTTTTAATGTTTCACAAAATTTTTTGTTTCACTTTCTTGAGTAAGTTAAGGATGCACAATGAGCGAGCACAAGAAGACGCTGTACCATAAGAGCCGCAGGCCGTAAACTGCAAACCGTTGGCCGAGAAATTCGTCAAGCAACTGAACACACAAAGTTTTTGTGGAACACAAAGTCTTTTTCACAAAAAAAAAAAGTAAATAATATTTTGTTCTTTTAAGTTTTATTTTGCTTAGAATTTTTGATTTTTTTTTAATTTTACGATAAATAAAAAAAATTCACAAGTTCTTATGTGATAATGAAATTGTTCAGAAATTTAAATTTTAAGCGATAGTCAAAAGCGTTTAACTTTGCTGTGTGTTGCTGACCGTTGATTTTATTGTTTCTTTTTTTTTTAATAAAAAGTTACATTATGCTAAGGAAATTCATATGTCAATTACTTTATCGTTTGTGATTATTTTGACTTTAATTAGAAATATTATTTCACGCACGTTCTGCAAATAAATTTACGCATTTTTATCTTTATTTTCATATTTTATTTCTTTTTTTTTTAATTAATAAAATTGAAACGTATTTTTAAACTCTCGTTTTCTAACGTTTCTATTTAAATTTATTTACGCTGCACCAGCTCCAAATAACGTCCGATACGACCAACGACACTTTCAGATTTGAGAACACACCACATTAGCATCGCATCGCATCCTCGACTATAACACCAGCAGAATCGCATCAGTGCCGAAAGTTGCATGCAACGCACTGTGGGACATTTTAGTACTTAAAGTGGTTAAATGAGATTATAGTTTTTTTTTATTGGAACTGCGTTGAACCTACAAATAAAATAGACAAAGTAGATGGAGTAGGGTTTAATGAATGCAACTAAGCTGTAAGCTAAATTGTCGAAAATAACAATATACGGAAGATTTCAAGCACTCACAGCGTGATGTATGAAATTTATGACGTCTTGTCATGTTAATATAGGAACGTATTAGGCAGTGACAAAAAGTATTGAATACAATTGAAAAGTATTGACAAATAGTTTCGAATAATTATCAAAAAAGTTGTTAAAAGTCGAAGGTACTCGAAAAATGTTGAAAAATCGATAATGGTCAAAAAATATCATAGAATATAAAAAAGTATCGATAAAGTCGATGAACATTATACAATAATGAAAAGGTGTGTCAAAAAACTCGCTAAAGAACTTGAAACCAAAAGTATTGAAGAAGTCAATAAAGGTTGATGTGTCGAAAAATGTTGCGAGAGCCGAAAAATTTGTAAAAAGAGTTGAAAATATCGAAAAACGTCGAATGAATCAAAATATGTTAAAAAAGTTGAAAAAAAGTAGTGAAAAAATCGTCCAAAAATGTTAAGAAAAACAAATTGCAAAATGTCGAAAAATAATGAGAAAGTGAAAAAATTTTGATAAATTTGAAAATTGACGAACAATTTTTGGTATAGGCTGTCGAAAAATGTTGAAAAGTCCAAAAATTTTGAGAAAATCGAATGTATAGAAAAATTGAGTCAATTTTTTATTGATTGGTTCAACTCATAAGAGGGATGTTAGTTAATTTTTTAAGGCAATAATGTTCAAATCTTATACCTGAAAAAATTGGTTCCTTTCTCAATATTTTATTTTTTTTTTTTTTGGGTATTTGGCCTACATTTACATATACATGCGTATGTTCATATAGATGTACTTGCAAATACAATTTTTCTTTTACTATTTCTATTTTTAGCTATTTTATTAACAATGAAATTTTATTTGTTGTTTTGCCGGGTTTAATCCAAAATTATCGAAAAAGTCGAACGGAAAAGCGTTCAAAAAGTTGGAATTACTCTAAATAATCAAATTTTCAAATTTGAAGAATTGAATAAGTACTTGACTTTTTGCTGACGAAATTTTAGCCTTAGAATATATATAGAATACAGCGGACCCCCGGTAATTCTCCTGGCATCCGATTATGTATTATTGAATGTTGAACAAAAAAAAAAATTGATGAATATTTTCATAATTCATAAATTGATTGATTCATATTATGATTTTTATTCATAATTTGTGATTATTTTAGTATGTACATTTGTTTGTACACACATTTTTTAATATATTCTAATGTATTTCTTAATGTAAAGTTATTATTTTTTGTAAGTTCTATAGCATTAATGACGTTAACTTTATAATAAAACGTATGATTTGTACTTCAGAGTATAACGTATAGAATCTTATCATTGTATTTGTAATTTGTCGGATTATAAAGTACTTTTTAGAAAAAAAATTCCTGACTATAGGGGGTCTTAGGCAGTACTCTATAATCCGACAAATTCGAGAGTTCGACACTGCACTGCAAGACGTTTGTCGGATTACCGCGGGTCCGCTGTAAACTTTTGAGTGTTTTTCATAAAGTTGATATTTACAGATATAAAAACTAAGTTTCATAAATTTTTCAAAATATTTCTATCATTTTATGTATATCATATTATACATTTTTTTCGGATATTTTTTGTTTCTGCAAATATCAATTCTACGAAAAAAATTGTTGGTATAGCAAATCTGTGGAAAAAAACATTAGATTTTTATTTTTAGTTCAAGTTGGAAATTGCCCAAAAAAAACTGATATTTTTAATTTTTTACTTGTTATTGTTTTTGAAATCTGCTTCAAAAACAGTCAAAATATGATGAATCAAAATTTAAATAAAATCTCAATGCCTATATTTTAACAATTTTTTTTGGAAAATATAATAAAAGCTACATTGATTGTTTTTGTCCTGTCCTTTGATTGTCAAAATCACCGAAATTATGTCAAATAAATTCTATAATTTATACAAAATATTGAATCTATATATTAATACGTGAACATCGAAACTTGTGGTACACTTTTTTAGTATTTACTATAAGGAGAGGGCAATGAAACTTATATCATTGGAAAGGTACTGTTCCATAGATGTGCAGAAAAGAAAAATAATGTGTGTATCTTGCCGTTAGGGCAGGTAAAATAAAGTTAACATAGACCTATGATTTCCCCATACAAAATGCTATAACGCCTAATGAGAAAAAACGCTGTCACGGCTGAGCCGCCTCACCGATTTTAATGAAATTTGAAATGGAGATAGGTTGAACCTTAAGAAAATATATTTGTTGAGAGTGGGCGGTGCCACGCCCCTAACAAGAAAAAACGTCTCTACAACTAAACTAATGAACCAATTTTGATGAAATTTAGGTTGGATACAGACTGATCCCCAAAAAAGATTGCTAAAAACTCTAAGTTCTTTTGGTGGGCGTGGCACTGCTCCTAAAAGGAAAACCGTTTTCACTGCTAAGCTAATGGACCGACTTTTATGGAATTTGGTATAGAAATAGATAGAATCTTGAGGAAAGGTATTCGGCTTAAAGTGAAAGGTGCCACGCCCCCAATAGGAAAATGTGTTTTCACAGCTAAACTAATGAACCGATTTTAGTGAAATTCAATATGGAGGTAGATTGCACCTTAAGCAAGAGAAAGAAGTAGAGATAAACAACATATACCCTGATTTTAATTTTTGAGCGATAACAAAAAATAGCTCTTTCCAGTATAGTTTTTTAATACTGAAAAGTATTTTTTGTTACTTTTATGCGCGTTTCATTCGAAAATATCTTTATAATTTGAGCTAGCTGATCTTAATTAAAGGAGTATTATAACTAAATACTTTTGTAAAACGGTGAGGGGCCGTCCATTAATATCATAAGGTTTGTTTTGAAAATTCGAGCTCCCTCTCTCCCCTTAGTGAAATTTGGTGAGATCTGACGGGACCCCCCTTTCCTTTCTTGAGACTTGCCTTATAATTTTTAAATGTAATCTGGTATAATAATGCATACTCTCTGCATTAAAAAGTCCCCCTTATTTTGACTTACGGTAGACGGATACGAAAGGACAATATTTGCGTCAAATCAAATAGACCGCATAATATAAATTATGTAGCACTAATAGAAATTTATAATTCTGTGTTGTTTTGCGTTCAAATGTGAATTAAATGTAATTCCAAGGTGAGGTGAGGTAAGGTCAGATGAGGTGATTAGTGAAACTTAATTAGATCGTAGTCAATGAACTAAACGTTTTGTTATTAATAGGCCGGCAAAATTCTTCCAAGATTAAAATTTAGTGCTAACGGTCGATTTCGACCTCAGGCGATACTAGTACTAATTAAACTCCTCACACCACTGTGCTCATCCACTCGATAAAATGAAACATCTGGAGCGCAAGCTTCAGTGCCGGATGCATTCTTATTTTTTTTCATATTTTGTTTTTGTTGTTCTTGTGATAACTAACATTCCATCCACATGTTGTAGTAGTATCGAGTGTAGTGTTGTTGCTGTTGAGATTGTTGTAGTGTCGTACTCGTCGCCATGGCACATGCTTTTGTTAATATCTGTAGTACGAGTATGTATGAAATAATGCTCGTTTTCCGAACGAAAACAGTTTGAGGAAAAGCTCTTTATTTTGTTTTTTTCTTCTTCGAAGTGTTTCGTTCATGGCAAACTTTGCACAGGGTCCATTTTACTCGTCCATTTGTCGCAAAGTCAGACTGTCTGTCTATCTGTTAGCTAGTGGGGGTGGTACAGCCCAGTAGGTAAAAGCAATGGTAAGAAGCGGTATAAGAAGACCTTCTTTGTAAAGGAAAAGCTTCCTTCATACTTTATTTCTCTTTTATATGAATTGGCCGCGAAAAAAGAGGCCTTCAGTGAAAGAGATAAAAATAGGCACTTCGGGGAAGTGATAATAATAGGTGTTCCAGGTAGGTATAAAGAAAGGACTTCCATGAAAAAAAAAGAAGTAAGAAAAGTTGCCCTACTTTGATAATTTTTCAAGCGGAAAACAAAATGAATGAATTTTTATGAAAAATTGATATGTGAAAATTTCGTCACATTCAAAACTGATATTTAAAAATAACGGCCCATTGAATGCCAATATTTTTTAATATTTTACATCCTGTTACTACGTATGAAGGATATCGTAAATAGGCCGTAATTTTTGTATGCCACACAAGCTGTCACAAGATGCCTATAAACAAATTGAGAATTATAATAAGATACGAATCATAAAAGGAAAACAAAAGATGAGAGCAGATATTGTGGCTCCTAGAAGGCCTTTCATTAGAAGGTACAAATTGTACCGTACAATAGCATGTATTACTGTTATCAAATAAAGCAAGTGCTTAACTGTTCTAACAGGCCTGCTGTTGGAAGGCATACTAAAAAATTGATTTTTCGTAGACCTTATGAAAGCGCTTACGCATGCAGCAATAATTGATGCCAGCAGACCTTCTCCGGGAGCTGCCTTGCTCTGTTGTCTACTGGGAGTGTGGTGAGTGAACACACCAGTGAGTCAGTGTACACATGTGAAGGCGTTCATGCTATATTTATATCGTACCGTGTGCTGGTTCCAAAGAAGTGTGTCCTGCACACCCTACTCACTTCCCTTTTACACCAATTTCAATTGCAAGGCGTGCGAGCGATTTCTCCTGAAATCAGATTTTTGAACTATTTATTTGTGTCTTACATCTTCCTGTTTTTTTGTTTTTGTCATTTTCACTATAAAATTCTGCTGGCACTACTTACGTACTACGTACAGTAGGTATGTAACTGCAGTGCTACGTTTTTGACTGAAAGATCGTAAAATATTTTTTCTGTGCCGTTTTTTTTGTTTTTACCATTCTCGTTTTTACTCATATTTAATGCATGAGAGTAAAAATATTTGTTGCTGATAAGAAAAATCAAATTTAAAAGCCATTACTTCGATATTAGAGCACCATCTACAAATAGTCACCTTTTACTTCCTTTTGGAGGCTGCTGTGGTTGGAGGGAAGGGGTCATGTTTGTTAATGCTCCTGGAATACCCCAAAATAACTTGGCAGCCTGCATTTTTATGTGCAGGTAGAATGTTGTTAACGAAAATGAAAAAACTATTCCGAAGAAATCATCGATGCACAGATGATTTTTCTGCGGTTGATTTATTACAACGTATTTTCTTTTCTTTTATGATTTTACGAATTTTACGAATGCATTTTAATGTCTTAAATAGTGGTATTATAAGGTTATATTATGTATGGGGAATAAATATTTATGAATATGTGTATATAAACGGTAAAATAACTTTCATATCGAAATAACGAAACATATATTTTTGGGGGAATCAGGGAATAACTGGAATAGCAAGGTATGAAATTCCACATTCACATTTCATTTTATTTGAAACGGGAACGTACGTAGTTAGGGTGTTCTTAGTTTTATTGCTTGTCTCTCATTCTCACTGGTATTATCGCGTTCCTCTTTAACGAAATATAGCTGATCTACATAAATGTGGTCACACAAAATTTTATCAAAACTGCATTTATAGTTTTTGAGATATGACAGATTCTTCTTATCTTGGAAGTTGCCACGCCCACTTACTGAGATTAAAATTGAAACAAAAAATGTATTATGTAATTTTGTGCCAAGCTCACATGCACTTGGAGCCGTAATAACAAATTTCTTTGTAAATGGTTCTCGAGTTAAACTCGTACTTAAATTACATACCTTTTTAAATTCAGAAATAAGTTTCCTTAAAGGAATAAAAACAGGCAAGGGGTATTTTTCACCTTTTTATCCCTCTTGGGATAAAATATATTAAATCGAAAGCTTTTCAACAGCAGAAAATATAAGCTTTCCAAACGGTTTTTCTCTAATAGCTAGAAAACTATAAAAGATATCGCATAATTTGTGACATTTTTGAAATCAGCATTGAAATTGAAGAAAACAATATCCCGTCTTTGTATAAGAAGTAGGCTTGTTCGTAGACGGACTATTTTCATATTCACAAATTTTATGTTGTTTTAACCACCGCTCCATATAAACCCATTCACTGTGCTTCTTAGCACAAAAAACATGCGGCTTAGTTATTTTTGGAGTTGTGATATTTTCATTTATTAAGACAAATTTTGATTAAAAAAAAATTAAATTTTTTATTTTTTTTTTAAAAATTAAATTTTTTATTTTTTTTTAAAAAATTAAATTTTTTATTTTTTTTAAGTACCTACTTCCATTTCTGCTCAAATAGTTTTTTCGGCACTCTAAATATTAAAAAATTTACTTTAATTCTCTGAATTTGCAAACTAAAGTGCTGAGTTATTGCAATTGTTGGCAACCCTTTACAGCCACTTAAAATTGTAAAGAGAGCATATTCATATATTTTGTGTATATTCAGATATCTCTCGCAAAAGCTTTCGACAATGTTGCCGGCAACAAAACTTCACAACGAAATAAATAAAATTTTTTGAAATTTAATTTTTCGTGAAGAATAATGACTTCATAGATCAAACCAGCGAACCACTTTGTTTTCTAGTACAATTCATATGTAAGCAATTTTTTTTTTTACTAAAACGCAAAAAAAAAATCTGTTTTTTCGTACCGTTTTTGTTATGTTCAAACAGATCGTTTTCTCTGAGTACGTACGTAAAAACGATTTTTTTGAACCCAGCGGCAAATATGTTATACACAACATCGATGAATAGTTATACTCATTGTAGGCAGAAATGCTTACAACTCCAGCCACAACTGTAAATTATTTTTACAAAGGGATGGCCGCTTTGTAAGCAGTTTGCCTACATCTTTATATACAATGTGTAACAAACGAAAAGCAGATTGCCTTAAAACATCGCTTACTAAGTGCCTGTATAGTTTAGCGAGTTGCCTACATCTCCACATACAAAGTAAGCAGCCAGCAAGCATACTGCCTACAGCTCCATACACAAAGCAGGCAGCCAGCAAGCAAATAAACAAAATATCACAGTAACAATTTCATTTGTGAAACACACAACACAAAGTGTATAGGTTTTCATGCATGAAAACTCAGAGTACTTTATCGATTTGCCGCTGGGAATATAGCAAATGTATATTTCGTAAAGAACAATCAAATATTTAATTGAGTGAAAAATATTGTACGAGCCCACCGTCAAAATAGTTCGGCCACCTTCATTTTTTTCCTTACTAGCACAAAAAAGGAATTATTAAAAAAGTGTGAATAAAAAAAAAACTTCTCCTACAACAATACTTAAGAAGCATACACAATAAATTAAGACAGGAAAAAAATTGTATTTTGCAAAAAATATTGTACAACAACAACATTTTCAAATACAAAATAACTCAGAATAGTTCGGCCACCTGTTAACTGATGCATAATAGTTCGGCCAATCAGCAAGATCTTGCGATAACGGTATAAGAAAGTACCGTTTTTTTGTTTTTGAATTTTTATTGTGTATTGTTACATTTATTGGTTATCAAGTCAGTTCAATTCGAAGATTTAGAGTAGAAACATGCCGCGTGGTAAAGCGGTTTGTAAAGAGATTAGGAAATTAATTATTAATTTCAGTAATGATGGTAAATCATGCCGCAAAATATCCGAAGAAATAAAAATACCTCGTTCGACGGTCCAAGATATTATAAATGTATATAAAAGAACCGGAAAAACTGAACCAGGTAAAAAACAGGTCGAAAGTCTTTAGTTAGTGTGCAAGATTTGCGTGCCTTAAGGAAAATAGTGGTTAAAAACCGACGGGCCACTGCTGCTGAGATCACATTAAAGTGGAATTTAATGTGCAATTCTACAGCTTCAGTTAGCACATGCATTAGAAATGTAAAAAAACTCGGGTACAAATTTTATAAGGTGAGTTTTAAGTTCAATTTCGAAATCGGTTCATTCAATGTATCCAACAATTTACAGGCAAAAGAGAAACCCCTGCTAACATCAACGCAAAAAAAAAATCGGCTGCGGTGGGCCAAGGATCATAAAAACTGGACCCGTCGCCAGTGGAACTCAATAATTTGGAGCGACGAATCAAGGTATGAGCTATGTCTAGGGGATAGTCGAAAAAGAGTACTAAGAACTTCATCTGAAGCTTACCACAAAGATTGTTTAAAGCGTACTGTCAAGTTCCCTGCTTCTGTTATGGTTTGGGGATGTATGTCGGCCAGAGGAGTTGGTAGTTTATACATTGTCGATGGTATTATCAACGCTTCAAAATACCAAGACATACTGAGTACACAGCTTTTACCATGCATTCCTAACCTTCAAACCGCAGAAGGTGAATATTTATTTCAGCAGGACGGTGCCTCATGCCATACAGCGAAAACAACAAAGAATTGGTTTAATAATAACAATATTCCCGTTATTCCCTGGCCTTCCAGTAGTCCGGACCTATCTCCAATAGAGTCTTTGTGGGGAAAAATGAAGAAGGAGTTGAGACGCAATCCTGCTAAGAGTATTGGAGCTTTAAAGACTAAATTAAATGATATTTGGCAAAAAATCACTCCAGAGTATTGCCAAGAACTTGTGGACACAATGCCCCGTCGAATTGCAGCAGTCATAAGTCAGAAAGGGGACGCTACGCAATGGTAGTTGGCATTGGCCGAACTATTATGACTCAGTTTGAATGTGGCCGAACTTTTTTGAAAGAAGTTTTATTTTTAATTATTTTTGTTATATAATATGTATTGTTGAATTCGATTTTTTTATCTTTTATTTTGCTGAATATAAATCCTAATTTCGGTGGAATAATCTTTTTTTTTATTCAAAACATTTTTTAACAATTTTTTATGAGTTTTCGTGCCTTTGTTCAAACAAAAATTGAGGTGGCCGAACTATTCTGACGATGGGTTGTATTTAAATTAAATAACACTCTCACCAGTTGTTCACAATTTGATCTGCAAGTTTTACAAATAATAATTTTTAATAAAAAAGTAATAGGTGGCAACACTGAATTTAAGTAAATCTAACTAAATGCGAACATAAGAGAAAGTGTTTGCCGTATTATTTTTTTAGTTAACAACAGTTGGTTGCGTTAAGTAGTGGGTTTGTTGATTATCATCAATAATCTTATCTTACAAGTGTTCTTTTTTTAAATTATTTCAAAGTTCATTTTAAAACTACTCTAAAATATACTCTACTAAAATGGCAGCTAATAAAATTACATATGTAACTCATAATGACGGCACAAAAGTTCAATCCATTGGACTGGGAACATATTCGGTAATAAAAATTTCTTAAATAACTAAAACAATTGCAACAAATATGTAGTGCTCAACGCCCTCATATTATATACTGTAGAATAAAGCAGCATCTATAGTAAAATTATTCTTAATGAGAGATTTATTAAAGCAATATTATTATCTTGTCATAAATGCATCAAGCTCAAAGTCAAAGAAAACAAAATATTTTTCAAGCGGCTACTTGAAAAAAAAAACAAAAAAAAAAAAAATGATAAAGTTAATTATCAGTTGACTGCAAGAGTACCCTACAGTTAAAATGCAGTATTGTCAGTTATTAACGTCTAGACAAGTGATGACATTTTCAGTACATTTATACATTTTTCAGTACAATTGCGTCGTAAAAATTCGTCGTCAGTACATTCGGCAAGCTTTCGTACATTCGGTACATTTTCAGTACATTACGTGGATTTTCAGTACATTTTCGGCACATTCTCAGTACATTGCCACAATTTCTAAAAATTTTATTTTTTTTTAGTAAATTTGTCGCGCATAATGCCTGGAATAAATTTTGCAGACCTTTCTTTTTTTTTTAAGTAAAAAAGTTAAAATTTTGCTGAATTTTTTTAATTTTAAGTAACATTTTCATGCTCATGTCGAAAAAAGTACTTTTCAACTCTACATTCAGTAAATTTCCACAATATTCAAATATGTACCATCACTGGTATAGACTGCGATTTCTTAAATTTTCTGGAAAAACTAGTTTATCCTAAAAACTGGGCGGCAACATATACATTTATTAATATTGATTTAGACAAAAATTGATAAGCAAATAATGAAAATTTAAAAATATCGATTCAAAAATAAGTCGATATTTCCATTTTCATTCAGTACTTATTAGTGAAATACCTAAATTTTGTACCACACATAAGATACTTAAGTAGAGATTTTGACTTAAAGTTACATGTTTAATATTTGTTTTCATATGAAACGAATTCAAATAAAAATAGATTTACTGAATATATATTTGACCCAACCCAACCACTTAGATCCATTTAAGCAAAAGTCATGTTTGGTTCAACAAACAACACTTTAACTTCCAAAGAATAGCATAGTTATAACTATCATAATTTGTTTATTGTTAACAAATATTTTTAAATTCTGCATTAATTTGAATTAAACACTATTCCTCAGTATGCCTAGCTTTCCATGACAAGATTTGATTCACTTTTCTACGTTTAAAAATCTTCAATAAAACTGCAATTTCCAAAAAATATAGTTATTTGGCGAAATACGTGGTTTTTATGTTAAACTGAGCTTTTTTTTGCTTTCTTGGTTTCTTTTCGTGTACTTAGTGAATTTTCGATTTAAATTTTAACAGAAAAAAATTATTTTTTTATCATGTTTCCTTTGATTGCGGCGTAAATAAGAAGCTGATTGAGACAGTTGGGTAATTAAGCTAACTGTAATTTTATATATGATTAAACAACATTGGTATTTTCTGTCTCGAGATATGATGTTTTCTTAAAAAAAAGGGGAAAAAATAAAAAATACATATGTATGCATTTCGAAAACCTATCCTATCGTGTTTGACATGCCAAAATTCATTAGAGCATTATAGACACCACAAAAACCGTGCCGCATAGTGTAATTTGG
The DNA here is from genome assembly GCA_949775025.1 of Tricholauxania praeusta. Classification (NCBI taxonomy): domain Eukaryota; kingdom Metazoa; phylum Arthropoda; class Insecta; order Diptera; family Lauxaniidae; genus Tricholauxania; species Tricholauxania praeusta. The sequence continues at coordinate 29,694,631 of OX459028.1, forward strand.
AATCGTATTAGAACTTTATAAAGTTTATCGATTTCGGCGTGATTTTATATTGAAATACCATGACAATAGAAAATTTGGAGTACTTGAGAGATAACCGCTTGTATAGATAAGCATCTACAATGTAGATTCTACATTAAAAACTAATAACTACTCATTATAGTTGTAAGGTGTTTTTTTGGTCTACTAATATCGCTAGATTTTTTCTTTGATTTATTGTGACTCTCTTGTTTTCGCTCTTTTATTAAAAAAACCGGCCGGTTATTTCAGTCGTTGTGCCTGTTCAGCCAGTTTAAGCGCTTCAAATCAATTTTTTTGCAATTGGTAAATTTAAGCGCTTCATAAATTTTAAAGCGGAATAAATGCACTTCATAATGCAGCGGGTTTCAAGCTGATGCGATGTGTCTTTTTTGCTGTTGTTTTTGCATGCAATCAATACTAAAAACACCAACAAAAATTTCTCAGAATTTAAATAGTCAGAGCTACAAGTGCAGCAAATCGTTAAATTGTAATTCTCACAAAAGCGATAAATTGACTGGAAATGTATTTTATATTGGTTTTAATTAAATTCAATCCTATTATAACAATACCGTAAAGCAGCACTATAAATTTTGCGTATGCAAATTAGTTTCTTAACTCAGAAAATTTTAAGATTTTTTGTTTAAAACCTAGCTAGGGGTTGAACCCCCTCCAATGCGCTCAGGCTAGCAAGCGAGCGTTAAAAATGTAAACATTTTTCAAACAACTTCACCAATTTTAAGCAAAACGTCACATGAGTCGTTATTTTTCAAAGTGCATAAGTCCCTCTTCGTTGCAAAGAAAAATGTCACAATGAAAAAAAAAAAAAATTATTTTTTGTGTTTTTTGACCAATTTTAAAAACTTTTTACTTCAGCAACTTTATGGTGAAAATTACTCTATGACGAAAAAAATTTATGACGTCATAAAAAAATTGTTGCAATAAAAAAAAAACTTTTTTTCTGAATATTTGGACAAATTCTAAGCACTTTTTACTCAGTGCGATTTTTACGGAAAATTGATAGTTTAGGAGAAAAAAGTGATAAAAGGTGAAATTTGGCGCATTTGGTTACTCGTCGGTCATTAGTTCAAACTCTAATAAATTTGCCATTCTGAAAATTGTACAACCTCCACCTTAGTCAATATTTGTCCAAATAAATAAATTTTTGGTGTGGGAAATGCGATCTAATAGGGTAATAATTTGTTCAATTTTCAGTCCTATCGAACAAACTTTATTTTTTTTAATCCTGGGACAAATTACGCCCATATGTATGTATGTACATTAGGGTGGTTCTTAAGTTTTAATTTTTTTGTGAAAGTCAAATGGGACGCCCCCTTAATTGGTTCGAAATAGGGTAAAAACATTTGAAAAATTAATTTAACCCTATTTCAAAATGAAATTTGGCATTTTTTTAAACTATTTTTTCTTGAGAGGATTTTAATTTTGAGAAAGAATATGTAGAAAAAAAAATATCATTTGGATCTAGTTTTCGAGATATGGTAATGGGAAGTTGCGGATATAGCTTTTTTAAAAATCATTATAAGTTCGAAACTCCTGAACATAGTTCATATATTGATGTCATATGGAAGGTCATTTTACTGTCTATAAGATTGATGCATAAAAGTTCCAAATGATATGTTTTTTTTAATATATTCTTTTTTAATATTAAAAACTTCTCAAGAAAAACTAGTTTAAAAAAATGGCGGCTTAGGTCAAATTTCACTTTGAAATAGGGTCCGTAGGGGTTAAAGATAAAATTTTTAGATGAATTTTAAATCTTTTTTACCCTATTTCGAACTGATTCAGGGGGTGTCCCATTTGATTTTCCCAAAATAAAAACAAATAAAAAAGGTCAATTTTCACTTTGAAATAGGGTCCGGTCCGTAGGGGTTAAAGATAAGAATTTTGAATTAATTTTTAAATTTTTTTTATGCTATTTCGAACCGATTTAGGGGGCGTCCCAAATTTTTTTTCTTAAGAACCACCCTAATATAGATATATGACGAATGTCTAAATTAAATTTTATTATTTCTCTTTAATTAGTCTCTTGGTGGCGATTGTGAGCGAGCAGTACGCGATGCAATCGATGCCGGCTACCGTCACATTGATACCGCATATTTCTATGAAAACGAACATGAAGTTGGTAAGGCGATACGCGACAAAATCGCAGAGGGTGTCATCAAGCGTGAGGATATTTTTGTTGTTACCAAGGTTAGTATGCTCATATTTTATTTGCGTTTATATGAATGTGTCAAATATTTTCTTTTTTTAATAGCTGTGGTGTCATTTTCATGAACCCGAACTCGTCGAACACGCCTGTCGTAAAACTGTAGAAAACTTTGGCTTAGACTATGTTGACCTGTATCTGATGCATTGGCCATACTCTTATGTACATCGTGGTGACGATGTGCTTATGCCAACTAATGCCAATGGAGAAGTAGAATTAAGGTGAGGCAAAGGTAAACAAAAAAAAAACGAATGTTTTATAAAAATTTATTTTGTTTACAGTGATGTCGATTACTTAGATACCTGGAAGGCAATGGAGAAGTTAATTGGTCTTGGCTTAACCAAAAGTATTGGCGTATCAAATTTTAATTCCAAGCAATTGGCGAGACTTATGGCCAACTGCACAATTAAACCCATACATAATCAGGTAATATTTAGTTTTTTAAAGAGAAACAACTCAATTTGAATTGTTTTCATTTCAACAGATTGAGTGTCATCCAGCACTTAATCAGAAAAAACTTATTGCACTTTGCAAGCAATATGATATTGTTGTAACAGCATATTGTCCACTGGGACGACCAGATGTAGCCAAAAAGACACCAAATTATATATTTGATGATAAGGTGAAGGCGATTGCTGCCAAGTACGGCAAGAGTACAGCGCAAGTTGTTTTGAGATATTTGGTAAGATAATGCAAGCGAAGCGATTATTCAGGAATTTTATTGCTATGTTAATTTTGCAGATTGAAAATGGCGCTGTACCCATTCCAAAGTCGGTTACTAAAAAACGTATTATTGAAAATATAGATGTTTTCGATTTCAAATTGAGCGCTGAAGATCATAAGGTGCTAGACTCTTACAATACGGGTGAACGTTTGATACCCATGGATCATGCGAAGAAGAGCAAACATTATCCCTTTGATATTGAATATTGAATGGACTAAATTTATTATTTATCTATGAATAAAGCTTTTAAGTGTATAATGCTGTTATTTTTTCTGTAATGTTGAATAAGTATAGGTAATAAATAGTACAATATCCAGGTGCAGACCAAAACAAAACTTTTGAGTGCAAAGAAATGCTAAGAAGTGCAAAGAAAAGCCGAACGTAATGGAGCCGAGCCACAACGCCTTTCAAAGCCCATACAACGAGTATACGTACACGCAGCTTATGCTTAAGTTCTGCCGCAGTTGCCCGCGGGCAGCAGAATACTGCTTTAAATACTGAGAACGAATATTAAATATTGAAGTTAGGGACCGCATTTAGTTTGAGATATAGACATTGGAAGTCTCGGACATAGTTAAAATATTTATAAGTTTGGAGCCCCTGAATCGATTACCAAAATCCGTGCTATAATTTTCGAGATTCGCCAATTTTTCTAAATTTCTGACTAATTGTTTTTTCAAAAACTGTTATTTTTTGCAAAAAATGTTTATTAATAACATACACCTATATATAAATAGACAGTTGGTTAGACCGCTTTTAACAGCCATAACACAACATAATTGTTTAATTTTATTTTTCAATAGTAGGCGGTGCCATGCCCTTAACGAGAAAATACGTTTCCACGGCTAAACTAATGTAACAGTTGCAATAAAATTTAGCTCAGAGATATATTGAACCCCAAAAAAGGTCATTAAAAGCTCTGAGTTTTTTTTAGAGGGGCGTGGCACTGCCATTAAAGGGAAAAAACGCTAGCAAGGCTATACCGATTTTGATGAAATTTGGTATGGAGATAGATTGAATCCTAAGTAAAGATATTTGTTTTGAGTGGGCGGTTCCACGACACTGAAAAAAAAAAATGCTAAATAGAGAAAAGGTATGAAAATATGTTTTCACAGCTAAATCATTAAACTTATTTTGATGAAATTTGGTATGAAGATAGATTAAATCTTGAGAAAAGGTACTTGCTTTTAAGTGGGTGGCGCCACGACCCGAACAGGAAAATATGTTTACTAAGCTTAACAAATCGACTGATTTTGATGAAATTTGGTGTGGATATATGTATATTGAACTCTAAGGGAGAAATAGAAATAGAGATAAGGTAACGTGATTCCAAGATTTATATTTTTGGAAACGATAACAAAAAGTAGCTCTTTTTTATATCAGTTTTTTAAGACCAAAAAGTATTTTTTGTAACTATAGTGCTTAAATTTCAACCACCAGACGATTTTTCCATTCTTCTGCTGTTCAATATTGGGGTTTTTTTACCAACCTAATTTTGAGGAAAAAAATTAAAGAGCTTTAATCATAATTCTTCTAATATTTCATAGAAAGTTTCTAGAGCTTATTCATAATGGTAAATTAATCTGATACGTTTACAAACGCACTTCTACGATTTTTATTTTTAAATCTGAGGTGTTTAGTGTCTTAGGCAAAGTTGTTCCTCATGAAAAGACAAAAACCCATTTTTCTAAACAAGCTCTTCAGCACCACTTCTTAACCCTTATATGATGAGTTTTAGTAAAATTTTTATGAAAAAATATATACACATAAATTTTAATTTTGTAAATTTCTTCCGAAAATTTGACTAAAATTCTCTATAAGGGGTTAAAGAGTGGAAATAATAATAATAGAGTTTAGCTACTACAGCTATTATACTTCTTAGCTATTGAACTTGAAGCTTTCAGTCAAGTGAAAAGCTTTTATTTAATAAATAATGGAAATGAAAAAAGTTAAGTGTGCTGGAGGGGTAAAGTAAGTGGAAAAAATGTTTGTTTTGTCACGAGGAATTATTTTTGCCGTAAACACAAAACCTCACAGATTTGAAATAAAAAAGTCACAGAAAGTCCCTGTCTCGAAAAGCTGACGTGTAGGCCAAAATCTGATGATTCGAGCTCACTTCTGGCAAAAAAAAAACCTTATCATACCGAGCTTGTTTTGTTCGTATGGTTTTCTACAGTCAATTTACACTAGAATTTTTCAAGTCCACGATGAAAGGCACTTTTAATGTCACCGTCTCCTGGACTAAAAAATAAATTGAAATTTTTAAAATAACAAAAAACGAATGCCTTTATCATTTTCTAATGGGTAATTTCAAATATTGTCAATATTCAACTGTTTTGTCTTGACAAAATTATTTGACAAGCCGTAATATAATTGAAAAAAACAAAAAGTATTGCTTGACTTTTTACTTAGCGTATTTAGCTAACAGACTTAAGTTTTTAGCATGAAGGCCCTTGTTTTCGGAGTGTTATCGATACGCAACAGTTCATTTGAAAGTTTGAATGTAGTGCAATGCGTTTATGCATGGAAAAGAACATATTCATCCAGTGAAATAGTGCTACCGAAAGTACCATACTTAACACATAATGATGGTACTAAAGTACCGCATATTGGGCTTGGAACTTACAGGGTAAACCACAAGAAATAGCCAACGTACGTGGACACGAGGCAAAAGAAGCGGCATTTGACAGTTCACCAAAAGCGAAATTTCCGCCTGTAAACGCGTGGAAATTATAATTGATTTCTACTTTGTCGCGAGTGCCGCGTATAAATTTGTTGAACATGTGAATAATAATGATGTGAGCTGCTAAATGCTGCTCGCTGCACAGTGAAGCTAAAAAAAATGCATGTGAACAAATTGATTTTGAAAGTCGATTATGAGCCGATTTTAATTTTTATTTTTGTGCTACTATTATCTCCGATTTTTGACTCTGTAGCTTAATTTGTCCATGTGCAAATTTTTAACACACTGTGCGCCGCCACGTGATCTAAATAAAAAAAGACTAAATATCTGTCCATCAGATAATTATCTAAATAATTCTCAGAACTTAGGAAGTGATTGTGAAGATGCTGTTAAAATTGCAATACAATATGGTTATCGCTCCATCGATACTGCTTACTTCCATCAAAATGAAGTACAGATTGGAAAGGCGATCCATGATAAAATTTCCGAGGGTGTCGTTAAGCGAGAAGATTTATTTATTACAACTAAGGTCAGTTGCAATATTCTGAGTTATTTTTATTTTTTCTTCGGTAATATGAGTTGCTATATTTTATTACAGCTATGGAATACTTTTCACGATCCTAACTATGTTGAACATGCTTGTCGTTTATCATTAAAGAACCTCGGCATGGATTATGTTGATCTTTATCTTATACATTGGCCCATGGGATTTGATTATGAAGGCGACGATGTGTACGTGCCATTAAATTCTTTTAGTGAAGTGATATTGAGGTTCAAGATTATTATAATGTTTGTAAAAAATTCACTGAATTAAATGAAGTTTCCCATTACAGTAATTCTGATTATGTCGATACATGGAAAGCCATGGAAAAACTAATTGATTTGGGCTTGACCAGAAGTATTGGTGTATCGAATTTCAATGAAACACAACTAGATAAATTGATTTCTAACAGCAAGATAAAGCCAGTACAAAATCAAGTAAGCTTAAAGTAACATTAAAAAAAATTGGTATTAACATCGTTTATTTGAAGTAGATTGAATTTCATCCAATGTTGGATCAAACGGAGTTGATTGAAGTCTGTCAAAGACATGATATTATAGTAACAGCTCACACTCCACTTGCACATCCAAATCCAGAGAAGAAAACTCCTAAGTTCCTCTATGATGCAAAACTATTGGAAATAGCCAAGCGTCACAATAAGACTCCAGTACAAATAGTCTTAAGATACTTGGTAATGAAAGTAACATAATTTTATGTAGGTGACCGTCTATGGGAAATGGGACCTTATCTTCTATACTCTTGAAGTTAAGTTTATTGTGTACAATATCAAGTTTTTACAATTGGCTGATGTATCGTACACCAAACCATTGAATTTGAAATTGTATTAGATTACCCAAACCAATCGTTGGTAGCCCGATCGATCGACTTTTGATTTTTGACTCTCGTGAGAAACTTTGTACATGAAAATGAATTTTCTTTTTCCCAAAGATGGTCTCATACATAATTACATTTGGGCGTTTTTTTATTTTGTTAAATTTTGACTTTTCTCAGATTCGCACGATCATTTTTTTAGTTTCTATATCTATTTTAGGGGTACTATTGAAAAGACGTCATAAGTGTGACCTAGACCCTACCATCTTATACGGAAAAAAAAGTGTACGGTGCACCATCGAATCCGAAGAATTTTTGAAAGGCAATTTCGAAAAAAAAGAACATAGAGGTCGCGCATTTAATTTTTTTGTCATATCTTCAGCCATTACTGTGCGATCTCTAGTAGATCATTTTATTGCTCCAACAGTCATTGATTTCAGTTCTTACCACCTTAATAGTAGTAGTAGGTATAGCAGGCCATTCGGCTAAAATTTACCCCCCTTCGCTCCCTCCTAGTTACGAAACTGATTAAGATGAAGAGAAATCGGTCCAAAAAAAGTTTCATCTGATTTCATTAAACGAAAAGGACGTTTTTTCTATAAACCTACAATATTTTCTTGATTGAGTTAATTATTCGCCCAATAGAAGCCAAATATGTATTAACAAGAATTCGTTTTTAGCTTATGACCTTGAATACCAAGAAAATGTTTGAATTTAAGTGAACAATGCTCATTACCTTTTTATGGGAAAATATCGAACCTTTATAACTTTAGTTCAACTGATTTCTGTCCGGTCAATACCAAGCGATATAATGCGAAAATACACTATAGCACATAGGAAGCTGTCAGTGTAAGGCATTTTGATGAATATAAAACTATAATTTGAAGACATGATTCTTTTATTTTAAGACGCCACTTTATTACAATCGCCTTTTGGACTTTATTATTCAAAGAAAATCAATGGAAAACAGAAACATTTAATTATCTAGCCCAATATATTATATAAAAGAGTAGATCCTTAGAATAGAACTATGGTCTCTCATTAAAAGTTTGATAATTAATTTTATTTTTTGTATAACTGCAGATTGAAAGAGGTACAATTCCTTTGCCAAAATCGGAGCATCAAGACCGCATCATTGAAAATATTGGAGTTTTTGACTTTGAGCTGAAGAAAAGTGACCATACTGTAATATCTGAATACAATACCGGGGAGCGTGTACATTTGATGGAATTTGGAAAAAATAGCATTTATTATCCTTTTAAGGATGTATCATAGAGATATTAAAAATTTTTCTTATAAATACAGTCTATTTAGTCTTGTTTTTATTTAAGATAAATTCTGTGCCTACAAGGCAAAACAACATGCATGTTAATAAGAATAGGGTTTATGTATTCTTATCACGTGACTACAGAGTTACTCTACTGCAAAGTAGTGGTGTAAGAAGGTCTGTTGAAAAGTTTTTTCCTGCCAGATTAAGTAGTTATGTCTATGACTATACTATTAATATAAAATTGCTTACATTGGAATGGTTTGTAACGCTTTGGCGCCAAATATACAGAACCGATTTTTATAATTTATTTTACAAAACAGTATATTTGTACTAAAAAAGGTTATTGCATACTTATTTTTTCATTTCTTAAAGCTAAATATTCTTTTATTTAAGATAGATTAATTTTTTGCAAAACTTGACACAAAAATTGTCATTTTGCTTTTTCGTTACTTATGCTAATGCTGCTTCTTGAATTCTGTGTTGTTATTGTTGTTTTTTTCTTCTTCTCATTTGTACCGTTTGTATTTGGCTTCGAAGTTCAAATAACAAATTCTCATTCAATTGTTTTTTCTTTGTTACTTTTGAAGAGAGAATATTGAATGTGATACTAAAAAGAGTAATTTCATTACGAAAGAAAAAAACAATGGCTCGTGCGCGTGTGAAGCCGCGTTTACCACTAGTAATAATATAGAAAAGGTTAATAGAGTCCAGCAGATATTAACAAAAGTATATGAAATTATTACCAAAACGTCTAAAGACATTGGCGATATACTGAAAATACCAGATGCTCTCTGCGAAAAATGTCAATTTTATTTTGAATTCTGTTTCGGTTTTGACAAACTGTTTACGATTTTTATTTTGAAAAAAAAGCGGCATAAAAACTTCAAAGTTTAGTGTGCAAAAATCAAATAAAATGGCAACGCGTCAGATGTTTGTTTTGCACAGTAAACTCGATTGGATATGTTACAGATCTGCAAGAAAACTCTTGAAATGGAACGCATCTGGTGGATGGGAGATCTCTTGTCAGCAACAGTTGGTTCGTGAGTATTCAAGTACTGTTTGATCTTTACAATGTCATAGTTGTTACACAAAGAATACTAAAGATTTTTATTAATATTATGTTTTAATTTAAAGAGAACTTGCGTTAGCTACAAGATGAAATTACCCGAAGTACCACTTCTAGTGCAAAATGATGGCACCGTTGTACCGCATATTGGAATTGGAACTTCAAAGGTAAAAACTGTATTTAGTCTCATAAAAGTGATATTTTAAGAAAGGGTGTTTTTTCTTTAAAATAGAGAAAACCTTATGATTCCAGCAATCCATTGAAACATTAAAGAGAACCTTCTGTGATGAGTCGTATGCAGCTTCTGTTGAGACTTAGCGGCAACTTTGATTTCTTTGGGGAAATTTCTGGCTTGAATGATTTTGTCACTCTCTCTTTTTTGTTTCTTTCTTTTTGAGGTAACCTTGAGATGTCAGAGAGAATATTGATGTTTCTGTTATTACCAGAGCTGGGCACCACTACACGCGTGTTTCTCTTCAATGCATGTGTAGTTGTGCTTTGTTCGCTTTTCAAAGCAAACTGAATTAAATTTTACGCTCTCTGCTTTATATACGTATATGAAAACTTATTCTCATTCTGCCGCAGTACCGCGCGCGGTACGTTTTCCCCAGCCACGCTCAAAGAGCGTAAAAATGAGAACGAGAAGACGCTTAAAGAGCGTAAGAAAGCGTGCACGTATACATAATTGATAGGCAAATCATCAACACATGCTTATCGTGAGCGCGCTTACATGTAGTAGTGGGCACCACTGTTCATAACAATACGCGACGGCATTGCCAATCCAAAAAATGATACGCGACTTTCAGCTGAAATTATGATTCATTTTTATGCAGTACAACTTTTCATTTTATTCTTTCTTCAGACCGCCAAAAATTGATTTTTTTTCTTTAATTTTATCTTAGTGCAAGGGCTCAAAGTGTGAAGAAGCTATTAAAAATGCAATAACTTTTGGCTACCGTTCTATCGACACCGCTTATACTTATCGGAATGAAGTTGAAGTTGGAAAAGCAATACGCGCTAAAATTAAAGAGGGTATCGTCAAACGTGAAGAGCTCTTTGTTACGACTAAGGTGATTAATTGAATCAATTGATTTTGAAATTAAATTTTTACATAAATATCTTATAAACATTCAAGTTAGCGAGCATCCATCATGAACCGAGTTGCGTTGAGTACGCTTGTCGTTTATCATTGAAAAATTTAGGCTTGGATTATGTTGATCTCTACTTAATGCATTGGCCATTTGGATTTGTGTACGCAGGTGATGACGTAATGTATCCGCTCGACTGTAATAAAATGTTAGATGTGAGGTAAGGGAACATCAAGTGAAAACTGCTCATACTTTGGTATATCATATATAAAATATGTTTCTTCTATAGTACAGTCGACTTCGTTGATACTTGGAAAGCTATGGAAAAATTGGTTGATCTATGCCTAACACGAAGCATTGGAGTATCAAATTTTAATTCAGCACAAATAGGACGTATATTGAAAGAAGCCAGAATAAAACCAGTACAAAATCAGGTGAATATTAATGTTAAAAAAAACTGTAACTGTTTCTAAACATTGGTACATTTTAGATTGAAGTTCATCCCATGTTTCTGAATGCTGAACTAATGGCATTTTGTAAAGAACACTGTATTGTCGTAACAGGTCATAGTCCATTTGCCGCTGTAAATCCAGCAGCAAAAACTCCGAAATTTTTGTACGATACTTGGATAACAGAAATTGCGAAGAGTCATAATAAGACACCATTTCAAATTGTTTTAAAATATCTGGTAAAAAAAGTATAAAAATATTAATAAATTTATTATTAAAATTTAAATATTATTAGATTGAAAGAGGTGTCATACCGATACCAAGATCCTTGAACCAATATCACATCATTGAAAATCTTGATATTTTTACTTTTAAACTGACAACGAGGGATCACTTTTTTCTGGAAAAATACAACTCAGGACAACGTACTATACCATTTGAAGCTGCCAAGCATAGTTTTTATTATCCTTTTAATAGTCTATTTTGATGCGAATCAATCACTTGAATTTGTAAACAAAATTTAATAAATATTATTTTCTATGAACTTTTGACTTTTTTTTTGTCCGTTTAACCCTAAGCGGCACCATGGGGTCGTGAACGAACCCACGGAAGTTTTGAGATTGTTTTTCGAACTAATAAGTACTCAAGTTTTACCTTGTTTGTAGCACAAACATTTTTTGAAAAAGATCCATAATAATCATTGAATTTCATAAAGTAGAGTCAACTCAACACATGTTCCCAGTTATGAAGACTGTAATTGAAAATTCGCTTTTTGATAAATTTTTTTTTCATCGTGGGGTCGCGAAAGACCCTTAAAGAACAAAATAGTTAATACCTATGTCAATTCATGCTCCTGTGATCCTATGATGATTCATGCTCTAAGCTTTTGAATGAAATATAGGTTGGATTTCGGTTGAAAAGTCAAAATAACCGATAAATAACCAAAATCCAATTTAAAACATGAAAAGTAGGAGAATTATGCCAAAAATTGTAGAGACATAGTGGCAACACTATATACTTGATAAACAAAACATGCCAAATGTTCCGTGTGTAATATGTCTATTTTATTTTGAAATTTAATTTCGTTCCAACAAATTCTAGTTCTTCTTTATTTTATTTATCTTCAAAAAAGCGGCATGAAAGCAACTCTACATTATCGAACTCAATGAAATGGCAACTTGTCAGATGTTAATTTCACGCAAAATATTTGAAAACACGAGTTACAGATCAGCAAGAAAACTTTTCAACTGGAAAATCCTTCAGTGGGAATATATCAGCAAACAGTTGGTTCGTGAGTGTTAAAGTGCATTTTGAATTTAAGATTACGTTTTACACAAACATTAATTTCATCTTAAAGAGAAATTGCGTAAATTATGATGCCAAAATGCCAGAAATACCTTTGGTGACACAACATAATGGCATCCAGGTACCACAGATTGGATTTGGAACTTGGAAGGTAAAATTAAAGTTTTAATTTATGTACATATGAGGCGTTCAAAGCTATATATAAGTGATACAAGCCAATTTTTTAAAGCTAAGGATGTTGTGAATTTGTACTCACTAAACAGTCATTCAGATGGAGCCAATACCAACCTGGTTCTAAGCTAAAATGTGAGTGCCAGATCAGGTTTAGCCAACGTGCGCTGTTTGAGAGTCTGTTTACTTTAATTGAAAATATCTCAGAATTAAGTTTTATGGACTTCATCTATTATGGTACTGAACGCCTCATAATTATGTAAATCAATAAAATTTATAGTTTTGAAAGAAGAATTTTTCGAAAATATTGTGATCTGAGGGTAACTGTCAAAACCGCTCCAATCTTCCGGTTTTCACAATACCATGTATTTTCTTGCCCTGTAAATAGTTGAACTCAGAGAACGAGAATGCGCTCATCGGTGCTGCCCAGAAAACGAGCAGGCGCTCAAAGAGCCTTAAAATGAGAACGAGAAGGCGCTGAAAGAGCGTGCACGTATACAGAATTGATAAGCAAATCATCAACATATGCTTATCGTGAGCGCGCTGCATGTAGTTGTGGCTACCACTGCTGATCATGAACTAGCTTAAAGGACGTATTAAACCAGTTTACAAATGGTACATGTCTATTGGCGCTATCTCCCTCCCGTACAATTAAAAAAGTTTTCTTGATTCCGTACGTCTCGTCTGGCCACGACGTGGCTGCGTGTGTTCGCTAAAGCAGGTCAATCGGAAAAGATTTGAGAAAGAGTTCCCTGATGTTCTCAGAAAATTTCGTGTGACCTTAACTTCTGAAGGATATAATATTTAATTAGGCTTTCTAATTGGCATCAAGAACTACCACAACTACATAATATTAAAATATATTTCATTCATCTTCCTTAGGCTAAGGGCTCAGAGTGTGAAGAAGCCGTAAGCAGTGCATTAAACTTTGGCTACCGTTCCATCGACACCGCCTACGTGTACAATAATGAAGTTGAAGTAGGAAAAGCAATACGCGCTAAAATCGAAGCGGGTAGCGTCAAGCGAAAGGAACTCTTCATAACCACTAAGGTAATTTCAAAATGATACTGTTAATTAAAATTTTTTACAGTACCGCTTCTGCTTTTTGGAAAGGGTTGCAACAGTTTTGAAATCAGAACTATGTTTTATTCTTACTTGTTCGATAGAATTTTATTTTTTATAAAAAATTATAACTATTTTGTAGTTATGGTGTATTCATCACGAACCAAAGTGCGTTGAACACGCTTGTCGGTTGTCCTTGGCGAATTTGTGCTTGGATTATGTTGATTTATATTTAATGCACTGGCCATTTGGATTTAAATATATGGGTGACAATGAACTGTATCCAATGGACTGTAGACGACAATTTCATATGAGGTAAGACATCATCTGAAATCTGGTATGCATGTAACATACATATCACTTTTTAATACTTCCCTTAACAATATTAAACTTCATAGTAATGTCGACTATCTGGACACTTGGAGAGCTATGGAGAAACTTGTCGACAAAGGTCTTGCGAAAAGCATTGGACTGTCAAATTTTAATTCGGAACAATTAGCACGCTTAATATGCAATAGCGACATAAAACCAGTTCAAAATCAAGTAAATATAATAAAAATTATAAAAAATCTCTACTGTTTCTTAATATTGCTACATTATAGATTGAAGTTAATCCCATGTTTACCAATACAAGACTAATAGAATATTGTAAAAAACGCGGAATTGTCATAACAGGACACAGTCCTTTTGCATCTGTAGATCCAGAAGCAGAAACTCCAAAGTTCTTGTACGATTCACGTGTTAAGGAAATGGCTAAATATCACAAGAAAACACCATTTCAAATTGTCTTGAGATATCTGGTAAAAGAAACCATTCAAATATTTAATCGAATTAATTTTAAAGAAAAAAGTATTTATTACTAGGTTGATAAAGGTGTCATACCTATACCAAAAACGGTGACTCAAGATCGCATCATTGAAAATCTTGATATTTTTAATTTTAAACTGACAAAAAAGGATCTCTATTTTCTTGAGAAATATAATTTAGGAAAACGTGTTGTACCATTTGATGATGCAGCGCATAGTCCTTATTATCCTTTCAATGTTCCATTTTGAGATGAACCGAATGCGAGAAGTTGAGAAGAGTTTTTAATAAATATTATAATTTTCATATTTGTTGCTATACTCGATAAATAATTTAAGCCAATTTAAATATCAATTTATTTACAGCAGAGACCAAAGAAAATCGTATTATTTTTTTATTGTTGTCCTTGTAAGTGAAAAAAGTAAGTGCGTGGAGTAGATGCCTAAGAGTTTCCAGTCCCCGGTTTCGGTCCAATCCCGTTTTCGTAAATTTCTCAACTATAAAGTGATCAATGCTTTTTCTTAACAAACTTGATAAGATTGCAAACAACAAGAACAAGAACAGTACAAATTAGCCAAGGCTGATCTGACCTCTTCCCCTTACTCTTATGTAAAATTACTGTTGCTAGCGAACCAGTTGTTGTAGTTGTCCATAAATAGTTTTCAAAAAAATTTTATAAAATAATTTTTTTGCATTTCAGTAAAAAATGGGTTAATATAAGAAAATTTTGGACAAGTGTTACATAATTTTAAAGCAAATGGATTGAGTTTTTTCGTGGTGCTAAAAATGTTATACGTTAATAATACATTTTTTTTGGGATAAAATGGTTTTTAGAAAAAAATTATGTTTCGAAAACTACAACGAATTTCTAATATTTATACGTCGATTTTATGCCTTATTGAATTACCTTTCATATGATACCCATATTTTGGGAGATACTGATAATGAGATTTGTTTTATAATTATTGTTGTTGTTGCACTAATCGTTGTTGTTGTTTTTCATTAAATCAAAATAGCGGTTTTTTTTAAAAGAACTGGTCAAAATTTAAGAAAAATTGTCATATTTCCAAAATTATAGGTTAAATTTCAAAGACTTGCGCACCATTATTGTAGGCCATAAAATTATCTTCCTTATGACTCCCATATTTTTGATATCTATATAGGGGTTCCCAACTTAAAAGGATTTTCATAAAAGCTATATCCGAAACTTTCGATAGCTATATCTCCGAAACCAGATCCGAGCGACACTTTTTGATTACATATTTAAGCTTAGAATTAAATAAACACATAAGAAAAGTTTGGTTTAATCAAAATTGGAGAAAGGAGCTACATTAAGGTTAGGCCAGGATTTTCGCTAAAATATACTTAAGCCGACTCTTGAAGCAAGGCGCTAAATAGTGTTCGCTTAAACTCCGCCTAATTGTAATTGTAAATTGAGATTACTGTTACACCCTTTATTTTTATAGAATTCCAATCAAAAACAGTGCAAACTGTAAACAGCTGACGCTGACAGATCACAAGTCTCGTAAAATAACACAACACACACATGCATACACATTTTCAAGCAATTTTTCTGTCATTTCATATCAAAAGAATTTTACTCACCAATAGATTGCACATAGTTTTCAGTTTTCAAAGATTTAAGCCTGAGAAGTTAATTAATAAATAAGTTATAAATTAAAAAAATAATTTAACAGAGTCTTACGTGAAGGAATCTAATTGCAGTATTTCTAAAAAAATAACAAAAAGTCCATAATTCCGCGTAACATCAACACAACATTAACAGCTGCCAACTTAACAGACAAATCTGAGAGCAGAGTATACTCTTAAATGACGTCTGTTGCTCTTCGCATTTGCTCACGTTTTCCCAACTCATTTTACTGTAAAAGCGCTAACTGTCAAACGAATCAGTTTGCTTTGAGTTCTCTATCGAGTAGTTTTGCTGCACAGCGTTGTGTGCTTCAGAATTCATTCAATTTAAGTGGATTTTGTGCTGTTCGTTTTTATTCAAAAGTTGCTGAAAAAAACACGAGCAAAAATAAAATGGCACCGACCTTAGCACCAACTATTAAATTGAACAATGGTTACGATATGCCCGTGCTGGGCTTAGGGACCTATGAGGTGAGCGTACCAATTTTTTTTTTCAAATACCATGTGCATCTTATCTATTATTTCTACTATATTATTTGTTTTAATTAGTGGCATTGTCACCGGCTTTATTTTGTTATTGTGAAGCTTTTACATAAAAGCTTTTTTAGTATCTGTTAAGAGATACATAGTTAAGAAGAGATTTTGTGAATTGATTTACTATGCTATCATGCTGCCAGATTATGAATTTTTCGCCAAGATTTTAGAGCTTATTCAAAAACTTGTATTGAAGAGCACGCTGTATGCAGGTTTTAAAAAAAAACTAAATTCACGACGTGCCATCATAATATGCTAGTCCGAGAGGTAGCGTGGCATTTTTCATAGCCATTTCCTCGCGCTTATTTCTCATTGTAATTGATAGTTTTAGTATGGCCCATAATCGAAATAAGCGACAGTCGACAGAAACGTGGTGGGTTTAGTTGTGAGAGGTCGATAAAAAACATTTCGCTCAATAATTCGGAAAGTAAGCCACAAGTAAAAAAATATATTAAGACCAATGCTGTAGAGGAGATAAAAGCTCAATGATTTCACGCCCGGAAAATCTTCATACGACAAGATTCGACCCACCTTTCACCGTTTTAAAGTTTGCAATAAATACTGTACTATTGATCAACAATAGTTATTTTGGGCGAAAAATGCGGTTTTAAAACTTGAACGAGTTATTTTAATTCAAAACTTTTAACAAAAACCCGATTTTTTCGAAAATGAAGATTGTCATTAGTAATTTTAAAAATATGAAATGTGGGCAAATCTTGCCATACGGAAATTTTTCGGGCATAATATTCTTATGTATTTTAATTCTTTGCAATCACTTGAAGTCGCTGCAATCATTTGAAGTCACTGAAGACACTTGAAGACATCTGCTCTAAATCAACTCGAAAATCTACACATATACATATGTATATATGTACATACATATAAACATACATATGTAAACACATTCACTTTTATATGTATGCTTAGAAGAGTTTTGTGTAGATTTTCGAGTTAATTCAGAGCAGATGTCTTCAAGTGTCTTCAGTGACTTCAAATGATTGCAGCGACTTCAAGTGATTGCAGCGACTTCAAGTGATTGCAAAGAATTAAAAATGATTTGAGGTGACTTCAATGCAATCAAAATTCTTCCAATCCTGATTCCAATCAAAAATGTGACGTCACCAAAATAATTGCATTCTTTTGTGATAGAAACTGCTGCAAGATTATGGTATTGAAGTCTACTGGTGACTTAATTTTTTAATAGCTGCACTCTTTATGCTGTATTTTAGCAGTGACTTCAATGGATTTCAATTGCAAATGAATGCACTTTTTCACAGCTCTGTCAGCCATATATTAACTATCAAGTACAAAAAAAAAATTAAGCGGGTGGAATTGACTATAAAAAATTCAACGCTACCTCCCGGACTATGAGTACGATTATGATTTCCGCGATCTGACGATGGTTACCGATAGAACACGTCAATATAAATCAAAAATAATAAATAAAAGTGTTCAATATCTCGCACGGTTTTGGAGAAATCGATACTTAAAGGTATGAGTTTCGATTAAAACACTATAATTCCGTCTTCAGGGCTTACATCCTATAGTAATATTTAACACCGTCATCACTAGCCCCAGTAATTCTACATAAAATTTGGGGTAGATAGGCGGTCTTTGGGCGCAGCTAACGGTTTACATTCTGTAGTATATCGAATACCAGCTCGGTAGTTAATGGGGTTTTGTTTTAAAATTTCACATAAAACACAAATTTTTAATTATCGGTATTTCGAAAACTAAGTGAGATATCGATATTTTGTTTTTAATATTTTCGATTTATTTTGACGTGTTCTATCGAAAACCATCGTCAGATTTCCCCATAATATGCCGTATTTGTACTATGTCATAAAATTTTGCAAAAGTTATAAAAATAATATTTTTTTGACCAAAAATCGAATATTTATCGCCTATACAATATTGATTCTGACGCAAAATTATTATAGAGAGCCCGATTTCGTTTGAATTCAAGTGAACTTAAGTATATGGAATTCATGTACAGCGTTTAAAAAGCCTTTAGAGTAGACCTTGAGTTTGTAGTATTTTATTTTAAGCTTGTTAATTAACGTTTCCCAAACAAACTCATTTGGTCCTGGTTACGCTAACTAAGACCTAGATCGGCAGCATTATTTTAAAATCGATCATAACCTATATAAACTAACATATTAGAAAAGTTACCATAAGGTACATGGGTTGTCCGGAACTTTAAGAAGGGTTAAATATATCAGAATTGTTTCAATGACCATATGTTGAAAAAGAGTTTCCAAGAATTATGTAAAATACTTAGTATTACACACTTTAAATTTCCGCCTGTTTTTCAGTTGAAGAAAAGCAAATGTGACTTGGCGGTCAGGCATGCTATAGATATAGGCTACCGTCATATAGACACTGCATATTTGTACAAAAATGAAGCGTTGGTAGGAAAAGCTTTGAACGATAAGATACAGGAAGGTGTAGTCAAACGTGAGGATATATTTCTTGTGACCAAAGTAAGAACAGTTGTATAAAAATGCTGCTTAAATAAATAATTACCATTATACTTTTTATGTGAAATATAAAGCTTTGGAACATTTACCACGAACCTGAAAGAGTCAAGTATGCGTGCCGTAAACAACTTGAATTGTTAGGTGTTGATTATATCCATTTGTATCTGATGCACTCACCTGTGGGTTACAAATATGTTAATGATGAGGCCTTAATGCCATACGAGCAAGAAGTGCTGCAATTAAAGTGGGTGAAATTCTTGTGTTGTGAAAAAGTAAAAATTTAAATTTCGCTTATTTGAAAATTCAAGTGATATAGACTACGTGACAACTTATAAAGCTATGGAAGAATTGGTTGCAACAGGCTTAGTGCGCAGCATAGGCTTGTCAAATTTTAACAGTGAACAAATTGAACGCATTTTGAGTTGTAACATTAAACCAGTTACGAATCAGGTAAGTAGTTTTTAAAATATCTACTATATCATAATATCAGTTAATGTTTACAAAATTCTTAATATTTTTTTTCCAGATTGAATGCCATCCTGGTCTAAATCAGAAAAATCTGATCAAATTTTGCAATGAACGCGATATAATAGTAACTGCTTACTCACCATTAGCGCGTCCTAAGCCTTCGAAACCAACACGGGCCTTTTATTTATCTGATAAGACTCAAGCAATTGCACGAAAATATGAAAAAACTGTGGCACAGGTTGTATTACGTTATTTGGTAAGTAATGATTGAATAATATTGAAAGAGTCCCAGTAAGACTTAGACCCTGAAATTTAAGTTTGAATTTATTGTTAACAAGTTGATATTTTCTAAGATGTTTTATACACCATGGAATATTTGTTTTAAACAAATCAATAGCTGCGTTCTCGAACTATGTACCTATTATGAATCACATCATTGCGAGTAAAGCTATACTAAAAAGTCAATCGACTTTACGGTTCAACTCATAAGAACCATATAAACTACTGGGTATACAATGTTTGCACTAGGTGAACCTTAAACGCTAAAAAAATCTAATATTTTTAATATAAATTTTCGCCACCAGAGGTTCTGGGGGCCTTGGGGTGTATGGGCTCAATCGGTAATTTTGATTTTAAATTTGGGATATGATGTCCCAGCAGTACTCGTCACCAATTTACCGCTCATAAGCAATTTAAGTTATCAACTACCAAACAAACATTAACATGTTACTCTAAGGATCACAAAAAAAGGGAAAATATACTATACATGCAATATCTTTAGTAAATATTTCCAGGAGGTTCACGTGAAAAGCAAAAAAAAAAAAATTGATGTGTATTGTCCCGACCGGATCGCAAGGGTTAAGGTGAAAATTTTTTGTTTTAAGCTCATAACTTCAGTAAGTGTTTTGCTTGATACATGAAGAAACCTAAAAAAAAACACGCAAGAAAATAATTCTACGCCTTTGCTTACTTTATTAGTTTGATAGATCAACAGGGGAATCTCCTATTTAATGAAAAACTTCACAACTGCGCAAGTTTATGTTCGTCCAAGAGAAGTATCTGTCCGTATCCGTTCAAAAGATGATGCGCTCATTACAGAACATGCTTGTATTCGGTTCCTAAGGTATTGTCCATTTAATAGAGGAGTCCGCCGAAAAAACTCGGACTTGGCTAAGTCAAAATCGGCCACTTGGCAACCCTGATATAGGTTAATGTCAGAAAACCTAACGAAATTGGCTCTGGGCTCAAAAAAGTTTAGGCTTGTATTTGCTCAAAATTATTTTTATAATAAACCAATGATTATTTACTTACAGCTGGATATTGGCACAGTACCCATACCAAAATCATCACATTTTGAGCGACTTGTTGAGAACATTAGCATTTTTGATTTTCAATTGACATCAGATGAAATTGCGGTGCTAGATGATTTTAATACTGGCGATCGCTTGTGGAAATTCCAAGTTGCACAGCATCATAAATACTGGCCATATAATATCGAATATTAATGCTACAAATAATAGAAATTAAATTAAGTTTAAAACTTTTAATCGTTTAAATAAAATATATTTTAAAAATGTTGTGATTAGCTATTTAATAGTTGTTAAGAACTTTATTCAATTAATAATATTTATTCAATCATATTATATAATTTTTTATATAAACTTTTTTCTTGCATATACATATCGTATGATCATAGTCCAAAAATAATGAAGGAGAAATTGCTATAAAACATGCAATCGATATCGGCTATCGTCACATTGATACAGCATATTTCTATCAGAACGAGGCTGAAATTGGCAAAGCAATACGTGATAAAATAGCTCAGGGTGTTGTAAAGCGTGAGGATATATTTTTGGTAACAAAGGTATGTTAAAAATTCGAGTTACTTCCATCGAATTAGATTCGATAGTTTTGATATTCATCAACTTCTATGTTTAGTTTTTAAATATTAATTTTGTTAAAAATTTTTACATTTAACAGCTCTGGTGTATTCACCATGAACCAGAACATGTTGAGGGCGCTTGCCGCAAGCAATTGAAACTTTTGGGTCTGGACTATATTGATCTCTATTTGATGCATGTACCAGTAGGCTACAAATATGTAGATGAAGAAACATTGTTACCTAAAAATGAAGCAGGTGTTTTGCAATTGAGGTAAATATAAATGAAATCAATAAACTTCAGAATTATAAATCACCGCATGGTTTTTTTTTTTCTGTTTTCACCACTGCAGTGATGTGGATTATGTTGACACATATAAAGCTATGGAAAAATTGGTAAAACTTGGCTTAGTCCGCAGCATTGGTGTTTCCAATTTTAATAGCGAGCAAATTAGGCGTGTGCTCGAAAATTGTGAAATCAAACCCGTCACCAATCAGGTGGAATGTTCACCAGCATTGAATCAAAAGAAATTAACGCAATTTTGCAAAGATAATGGCATAACATTGACAGCATACTCACCATTAGGGCACCCAAAGCCAGCTAAAAAGACACCATCTTTCTTTTTTTCGGAAAAGATACAAGCGATTGCCGAAAAGTATGGTAAAACTCCACCACAAGTTATTCTACGTTATTTGGTAAGTTAAATACATCTGAATCGTTTATTGCAGAAACAACATATGGGACTTATATTGTTTCTGAAATAAATAAATAGTACAAAATTTGTGAGCTATATTTAATAAAAAAAATATTTTTGACTTTTATTTTTTGTATTCTATTTCAGGTGGATATAGGAACTATTCCCATACCAAAATCAATTAACCCATCACGTATTGCTGAAAATTTCAATATTTTCGATTTTAAATTGTCTACTGAAGATATTGCTGTTATGGATAGTTTTAACACTGGTGAACGCCTTGTGCCATTTAATTTAATTAAGGAGCAGGACCACAAGTATTGGCCTTTCGCTATTGAATTTTAATGAATTTAACGTTGAAAATGTTTCATAGGTAGCCTTGCTATTAATGTGAAAATATTGGCATTACATACGTGTAACTTGTGAATGTAAAATGTATATTTTTTTGTTAAAAATGAAATGAAATATTTTATTTGTTAAAAATGAAATGAAATATTTTAATAAAGTATTTTAAGAAAAGTACAGTTTATTTAAGATGAAGAGTATATTAAGTCTTATAACTAATACACTAAGGCCTGTTAACTCATCTCTTTTCTTAATACCACTTTAATCGGAGATTTTATAAACTGCAATTTGTAACAATATTTTCTTGCTGAGAAAATCGTATGGGAAAAGAGAGTGACAAATTGAGTAAAAAAAAACGTCAAACGTAGTCGAGTTAACTTCGTTAATCTGAGAAATTTCTCGTATTAACTTTAAACGACGATTTGCTCTTTAATATGCGATTACACGACATAAGCTATCGAAGTTTGTGACTAATCAGCGATTAAGACCAAATCGCAGTTTTAACTACGATTTAATTGAGATAAGTTAACAGGCCTAAGTTATTTGAGTACTTTTGAGAAAATTTTTGAAATATTTATTAACGCTACCAATTACGATTAACTTAATGTTATCTTTGGCACTTCCGCGCTACGTACATTTTTAAAAGTTTTGAATACACACAACGAAGAAAAATAATATGGGAGCTTAGGAGAAGCTATCAAATAACTTGGTAAATATTAAATTCATTTTATTTGGTATATGTAATGTCAAAAAAGTCAAGCAAATAATCTTAAGACAGACAAAAATTGACTGATTAAAAGTTCGATTTAATCTTATTTTGTGTCATCAAGGCAGATGATATTGCTAATAGTAGCAATATGGGCCAAAGCACCAAGCTATGAACATCAATGAAGCATCAATGCTTTATATTTGGATCATAGATCGATATTGCTATCATTCTTGTAATTTTGTTAGCGACTTTCACTTACTGCACTTAAAGCTCATCAAAATATTTATTAATTAAGTTATCAGTACTGGTCCTTAAGAGCATTGAACATTTGGTGGGCCCGCAAGTTCGCAGATCTTGATTTGACGAATTGGCACAGTATAAAAAAAAAGAGCCAGAAATTGCAATAGTTATGAAACCTTTAAAGAGTTTTGATAATATTACATAGTAACATAAGTTGTTGGGATAGTCATTACACCTTTTAATATTCAATTCAAAAAACACTTTTACTTTACAGATGGTAAAGAACTTTACCCAATTCTTCTCAATAGAAAATTCTTCACCAATTTTACGCGACATCCACCATGATTTCATGAATTTTTCATTCGATTTCAAACCAGTGGTAGCAATTGAATCTTTTGCTAATGTACTGGGCTTAGAATCGAAATGTAATGCCCACAGGGTTGAAAAGAAACAATTCCCAAGCTTTCCAAAATAAAATAATTTCTCCATGAAATTGTAAACTTTTTTTGAGAAAAAGATTAATTTTAAAATTTTTTTTTTTAATTTCTGCCTTATATATTTTCGTTATCTTCACTATGTCGTTAACACAATATATCAGTGGCAGACGCGATAAAATAATTTAATAGAGTTCTTTTTTTGTAACTTCGAAATTCATTAAAAAAAAGCGGCGAACTGCATTGTGTCTTAATATCAATGTCGATAAAGTCATATACCTGACATGTTCAGCGACTCCCGAACTATCAAAAGAATGAGTTTAAAGTAAAAGATTTTTTTGTTGTTGTGCTATTTTATTAGAATATTGGAATTGTATTTTTGGTTATGGGCTGTGATGGACGACTAAAAAGTAAAATTTTATGAAACGTTCTCGTTTTTCATGTTGATCATCGGGCAACCAAAATATTTTTTTTTTTATTATAAAAACTAAGTTAATTTCAGTAAAATAAAAAAATAATAAAAATTCGAATTGTTGAGTTTTCCTTCAAAAGTTCGGTCGATTGAATGCTCCATTATAGCTACCATAGCCGCTACCATAACCAAATTGAGGATTATGTCCTTGAAAAGAGCCAGCATGATGACCAACTTCTTTGTATTCTGTGTTTTCTTTTAACGAATGATCGTGAGTGCTATAACCACGGTTACCATGATATTCCTGATTATGTTGATGATGATGTCCATGTGGTGTATTATGTTGATATTCCTGATTATGATGATGATGTTCATGTGGTGTATTATGTTGATATTCCTGATGATGATGTTCATTTGGTGTGTTATGTTGACATTCCTGATTATGAATATGATGTTCATTTGGTGTATTTTGTTGATATTCATGATGATGATTATGATGTTCATTTGGTGTATTTGGTTGATATCCATGATGATGTTCATTTGGTGTATTTGGTTGATATTCCTGATTAGGATTTTGATGTTCATTTGGTGTGTTCTGCTGGCCATAGCCACTTTGTCTACTGTACGGATAGTTTGAATTTTGTGCTGGATATACGGGAGCAACATTTTCGTGTACATTTTGGCTAGTATATGAAGGTTGTTCATATTCATTACCATTTGGGTAGCCTGCATTAGTTACACCACTGTAACCATTCGGTTTGTATTCAGTTCCGACAGGTGAATAAGATTCCCGCGAATTCCCACGTGATCCACTTTGCCTTGCTTCTGGATATATCGGAACAGAAGTTCCACTTCCATAACCATCACTACGTTCAAGTGGCTTATAGCTATTACCATATGAGCGATCGGTACTAGAACGAACATCAATATTTCCTGCACCTGTAACAAGTGGATTTTGAGGTTGCATTGATTTGTCGACTGAATTCGAATTGTAGCCGCCATTGTTATTCTGTTCGCTTGGATTAAAACAACCCCCCTTTGTAGAGCATTGCGCATCAACCGCTTGTGATGGATTCTGATATTCTGTATTTACGTTATTTGCAGTATATGATGGTTTTTGATTATTTTCGGTAAAAGTTGTTGGTGCATTGTTATATCTGTGGATATGTTGTTGATTTTTGCTTTCCGTAGATCCTGAACTTGAAGTTATTGCATTAAAAACTGACCGCGTGCTATCAGATTTTTCTTCGCTGCTGTAACTACTTCCATCAATTTTAATAACTGCCTCAAAAATAAGAACCCAAATAATTATTCTGAACATTTTGTTTTTTTTTTTTTATAAACGCAAGTAATTGCGTCAGTGTCTTTAGTGCTTTTAATATAATATTACTTTAGAAACTACGAGTACTTACTACTTATATCTTGCCACATAAATTTCTTCACTTTGAAAATTTTCAGAAATTTCTAATCATTTAGAAATGTGTAAGGTTTATTAGGTTATCATAATGTTGAAGTCCATACTCTACACAATGTGAGAAAGTATGCCAAATTAATGCAAGTACTTGTTTCACTTCGTGGACTGATATTGTATGTATAGTTATAGAATTGATCTTTTTTCTGGTAAATTAAAGATATATAGGGAGCATAATTTGTAAAAGGTCTTAGCTCAAAAAAAAAAATTGTCCGAGAGGGCTGCAAATATATCAAAAATATCAGAGATACAAAACCAAAATGATATACGATTTGGCGTGGAATGCCCCATATATACTACTAAAAGCAAGCACGTGCAGTATGCGTCTAGCATAAAGAAAATAAAATAAAAAAACGGATACTATTTCACATTAATATGCTAACTAATTCATTGCAAAAAAACTGCAGAAAAGCGAAGAATTTTATAGAAATTCCTACGGGCTGCCGCCTATTGTATAAGAGGCGCAGCAAATTTTGCAAAAGTCCAAACTTAATGAGGAGCGAAAAAGCGTATTTTCTGAGAGCATATATTTTAGTTGTTTTCGTAAAATCTGCGGCATTATTGAAAATGTTAGTTAGTCCATTGTTGCATCAAGGGCTTCAATTAGTCTTCTTTATAAATAAAGCCTGTTTTTGATTGCATCACAATTTAGAGGTTGAATTCTTTAAAAGCGTAGACGATAATAATGGGAATTAAAGTTCGTAACAATATTTCGATTGTGTCAAGTACAGCATAAGCTGCTGAATAAATGAGTTGTATGAATAAGAAAGAATGCTGTAGTAAAAAATAAAAGAACGTAACTAAAGTTACTGCCTTTTGTATTTTTTTTTGCGATAGCTGTGTGCTATTACACTGCACAAAAGCCAAAAGATCCTGAATTTTTTTCGAAAACATTGATAAAAAAAGATCTGTAATATAAGCTCAGAGCTCGTGAGCTATATATGGTAGTTCTTGATGAAATCTTAAGGTGTTTTTACCCTTCATGCTTACGGTTGCCACCTAGTTAGCTATTGCACTTGGTTGCAAGATATGACCACTGAAAAAGGCCGATAGCTTCGAGAATTAAAAAGAGAATGATTTCTACCCGGAATACATTTAAAAAATCTTAATAAAAATTGCACTTCCAAACAAAATTACTGTTTTGTATGTGTTTTTATGGGTTAAAAAATAAAAACTTTTTCTTGCGAAAGATTTTGGTTTTATTGAAAATTCTCAGAGTTAAAATTTGACTCACATCGTGTTAAAACATTAAATAAAAACAACAATTCTATTTACGTCGGTACCAACTCGGCATGCAACGTTTCAGAAAGTTTCAGAAACAGTACGTAACACACCAGAAATGTTTCGTTTGAAATATTTCACAGAAAATGTTACAGAAATCTTTCTTATATATTTCAAATGTAATGTTTCACATGTATGCATTCTGAAGTGTTTCTGAAAGGTTCCAGATTTAATTTTACTGAGTTTTTGCAATGAAAATTAAATAACTTCTTATGATTCTCTGCTTGATGCTGTGTTAAGTTGGTTTGTCAATTATAAATTAAGAAATATCACAAAAAATAACTGCATATTAAGTATCAACGAATGTGATGATGAGGAACATAAAAAGAGCCAGATAATGTAGTAAAAAAAGGTTTTTTTTCCATTAATCTTACAAGATTTTTATAACGTGTCGAAAACAAAACTCAAACATTGACACATTGTAAAAAGCTTTCTGAAATGGATATGAAAGATTTCTGAAACGTAACCGAAACTTTTTAAAAATGCATGTGAAAGATTTCTGAAAGGTTTTTAAAACGTTACATGTCGAGCAACGTTTGGTAGTTAGATCTATACAGTCTGTGCTTGGCACCTTGAAAAAATTGGGCTTGGATTGAACAATGGGGCGAGGCATCTCACATACAACAATATAATTTTAAACGCTGAATCTTGACACCTATGGCAGTTTGGCACCTCCTATGCAACAAAAACATATAAAACGCTATATCCATAACTGTCTAATACCAAAACAAACTCGCATTGTGTTTTGTTGGTGAACACTTGATAGAAAGATGACACTCATAAACTATTTAGGAGCACACAAAGAAAAACTGTACCATAAAAATATATTATTATACAAAACATCTTGGAGTATAGTAAAATCGTTATGTTTGATGAAAGCAATTCGCACATATGAAATTCATTACTTAACATAAGCATAGCAAAGTCACAGCACTGACTTAGCGACGATATCTCTCACAGTCCAAGAATAAAATAATATTCCATATGAGAGAAGTTCTTTCAATTTTCGAATTTTGAAATTCGGAGTTGTAATTAAACATATGTTTTTTAGAACTTTTTTAAGCAAAAAATTACTTTTGAGTTCGGTGGGCTGTATACAATTTTATATATTAACTGCTATTTAATAGCTGATTTTAATGTGCTATTGGTAATTATATTTTTTACAGTCGACTGCGTGTGGCAAAAAAAAAAGAATAATTTAAAAAAACCACAATTGAACTCAATAGAGCATTAAACTATGAATTTTTAAAATGTTTGACTAAGCTAATCTGCAAAACCTGCATACGTACATATAATAATTGCGTAGTTATATAAAAATTTTTTAAGTGCTAGAACCGAGTTTAATTCGCTTTAAAAATTAAAACTAAATTCTGATTAACTGAAATGATAAGAACGAAAAATTTTATTTTGCTTAGCATAGTTAAAATGATTATTGTTTTTGAGCAAAATATCATTAAAACTGAGATATGCAAATTGCGAAAAATTGATAAGGATAAGTTAGGGGTGAACACTGCTCTCTAGAAGATTTTTTTACTAACTATTGCATATTCAGTAACAGGACACCGAACACTCTTAGGGTTTTCATTTGATCCTATAATTAATCATAGGACTCAAACCTTAAGATTTGAGTTCAAATTTAAAAAAAAAATTACCGTCCACTAGTATTGTTTAGGACACTTTTGGTATGGAGACATTTTATAGCACGTAGATCTGCCTTGTTAATTTTCACACATCATTGATTCTCTGATTATAACGGATAAAATAGTTGTAGGTGGTGCCACGCCTATTACCGATTTTGCCATTGGTTCATATTAATGTCGATTTTTTGGAAGTATCTTCCCATTTCCCATGGAAGTCTTCTCCGATCCCCAACTTCTCAGTCTTAAAATTTAAGTTGGTGACACTTCCACTGATACAATCCAGCCAGATCTTGATCTAGAAATAGCTTTTTATAAAAAACTTTCTCCCACCAAATTTTAGTATGATTTTCTATAAAGACTGCTAGATATGTCATCTAAGGAATTTTACTTGTGTGGGAGGTGCCACTCCTATTGGTGCTAGTCACTAGTTTTTGATGCAAATATATCTTATAGCAAATAAGCCACCTACATCATATTGCATACCAATTGCTGCAATAGTTGACTTAAAATATGCTTACCAACTTTTTGTGAATATGGAAGGTGCCACGCCCACTAATGAAACCCCATCGAATTCCATTTACTTTCAAAGTTTATGGTAACCCATATAGAGGAAATTTTACTAGGATAGTAGACGAAATTAAACAAAAAACGTTTTTTGGTGGGAAATTGAGTAAAACCGGTCTTGGGGCGACAATTTTTACACTCTACCCATTTACATAGCAATTGGGTGAACCATTTCCAAAATGGGTTCATTAGAACTTTTTTACTTACAATTCCTTCATTATCTCGAGTGCAAAAGTGGATTAGTCTAACCTACACCACAAATGGACCTCAAATTTCAGTAGAAGGCCTTTCTGATACTTTAAGTGAAAATTTTAAGCAACGTACTTTTTGTCTGGACTGTCACTCAGGTCTTAGAACTAAGTTTCATTACATTGCTTTTGAAAACTTTCTTGATACCATCATTTAGACTTTATGCTTTCATGAGACATGTCGCGTCTACCCGTTTTTGTTCGAGCAACGCTAGTGTCATTTTGTGTCGCGGCACTACGTTTCAATACTTTTCCATGAAAAATTCCTTACATATGAACATTTAACACATTGAGTGACAAGTCAAAAAAGAATTTTTTACATATAATTACTATAATTTTTTGTTTCAAGCTTTTTCGCTCAGTGCCTAATGGTTTCACTAACGTGATGGTAGAACGTTGTAAGGTCTGTGTTTGTAAGAGGTGTGCCACGCCCTCTTGTTAAAATAAGCTCGCTTTCTGTCTAGCGTTTGTCCGAAGCAAATCTAGTTTTTGCATTAGCTACTCACGTTTCAGCATAATACCTCATTCAGGGCACTATTTTCAGCTTTGCCGTAATGTATTTTTGTAATGATCAAACGGATCCGTTTCGAATTCGAAACGGACTCAGTTCCTCGTGCTATTTATCCGAAACGGATTCCGAAAATTTTTCTTTGAAAATTTTTCCGGGACTTTTCCGGGAAAATTTTCTAAAATTTTTAAATTTTTCCAAAAAAATTTGAGAAATAATTTTTATGAGTTTTTTGAACTTTTAAGCGATTTTAAGTCGTTTAAAACATTAAATTTTTTTTTTACTTATGAACAAAAAACGAATTCGAAACGGATCCATTTTATGAACAAAAAACAAATTCGAAATGGATCTGTTTTATGAACAAAAAACGATTTCGAAACGGATCTGTTTTATGAACAAAAAACGGAATGCGATCAAACGAGTCCGTTTCGAATTCGCATCCGTTTTTGTGCACATTGGGGAGTAAAGAATGATTTTGCTTAGTATTGAAACTTTTTTAAAAAATTATTTCAAAAAATTTTAATCAAAATTTTGGTTAAAATCAAGTCTGAAATATTGTTATATCAGGACATTTTTATATCGGAGCATATTTGTTGAAATTGTTTTTCAAAAAGACTTAAGAAGCAAATGAAAAGTCCTAAAACTAAAAATATCGCAAAATTGATCACTTAAATAAATTACAAAGATTTACAAAGACATTAGAAAAATCATCAGTTTGCCATAAAATAGCGAAGAGAGAATAATTATATTGCATTTGCGTCTTACTGGAAATTCAAAACTTCTAAGTCAACCTTGAGCATTTGGCTCAAACTCAACACTTAAATAAACAAAGCTTACAATTTTTCGTAATTTAAGCAATTAATTTTTTTGGCGCTATTACATGAGCACAAAACTCAAATAAATTTAAGCGATTACTAACAAAAAAAAGTGGTTACAGCAATAACAGTAAAGATAACCGAAAAATAATTTATAATTGCTTTTTATAATTAAAAAAGAAAAAAGTTAAAATAAAAAAAAATCTTTTGTTTCAGCTTAAGTGAACCACTGCTGTGCACCACACCAACTATTGCAAGTATAGGTTAACAACTTACTTTAGCCATCTTTATACCACTTTTAGCCATGTTCATGGTGACAACAGCTGTCCAACCAACCAACAAAACTCATCGTTATAATGTCAAAGAAAAAAATTGCGCAAGTGCGCCTGCGCAAAGGCATCAGCAGCATTCACCTGAATTACTTGCACATTGGTGCATGCTCGCAAGACCATTCGACTGACCTTTAGTGCGGTCAATCGTCTGTCCATCAGATAAAATTCAATACAATAAACTGATTTGAATGCATTCGTTGCGTCTTTGTACCGGTTTCTTGCATTTTGACATTTTTTCTTTTCATTTTTGTGGAATTAATTGCAGTTTTTTTCGTATGGAAACGCAGCAAAATATTGAGACTAAGCTATTAAAATTTTGTTAAATAATAAATAACTCTACGGAAGCTTAAAGTTAAGGACAAATTTTAATATTCTTATGGAATAATTATATTTACACAAAAAAGTCGCATTAAACATATCTTATCAAGATTGTTATATAATACGATATTACACATGTTAACATAATTTGTTGCTAAAAGAATGTCTGCGTCAGTGAATACGAGAAAATATCTCTGTTATTATAAGCAATTGACACTGAAATCGAAATCGGCAAAATTTTGCTTCATGAGTTGAAAAACTGCTTTCACATTGGCATTATCACGATTTTGCTGAATTAAGCTTTCTGAGAATCGAGTAACTTCTTTTTATTTGAAGTTATTTTTGCTAACATTAGTCTTATGTTTGATGTTAGTTAATCCCTTTTCGTTTGACACTAGCTAAGGCTCTAAGTATAATCGATGCGAGATGCGAGTGAGCGAAAAAAAACAAAACGAGATAACATGATTTTTCTATATGTTGGATCAAAATACGCAAATGAGCTTTTTTTGAGCTTTCATTGCGCATCTTGCTCTAACGTATACGTTTTTGAAATGCTGCAATTTTCCTTAAATTTTGAACAATTTTTATTTGTCATATGAAAGGATTAATTAAGATAAATATGAATCATTTCTTAGAAAAAATAACGTATTTTTTTAAGAAAGTTTCTGAAAAATTTTAATTAAATATTCATATCTCGAAAACCGTGAGTTTGATTTTAACAAAATCATCATGGCATATTTAAGTGCCAATGGTATAGCCTGTTCAATTTACTTTCATGTGAAACCCATGCTCTTAAGTTTTATTCAAAGGTTCTTAACTTGTACTGATTTTTAGAAAATATATATTCCCGACTTCCAATGGCTATAGTTTCGAAATTTGGTACTTTGTCCAACTTTTTATTCTTCTGTCATTATAAGTATTTTAAAAACATGACAGAAAAATAAAGTTTAAATACAAATCCATGCAGTTCCATATACATAAAACAAATTATTGCAATAATCGATGTGAAAAGATCAAAAATTGATTTTGAAGCTCTCAATCCACCTCATTAAAAAGTTGAACGACTAAAAAGTTAGAAAACCATAAATTTGATCGATAAAAAGTTGAACGATAAGAAATTTGCAAAACTAAAATAGTTGGACGAAAAATAAGTTGAACAGCAACATTGTTTATTAAAAAAATTTTAGCTAAAAAAATTTGGGCGCAAATAAGTTGAGAGGCAAAACAAACAAGTTTAAGATCAAAAAGTTGAATGACAAATTTAATTAATAGTTGTTTTTGGTTGAGTAACTTTTTGCTGTCCAACTTTTTTGTCGTCCAACTTTTTTGTTGTCCAACTTTTTTGTCGTCCAACTTTTAGTCGTCCAACTTTTGTCTGTCCAAATTTTGGTCGTCCAACTTTTTGCCGTCCAACTTTTTGGTCGTTCAACTTTTTAGTCGTCCAACTATTTGTCGTTCAACTTTTTTTTCGTCCAACTTTTTGTCGTTAAACATTTTAGTCGTTCACGTCTTTGGTTAGATGACTCGGAAACTACCCCGGTGGCATTTAAAAACATTTTTGAGCTTTGCCATCGATGTGTGCAATACATTTTAGGCTCAAAACGACTTATAAAAATTTATTCGAATAAATATTCTTTTAAATAAAAAATAAAAATCTTATTGAATAATGAATAATAAAATTTATTAATTTTTCGAATAACGAATATTATTCGGATCTGACCACATCATAGTCTTTTCAGCTCATTAAGAGTCAACAGGAACGATTTCAATTAAATATATTAAAAATATTGGAAATAATTCAAAATTATAAGAGGATAATAGAGCAAAATAGTCCGAAAATATTATAACAAAAAGCTATGTCTTAAAATAAAAACCTAAGCTACTAAACGCCAATTAAAGAATTAATGAGGCTTATTTTTATAACCAACCAAACCCAAGAGCCTACCTACACTCATTATTAATGATCACTTAAAATATATTGCCAATATTGATAATTTTCAAAACATTTGTAGTTAACATAAGTATACGAAAAAAAAAACTGTATCAAAATTACAAAAAAAAAAAACATAAAGTTAATGCAAACAAATCGCCTTAACTCAACATCTGCAGCAGGCAAAAGAGTTAATAACCAGTTATGACGTCATTAAATAGCTGAGCTTTATGAGCGTAAAAACATAGCCTAGTAGAGTTACTCAGTTCATAATAAACTCAAGTTTAAAAAAAAATCACTCACTCATTTATTTGAACTAATTTTGGAGTCTCTGTTTGATGTTGTTTTTAAATAAGTTTCCATTTAACCAAAAAACTTTAGTTTGGCTCGAATCGTCTACAAATTAACAACGTTGAAGTTGAAAAAGAAAAAAGAAAACAAAAATTGAAATTGCATCTAGCAAGGAAAACGTGTTACGTAGTATTCAATAAACGGATAAAATAAATTAACTATTTCAAAACTTTGCTGGTGATAAAGTAAAAAAAAAAATAAAATTTTAATAAAAGTGAGTTGTGATAATCATAAAGGATTAAATACTGCGCTTTTCTCAAAGAACATAAATGAAAATTTCTACTTTTGGTAACAAAGTAGAAAAATATTTTATTTTTTTTTTTTTAAAAATATGGAAAATAATTTAACAATTTTTTATAAAAATTAATGTCCGCAAACAAATAGCAGCAATCGAACGCAGTGCAATGAAAATTCCACTCAACGTTGAAAGAAAAACTTTCGCTTTCACTTTTCCTCAACTTCAGTTTTTTCTGCTTTGAAGTAAATTGTGTTACTGAGAGTTGCCATGTGCCTAGCTCTTAAAGTATTTTGTAAAGAATTTAAATTCAAATTTAATTCAACGTAAATTAGATAAATAAAACTTTTGGGTTTAGTTTTACGTTTTTGCTGCATCGCAATTACTTTTAAAATCGAAACCCGCTGAAACAAATTCTCACCTTAGTTCTAATCAAAAGTGAAATTTATTACCATATTGCTTAGTCTCAGCGCATGGAATGTTCTTCTTAAGTTTAAATAAAGAATACATATTTTTAAAAGAGTTAAATTTGTGCTGGTTATCCTAATAAAAATTATTAAAAATGAAATTTCGTCCAAAAACTGAGTTCATATTTAAGCTAAATATATCTTCTCGTTTTGTCCCTTTTGTTATCTCTTTGAAAACGGTTTTTTTCAGAATCTTTTGTTGAGAAGTTATAACTTTTCTTCATGTTAATGTGTAACTTTTGTTAAAAGTTTCATTTCCAGATGAAGCCATTTTTTATGACAATTTTAATCGGTTTTATCGATTGTAGGAAAATATTTACATAAAAAATGTTACGCTCTCTTGTCGAAATCCATCCACTTCTTGTATATTACTTATCGGAATCATTCCTAGTAGTTGTTTGATATATCGTCTTCGCTTATTTTGAAAGCGCACACCCTTTTGTCGAAATTCTTTGTTCAATTTTCGTCTATGTCTATGGCTATGTGGTCCAAGCCATTTCTAGTGAAATTTAGTTGCAATGGGTGGTATACAAAATTCGAATATTTATAAATCATATGGTTCAAAATTCGGTTAGCAAAAAAATGTGAAATAATTTAGTGATCGAATAGGGACCCCAACTTCAGAACAGAATCGACGAGGGTGAGTGTACGATGAAACAAAAAAAACGCGCAAAAAACTCCCGTGTTGAATTAAAATTTCCCGTATTGAGTTCCACTTGGGAAAGTCTCACGTGTGTGGAGTTCTAAACACACACAACAGGTCTTCCGGCGCCGCTGGCTGCATTCTCAGCCCCCAGTTGTCTGCTGATTTTATCACAGCTACGAAATCGTTTCGATATTTCTGTTGCTGTTCCTTAGTTTCATACAACAATATCGAAAGTTTTTAATATATCGAAATCAGAATTTTTTCGGATATGGGAGAACACACACATTTTGAAAAATTTTGTGAATTAAGCGTAAATCGACCGCTAAGATAAAAATGTATACGCATATACCGACTGTAGTATATAGTTGTTCAAATAAATTCGAGTTTTTTTTTTTTGTCGAATATATTTTTCGAACAAAAACTTTTGCTCCTTTTATAAAGCCTTGCTATTTTCTCTTGAAGAGGTAACACTAACCATCTAAAAATTTAAGTTAAATAAAGCATCAGGCTACGATAATATCCCAGTGGTAGCATTAAGGGTTGATCGCACCTTAATAGCGTAACAAAATTTTCCTGTTTTCGAAACCATTTGAAAACTTTTTTGTCGTCTAAATTTTTATCTTCAAACTTTTTGCCGTCCAACTTTTTGTCGTTTCAACTTTTTGTAGTCCAACTATTTGTCGTCCAACTTTTTGTCGTCCAACATTTCAGTCGTTCACGTCTAAAAAAAAAGTTGATTACACCTTAATAGCGTAACAACAACTTCGAAGATCATTGCATAAACAGTAAGCCGGATTTCGTACAAGCTGTTAATTTGAAGATGATATAGTCACCCATAATATTACTCTATAGCAAATATGCGAATGACAAACATGCCTTCATGTATGTTTCGTTAACTTCAATGCTGCTTTTGATAACATACGAGTAGTATAAAGCGAGTCATGCCGAAGACTAATGCTTTCGCTAACGATATCGTCTTGCTATCATCAAGACTGTCCGACATGCAACCCAAATTAAAGCGTTCAAGCGGCCACTGTTGAACTATGAATTAACACTGCAATAAGTAGCTAATGCAATATCAACAAGAACACTATCCCCAAATTTTAATATAAAAAGAGTAATCATCAAAAAATCGTTCTGTTACTTTGGTAGCGTTCTTACTGCTTTAAAGGAGAATCAACAAAAGCGAGTTGTGGATATTTGCACAACTCCATGTTGCATGAAAATCAAACAGCATTTCAACCAAAACTACGAATATTTAAATCAAACGTTGCCAGTCAGCGTTGCTTCACGCTTGCGAATCATGGCCAATCATAAAAACATATGGCGCGACGAATGCAAACCTTTGTAAATTCTTGCTTGACACGGATATTGAATCGAAAAAAAAAAAAAAAAATGGCTCCAGGTTCCAATTTACACATGTCAAGTTTTCTTGCTTCAAAGTCAAATTTATTGGCAACAGAAAAAAAAAGGAAAATTAGACAGATACCGTGTTTGTCTCGCAAATATTTTGGCATATTTTTATTTATTTATTTTATTTTATTTCACACGGCTTCGTGTGGCTAAAAGTGAAGCTATACGAACGTGAAAATGACAAAGAATTTGGCAAAGTAATCTCTCTATGTGTAAACGCATAAGAAAGAGCAAAAGAGAGCACAAAGAAAACTTTTCAAAGGAATATTGCTATGTGTAAATTAGGACTAATTAATACGAAATGAGTTGCTGAAATAAGCCTAGTACATAGAACTTTATATAAATCACAATTCAAAACTTAGTGTCCCGGAAACTTAAATATGTGTGATGAAACATTGATTGGACACTTGATTGAAAGTATGGGCATGATTAAATATTATAGGTTACTGTAAAAACAAAAAATGCTGCTTCATCCAAAAGTAGGTGTAAAATCAATATAAATCAGCTGATCGACCACAATCCTTTTTCTGCAGTGATCTTTTTTCGAAGTATTTTAGTTCTATTCCTTTTTTTTTGTGCTGGCTATCTATTTTGGCATTCCAATAGAATTGGGACGGGGTCGGGAAAGCGCCAACGATTACACGCTTTCAAAAATCATAACATACTTGATCATATGAAATTGAATAGAATTGCGGCGTACGACTGGGTACCCGTCAACTTAGAATTAATTCTATTTTTACGTCGGATTAGTGTTGCATTTCTAATGCATTAAAATTTGTCACTCTCTTTTCCCATACAATTTTCTCAGCAAAATTTATTGTTTACAAATTTTGTTTTTGTCACTCTCTTTTCCCATACGATTCTCTCGCAAGAAATCTGTCGTGAAAAGCAGTCGTTTGCCGCAATTGTGTTTATTCAAACGATTTTCCGACGGGTTTTTTTTTTTTGGCAGCGTGTAATCGTTACCGCTTTCCCGATGCCGTCCCAATTCTGGGCACAGCATCGGATATGAATTTAAATGAGTTTGACAGCTTGCGAGAATCTATGTAGTTAAATCATGGGTATGGCAACTTTGATGGATAAAAATATTTGACAGTTGTCGAATGTAAAAGTTGTCCAAGGTGACATTGTTTTTAGTTATTTATTTAGCTATTTAACATTATGAATCGTTTAGCTATCGAACAATGCGATAAAATTATTGAATTTTTCTCTAGAAATGAAGAATATACCGCTTATTCACGCTCTACTGAAAATATTGATGCTGTTCATGAAAGTGTGGCGGGAAATCCTAATATATCGATTCCATGGAACGCTCAGCACTTTTGCGACTTTTCTACTTTTTCATCCATACAAAATTTAACTCAATTTAAGGCTGACGACCGTAGAAAGTACGGCTATTGGAAGAAAAAGTATTGAATGATGTATTTTGAAGAAGTTTAGCTTCAACGATGAAACTCATTTCTCGCTCGGTGGATACCTGATGAAGCGAAATTGTTTGGGCTTCGAAAATCCGAAAACTATACACATTTAATAACATTACGAAACAAATGAAATATTCGTTATAAGCCATCTGGCAGCTCTAAGCTGCAGCACCAAGTGTCTGACTAACCGGAAGGTATTGCAGCACTCGAAAAAAAAAAAATCAGAGAGCAGCAGTCCACGCTCTAATCCAAAATTTTATAACAAAATAATTCACTTGATTATTAAGTTCAGCTTCATTTCAACAGCGTGCGGTTTGTTACCGCTCACTGATTTTAGGTTGCAGTCAATTTTGCTTACAGCCAGCCACCTACTTATTTTCTGCTCCGTTTATGTTGCCGCCGCTACTGTCGCTGCAATGGATGATGTTGATGATGTAAAAGTAGTTTTGAAGTAGTTTTCTCTTGTGATTTTCTTCCGATATTACTTGGTATTTTTTTTTTTTATTTATTTTCATAAAATGTAAGTAGTATTTGTGCATACTCGTATGTAGTATAGAGTTTTTTTTTCATCTCTTGTCATCTGTTGTTGCGTATAACCAATTTTATGCCAATGATTTTTGCATTTGCAATTGTTGTTACAAAACGACTGTTACACTTTATGATTAAAATGATAAATTAACAATGATCCGAGTTTCTGATGTTGTTACTGCACAGCTTAGTTAGCATTATGCAACATTTACGAGAGTGTATTCAATTCAAATTGTTAATTTTTTTAAGATCTAAAGTGGGGTATTTACATTCAGCGAAAAGTGGCATTGTGAATTTTAAAATTTTATTTTTAAAGTTGAAAATCGTAGAAATAACATTTATTATGTTTATTTTTAACATGAGCAATTTTAAAGTCATTTTGAATTAGTTTTGCCAAAGCTTCTCTTCAATTATGAATTATATTTCTTTGAAATCTCACATTGTAAGCTACATTACATCTTTGATTTGATTCTTCTAAAAATATTTTAGTTCTTCCCCGACATTTTTGTTTATAGTACAGTGGAATCTATATTACCTAGCCGCAATAACTTTATTGTGAAATATTTTTTTTTGCGTATTTTTCAATAAATATTGCAATAAAAATGTCACTTAAAAACTTATCAATTACAATCTATTAACTGTAATAGCTAAGACGCTTATTTAACGTAATATATTATTTACAATATTTAAGCTTAATACGAAGTATAGTAAGTACCTAAAAAAATAATAGAAAATAAGTTGTTTATCAGTAAAAACCGTTTCAATTTCGTAACTAAATGAAACTAAAAGTTTATGCATAATTTGGATCCATTTAAAATCAATTTGATTTATACGGACTTTAAGTGTAAAGTTCTTGTTTGTAGAACTTTTTTTGTTTCAACTTATATTCAAGTACATGAAATGTAAATAAATAAACGTGACATCGAATGAAACAATTAGAAATTATTTTTGACTTCATTGTTGTCACTTTAATCGCACTATGAGAATAAGAAAACATTCTCAAGGCTTGAATAAAACATGCTTTAAAGAACTCTTTTATTTCTTATATAGTAATTTAAAAAATTAAAATAGCAATATCAACCTTACTTGCCGTTTTATAGCAAGTTGATAAAATAAATTTTTTCAATGTAATGTCTATTATAAATAATGTACCAGAAGGCCGACTACTTTTCGGTTTTTCGTTATTATGAGGTGATTAAGACTCAAAATAAATAAACTCTTAAGGACAGTTTCATGCCTACTTTTATGACCATATTAACTTTTTAAATAAAATGCTATATAAACATTACAATTACTGACCAAACTTCCCGTATATAACTAGAAAATGTTTTGGATTTGAATAGCAGGCAACACGCCAACTGGTGCTAATTGGCAAAGCCTATAGCAGTCATTATCATAATATTGGATTTCATTATGTGATTGCTCACATTGTTCACACAAATATTAAATTAAAGACTTTATACTTGCTTGGGTGATGCCATGCCTCCAAGCGCTACTCCACCATACTTATAAAACAGCTGCCTTTGAACGAAATTTCATAATATTCATAATCATATGATGTCACTACCATTTCATTATAAAGGGTGATTTATTAAGTGTTTGGTTTTTGAAAATTAAATAAAGAACAAAAAATTTGCATTAGTGAATAAAATATTTATTTGGAGCGATACATCAATTCTTGCCATTTACTGTTTAATTATTATTTTATGTAAATTTTGCCCGCGGCTATGCCTGAGCTGATCCATCCGTAAGCTCTAATTTTGTCAGCAATACCTTGCTCCAATGATGTTGCCGGCCGGCCTACAAGCCGCACCACATAGTGCATTTTTCAGGGTGCATTGGCAGCTTTTGAACTCCATCTGGCTGCTCTTCAGACTAAATTCGACAATTCTGTTTGTTGACGTACCCATAGAGCCAAACATGAGATTCGTCGCTGAAGAAAATTTTTCGATAAGAAAACACATTTTTCACTGAGCACGAATTTCGATAATATAAATCAATGATTTTCAAGTCCTGTTTGCTTTTTAGTCTGTTTACGGTAAAATGGCAAACCTTATTGAGTCTTCTTGGTGCTAATACATGTCACAAATCACGCGTAAGGTGTCAAGAAATTTACACTGAAAAAACAAATAGCAAAAAAATCACCAGTTATAAATGTAAGTAAAAATTAGGTTTGCTCGCATTTCTTGTGGGTTTTCAGGTCTACGAGATAGGTCGACTACTTATTACTTTTGCTTGTAATTTTAATTTTATATATTGTTTATTAGAAAATCTCTGGACATATTGAAATGGTTTTCCATCAATGGTCACTAACTTTTTTATACTTACGAAATTGGACAAAAATGGACAGCCATGGGAGAGGATGTTTAAGTTTTTATTTTGAAAATTTCCCTGAAATCCTTATACATACATGAAATTGTCGAGTAATTTAAAAAAAAAAATTCGAAAGGAAAACTCCCATATTGGTATTTCATGCGTTTAGAGAAATTATTCCATTTTAATCCTTAAAGCCTGATCTTAATTTGGTAGCTGCGGTGTGAAATTCAGCAGCTTTTTTCCACTGTGCTAATTATTGCATAACTACGCCATTGATTTTGGGCTTAAAAAACGCCTTGGTCTTAAAAGCCTTTTTGAGATGTTTTTCTTTTTAACATTTCACAGAGACTATAAAAAAAAATGTTCATCAAAATGTATTTGATTTGGTGGAGGGAAAACTGAGTCTGAGTTCTTGAGTTTGCCAAGTCGCATAAGTTTTTGGTCTCCGCTTTTTGTTAAGAATTAATATATAAAAATGAATAATTATCTAAAACTTATTATCGTTTTTTATATGAAATTTGGGCATTTTATGAAATACGAGTAGTTCCTGATTTTGCTTTTTTTCCGCGTGGCATAACACATTGCATGCTTTGATGCAAACAAAAAAATTCTAAAGATCATAATGAAGTTTCACTGATTTATGACCGAGACTTAACATTTCTTAATTTTAATAAATTATTTCATGCAAGAAATTCGATATAGTATGTGAAGTTAAAACAAAAAATGTGTGGAATTTTAAAGTTTTTTTTTTAGTTATTGTGAATTTTCTGTAAAATTATACGCCATTATTAATATACAATTTAACAATGAAGTGCAATGTAATTGCATCACCACAACATCCCCATTGTAGAATAGAAAAATGATTTATCATTACTCATACGACACGTGTGCCGCGTCAGTAGAAATAAGAGCATTGCCATTATTGGTGCTTTGATTGTTTATTTAATGATGTTTCAAAAGTTGCTTAATGGTTTGTTTTTGTTAATCATGCATACCAGAAGAAAAATAACAATTAAGAAAATATAAAAAGTACACTTTTGATTCTAAAATGTATGGAAATGCGCATAACAATATAAAAAATAAAATCACTGCAACTTTAAGTAGAAATAATAATTACAATTGTTGTGGAAAATAGAAAAAAATACTTTTTTCTTAAGCTATATATTACTACGTTCATATTTCTTGAAAACAAAAACCATTTTTTTTAAAGAAAAGTGTCAAAACTTAATTGCAAAATGTCTCTTACGACATGATATTAAAAAAAAAATATTCTATGTGTAGAAACATTAACTAATTATTATTTTTTCCCATAAAAAACCATGCTACACCTTAACATATTACGAGTATTAGCTAATATTCTCATGATTTAAATATGTTTTTACAGCTGTGATTATTTTTCACACTTTGGCTAAGAATTAAAAAAAAAAATGCTAATCAGTTTTTCATTTGTTTCCTGAGTTATGCTATATACCCTTCGTACATATCTACATATAGTAAGCATATAACAAATAATAAATAATAAATTCAATAAAAAAAAGTTAAAAATATTAAAATTCAAATTTGTGTAGCTGCAGCAACTCTTGTCGTCGATGGGCATGTTAAATAAAAGTGTCAATATTGACAAGGTCAGCTGTAGTATGTATGGCGGCTTATTCAGCTATTACAACAAGTCAGCATGAATATTTAGCTGGCCCATAAAAAAATATTATTGCGCAAGTCAAGCTTACGAGTACAAACGACTGACTGAGTGAATGAATGATGAGTATGAGCCACAATTCTTCATTGCATTTTTGTTGCTGTTATTGTAGCGGTCTTGCTATTTATTTTGCTATGGATAAACCCAAAACAGTGTTGAGCAAAATTATTGAACTCAAATTGACTTTTGTTTGCAAAATGATTTTTTCATGTACCTTTGATGAGAGGTTATGAATTTTTTCCTGCTGAATTCGAAAATGAAATGAATTTTTCTTATGGTACCTACAGTTTTTAAAATATTGTGGATTTTTCGACTGCTTTTTACTTTCAAATTCATATTTTGAGCTAGAAATATCCAATCGCACTTGGTACCACATTAAAGGAATTAAAATAACAAGCAAATAAATCTTTCATTAAATAAACGGTTCAAAAGATATTGATGAAAACAGGTTAGATTTAAAAAAAAAAATCACATTTTACAGTATACTCTGTGGCTACGAAAAAATAGTAATCGATGAAAAACTTCCAAATATACATCATGTACGTAAAGTTTTTACTCAAAAAATAAGACTGACCAGGAAAAAATTGGAATTTTCGTACCCAATACACTGTAAAATTTGATTTAAAAATCTGGTCTTTTTTTCATTCATAACATTTTAAGTGCTTAGCCATATGCGTATGTTTATCATTTTATTGTTTTTAATTTGGTACCAAAAACGATTAAATTGGACATTTTTAAGATGTAAGATATGAACTTTAAAGTGTAAAGAGGTCGAAATAATGAAAAAACAACAATATCTCAAAAACTGTAGCATTGTCATTTTTGAATTCAATGGGAAAAAGTACATAAGAATAGCAAACTCTTATCAATGGTACAATTTTTAGACAAAGCCCAAGTGTACAGAAAATAAGCGTAATGTACCGAATGCATTAAAAACTTGTCGTATGTACTGATGGTGATTTTTCACGACGCAAATTTACTAGAAAAAGCACAAATCTACCGAAAATGCCATCAGTGACTACGCATAGTGTTATTTGTTAACCATGACGTATGTGCAACATTTAATTAAAATGAAAATAAAAAAAAAATCACGCAAGAAGAAATTTTGTTAAAAAACTCACGTTTTTAATCAAAAATTATAAGTTTTTTATTGATTCATAAAGTATACAGTATAGGGTTGAATTTCAAATAGCAAATCCGGCTTTCATTGTATTGCTTTTGTCGAAATTTTCCATGATCTTTTCGCATAAATGTGGCTGAATTTGGTTGATGCAGTGCCCAAATTACCTCCTTCAAGACGTGGGTGGTTGTGGGCTTGTTGGCATAATCCGTATACGCTAAAGAACTTAAATATCTGTTACTGATTTAGTTCTGATGGAATGAAAGTCTACTAAGACTGATATGAAG
This sequence comes from Tricholauxania praeusta, assembly GCA_949775025.1. Lineage (NCBI taxonomy): Eukaryota > Metazoa > Arthropoda > Insecta > Diptera > Lauxaniidae > Tricholauxania > Tricholauxania praeusta. Next base: position 29,738,300 of record OX459028.1, read on the forward strand.
GATGGCTGAGGAAAGTAATGCACTTTTGAAAAAAACCCAAAATTTTGTCCGTTGACGAACTTATTCTTGTCAACTGCTAGAACTTACAAGAAATCATAACAATCTTTAAAATAATATATTTCTAATAAAATTTTCTTCAGAGCAGTTTATATCGCTGTAATTTTTTCATTTGTTGTCTATCATTCAAATCATATTTTTCCTTCAGTTCTCACTAAAACAATTAAGTTTTTTAATGACACAAAACAATTTTTTTTATACATTATATCTCAAGATATATCAATAATTGGTCTTTCCAATTCAAAGAGTATGCATCAATCTCAATTAAAAAATTGAAAATTAAAAGTTTAAAGGCTTTATTCGAAATCTATGAATAAATATAATAAAGGTTTTAAAAATCGAAAATTGGGTTAAGGATGACTGCCTAGAAATAAAAAATATCACCCTATTAACGACCATACTATTATTAAAAATAAATGGCAAAATGTCTAAGAAAAAAACCTGCCACATTTTGACACAACACTGTCGCTTGATCTACGCAATCACGTTTGAGTTCATTGTATATAGCCTATTGGTGCGTTTTAATACCGATGCGTAATTAAACGCAATTAATTGAATTTGTGACGGCACATGGCTTTTGCAAAGTGGAGGTTTCTTTAAATGATAAATTTTAATTGATCAAAAAAAAGAACCTCCAAAATGTTTCAAATAACAACACATTATTTTTGGTATTAACTTTGTCTTGTCTTTGATTAAGTTTTTGAGTTATGTCTTTTTTTTCTGCTGTCCTCTACATTTTAATTATAACGCGTTTTAATTCTTAGCCTTTAGCTTTAATTATTTGCTATCGAAACTTATTGTTGTAGTTGTAGTTGCTGTATATGCAATGCACTAACCTTGAACGTGACAAGAATAAGTAATACAAGGGTCCTCAAATATTTAATGGAATTTACATTACATTTGTTTGTTTATTTGGTTGCTTGCTTGCTTATTCTCTAATGATGTTTGTTGACTTTAGACTTGAGGTTATGTTAATTTTGGAAAAAAAAAGTATTTCCGTTATGTAAATTTATAGATTTTATTTCTCAAATCTTTTCAAGTTTAAGGCGTTTGAGGGTTTAACTAAAAAACAAAAAAAAAGGCTATGGAATTTATACAAACGTTTAGCTGAAGGTGCTTTAAAAGAGAACCAATAAAATTGATTGCATCAGATGTTAATAAATAAATAAAAAGTCCGAAACGTCATCTCATCTTCTTCTGCTTCATTTGAAAAGTCAAGTTCATTAAATTTTAATGAAATTCAAAATCTTATCATTATTAGCATAATATTGATTCATCACATTGCGTTTTTCCTGCTGATTTACATAAAAATTTCATTGTTTTTTTTTTCTGTTTTGATTCCAAACTTTTGGTTGCATTTGCATTTTGCTGGTTGATGTTGTGACAAAGTTGTTGAACTCTCTTTGGGTTGGTGATTTTAAGAGTGGGATTCATGTCTAAGCCTTAGTTTATTAAAAGTTTTAATATGCTATTTTGCATATTTTTGTATTGACAACGTTTTAAATTTGCATATTTAGAAATGCTGATTTATTTTTACACAATTTTTCTTTTATAATTTAAACATTTTCTACGGCTGTAAGTTTGGGCCATTAGTTATTTATTGTCAAAGTTGACTTTTATATGAAGCAAAAAAAAAGTTTATAAGAAAGGTCTCTATTTTTATTTAAATAAAATCACTCAGAATTTGATAAGAGTGGATTAGTAGTAAAGTGGGCGAAAACGACAATTTCCTTAAACCCAAGCTATGGGCCAGCATACTCATTCTACGGGCATGATAATCTATAAGTCGGTGTCCCAAAATTGATGCGCGACACTTTGCTTTGCAAGAGGTAGGCGAAAACTTTTTCGTTATTTTGCTCGAATGAATGTAAGGCTGATTTTTTAAGCGTTTGGTTTTTGAAAATTAAAAAAAGAACAAGAAATTCGCAAGAAAGAATAAAATATTTATGTAGAACAATACATTAATTCTTGCTATTTATTTTTTATAAATAATTTTATGTAAATATTGCCCGCGGCTACGCCTGAGGTGATCCATCTGTAGGCTCCAATTTTGGCATACTTTTTCCAGCATTTCGGCCAGTATCTCATCAATGGCAGCTGTAATGTTGTCTTCCAGGGCTGCAAGTGTGGCTGGCTTGTTGTCCCTGTACACAAAAGATTTTAATTAGCCCCAAAAAAAATAGTCTAGTGGGGTCAAACCGCATGATTTTGGCGGCCAATGGACTGCTCCAAACTATGAGATTAATTGCTCACCAAACTCGCCTCTCAATAGGTCCATGGTTTCGCGTGCCGTGTAGCATGTGGCACCGTTGTAATGAAACCACATATTAACCAAGTCCAATTCTTTAATTTTGGGTAAAAAAAATTCGGTAATCATCGCCCTGTACCTTACTTTATTGACTGTAACGTTACGATTTTTATTATTTTTGAAATATGTAGTACGGTTCAATTATGCCACCAGCCTATAAACCGCACCAAACAGTGCATTTTTCAGGTTACATTGGCAGCTCTTGAATTGCCTTTAGCTGTTCTTCAGAACAAATTTGTTGACGTACTCATTGAGCCAAAAAAGAGCTTCGTCGCTGAAGAAAATTTGAAGAAAAAAACACATTTCTCACAGAGCACGATTCGAGACAGAGCTGTTCGTTTCTTAGTCTATTTATGGTAAAATGGCAAACTTCATTAAGCATTTTCAATGCTAACAAATGTTACAAATCACACGCAAAATGTCAAAAAACTTACGCTGAAAAAACAAATAGCGAAGAAATAACTCATTATATCCATCTCTGAGTAACCGCAGAGTAAATAGACTTCTGAAAGTGAAGTTAAATGTTTGTATAGCAAATGCTACATTCAGTGAATCCCTTCAAGGACCTCGCCTCCTCTTAGCTCATTTGTAAGTAAGGAAATCTCGGAGTATGGAAATCATTTAAGGAAAAATTTATTTTAAGCAGACACTTTCTTCAATTGAATAAAATTTTATTTTTTTAAAAACGTGGCTCAACTTAGCAATGTTATTTAACTTTTAGCTAAGCTCTTTAATTTTTTTAATATGTTGATTGCTTTAATATATTTATTAGCTGAAAAAACCCATTCATAAAAATTTTTTATTTTAAGCCTGAGAAAATTCAACCTTTTAAAATTATTATCTACTGACTTAATATAACATCATTAGACGAAAATAACCAGAATCATGCGCGAAGCAATAGAAATTTATATTTTGACAATAACATTTGCTTTGAAGGGGAATTACAAGCTGCCAGAACTAATGTTTTTATTTTTTTTAAATAATATATTTTGTGTTACTGAACTCTGTCCACTGAAAAGACAACAAAATTTGAAGGCATTTTTGTTAATATGTTGCGTGCGTACTATGCGATTTCCTCAAAATAATTGAAGTTAGAAGTTAGCCGTGAAGTCATAAATATTCTAACACCCAAGAAAGTGTATGCTGACAGCTATAATCACCAATAGAAATAGGGTAATTTGTATGACATGAATTAATTAACATGAGAAAACTAAATAAAAACACTGACTTTGATTTGCCTAGTAGTGAAGAATCTGACATAATTCAGAAACGTAATTTTGACTTCAGTTCATTGATATTTTTGAATTATTTGACTTATGCCACTTATAAAAACAACAAAAGAATACAAAAACCACAAAAAATTCACAATAAAATTGTACAAAAGTGTGGAAATTACAGATCGAAAAGTCTGTAATGTTATATGGGTAGTTCTACACGCGAAGAAAGGAAATGGGTCTAATTATGGCACAACATTTTTTCGCTTATAAGACAAGTAGTTTTAGCTAAAGTTAATGATATTCTTTGAATCTGAAAGCGGCCATTAAAAAATTAAAAATTACAAATACTAAGGACTCTCAGACCAGGATACTGATAATGTTTTCAATATACATATCTCTAAGCAATTGAAAAACAACGTCTGATGGCAAAATTAAATAGTTCTGCACCACCGAGCAAAATATTCACGACGCATAAAACTACAAAATTATCAGGACAAAACACAATCTCCCTTGAATTATAAAGTGTGTTGATTGATAAGACCAGGGACTAAGTATATGGGTTACAATACTATGGGTATTCATCTAAACGCGCAAGCTATGCAAGTTGTGCAGTTTTGCGCCGTCGCAAACAAACTGTCAAAAATCGTATGGAAAGTTTTTTGAACAAACTAGAAAAGTGTGCGCGACAATTTGGTAGCGCAAATTTGCGCTGCTAATTGTGCAATTGTTGTCGTTCTCTTTTCGCATACGATTCTCTCAGCAAAAATTTATTGCTTACACATTTTGTATTTCTCACTCTCTTTTCCCATACGATTCTCTCACAAAAAAATGACATGCTCATCGACTGCCACAAATTGCACAAAATATTTGAAGGGGCGTTCATGAAACACACCGCGCAAAATTGCCTATTTGCACAAAATGGGGAACTTGTAATTTAATTAATTACTGTGACGAGCGGAATTTCGGAACTTTCCATTTTTTCAATGTCTTTTGATATGGCAAGTGAATGATACAAAATCTGAGAGACAAAATTCATTACCACATGCGTTGAAGGAAATAACTTATATAATTACACAGGGCAACAATGATTTTGTTGCCTTTACTCTAATATACTTTTGCGAAGGTTTTTTACGCGCTGAATTCGAATCCAAGCTTAAGATTTCTCGAATGGCTCCGGTTTTCGAGATATTCTTACCTAAAAGTGCGATATCACGTTTCTTCGAGATGTTTTTGGCAAATTTATGTAGAAATGTAAATTTAGTTTATAAAACCATTAATGAGGTTTGAAAGAACTACTCTACCTCTTCAAAATGCACTTAGAATTACATATATCGATATCAATCAAATATGTTGTTCAATCAAATATTTTAAGCTTTTGATTCGAAGTTGAATAAGATTTTCATAAAATTTATTTTCAAAACTTCGTCAGTTTGGTGTAAAAGAGACATTTCCTTTCCATGAACATTTTTATAACTTGTCTTTCTTTATATGAAATAGATTTCGGTTTTAGAAAATTTTCGTATAATGAAAGAAGTAAGATAAAAGCAAAAAACAAGGCAGTAAGACAAAATCGAAAAATTTCATTGCATACTTTTACTTGTTGCCAAATTAAATGTATGCAAGTGGTTCCAGTCAAGTATAAAAAAAAATAATTATAGAAATAAAATAAAAATTTCATTGCATACTTTTAGCTGCTAAATGTAAAATTCCGTTGCATACTTTCAGTTGTTAAAGAAAAGTCGAATAAACTTGTCCGAATATAAGAAAATACAAATTCTGATAAGTGAACGCCAGAGCCTATGATCGAAGTGAAATGTGCGGAGGCGGGAGACGGAGCCACTTGGTATTACAAAAAAAAAAAATGTTTTGGAGATATTTTCAAATATAAGTGCCTCTCTTTATGTATCTCGATTTGTTTCGTTTCAAATCTTAAAGCCTAATAATATGCTAGTGCAATTTTTGCATTTACAATTAATTAATCATTAAGCAGATGCTTGATTGTTTTATTTTCATTTAAAATATTATAGCATATTTTCAGGCTTGAAAATTAGGGACGAAACGAGACATATAAAGAGGCGTTAATATGTGTCACACTAAATACAAGAATCGCTTCCAGCTTATGCTTAATACCTTTCGTTCTTGTCTCAAAATACTACGACTACACTGTTTTGGAAATATTTTTTATTCTATAAATTGTGGCACGCCCAATTGAAATGTAACTTTTTGAATTCCCATAAACATTTGAATAAGAATACAAATTTATGAATATTCCCACAAAATCTTGCAATATTTTTGTTCTCAGAAAATTCGACCTAAGTCCGTATGAAACTATTTTGGGCGGCTATGAACCTTTTCTTGGGCAATAAGACTCTAAGCAATTTTGTACACGTTTAAAGAGCTACGGATCAAAACATGTTAAAAAGCCCTATTTTATACAGGTAGGTTACTACTGGTCAAAAATTGTTTTAAGCACTATATAATAATAATCGTGGATAAATGTAAATTTAACATTCCCACATTTTTTGAGTACTGAAAAATACCTTTGAAATGAGGTATAATGAGTTTGAATTAATACTTTATTTTGGGATTTTTCAATTTTAAAATGCTCAGGAAAGATTACAGATTCGATACTCGTCTAAAGTTTCTGAACGCCAAGGCTTGAGGGTCAAACAAACGTGTTTCTGGAATGTCATGAATATTCTTCATACTTATGAATTTTTGTTTTTATTTTTTGTCAACTGATTCTTATTAATAATAATTGAACATTATTTAATCGAATTTCAATTAGCAAACACCGACATTCATGTGAGCTTATATGTACACAAATCGGTCAATGCTTTTTCTTAAACAAACATGGCAAGTCGATCAGTGTAAGTTCAACTGAATATCGATGTTTGTTAATGACTGTGAAGTTCGATAAATTAATCATCAATTATAATTCCTTGATGTTTGTGTCTATCTGAGGCATGGCTGCGAAATTGAACAACAGCAATCTTTAAGCTGAATAAGAAGTTACTGCTAGGTAATTGAATAGTGACCTTTTTTCTCAGTGTAAGCAAAAGTTCTCAAAACAAATATACACCCAAAATTATACAACAAATATAAAAATTAGTTAAGAATTGTAAACAGTAAAGCACAACAAAAAAGAAACGACTTAATAGTGAAACAAAATTTAACCTTCACTGAATGTGGTGAGTTGAACGCCATGTGCACATGCGCAATGGTGTGACAGAAAAAACCCTCATTTTTAGTTAAACTTTGGCAATCAATTTGAATTCGAGAAAAAGCAGCAAATGAAGTAAACGACGCAGAATTAACCAACAAAACGACGATTGGAATTAAAAGTTTTTGTATAAAATGTAGGTAATTGCATAATTGAAATCCACTAAAAATGGTTATTGTAAACACTACACCAAAAGAAGAAGAAGAAGAAGAAGAAGAAAAAACAACAACTCAAAGCACACAAAAGAGCGCATAATAAATTGGAAATTTCTCTAGCGCTGAGCTTAGAGACAAACTTATAGCTGAGAGCGTTACTCACTTCAGCAAACCGGTTACTTTAAGTGATTTTATTTTTGCTCATTTCCAATTTACTTTTACCGCATGTGCTGTGTGATGTAACACACAAATCCAAACAAAGTTGATACAACATCACACAGTCATTGAGCCCAGTTAATGACGAGTATCCACCGTCACTTCAACTCTTATGCACTTAGTTTGTCCCAGAAAAAAACGTCTACATTTATATATATAGTTCGGCTTCCAAAAATTGAAAATTTGACCTGTTTTGAAAGAAAAAAGATATGCCACATTGGAATTGATGAACAGAAAAAAGAAAAGAAAAGAAAAGGCAACAATAAAAGACATTCACATCGAAATGAAGAGAAACAAAAAGAAAAAAATAAAAAAAACTATGTGAAGGCCAAATTGTAACAGACATATGAAAAAAATAAAATATGTTAATGTTAATAAGGGGAGGATGGCTTCATTTGCGACAGACAGTGACTGCTTGCCAATTGCGTTGGCTCGATTTTGTTTACACTGGCGTATCTTTAGTGTATTTCGTTATGGTCAAATTTTTTTTTTTTTTGACGGCTTTTTTTTTTCACTTTTTTGGACAATTTATTGTGAAGTCTTGTTGCAATATCATTAAATTATTGGTTTTGCTCCAATTGGTGCAATGAATTCATATTTTATGAATATGTTAAATATAGTACGCTTAAGAACGCTTTGAGACTTCCGGCATTATTTACATTTAATATAATACTCATAAGTTAAAAAAAAGTTTTTAAAATGATTTCCTAGAATTCAAAACTCTTCAAGAATATTTTTTTTTACACTAAATTCGTGGGGGTTAAATTCCTTCCCCTATACCTCAAGCAGTAAAGGTGTTTCAGTCATGCAAATTAGTATAAAGAATCTAGGAATCTAGCAGTGATAAAGGAGTTACTGACTCATCAACATAGCGAACGACATCGAAAGCTCAACACTTAAGATAACTGTTGATATAAAAAGCTTAGAATGAACAACAACGATATGGCTAAATGCTAGTGAGCGTGGCGCTCAACACATAGGAACTTAATAACTTCCCAATGTCCATAAAAACGGATGCGGATCCATTACGAACCCGTTACGGATCCGTCAGCGCGAATCTCGTTTTTTAATGCTTCGACGGTTCCGTCTCAAACTCGAAACGGACTTCACATACGGATCCATTCCGGACTCATTTTTAGTAAATAAAGCGGATTCTTTCCGGATTCGTTTTGGAATGGATCCGTATATGAAGACTGCTCCGAGTTCGAGACGGATCCGACAAAGCGGATGATCTCTCCGCTTTTTCGAGAGGAATTTCATACGAAAACAAGTTCGAGACGGATCTGAAATGGAATCCGGAATGGATTCGCTTTATTTACAAAAAACAAATCCAGAACGGATCCGTATATGAAGTCCGTTCCTAGTTCGAGACGGATCCGACAAAGTGGACTATCTTTCCGTTTTTTCGAGAGGAATTTTATACGAAAACGAGTTCGAGAAGAAGAAGCGAGTCCGTTTCGAATTCGTAGTGGATGGGTTGCTACAGCAACAATAAGTACCGTTCAGGCGAGAAGTGAGAGAACTCGAAATAGTTAAAGTGACAACTTCCATAGAATAAAAACACTTAAATTTCTACATTTTTGTGTATTATAGCTTTCGAATTAATGAAATTTAATTTTTGCTGATAATTTCACTTTAGTGCAGTGAAAACTAATAATATAATTCATGCTTTTACATCAGATGCGATGTTGAAGGTTGTACACTAAGATTTCTAAATTTACATTAGTTGATGCTGGTTTACACAAAAGCCTCATATATTCTCGCACAATCCTGAAATTCATCAATTGTTCCATTTGATAATGCTGATTTCGTTGAATGTTTATTACTAGTTTCTCGTTTTTTTTTCTTTTGACGTAGCACAATTGTTGAGCTCTTATATAAGCATAAGAAGCCTACAAGGTTAATTATTTAAAAATTTATTTCACATGGGCTTATTCACATAAGCCTTTGACTTCAAAAATAGCCCAAAAGAAAAAGGTTCGAATATCGGAAAATACACGACCAAGAAATGACACAAATAGTAATTGAATTGTTTCTTGAGCTGTATGGTATGTGGCACTGTCTTGTTGAATCCACATGTCGTTCATATCCATACTTGCGGCATCGAGCACCATTAACTCTTTCTGACTAACCAGCAGCATTTTTGAAAAAGAATGTTCCACTGATGCCTCCAGCTCAAAGTTCGCACCAAAAAGTGGAACGTTGTGAATGTAATTTTTCTTCAATAATCACTCATAGATTTTCTGAACTCCGAATGAAACAATTTTGACGCTTAACGAAGCCTTCAAGTTGGAAATGCGCCTTGTCGTTGAAGATAATTTTGTTCGAAAAATCAGCAATAATTCGTTGTTGTTCCAAAATCCATTTAAGTAATAAATTCGCTTTACTGCCCGTGGTCATTAGGCTTCAGCTCTTGAGTTAATTGAATTTTATAAGCCTGAGGATGCCAATATTTTGTAAGAATATTTTACACACTTTACCGCACAAATGGGGCAATAATCAAATCTTGCTTAAGTTTTAGGACACCCTTTATATAAAATTAAGTAGCGGAATCTATTTACTTAAGTCATATCTTTATGTATTACGTTTACAGGCGTGTAAATCGTTATGACAGGTAATAAATATTTAATGGAAGACGTGTAAATGTGATACAGATCATACAGAGATTAATACAGACCTCACCTTTGTTGATGTGGTTAAATTCAATAAAAAATACAAAGATGTATAATAAATGTTGCAATATAATTATGACAATGTGACGAGCTGGCATTGACAAGTTAGAAAATTTTATTAACATTGGTATAAAATACTTTATTAATAAAATCTTTAAGACCTTAAATAATTTTATTAAACATATCGAACTTAACTTTTACGATTGGAATCCGTTCAAATGTGTATTATACACATCTAAGTTCGACGTGCATGATACCGAAGCAGGTACCCTCAGCGAAAAAATGGCATTCCAAATTTGAAAATTTTATTTTTGATTTAATATGAAAATAGTAAAAATAACATTTTTCCCGTTTATTTTTAACACAAACAACTTTGAATTCTTTTTGAGCTTAAAAAGTATTGAAAATAAAATTTTTCAACTTTAATTCAAACGTAAAAAACTTCAAATTGCATATTGAAGTTGGAAAGTATTTGAAATTACTATTTCTTTTTTCATTTAAAACTCAAAACCCTTTGAATCATATATGAAATCACTTTAAATCAATGTGAATTATTTTTAAATCCAAATCAAAAACTTACCGAAAACTTCGGAAACTATTAAAATCCATCGATTTCAAATCCATGTTAATTGACAATAATATTAAATAAATACTAATCATTTGCCATGAAGGCAGCTATAGAAATAGTACATAGCATACCAGAAGTGTTTCCTTTGAAATATTGCAAACGGAACGTTACAGAAATCTTTCATCTATATTTCAATTGTAATGTTTTACATGCATTCATTGTGAGGTCTTTCTGATAGATTCAAAATTTAATGTTAACTGAATCTTTCAAATAAAATCTTTCTGACACGTTATAGACGAAATTTTTCACATGTAATCTTTCTGAAGTGTTTCTAAAAGGTTTCAGATATGATGTTTATTGAATTTTTCTAAAGTAATCTAAATAATGTCTTTCGATTTAACATTTTTGTACTCTGCATTTTATATAAGTATGTATATAGCATCAAATGTAGGTACATAATACCGGGTCGCAATTTAGATTCATCCCGACACCGACTCAAAAGTAAGAAAGGACTCTTAAAAACGATATCTGCGTAATTTTATTTCGTTCCGAGAAAAACCAATAGAGCATTTTTGATTCTCCTGAAGGTCATTTTTGGCTAAAAAAAATGTGTTTTTTGCTCGTAACTTCTATTCCTTCACAGAATGGATACCCGAACTTACTCGAAAATATGTAAAAATTCGATTTTCGATGTAAAAAATATGAAAAAATCGAATTTTGGGACTAAATAATATCTATAACAGAAAAAAAATTAAAAATTTTTTAACGTCAAATTTTTTGCAAGAGCGCAATCTTTATTTTTCAAGCAAATCCAGGTATCCATTCTATGAAGAAATAAAAGTCACGAGCAAAAAACCAGTTTTCTTAACCATAAAAGACCTTCAGGAGAATAAAAAGTGCTCCATTGGTTTTTCTCGGAACGAAAAAAAAAATTTATGCAGATTTCGTTTTTAGGGGTCCTTCTTACTTTTGAGTTGGTGTCTGGCTGACTTTATTTTGCTTCATACAAATCGACCCGGAGGTCTAAGGTACATGGTTTGTAATGATCGTGTGAATGTTACCAGAATGGTTCTTTAAGTTATATATAATTCTTTATATACTTATCTTCTTTTAGTTAAGCATACTTTTTTTTAATCGTTATCAAATATAAATTTACAAACGATACATAAGCAGCTGCATTTTTTCTTGAATCAAGTAAGATTTCAGCAATGTTTCAGAAACTATTCAAATGAAAATTGACACATTGTAGCAAGCTTTCTGAAATTGAAATGAAAGATTTCTGAAATGTATCTGAAACTTAGTGAGATTTCATATGAAAGTTTTCTGAAAGCTTTACGAAACATTACATGCCAAGTTAGATAGTAATTTTCATCGAAATATTTCGATTTCACCATGATTTTTGTTTAACATTTTTAAGAAGTACAGACTGAAAAAAAAATAGTTCATTACAAAATTACGAATTTTTCATTTGGTTTCTTTGTATTTCCTTTCGATCACTATAATTTTCCAATTCTAAGAATTTTCTGCAATGAAAATTTTGAGGTCCAAATTTCTGCACCTTTAAGAGCTAATTACGTGCAATTTTAAATGTCCAAGCTTCATTTTAAACTTGTTATGGCTAATTATAGCAAAAATCAATATCAAATCTATGTCATATTCTAAGCTAAACTTTAACTTTTTAATAACAGAATTTTGGTAAACAAAAACATGGCTTAAGTTGATTGACCAGCATTTTTTTGTAATAGCTACTGAAAAAAAAACCAAATCTGAATAAATTTGAATTTATAAGAAAAAAAAAACTCTTAATAATATGTGTGCTCCCCAGATGGAAACCAACGCTCAAAATAAAATCCATAATAAAATTAATGCTGTCCATTTACGTCGATCGTTACAAAAAATATCTCTCAGTTAATTTTGTTGAATTTCTGGTTAAAACCGGTCTTTTGAACGCATTCCCATGCAGTTACCAAAGAAGTAAATTGGTGTGCAAGGTCAAGTCTTGTGAGCGCAATTCAAGCGGGTAAAACCCATGAAACCAAAGATCTATGTAGATCACAATAATGATGCTGATGATATTGGCCAATATGGATGCGAATTTTAAGTTTGTTTATTTAAAAGGAAATACTCGATATAATGTAAAAAATATTTAATTTTATTTCCATTTCTGACATTTAAGCAAATTGAAAGTTTATGAACAAAAAAATAAAATTTTCTCTTTCTATTTATCTTAACAGTGTTGGAAACCGCAGTCATGCAACAGCCACATCTCAATGGCCCAACCAGTGCTGCTGATGATTTTGATCCCTATGTCTGTGCGCTCAGTTCGGACATGAAGGATTTGGCTAAAAGTGAATTGCACGAAGATGAAAACATCCGTAAACAAGCGTTGGCACAATTTCGTGAATGGATCGCCAAACATCCGCACATCAGGAAATGCCGCACAGATTCAGTATTTTTGTTGCGTTTTTTGCGCACAAAGAAATTTTCAGTTCCAGCCGCATGTGAGATTCTGGAACGTTATCTCACCATACGCCAGCTATTTCCTCAATGGTTCCGTAAATTGGATATTGAAGATCCTGCAATTAATGAAATCTTCGAAAATGGCTATTTGGTACCATTGCCACAACGTGATGATCAGGGACGTCAAGTGATTATTTCGGTGGCGGGTAAATTTGATCCATATAAATTCACATCGGTGCAAATGGCGCGTGTGCATTCGCTGATATGTGAAGCACTGCTGGATGATGAAGACTCCCAGGTTGCGGGGTATGTCTATATTAACGATGAAAGCGGCATGAATATGGGTTTTGTAAGTTTGTGGTCCCTCACCGATCTGCGCAGTATTGTCAAATGTATTCAGGTGGATATGAAATTAAAAGTTTTATTTTTCATATGCCAACAAATTAAATTGATCAATTTTTATTTTAGAATTCAACACCAATGCGGCACAAAGAGACGCATTTCATCAATATTCCACACTATGCCACCAGAATTATTGAATTGGCCGTCGGCATGTTGAGTGATAAGCTGAAGAAGCGTATTATTGTAAGTTTTGACAAAGTTTCAGGTTTGTTTTGCTTTGGGTTGTACAGGGTAATGCCAAGTGTCTTCGAACTCGGTGAAGAGTCCCTGATTTGAAAATTCATTGATTTAGATATTGGCTTCTGAGATTCTGTTCTATTTTTTTCTCTGCTCATCAAGTTTGAAAACGTCCAACGTAATCAGCAGAGGGTAAAGTTAAATTTTTCTGAACGTTCTCGATTTGCCTTCTGGTCATCCGGTAACTATATTTCAATAATTTCGTTTTTTCGACTATTGGTGCATGTTTAAAAGTACTCAGACTTTCATTGTTACGCAAAAATAATTCCAATTTCTTAAAAGTCCTTTCCTAGCGGCAAATCGATGAAGTACTCTGATTTTTCATGTATGAAAAGCTATACCCTTTGTGGTGTATGTTTCACAAATGAAATTGTTACTCTGATATTATTTGCTTGCTGGCTGCCTACTTTGTATATGGAGATGTAAGGGGTCTTGCCTGTTGGCTGCCTGCTTTGTATATGGAGCTGTAGGCAGTATGCTTGCTGGCTGCATGATTTGTATGTGAAGATGTAGGCAACTCGCTAAACTATACAGGCTCTTAGTAAGTGATGTTTTAATGCAATCTGCCTTTTGCTTGTTACATATTGTATATTGAGATGTAGGTAAGCTGCCTACAAAGCGGCCATCCCTTTGTAAAAGGAATTTACAGTTGTGGCTGGAGTTGTGAGCATTACTGCCTACAATGAGTATAACTATTCTTCGATGTTGTTTTAACATATTTGCCACTGGGTTATTTCAAAGTTCAGCTTCATTTCCATTCTCTTGTTTTTCACAAATACTGAACATAACTTGGACGAGCTCTGAACAAAAATTGAGCAAAACTTTAAATAAGAGGGCGTGAGACATCCCGTACTAGTAAAACCTGCAAAACGCTGTACTGACAGAACTATTTAGGAAAAAGCAAACTTATATCAGAAATGTTACGGACTGCCAGACCAAAAGTTGGTTAATAGTATTAAAATCAAGTGATTGCGCCAGCTCATGTCTAGCAAAAATTTTTTGCCTTTTGTTTTTTCTAGAAACTCCCTTCATAGTTTTGAATAGTGCTTGGAACTGTTGTCTTATAATTTTTCTTCAATTAAGTTATTACTAGACGGTAGGGTATGTTGTTCTGAAATGCGTTTGCAGTAGTTCCTCACTGATACGAGGAGGATACAATAGTTAAAAGATGATCATATCGTCCTCGTACGAGAAATTTTGGTTCTGCATCGTTCTCGTCTCATTCTTGCCAAGTTCTCTCGGTTATACCCGTAAATCCGCCTACATTTTACGCAGTTTTTTCGTTGTCCAAAAAATTTAAAACTCTGTTCTAAATATTCCCGACATCAAACCAAATATAGCTTGTTAATTTGAGCTCAGTCAGTTCAGCATTTTTCAGTCTTATAGATAACATAAAGACAGACATTCACGTTTTAAGTCTTTATCGTACGATAAGAGATATCATATTCATCGACTATCGGTTAACAGTTGTAGTTTCGCTTTTCATTATATCTTCATCGGGCACAAAATGCTCCATTTCCAGAGCAACCTCCACAGACCATAACGGAGCCAACAAAATGTTTCACAGTGAGCAATACACAAGTTGTCAGAATTTCTTTTCCAGCATGGCAACTGACTTAAATTCAACTTTTTGATCCAAATATTTTGATCTTCGATTTGTTAGTCCAAAGGAATCTTCTTTTGTGCAGAATTGTTGCTTTATATTTCATTCTAAAAGTTACTTCTTTTTGGCTAGTCGAAGCAATATTTTTCGTACTGCTACACGACCAAAATGTTAAGCTTCTGTCAAACGCCATTTTACTGCATCAACCGAAACATCTTCGGATCGGTTTATATTATATCAAGAGCAAATTTCCAGTGTTTTTTTCTTTTTTCCGCTTTATACTATACATATATAGAGCCCATTACTAAAAAACTCTTTTCTCATCTCTTACAGGTGCACAAATCAATGGATGCTCTCAAGGCTAAAATTGATCCAGCAATTCTACCAAAGGAATACGGCGGCACTGTACCAATGGCTGAGATGATTAAGGAATTCAAAGCCAAGTTGCAACAACGTCGTGCCGCTATTCTGGCGCTGGATGATATGCAAATCGAAGTAACAAAGGATGCAGCAAATTTCACCGGCAACGATATTGGTGAAATCGATGCTGGTGTTGTTGGTAGTTTTAGAAAATTAGAAGTAGATTGATTAAATTCAGGTTGGCACATTGTAGAAAGCTGGTTCTATCTCTTTCGCTATTAAACTAGGATTTAATGTTTTTTTAATTTAAAAATGAAACTTAATTTAGTTTTATGTAAGTAAAGCGCACGTTTATATTGAAAATGAAAGAAAAAATAAATGTATACACCCAACGAAATTAGATCGTACACATTTGCAGACGTATGTGCGCGCTGCACAATTTAAATTTGGTTTTATGTGTTTGTGTATACAGTCAAGTTAACTAATTTATGTAAAATATTTTTTAAAATTTATACACACAATTAGCTTATAAGAAATGATTTAAATTTGGAAAAAAATTAATTTCATATTTAAGTTTTTATTTTTATGTAGTTATTTGTTTTGTTCGTGACTCGGATATATTCACTTTATTTTGTTAAACAAAAATTTTTTTTTTAATTATTTTAAATAAAATTATTAATTTCAAATTGGAAATACATGCATTTAAAATTTATTTATCATGGACTGTTGTTGCAAGGTTAATAGTCTTAGATTATTTATTATAAATGGTATTATCAGTAATAATCTGAGGTCTTAACATTTTCAACTTTATTTGGCTGAAAACACTGGGAATGAGTTCCTAGAACTGTACATTGTGGAATTGCAGTTGGTTTCACTTTGATATAAAATTTTCATTTATGTCACAAACTTTCTTTGTATATATGGTCTACAATAGGATCGATTGGCTCAAGTACTAAAGGCTATATGTATTTTGAACAATATCTAAAGAGCCCATGCTAGTGATAGTTTTGGATCCTTTGTGAAAGTGCTGCATTAATATTAGGAACGCACTTTCTGGAGATCGAGCATACTCTATCCTTCCGAAAATTAGAAAAAAAAACAAAGGAAGAAAATATCAAATATAAAAAGTCGAAGAATTACCTTTCCAGATTTAATGTAGGTTCATAATGCATTTTGTCAAAGATACAAACGTTTTTTTAAAAAAAAATCCAAAAATTTTTAGACTCTTTGCATTTTTTCTTTGCTCAATAGCTTTCAGTTAAATTGACTGATATTTTAGTATTATGTAGTTTACATCACTTGAAAGGTTCAGGAAATGTTGAATCTGAAACCTATCGGAAACACTTCAGAATGATTGCAGGCGAAACATTACAGTTGAATTCTATAAGAAAGATTTCTATAACGTTCCATTTACAACATTTCGATTGAAACATTTCTGCAACGTTACATACTATTTCTGATAGTTTCAGAAACGTTACATGTCGAGTGGGTAGTTTATATAGACTCAAGACCATTTCTGCTCAAGTTAAGTCTAAATTCATTGAATCCAATACAAAACTATCATATATTGTAATTTTCATGCTACTTCGTCGATATTTTTGAAAAATTAAATTTCCAATTTCAATTTCAACTTTGCAAAGATGGACTAACATTAAAATTAAGGTTTTAGAGTTTCAGTATAAGGTAGACCTGATCAGCCTATGCAAGCACAAGGCCCAACTTTAGTGGTCGTAGTGTTAAAAAAATCAATAACTCTATTATGAACAAGTCCAATTTAAGATTTTGATTCTTTATATCCCTTTAATTGTGCAAAAGTTCAACTTATTTCTATACAAAGTTTTAATCACACCGAAATTCTAAAATTTCAGCCAATTTTCAAACGAAAACTGCGGGTTATTTTACTATAGCATGAACAAATTTTACAAAAAAAGAAAACATTTTACTTACGTTTGAGCAAAGCCTTTTATGAAACATTTACCTTTTTCAAAGGAGTTACTGTCTTAAAGCAAGAAAAGATGCCTGACTTAACATATTGTTAAGAAATTCCTATCTCTTTGACGATAATTTCGATCTCTTACACTTTTCTGAGTTCGATCACTGGATTGTGTAACAATTAAAAACACACAAGCTTATTTAGTTATAAAATGGTTTATTTAATCTAACACTTTATAGACAACTATTTTACTTTATTACGGAACACAGTGTATTAATTCAACTGAGTCCGAAAACTCAGATGACACCCTTTTATACTACAGGCATCACTTTCTCGAATAATCCACTACCTCCTAGATAGCGTGTAATCTACCATTATCCATAATTTACCAGTAAATGGCGTATCGACGTTGAATTCACAATTATCCAGAACGTTGCTATTATGCTCTAGATGGCGTTGTACGACGGCGATTATTTCTCTCGATTATCGACTTTTATAGTGTACTGCAGCGTCTGTTCGGTTTATTATTTGCCGCTAGATGGTGTAAAAGTATTTATGCAGCCAGTGATGCTAGCTAGTATCGTTCAGTTTTCTTTTGTTGGTTTTTATTTCGAGAATTTTCTGGCGTAAACCAAATTTCGCTACAATATATTGTAGAAAACAATGAAAGGATATTGAGGATTTGTTTTTTAGTAGCTGTTACCGTGACTTTGTACTCGGAGTCTTCTCTTCTGTTTCAAAGGTTTAAATTTTGGTTCTTAGCGTCATATCCATTATTTTGTTTCTCTTTCTTTTCTTCTATTTCTATCTGTATCTCTATGACTATCAGTTTCTATATCTGCGTCTCATTTTTTTTACAAAACCAACCAGTTTTTGTAATGACGATCTGAGTTTCATTTAATTTTCTTGGAAAACTACTTCAATATGAACATTTAGGTTTTTAACTCTATGGGGAGTACCACGCCTATTATAATTTTTATTGGAGATAAAGATCAAACGTGTACGAAATAAGACAAAGAAAATTTGATCTCAATCTATTCAGTAGTTTTTGCGCGATGCGCGCACATTGACGGACCTAGTTTTCGTTTTGTTTGTATAGACTAACTGTACCCACGACTGCGCCCATGCATGACTCGTTATCCAATCCAGCTGACATTTCATACATGCACTTGATTAATCCAACGACTGATTTTAAACTCAATCGCGGAATGGAGTCAATCCCCATGGAAGTTTCAAGAATAATTTGCTTATGG
Organism: Tricholauxania praeusta; assembly: GCA_949775025.1. NCBI lineage: Eukaryota > Metazoa > Arthropoda > Insecta > Diptera > Lauxaniidae > Tricholauxania > Tricholauxania praeusta. Next base: position 29,756,964 of record OX459028.1, read on the forward strand.
CTTGTTAAAATCAATTATTCAGTTGAAGTTTGACCAATATTTTTATTTCAACTCAAATTTTTTTTTTCTGTTGAAAATCGGCTGTTTGCTCATTTTACTTAAATGAATAAGCACTACTTTAATGCATTAAATACTCTAAAATGCATAGTATTCAAGATATAGTGCTACGTGTTAAAGGCATCAGGAGTTTATTGTTTAAAAAAGCTTCAAAATCGTTGCATAAATCGCATGATATAGTTGGGGCATTTCATTTCATACTTTTTTAAGCACTCTGACTGATATTTCAGGCCTGATGCGTCGCCGCTTTTAATTCTTTTAAAAGAACATAATTTCGTTCAAAACTTACGTCGAAAGCAGTTCGCCGAAGAAATGATTTCTCGAGCTTCTATGGACCTCACTTTCATAAAATGCATAATAACTCACGACGAGTAGAAATACGACATGCAAATGAGCCGTAACCCAAAAAACCGTATCAAAGTCGCTAGCAATTCAAGTTTATGCTAAAAGTTTTCTTCGATTATAGTGCGATATAGTGCACTCCGAAAACCTTCCAGAAGAACAAACGATGAGTAGATAATATTATTTTGGCGCGAAGAGGCGCTTGCGAGAGAAAACGGCAAAATTTGTAGCTGGATAACTCATAGATTTTGCACTACGACAATTCAGCATCGCATAATGCTGTCATTTTAACATATATTATCGATATGGTCTCGTTAGACTTTTTCTCTCTTTCCAAAGCTAAAATTATTACTTCGAGAAAGGAACTTGAATGGTTAAAGCCATAAAAGCAAATCCGCTGAAGAAGCTATAGCTAAGGCTATTCCTAAATCAACATATGGAAAATTTATGGAGAACTGAATCAAGCGCTAGCATAGTAATAGTGCAAATGGTGGGTTACTTTGAATAAATTTTGATGATTAAGTAATATTTTTTTCGTTTTATTTAACAATTCGGAAGACTTACACAGAAGATTTCATTGAAGTTTATGTTCAGGTATCAAGCAAAAAAAAAAAAACAGATTCTCTACATAAATGGATGATTGCGGGAATGCCATATACCTAAGGTCATGTCGATATTTTTCAAGTGCCATTAAAATGGCAAACTATTGCTAATTTGGTTCGTTTCAAGACTTAATAGCACTAGCTCTTATATTAACAAAAGTAATGTATAAATGAAAGCTCAGCTGTGTCCCCTATTTGAAAGTTTTCTTCATATTTATATTGCTCAGTATCTCTAAACACAATATGCTGCATATTTTTCTAATTTAATTCCTACTTGACTTACATAGATGTACCTGTTGGTCAACTATTTCTCATAGCATTTACATAAGAGATCACTCAAATGACATACTAGAAAATAAATCATATCAGCAATTAGAACATAGCTATTGACATTCAAGTTACATTGAACTCTTGAGATTCCCAGACGAATTTATACTACATGCACATGAAGACACTGGTAAAGTATATTCTTTTGCCTTATCTAATTATGGTCAAATACAAAAATTATTCTTTTTTGTCTAAATTAAGTGATGTCTTCCTTTCAATTAAAAGACAAACTGCCAGTATTTAAGCGCTGTTACGATTGAAAATCATTGCAGTTTACTTGAAATGTGCGCGATCTTAAAATGTCACTACGATGTCTGTTGATTTTTGTGCTCATCCTCTATTGGAATCAGCCACTCGCGGCCATAGAGAATGTAGAACAATTTCGTAAACGTTATCTGATGCCAATAGTGCAATCGACAGATGCAAAAAATTGCACAATTAACGCTTGCGAAGCGCTCAAAATGATGTCACAACTTTATTTGCTTGTTAAGACTTCACTAGGAAATGGTGAAGCAAATGGCACAGTCAAAGAAGTTTTCTCCAAGGATCATCATCAATCGTCATTAGACGGATATGACATTGATTTACACTTATCAAAGCAGGTGCGACAAATCGAAAGTCGTTTGCGTTCAGTAGAACAACCTGTATGGCGTTTAGCTCCTGGTAGTCAAATTGAATGGAATCATTGCACTTCTGGTGTGTGTCGCTGCAATCCGGATACAAAACGTTTCACCTGTTGGAATACAAATTTAAAATCAGTGCCAGCTACACAAGTGATCCCAATGAATATGGTTTCAATGTGAGTTTCATTTGAGTTTTTAGTTGCGCTTTTTCGAATCAAAATTCTTCTTTCAACAGCGACCTTTCACGTAATTTACTTTCTACATTGCACAAGGATACTTTTCGTGGTCTAACGCTGCTGCAGGAGTTGGATCTCTCCAATAATATACTGGACTTTTTACCATTTGATATTTTCCAGGACCTAGACAGTATCGTGCAATTGTAAGTTTTTAAGTAAGTTTTTGGTATGGTTGAATGACTTTCTATGTTGTTTTCTTAGGCGCATGCAACATAATCAATTGGAAGATTTAGATCCGCGTATTTTTTGGAAGCTACGCAATCTTATACTCTTGGACATTAGCAAAAATGTTATAACACATTTGCCGGAAAATATTTTCAATCATGTGCAGCGCTTAAGGGTGATTAATTTATCAGATAATAAGATCAAAGTATTTCCACCCGATCTATTGCGCGATCAGTTAGCGCTTGAGGAATTAGATATGTCAAGGAATGAGATTGCAATGTTGCAGTCTGGCAGCATGAAGGACTTGGAGCAGCTTAAGATCTTGGACTTCTCGTGGAATGCTATATGTAAGTTTATTTACTCGAAAATCATAAAGGTTTTGAGGGACTAGTTTCTGTTCAAGTGGATGTGGTTTTGTTCAAGTGGTAGAAATGAAATGGAAGCAAACAACAATAGCAACACAAAATTCAAGAAGTAAACAAAAAATCAAACGATTTGTGTGAGTTTGGCAAAAACTTTATCCTAAAAAAAGGATATTTAACGTAAATGAAATAAAAAAATAGGTATGCAATAACCTTTTTTAGCACAAATATGTTATTTTAAAATAAAAAATATTAAAATCGGTTCAGTATATTTAGCGACAAAGCGTTACAAACTATTTTTACATAAGCAATGTGGATGTGCTTTTATTCAAGCGGTAGAAATGAGAAGGAAGAAAACAATAATAACAACACAGAATTTAAGAAGCAGAATAAGAATAAGCAACGAAAAATCAAACTACAATTTTGAGTGAGTTTGGCAAAAACTGTATCCTAAAAAAAAGCATATTTAACTTTAAAAAATAAAAAATATATATACTATAACCTTCTTTAGCACAAATATGTTGTTTTAAAAAAAGAATTATTAAAATCGGCTTGGCAAATTTTGCGCTAAAGCGTTAAATACGATTTTAACATAAGCAATGTGGATGTGTTTTTGTTCAAGCGGTAGAAATGAGAAGGAAGAAAACAATGATAATAACACAGAGCTTAAGAAGCAGCATAAACAACAAAAAGTCATGTATGAGTTTGTCAAAAACTTAATCCTAAAAAAAGCATATTTAACTTTAAAAAATAAAAAATAGGTATGCAATAATCTTCTTTAGTAAAAATATGTTGTTTTTAAAAAGAAATTACTAAAATCGGCTTAGAATATTTTGCGCCAAAGCGTTACAAACCAATTTTACATAATGACTTTTACATAAATAGTATATATATGATAGGTTATACACTCTAAGTAGTCAGCCTCACAAATCTTTTCTGTGATATCAGTTCGACTGAGATGTACAATTTGAGCATAAAAACCATAAGCTGACAAAGGCTCCAATTTCGAATTGTTATCTACCACGACCATAATAAGCCGCCCTAGGGTTTCACATTTAAAAAATTAATTAAATCTTATAAAACTTTTCTTTCCAGCAAATATGTCAGATGATTTCTTTTCCGGACTGAAAAGCTTGCGTACACTGATACTGCACAATAATCGTATTACCACGATTTCTAGAAATATTTTTGAAAGCCTCTCACAATTGTATACCTTGGATTTAACTTTGAATCGTATAAGCAAGGTGAGTTCGGAACTATACATACCATAGTGAAAACACTCACGCAATATAATATCTCTTTAGATCGATGGACGTGCTTTTTCAGAACTATACAATATGCGTGAACTTTTTCTGGGACAAAACTCAATGTCTAACATACCAGAGGGTCTATTTCTCAACACTGCAACGCTTACGCGTTTGACGTTTTTTTCAAACAGCCTAGCCACTTTAGAAGCAAATGATTTTCAAGGGCTGACAAGCCTTAAACATCTTATGCTGAATAATAATATTTTGAAAAACTTTGATGCTGATGCCTTTCAACCGCTTATTAGTCTGGAGAAACTGTAAGTCCGTAATATATTATTAACTTTAAATTACCAACTGTTCTTTACAGCCGCATCGATTCCAATAAACTGCAGTATCTGCCACATGGCGCTCTCGATGGCCTCACTAAGCTGATTGCTGTAAAGTTGGATAAAAATCCCTGGCACTGTGATTGTCGTGCACTCTACTTGGCACGTTGGATACGTGAATTTTTCGCCAAACTCTGGGATGCACAACCGATGTGTCGTGGTCCTGGTGATTTGGGTGGACATGAAGTTGGCCTACTGCGTTACGATGATCTCTGCGATGGTCAGTGGGCGAGCATGTTATCGTTATCACCGCGTTTACCTGTGCGCAAACATCGTATTTCAACACCAATGAATTATACCGATTACTTTAATTTATATTTGAAACATATTTACACATCGACCACCGCAGATGGGCTGCGGGAGGCGACAAGTACTGCGGCAAGCAAAACAGTGAAAATGGTCGCTGAGTCATAATGATGGAGAATGGTTTGTTTGTATTTTTTTGTCTGTTTTTCGAAGACATTAATGTTTGTTTTTATGAAAATAAAAAATATTTCCGAAAATTTAACACTTTGCAGTGAAATATTTTCTGACCGTTTTATACCGCACCTGAAATTGTACAGAAGACAACACTTTGCTCTTCTTCAAGATAAGACACAATTTCACATTTTTCGTTTGAACTTCTGATAGAAGATATGACGACGAACGGTACAACAATTGATTAGTGCAACTGATAGCAAAAATTGATTATAAATTTTAGTTTATAACGAGAAGTTCATTGAAAGAGACGCATATGAAATACAATAAAAAGTGCAAGATATCTTAGTGAGAAAAAAAAAGTTTAAGCCAAGTTAAATGCATGCAAAATGTATCGCAAATTTATAGAATTTTGGTTGATATTAAGTGCGTCGCTGATTGCGTCCAATTCGGCAGAAGATGCAGTAGGTAATGAATTTTGAACTCAAAGTAAATGACTCATTGTGTAACTGTATAAGATAAATGAGATAAAGTGTATAGTTTTTGTGAAATTTCGTTTATACGTGGCATCATTTTGGTTATAGGAAGAGTTATTTTTTTGAAAAAAAATCTTTGGGAGCTTAAACTGACTAAATTTGTTTTTGATAATAAATCGTTTATTGAATTTAGAAAGTTACCCAATAAGAGTCTCCTTAACGAACACAAAGTTCAACTTAACCTGAGAAAAAGGTACCACAACATCCTTCCAGTTCGGTTTTATAAAAAGATTGCAAATGAAACTATAAACTGGCACACATGTGTACTTATGTATATCTCCTTCGAAAGGTTCTTTTAGTATTTAATTTTTAATTTATAAAAAATTAAATATAAAACATGTGACCACACTATTTAAGATATGTCAAAATTTGGCATTTTTTAAGTATTAAAAATATAGTTATGGAGGAATGCTGCTTTTACTGGGGCAGTCGGAACACGTTTTACACATAAACTGAAATATTTTCACTGTGCACCTGATCATGAAATTTGATTACTTTTATTAACTCTGATCAGCCTGGAAAAGGATTTTTTTTATACTTATATACCACCGAACCCTGTCAACGGAGCTTTTTAGATAAAGCGGCTTTGAAACTTTTGTTAAAATAATTACTTTACAATGACGTGTGACGTTTTTGAAAATTTCTCAAGATGACGTTCATAACGGAAAAAATTTTTTAAAATAATCAACAAAATTTTTTTGTTGTTTTTGAATAGTTTGAATAAATTAGAATATTGTTGAATTTAAAAAATTTTCTGAAAATTTTTAGCTTTCGCGTTATTGATAAAAACAGTTTTGGTCAACATTTCACTTCTTGCCATTTTTTTCTCTTAAGCTATACATTTTTATTATATATCACACTAATTAAAAAGTTCTCAAAATTATTCACAACATTCAGAAATAATTTATTTTTATTTTATTGTAACAATTTATTTTCTATGGGGTGATTTTTCGTCGAAAAGAATAATTTTCATAAAAAGTTGCGAAGTTATGAAAATTTGGTAAAAAAAAACAAAAAATTCCTATTTTTATTTTATAGTAACAAGTCTTTTCATTGCATATTTTTAGGCATTTCTTAAGTTATATACATGTAACAATCAGTGATGGCATTTTCGATACATTTGTACTTTTTTTAGTACATTTAAGTTGTGAAAAAGTACAGTACATTTGACGTTTGGCCCTTTTTCAATACATTTCGAATATTTCTAAAAATAAAAACTTTTTTGTAAATTTACGGGGACTTTTTTTTGTAAAAGTGCTAAGATTTAATATTTTTTTTATTTTAAAATTTAATGATTTTTTAGTAATAAAAACAGTTTTCGTCAAAATTTCACCTCTAACCACTTTTGTCTCCTAAGCTATCAATTTTTAGTATATGTCCCCACAAAGTAAAATGTTTTTAAAACTGCTCAAAGAATATAATTTATTTTTATTTTATTGTAAAAATTTATTTTTCTATGACGTCATAAATTTTTTATCGTCGAAAAGAATAATTTTCATAAAAAGTTGCTAAAAGAAGTTGTTAGAAGATAATAATTTAAATTTGAATATAAGTCGTTCCATTGCATATTTTTAGACATTTCTTGAATTATATATGTTACGATCAGTGATGACATTTTCGGTACATTAAAACTTTTTTTAGTACATTTAAGTCGTGAAAAATCGTGGTCAGTGCATTCGACATTTGGCCATTTTTCGGTACATTTCGACTATTTCTAAAAATAACCACTTTTTTGTAAATTTACCGCAACTTTTTTTTTATAGTTAAAAAGTTAATATTTTGCTGAATTTTCGTAATTTTAAGTAACTTTTTCATGTTCATGTCGAAAAAGTACATTTTAAGTCTCCATTCAGTACATTTCTTACTACAAAACCCAAATGCCATTACTGATCTCGAGCATGACAAATATTCATCACAATACAAAATATCAAAAATATTGTTGCATACACATAGGCTGTACAAAAATGTAAATAGGACAAGTGTTTTTGTATGAGACGAAGATTTGAGTCGTTTGAATACAGTTTGATATTGGTTCCACATGTCTTTTCAACAGTCAATTTCTGAGTAGAAATTCATATCAGGCAAGCCCTATCATAGTCAGCTCCGGAACTGGATAGGAATAGCCTATTAAGTACAGCCATATGTATGTGAATCTTGTCAGTATCTAAAAGGTGAAATCCTATTGAGGAATTCCGGATCAGTTAAAGGAAATATTAGCCATATTGCAAGCTTTTCAGGAAAAGATTTATAAAATCTCGTTCAGTCCTAATCAGTTTTGACAAATCATTAACATTTCTGAACGATTCTGGTAAGGACCGTAGTTGGCTTCATTTATGCTCTTTATTGAAAGCACTATAAAAACCTATACAGCCCTGATCAGCTAAACCGAATCAAGAACAATACAGGCTAGTTAGATCAGGTGAAGATATGGCTGAACTTATTTTCGCCCTGTAAAAACTTATAAGGCCCTGATCATCTTACCCACATCAGATGTTGTGGTAAAATTAGACCTAAATATTAGGATTTTTATATTTTGGTCTAATTTGCATCAAGCAACTTGTTAACCTGATAAATTATTCAATGGAGGTCTTATAATTTAAGAAAAAAAAATATTATCGCATCCATTGGGGGTTGAACCTGGGCATTCGCTGTTAACACAATTGTTAGATACGCAGTTTAACGACATCAGCCAACTTATTCTTACATTTGGGCTGGATAAAAGTACATTATTTAAATTGTCAATTGGCAGCAAAATAAATATTTATCAATTGTAACCAAATGTGACACCGTTTAAATTTAATAAAAAAAATAAATTAATTAAAATTTTGATTTAATAGTACGGGGCCCCCTTTGATACGCTCCTGCAAATATTGTGGAGCCCTTAAGAACATTTACATACCAATCTAAAATTAATATCAAATTAGTATCCAATTCTTTTATAATGTAAGTGGAAGTAGGTACTTAAGTTTTAGTTCCATGCGTTTTCGTAGCAAAACATTTCATAAATGTTACTTCATATTGATTTACAACTTAATGGTAAACTAAATAATATTATCAATATTTTATTTCTTTACATTTAGATTGTAGTAGTACCGAATTAGTCACTTATGTATTTAATGAGGCCATTGATTTGACACATAATGGCGATATACGAATATATTCGGATGTTATTATAAACAATTTGATATCTGCAACAAATAATGGCTCTGAGACGAATTACATTGATGCACGTCTAGAGGAACAACCCAATAATGGTACCGAAAGTTTAATTATCTATACAACAGAACATTTTCCCAATTATGCCCTGGAACAGTCTGCAAATCACATAACTTTGCGAGTGATCTTTGGTTGTGACAACGGACGTGAGCGTACCTTGGTAAGTCAAATAAGTAGCTATATAAAAAGTCAGTCTCTCACATGCACTTTAGGCTTTAATATTTGAAATATAATATTTATTCACTTCTCAGATATTCCGTCAACCCTTTAAAGAAGGCAATTATTTTAGTCCGGAATTCTCACAAGCGTTGTATGAATTCACTCTACCAATGCCACTTTTTGCTGGTTTCGATTTAACAACCTTTGGTGTAATATCAGCTAAAGATAATGATCTTAAGGGCAATGAAATACATGTTAGCTCCGATGAAGCTGGCGCTTATTTTATAGGTGTTGGCACAAAACCAGATGTTGCTGAAGATCGTAAAACCTTTTATGCGCAGTTAATATTAGAGCGCATTTATTTAGCGCTTCCCACGGAAATACAATTCAATATTACAGCAACGGTATGATTGATTTATACATTTGGAATTTTTTCATATAAAATATCATTCTAGGATAGTGGCAATCCACCTTTGAATAGCTCAGCTATGGTTATAATGCGTGCTGATCCCGCAAACACCATACCGGCGACACCACATTTTGAGCAACTCGTTTATCATGCTGAACTAAATGAAAATCTGCAAATGCAACCATTTCTGGTGACACTCAAGAGCGAAACCTACAATGCAGATGTTACTTTTGAAAAATTGGGTATTGATCAGCAACTGTTTGAGATCAGTAACACAGATAATGTGCTGGAAGTGAAATTGCTTGCAGCACTTAATGAAACCGATGTACAAAATAAAAAATATCTACAATTTGAGATAAAAGCAAATAATCAAAAGTTGACAGAATTCGGACAAACAGCTGTTATTGTGGCTATAACAAATGCTAAAGGTAATTTGAGTGTACTTTTACTCATAAAAGATGTTTTTGTATAGAGCGATTTTCGAACTGATATAGCGTACTCTAGTGAAGAAATAATACCAAAATCAATGGTCATGCTAATCGCATTAAGAGCGTTTAACAAAACGAACATTTTTGTTTTGATCACAAAATTTCTTTAAAAGGGGCTCCCCTCCAGATTTTCGCCAGTGGCCCCACAAAGTTTAAAAATTAACCTGGCTATGTCATTAGAATGAAGCAGATGTAGCAGGTGCTCTTGGTTTTCAACAATCCAAACTGTGAAAGGTTTTCTGAACCATGTGGAATATCCTTTCGAAAGATAATCTCTAAGTTTTGTAGTTTTTCAGGCATTTTCCCCATTTTCTGAGTTAATTATTTGCAATTTGAATTTATTGAATCTCGAAAGTTCTCCGTTTTATAAGAGAAGGTTTTATTTTATACAATTTTATAATGGATATAAAAGCTTCAAGGCAATTACCATAGTCTGCTCATATTTTCCAACCGTTTCCTTCAGCTATACGAGAGTATTATAGAGTCTATGAATATGTAAAGCTAAGGTTTTATTTTAGATTTTAAAAGCCTTTCAAAATCGAGCTATCAGATAAATTTATTTTTGAGTTCGCCGATATTCCCTTAACATCCAGGACTTATTTCCATTCACAATATGTTTTTCAAAAAAGATTTACCTTTCAATACTATGCAATGGACTAAATATGAGCTTCAAATAATTTTCATTGACCTCTAGAGCAAAGACATGACAATGTTTCATGACGCCTCAAACGGAAGAACTGACGAGAAACTGTTCAGAAATTTGCAGTCCTTTGTTTAAAATTATTTCCCCTCACAGTTCACCATATCTCAAAATGGTACCTTTGTGTACCCTACTCACAGAATGTACACACATTGTCATACCGTTTGTAACGCATAGTATGCGTAGTAGGTGAAGAAAAGTAAAATTGACAAGCGTCATTTTCTGAACCGACTTAAAGGCTATATAACCATGTTCGTCTGTTCGACCACTTTTATGTTTTCTGGAAATCACGATTACGAGAAAAAGTCGTGCAGTAATTTTTTGAAATTTGATGACTGTCTTAGCTGTAAATGAGCGTGAAATCTCACACAATCTCAATAGTAATTTGAACTAGCACCAAACAAAAATTTTCAACAAAAGGGCGTGTCATTTCCCGCACAAAAAAAAAAACGTTAAAATACACTTATGGGAAAGTTATTTTTGGTAAAGCAACAACGTTTTACACAAATTGCAAAAAAGTTTTGGACAAGCACTGTACGAATATTCGGCAAAGTTTGATAAAAGGACATGGCATCTCTTATACTACCAAAATCTTCAAAATGCGATGCCAGTAAAATTATTTTGAAATAATGCAAACAAATTACGCTCCAATAGTAGGAACTAAATGAAGTAGGCGTGGCATCTCCCTAACAAGCAAAAACGAACTTTATTTAGTTATTTTCATATTCACATATTAACAATTCATCCAAAAATTATACAAATACTAAGAATAATTAGAAAAGTACTAAATAAAAGGTGGGCAGATTTTTTTAAGAGAGGATATGGTCCAATTTTCCGGAGCATGAATTTTAGACTTTTTGAGGGATCAGAAATCATCTCCTGTAGGCCATTTTCGTGGGAATTTTTTTTACTTTCTGCTCGTTCAAGCTTGGTGTGTGTCATTGTAGCTAAAATGCCATTTTGGGATATTATGATTTTTATTAGGATGTTAATAAGATTTTACTAGGATTTTATTGGGATTTTATTAGGATTTTAGGCTTCAAAGGCTTAATTTTGATTTGTTATTTTTTTTTTGTGAAGTAAGCCTGCCCAATAATTGATTTTGCTTTAAGTGACTGCGCTTTCAAGAGCATACCAGTAGGTATTGCTCTTAAGAGTCACTACCACCATAACCAAATATGCAACCATTGAGAGTGCTATGGATGATACTTTTCAATAATCCCTTTTTGATGGTCACTTGACACTCGCAGGACAACAGGCACTCATTTGAGAATGCCAGAAGAAATGACTGTAGACTCTATGAGATAATATCCGAGAGGCTTTATTCAACATAAGCCTATAGGTGATAAGCGAGTTTGAAAAACAATCTAGAGAATAAGCGAGGGAAACACGACCGGTTCTTAAGACCTACATGAATATAGGCAAGACTTATTCAGTCAACACGTAGTCAAGATTTCTTATTACGACGTTCAGACAGCTTGGCTTGATAAAATTCTGCAGATTATAGCACCAATGCAAGGATATTTTAATAAATAACTACGCAAGAGTAGATAAAGATAAGACAAATGAAAAAAAAAAGTGAAAAATTCTGTTTCAAAAATAATGCAGTTCAACTTACGTATTTTACATTTTCAGAATCATCGTTTAGTCAGTCAATATATCAAGGAAATTTAACAACGCAAAACGAGGAACTTCTACACGATGTGATCACTTTTGAAGTGGCTGAGCAAGATTGGCAAAATCTTAACTTTCAATTAGACGAGAATAGTGTGACATATTTTGATGTTAGCCAAACAGGAAATACCGCACAGCTTAAGCTTAAAGCCAATTTAGATAAGCAAGTGTGGCTGGGCATTGACAATATGGTGATAAAGCTCTATGCCTCGTTGAATGGAAATACACCAACAACTGAAACGAACATTTTATTAGAGATCATCAAAAGAACATTTAAGTATGAACATGCGATCTACAATGGAACCGTAGACTTAGATGGTAATATGACACTAGAGCATATACGGCTTGAAACAAGTGACAATACAACAGAAAATATAAGCTACACCTTGACTGGCACACATGCCGAACTCTTCGAACTACTAACGCTGGAGCCTAATGTGCTGCAAATTAAATTAAAAGCTACAGTCACCGCAGAAGAATGGCAAAATGAAAACTATTTGACAGCCACGGTGCAAGCTGCTGATGAACTTTGGAATACGACCGCTTTGATTCTAATTCAGTTACCACAAGACTCAACGTCCCAAATATCCAAAGGCAGCTTTCATAAGCCATTGTATCAGGGTGAAGTCGACGCAAAGTCCAATGCGCTGGTGATTGAGAGCATCATCTATGAGTCGGAAGATAACAATTCAACGACGCTTACATTTGCTTTGAATAATATCGGGCAACAGTATTTCGTAGTGGAGCAACAAGAAAATACAGCTTTATTAAGGATACGCCCAGGCTTGGAGTTGAGTCAATGGAGAGGTTTGGATAATTTGCAAGCACAGCTGTATGCCTTGCTAGATGGCGTGCCAAAAGCAACTGCAGAACTCTTATTTCATATCAAGCAAAGATTGATAAAGTTTGATAAAAACATCTATAATGGGACTTTGGATGCACGTAACACTTTGAGTTTAGATAGAATAACTTTTCAAAGCAGCGATAATTCCACAAATGGTATTGTTGTTAGAATTGAGGGTACATATGCTGAAAACTTCCACGTGGAACATTTGGTAGTAAATGTGGTAGTGATTAAACTAAACGATGGTGTAAGCGTGGAACAGTGGCAGGAGTTTAAATTTGTAACTTTGAACATTGTGGCACAAGATGAATTGACAAATGCAACAAGTTTGATACTATTGGAGATAACACAGTGGCAATTAAAGGGTAAGGTCTGATATATTTAACTTATATGTATTTTCGCAACTTATTGAAATCAGATATCTAAGAAATCCAACAAATGTATGTTGACACAAACCTGAAATAACCTTTTAGTGGCTGTAATTGGCTTGGTATCACCAAAGAGGCCCTGAACCTTACTAGGAGTATGTTTTCGGCCTTTTATTCAAAAGTAATTTCAGCGCTACCGTCGATGTCATAAAGTCGAAATTGATATAAGATGCCACTTATCTTAACTGCATTAAGGAGTGTTAAGTGCAAAAATGGATTTTGAATAATAACAAATGACAACCTAGGCGGCATTAAAAATTCTTGAAAGTTTTGGACAAGAGCAATCTCTTTTGTAAGGGGCACTACTGTTTTAGTGAAACAAAAGTGCGAGGAAGAAGATGATGAATTGACAGAATTGTTCGTAGGGCTGAAAGATGTGACTCTTGGTTGGTCGTTGGTATTACTATTGAATTCGGCACTAGAAATATCACAAGTTGCTGCAAATTTTTATACATTTTTCGGAGACCATCAAGTATTCAGTGTCACTCAGTAGTACACACCATGCCATATTTCCTCAGGATAAACAATAACGACTCATCTCGTTCTCGTCTTCATTGATAGGGATTGCAATGGGTATACTATTCATTAAAACCAACAAAGCAGAGGATGTAGATCCTATTGCTGTCTCCACCTAGTTCTTTTGGGAAGAAAACATGAAGACAACTTAGGGAAAGGCTGGGCATTGGAGACGTTGGTCGAATTTCATTGAAAGGATTACTTGCCGCTAAGCAACTTTAAGATAATGTCTATAGATATTTGTGAGAATTAACAGGTTCCATAAAGTAAAGCCGACGCTCGTGCCTTATAGATGCCTTATATGCATCCGTAGGTTGTATAACAAGAGGTGAATTGGCAGACGTTGTTCTGTTCTTACGTGCGTTTAGCTTAATTTGGTGATAGTTCTTGTATAAGAAAGTCTGGAAAGAAGAGGTCGTTGGCGGGATGAGAGAATAAGCAAGGGGACCGAGAAAAAGTCACGTCAATGATCAAGCGCAGAAAATGCGGGTTATTTCAATGAAGTTATATGATGTGCAAAATTGAAAATCGGAAAAAATTTTGGACTTAAATATGAAACAATGTAAAAACTTTCGGATTTTGGAGGCGTGGCAACGCCCATTTTCCCATATCTTCTACACATGTACCAAGTTACGGGCATCTGCGTAAAATATGTGATCAAATATGATTAATTCGAGTTTTCTGATATATAGAAGGTGTGATAACGCCCATTTTTTTTTTCAAAACCAAACTAAGCTTAAGCCTTTCCACAAAACTTATCCATCTGCGTCAAGTAGTTGCTGAGATATAAAAAAAGTTGACTTTTTCTCAGAGAGGCGTGGCATCGCCCATTTCTTTCATCAAAACATAGTTTTGCCCATAACTTTTACATATGTATTAAGTCTTATTCAAATATTGGATGAGATATGAACTTTTTTTGTTTTTCCTTACAGGGGGAGTGGCATTGCCCATTTATTCCTCCAACCATAAGAAACACCGGATTAGGTGTCCATACAAAACACACACAAACACAAAAATGGCTTTATCGAATAAGAAATGTGTCCGAAAAATCGAAGCTCTATCTCTAAATCCTTTTCATTCACAGATTCCTTCCGCTTTGTAAGCCCTCTCTACGAAGGAAATATCGATGAAAATGAAAATCTCAACAGTTCAGCGATTTTGTTCAATGAAGCTGCCTATGATCCAGCAATTGACTTTCAATTACATGGCACAGAGCAACAACTTTTCCGCATACGAAACCAATTAAATCGCATTGAGCTGCAGTTAAGCGAAGAGTTCAAGCTGCAAGATTGGAGAAATCTAAGTTTCTTTACGTTAGAAATAAGTGCTACACTAAATGATCAACACGATACAACAGCAGTTTTCATCAAGCTACCAGAGATACCAATAAAAATTGAAGAGCAGCAACCGATATTTGAGAGTCCACTATATTTTGGTAAGCTAACTGCCGAAGGTGAACTCATCACTGACAACATACAGCTGAAGGAAGCAACCTACATTGCCAATAAGACACAATTCAAATTGGTCGATCAGGAATCATTGGATCTATTTGAAATTGTTGCCAGTGAGCATAGCGTTGAGCTCCAGCTGAAACGTAAGCCCAGCGCAGAGGAAATCGAAGCCAATTTTGTTTTTGCATTAGTACTTGCAGCCACAAATGGCGATTTGGAGGGCTTCGCAAGCATCATTATAGAGCCACCCACCATAGCGAATATTTCAATTTTCGGTGATATTTTCCAACAATCATGGCATAATGGTAAAATCGAGATCACTGATGATGCAAATGCTGTAGATAAACAAGTGCTGCAAATGTCAGACATACGTTTGAAGCAGGATAAGAAAGTTGATGATTTCGAGTATACGCTGGAGGGCAGTAAGTAATAGAGGAGGGATACTCTTCTTAAAACTTTACTATATAACTTTTAATTATTTTTACAGATGAGTCTAAATACTTTTCATCTTCCGTCGATGCACAAAGTAATGTAATAAACTTGCAGTTAGTGGAACTTATACCAGAGGATATACTTCAAGCTAAATATCAACTTAATCTTATACTACACGCTGTCCAATCAGCAGATAATGCCGTAAACGGAAGTACCTTAATTTTTGTAGAGTTGCCGAAGCAAGGTATGTTAAGCTTTTCATTACATTCCAAATGCCGAATGCTTTCAAACTGACATGCTTGGCTTAAAAGTAATAGGTTGATTGCAATTGTTATTCCAATCCAGAACAGAAAATTTTTCTTTTAAATTTTTGAAAACTTGAGTCTTATTTGCGTTCCCGGACATTATGGTGTTACAGAGAAACGATGAATTGGCTAACAAGGCCAACTATTGGGCTCGGTATTAGTGTCGCAGAAATCACTTGTTGGATCAATGATTGTCTGAGATCTGCTCACACAAGAAGATGGTCTCATCTTGATTCCAACAAAGAAATTGCAGACTGCCTCATGAAAGAACCCTCTAAAAAAGTTTTAGCAAAGTTTTTTCTTCAACTGGGAAGAAAATACATACAAAGTACTGGTACAATAGAGTTAATCATGGGACATAATATATGTAGGCAGCACTTGTCTGAGACGGGGGTCATGACCTATCCAACATGCCAATCGTACCTACCACTGTAGTTGTCCGGCTTTGGCAAGATATGGGAATAGGTTCTTGGGTAGCGATATCTTGGAAATAAGCTCTGCTCATTCTCTTCCGATGCTTCTAGAATTTCTTAAGAAAATGAAGAAGTTAGAGGAAGCGTAACCTCTACTCTATTTGTTCTAGTCACTTTCAATCTTCTCTTCTATTTCTATTCACTTGCGCTTCCTGTATCGGGCCTTAGGACAATAGTTTTTGGAAGTGCTTTTCAGCCGTTACAGCATATTTTAAGCATTTAAGAACTTTATCATAAGAAATCCAATAGCTTGGGAATATTAAACATGAATTTCTTTCATTTATCTAATTACAGAATGTTCCAATATACCAACACTACCACCACCAACTGATGTGCCCAACTTTGATCATGATTTTTATGTTTTTGTGGCAAGACCAAATCAAGTGGGATCTATTGGCAATGTTAATGCGAATGTTGAAAATAGCAACGCTTCCATTCGTTATGCATTAAATGTAAAAAACGGTAAGTCGGACATAGTTCTCTGAGATAATTTTTAACGAGTTCACTTTCTGTAGAACATCTTGCACCACGCATTAGCATACATGTTAACACCGGTGAGCTGCAACTGCTGAGCTATGTCAGTCCAGGGATATATCATTTTGAGATAAGCGCCCAAAATGCTGTGACATTATCCAAGGCTGTTGCAAGTGCGCGTCTCGATATCGACTCGCTAATACAATGCGATGATGGGCAAACAAATGTGGCCAACACTTTGATCATCAAATATATAGAGGAGGAGAAAGTGCATACAGACCTTATGGAAATGTCCATGGGCGATTGTGTATATCAAATTCATAGCACTTTTCCAGATGATAAAGGTAATATGCTTTTTTACTTTTCACTAAATGAACTTTCGAAAAATATTCATCGGTATTCTCCCATAGCTTACGTTAGCATTGATGAAAACACCAAAATGTTGACCACCATTAAGATCGATCGTGAAGATATGATTTTCGCCAATATGACCAAACCACAAGTACAAGTCAAACTTAAGCTACAATGTGCGAGCACTAATACAACGCAAAAAAGTCGCCGCGATGTTGCTTCCGATGGGTACTCTCCGATTTTGAGTCAAGATATACCATACGCTAGAGATGTCACTATGTTACATCTTATACTCATTGATATAAATGATAATGCACCGCAGTTCACTTATCCAGCGCAGCCTACACATATTGGTTATCCTGAGAGTAAAATTTGCTTAGAACTCTTTCCGGAATATTTGACACAGGTCACAGTCTTTGATATAGATGAGGGTCTTAATGCCAAAATACGTTACTCTTTGCGTTCGGATGAACATTTTGCTATTGATGCCGAAAGTGGTGTTATTTATCCAACTGCCAATGCATTGCAAATGTTGGACTCAACAACGTTATATATAAAAGCAACCGATCGTGATGGTGCCACTGATGGCTTGAGCACAGAAGCGGTGCTATACGTTAAACGTCTGAGCGGGGATTATTTTACGCTTTTGACATTACTTTCGACTAATGATAAGCAGGATCTGAACGAACAAATACAGGCGCTGGAGAAGAAGACTAACTACCAGATAAATGCATTGAAGACAGCAACAATACCGGGAATTGCTACGTTGTTGAGTAGGCGCTATACACGTGCTGCAACAGATGGCACTATAATACAAAAGGTGTGGGTTTATGCACTCGATGCAGATGCTCCCGTCACTAGTGAAGATTTCAAACAGTGAGTATTAAAAATTTAAAATATTTAAATTCAAAGAAGAGATAATTTTTAGCACCATGTCAAATAATAAACTTTTAAAATGACTTAGAGCTTTAATCCAAATAGCTAAGAAGGCTCATAGCTGTAGTAGCTAAACTCTACTAAGAAAAACACTTAATACGAACTCTTCTCTTAATGCATTTTCAGACGACTTGTCGAACTACCAAGCTCTGAAAGTATCTTTAATACTGCAGAGACTTACAATGAAGTTGGTCTCATGTCAAATCAAACAATCAATCAGCAACCTATTGTCTATGAAGAAAATGTTGCAGGCTATATAGCTGCAGTTTCAATACTGTCGGTTATGCTGTTTTTGTTTTTATGTAATTAGAGAATTTGATAAATTTTAAATATTTAATTAACATTTTCCTACCTAGGTTTCATTTTATGGCATTTTTACTTGCGTAAAATCTATCAGCGACGCCGAAAATCTGCTTTGACAAAATTTGAAAATCAAGAAACAATGCCGCCATCGCCAGTAGCAGAAACTAAACTGAGCTCATATGACAACTTGGGCTATGTGCGGCAATATTTAAGCGAATTTTCAGTGCCGGAAATTAGTGAAAGGCGCCCATCTTTGGACTTTTCAGATATAACACTACAGGATGCAATAGAGAAATCTACACAGCCACCGGCAGATGCTAAAACTGGCGTTAAGTTCAATGAACTCGTCGAACGTATTGACATAGACGTCGATCGACCGGATGTACATAGCAAACAAGAGCAATTTAATATTGACGATGAGGAAATTGAGCGTTTGTGAATGTTTTGATAGCTTTAATGTTATTTAATGTTTCTTAGCTCTCAACTTTTTCTAATAAAGTCAATAGGTATTATGATCTGTCAAAATCGTTCTTTTGTTATGAAACAATCTTCAAATGTATTGGATTGTTCAATGTATCGAAGTTTCTTCGATCGAGTAGCGCAGTATTTTAGTCCAGTATATTGTACGAAGTGACGTTCACTAACAGAATAAATGAGTTTTTGAGAAATAATGTACACTGAAAAAATCATTCAAGTTTTTAACTTTTTGTTTTTGTTCTCATTGGTACCAAAATAGTTTTTGTTATAAAATTTTGATTGCTGAAACTAAATCAAGTGCTATTTATATGTCCGGATGCACGAAAAAATCGTATATAAAATAATTTAAGATGTCGTTTTTGTTTTTCAAAGTAGTCTCCGCGATGGTCGATATCACTTTTTCATACGATTGAGGTATCTCAAAATCATCCTTTTTGAATGCATTTGGTCACGCATTTTTTTCATAGCCGAAAAAAAGAAAACATTAGGTGCCACATCAGGACTGTATAGAGGATGACTCTTCAATTCGATGATTTGAACAGTTAACCCAGATAGCGCCACAACTTTTTTTTTATAAAGCTGAATTTCATTTTAAAGTTCAGGTCAACTGAAAACTTTTTTTATTAAGTAGCTTTTATTCGTATATGTTATAGTCTTCCAAATCCAATCTTATCCAATTTGACCCAATCTTGCTAGAAATGCATGTGGATAAGAGCACATTTCTCTCATTTATGATGACGTTTTTGGTGTCGTTTTAAAAGGACAGTGACGCTATCTGGGTTAAATATTGTGTAGTTTCGGCCGATGTGTGAAAGCTCACGTTGTCATAGTGTGGGATGATTCTACGTCGCTTGTTGATTTCCTTATTCCGTCTGGCATGTCAAGGGTTGTGTACTATTCAAAGTTGTCTGTTTTACGAGTCTTCTTTAGTGGCACTATAGCCACATGCCCATTAATACCAAAAAACAGAACTCGTCACCCGTGTAGATAGTCATATTATGGATAGTTTTAAATGCACCACGATTGTGTTTTTTTTATCAATTTTCTTGCACCAATCAAAGCGAGCTTTTTTTGTGTAATATAATTCGAACAAATCTTTATCATAAGTAGATAAATGTACAGGGTAAATGTTGTATAAGCTCCTCATACTAAGGGGCATGCATGGCTGCCTTAATTTCATGGTATATAATTTGCCAATATTGCATAGTTTACGCACAGCTTCAATGTTCTTTGATACAACAGCCGATTTTGGATGACTTTCCTTAAATTCGTCCGTGAGCAAAAGACAAAGTTATATAGAGTTGCTTTGTCGAATTCTGTCCCAAACATGTATTGCGACTCATTTAAGAAAAAAATGGTGGCAACCCATTTTAAAGACCGCATTTGACAAAGCAAGCCTATATGTTCTATTTAGACTCTTCGAGCTTTATCGTTTGGCACACAATCAAGCTGTTATCTTCATTCATGAAAATTGACCCAAAAAACCGGTAGCAACCTATGTTTGGGATCGGATTCGTCAATGCAACCCGGAATATTATATTTAGGCCTCTTCGCATACTATGATTTGACATACATTTTGAGACATAATATTATACAGTTTCAATTAAAACAACAAAATTGGCTAGTATTCGGGCATTTTCCGGCATCGGGACAGACTTTGGCAAGGCAACCCTGGTTCGTTAGTTTCACCAAAATAGCTCTTGGACTATGAATCCTATTCTTAAAAAATCTGTGTGTAATGACTTTTCCTATTATGATGGTTGGATAAAATCGTACGAAGCGGATAGAAAGTAAGAAATTTTATTGGATAATTCATTTTCTAAACATATTAAAGGTTTCAGGATATTAACCTCAAACTTTATTGTTTTTGTTGTTTATAAATGATCTCTTTAAATATATTAATTGTGCCAAGTTCTATGCTGATAATGAAAAACTCTTTTAGTCACTTAACGAATATTCATAAAGTGTGCATAGCTATTTCAAATGTAATTCTAAAGTATTTATATATCAAAAAATTTTCATTTTTATTTTCAAATTCAGCGGGAAAAAGTACATAAAAAAAGAAACCTTTCATCAAAGGAACGAAAAAAAAAAATTGTTTTGAAAACTAGTGTAATTGACGAACACTCAAACATTAGTCGTCAGAATTGCGTTTTTTGGTCGAATTCCGGCCATCAAAAGGCATAGAGCTTCCAAATAGAAAGAATCAGTAAATGTTTGACCAGTTGGAATAAATTTTCGGTATATACTATACACTCTGCTATCGAAGAAAATATGAAAAAATTAACATTTTCTTGATTTTTGTTGGAACTTTTCAGGAATTTTTTTTGGCTTGTGGTAACCATTTCGACATCCA
The DNA here is from genome assembly GCA_949775025.1 of Tricholauxania praeusta. Classification (NCBI taxonomy): domain Eukaryota; kingdom Metazoa; phylum Arthropoda; class Insecta; order Diptera; family Lauxaniidae; genus Tricholauxania; species Tricholauxania praeusta. Next base: position 29,778,256 of record OX459028.1, read on the forward strand.
TTCAGAATTTTTAAACATAGTTTCCGGGTCATACTGAAAATATCATGTCTTTTCGCTAATAACAATTGGTCTAGGAAAGGTTGGGCTCTTATTTGCTGTTCGTACAATCTTTCTGGAATGTATTTGTAACACAGCCTTTATATTTGCATATTCTTCTAATTAATAGAGCATCTCTTTGTCTAAAAAGCATTATTGCTGATTTGTTGAGATTGACCTGCATATGTACATTAGACCGTACCAGAAAAAAAAAAAAAGTTCACCGTACACCGTCAAATCTGAAGCATTTTAGCGGGGCAATTTCGAAAATTTTTTTTTTACCGAAAATAAAGGTCGCGCATCTACAATTTTCTTCATATCATCGGCATTTACAGTCCGATCTTTAAGTATGATATATCAAGGTTCTTGTCTCAATTAGACCAATTTTTTGCTTTAAGGATCACTGACGTCAAGGACACCATTCTAGTACTTACCCAACAGATCTCAGTTCTTATCATCTTAATGTACCGTTCTAGGGCCAGAAAATCAAAGCTTGCAAAAAATCACTAAACTTTTCCAACGAAAGTATTTCGATTATTTCATTAGAACTATTTAAAATTTTTTTTTTAATTTTTTGCCCAACGTAGGGGTTCCTTATTAAATTTTTCGACATATCACCGGTACTTAGAGTCGGATCTCAAAACATGATGTATCAATGTTTTTGTCTTAAGGAGACCTTTTTTTTTTGCTCCAAGGTCATTGACCCCAAGTATCTACCCACCACATCTCAACTTCTACAACACCAATTAAAAAATTAAAAGTAAAATCACGGTCTAAAAGCTACCGTCTAATGAAACAAAATAAAACAAGTCTATACAGATTCTCTATTGTCCTTTGGATTCAGTGATAATATTTTTGCTATCTGTACAATTCTTCCACGATTTACTGAAAGTTCTCATCATTAAATTTTCAATACAATTTATGAAAAATATACCACTTATATACATCACACGAGTAAATTGATAGCATTCACATTTAAAAAAAAAAAGTCATCGATTTTTTACGCAGAATAATTCACTTAAGCAAATCGCAATAATTGTCTTGCTATCTTAAAAGCATACAATTAAATTAATGTATTTTAAAATAAAAACAAAGTGAACATTCTAAAAACTTAAGAAAATCCAACCGAAAATTAATTGCACGCCAATTTCTCAATTAAAGTCATTCATACGCGACGCATGCCAGGCGTAGTGAGCCTGCTGCCGCAGTTAAGCTACTTAAAATTTTTTATTTATTTATTTGGGTTAAATTGTGCGATCAGCCAGATCGTCTGACAGTCAGTCAAAGTGCAAAGACAATCAAAAGCATTAAAACAAAAGTAAAAACCTACTATGAGGAATAAATAAAAAGTAAAAAAAAGCGTCCCCACAGACTGTGCCGATGACTATAAAAATAAAATCAACATTGCTATCTTATCGAAAATTAAATGATAAGAAAAATACAGCAAGATAAAGAAATCTTTATGCAATTGAAATTTCATTAAAAAGTTTCGAGAAAAATTTTACGAAAAAAAAATTGTTGGAAAAATTTTAGTTTAAATAAGTGCGCGTGCCTGTGAGCAGCATTCACTGTGTAGAACGAAGCGCAATTCGTGCAAAACGCCGCAAACGTTGATTACAAACTCGAGACATTCTCCTTCAATTGAATTTTCCTTTCAATTTCATTGCACAATAAATTGCATTTTATTAAAAACATTGAAACTTTGCAAACAGCACCCGTATTAACGCGAGTATTTCACAAGTGTGTGCTGGCTGCATTCTATAAATTCTTTTTATTTATTCATTTAAAAATATAAAGAAATAAATCGTATAGTGTACTTATTGTTGTTGCTGCGCCGATTGTGTGCACTATCAGTCAGCATCGTCATCGCTCATTCAATTGTTGTTGTTGTTGTTGTTGTCATATTGTGCTTTTTGCGGTTTTTACCCCCAAACAAAATTTATCAAAGCTTTCCAGTCTCCACTTACGAGCGGCGCGTTAAAGTTCTTCAGTAACTGCTGTTTTTGTTGCTGAAACGATCGGTTTCTTTATCGCTTTTGTTCTTTTTTTACATACATCTATAAACTGAGAGCGCCGCTGCACAGTGCGTGATTTTATTGTTATTTAAGGACAACTAATATAATTAGCTTAAATTTTTGCTTGAATTATTAAGAAATTTACTTATGTAAAAAAAACAAAATATTTTTTTCGGTATTTCATGTTTAAAAATTTATCAGAATTTTTATGAATTTGGAATAAAAAACTTTTGAAATTTAGTGCAACATTAGGGGACGTCCATAAATTACGTGAGGTGTTTTTTTGAAAATTCCGAACCCTCCCCCCTTGGTGAGTTTTGGCGGAACGCTCACCTCCCTTCCGTGAGACCTCCCCCTCTCCCTTAGTGAGACTTGGTGAGATTTTTCCGTACCCTTCCCTCCTATTTTGACTCACGTAATTTATGGACGTCCCCTAGCTAAAGAAGTGGACGATTAAAAAGTTGGATGACTATAAAGTTGGACGACAAAAAGTTGGATGTGTAGTCTCTGCATCAAAAAGGTGACGTGAGATTTTTGCTGACTCCTTCTACCCTTTACTGAGTTTTTGTGAGATTTTGCCGGACCCTCCCCCCCCCCCCCCCCCCTATTTTGACTCACGTAATCAATGGACGGCCCCTTACACATATATCAACACACATATAAAATAATTCAGGAAAGATATTGAAAAATGCCATAGCACATCTCACAAAGGCAAGAAACTCTTAAGTAGGAATATTTTGTGGAAAAAACTTAATATTGGATGCTTTGGCTGAGTTCCTAAACGTCTTCAAACAAAGCAGTGTTGCGGTTAGTATAATATTTTGAAATAAAGCAACTCTGCAATGAAGTTCATTTATTCAAGCACATTGTCGGAATATTGACGATTAGGAATATCCGTTTTGCAAAGTATCGCCATAAGGAATGGCACTTATTATCTACAAATATAGTGATAAAATATCATTAAGCCACAGAAAAGAAAATTTACCTGTGTAAATTTAGCTGTGCATCATAAAAGCATCATCAAAACTAGTGATGCCTTTTTTTGCGCATCATGAACAAACGATTGGCGTTTAAGAACACCTGACATTGTAACATTATAATGCGTTGAGCTTAGGAACGCGTGACTTTGTATGACTGCAATGTTACTGAAATTTAGGTACTCAGCCATTTACATTAAATACAGTCAACTAACTTTACCACAAAGCGAAAAATGAACTTCAGCTCTACAGAAAAAAAAGTTTTAAACTTTAAATTTTAGGAATCAGCTGGTCTTTTGGGAACAATATTCAAATTTTCATTTCCCATAGGGTAAATGATATATTAAATTAAAAATGAAAATTTTCAAAAACTCATATTTAGATATTTAAAATATTTTTTTTTTTTTTTTTGTTAAATTTGCATAAAAAGGAATATACTAAAAATTGTAGGTTTTGCCAGTATTAAAATTGATAACTACTTCATAGAACGTAACATTTACCAAATTAAATTGATCCAACAGTCATGTTTGTAATTTTACAAGAACATCGGTCTATACTTTCAATTTCAATTTCATTAAAAACCATTTAAAGTTAGCATTTTTAATGACGATTGATTTCCCTTCATTTAACAACAGTCCCCCTAAAAGTTAAAAATCCACCATTGTACACCGGTTTTGTTGTCGTTCGAACGTGTGGCTCACTCGAGTCAACAGCGGACATGGCACTACAAGCTTATTAGTGAAACATTTCAAACATTTAGTATCTGTTGTAGTATGAGCTTCTTTTAGTATTCAACGCGTTCGTCAGCTGTTCGAAGCAATCAATCGTAACTTCTTCAGAATTTTTGTTTTGTTTTCTTATTTCTGTTCCGATTCTTTAAAAAGCCTAATTATATATTGTGAAGCTTAATAGAGGAAAGACTGTCTCGCACTTTATATGTCAAATTCTTTCTACATTTTAATTTAATGTAAATAATATTCGCGGGTTTACGCAATTCAGTTTTTTTTTCGTTTGCTTAGACTTAGTAGCGCGCAATAAAATCGTTTAAAACGTTAAATTTATTACTCTGCGGATTTTTACAGTAAATTTATTATTTTATTTTAAACGGAGCGGTAAGTGCGCGTTTTTTTTCGGTGTGCTAAGCAAACTATTCGGTATGTGAATCCTAAACGTAAACTTTTAAGCTCTCTTTTAATTAAAAAAAATAATAAATCTTTATTCGCATTTAAAAAATAAGTAAAACGTTTAACAAAATACTTGATGTGCTAATTTAGTAAAGGAAAATATAACCCAGAAATGATCATAAATAATATTTATTTCCCCGTAACGAATTTGCACGTGCAAAATTTAATTTGATATTAAATTATTTAATTCATGAAATAATAATTGCAGTAACCAGCAGCGTACTCGTATCTAGTTGTAAAAATTATTCAATAACAAGGTATGTGCTAAAATGGGTAGTTATTTATAGAAAATTAATCTAAGTCTTAGCAAAGTTACAAAATTAACTTATTGAAGGCTGATTCTATTTGAATTTTTAGAAAACTTAAGCACAATTTCAGTCAAAAATTTTTGTCGAAAGGTCTCTATTTTTTGTACAACAACTATTCACCATGAAAACAAAAAAACTCATTTAACAATTCAATATTATTTTATTAACAGAATTGTGATAAACTTTGAACTATGATTTTTAGTTTTATTTACAAGCATTATTTCTTAGGAAAAATTGACGAATTCAAAAACGTAAATGTTTTAGTTTAATTCCCCATATGGTCTGCTTGAAAATAAATAGGAACTTTTTAGGAAACATGTGGTGTAGATAGTTTTTATGTAAGAGACACTATGTATATATCTCTTTAGAATAAGCAGCGGAAAAAAACAGCGTATGATATTTGAACTTAATTATATTTCGTTATGTTAATACAAAAAAAATTTAAAGCCATAGCAAAAAGTCACCAAGTAATCAAAGAAGTCGAAAAATATTAGAAGCTATTGATATACATTGTTAAATCTACAAAAGATGAAAAAGCCGTACAATATGGAAATATTTCAAAAAAGTCGATAGCCGTCAAAAAATATCGAAAAAGTCGATTAATGCTGATAATTATCGAATAATGGCGAGTAATGTCAATAAATATCAAATAGTCGGTCGATAAGTGTGGAATAATGTCGAAATCTTTGAAATATTTCGAGCTATTTGAAGAAGTCGGCACGTATCAATAAAGTCAAAAAATGAGAAGGAAGATTAAGTATCTCGAAAAAGTCATAGAAATTTGAAAAAAATTCAGCCGAACAGTGTCATATCAATATCGAAAAATGTAGAATACAAAGTCAAAAAAGTCGATACATTCTAAAAATGTCGAATTATTCAATATAAAAAATGTCGATAAATATTGCAAAGTCGAAAATATTCGTCGTTTTTGAAAAAGTGTCGAAGCGTCCTGCCCCCCTCCCAACAATTAATGTCAATTGATGTTTAAAAAAACATGTTTTCATAAAACATATAGTTTTGTAGACTAATGTGCGTGGATGCCATAGACTATTTGGAGAAAAAGTGCAGAATTTTTTTTTGTTAATCTCATTGAACGCGGCAGGTTCGAAAACAAATTTCCCTTAAGGGGGCAGGGGAAGTCAGAATTTTCAAGAAATCGATTTTTTTTTTGCATTTTCTCAAAGTATATAATCTTAAAAATATATCCAGCAAATTTGAAGTCAATTTGACAATCACTTTTAGAGTTATTCGGCAATAACCATAAGGCTCTCTCTCTCTCTCTCTCTCTCTCTCTCTCTCATTCATGTGTTTCTCATCAATCTGGTTTTCTTAAAACTATGTTCTCGGAACGCTGGATAGATTTCAATGAAATTTACACAGTTTTTGAAAAACATAAAAAGCTAGTGCGTATTCGAAGTGTTTTTTTTTTTTCTAAATATCGATTTTTTGTGAAAAATTAGTTGTTGGTATTTTCCCGAAAATCTGGAGGTAAATTTCCTGAGGCCGCCATTTTGTTGATTTAAAAAAAAAAAATCATCGATCAGGCACTAGATTATTTATTTAAATAACTAATTTTTCTTGTCCGATTGATTTTAGATGATTTTCCAAGGATTTGTGATGATCACCGCAAGGCACTCTGTGTGGGACAGAGTCCAACACAGCCAGTTAGAACTCTTTTTATTTTTAATTTTTTTTCTTAAGCTTTCGTCAAGTCAAGTTAAAACATAATGCAATGATGCCGTATTATCACTTTTATTGAATAAATTTAATTAATATCAAAAAAAAAAATAATGAAAATGCTATATTTTTCACGCGTCTGACTGCCCCTGCCTCCTTAATGTCAATATCAATTGTGGGCCAGCCGGAATGTAAAAAGTTGTACAAAAATAAGTACTATGCGAAGAGCGGGCTAGTCCATGACGATTTTCCTTATCAATACAACCCTCGCTCGGGCTTACTTTTGAGCCCATACATAGTTGCCTTCCTTTTTTTGAGAAAAGAATCCAGTGGCAATTGCTTAACCCTTAAATGCATGGGGTCAGTCCCCAATATGAAGACCAAGCTCCTTTTGTGTAATATTAGACGCTGACTACGAAATTGGCATTCATTTTCCTGGAAAATGCACCATTTTCCCGGAAAAGCTCAAAAAATATGATTTGTGCAGTGTACCAAATATGGTACATGATGCATTAAGCCTATATATTTGAAATGAAGAACTCTTTTTTAGAAACTTTTTTTTTATTAGAAATTAAAAAAAAAAAATGAATATTAATGAAATATGAAAATGAATAATGGAAATAATCAATATTTAATTCACTGATGAGGATAAGTTTTAAAATTATTTGTAAACACAACGTTTGACCACTTTGACAGGGAACTGAAAGTGTACATCGAAGAGCTGAAGAGATATTTATGTGAAAGCTGGAAACGCCCGTTATAAGTTGGAGCAAAACTTAACGCGATGCAGGTTGTTTGGGTAGACTTGGCTATGAATTTAGGCACGTATCATAAATGGTACGCTATGCATTTAAGGGTTAAAAGTTGAATTTATTGCCTTAATTTCGTGACTTTTTCAAAGTAGTCATTTATTGCATCCTCTTACACTATAAAAACGAATAAGTATTGTTGGACATTGTTAATTTTCTAGAAAAAAGTGAATGTATTTAAGCAAACAGTGTCGGCTCCCTAAAGGTTTATTATTATACATGCTAGAAAAAAACCATACATCTGTCAAAGCATGCTCGTTGCTAGAACTAAATTAAATGTATTTTAGTATAGAAATTTAAACTGAATAGTATTTGTCGACAATATTTGCATTAATTTTATTTACTTAAGCGTGTTTAAACATTTTCTATTTTTATTATAAAAATATTGCTTTTTTAATTGTGCATACCTCATCACACCTATCTATCTATATATGTACCAGAATTGCCCCAGTACAAAAGTTTCTATTGAATTTATAGCGCATTATTACCTGTAGCCAATTGCTGCTATTTGTTCTGAGTATAATTCGCATTTCTGTGAACTAAGAGAGTTCATTGTTTTCTTTACATTACATTTTCAGTATCGGTGTAGCTAAAATTAATCAATTAACGCAAATATTAAACTAAACATAAACAGAGAATCAACTAAAAAAGAAAATTCACATATTTTGATCTTAGGCAAAGTTCAAAAAAAATGGTCAATATCAGCGTTTTTTTTGGCACACTTGATCACATTTATCTCAGAAATTAGGTGTTACAGTCAAACTTCCTTATAACGAACATCTATGCAATGAAGTTCTCTCTACTACGAACTGAGTTCAAGTACAAAGCTTTCTCGTTCTATTTGCAGTGTATTTTAATCTCCTTACGACGAATATCCTTATAGCAAGATTTTCTTTAAAACGAATAAATTTTGCTGCTGAAAATCAATCTTTTATGCGCTTCTGATCTCCTTAAAGCGAATTTTTTCAAATAATTTTCTGTTTCGCATTTCAATGAAAAACTACATATGGAGAAAAAAGATTCCCAAAATATGAAAATAACAATAATCGAAAAAAAGAAAGTGCCTTCACTATTAATGGTGACAATAGTTCAGTCAGTATTCAGTGATAGAAGTGAAAATGTTGCAACGAAGTAGCATTTCTCTCGAAAAAAAAACTATTGATAATAAAAAAAGTTGAGGAAGGCGTGACTAAAAAGAAAGATATTGCTAGGGAGTTTAGGATTCCTTGCAGCAGTTTATCAACAATTTTGAAGGAAAAGGCAGTGATTTTAAAAAGTGTAGAAGACGCAAAGTTCTCAATATGAATAAGAATTGGCCTCTGCTGAAAAGGTGATTCCTATATTACGAAAAATTTCTACATCATTTGACAAATTACGAAACTTTCCGGAGATAAGGAGCAACGTAGCGACTAATGTGTACGCTTCACTTAATGTATTAGAAGATTTTTTTGATGAACAAAAATGGAAGAGTGTAGTTCAAACCAAAGTTACTGACTTCTTTAAATAAGTAATAAAAAAAAATTATATCTTTATAACGAATTTTCTATATAACGAATTTTCTATATAACGAATTCTCTATATAACGAATTTTTTTTTCTGGTCCCGTGCGTATTCGCTATATGGAAATTTGACTGTATAAATTAAAATTAGTACTGAACTCGAACGGAATTTTTATGATTTTTACAAAAGTTTCGATAGAAAAATTTGAAATTTTACTAATTTTCGAACTGAACTTTTCCAATGAAAATATGCTCGAGTTCATATCATCTTAAATCCTCCATTTGCAACATTTATTACCAAAAAGGTTTAGCCTTAAAGCATCTTTGTGTTTATGTTAAGACAATTAGTGTTTACTATTTCTTTTTTATACAAATAAATTTTTGCGCAAAGTAATCAATTGTTAGCTATCGAAAAACACAACATACAAAACTCAACAACTCGTGACTGTCCAAATAATAATATTCCTATGTTTACATGAATTAAATTTTCCAACCGCAGCAAAAAAACAACAAAACATGGAACAAAAAAAAACCAAGCTAAATTAATTGTTTTCATTACATTTTAATTAAATTTGAACTTTAGGCAGCGCAATACATCGACGACGTTCCCTAACGACTCAAGACAAATGAAGCCTTTAATTTCAATTTCAATGTGCACCACAATTTGCAACAATGCAAAAGCATTTAAATGCACTTAAGATGTTTTGCAACAAATGTATTAAGTAGCTGCGAGTTACATATGAGTGTAACTTTGCCCAACCTTAACCCAATGCCATGAGCAAAAACCTCAAGAGAATATAACTTACCGAGGCAAGAATGCATTGAATGTTATTAGGGAATGTAGTTTTTCGATAGCTGGTAGCTTATGATTTAAATTTTTTTTTGGGATATTAACTCATGCTGAGTTGAATCTAAATATTAAGTGTATGTATTCTTTTTTTAAATATCAACAGCTTATATATTTTTCAGTATAATTAAAAATTTTCTATTGCTTAGAAAAGTGAATTCGCTATTTAAAACTTTAATTAATTTGATGTCCGACTTAATGAACTACACTGAAATGGAACTCAAACCATAGCTAATACATCAGATCAGTGTGTGCATCCACGCACGATTGAGAAAACTTCGAACAGCCACTGTTTCCATAGGTAAACACCACGCAAAAAACCTCCCATTTCTGAGAGAGAGAACCGCACAATTTTCTTGGAGTTCCTCGAAGCACGAAAAGAAAAGGAATCGATTTCTGGATGCAAGTTTTGTTTTTTGATGAATCCAACAAGCTCAACTTATTTTATGAAAGAGCAATAGTTTAGAGAAAGAAAAATACGGAAATGGATTAAAAAAATTTAATTCAACTTTAAAGCATTCTGGTGGCAATATGTTGATTTGGGGAGCCATCGTTGCGATTTTTCCTTTGAAATAAAAGGCTGTTTTTGTGGAGTTCTAGTTTTTATGAAACGTGCGTGGATGTACACTTTGATCCGATGTGCTAGCTATGTATTCGACCAATTTTGAGACACTGACTTTTAGGTTTTTGCCCAATTCTTTTAAATCCAAGCTGACATCTCTGCGAGATAGATCCTTTTGGGCGGCCACTACGGGGCTTGTTTCAAATGGAATCAATTTCTTCATAATTTTTAATGATCGTGTAAGCTTTTGATCGACTTAAGTTCAATATTTTAAAAATTGCATCACAGGATTAACTTTCTCTTCTTAATTTAACAACATTTTTTTTACTCAATATCATTAAAAAAGAGTTTCAAACAAAACTGCATCATTACTTTTTTCCATTATATTTTCGGATTCTTGATCTAGCGAAAAGTGGGGGTGTATGTAGACTTTTGTCACTCACTGTATGGAATCCACATGTTCTTACACAAAGAAATTTGCTTCGTCGAATTGATGCCTGTGATTTGCTTCTCAAACGTCAAGAATATTTTCCATTTTTAAAGCGAATGAGAAATGGGTTGCACCGACTCAAAGTACTTCGAAAGCCAACATTCATCCAAAAAAATGATCGAATCTATTCGACAACACTATTAATAGTGAACGAATTGAATAATTCATTTAAAGGCCAGAATTGCGGAATAGAAAAGATAATACGAGGCCTCATACACGTTTGCTAACTCGCCAAAAGTATTTTCAGCTTAGATGGGATGTACTACCGTATTCTCCAGATCCGGCACCTTTGGATTATTACTTGTTCTAGTCTCTACAAAATTCCTTAGATTGCAAATCCCTAAACTTAAATGCGGATGTCAAAAATGACTTGGTTCAGTTTTTTGCCAGCAAAGATCAGAAGTTATATGAGCGTGGAATCATGCTACTACCAGAAAGCTGGCAAAACGTGTTGCACTAAAATGGAGAACATAAAATTCAATGAAATATTTATAGACTAAAAGAAAATCGTCTTTCATTTTCACCAAAAAAAGCGAAATAACTTTTCGAACAGCCCAATATATTTGAGCGCTAAATTCAATATTGGGGGAGTTTTCAAGCGTTTGAAGAATACAATGCCATTCGATGTATTCGATCTCAAAATGATACTAAGGGTGTGATTGTTAAAAAGGCTTGAGACGCTGGAATAGCTTCTGTTTCCGTTTCTGTTTCAGTTTTCATTCTTATATGTCTGGCATAGCGCCATTTCCCTAGTTTTTTTCGTCGAGATACATAGAGTTCTTTGTATAATTAAAATGAGATCTAAGAGCTTAAAGCTAACAGAAAGTGCTATAGACGAGTAGCTTAGATTTTATGGAGATCGAAGAGCTTATAGCTAACAGAAAGTGCTATAGACGAGTAGTTTAGATTTCATGCAGATCTCTACTAGTTGCTGATGAAATTCAATATTTTTTCTTACCTTACGAAATGAACTCATCGAAATTAATATTTTTCGTCAACGCTAATCGCTTGTGGAATTTTCTCTCAAGAGAAATAATAGTGTGTCTCCAAAAAGAAAATCTTAGAACATTTAATATTTCGTTATTTTTTCTTTACTCGCTTCCTCTACTCGCTTTTATATACTTACTAGTATACTTTTTTATGAGCATTTTATACTATAATTAGTATTACTCTGTTCTATATAATATACTATAATACTATATTTATTCTTAAGCGAATTTATTGTTCTACTCAAAAGAAAACTTCATCAATAAATGTGTCGTTACTCTTTTTAGTTTTGCATATTCGAGTTTCTACTGTAGTAAATGATTTTAAATAATTACAATGACTAATAAAATAAAACAAGATACGAATACTTCTTTTATTTTGTTTGCTACTCGTTTTCTTTATTTTTGTTATTTTTGTTGTACTTATTGTTAGTATTTATGTGCTCATGTAGGTTGATGAATTAAAAATTCATAATAAAAAAAATTAAGTATAGAAATTTGACAAAGGGAAAAAATACTCGTCCTACATAACGAGTGTAGAGTAGTATATGACACCGATTTAAATCCAGTTTTAATTACGGGCAAATATGAATCACACATTCAAGTAATTGTTACTAAGTCGGTTATAGCAATAAAAAATAACTTTTGTGGACAGCAGACAGAAATAGAAATCTTAAAAAGTAGAAATTCTATTTTTTTCCAATTAAACAATTCGTTTATTTTAGTTCTCTTTATAAAATTTCAAATGTTTCATACTACATATGTATGTACGAGTAAGTGCATGCACGGTTTCATTGCTTGGAAGAGACGATTATCTTAATTTATTGAATAACTTGTAGTCACTTAAGATTCGATTGAGACTTGAAGCTACTTCATTTTTATAATGATTTGAATATGATCCACTTACATATAAGCTAGTTCGGCTACATGTCTTTGAACTATTACATACTAGCTCTTACCATTAACTAGTTCTTTCCATGAACTAGTTCTTACTTTTCGCAATTTCTACCTTCTTGCAAAATTTTCAATGCAAATAGGTTTATTTTATAGTACTGCTAAGAACAAACGATACCGCTCTTTAACTTTAAGATATAAAAGAACAATAAAAGACTTAATAAAAGATAAAATAGTAGCTAGTTATAATAAGAACTTGAAACTTTTGTACTTCTTTTCAAAAATAAGAAAAATTATATTTTTTAAAAACTGCTATCTAATGAAAGTACTTAATTTTTAAGTTTTTTTTTAACCTTAGTTTTTAAAAGTTGAAGCAAAGTTTTTTGTAAAAAAAGTGACAGTCCATATAAAATATCTTGAATAATTCAAGCGTAAAAATTCAAAGGATAATACTTTGGATTATTTATAATAAAATCAACAAAAAAAAAAAAGTATAAAAAGTTTTCAATTTGCTAAAAGAAAAAATCTAAAAAAACTATTATATGTGCTAAAATTCTCAGAATTAGGATATCACCACTGGCTCTGGAATGGCCCATTTTGAAAAGTTAAATAATTTTTCCACCAAACGACGGTGAAATTTCAATAAAGGTCTTGGAGAGTTCTGAACCCATATTTCGAATTAAATGTTTACTGCACCAATCGATTGAAAAAGATTCGAAATTGATTTCAGAATTCACCAGTGTTCCTCCAACCCACCTATAAGGTGTTTTTGTCACATTTTTGAAAGCAAAATTACAGTACGACGCAGCGCCGATTGAACGCCGACCGATTTTTTTAAAAAAAGGTCGGTAACATATCTGAGAATTCTCGAAGCAGGTCTCCGAACGCTTAAAGAGATGTTTTAAAACCCTAAATAGATGTTTTGAATCCGTTTTTCTTTTTTTAAAAAAAGTTCGGAAACAAATTTTGGAATTCTCGAGGCAGGTCTCCGATCTCTTAAAGAGATATTTTCAAACCAATTTTTCGAAAGTATATTTATTGCACCGATCGAACTGAAATGTTTGAAAATAGATTTATAAGTTACCAGTTGAGTCCCCTAACAAGTTTTTCGAATAAAATTTATTTTTATCAATCGATAAGAAATGGTCAGAAATGCATTTTGGAAACCACTCATTCACCCAATCTGACCTCTATATAACGAAAAAAGTTTTCTTGCATCAATCTATTTGAAGAAATCGAAAATGGATTTCGAACATCATCACGAGAAACCCCGAAGTTTTAAAAGTTCCAATTTTTTTAAAATTATCACAAATCAATTGGGATGAAGAATATCAGAACCTTCTTGTGACTTCCAAAATTTATTGTCAACCTTTTCCTATCGATTGGTGCAGTGAATTTTTTTTTGAAATATATAGCACACCACCTTAGGTGGGTCGGAGATTGCTCTGAAGACAACCAAAATCCATTTTTGACATTTTCCTATGAAATAGTGTAGTAAAATTTTAGTCGAAAAATAGGTTCGGAACAACCTCTGTTGATGTCCAAAGTTCATTTTGGAAAAAGCTTCAACGATGTGTTTATTTCTTTTACAAAAGTGGGTCTAAAATGTGTCTCCTCGGGTTTCAGGACTGCCTTCGATTGCAAAATTTTTTTTTTCATAGTTTCAGTACACGATTTGTGATGTATTTTCTTTTGAATTTTGTTTGAATAATACAAGATTTTATTTTTGCTTATAAAATCAAAAGGAACTTTTACTTTCCACACTTAAAAATATGTTGCAATATGGTATAGTTTTTCGCAAAACCAAAATCAATATCTTTGCAAATTTCTCTCTCATTGTAATTGTTATCGTTTCCCAATCAAGCGTTGTTGTTATTAATATATCAAAAGAAATAGCAAATTACAATGAGAGAGAGTAGTAGATTTTTTCTCTTGACTATGACAAGGCTTTTGTAGTTAATCAGTGCATTGCTTGAAAAAAATTGAAAAAATTGGAAATCTTTTCACACTTATATCTCAGCTTTTGATTAATCGATCTGGAAGCCGATAATTTTCGAGAGTTTTGCTTGATGAGTACTTTGCTTTGATATATCTTTTGTTGATATAGCTATTCTGATCCCGTCAACCAAGCCTTACTTTCGAGGAAAAAACTGACAGTACGGCTAAAAAAAAAAATAGTGTCGCGTTTTGCGTTTCATGATACACACCTAATTTCAAATCACACCCCGCTAAAGAAGATTCACTAGAAAAACTTTCTGAGACGCCAGATTGAAAGTTCATATTTGCAGGGCAGTGTTATCGATTCGTTTTCATTTGCTGTGGTGCATCATAATTGCACTTTTTCTTTATTATTTTTATTGTTACTGACTGACAAATTAAAGTTTTCAAGCAGCTGTAGCTGTCATGACGTCAAAAGCTCAAAAATTTACAGATGTATCAACGTTAAGCAAAAAATACAACAGACAGGCGGTGATCATCTTCAAAGTAAAACTTCAATAAATGGTGGAAAATACACGTATTCTTACAACAATTGCAATGAATTTCCACTAACAAAATCAACTAACTGAAGAACTTGATGGTTCATAGAGCCACGGACAGTGTTGTTCAGTTACACAATTTTTCACACTCCTTTTGTTTTGTTAGTAGTGTCATTTACGTTGGCGTTCAACTTTACTTCACTCAACTTTTAGTAACACTAATGTTTCAGAAAAGTTTCATTGTTCAACTGAAACAACAACCCATGCTTATTCCACCATTCAGTAGAAGCAATAGATACCTATAAGGAATTCTCTCTATAAGTTATTTTCAGAGGTATTTCCCAGCGGCAAATATGTTACACACAACATCGATGAGTAGTTAAACTTATTGTAGGCAGTAATGCTCACAACTCCAGCCACAACTATAAATTCTTTTTACAAAGGGATGGCCGCTTTGTAGGCAGCTTGCCTACATATCCATATACAATGTGTATCAAACGAAAGGCAGATTGCATTAAAACATCACTTACTAAGTGCCTGTATAGTTAAGCGAGTTGCCTACATCTCAACATACGAAGCATGCAGCCTACAGGCAAGACCCCCTACATCTCCATATACTAAGCAAGCAGACTGCCTACTGCTCCATATACAAAGCAGGCATCCAGTAAGCAAACAAACAAAATATCACAGTAACAATTTCATTTATGAAACATACAACACAAGGGGTATAGCTTTTCATACATGAAAAATCAGAGTACTTCATCGATTTGCCGCTAAGTTGTAAGTATTGTTTTCGGGTATCAACTGATAAAAAAATCGGCAACCAATTTACGACATATTTCGAATGGTTTTGTCCTGCCTTTAGTATGTATTTAGGGAACACAAGCAGTTTTGATTTTCAAATAGTTCAGGCAAAATTTCTACAATCCGCATCGGCCAAGTTTGTCCGAACTGGTTGTAATTTTTGCCACACAACATTGAACATTTGTTATTCTTACTGTTGCTTGCTTACAACACAACAACTTCAGCAACAAACGCCGCGAATTGTTGTAATTATAATTACAACAAATGTGGTAATTGACGATGACATCGCTGCAGAGGAAAAGAAATGAAAAAAAAGAGCTTCACACTAAACACAAACATAACTTGTAAGATCAATGAATCGATCTATTGGTTGGATGCATCGATCAAGCGATCACTACTCTGCCCACAGCCTCCAAGTAAGCGCAAGCAACAACAGACATCCGTCAAGTTCGCGTTTCATATTATAAGCAAGTAGTTGCGCCAAATAACAGATAACTACAACTTCAATTCCAAGCGATCGCGCTAAATGGATTGATACAATTTCTTATTTATACGATTGTGTTAATAATTCAGTGGAATATTTATTTACTCATTCGCTTTGTCGCACTGATAAGATAACAAAACTTAATAAACGCTAAACAGTTTCGTCAATAAAATCTAAGTGACACATAAACAAAGAGCACTTGGGGATTACTAATTGAAGTGATCATGATGTTGATGGTTTCCTCAAAAAAAAAAAAAAAATATACGCTCACGATTAATACATTTATCTTAAATATATAAACATTGCAAATATATTTTAATTTTGGTATTATTAATTACAGTTCCACCTAAAAACAACAACCGATGACTCAGCATCAGTTAACAGCAGCACTACCACGATCACCTCGCAATTCCATACCATAGGTAGTTTACTCATCTTCGATGTCTTTCTCAATGCAAAAATTACGTTCACTGCTACCGGGTCAACATGCCGGTGTTGAGAGCACTGCTGACATGCAGCAGCGGCAATCGGTTAACTTGGAACCAGAGATCGGTTTTCAGATCACCATTGAGGCGAGTCAACAGAGCACAACAACAGTGACAACAACCAGTACTGCTAATAACAGTGATGTAGCTTTTAACGGCTATCAGAAGACAACAGTGCCAGAGCTTAATGTGCATTTGATAGCAGCGCGACATCTGCCGGCATTGTTTGGCTTTAAACTTGTGCATGGTTATTTAATAAAGGTATGTTATTAACAGCGCTGTTAACAACATCAATAATATTTTGCATATGCTGTAGGTAAAACTTTTTCCCGGTTCAAAGCGTTTGGATAGCAGCATACAAACGAATTCTTGGCCAAAATTTAATGAAAATTTTAAATTTCCTTTAGCGCCAGATATTAAGTGAGTTTTAATTAAATATATGATCGCTCATTTAATTAATATAACGATTTTAGACCATCACTTAAGCACAGCTCAAGACGTGGTAGCACCAAACCAGTAACCGCTGATTTTACGCCTGAAGAACTTTTTGCCGGACAGTTTGTGGTTTTTACAGTTTATGCACTTTTAGAGTTACCACCAACAGTGAGTTCTATTTTTAACTCATTAAGAGTTTTATGTGATTTTATTTTTTGCATGATCGTTTAATTTTAATTAATTAATAATTAATCCTATTCCATATGTTCTCTATCATTGCAGAGTCTTAATCGCTTCAGTAAAACTTATCGTTCCTTGCGCGATAAAAGTTCAAATCTCATGCAAAAAGTTGTTGAAAATTCTAGTGGCGCTATGCAAAAGGATGATAAGGAAAACGCTCAACATTCCAATGGCAACGTTAGTTCAAAGCAAAATGTTGATAGGCGTAAATCGACTGATCCAAATCCTAGGGATGCTATACCACCTTTAACAATAAGCGAATCGCGTAGAAATATTGGTATGGTTTTTTTTATTTTTTTTAAGTATTATTTTATTGCTAAATATTTTGTTTTTTTTAGGTTCTGTCACTTGTTATTTAGAGCCAAAAATTTTCCAACGCAATCCGCGCACCGGTGTGTTTTCCACAGAAGAACTTTGGCTGCCAATCAAAGATATAACAACTACGATACCAAAGAGTCCCACAAATACTGTAAGTAAATGTTTTTTTTTGCTGTTGCTCAACCTTTGTGAACCTTTGAAATTAGTGGCACATATATGAACCGCCAACGTAGATTGCTGAGAAGTTTCTTTACTATCCACTTTTTTGAGTTACGAGAACCATCTTCTTGCTCCTTCACTTCACTTTTATGTACGCCCAATAGATTTGAGTTTGTTCTGTTTTATACCGCCAAAGTTATTAACAAATCCACCAGCTGTTGTTCGAAGGTTTTCCACCATTACTGTCATTTGAAGACATTTCTTTCCGCATTTGATTTTGTCTTTGAAGAATTTCCCAAACGTTAAGATTACCGCAATTTTTAATAATTTTTTTTTAAATAATTTTCATTTTGTTCCGCTGTTTTAGTTTAAGATTTTTTCGTTCGAGTTTTTCTTTTCGTTAGAAATTTATTGGTAATGATTTTGGCAAACTCCAGATATTGAAAATCGAACTTAAATGCCCCTCGCAATAGTCCTCGCAATAATCCTCGCAATAGTCCTCGCAATAGTCCTCGCAATAATTCTCGCAATAGTCCTCGTAATAGTCCTCGCAATAATCCTCGCAATAGTCCTCGCAATAGTCCTCTTTCTACTACTACACAGTTGCTCATTCCATTAAGCATGGAGTTATCAAAGATGCATCCAAGAGGGCTTTTGTAATCAATACACTGAACATGAAAGGAATTAAAAAGTTACTCTCAACCAGACTTGGGAATTTTTGGATTACATTTTTTTCAATTACAATTACAAGTAATCATTCACTTGTAATTAAAAAAAGAAATTAAAAGTAATTGTAATTGAAGTTTTTTCAATTACACTAATTTCAATTACATATAATTTAATTTAATTCTAATTACTTTTGTAATTGGACTAGTAATCCATAAAAATGTAATCCCTTAGAGAATTGTAATCCATTACTTTTGCCAAGTAATTTGAAACGAAAATGTAATTGATTACTCATTTTTCTGCAATTACATTTATTAAAATTTGAAACAAAATTTTTTAGGAAGCGATAAAATTTTATAAAATTCACAAAAAATATTTATGTCATTGCATATGATTTATATGGGAATGTAAAACAAGAACTTTCGCGTGACTCATTGAGTTAATGACGTCGACCTAAGATTCCTCAAGCTATCCGTAAAGGAGATTTGGTTTATGGGCTCATCTTATAACGTAGAGCAATAATATGTATTTATATGAATGTAATTCATATTTATTCCTTGTAATTGATTACTTGATATTTTGGAAATTACAAGTAACAGTAATCCATTACAAATTTCGTTCAATTACTTTGCTTTTCAATTACATACTTTGGATTACAGTAATTTCCGTCGAAAATATTTCAATTACAATTACAAGTTGTTGAACATACGTACACTTTCAATTACATTAACATGTAATTGAAACATTTCAATTACAAAATTACAAGTAATTTTAATTGCATGTGGAATTAATTGCCAAACCTAATTGATTACTCCCAAGTCTGCCCTCAACATTATATTAAATTTAATTAAACTCCCAAGAGATGCCTTAATTATTTTAAACTCAAAAATATCATCAAATTGAACATGGTGGGATTAAGGGGATCCCAAAGAAGTCCATGAGTCATTTTGAACTCAAAAAATATTTTATTTTGCTGGTGCCTTGGAAATGAAAGAGTACATTTTATATTGAATACGGTGCGATAAAAAAAAATCCTCTAAGAAATATAGTTTTCAAAAGAGTTACAAAAATAATTGCTGATACAATAGCGTCGTGGAGATTTCCGATTGATTTTCGGCCCCGAAGTCCCCAGGCTAATAGTGGAGGCCCTGCGACCTCTAGTTACGTGTAGTGTAGAGTATTCTATAGAGTATTCCCTTAATAGTTTCGAGTTAACATTAGGTTTTCAAAAAATTCAATTTGCAATTTTTAGTTCAATCAAATTGAAAAATTTTACACTTTAGGATCTTGCTTTGTTCTCGGCCTGCTCAAATTGATGGGAAAATCATTATAGGAATGAAGATCTTCATCATGGTTAAACATGCAAACTGGAGCAGGACAGCAAAATATGGACTTTAGAAGTGGAAAATACTGAAAAACCTTTTTTTTACGGTCACCAATTTTTGAAAATATGCGAAAAAAATAATTATTCCTTAGAAAAGGTGCAGCATTTTTCTCATAAAGCTGCAAGTCTTTAAAATCGTCTCTGGTCACCACTATTTATTTCGAAAAGCTCTATGGAATGAATGCCACATTTTGGTTGTCTAGGTCTTAGTAATGGTCCTGAAATTAGAAAGTTTTTGTGTTATGAATGTAAAAAAATTGGTTCGGAAAAAATTGCTCATCGTGTTATAAAGCTTATGTGAATCACATGCCGTAGGTTTTCGAAAAAACTTTTTGAAATCAAGGAACAGATTCACAGCATTTCCATCATAAAGAAACAGTTCCATCTGCTAGGTCTCCTAACTGTCGTTTATTTTGATATTTTTCTATTTAAACTAACTTCTTTTCGATAGAAATTTTTAGCATTAGTTTTTCCTTTTCCATTTTAAAGTTCACAGTAGGGAAAATACATGGTTATCTATACGTATATATGTATGTAAACAAAATGATAACCGTTCGCGCATCACGCAAAAACTACTGGACCAATTTTGATTAAATTTATTTAGTTTTATTTCTTAGACGCTTGGTCTCAATCTCCGATTAAAATTATTACAATATTCTTCTTAAATATCTTAATATTAAAGTTTCAAAATTGCTTAAAAAAATAGTTGCACACAAAGAAACATGTTAGGTTAGGTTAGGTTGGAGTGGCAGTCAGCTGCAAGCCGACTCACTTAGACCAAATGCTAGTCCTTTGTGATGCCACAGGGAACTTGACTATACCCTCTTATTGAACCAACCAGATTTCGTAATAAAACTAAATAGCTGACCTAGGCTAACATGTCTGAAGTCATCAAACATAAACAAACAAAGTCTCGAAAGAAACTAGTTAATTTTTGATTACCTTTTTTTGCATAATTGGGGTTGTAGCTTGATAGCTTGATCAATCGTTGCATTTCTTAACTCTAAAGTTAGAGTATTCTTTGCGTAAATAAGCGCCAATTGATACGGCTACGTCTTGAAATATCGTGTCTTCAGAACTTATCGTGCAATGAAGCCGAAATTGCTTATGTTGTATCTCTAGTGATATCTTCTTGTTAAAATCATATATCGTTCAGATTGTAATCTTCTATCAGCTCTATCAGTTTAAGAAAAGCCTGGAATCTTTGTAACATAAGGCTTTTAAAAGACTCTGAAACTCTTATTGATATAGTTTTTCCACTTTATTATCGCTGGCTATGTATGACTTTTTCTGTCTTTTAAACATTATAACTATCCACCAGTATTATTATTTAACTACTTTCTTATGAGTTAATAACCACGAAGTTGTTTTCCATTTACTGGTGGCGAAAGTAACGACATAATTTTTCACTGTTTACTTAAATTACTCTGTTTTTATTTGCAAGATGTTAAACCAAATAACCACGTTAACATAAGCAATGTCAGGTCAACACATTCGGTAACCACCACCACCTTATGTAACATGATAACATTTTGCAATTGTAATAGCACACACGTACTAGAAAAATAAACATTTAATTTTCTCATTTTCATTTTGTTATTTATGTTTCTTCCCCCCCGTCCTCTTTTAGGCAGCCAACTCAGTCAAAGGTGTTGTGGAGATCGTTTTGGAACTGCAAGATCTTAGTGAAAATTACAATGCAACACAAACAAATGGTGATGTAATGCCACCATCGCCATCACCATCATCACCAACATCTACATCACCACCAAATTATACCAAAGAAATAAATGGCAACACTGGTGGTGGCAGTCAAGTATCGCTATCATCAACCACAGCTATGAAAAATCCTCAATGGAATCGCATGACTTCAGAAGTGCGCCGCAAAATGGGCATCAGCAATAGCGTCAAGAAACAACACAAAGAACTCGTGTTGCGTGTAATCACTGCTCGCATGCGATGTTCCCATAAGGTCAAGGATGAATTGGAAGCCACTGCCGGCAGCGTTTATGTGAAGACAAGCGTTTTTGAGCATGGCATTTATGCTGATGCTTGGAAATCGCCAAACTTCTATCCATCACTTTCAACGAAATGGGATGTTGGTGATATGGCAACACTTACGATACCGCTGCAATCTTTAGATAACTTAGATAATTTAGTCATACGTACAACATTGGCCACTAAGACGAAATTGGCCAAAAAATTAGTGCTTGGCACTGTTTTTGTAGGCGTCAACGCAGTGGGTACTGGCGCTGAGCAAATGAAGAAATTGCGTGAAGCCGGTCTTGGGGAACGTATCTCAATGTGGCATTGTTATCAGTAGATTTTATCGTATGTAAATTAAGTTTTCGAGTTAATTTTTCCTTAACAGAGTGACGTACTTGGACAAAACATACATTTCTGGAATTGAAACCAGCAATTTGACCAAATTTTAAGCCATCAAATATTATACAACGAAGTATTTTGTAATTTTTTTTTTAGTTTATCATTTAATTAAACGGCATTATAGATTTTAATTTATAAAATCGATTGTTTTTTTTTCGACGTAAGAATTTTAATTTAAATTCAATTTAAAAATTAAATGAATTCTTTTTTATATTCATTGTGCTACTCAACATAAGAACATGATGTCCAACAAGGCAACCCTGGCCAATAAGCCTTTCGATTTTATTCTGCAGCGTTTCTGAAACGTTACAGAAACCTTGTAAGATTTTGGAGAAAAACACATAAGTCGTACGACGTTATCGGACTCAGAAGCTTTTCGGAGTTTTTTTATCCACGTCAATGCGCTGATATTTTTATTACGTCATCAGGACTCTGAATTATTATTTCATTTTACCTGCGTCATCACTTACGATACCTAATATGCAGTTATTTTTTGTGATGCTTCTTAATTTTTAATTGAAATTTGTTGCACAAAACTTAACATAGCTTTAAGCAGAGCACCAGTCTGGCAACATTCACAGTTTTTTACTAACCATATACCTACAATTGATGCCATATATGTACAAACAATGCAGAGTATAGTACAAACAATTTAAATCGAGATATAAAACATTATTTAGATCTAATAAGCAACATTCAGTAAACATTAAATCTGTAACCTTTCAGAAACATTTCAGAAAGCTTACATGTGAAAAACTTCTCTTATAGCGTATAAGAAAGATTTTATTTGAAAGATTCAGTAAACATTTAATATAAAAAGTTTCATAATGACTGTATATAAGGCATTAAATTTGAAATAAGTACATACGGAAGGTTTCTGTAACGTTCCATTTGCAATATTTCAAATGAAACATTTCTGATACGTTACGTACTATTTCTGAAACGTTACATGCCGAGTGGGTTACTAGCAGATCTAGCTTTTCATTTCTAATAATTTCAAATTCCTGCTCCTACTTCTTCGTATATTTTATATGTTGTTATTTATTGGAGTCTTCCCCATAACTTCCAGATTTCTCTTGCCGCAAATGTAGCCAAAATATTCTGTCAAAGAATAAAGTGGAACCATTTAGGATAGCAGCTACAGTACTACCTATTTCTCCATCGTAGAAACATTAAATTTGCATTAAAATACGATATGAAAATATATTTTTTTTAAATATACAAAGGTTGGAAACATTTTATGTAAGTCT
This sequence comes from Tricholauxania praeusta, assembly GCA_949775025.1. Classification (NCBI taxonomy): domain Eukaryota; kingdom Metazoa; phylum Arthropoda; class Insecta; order Diptera; family Lauxaniidae; genus Tricholauxania; species Tricholauxania praeusta. The sequence continues at coordinate 29,801,627 of OX459028.1, forward strand.
TTTCCAAATATTAAAAATAAAACAGACACTTGACGCATCATAGCTACACATTGTTTCTTGCAATTTCATGATGATATTTAAAAATTAAAATTTTGTTTAATTTTAAAGTAAATATTTGGCGTTTTGAAATATCTACCGCAAGTAAATTTTTTCACAAATATTTAATTTATTACTTTATTTAAATAAACAAAAAAAACATGTCAAATACATTAAGAATTCTGTTTACCCCCATTTATGAAACACTCCAGTTGCCACAGTAGTTGGCATATCTTAATTAGTATCTATCGCTGTGCAGCCAGTTGTATCTAAACATTATCTATTATTCTACGCTGATCACATGCAGCGTTCAACTTTGGTGTCTGCGAGTGTATGCAATTGTGTAAACAATTTACGCATATGTAAACAAAATAAGAAAAACAAAGCGTTTTCATTATATCATATGGGAATATAGTACCACCAGCAGTTTAATTTTCATACAAATGATGAGTTTTATTTTCGAAATTTTCAATCAATTGAAATTATTGTTAATCATTCCACGGTTCAATTTGAATCGTGCGTTTCGGTGCGCAAAATTGGCATCTTTATTGCATTGACAAATTGTTGCTCGAATTGAAGGGTATTGCAAAATTACATCACAGCTAGGGTTACCAGGTTTGAAAATTAAAGTTCTGATCATGGATGAACTAAAAATTTGTATTTTCAAAAATTGTTGTTTTTAACATAAAATTGGGTGATTTTGATATAGATATTTCATTTACATTGTTGGCAAAAATACCAAATTAGTAAAATTTCAAATGTCACTTTCATTCATCTATGTTTCCAATTTAGACAATTTTTATCACCACTACACATACAGTATGCTAAATGTACTTAAAGCTTCACAAAAATACCCAAAAAGTCTACGAACATGCCACTTCTTTAATCTAGCCCCGAATCATAAGAAGAATCAATGATACGGGAGGTCGTTCACATGTCATAGAAAGCGACAAGGGGACTTCTGTGAATTTGTGGCGAAGTATTACTGAGTTTACTCTATGTTGAAAAAAATACTACAAATATCGAATTACCAATTCACAAGACTTATAAGTAAAAACTCTTAATGAAAATTAATGCAACGACAAAAGTATTTAACCTAGAAACATTAAAATTAGAAAACATGATTCTCTCAAAATATATACATTACACAACGTAAATTTTTTTTCAAATTTATTTCGAAAAGAGCCATAATTTCCACCCAATTAGCAAATGCAAAACTTTATATTACCCATATAAAAAAAATTATTTTTCCTACTTTAACTGAGTAAGACTAATCCAGATCCAATAATTACATCAAATATATTTTAAAAGAGTGTGGCATTACTATAAGGAGGGAGTGGATCTTATTGTGAGAGCAGAATTTTGTGACATACTGTAACATAATATCAGACAATCGGGTAACGTAATACGTGAACGAGTCTTAATGTAATCGGTGTAATCGCTCGCAGACTTTTTTTCGTAAATAAAATTTAAAAATCAGATACTACGATGAAACTAATTTACTAAATACTAAAAATTTTCTAGTATCCATTATGGTTTTTAACCCTACACAGTTAATCTATTGAACTAACTAGCTACATGTATTCTCACACCAACTCAATAGTCGCCGAAATTTTGCATGTGGAGGCAGTGTGCAGTCGGTGAGTATTTTGAATTTTGATATTTAAGCTACATATTCGTCATTTTGACGAATGGTTAGCTTTTGTATAAGTTTTTTTATAGTTTCTTATATAGATTTTCTATTTTATTATTAGTTCTTATGATCTAAATTTATAGATATATGAAAAATAAAAATAAAGAACTTTTGTTTGTGCCAAAAAAAAAAAATGAGTTCTTAGATATTCTAATGTAATCTAATGAAAATTCCTTTTGTTTTCTATAATTTTAAATACATTTCGTAATTATTTTTCAACTAATATTAAATAAAATATTAGTACCTGCATTTAGAAGGAAAACTTATGTGTTCGTCAAACTGACGAATGGTTAGCTTTCATTGAGTTTATATAAACGATGATAAAAAATTTTGAAAACATTCCAGTCTTTGGGATAAGCAGCTAAGAAAGGCATTTATTTCCAATAGAATAACCCAAAAGATATTCTTGACAGCAATCAAAATAATATGGAAGAAACGCATGGTAACCCTATTCACATGTAAGTCATGAACGCAATTAATAGTAGATATTCAGAGTGTATAATTTTTCTCTTGAACACTTCAATTCAATATCTTCGATTGTAGAAATTTTCTATTGAATTGATGTCAAGGCGCTTATAAAATTTCCCATTCAATGATATATCTGAAGATTTGTGCAATGCACTAAAATTTTGTTGGCAATATTTTCTAAGGAAATTCAAGATATTCATGCGAGCAGGGCTTGGTAACTTATATACCACATACTCTATCTTGAAATGTAAAAGTTGGTCCCATTTATATCAGAACAAATTTTAAAATTGATGCGACATTTTTGAGCGTAAACTCTTTTATTGATCGCTTTCACCATGTTTGGAAAAGGCAATACACAGGTCAGTATTTTTTTTTAGTTTGCCTTTTTTGATCCCGATAAATCGTTGGTTTCAATTGAGTTAAAAAAATGTTCAACAGTGGCCTTAGAAATAGCACTTGGGAGTTATTCGCTGAACTTGGAATTTGAAAACTTGAGATAGTACTTCAGCGTCCTTGTATCGTTGGTATGCATTTCAAGATGCTTGGGATGCGCGTACAAATACTGCTATTGTGTGTATCGCGGTCGCTTGTATTGTGGTAAAATAAGAACATTTTAGCCGACTGTTCATCAAATTTTTGTCTAATGAAGCTGCCACATTTACTTTTCGTGCGAATGTTGATAATGCTGAATATTGTAATTGAACGACAATGTTATTATGTTTTTGGGCACTTTTTCCTTAAATATCCTCAGGAAAAAATGGGATTGAAAATTTTATTTTTGACTTAAGACCGCTATCTTTTAAGTTTAAAAGAGTAAAAATAAACTTTTTTACGTTGATTTTTCAACACAAACAACTTCAAATTCATTTTGATATGAAAAGTTATAAAAAAACATTTTTTAACTTTAATTCAATGGTAAAAAACTTTAAATAGCATTTTGAATTTGCAGAGTATTTTAATTTTAAATTAAAAATGTTGCTCTACAATTTAAAGATTTTTGGGTTTAGCATTAATGAATTTTTTCTGAGTGTATAATTATTCAAGATATTTGGGCAAATATTAATTTCTTATTGTCGATTTTTTGTTTGAAAAGCCTTATATTATTTTGATGACACTTAGTCCAAATTTCCGTAAGTTTTTTTGTACAGAAGATATTTTTCGGCCTTTTTCCTATTGCTTTTTGGGAAATATGTCGATCATATGTATATGAACTTTACGTTTGTGATTTCATTTGTATATGAAACAAAATTTTCCAAGGACTTAAATGAAAAAATCTCTTCACAAGAGGTAACAAATTGTTGGGCCATTTTATCTTAGGCAATTTTGCCATTTTACTGATCCTTTCGCTTAATTGCGGCCATCTTCCATTTGCTTTTAAGCAAAGTTTCATTTTCGTTATTTAGTGATCAATTTTTTTTTGTGAAGTAAGACCCATGGTATGGGTAATACCATAACTTTGGGTAACTAATAAAATTGTTTGACGCACAGACTTTCAATAACTTTGTCCAAGCAAAAAACTTAATATCAATAACTTAAAATCAATAACAATAAAAAGTCTGTCCATAGCAAAGAAATCAATGTGACATAACTAAAATTCAAACAGTCACTAATGAAAATTAAAAAAAAATAAACATTAAATACAGCACGCACAATAAACAAATAAACATGTTGCAGCAACATTGTGCTGCTATGGCAACATAAACAAACAGCAAATGTAGATTAGCGCACAAATGTAAACAAAAACAAAGACGAAAAAGATACAATATCTCAGGCTATAAGATAGTTTTTTCCACAAGAGCAGCAGATAATTTGTTGTTTTTTTTTTGTAATTTGTATTTTAGCAACATGAAGCGGCAACGTTTTAGCTGAATAAAATTATGTTTGTAAATACAAAACATTTACGCGCAGTTTAGTTCTGGTTTAGTTAGTTGAAGGCATTTGCCGGTTGCGGACTTCAATTTGTTAAGAACGCGAGCGCGAAATTGGATTGTTTTTTTTAAAAAAAAGAAGATATTTTCGTTACAACAACAACAAAATAGTTTAAAAGATATATAAACTTGTACTGCTTAAGCGATTTTTAATGTAACCAAAAATGATTTATAAAAATATTTTTTTTTGTGTTTACCAAAAAAAATTTTTTTTTTTTGTTAATTAATATTTACCAAAAAGAAAAAAAAAATACTTGGTTTTGTTGATTTATATGGAAGTTGTTAATTTAAAAGTGTCTTAAACGGTTTTTTTTGTGACAGTTGATTTATTTTCTAAATAGAGAAATAAAACGCGTATTTGATGGCAATTTTGTGTGGTGGCCCGGAATTAACATAGATACGCTAATTTGTGAGAAAAATAAAAAAAAAATAAAGATAAAATATCTTGCGGATGGCAGATGTGACTAAAAATAAAATTTATTGCTGTTCAAATTGAAATTGAGTTGCAAAAATAAATGAGAAAAATTTAAGAGATATCCAGTAGCGGAAAGATAAAATCTTCATTCATTAAAATTATTTGCTTGTCATAAAAAAGCATCTTAGAAATTGTAGACGCTGTTCAAACGTTTTTATAGTCACAAATGCATTTAAATTTAAATAAATATGTTGGTCGGATGATTTAATTTCAGAGAGACGATTTAGTGTTAAGTTTTATGAAAACTAAAATGTTAATAATGTTTAATATTAATTTAAAGAGTTTATTTTAACTGCTTTCTGAAAAAAATATCCAAACTAAAATGAATTTGTCCTATAAGATTTTATGTACTTGTTTTATATTTTACGAGATAAAAATTAATATTGTTTCCGAATTCTCAAGTTTAACCAATTATATCTGGAAAACTATAAAATATAGGTAAAAACCACCAAAGACATAAGATAAGGAAAATTTGTATTAGCTAAAAAAAGACTCTGCCACTTTTTCTCATAAGAAGCCAACAAAAAATTTAAGAAAACACGTTTCAAAAAAAAAAAAGATTTAAAGCTCTAAACCAAAATGCATTAATAATTTCTTTAAGAAAACAATTTTTGAATTTATTTAGTTTAGAAACTTGCACGTGATATGACTATTTTTCCTCAACAACATAAAGAATATCTATCTAGTTTCGAGCTTTATGTGGTCAGAGCAATTCTCTAAAATGTTCAGATTTCATTCACAGACTATGTACTTGTCTTAAGCTATTTTACTTCCAAGATTTCGGACCATTTCATCTCAAAAAATAAAAGTTACTTAAACCAAAATGGTATACAGTGATTCAAAAAAGACATACATACAATCCGGATAAAGATAATATTACCTAATGTTTTATCACCACAAAAACTTCGTTCTTTTGGCAAAAAATTGGATACATTAACATTAAAGAGTAAATTGAAATTTAGCATTTTGATCTTAAAAATAGAATCTTTCTTAACCCTTAAATACATGGGGTCGGCCCCTACTATGCAGACCAAGCTTCTTTTATGTAAAATCAGACGCTGACCACGAAATGGGCTTTCATTTCATTCATTTTCTGGGAAAAGCTCAAAAAGTGTGATTTATACAGTGTACCAAATATGGTTCACGATGCATTAAGCCTATATATTTGAAATGAAAAACTTCTTTTTTATTAGAAATTAATGAAAAATTAATAATATAGAATAATGGAAATTATCAATATTTATTTCACTGATGAGGGTCACTTTTAAAATTATTTGTAAACACAACGTTCGACCACTTTGACAGCTCGCTGGGAACTGCAAGTAGACATCGGAGTGCTGAAGAGACATTTATGTGAAAGCTGGTAATGCCTGCTACAAGTTGAAGCAAAACTTAACGCGATGCAGGTTGTTTGGGTAGACTTAGCTATGATTTTAGGCACGTATCATATATGGTACCCTATGCATTTAAGGGTTAAAAATTACCTTTAAAATCGAATTTCCACTAAAAATTGATAAAAATGTTACACTGTATGCGCAGGAAAAAAAAAACATAAAATTATGTTGGATATAGAAATATGTGGGCGGAAATATGGGTATTTTTTACTATGAGCTCAGAAACAGGGGTATAATTTCCATTTTTGACATTCTACTGTTAGCGAGTGAGGCTAAACACTTATCTGATTTTTTTTAAAAAAATCGTGAAATTTATCTCTAAAAAAACTTGCACTTTCAATAAATATTTTTAGGTACCTCTGAAAAGGATCAAGTACCCAAGGCCGACATTTTGACCCAATTTTAAATTTTAGAAAAACTTTTTTAAAAACTAGGGGGAAATTCGAAAGAGATCAAAATTGAGCCTCGTTGTGTAGTACTGCACTGAGGGTTTTTAAAAACATTGCAACTAAACTTTGTAACTAAAAATTAAAAAAAAAAATTAATTTCAAATAGAATTATGATAATTTTTTTCTTAAACTTGCAAAAAAAAATTACATGTTGATGACCACAAAAGAAAAACTGGAATCATTTAACGTCGTGTTTCCTATGTTAAGAGCCCCTTGAGTTCGGCGTCGGGACCCTAGCCCTACCTATTGTTATATATCCCTTTTAAATATCTTAATCCAGCGCTGTATATTTGTGGAGCAATTAAAATCGCTTTATTATTTAGTAAGTTTCAATATTTAGTAAAACAAACAGTTTTGTATGCAGGGTTGTCAAGTTGTAGAGACGGAATTCCCGGCCTTCCTAAAATAAAATAATTTTTCGCTGAAATGGTAAAAAATAAAAAATTGTTGGGGCAGCAATTTTAAAAAATAATTACAGTCAAACTTCCTTATAACGAACATTTATGCAACGAAGTTCTCTCTACTACGAACTGAGTTCAAGTACGCGGCTTTCTCGTTCTATTTTCAGTGTATTTTGATCTTCTTACAACGAATTTCCTTATAGCGAGATTTTCTTTAAAACGAAGAAATTTTGCTGCTGAAAATCAAACTCTTATGCGTTTCTGATCTCCTTAAAGCGATTTTTGTAAAATAATTTTCTGTTAAGCATGACAATAAAACTACATACATACGGAGAAAAAGAAAACATTTTAAAGGGATCCCTAAAATATGAAAATAACAATAATCGAAAAAAAGAAAGTTCCTTCACTATTAATGGTGACTATAGTTCAGTTAGTGTTCAGTGATAGAAGTGAAAATGTTGCAACTAAGTAGCCTTTCTCTCGAAAAAAAGTTATTAATAGTAAAAAAAGTTGTAGAAGACGTGACATTTGACGAATTTCGAAACTTTCTGGAGATAAGGAGCAAAGTACCGACTAATGTGTATGCTTCTCTTAATGTATTAGAAGATTTTGTTGAAGGAGAAAAATGGAAGAGTGTAGTCCAAACCAAAATTACTGACTTCTTTAATTAATAAATAAAAACAATGTATCTATATAACGAATTTTCTATATAACGAATTTTTTTTCTGGTCCCGTGCGTATTCGCTATATGGAAGTTTGACTGTAATTATTTTTTGTGTGGAAAAAAACTTTTCTTTTTAATCGGTTATTTCCAAAAATTAAATATTAAAAACAAAAATCATCCAAATTCCAGGCTTATGAGAAATTTTTCAATTCCGTAATTTCTGCATTGCCCCCGGCTTTGACCTGCAATTCTTGAGCTTGGCCGGTAAGAAACCGAGCTCTTGGCAAACCTTCATATATGGACCATATTCATAGCTTAGATCAAAAGCAACTAATCGTATGAAGTGTATTTTTAATATTTTTTACCATGCACGCTCATACAAAAACCATATCTGTGGCTAGTCCAAATTGATATACAAATTTTTTATTTCAAATAAAATGGCACAGATAATAGATACCTAAGCTGATGCTATTAAAAATTGCATAAGACATGCAGAAGTTGTTACATTTTCTATGTGTTTGAAATAAATCGTTTTTTTTTTTCTATGAAAAGAAGTGAATTTTAACAACGAAACTTCTTGTTGGAATTTTCACGAATCATAATTATTTATTTTTAGTATTTGTTAAATAAATACGTAACTGAAACGGTACTGAACTAAGTTTAGCGTATTACTTTTCAATATAACTTTGTAACATTTGGATACAAATTGACCTACTATAGAAACCACCTACCTACTAAGAGTCAATTTTTTCATAAAATCTCAAAATTTTATCTATAAATTTTGAAAAAATTGGTTATAACATAGAGTGGTATATTATTTGTAAAGTGCCAAAACAAACCTTTAAATGTGATAAACATTGTGGGTGTATCTCAAACAAACTGTACACACGTATATCAACGAATTAGTGAAATTAAATGAGCGTAACGTTTAACAAACAAATACGAATAACATCAACAATTTAAACAAGAAATCCATATAGATACATTAGCAGCCATACGAATATTTAACAACTTGATACGCTAATTTTCAATTAATAAATCTTAAAACGCTCATCACTTGTAACCAGATATACAAACAAACAAACGGACAAACTTGCAAGTTTGTAACTCTAAGTAATCCGCACTTCCTATGGATAAATGCGCGTTTTTGTTTTTGCTTTATCTCGATTTTGTGCTGTTGTATCTACCTGTCTGCCTACCTCTTAAAGCCATAATATTTAAAGCCAAGTTAAAGGAAAATTAAGAAAAAATAAAAAAATTAAAATTAAAAATCGTGTAGCAAAAAAAAACTCAAATAAAATTTATGGTCAAATCAACAAAATCGTAACTGGCAACCCAATCACGCAAGTTGTTTTTGTAGTTGTAAGCTTGTAAACGTAACGTGTGCTGATCGCATCCGTACGTTGTTGTTTCATTCATCGTTAGCAGCGCCACCTACTCGTAAATTGCTGGTAACTATTTTTTTTTTTTTTTGTTATTTATTGTCGCTGTTTAAACGTCGAATTCGACCAAGTTTTGTTTGTATCTTTTTGCTTTGAGATACATCTTTATAACGTTGGTTGGTTGCATTTGTGCCTCGCGGTGGTGCATCATTTCAATTTTGCATTTTCGTACGGGTGTTTTGGTTTTTTTTTTCGGCATTTTTTTCAGATTTCGTCACTAACGCTGCCGTGCCCACTGGTCTAGTCTTGTCTCAGCCGCCAATCGTTTGGTTTTGCCAGACATTGCGTCCGCACGGTTCGGGTTTTTCTTTTTTCTGTTGTTTTTGTTGTCAGTTTTTGGTTTTTCAATTGAAATTTTTGTGCAGCGAAAATAAACTGACAGCGGATGTTGTGCGCGTTGGCCAAAACGTTACAAAAATAAAAAAGAAAAATTCAAATAAAAATTTAAATGTTTTGACTTTTTCATGCAAAGTTGAATGAATTTCAACGAATTTGTCGCGTTCAATACAACGAACTTCATTGCTGCTGCTACGATTACTACTACTACTGAACATTGAGTTCATTCATAATTTTCATTTTTGGTTGCTGAAAGAGCATATGGTAAGTTTTTAAGTTGTTGTGGGTTGATTTTTACAATTTTTAATTAGCATTTAACTCCAATTTTTTTTTATAGTATCTTAGCTATTATGGTATATAGGGTGGTTCAGAAATAAAATTTGCATCAATTAAATTGTTGTAATGTAAGAATTAGGAATCAAAAGATATATTTTTTTAAGCCATGGCATAAAGGTCTTATGCCAATCTAAAAAATCAACATTAGAAGCATGGTACAATTATTTATGAAGAAATATTTTGACAAACTCAAATCAAACAGTGAAAGTGGCTTCATTGTCAAGAGTAAACTAAACAAAACAATCTAATTTTGACAGCTAAGGTAGTCCTAAAAGTAAATAGGAAGGTGCAGCATTTAGCATCGCTTCTACCATGATTACACGTAGGCATTATCTTAAAAAAAAAAAAATTGCATTGCTTTTTCATGCCAATACCACATTTTCTGCGTATTTGTAGTATTCGATTTCCATACAACGAATTTCTTTATGACGAATATTTCTTATATGACTTTTTAATAGCTGTAATTCGAATTGATCTTCATAGAATGAGTTTTTAAAGTTATTTTTGTGCGGTTTCTAAGGAAAATAATGATAAAATATTTTTGGACTAATAATTTTGTCATCAGAGTCCTAAGCATACAAATATGTGTAGTAACATATCACGTAAAAATAATTGGGTAATTCACAAGGTGTCATATTATGTCGTATTAATTGTATGTTGTATTACTCTAAAAAAAGTTCTAAAAATGTTATTGTTGGGTTTCATATACATTAATGAAACTAAAATAAGACAACAAAACTGTATACCCAAAGTTTTTTTGAGTGTTGAATTTATTTCTCTATTTTAATGAGAAAATCATATAGAGAAAAAGAGTGACAATAAGTTTTTGCTGAGAGAGTCGTATCACACATGTCATTTTTTATTTTCAGGACTTAAGTAATAAGCACATTGGATGCGAGATGCAAGAAATAGAGATTTTAGTCGAATGATCTTTTGTGCTTTTTATAGTGCGTTAAAATACAATGAAGCAGTTGCAAGAACAGCTGATAATCAAGTTGAAAGTGAAAAAAGTATACATATGTGTGTATATAAGTATATATTTCGTATTGTCTTCTTCTTCTTCTCAAAAAAATCGTACCCAAAATTAAATAGAGGTGGGTCATTTGCACAGCGAGAACTTTTATTAAGTGATATTAGCGTTTATGTTCAATGAAAGGTTCATAACGTGACCAGATATTCTTCGGTAAGACTCGGAACAGCAAAAAATTCATCAAATTTGTCTGAATTTTTTTTGAAAAAGTTGATGACATTTGTTTTTTGGTGCTCACATGAGATATATTTCAACAATGAGATATGTTACAAAAATATTGATTTTAGTTTAGTTTCCAAAAACTCTAGCAAAATGAGATAGAAAGAGTGATCTATAACGAGGTCCCTTTTCCAACTGTGTTGTTTTGAAAGCTGTCATGTGTTAAATGGCTTGTCCATAAAACGTTGGTGCTCAGTATTCAATTCGACTCAATCATGAATAAACTCGTGTTATTCAAAGAATACCGACCGGATATGCTCGAAAGAGAAGTCGAAAATTTGACCCACAGAATGGACAATATTGTCGTGGACAATATTTGAATGAAATAATATTAAAACATTAAGTTGTAGGAACCAAACTATCACTCCAAATAAAGATTTGGATCAATACATTGATTTTTATGTATTTTATTTAGAAATAAAAGTAGGAAGCTCTTATTGGATGACCCTTTACCATGAAATTAAAACGCGTACCATGCGGAACGGATAATCAAAACGCAGACTTGTCCCACGAAAAGCGCATCACATGGTTACATTACTCTAACACATAGAAAAAATCATGTTTTCTCGTTTTGTTTTTCTCGCACTCGCATATCGCACCCAATGTGTTTAATGCTTAACGATTTATGACTCTATGACACCTTGTAAATGAGCTGAGCAGCTGGTTCTGATCTATCTGAGCTTTAATATGGGATGTCAAGTTTAACGAATTAAAAGTTAAAGCTCTAAAGTAAATTCCCAGTATATTCTGAAAATGACATACATCCTGTAATATTTACATACGTCTGCAACTAACTCGGTTTGACCCAAAATTTCTCCCCTTGGCGTATAGTCCCCACATGTATGTATAGCATAATTAGCCACATTAAATAGTCTGGGATAGAGTTCTTAAGTAGGGTTGTCATATTTACGAATAACCCATATTTCCCCAAGTACAAAAGCGATGTGCGCCATTTAATTTATTAGCAGCAAAAATATTTTTTATCATAATAACTAAGCATCGTATATAATAATAAATAATCTTCGCAACCTCATTTATTTATCCTCATTAGAATATAATAAATATTAGTGAAAAATTTAATAGAAAATTTAACAACCTCTATCATTAATTACAAATGTCAGATAGTCGTCGTTGTAACCAAATATGACAAGATCGCATTTGTCAATTTGAACGGCTTCTGTGGCATTTTCACTCGCGATCACATACGAGTAGAAGCGTTGCACAGTGGTACCGAATTGAAAATGTAATTTTTTAATTTCAAGAGAAAAAAAGTTTTAGCTGTTTACGCTCTATATCTCTTCTGTTCTATATCTCTTTTCGCAGCATCGGTCCTTCACAAAACTCTTCCAACGTGGACGATCAGTGGCGAATGTTTTTAGTTCTCTCCAACACTTCGCCGATTCTCATATTTCCTACTCTAGCGATCGGTTTCATGATGATTTAAGGCGACCGCGATTTCTGCTACCCTGCGGTTCGTCTTTTGATTTTAATGGAAATTGGATCTTGAAAGCTTCTAGTGAGCAATTCGACATTAGAGATTTTCCCAGGTCACCAAATTGTCAGAGCTCGATGAAGACAATTATCAAAATTAAACTTTGTGCACTCCTCCCTAATCTGATATTTTCGGAAAAAATAACCCGTTTTTGCACATCCATTTTATTATAACATAAAAACCGAAAACTTTCCCACTGTTCGATATAGCGGATGCATATGAAATTCAAGTAAGTCAATAAACCAACAACCGACTACATCCATCCATCCATCCAACGTTCGATTACTATCAATTCATTAAGCTTATGAATGGAGTGAAGGCGACAATGATGACGATGATAATGATCATCATCATCATCCTCATCATCATCATGTTTACTGCGCAGCATCATTTTTCCACACAAATGCGCCGCTGTGTTGGAGTGCAACGCTTTTGTGTTGTCGGTAAATTTGAAGGGGACTCTTCCAAGCTGCTGATTATGAGTTCAGTTTCATTTAATTCAATTCATAAAAACGTTAACATAAACCTACTGCCAAACAGCACCATGTCATTAACATAAACATCGATGCTGCACCGGCAGCGCACCTATACTACGTGTGCCGTGTAACGATCGCACATGTCTGTCCGGTCAACACGATCGGAAGCATTTGGTAGTCAATATAAAGAGTTCACAAAGAAAAAGTTAGTGAAAAAAACTACAAAAATTAGATACAATAAAAGAAAAACATTTCAATTTAAGCCATAAAATTAAGATAACTTAAATGGAGTTTTGTTAAATGTTGTTGTATAGGTAATATCTTAATAGTCGCTGGTCACCCACACGAAATATTTCCCTTTTCCATTTGATATAAATCGTTGAAATTTTTGTTAGTCAATGGAAATTTTAATATTAGAAATTTTAAGTCTTTGATTAGGGGGGAGAGTCTGGAATGACCATTACAGAATTGTTCGGAGATATTATTAATAGATGAATGAATAAAAATATGCTGTGCTCTTCTTGTTAAAATGATGTCATAGTACTTAGACCAAATATAGGCATTAGGTTGTTTGTTTTTTAAAAAATCTTCTTATTTTTTTTTTCAAATAAATAAAGAAGAAATTCACTCCTAGGGAAATTTTCGAGTTGGAATACGTAGCGGTCGCTCAAAGCCTAGTAAGTTTTTTCACATAAAAATGCAAAGGAGCATCAAGATTTTTGACTAAAGTGACGAAATCGAGCTACATTTTCACATACATATAAGGCTGCAGATGATTTATCGATTTCTAAAAATTTTAAAAAACCAATAACTTTATATCAATTATTATCAAAGTTTTATGTTTTGAAAGTATTTATCTTGAGATCCATTAACGCCACACATTTTATTTCCAGGAATCCTTTAAAAGTCTTGTTTCCGATAGAATCAATCAGGCCAGTTGGATACCAAATCTGTTTTTTTTTTTTAATACGAGTACATACCCACCTAGCATTTAGATGTAATTTTTTTTTTTAAATCACCTATACGAGTCATTTTTGACTACTATTTATGACCAAAAAGTGATTACAGAGAACAAAAATAAAACAAATTCCAAAAATCACATTCCGATCTACCTAATGATCTAAAACTGATTTCACAGGAAAACAGAAACAATACTATCACTTTTTGATCTAAGTACGTTATGATTCGAATATGACTTTAGAACTTATTCTTGAAAATGTATTTTGAATTGTGATCTGATTTGTAGTTCATAATACTACACTAGAATTAGATAATATATAAATATTTTTACAATAAGTAAAATTATGCATATAGGGCTGATGGTGATGAAAAGAACGGCAAGGACACGCGAAGGAACGTGAATGCGAAAAATTATAAGTTATATGACTCGCAAATGCTTAGAAATTTGACTAAAATATGACTCGAAAAAAACTCGCAAATGATTAGAAATATGACTCGAAAAAGACTCGCAAGTGATAAGATATATGACTCGAAAAAGACTCGCAAATGATTCGAAATATGACTCGAAAAAGACTCGCATATGACTCGTAAAAGACTCGCTAATGATTAGAAATATGGCTCAGTAATGAGTCGAAACTGATCAGAAAAACGAGTCATAAACGACTCTTCAAGAAGAGTCGCGAATGAAATCGGAAATTTCATAAAATGCTGGCTGGGCACATACATATGTATGTATGTGCACGAGTATAACTCCTAACCTGATGAATAATACTACATACAAAATAAATCAAAAAATAATGACTTATCAAAATAATGAAAATTCAAAAGCAGATCTGCTGTTCCACTGGTCCGATTTGAAAAGAATTACAGTAGAGAAAGATAAAAATTGCTTAAAGATATTAAAAATATATTTATATTTACACGTTGAAACAACTAAGATAGATTTTTTTTTGCGATTTCTTACCATTTCTGAGATACGTGATTTCGAATTTACCATTTATGCTAATTTCTTGAGAAATTTGAATTTAATTTAAAAGTTTGATGTTACTACTTTCATTTCTCATATGTTTTGAAAAGTTTGACTCACGTCGAAGTTATTTGTACAACATCAACTATTTAAATATTACTCACAAAAAAAAATTATCGCAAACGGAAATTCCAAAATCCTACCTCTTTTTGCTATGCCGCATATATAGCATCTGAAGCTTATGTTTAGCTTAAAATCTTATCTATAGCTTTTGCATGACAGAATTAGATATTAGTAACCAGATGTATTAGTCAACAATGTAAACTTTACATTACCGGAATATTAAAAATCTGCACAACTGTCGGAATTCTTTATTTGCTATGTCATAGTAAAAATATTTGGTTTAAATAAATAAACAATTAATAACATTCATGGTTTTTACTTTATATGCAGATGGTTACTTTCGGTTAAAGCCAAAATTAAAATTTCAGTAGCACAATTTATTGAACAATAACATTTTGGTATTTGACTTCCAAAAAACCATTAAAAATTGTCATTTTTCGTTAGAAAAACCGCACATTGGGAAAATCCTGCATAAGCAGCTGCTCTATGGTATATAATAAAATTTGTATGTGGGTGAGCTCAAATTACGTGCAAAATTTATTGCTACAAAAGAATTAAAAAATTAATTTTGGATTATGTGTCATAAGAAATAAAAACATAGAATATGTTATGAATTTTAATTAATCAATCGTAACAATCAGCATTGGACATATGTAGTGTTCATAGTTCATAGTTTTGGTGATTCAAAATTTTGATGAATTGTTTGAATGTTTTTCTAGTTTGAGAAGAAGTAGAAAAACATACAACCAGTAGTGCCCAATACAAACCAATTTAGCTTAGCTTTAAGCAAATCAAACGTCATAGCTCTAATTTGGCTATGAGTAACATACATCATACTGCATTCTTATCTATCTCCTATTAATTGCTTAAGTTATTGTTTCATCTTCATTTTTTTTTTTCACTATATTATCAACAGATTGTGACACACAAAATAAGTCAAATTTGGAAATTATGTCAAAAGATCTCACTGATAAGCGCAGGGTTTATTTAAAGAATCATTGCACATGTGAGAAAGTCTTGGTGTTTAATTTTTTCAAACTCAAATGTCACATTCGTCAGGTGTTTCTATTTAAGCCAGCTGTCATGTTTGTCTATATTTACACAGCAAATGTACCAGAAATACATTTAGCATAACAAGAAAAATGCGATAAGCACTAACTATTTTATTTAAAATATTTAAAAAAAAATAAATATTTTTTTTTTCATTCAAATTTATATTCAAATGACACAAAAACCCACTGGAAAGCCTAGTCTGCTAATAGCTGATAAACATCTTTAAAGTTATAAATTTAACAAGACAGTTCATAACACCGTCAGAGGGAAAAAACAAAAAAAATTAAACAATTACTACGATAGTAATAATGACAACAACACATTTTAGTTTTTAAGTCTTCACTGTGTGATATGTGATACATGATGCCCACCAGACATGCGCACACCAGACATGCGGTCACGGGTCCCTTATGGTCAACATTAACTATCGGTTTGAGTACAAAAATAACATTGGCTTTATCATCGTTTTAATGTTGAGAAGTTTGTGCGTACACAGAAAAAAAAGTTATCGGATAATTTGACCGGTAGAAGTGTCAACAAACCACATTATCTGTCAAATTGACTAAGATATGCTGTAAATTTACTAGTGGATTGGTTTCATAACTGTTGCAGCATTACTATGCAGTTAATGTAATAATTTAAAAGTACGATGTAAATTTAATCAAAATTATTGATTGAAATTTCGCTAAGCTTAAACGGCTGTAGAAATAACCATGTATGATAGTAAACTAACTATATTCACTGTTATACTACACTTTGAAGTGTGAGCACTACAGAGGAATGTAAAGTTACAGCTCTTATGTTTAGAAATTTTGTCGGTAGAAATTAGAGTTATAATAAATGGGATATATCATAAAAATTCTTGATAGCTAACGCAGATTTTTCTTTAAAATTATAATGAAATTTTTTCCAAAAATAAATTTAAATTAATTTATTGTTGCTGTTTTTCACATGAACTTAATGATTGGCAAAATATTCTAGGAAAACTATGTAACTACAGCTCCATAGAGTTGAAATTTCTTATTGTTGTTTTTTCTTTCAATAAAAGTTTCAAAATCATATTGACCGCGTTTTCGATTTTTTCTGTGTAAAAATACAAATTGTAATAAGACCTCGACTTTGCAAATGTTTTTGTTGGCACTAGGCATCTCTTGCCTTTTACGGTGGTGAGAGTTTAACAGATAAATAAAAAATTGTAGTATTTGACGTTACTTGCATAGCTAATGTTTTAAACAAAATAAGAGAGAGAGAAAGACTACATAGAATTCTCTAGATCAGTAATAGATAGGGAAGTGCTGCCTTCGATTATAAATAATTATACGGAAGATAGTGCCGGATCAATTAAACGAATATCCAACAACGATGTCCAGTAGGGGTGCCAGTAAAATTATTCTGAGCAAACACTTGAGCAATTCGAATCATCAACGAGCATTAATTAAAAAGACAAATTCCATTGGTTCAGAGAGAGCTCGACAAAATTAATAAGAACAGCAACTAAGCTTACGAGAAAAAAATTCAACTTGGTCAATTTGACCATTGGCCCATTGACACATCCATTGTATCGATCAAATTGACAATGGTATTCTGTAGATTTACAACTTCATTAGTTACACAACATTTCAAACTGTATTTTACAGTTACTGTCAAAATTTCAAACTACGACTGGAACAGTTAATTTAACCAAAGTTATTGGTTAAGTTGATATGTATCTTGTATATTTACAGTTTTATTGGTAAAATCTCTGCTAAGGCTTAGTAAAATAATGCCACGTTGGAATTTGAAATTTATTAAAAATTTTAAGCTGGAATTGTATAGACCCAATAAAATAGTAAGAATAACCTTTTATAGAGGTAAGCTATATAATCATATCCAGTATTATATTACAATTAAAAGTGTTTAATAGCAGCCTCTATAGTTAACACTCCACAGTACGTTATTCTAATTTTTTTTAATTGAAAAATATAAAAAATTTTAAAAATTTTTTAAATTTTCAAAAGTTGAAAAAATTGAAAAACTGAAAAAAGCTCTAGAAATCAAAATTTCAAAAGAATGTAAAAATTTCAAACATTGCAAAAATTTCCAAAAATTTTCAAAAAATTTAAAAAAATCGAAAATCTTTAAAAAGCTGAAGAACTCAAAAATCCAAATAAAATATAAAAATTTCCAGAATTGCAAAACTTTCTAAAAATTTTCAAAAGTTGAATCAATTGAAAAACTTTTAAAACTTGAAAAAAGCTCTAGAAATCAAAATTTCAAAAGAGTATAAAAATTTCAAGCATTGCAAAAATTTAAAAAAAATTTTTTAAATTTTCAAAAAAATTAGACAATTTAAAAAAATCGAAAATCTTTAAAAAATTGATAAAAGCTGAAAAATTCAAAAAAACCAATAAAATATAAAATTTCAAAAATTGGAAATTATGAACAAAATATATCACAAATTGTTTCAAAATTTTCAAGTAAAAAAAAGAGTAGAATAACAAACGTTACACTGTAAAAATTTTTTCGGTCAAAACAAAATCTTTTTTTTAGCAAAAACATAGATTTGTATACAGAGCTACTTAAAAAATATAATTTCTGTTACACAATATCTCTTTCTCTCTATTACTTCCCAAGTTTCTTTGATTAAGGGGCTCTGTAAATTAATAGTTTTGTTAAGACAAAAAAAAAATATTTTTTTTCCAGTACCTATAGCGCGCCCCAAGCATTTTATGTTGTCATTGTATACATTTTATTGCTCGAAAAATGACACATTTATAAAGAAATCGGTTTCTGATTATTTTGTTTGTTATATTATGAGCTTTTTTTTAAAAAAAATGTACTTTGGAAAAAAATCCCAAAACTTCTTCTTAAAAGAAAAAAATTTCTTCTGTGTAAAATATTTTTTTTTTAATTTAAACATTTTTTTTTTTTTTTATTGTGCGGAGTCCTTTATAATTAAAAAGCGTTTGCGTGAAAAAAGTATGTAAGAGAACAAGTTGGAAAGAAGAAATTCCCAGCCTTCCCAAAATAAAATATTTTTTTCCTTGAAATGGTAAAAAGTCAAATTATTTTTGAGAAAAAAGCAGTAAAAACTTCTTCTTACAGAGTTACTGGACTTGACCTGCAATTCCGGTTCAAAAATGGTCACTTGGCAAGCATATATTTGAAAGTTTATTCACGAAAATCTAACTTTGTTTCACTGTGCAGCATCGATAAACATAGGCAAAACATAAATAAAAAAAAAAACTTTAAAAACTAACCCTACGTGTAGGTTTCGCCCATGTTGTGTCACTCAGACTGTCAGTCAGTTGAAAATATGATTATCACAGGTTGTCACTATTATTAACAGACAGAAAATGCGCGTTAATACCAAAAATATTAAGGGATTTAATTTTGCTATTTTTTCTGGTATCTCTAACTTGACGTTTCAATAATTTGAAGGTAGCGATTTAATGTTGAAAGGTTGGCTATATTATGGAATTTCTAAAGTGTGTCATTAAAAGAAGAAAAAAAAAAATAGAAATAAAAAGAAAAATTTCGCTCACAAATTTCCGCACCATATATTTTTGGTAGTTATTAAAATACTCAAAATTTCACAAATGCAAAATTCCATAAAAGTAATAAAACAAAATTAAGTGGTAGCATACGGAAATTGCAAAAATTATATATAACAAAACTTTCTACATTCAAGAAATATCATAAATATAAACAAAAAAATCAAAACCTTGCATTTATGCAACAACTTTTTATAAAAAATGAATGAAATACTTTATAAATATTTCAAGAATTCTTAATAAAATATGAATGTTTGTACGAAATTTTATATATAAACGCCCCCTACAGTATCATTTGCTGTTGGCCAAATAAATTATTTTTGTTTTATGGTTTTTTAATGTGTTCCACATAATAAAGAAAACTCTTCATCATTTCACAGCTGAACGAAATATGCTACAGCTGAGCAGGCAAGGAAAAAACGTTGGTATGCTGTAGTTGCGAAAAGGCTGATATTATTTAAAAAAAAAAATTCTAAATTTTAATTTAATTATGTTTATATTCCAAAGGTCACCAAGGTGCCATACCACATACACACATAACAATAAGTTAATTAATTATAATTTATTGACCATTTTGTTTTTTGTTTTTATTAAAATTCAAGCTCATTATGTGCGCAAGATTTTATCGTTAGCGGTTTTTATTTGTAAATATTTTGATTTAACATTCGATTTATTAGATTGAGATATGGTAAATATTTAAATTTGCTTTTACCAAGATGACAGCTGACTTAATTTAATTAGTTACATGTTGAAAAATTAACACCTTTTAATGCTTCCTTTTCCTCGCTCATGTGGTTTTTGTTAATAATTTTAATAATTTGTTTAGACATATGCGTCATTGCATTATAACTGGTAATATATTACCAATGAATATCTGTTGGTATTTTAATATATCTTTGACTTTTTATATTTTATCTGGCTTAGAAATAATGTATTTTGTTTGAATTTTTGTGAATGGTGGGATGCCCAATGTTTCTACCTGAAAAGTTCAAACCTAGAAGGTTAATTTTAATCAAATATTAATATGTTGTTTGATAAAGGTTTGAAACATTTTTTAAAAAGAATTTAGTCGACATTTAAATAGATATTTGTTTGAAAAAAAATTGTGATAAACGACTTACAAAATGTCTAATAGTATTAAAGCAAATAGGCAAAACTTATCAATCCAATACAAAAAAAAATTATGGTTATAAATTTCCCGAAATGTAGAACGTCAAGCCCATTCCTGATCCTGATTTCATTGGATTCCATTATATAGGACTCTTAACTTGCAAAAAAAAAATGTAGAAAAATTACTTTGATGATTCCCATCAATTGACTGTAACTTCTAAGACCATTCCAGTATGAAATGCATACCATTTCGTTGATAAGATAATTATAAAATTAATAATTTGTGATTGAAAGATTGTTTTTTTAATGAGATCAATTTCTTGTTTAGCAGTAAAAACGTTTTTCCAATTAAAGGCGTGGTACCGCCTACTTGAAACAAATATCTTTACACAGGATTCAATCCAGCCCCATACCAAATTTCATCAAAATCGAAAAAGCAGATCAGCCGAGACAGCGTTTTTTCCTATTAAGGGCGGTACCACGCCCTATTTAAGAACTAAGAGCTTCTAGTTACCTTTCTTATGGTTCAGTCTATCTCCAAACCAAGTTTTATTGAAATCGGTCAAATATTTTCCCGTTTTTTCCCAATTCGCAATATTGATTCCAAAAAAGGGGAGTCCAGAACCATGAAAAAATGCCCAAATGGTGCGCATGACTCTGTGAGTGTGCTTGAATGTATGTATTTGTGTGTGTAGAGGTATCTCTGAATGTCTGCATGTATGTCGGCGTGCATCAGAGACCGTAAAGACAATTTTGGGCTCGAAATTTGCGGTAAAAATTTTCAAAAAGAGGCACTTTTGAGAGCTCGATAGCGCAGCCGGAGAGTCTTTCCCAAACTCTATACCTCTGGACCCACTTTAGAGCTATAACCAGAACGTAGAACGGATATATAACCAGTTGAAAATGTAAAAAAACGCGAAATTCGAAAAAATGGCCTTTTTAAAAGTGCTGTACCTCGGGTTCCTTGTCGAATTTTTTTAAGTTTATAGATCGGATTTTGAAAAACTGAAAAACACAAAAAAAAATGAGTCCAAGTAAAAGTAATTTTATTAAAATTTGACTACTTGGCGTCACATTAAAAAAAGGGATGTTTTTCTGTTTCGATGATTCTGAGAAATGAGATGGCAGACAATTTTTCAAACGCGGGAGTATTCTGAACTTTTTTTTATCAAAAAGTTGAATATATACCAAAAAAAAAATGGACCTATAAAGTTGAATTTGGAGCTAATTTTCCCGAGATACAGATATTCGAATATAGGGCAAAAAACGTATATTTTTGAGTTTTAAAAATTCATATCTTCTTAGCACCAAGGGTATTTGAAGGGCCAACAATTTTGGGATCGTAGTTTTATATAATGTACTTCAATATCCCAAAACTTGAACAAAATCGGAGAACCCACTGCGGACGGTTTTGCCGAAAAGTAATGGAACTGCTCATATGTATGCACACATTCACGTTTACATATATGTATGTATGTATAGAAGATATATAGATTTTGGAATTAATTCAAAGCAGCTGACTTCAAGTGTCTTCAGCGACTTCAAGTGACTTCAGCGACTTCTAGTGACTTCAATGACTTCAAATGACTTCAGAGACTTGAAAGTGATTTGAAGTGACTTTAATGCAATCATAATTCTTGCAATCATGATTCCAATCCAAAATGTAACGTCACCAGAATAATTGCATTCTTTACAATAGAAAAGACTGCAGACATATGGCATTGAAGTCTACAGGCGACTTCATTTTTAAATAGCTGCACTCTTAATGCTGCATTTTTGGCAGTGACTCAATGGATTTCAATTGAAAATTAATGCACTCTTTCACAGCTCTGAATTCTCAAGATAACTTAAATTATTTTTTGTGGCTAAAAAATTCTTTAAGATTCTAAAAATAACTTTGCTAGCTACTTCCAAAGATATAAAGCTTATACTTGATGAGACCCGTTGCACAAAGCTTACTCTCGAGAAATACTCAGAAATTTTCCTAATTTTTGTCTTCTGTCATTTAATGCGTATGAAGTACGCTTTACTTTAAAAAGTATTAAGTAAATTTAAAAGCAGTTTACAAATTAGAATCACCCTAGTATAGATAAAACAACTATTAACTAGCAATTTCAATTAAATTCTAAACCAGTATTAATAACAATTTAAGGACAGCAGCATGCAATAAGTTATAGATTGACGTAAGATTAAGAAACACAAAAATTTGCATTTCACTTTTTTTTCCATTAAAAGTCGACTTAAGCAACCGCAGCAAGAAAATATCCAGAAGCACTGTAAAATGGCCTAATCACCTATTATTACCTTTGCAGTCTGTAAGCCCATTAACTTACATTACAGAGAGGCAAAAAATAAGCCTTTAAATGCCATTAAACTACGCTTTAAGCCCAAAGTTATGTTCAGCACAGACGCCAATGTTGGTGGCAACGCTACCAATAACTTGAAGAAAAAAAAGGGAGGCTTCGAAGTAACGCACAGAACGTCTGGAATGCCGAATGCGTACGAAAATAAAAAATTCAATACCAAAGATAAACAAAGGCATCACAAACAACCAAAAACAAAAAACAAACAAAATAACAACAACAACAACAATGAGAACAAAATGCCTGCCCGCTTAATTTGACTTAATTTAATGATGCAAAAAATTATCAAGACATTCTGTCTGATGAACGGATGCATTTGTTGGGAATATACTACGCGTACAAAACGCAAGCAACAAAATTTAATGATCTTCAAGTCTCGATCGCGCGCCACACTCATTGTTTTCAAAACATTGGCGTCTTGTGACTTTGCAGCTATCAGTTTTTTATCCCGAGGGTAAATGGGGCCAAAGAGAAGAAATGGCATAGGCAAAAAACAACAAAATATTTAAGGGTTTGTCTGCAATGCTATATGGCCTTGAGTGTTGCATTTTTTTTAACGTAAATCGTGATCTTTATTGTACTGCTCTGCTTTATT
The DNA here is from genome assembly GCA_949775025.1 of Tricholauxania praeusta. Taxonomy (NCBI): domain Eukaryota; kingdom Metazoa; phylum Arthropoda; class Insecta; order Diptera; family Lauxaniidae; genus Tricholauxania; species Tricholauxania praeusta. The sequence goes on from OX459028.1 coordinate 29,825,170, forward strand.
AAATTTAATTTTTTTTTTTGTTTCTAAAAATATTTTTTGAAAAAATAAGTATGCTATAACCTTTTTTAGCACAAATATGTTGTTTTAAAAAATAAATTAATAAAATTGGTTCAGCATATTTTTTGCCAAAGCGTTACAAACCATTTCCATATAATAAATTTTATATGAATTGTACAGAAAATCTTCTGACATTGATCCTGCATTCACTTAAGTACAAAATAATGATTCTATTACTCTTTTTTGCTTATTTTTTATGTTGTTCTTATTCTGCTCACTTGTACTTGTACAAACTATCTCCAATTTAGTTCCAAACGAGTACTTTATCCATTTAAGTGCTTTCTTGCAGTTGTTGTCATTCTTAAATAGTTGGTCCAAGTTGTCGCATCGCATTCAGTTTGTGGCTCATCATCGTCATCCGTTATCATCATCATGAAGTCAACCTCGTTTATGGTTTCAAACTCAACATACACGTAATTCTCATGGTTTATTTACGCTGCCTGTCGAGTTCGTTCATCGATCACGGTTTTCAATATAAGGTCATGACAAGTTTACATCGAGAGTTTTTGTTGCTGTTCTGTGATTCGCCTTTTTATCTTGTATCAATCTTAAAGTTAAATTTTTTTTTATCTAATGCACAACATCATATGGCGTTTATTTTTATAATTTATAGCTTTCGGAAGCAATGAGCTTAATTTATTCGTCTTGTCGAAAAAAAACGACAAAAAAAAATTTTAAGACAAAATATGGAAAATTGATTTTTGCATTAATTAAATTGGCGTTTGCGATTTGTAAATTTGTGAAAACACCACAATAAAACCAACAACTAATGAGCTTGTCAATCAACGTTTAATCTTATTGATATGGGCCGATTTGTTGTCTGTGTTGCCAAAATGTTATTGGCGCCTACGTTAGCACTAAGTCGATTGGATATAATGACTTTAACACAATGCCTGAATATGTCACAAAGCGATTAGCGTTGAATTATTAAACTCAAAATGGCCCAAGACTAAGCTAATTGGTATTAGAGTTATTAAAATTATTAATATTTTTTTTTGTTTTTAAATGCGCGTTTCTACATATAATGGCTAATGTACTGATAGCCATCTATACAAACTCAATTTAAATTGATTTTTGACATTTGAATAATTTTTAATTTTAAATAATATTTTAATATTGATATATGAACATTTTAGCTGGCGGGCATGAAAGGAAATCTATAGTGGAGTGACTGGCAGTTTACTGACGGCTGACGCAGGTGATCACGATAACTTTCAGTATCATGCTTAGATGCCTTATATACTTGCATAATTTATATACTATATATTCTATACATGTTTGCCATTCTTTACATACAGGCCTGTTATACTTTACATGCTTTACATTTTATCGACATACATATATTGTTGCATGATGCTCGATTTTTTCCACACCTTTCGACATTATTTGAAATATTTTTCAACACAACTCAACTTTTTCGAAACTTTTCGTTCTTTTCGACATTATTCGACTCTTTCGATATTACTCAAAGTTTTTTGATTTCTCCGATATTTTTCGACTTTTTTACGACTTTCTCGACATTTATCGATATTTTTCTTTTTACTTTCATCGTCAATATCTGACATTTATTGAGTTTTATCTACATTATTTGATATATATACATATATCTACTTGCCCGACATTGAACGGTATATCTCGACTTTGTCAAAGTTTTTCGATTTTTCAACATTTTTCGAAATTTTTTAAAATGTTTTCTATTTTTAACATTTACCGAGTAATTTGAAATTCTATACTAACATAACATACAAATCACGCCAACATTATATACTTTCATCATATGGGTCATCGGGATTCTAGCACAGGGCCCCATCTTAGGGGGGCCACAACGAGCGTTAATTTAATGTGCATGTAGAAAAAATGTTTATATTTCCTATCATCTAAAATTATTGAAAAAAAACTAGCAAGCATAATATAAATAGTACAAAAATCTCAAAAAACGTATAATGGAATGAAAAAGTATCCAAATAATCGATGAATGTCAAAAAACAAACAATCAAAAATAATCAAAGTGTGTGGAAAAAATCCATAAAAATCGGAAAATATCATATTAGGTTCGTTCCTGAACTTTTTGGGTAAAATCATGTAAGACTGTCAAACATGAGAGAATATGAAAATTGCGCTCTGTGAAAGAGAATAAATGTAAAAAGTACTCGAACGCAAAAAAACCATTTTTTTAGCACGAGAATAAACGTAAAAAATTTTTTAATTTTTGAATGAAATCTCAGTTTAACGAGAAATGCAGAGAGAATCGTATGGGAAAAGAGTGAAAAAAACAAAATTTGTAAGCAATATATTTTTGCTGAGAAAATCATATGGGAAAAGAGAGTGACATAATGAGTAAAACAAACGTTAAACGTAGTCGAGTTAACTTCGTTAATCTGAGAAATTTCTCTCGATTTGCTCATCAATAGCCGATTACACGACATAAGTTATCGATGTTTGTGACTAATCGGCGATTAAGACAAAATCGTAGTTTAAACTACGATTTATAAATGGAAAATAAAAATAGTCAAAATAAACTCAATGTTAACAATTCAGCTTGCACAACACAGAACAGCTGATAGTTTGACACTTTTAATAAGTTTATACGCAAAAATTTTTCGGGTAAAAACCTGTAACTTCTTACAAAGAGAGAACATAAATTACTGCCTCATTTTCGTTCTCACTTACAGGTTTTTCGAGTAAAAGAACGCTTTTTAGGTAAAATCTTGTACGGGAACGCAACTATCAAAGTCTATCGAAGGTAGATAATAATCGGAAAGCATTAGAAAACCGCAAAAAACCAAATAGTAAGGAAATTTGTCAGAAAATTTGAAAAATATGGAAAACACTCGAATAGCATTGCAAAATTTCAAAAAATAAGTTAATGAATACCGAAAAAACATCAAGTTGCATCGAAAATATTGAATATTCAATACCTAGTCCAAGTTATAAGCAATTAAGGTTTTCGTTTACATTTCGCATTCTCTTGAATATGTGGTGAACATTCCTTTTTAATTCATGCGCTTCTTAAAGCAACTTGTCTGGCAACACTGTTGAATGTATGAAATCTTCTATTCCATGAAGAACATTTTAATTTTGCAAATTATTTTAAAGACTTTTTTTGTGATTTTTAAGATGCCAAGAGCAACGAGTGTTTGAGCAGTGTTTCACAATATGAAGAGACTTTTTAAAAGAGGCGCAAAAAAAGTTAAAAAGCAAAATTTCATTACATTGAAGACTACTAATTTTTGACTGTACAGTAGACTGGGTCGTTTTGTATGAAGCAAAATAAAGTCAGCCAGACACTGACTCAAAAGTTAGAAGGACGCTTAAAAAATAAATCTGCATCATTTTTTTTTTGAAGTGACAACTTCTTATGGCACGTTGTGCGGCTGAGGAAAAAAGTATAAGCTCGCGACACCGACCGTCATCGGGATTCCCCGTCATGAATGCGATAGTAAAATTTGAATGTTCTATTGTTTTGTATTCATGTGTGTGAAAATCACACTGTGATATTAAGCCGTTAAGGCAGGTGATCACATAAAAAACAAGGACTCTCTGTTTCTTTTAAATAAATATTCCAAGTGGAAGACAAAAAGCAAAGCAGACACACTAACTGACACATTCCATTCTCATTCAACGATTGTTATGCTTACATGTTTGTTTCTTTCAAATTTCGCGTTGTTGCGTTGACAAATTGAGAATGAGAGCGAGAGTAAAATTTGAATACATATTCCGTTTTGTCTTCCATTGCATTGCCATATAAAAAGAAAACGCACACATACCAACTAACACACTAACTTGCCATTAAACGATTTGTTTTCACTTCTGTCGGCACTCCCGGAGTGCAATCCGCCGTTTTTTTTTTTTTCGTTTTTAGAAAAACCAATGGAGCACTTTTGATTCTCCTGAAGGTCCATATAAGAAATGTGAAAAAATTTAATTTTGGGACTAACTATTATATAACAGAAAAAATACTTAAAATTTTTTAACGTCAAATTTTTTGCAAGAACGTAATATTTATTTTTCAAGAAAATTCGGGCGTCCATTTAGTGAAGGAATAAAAGTTACGAGCAAAAAACCCATTTTTTTTTAACAAAAAAGAATCTCCAGGAGAATCAAAAGTGCTCCATTGGTTTTTCTCGGAACGAAAAAAAAATTAAGCTGATATCGTTTTCAAAGGTCCTTCTAACTTATGAGTTGGTGTCTGGATGAATCTAAATTTTGACCCGGTCTACTGTCCAGTAATCAGAGATTTTTGCTTTGCAAAAAGTGAATACACATTTTGCAAAACTGAAGGACGAACTGTAATGCCTTAGGTTTTTCTTATTAAAAAATTTTGAAAAATTTAGATTTCATAAAATTTTCCTTTTGAAGAGCAATAATTCTGAACTGAAAACATGGCTAGCAATAGTGTTAAAGACAGACATACAATGAGCAAATGAATCAATTCTTAAAAAAATCTACATCACAAAATGGACCACCCTACACATCGATTTTATGCTACATTTCTTGAGTCAGGAAAATCATATATTTTGTGGAAATTTCCACAACTCAGGGAACAAACTTTTCCGCAATGGCAACTGCATGAATTACGCACATGTAACGATAGATATTTATAGCATAAAGTGCTTACCACGCAATGTTAATAGAAAACCAATTTAAATGAACCATTAGTTATAATTAGAAACTCAAAGTACGCACGTTTTCTGTTGCTTTTCCTTCATTTATATTTTACATGCGCATCCATCTCACTACACTGTATTTACGTTCGGATTACGACTAAAGAAAGAGCAACAACAACAACAACAACAGCGCTGCCACATGTAAAGAAACCACAAATTTTCAAAAAAAAAAATGCCTCAGATTTTGATGGCTTCATATGCGATAATCTCACGAGCACTACTTAGCAAAGTTTTCGTTATTGTGAGAAGACTTTACTACAACATCGGTTACAGTAAATAACACCGGCCAACAAAATTCGCTTGTGAAAGTGTTTAATATTTGACTGATGTTCAGTTGAATTTATAATTTTGAAAGTAAAAAAATTCGTTAATAACGAAATAAAAAATACTTCAATTTCAAAACTTTATGTTCTTTAAATATCTAAGTGGTACGGTCCTTAAAAAAAAGTTTTTTTTCCTTAGCATTTTTTTTTTTTTATAAAAAAAAATAAAAATTTTGTCGACCTGTGTAAGTCGTTAACATACGGATTTCTGTTTTTGAATTTTTCTTAAATGTTTTTTAGTTTATGTACATTTTACATACTGACGCAATTGAAGAAGCTGCAAAATTATTTGAATAGGCGTAAGATAAACGCAATGATACATTTTACCATCTCGCGACGTATGTAGATACTCGCAAGTACACTATGCTACTGTTGTTGTTACAATTCTTCTTGTGCGTAAGTGTTTTCTAATTACCTTCAGTTTTCAGTTTTCAATTTTAATTTAATTCTGTTTTATTTTTTGTTTTTCTGTTTTTATTTATCTTTGACTGACGCATAAATCCGTTAAATGTATTTTTCAATTAACGTTTATCTATAGAATACGCTCTTTAATTATAATTTATACGCGTTGTAATTACATTAACATTCCTGAAATTCATTTTTCAATCTATCGGATATTGCCGTCGATATTGAGTAGGAGGAATGTAATGATTTTATGCTGAATATTTGAACAGCACGTTTTGGAATGGGATCACTATTCGTTTTATTGAATTAAAATATACTATAATATATAGAAAATAAAAATAATAAAAATTAATTATTGTTTTAAATTTTCATTTGTTGTGGTTTTTAAGTAAACACTTAAAATTCTCTTAGTAGTTTCCTTACAAAATATTTGAACGCATGTATTAAATATTATATCACAATCAATAATATACCACTATCAGCCAGAGATATAACCCCCTTTTAAAAAATCGATTTGCTTCCAGAAACCAAGAGTGTGCGGCACACAGTGGAATTTTGTGGCCATAAATAGGAAGAATTTGAAAGTAGTTGGAATTGAAAAATTTTGTAGTACAATCGTCAGATAATACTTAGGGGATGAAAAAAAAAACTATAAAAGTTTTAAATTTGTTTTGGATTTAGCGACACAGTGGGCTCAAAGTTGAACTTTTTACTCCAAAAATTTTCTATGAATTTTTTTATATAAGGAACTGTTAGATAGGGCGCTCTAGTTAACTTGTTTGAAACAAAATGCTATAATGTAGCATATTGGCGAAAAGTACATTGTTTCTACTTTATAAAAATTAATTTAGTTTTCTTTTATCGGCCTTATATGAATTTTACGGAATTTTCAAAAATTAGAATGAAAAATGGTAAAAGTGAAAAATTTTAAAACTTTAACAGAAAAAAACACAAAAGTATATCTCAAGATTTAAAAAATTTTTTTATATATTATGTGCAAAGGTATGGTTAACAAAATAAAAAAAAAAAAAGCTGCGCAAATTCATAACTTTTTTTTTATCAGGTTTTTCCTAATGTAGTTTTAGAAGGAACAAAATAGATCGACTTTTATTAAATGCTTTCACTAATTTGTTTGTATCGAAATTTACCAAAATTGCATACTGGCAGAAAGTTCATGAATTGTACTATTTAAAAATTATTTGCTTGAAGTTTTATATTCTATGTGTGAATTATGCTGATTTTTTAAAAATTAGGGCTGAAAAAGTCATTTTTCAAAAATTTTGCAATATTTAACAGCAAAAAACAAAAAAGTATATCTCCAGATTTAAAAAACTTTTTTATATATCATGTGCGAAGGTATGGTTGACAAAATAAAAAAAAACAGCTGCGCATATTCATAACTTTTTTTTTAATCAATTTTTTTCTATTGCAATATTTGGAAGAAAAAATATTTGTGTATTTTCGCATTTCGCAATGCTTTACAACAATTTTATAAATTGTAAAAGCTTACATTGTGAAGGAATTTGTTTGAATTTAGATAGGAGTTCCCTCAAATGGAGGGGAACTGGTTAAGGCTGTTTTTTCTATTTTATCCCTCTTTGCTTTCGCTTTCTTAGAACTAAACATAGCATAGTGCAGATATGGATGGTGCAGCATAGGGGGTCCGATTATAAACATTTTCGTTATTATAATTATCGAAATATATTTCCAAAAAAATGATTTTTAATTCTTATGTCCTTAATTATGATAGTTATAATTCTATATTTTTATATTTTCCAATAAATTTATTATATGTTTTTAATGTCTTTAATATATGTTCAGAAAAAACTTATGTTTTCATTACAAACTAAACGTACCGTACAGTGTGTCAAAAGTCATTGCGACCGAATATTGCTGTTGCTATTAATATTTTAATGTTATTTTATCAAAACAAATATAGTAGAATATTTTACAAGTTCTCGCTTCCGGAGAAGTTATAAATCTCGAAAGCTCTGCTGTTGCTATTAATATTTTAATGTTATTTTATCAAAACAAATATAGTAGAATATTTTACAAGTTCTCGCTTCCGGAGAAGTTATAAATCTCGAAAGCTCTGACAAATATACCCAAAAAACTGTGGAACTTTATAAAAAAGACTACAATTGGTATAACATGCATCCTTCCGTGCATAAAGTTCTAATGCATGGAAGTCAAATTATGCAAGAACTAGAAGTTCGAATTGGACGTCTTTCTTCTTTGAAAAAGCTCAGGAAGCATCAAATAAAGTTTTTAAAAACGCGAGGTTGCACAACAGCAGGTGTTGTTCTAGAGTAGCAAACAACGAAGATGTTTTGCATTATTTGCTGATTTCTTCTGATCCACTTATCAGCCAAATTCGAATAAAGCGGGATCAAAAATATAAAGAGTTATCACCAGAGGCACAAGAAATGCTTGAAGCCTATGAAGAAGACGATTAAAATAAATTTAAAAAAAACATTTCTGTATATCTACTTTTTTATTGAATTTTCAGTTTTTCTTTAATAACTTGAAAACTATAAAAGATATCGCACAATTTGTAACATTTTTGAAATCAGCATTGCCAAATTAATGAAAATTGATACCAATTTTGAAAAAAAGTCACAACTTCATCCCACCTTTGTATGGGAGGTAGGCGTGTCCTTGAACCGATTTTTTTAAAAGTCACCAATTTTTGTTTTCTTTACATTGAAAACATATGTACCAAATTTCAAGAGTCTAGCGCAATTATTACTATTTATGGCCGCCGTTCCATACAAATCCATCCACTGTGCGGCATTGATATTGCATTTGCGGTTTGGGTAAAACTTCAGTCCGTAATGACTGACTTAAAGGTCGCGTATTTTGAAACAAATGTCTCCCTTTGAAACAACGATATACAGAGTTTCCACTCTATATCCACCGTATTCTAATCGAGAAAAAATGGTGCGAAGAATAGGTGGAAAACATAGTCTACTATAAGAATACTCGCATACATCCTGAACAAAACAATCGTACGAGTAATGAGATTCTTTATAACGAAATTTTTAAGTAGAGTCCCTAAGCAAAGAAAGTCCCTTGCGAGAAAAAGATTTGGCACCCCCAAACTAAAATGTTATAAGAACTTCTGCAAATAGATGATAAGTGGATTAAAAAAGTCAATGAGAGCTTGTACGATCTGATATGGTATCTTGACGACAAGGAATTCGATTGTAGGTCATAACTTTTGTAAGCAGTCTTAAAAACAAATTTCATAAGCCATGGATTTCAATTGTTATAGTGTGGTATCGTTTTATTTGACTGAAAACATTCTGCCCATTCAAACACCACAACTCTTAATGTCATATTCAATATTTTGTGACCATGTATAGTGAATCACTCTTAGGCTCAATTTCGACAGTGGGCTTACAATCCCATAGAATTGAAAATGTATCTCATCACTTTAGATGTTTTCCTTAGCAGAATTATCGTTCAATAGCTGCTGTTCCTTCAGCCAATTAACTAGTTCCCTTTGCTTAAAATGGTCTGCTGACTTGAGCAATTGGCTCACTAAGAACTTTTTGGCATGAAGATGCAAATTTTTAATAAGAATTCGGTATGAGGTACTGCCTGGAACGACTAATTTTAGTGAACGATAGCGAATTGATGCAATACTTTATTCCAGTGGTGGCCACGTAGTGTCCCTATCCGCCCTCATTGCCCGCACCGTTATTCGACGCACAAGCAAGCGAAAAAAAATTCGCAGAATTTCAACGCTATCGAGGCACAGCGTTGACTTGAATTCAAATGAAAACAAAAACAAAACACAAAGGCATAAGCGACGGCGCGGCATTGTGTCAATGCAGACATTTTTTTGTTTGCAGTGCAATTGTTTTTTTTTGTCTTGATAGCAAATTTGTAAATGATAGCAAAAAAAACTTTAAAATTTTGTTTGTTTTTGCTTGATTTTGTTTGTTAGATTTCCATGCCCACCACTGCTTTAATCCATTGTGGCTATGCTTTCCATTGAATGAATACCACGATTTGTAGCTGCACAAAACCGAATCAGTTTCTAATTTGTTGATTTTCTTCGAATTGATGACTCATTTTGAGCATTATTTCAACCCAAAATTCTACGATGTTTTGGGCACTGTTTCAGTAAAATATGTCCACTTTTTTTAGTAAATTTTCCCGATGATAACGCATTATTATCCAGCATAATGTTCACCATATAGTAAACGCCACGCCCTCATTTCGAAATTCGGCAACTTGTTTGATGGTAGACCAAATCATTTCTTGTGTTTGTGTGAAATTTGATTTAATTACTTCAAAAAAATCACCTCAATATAGCGTTTAAAAGTTGATATTTCTATGAAGAATACCACGCCCACTTGTAAAAATTTGATAAGTTCTTATTCAGACTACTATTTGTGTGAAATTTGGTTCCATTACTTTAAGTAATTCTCTCAGTAAAGCATTTCGAAATTTTCGCTTGTGTGGGTTGTGTCACGCCCTATAGTTGAAATTCACTTGCTTTATTTTCAGATCTTGTCCAAGTTAATCTTAGTATTTGTGAGAACTTTGGTTAAACTACATCATAATCTTGCTCAATATAGCGTTTTAAATGTTTTATTTGTATGGGCGGCAGGCGTGTGCGTGAATCGATTTCATTAATTTCATTTTCAATTTTCAATCCTATTTTTTTATGTTGTTCCCTCATTGCCAACTTCATTCGATTATCTCAACATACAGTCAGACAAACATGAATAGTTAATTCAGGTGGTGAAACTGATCAAGTATATTTATACTCTTTTATACCTGCCACGCTCCTTTCTATATGTGAATTTACCTGGAGTGTATGATATAAAAATGACACGAAATTCAAATTCGGTGTTCTTATCGAATCATCTTTTATTTGCGGAAGAATCGAACTAATATGAGGTTCCCGCGCTTGTGAAGAAGAAAAATAGGTGTTCTAGCTGAGGCTACATCTAAGTTCTGGCTAGTCTTTACGACAACGAAGATTCACCTATTTCTCAATGATTTTGGGCATGTGCATGAATTCAGAATTGATAAGAAAATCATGAAAATTTAATGAGTTACATTTAGAACACAAAGCATCATATATCGTACTTTTCAAGATTTATTTCGGATGCCTTGGAAGTAGTGCAAACTGCATTTTTTAAATTTTTTGATATCTTCAACATCCCTATTGCGCAAATTTGCTGCTGCTGTTTATCTATCAATATTGCTGATCCACATAATCGTACGCACTGTTTCATATCCATCGACATTAAATGATTTTTGAGTTAATCAGCAATCAAAAAAAAATAATTAATAAAAATATTATTTTTTTTTACAAAAGAAGATGAAACATTTTGAACTACTTCTAAGTTGATTTTGAGTGTTGTATGCCAAATTAAAATAATAAAAAGAAATAAAAAATAAAGAAAATTATTTTTGGCTTAAATAATGCTGTATTATTTTTAAATAAATTTTTAATTAACGCATTTCTAGCTCAACCAACCAACCAACCACCCAACCATCCATCCATTCATTCATTCAACAGTACAACGGAGCGTTTTTTTTCTGCTCTCAGTTGCTTAGGCTTTTTGATTGAATAGATTTCATCAAATTGTTGTCGTTATTTACCGCGTACTGCTGTTGTTGTTTCATTTTTTCTTTCTTTTTTTTTTATTCAAAATGTTGCTGATTTTTGTCAGAATTTCATGTTTTTATTGAGATGCGCCCGATTGACGTGCCTTAGTTGCTAAATAACTTTGTGCCTAAGTGGTTACTTTACGATACGATACGTTACGTTACAATTCAAGGTAAGCGCTAAGGAAAAAAAAAAACATTTTATTTTTTTATATTTTTTATTTTGGATTTTACAAGTACGAATGTCTATATATAGAAATTGTAAAATTTATCGCTATAATTAAGTAAAATGTAATAAATAACTTGGCCGCATCTTTGTCACTTTTTTGGAACTCATTTATTTGTTTATTACAACATCGTTTTGACAAATAGTTTGTTTGATTTTTGAAATATATACCTATGCAAGCATTATATGTGACTTATGGTTTTTGAATTAAAAAATTAAATAAAAATTTATTTATATTAAGCAAAAAAACTCTTTTATATTCGATGTTATGTCAGAACTCAAGAAACTTCCACAAATTATCATTTTACTTTGAGTTGTGGGAAATACAAAAATTTGCTTGACGTTAATTAGTAGTCTATGCTATCTATCAGCTATGTATGTTGTTCAGCTCAAAGTTTTCATCCAATTTAATTTAAAAATGTTGTAACACAAAAGATAAGTTATTCTTCGGTTACAAAATTCCACAGCTATCTGCTTCAAATTGTGTTATGTTGTTCTTTTCAAGGTCTTTAATCTTGATAAGTTGATAAGTTTTTTTTTTTTCTAAGTTGACAAAAATTTTCTTTATTTCACAATATTTTGCCAAGCCTAGAACAAAAAGTACAACTATTTACTATATCACTTATGATGGAACATACGATATTGGATAGCTACTTTTTTGTATGGTGTTCATATTTGGTGTCGCAGGTTTTAACAAACTCTGAAATCTGCTTATCTGAAAGTCATTTCAACACAAAATTCAGTTTGGTATCGTTCACACAGTTAAGGGTTAAACCAAAAACGCGATCTTTGCGAGAAATTTTGAAACTCAATATGCCGCCAATCAAATAGGTATTTGCAAGTTTACAAAAATTTAATTAATTGACAGTGTAAAAAAAGTTGAAAATAGTAAAAACAACATTTTTTCCATTTATTTTTAACACAAACAACTTAAAATTTATTTTGAAGTTGAAAAAATTTAAACTTTAAATCAATCATAAAAAACTTTAAAATGCATTTTTCAGTTGCAAAGTATTTGAAATTGAATTGAATAAATTGAATTGAATTTAAATCAATGTGGATTCTTTTAAAATCCAAATAAAAAAATTTTCTCTTCAATTTTAACATTTTCAGCTTTGGCGCTGAATCACAAGCGTTTGTGGTTGAATCAAACATAAAATCGCGGATATTTTCTCTGAGTATATGAACATCAAAATGAAATAGCATGGCTTGCCTTACACAGATCTGTCTTTATGCAAGTTGTCTGAGGTCAAATGTCAAAAAAATTGTTTTCCGCTATTATCTCACTTCTTCGCTAACCTGACAGAAATTCAGCATAAGCAAAAGTTGTAGAGGAAGCAATTTTGCATAAGGAACTTTTGCTGCATTTTTCACGTAAATTCAACCGTTTTCATGACACTCAAGGTCAAAGGTTAAAATATTTTTTGTTATTATTTCGCTTCCTCGATCACTAATTTGCGTTTGAAATTAAGATTCAAATGAGATATACACTGCAAAAACGATTTGTTTGAATATAACAAATTATATTTGATATAGAGCAATTAAATATTTGAGTAAGTCAAACATAAAATACTTAAACCAACATATACCACTACTTGATCCAAATACAATATGTTTGACTCAAATAAATATTTGATTGCTCTACATGAAATATACATTTTTTAAAATTTATACAACTTCATTAAACTTACGTCTATTAGTAGCAACAACAACTTGTTTTCGAAACTCAGAAACATTTAGAGGTATGAGGTCTCTTCAGATACTTAAGGTTCTTGAAAGTATCATAGAGTTTGTGGCCTTCAATTGATAACCATTCAAGAATCCACAGTTTTCAAGGTTTTAGAGCACCTATGAAACTTAAAAAAGGCATGAGAACCCCTTTAAACTCGAGAAGTTTTTTAAGCTTGAAGAAAAAGTTTAAGCAGGGACATTACGGGGAACGGAATGTTTCCATCGGATTCAACAGCTACAAATGCAAAGTCCTCTAAATATAACGTCTTTGGATATGGTTTGAAAGTTAAAGTTTTCTTGAAAATTTTTCTTATCGGATGGTTTGTAGGAGTACAAATGCCTAGGTGGCGACACTTTCGTAACATTTTTATTTATGAAACGTACTAAAATTTTTTTTCAGGAAAAAGTTGTGAAGAGTTTACAGAACTATCCTGTGGAAAATCCAACGAAAAAAAAAATTTGTTTCTGAACATGTGAGAAGTTGGTTTAGATTCTATTTGTTTATTAAAAACTTAATTTTTTATAAATAATAAATAAAATTTTTATAAAAACTTATTTCATATAAATTGTAAAACATTTCTTGCCCTATCACGAAAATTTCATTAACTTTTTCCCAATATTTACTGAGAAATCGCAATTTAAAAAATTTACTTGTTCATAACTTTTTAAAAAATCCAAATTTTGCAAAAAAAAAAATGTAAGGCGTTAATATTGAACAATAAGTCTTCAACGTTATGCAAAAAAAAGTTTAAGTTTAATAAGTTGGTTTTTTCAGTGCCCACTTGAGAAAACTTTACTCTAAAGAATAGTTAAAATTATGGCAGTTCTGTTAATTTGGAACAATGCAGATATCTCGGGTTTGAAATAAGAAAATGATATGTGGTTTCGGCATTGTTTTAAGCAAACAATAGTTCATTGAAAATGATGTACCATGGGATCGGCGGTAACATAATATTTGAGGTGATGCAACTAGAAAGTGGAAAATTTGTACTTTTTTACTTTTGTCCAGTCAATTGTCAATTTTGACAGTAAATCACGGATTTGAATTCCCCAATCGATAGATTCCCGAAAACCATACCCACTTTGTTGGAAAATTTTATAACGTCTGTAACTTGCACCATTTTTTATATCAATATTTTGGAAAATGGGTTGTCTACTTAAAACAGAGGACGCTAATACAGTTTTCAATATTATCCTAGTAATGGGCTTTGTCCAGACATATAAGGCTACTGTAATCCGCTGACACATCGTCTAAAAATCAAAAAGTTTTTATTTTGAACCGCTCTAATGTACATAGCTCGTAATACTATCTAATTTTAGAAGTTCTCCCTAACTTTTTTGCGGTTCCTTATTCATTTTACTCTATGCACAGAGTACATTGAGCAATGATAGAATCTTAGCTGACAAAATTTATGCACAACTTAAGAACTCGTATTTTCAATAAAATATCTGATGTTGTTTTTCATTACTCGTAAAGAGATATGTAAATCGTTAAGAGTAAATTTGACGCGCTGTGTGGCATGACGCGACGACTTGCTTCTTACACCAATTTCCATGTAATGGACTTTAACAATATAAATAAAAAGACTTTGTTTATGGATGACAGCTGTGTGGTATGAAACTCTGGCAAACCAAACAGTGAGCGCAAATAAATGTGGAGCCGAATTTGATTTTTTTTTAGATTTATTTGAGCAATTATTTTATACCTAAAGTTCTTCAAATAAAATTAAATTTATAAAATTTAAATACCAAAATTAACTAGTTAAATAAGAGTGAGGATTAAACTTTCAGGTGCAATGAAGTTAAACTTACTACTTTACCACATAAATATATGAGGGGTCTTCACGATAACTCGTGTAACTCTCGTATATTGTCTATATCAAATAAATTTATCTATGTACTCGTATTTGAATTGCTAAGAACTTTATGAAAAAATTTATACACAAACCAGTTAAATTTGCGAGGCAATTTCAGCGCGTATATGACATAAATTTATAAAAATTTGTAGTATCGCCACTAATTTTCTCGATGGACTACTAGTTACTACTTTTCCAAAACATTTAAGCCTTTTTTTTTTCAATATTATTTTTTTATTCAAAATTAAATGCAACATCTCACCGTAAGTACAGAGTTACTGTATCAATTCAAGTTTTTGAGATATTATCGAAATAGAGATATATAGAAATTGCACTAGTGGAATTTTCTGAACGAATTTTGGTTAGACATTGAAATAATAGAAATAATAACTAAGTCAGATTAGAGAAAAGATTTTAGACATACCATTCTGAGACAATATGAAACTTTCAAACTGTAATGATGAATAAAGCCACTTTAGTTCTTAATCAATATTAGAGCTTTTTGATATCGTAACGTAATTATAACGTTATAACGTAACGAATTAAAAAAAATTTTCGTTATACTACGAAATAACATAACATTAAAAAATGTATTTATCGGTACATAACAAAATATGTAACCTGACGATTTTTATTTTTCGTTTTACAACACTGTTCTTAAGCTTCTTATTTAATTAATCAAATTTGTTTTCTATTTATTTCAGCATCGTAATGAAAACAACTGCAACCACCACCACCCAGTGCATCTCATTAGCAATAGTTCAACTCTTAGTCAATGTTTCTCTAAAAATAAATTAAAAATCTGTAAACGATCGAATTTTGCGTAAATTGTATTCTAAACATTTAAGGAATTAAAATATGAATTTAGAACAAATTCTGAGGCTGCTCACAATACTGCAAATTATTACATTAAGTCAGGTGAGTTGCAAATATTACTCATATGCTCCCATTATGTGAAACGTAAGTTATTGAATAGAATTGTTGGAGCATGAAATTTCAGCTTGCAATGAACAAAAAGGCTAAGCAAATCTCTTAGATCAAGGTTAATCCATAAAAAAAAAAAATAAAAACAAAATAATCCAAACAATATAAGCCGATTTAATAGATGTTAGATAAAAGTAAACGAAATGAAATCAAAAAAAAAAAACATCAACTGATGAGGTAATGCACCGAGAAAAAATTTTGAGACCAAAATATGATGTAATTCGGCATATCGCTTGTTACTTGTTCTGAATGCCAAAAACGTAATGCTACATTAGAGCATATTTAAACCTTGAACCCCTAAATTACAGAACTTGAAACACATTTTCGGGACACAGATTTTCAATTTCAAGAACCGCTAGATTCAAAATCCAGTTCCACTTAGAATGCTTTCATCTCTGTGTAAGGCGACGAAGATTATATTGACTGAAAAGCTTCAACAAAAACGATACAAATTAAATCATCAAATTAACAACTTCGCTAAAGAAAATGTTTTGGAAACAATACTAATTACAAAAAAACAACCGAATTACATTTTTCGTAGTAACAATGATTAAAATACGACAAATTTGCGCAATTATTTCCGCATGAGTTCATGAGAATTTTCTTTTTTCTTTACAAAAAAAAAGTTTTCACAACAATTGAAAATTAATGAATTTACAATTCAATCAAATTGTTTAGATATAATACGTCATTACAAAGTGTTTAGATCATCAACCATTGTTGCCCTAAAACACAAGTTCCTAAGCAGTCGACATAAATTTTATATTCCAAAAAAAAATTTCCCCAAAGAGTGCATTTACCTCGAGCAGCTGTATTTCTGTTTACAGCTTGTCATGTTTTATGTAACATTTTGACAGCTAAATGTCAAAAAAAAACAAAAAAAAATTTCATTTTTAATATTTTGCAGTTTGTCAAAATCATCATTTGTCGTGTGTGTCTTTCTCCGACACAAATGCGTCTCCCACAGATAGTATTTTTATGAAATGCGCAGGTTGTTCAATACTTTTGGCAACTCCAAACGAACATTTTATGTGGTAGATGTCTTCTATTTTAAAATGCTCGTTCAGTTTTAATAGATCATTAAGAGACAGACAACTGTCAACGACATAAGAAGTACCATGCAGCTCTAAACTTTAGAACAAGTTGCAACTTCAAAACTATAAAATACGATACATTTTTTTTCGTTACATGGTAAAATTAACAAAGTATGTTAAGTATTTTCATTTACCAGCAATAAAATGTTTATCTTTAATATTTCAAAATATTTATTTATATTCTCGAAATAGTATCATCTTCGGACAATAAATCTTAGACTTACTCGCTTCAGCGATATTATTTGTTATAAAATTAAACCGAAAAGGTTACACCAAATAAATCACCACAATTTCTTCGTGAAGAAAGACCCTCTTTGAACTTTAAACCTACCACTTCGTTGTAAGTGCACAGACCGATTAAAAAAGGAACACAGACAACTATCATAGATCTTCTGGGAAATTATCAAAGATACCAAAATAGAAAGTATAGCGAAAACAAAAAAAAAATGTTCCACGAAACATAGTCTACTCGTTGTAATGGCTGATTGGGGAATCAGAGTCGCGTAGTCTAAAGCTCCCTTATGTTGTGATTTGTGTGTGATGTTTACACAAATGTGAGCAAGTCACGCGCAATTCACGCGACTTACGCGACACAACAGAAACTAAAGTCAAAAATATCATAAATAAATTTGCTTAAGTAACTCGGTGGTAGTGTGGACAATTTGGATTGTTGCAGAGTTTAAATAGAAGAAATCATGGAATTATAATCAGTCTTACTGAACTGAAACATGCATACGTTTCTTCGTAATTTCAAAAGTTCCGTAAGAAATCGTGGTAATATATTGAACTTATATATGTCGAAATTCAAATGAAAGTTCTTCTATAATTGCGAAATAAGTAATGCGAGTTTTGGCAACCCTTGACGGTCAGAACATCAAGTATTAAAGATGACAAAAGTCATATCTTGCTAATGGGGGCGTCCATAAAATACGTGTGGTGTGTTTTTGAAAATTCGGAGATTGGTGAGTTTTGGTGAGCTCTGGCGGAACCCCCCCCCCCCCTCCCCCTACCTTTCGCGAGACTTTTCTTATAATTTTTAGATGTAATCTGCTATAATAATGTATACTCTCTGCATTAACAAGTTGACGTGAGATCTTTGTTGACCTCCCTCCCCTTGGTGAGACTTTGCCGGACTCCCTCACCCTTATCTTGGCTCACGTAATTTATGGACTGATTAAAATTATAGTATAGACATCATACTACTTATAAGAGGACCCATGAGATCATTTAACATTTATATTTCTTGATGATTCTTTGGCACGTCACACCGTCTTATTGAAACCACTTATTTGTTGAAGATATATCTTCCAATGCGTGAGAAGTATGTTATCATCGATCTATACCGCGCACCATTGACAGCAACAGCAACGGTAACTGCTTCGTCATTTTTGTAAAAATAAGGACAGATAATTCCATTGTTCCATACAAACTACACGAAATGGCTACTTTTACTGAATACTGAAGGTTCTTCATCTAATCGCCATCAAATTTCAATAAGCACATGACTAAGTGTACATGACTACACTTCCATCTGAAAATATTTTCAGCCTGAGTTCCGATTTGATATCTTTCACATATCTTTCAGATATCTTTCATATGTATAAAGAAAATTCGAATACGACCTTGTTTTTTAATGACAATTTCAAAACTCCGGCAAAAATGCATTCATTGATTGCATTCCCAAAACAAAATTCAAATGTCATCAATGTTCTAAACTGATTTGATATCATATGTATAGAAAAATAAAATTTCATAATAACAACTTATTTCCAAAAGGTAGCAGAGGGAGTAGGCTAGTTGTTCATCGCTCCGAAAGAAAAAAAGTTCAAGCTTAAAGAATAGATTTAATCGCACAGGCTAAACTGACTATATCCATGAAATTTTTTAAAACAAAATGTTATAAGATTTGGTACAAGACAACAAAATGACATAAGCACAGTCTGACAAAATGAGAATTTGAGCAAGTGAGTGTGGCAACTCCCTAAGAGTCTTTAAGAAATCCTACTAGTACCATGTTTTAATGCTATGTAATGAACGATGACATTAGGTGTTATGAGCACCATCGAATCGTTAAATGAGTAGGTTTCGAGAAATAAATGTGGCATCTCCATCTTTTTCAATAAATTTCGATAAGGCACGGTTCATTTATTTAATTAACAATTAATCCAAGAATTATTTCACTTTTTATGTAATAGTTGTGTAAGCTGAAATGAAATTTGGGTAATATGTTAC
This sequence comes from Tricholauxania praeusta, assembly GCA_949775025.1. Classification (NCBI taxonomy): domain Eukaryota; kingdom Metazoa; phylum Arthropoda; class Insecta; order Diptera; family Lauxaniidae; genus Tricholauxania; species Tricholauxania praeusta. Next base: position 29,844,376 of record OX459028.1, read on the forward strand.
TGATTCTGAAAGATCTGATTCGTCTCTTTCTGATATAGTATAACAAGCAGAAGGGATGTGCCCTGAAAGTCTGAAAATCGCTTTACGGTATATGTGAACGATCTTTGTGTTCTAATGCTCGTCGTTAATGTCAACTTTGTACATATATTAATGTATTTGACAGCCGTTTGATAAAGTTTTTTTTTACTTTTTTGAATTTTTTGAAACGAAATATCTCAAAAACTATAGGGAATAGGATAAAAAAAAACTTTAAATTATTTTTGTTTAGAAATGCTATAGTTTTTAAAAAAAAAAAATAATAAACTTTGAGTAAAGTAGTTCCGACATTAGTGGTATTTATCTAAACGCGCAAGTTTCCCAATAGGCAATTTTGCGCAATGTGTTTCACAAACACCCTTTCGAACATTTTGTGCAATTTGTGGCAGTTGATGAGCATGTCATTTTTTTATAAGAGAATCGTATGGGAAAAGAGAGTGACAAATACAAAATGTGTAAACAATAAATTTTTACTGAGAGAATTGTATGGAAAAAGAGAGTGACAACAATTGCACAATTAGCAGTGCAAGTTTGCGTTACCAAATTGTCACGCAAACTTTTCTAGTTTGTTCAAAAACTTTCCATACGATTTTTGACAGTTCGTTTGCGAGAGCGCAAAAATGCACAGTTTGCGAGGGTTTTGCGCGCTTAGTTGAATACCCATATTAAATTTATTATTTATAAAAATTTATTGACAAAATATCTTCGACACATCTTATTTTTTTTTTTTGATTTTTTTTGTATGTTATTCTTCAAGCAAACCTTCCCGATATAACTTTGGAAAATAAGAAGTTTTTTAAAAAAGTCTTGCGTCACGAAAAAAATTAAGGGGTATTCATGATTATTTTTATCTATATCATAAAAATTGTATTGAATTAAAATGAAATGCATAGTATCGATTAGTATATGTTTAGATGTACTCGGGTTATATTTTATTAAATAAATTTTGTCGATTATGGAAAAAGCTAAATGCACTTTTGAAAAGCACCGTCGCGGTAAATACGATTTGTCAAATACCACTTTATTGATCGAAACAAAATTTTTTTACGTTTTTTGTTATTTCAATAACAAGTTCGAGAACAATGCAGATTTTCATTTGGGCAAAACTTAATAATTTTTGAGCGGAAAAACAAAATTTTTTACAATCCAAAAACCGGCTTTTCCGGTAATTTTTGTTTTTTATAAAATTAGTTTCTGGAAATAGCTTTAAAAAAATAAGCGACAATATAATCTAATTAAATTTTTTAGACGATGTTTTATATTCTATTTTAAGGAGTTATTATTGTGATGCTATTTTTGTGAAAAATTGTTTTGTAAACAATGAAATTGAAACTTTCAATACGATACTTATTTATATTAACATTTTAATACAAACGCTCTCAATAACTAAACATACCACACGGCAGTGTGTAGGCACAATGTGTTTCAACAACCAAATTAAATTTAAGTAAAAAAGTGCAATCGCGTATCTGCCACGATTGCATCATAAAAGTTTGTTGTCTTTGGGTAGAGATGCGTATCGCACAAATACAGTGCTGCGTATCTGGGTGTCATACTATGCCTCAACGGAAATTTAAGCCAGATAGAATCAAATTATGACAAAAAAAAAGCAAATGTTTTTATTTATTTTTAAACTTCAGTTTTTGTATGCTCCGTGATATTGTTTTTCTTTTTTATCCACACTCTACAACATCTGTCTCTAATAGATTTGAAAACTCTTGAGCTGCATTTGCAAAAAACACTACGTTTTGTTGTGATGCTTAAAAAAAGGTGCACTTGTTTTCATTTCACAAATTACAACTGCAATGGATTAAAAACAAACTTTAAACATACAAAACTGATTTAGCTCTGTTTTATGCACGTTCACAGGCAAAAAACTGCATCCTTTTCAACTTCGTTCATAGAGTGAACACTGATAAAATTTATTTTATGGGAGATTTTTTAGAGAATTTTTTTGACATGCCTTGCACACGAGAGATATTTCCGATAAATTAATAGCTATTAGTAATTCAATTTCTAATGAGTCAAAGTGTCACGTCCTTCCGAAGATTTTGGTGTTCAAAGTGGGGTGAGGGAGGGAAGTATATCCACTCGAATCGGTAAAGCAAGGCAGTGGCTTCTGCATTAACTAAGAAGTATCAAACATTTATTAATAGGTACCTACGGAACATATTATGGGCTTTCTGGCCCAACCGTATTTCAAACGAACATCTGTATCAGAAAACGAGTCAGGCACAATAATTCAACGACGTAAATGTCACTGGATTGGTCATGTATTTCGAAAAGACGACAGTTCCATAGCTAGTCACCCGAGGCATTGGTACAGAATTATTGAAGAGGAGTTACGGCAACTGGGAAAGAGTTGGAGAAAGCTAAAGAAATCGCACACGATATTGCGTAGGCGTAGTAGACGCCCTCAAGAAAGAACAAAATACAGTAAAACCAATGTAAGTCGAACTTGAAGGGAGACCCCAACAAATGTGAGTTGTAGAGTTTTCGACTAATGGAGGATTTCGACTTAAGCGAATTTTGTCAGGAAATATTCGGCTTGAGTTAGAGAGGTGAAATAAATAAAAATCCTAGTTATAGAGATATTAAACATAGGTATTGCAGTAATAATAATAATAGAGATAATTCGCTATAAATAATCGAGCTGTAAAGGTTGTAAAATCAAACATGGCTATGTTCGAGATGCATAGGTCAAATTTATTTTTTGGAGTTATAGAGGGAAAATATGTACTGAAATTACTTGTAGGGACTCACTTATTTTTTCGACCTATAGAGGGATCAGATTTCGAGCAATGGAGGTTTTGGGGGTTTTGCTCTTTAAATAGAGATTTTATAGCAAACACTCAACAAAACATCCCAAAATTATGTCTATCTCATTTGAAAAGTCAGAACAAATACAAGCAATTCTAGTAAGACAATACTGGGGCACAGTACTGCAAACCTTATTCGGAGATAAACTTTGACAACCAATGGTGTCGACATTTTTTGCTCTGAAAATTCGAATCGTTATGTTTTCGAATGTTAATTTATTAGAAGAAATGATTTATGTGCCACCCTTTTGTTGCATTCATCTATTTTATGATGTCTATTTTTTTAAGAAGTTGGCACCAATTTTCTAGATGCGCTTTGTATTTCGAGCCAATAGCAAACATGGCAACTCAAGTCATGCAATGCCATGCCATCTAATCCATCTGCCATTCATTAGACATAAGTTGTGTATTAGGGTGGAGTGAAACAAGCGAATCGAAATATTTTAATGTCTGAAGTGATTATATTACATTCTTTTTTATATTTTACATTCTTAACATTCCTTGCATGTTTTACAAACCCTACACTTTTCGACTTCTAACAAGTTTTTCAACATATCCGACATTTTTTAACATCTTATTACATTTACTGTTTTATTCGATATTTATCATTTGTTTCGAGTTTATCGTGAAAAATTTTGACACTTATCGATGATTTCTTCTTCTTTAATATTTATCGACTTCTTTTTTACTTATCGATTATTTTCACTTATATTATTCGGCATCATACGAATTTTTCGATATTGTTCGATATACATATTACTTTATCAACATTTTACGTCATGTATCGATTTTTTGACATTATCTTATACATATTGACTTTTTCGATACACATATATCGATTTTTTCTTCAGTATTTGAATCTTTCGACATTATTCAACACATATTTACTTGTTCGACATATATCGACTTATTCAACAATAATCGATTTGGTCGACCTTCTCGACATTATTTGAGATTTTATCGACTTTTTCGTCATAAGTAAAATTTTTTCAACTTATTTGGAATTTCACACTATTAGACATTTTCAAAATTTATGATTTTTGGTCATTTTAACCATTTTTAAACTACAAATGTTTACTTTTTGGAATCACAATTCTTTTTTTCAAATATGCTAAGAATCTAATTTGAATACTAACTTTTTTAAGAAAAACTAAACTTCCAACGCGCGACTTCAGGACGATGTCGTGGAACATTTATTTTTGGCTTTTTACCGAAAAAGATTTTTCACTCCACCCTATAATGTATACGGTAAACATCCTCAACAACTTTTTTGTCGATGGGGTGGGGTTAGACCAAACGCAAACTCACTCGTACGGTCCAACATGTCTGCTATTGCAAATTTTTTTTTTTTTTTTTTCGCTTTTTTTTCTATGCCAATCTAATTGTTGGATCGTTGTTTGTTTTCCATTACAAAGAAAAAAAAAAGAATGGAAAACGACGACTTATTTTCTTTGGCAAAACTAAAAAATTGTCTAGCATACGAGCAGAACAAAGATGTAAATCAAAAATTATATCTGTTGGATTTGTTTTTAATTTATCATCATAAAAACTTGACATAAGATTCTTGTTGTAATCGCATAAATTATGCATTTTTAGTTCTGCAGTGATTTATGACTTTGTAACATAGTAAAGATGCTGAGAGATAAGAGTTCTTGATATTTCACCTTTCAACTGTTGGATGTATGAGAAAATTATATGTAAATATGTTGATAGGCTTATGCCGACTTGTTGATTTTCTTTAGTCTCTGCTGTAAAAGATCTCTGAAATGTGACAAGCTGTAAACCCAATAATTAATCTCCAATTATCGTTTTCAATATGGACTTCAATTTCACGAAGAAACCTTAAAATGTATATAGAAACCTCACCACAAATAACAGCGCGTTAGACGTTAAAACTCAGACAGCAAAAACCAACCCATTTGCCGATCGCATATTTCATTACTAACGAATGTGCAACTTGAACTCGATCGCAATGACCCCCACAGCTCGATCGCAAACATTTGATCGCTACGTTCGAATTTGAGCGCGTGTCTCATAAATTTTAACAAAAAATAAATGAAAAAAACTCATAATTTTCTATTTAGTTCAATATTTATTTTTATCTATTCCCCTTTGCATTTCTTTCAGAATAGTCATGTGCAGGAGGCAAGACAACACATCCGTGCGGAAGTGAGGAGTGCTATTGGACAGTTACCACCGAGTTATCACCATCATCATCATCATCAACAGCAACATCAAAATCATCATCATCACCAACATCATCATCAGAAATACCATGGTGCGCATTGGCACGATGGACAACGCGTGCATCGCTGGCACAATCATCACAACCGTTGGAGTGGTCGACGTAGCAAATCAATGGAGCATCACCATTTTACCGCTTGGTCGGCATGGTCTGGGTGTGGTAGCGATTGTGTGAAAAGACGGGAACGATATTGCAAAGTAAAGCGAAAGTGCGGTTACACCAAACATTTGGAAGAACATAAGTGTTGGGGGTAAGTTCGACAGCGAGTTATTTGTTCGTTATAGTTTGTGCAAACTATACGAAATATTCTTGTGGACCTCCTATATGGTACAAGTGGGAACGTACGCTTAGTTTAATATTTCTTCGCAATCATGCGAAGTTTTTCATTGCAAACACAAGGGGCATAAATAACGTCACTACGTTCGTACTTTATCATACATGCCCTGTTTGCCCAAAAAAACTGACCGCATTACGGGATTCCGACTACAAACAGGCAAGGCATGAGCTAGTGCATGGTATCGTTAGATGTTTCGGCAAAGTTCCAGGTTCAAAAACCCTTTGCAGCTCAATCTGAAATACTGACATATTATCCATTTTCATCAGATAATTTTATGAGAGACCAATATTTTTAGCTTCACTATTTTGAAAGCCAAGTGGTACACAATCTGTTTTTTCAGCTTATTTAATACTAGCAAAACCCGGCGCGCATTGCTACGCCTCAACAAATAAAATATAATGTGTTTTTATTTTAGTTGGATTAAATAAGTAAAAATTATTTTTATTGATATTTATCTTATTGGGAGTGGACAAACAACGTTGTTGGTTTTTCTATTTGGCTCATAAATGAACAATTGAATTGGCGGGAATGATTGGAATACGTAGAATCAGCACCTTTGAATGAGTTTAATTTGGTTACAGTCCTTGTCTTCTATATATGTACCGAGTCTCATAGTCATAGTTTTTTCTTATTTTGGAGGCATGGCACTACCCATTTTTTCATTGAATCTTACTTTCTTTTTTTTTGGCTCATTTTTTCCAAACCAAAATATGTTTAGAAACTTTTACAAACAATAAGAAACATGTGTACCAAATCTTATCCATCTGCGTCAAATAATTGTTGATACATAAAAAGTTGATTTTTCCTCATATGGAAGCGTGGTACCGCCCATTTTTGCATGGAATCTTACTTCTTTCTCTACTCTTTATATATGTACCAAGTTTCATTTATCTGCATCAAATAGTTGATAAGATATGATGAATCTTATTTTCTTTTAGATAAGGGGCGTGGCATCACCCATTCTATTCTAAGCTGTGCCTGTTTATATAAAAGCCTCGTGGTGTGAATTCCATGAGAACCGATAAAGCGATCTTCGAGAAAATTATGTTCAAAAAATATTTTTGTATGAAGGCCACCCTAAATAAAAGTATTGAAGCCTTAGCTACGCCTCTTAATATAAAAGTAACTTGGTGTAAATTCGGTATGAATCGATTAACCTGTCTTCGTGAGAAAGATATTTAAAAATATTTTTGTGTGAGGACCACCCAAAGTGTGAACCCTAAGTAAAATGTTTACTATCTAATCTGTGCCCCTTCATATAAAAGTCATGTGGTGTTAAGACCATGAGAATCGATTAAACGGTCTTTGAGAAAATTATATTTAAAAAATATTTGTGTATGAGGGCCACCCTAAATAAAAGTTGTGTAGCCTAAGCTATGCCTCTTAACATAAGAGATACGTGGCGTAAATTCGGTGTGAATCGTCTAACCTGTCTTCGTGAAAATTATTTTTAATAATATTTTTGTATGAGGGTCACCCTAAGTATGCACCCTAAATAAAAGGTTTACTACCTTATCTGTGCCTCTTAATATAAAAGCCATGTGGAGTAAATTCCATGAGAATCGATTGAGCGGTCTTCGAGAAAATGATATTTATAAATATTTTTGTATCAGGACCACTCTAAGTATGAACCGTAAATAAAATCTTTACTATCTAATCTGTGCTTTTTAATATAAAAGTCGTGTGGTGTAAATTACATAAGAATCGATTTAGCGGTCTTCGAGAAGATGATATTTAAAATATATTTTAGTGTGAGGGCCACCCTAAATTGAAGTTTTGTAGCCTAAGCTATGCTTCTTAACATAAGAAATACGTGGTGTAAATTCAGTGTGAATCGATTCACCTGTCTTCGTGAAAATGATATTTAAAAATATATTTATATGAGGGCCACTCTAAGTATGCACCCTAAAGAAAATTTTTACAATCTAATCTGTGCTTCTTAATATAAAAGTCATACTGTGTAAGTTTCATGAGAATCGATTTGCCTGTCTTTGAGAAATCGCTATTTTTAAAATATTTGTGTATGAGGGCCACCCTAAATAAAAGTTTCATCGTCTTAGCTATGCGTCTTAATGTAAGAGAGATGTGGTGTAAATTCCATGTGAATCGATAAAGTGGTCTTTGTAAAAATGCTATTTTAAAAATATTTGCGAATGAGGGCCACCCTTAATTAAAGTCCTATAGCCACCACGCCTCTGGTGTCTAATCCCATTCATATTTTGTGAAGTGCTTAACATAGGCTATGTGCATCCTGACACCAAATTTTAAGACTCTTGCTATCATATGAACCAAGATATAGCGAGTTAAAGGTTTTAATTGCACGTAAAGTGCCACGCCCCTTGCTCTTATCAAAATAAAATATAGCCCATATTACTCAGGAATAGTGTAGCTTTCTATTAGTAGAAGAATTTTTGGAATCGGTTCTGTACTTCCAGAGATTACCCGGAACATACAAACAAACAAACAAACAAACAAACCTTACCTCTTTATATAATAGTATAGAATATAGATAATAAACGTAAACTTATGACAAAGTCGTTTTTATACCCTACACTCAATGTATATTCACTTTGTCATTCCCTTTGTAACTCATAGAAGAGGGTGTGGCAGGTATAGAAAAGTATATATAATCTCCATCAGCATCACCACTTGAGTCGATTTAGCCATGATTATGGAAAATTTAAGCAAGATTTGTGAATGGAATTCGATACACAAGCTACACCTTCAAACTAGCTCCTTGGGATTAGAAATGGGCGAAATCGGTTAACGGACACGTCTATCGTCTATATGAGTTATTTGGAAAATTTTTCACATATACTAGGAATAGCTTGGACAAGCTCTGGACAAAAATTTCTTGGGTTTTCGAATGGCAACCGTAGTACCACTCATACAAGCGAAAACTTTAAAACGCTATGCTGAGAGAAATATTAAAGGTAATGGAACGGTTTCAAACAAAACGTTATCTGAGAGAATTATCTTAGGTAATGAGAAGAAATTTCAAACAAACAGTAAGAATTGTTCAGATAAGCTCTGGGTAAGAATTAGGCAAGTTTTTGCATGTGGGTGTGGCATTCCAAAAGAAACAGAAGCTTTAAAACGCTTTACCGAGAGAATTATTTATGGTAACACAGCCAATTTTCACTTAAATACGAGAAAATCTTCGGCCTAGGACCACAAAAAAGTGGATAAATTTTGATAAGAGGGCGTGGCAGCTACTATTTAATTAAAAGCTTTCAAACGTTATACTGAAAGGGTTTTTAAGGCAGTGCAACCAATAACAAATATTTCGGTTCAACATCAGACAAAAAGAGGACGTGACACCTCCCTACCGCTTCAGAGCTAAGTGTCACGGACTGTAATGTTAATCTTAAAAGAAAAACGGCTTAATTAATATACCTAGTGAGTGTCGTACGGAATTTTAAGAACTTGAGTTTTTGAGGAAATGGCAAGTATTGGAAGAAAAAGGTCGATTTTTGACTCCTAAAATTTCCACTGAAAGTTAACAAAAAAATCAAAATATCGAATATCCCGCACGAAATTCCCTAGATAATGTTGGTTTGATTGTAAATTTGAGACTTAAAAGAAATTGAATATTAATTTAGAAAGTTATGCTTAGTGCCATTTCCAAAAAAGTTGGGAAAAGTTTGAGAAAAAAGCGTTAAGGTTTCAAATACGTCAAAAAAAAAATTTTCGACTTACAATTTTTATTCCTGCAATTCTTGAAATCGTGATTTTGACAGGAAACAAGAACGACTGGCATACGGAGATGGCTAAATTAATTCAGAAGATGACGCTGTTTACGTATAAGTATACTTTTCTAAGCCTGCCCTATGCCTGGGGTATAAAAAGTACAAGCATAAAATGCACATAACCATAGGCAAAGCACACACATATGTATTTTCATGCAAAATAGGAATATACATATTATCTCTGTATGTAGTGGCAGTTCCCACTGGCAATAAATTTAAGTGGCCAAAAATTTTACTATAAACAATAAAAACAAAGAAGTAAACACTTACCCATTGTGACCACCAATTTACTCACGCAATAGAGCAGCAACTCTCTACAAAATTTCCCATATTAAAAGAGTTCCAGTGCTCTTCCACTAACTGTTAAAAAACAAAAACAACAGTGCAATTTAGCAACATCCGAAATGCACTCACACTACCAAATGATTGCAGTAATTTCTTTTTAACACAAGAAAAAACACACGCGAAGTTTTAGAAAAATTAAATGAAATTTTAAACATTTGCTGATTTTTTTGAGCAAATGAGAACATTTTCTATTAAATTGCATTTCAATTTGCAATAAAAAACCACTACAAAAACAACACTACACTTGCACTGGCAGCTCTGCCGACGACGCCGCTTTCACTCAGATTTTGCCTTATTACGCATTTTTATTGAAATATTTTATGAAATTCAACACTATGGACACTTAAGGCTATAAATTTCACTATATTTTTTTATTAAATTTGCTTATAATATTAAAAATGCAAAATTTAGTCTCAGAAGTTAACGCGCGTTTTGTAAATGAAATTAAAACTAATGGCTGTCAGTTGATTGGAGTTGCCACCTGTTTGGTAGGAACTATGACGGATAGCGTGTTCTTAATGCAAACGAATGTAGGATTTGAAAAGAGAGAATTTAAAGGCAATAATTTCTCTTGCTAAAAACCTATTAATTATCAAATTTGTGTTACTTGTTGAAAAAATGTATGCAAAAACTGGATTTCTATAAGCAAATTTAGGAAGCGTGATTTATTTGCTGCAAAAAAGCTTAAAGTTTATATAAAATAGTTTTTTAAGCAAATAACGGTTTTTAAAAAAAAAAAACTTGGTCGAAACTAAAATTGGACTGCTTTCAATTGTACTTGGATTTGTTACACTCTACACCTTCAGGGTGTATTCACTTTTTCGGAGGCCTAGTAAAGTATATGTATCCGTGATCAGAGTCACCACCTGAATCGATTTAGCTATCTCCATCTGTCAGTCAGATATTCTGTCTATCTGTCAGATTATCGGTCAGTTCATTTGTCAGTCTATCTGTCAGTCAATCTGTCTGTGGAAATTACGATTTTGGGGAAAATCAAGAGAAATAATGAAATGAAATTTAGAACACAGGAAAAATCGGTTTACGGACACGACATGAGAAAAAACTTTTTTCAGCAAAGATTTTCTTTCACACCCGCAAGTAAATATGTTCACACATGACGAACGTAACCATCAAAAATTTCCATATTTTCTCTACGCATGACCGCATTCCGCAACACTTTGTTGTTGCACCTATTTTGGGAACTGTAATTAATGTGTAACTCTTTAATGTCTTATTTATAAATGCATAACCTCATCGACTAATCTGTTTAATCATCTATCCCACACATACACACAGTTGTCATCCGGCACCTGTCTGGCATGCAATAAACGCGCACGATGCAACCGCTCCACAAACGATTCATCACACCAGCAGCAACTCGCCGGCGATTATCATAAATGCACCACAAATCGGACCACCACAAGTGCTGCCTACACCAGCGCCGCCAGTACACACAGTGGAACAGATACGCCTGCCTGTACTGCAAGAAATCGGTTGGCATCATCATCACGCCGCCGCTGAAGATGATATACATGAGTTGGAAGATGACGTGGGGGAGACGGAGGCAGAGGAGTCCAGTGATTACTACATCATCAATGAAAGACCACGACGACAACCCTACAAAAAGAAACGACGGCCAATTTATATTGATGTCGATGATTATGAAGATTTGGAAGCTGAAAAAAATGAGGGTGAGCTGGACAGTGACGAGCAGCTAGAAGATTCAGCAACACTGCTTAAGAAATATGCAAGTCATGTGCGTTCCATACGCACACAAAGTCCGCATCATCAACGTCGTCGTCAAGAGCATCGCAACAATCGACGCCAAGTGCTATCGTCACCAAAGGTGACACAACGAAATCTGCCTGCTAGTGATGATGGCATTGAGGGTGATATTTTTCAATATGAAGATTTCGATTTTGACCACGATCGCAGCACGGATGAAGAATATGGAGATTCTTATGATGACAGCGATTATGTAGATGAACGTAATAGCAGTCTGCTCGCTGGGGCTGCTGCTGCTGCTGCACCTACAAGAGAGCGCGCAACACCAGATGGTTTGATACCAAAACATCGACGCATCTATTCGAAATGGTCTCGTTGGACGAAGTGCTCACCAAAGTGTACAACGCGTCGTTACAAGTAAGTTATATGAAGTTTTTTGAAGCTGAATGTGGCACATATTTCTCTTTATATTTCAGAAAATGTCGTCTTCGTGAGCAATGCGGTCGCGAAGTATTACGCGAAATCGCCTATTGTTACACTGAGGGTAGTTTCTGTCAACAATGGTTACAAGCGCAGGTGCAAAAATCGCCACCCTATGAGCTACGTCCCATGGCAGCAGCACGCCGTCGCGACATTTCGGTCGATGGACCACAATCGAATTCGATCGTTGGTAGCGACTACATCATGCATAGCAAAGGTTATCGTGGCGCCGAGTATACACCATTGAAGCTGAGATGTGGCATTGCACCGATACGGAGCAATAAGCGCAACATGTACAATATGCTAAAGATTATCGGTGGTAAGGCGGCACGCAAAGGCGAATGGCCATGGCAGGTTGCAATTTTTAATCGATTCAAGGTGAGTGTTTGCACAGAAGATGATATTTAAAAAGTACGTTACTCTGGCATGGTTAGAACATTGATGATGTTTCATTTCGGTTTGTGGTGCGCGTAGGAGGCTTTTTGCGGCGGCACTTTAATTGCACCTCAGTGGATACTGACAGCGGCGCACTGTGTACGTAAGGTGCTTTATGTACGCTTGGGCGAACATAATCTCGACTATGAAGATGGTACAGAATTGCAGCTGCGTGTGCTGAGAAGCTTTAAACATCCCAATTTTGACAAGAAGACAGTCGATAGTGATGTAGCGCTGTTGAGGTGAGTTGGATTCATTTTTTCATTATACAGGGTGGACCAATTTAATTTTTAAAATTCAAAAATAAATTCAAAATTAAATAATAATCTGAATTTTCCAAATCGAAATATTACCATGATTAACATGTTGACGGGATTAGCGTTACCCGAGGTATGCCACGGAAAGGTTATATTGAACGTGATGAACGTAGGACTAGAAAAAGCTTGCCATAAAAACAAATTCTTTTCTCTGCTTCGATAGAGGAAAGCAGGCAGTCAAGGTTCGTGAAAATTTATTTTTCTGACATGTAACGGTTTAAACTGCTCTTCATCAACGATGGTTGAATCTTATCTAGCTGACATTGAAACAGTGAGTCTGATCTTTAAAATGGGCTATTAAGGTCGGTTCCACGATATTTTTGGAGAAAGCCACAACTGTTTCAAATAGACCATTTTTTGGACTGGAAAGTAGTGTTCCCAAAATTTTTAGCGGTAGTGTATATGTACATATTTAGTTAGTTAAGGCACCATTTCCAAAAAAAAATTCAACAAGAACTGAAAAAAATGCAAAGGGAATAGGATATTTATATTGCCGAATTAAAAACACTAATAGATTTCCCATACCCAAAATTATTAGGATAGTATTTTCTAACCTATGTAGAATGTAAAATTACATTCAATGAAAAACTTCTATTGTTACACGTGTGTATAGTATAGTCCCGATTGCAATAAATTCTCCTTTAACTGTCTCATGGTAATATGGGCACATTTTTGAAATTAACAAATGTTTCCTGCTCTGATTTTAGCTATTAATCTTCCTTACTGATTATTTTTTTCAGACTACCCAAGCTAGTCAACACCACCACCTGGATTGGATACTCTTGTCTACCACATCCCTATCAGCCGTTACCCAAGAATATGGATTGCACTGTCATCGGTTGGGGCAAAAGACGCAATCGTGATGTCGCCGGCACAAGTGTGCTGCATCAGGCTGAAGTGCCCATGATACCAATGGACAATTGTCGTTCGGTTTATCATGATTACACGATCACAAAGAACATGTTCTGTGCGGGGCACAAACGTGGTCGCATCGATACGTGCGCGGGAGATTCAGGTGGTCCATTACTATGTCGCGATACAACAAAACCAAATCATCCTTGGACCATATTTGGTATCACTTCATTCGGTGATGGTTGTGCAAAGCGTAACAAGTTCGGCATATATGCCAAGGTGCCGAATTATGTGGATTGGGTTTGGTCGGTGATCAATTGCAATGGCAACTGTAAGCTGCATCAACGTAATTATGGCGGCAACTAGTAGATGAGTGGGTGTACAACAACGTAGAATAGGAATAGCAAGCGAATTAACCCTTTGTGAGCTAAGAGAGAAATTTTTTTTTTAACGCAAATAAAATTCAAAAAATTTTGAGTTTGACCCATGTGTCATGTGATTTAGGTCTTTAGATTTGTTTGAAGATCCGCATTCAAAAATATTTGAAAAAAAAACAAATGTTTTACATTCTCAAAAATGGCAAAATACATTTCTTATGTAAAAAATATTTAGGGCTATATTCCCACTCGGCGCGTAACGTTTTGGAAACATTTCAGTAATCTTTTACTTGAAACCTTACATCGTTTCAGAAACGTTTCTGAAAGATTTCATTTGAAAGGTTGAATCTTAAACCTTTCAGAAAGACTTCAGAATGATTGCAGGTGAAACAGTACATTTGAAATATATCAGAAAGATTTTTGTATCGTTCCATTTACAACATTTCAAATGAAATAATTCTGCAACGTTACGTAATGTTTCTGAAACGTTACATGCCGAGTGGGTTGATCAGAGGTCTAAATTACTCTAAAGTAAGTGCCGCCACATAGACATTTAATCTTTCTCAAATGCATGTTGGTGCAATACTTTTGCTTCATAGCACATCCAGCTGCCAAAGGGTTAATATTAATTTTCAATGCAGAATCAGCACGAGGCGCAGCAGCATTTGCAAATGATTTATGATCGGTGAGGATTTATTTTATGAACAAATAATTTCCACAGTTATTTATCAACACAGAAATCGGATAAATCGATCAATAGTTTCGTACTTTTATTATTAAGTGTATGCTAGTGTGTTTTTTTGTCTTTATACGTCGTTTCTATTTGTAGCATGTAGCGTTGTAAGCCTCTATTTGTAGTACTATGAATTTGTTTTCAATACACTGTATATACCAATGTATGTAGTATATGTCCATATCTAGCAAACTGTAATATATCTTTAAGCCGATCGTTCCAATTTGATAAATAGTGCGACATGCATTTCGACTTGAGTCAACGACTCGTTTCGATTCGATTGATCAACGGATTGTAGTGATCGTTAATAATTTATTTTAATATGATTAAAAGTAATGTTTTTTGTTTTTTTGCCAAGAGCAAATGTAAATTAAATTTAATTGTATGTACTTAGTTTCATAGGAGGGTTTTGTTTGAAGAGGCTGTGAAATTATTTCGAATGTTTGTTTGTAATGCTGACAATAAATAATTAATTTCGTTAATTAAATTTTTGGAAAATTATTACTTAACTTGAAAAAATGTATACCTAGCTGCATTTGATCTACAAAATAAAATTAATGAAAACTTGATCTTTGCATGCCTTACACCTATAGATATGTATATGTATATTTATTGTAGTTTTCAACTAGGTTATATAACTTATATTTAGTTGTAGATACGAAGAAAAAAAAAATCACTGTATATTTTTATTTATTTCAGTTCAATAAAATTAATCGAAAATTAAAGTAGAAATTGATTTTGTTGATCGAAAATTTTCATTTTATATCTCAGAAATGGTTTAAAAATAGAAGTCTTCGGAAAGTTTAAGCGCTGTCTGAAAGGATAGTGTTTAGCAAAAGCAGCAAGGTAGAAGATCAGGATCTATACGAATCATGCAACAATGGGGTGGACATTTTTTTGTCATAAAATCGTTAACAAGTTTATATTAAAAAATTAGTTCAAAATAAATAAAAAGCATATTATTAAATTACATGATATTGGTAGTTGACAGCTTATTCCATCTATGATACGAAAGCTAAATTGTCATATCATATAATCTATAATTTTTCAGGCATATACTGTTGCTTAAAAATAGAAAAATAAATCAAAAGGAGAAGAAATATCTTGTTGTCACGACATGAAGCTCTTAATGTGGTGCTAAAATTGACGCCGCAATTAAAAATAAAATATTAATAAAAACCTTTTGAAACATAAGCGCTTGTTTTTCAAAATCCAATATAAAACAAAGAACACACACAATAAACATAATCCTTAGCAGTAATTAATAATTTTTAACACAAACATAATTTTTAATGTGCTTTTCGTACCAAAAATAGTAAGTATTTTCTAAAAACTCTTAACGATGCGCCACAACAAAGAGTTGTATCAACGTAGGGGAACTATAGAAATTCGTATAGGACAACACCTGACACGCCGAATAGTGGGACAAAATGGTAGTTTATTGTTCAAAAACCAATGAAATCTCAATCTGATGATGCTTTTTATAAAATACTACCATGAAGAGAAATAATTCGAAGGAAGCCATCTAATAATAATATTTGTGATAATACAAAGGCGCTTGCAATGGATAGGTTATACCATCAAGAAAGTTGCTAGAAATTTATATCGGGGTGGAACCCCCCAATGTAAATGATGTGAGGAAGGACCAGAGCCTCGTGACTAAGAATATGATATATCGAAAATTAAACGAACAAGCCAGGGGCTGAAATAGTTATGGAAACTTTGTTCAAGTCCTACGCTACTAAAGAAGTTTTAGGATATTAGTGTTAGCAGTGTCAAAAAGTTCGATATATGTACATATAACGAATAATATCGTTAAGTCTATGAAATTTAAACGAATAATGTAGAAAAAAATACGAAGAATGTTGAAAAACGCTGAAAAATATTTTAAAAATATTGAAAATGTTAAAAAAAAGTTGATATACTCCAAAATATAAGACTAGCACATTACACGTTAGGTGCTACTTTTCAGCCAATTCGCTGCAGTATATATTTTCCTTCATAAAATGGAACCATCAATGCTCGTTCAAAATTATTGTCAGTAACAGTTTTTTAAAATCAATTTTCCCACTTGACTCCACTGTGCTCCGATTACATTTAATTTTAGAGCATGAACTGCAGTGAAGAAACCACCCCTTTCATTCCATTAATGCATGCATATGTGAAGTTACTGTTGGCAATTTAAAATTCAACGTCACGGGTAGCTACACGAAATATTACCGAAATAGTATAAAAAAACAAGAAAATTTTAAAATTAAATCGTAAATTAGCAGCAATTATGACGATGTTACTTAATTGAAACAACTGGAACTTAATGTTGAAGTGACACAGCATTTGTTTTCAATTATTTTTAATATGAAATTCGAAAAAAAGAACATGGGTCAACAGGTAGGCATTAGTTTTCGTATTCTTTCCTATATATTTGCCAGTCTAATTCTGGAGTCAACATTTGCACAATAATACTTGCTATCATCTTGAGAGAAAATACCTAATATTAAATATATTGGCCTTTTTTCAAAAATAATTATTATATCTTCAAATAATTGGATTAAACACGCTTCCGCTTACATAATTTATTTATTTGTTTTTTTTTTTTTTTTTTTTAATTTTATAAAGACATCATCTAGAAAACATAAAAAAGGATCTTTCTTTTTTTCCTAAAAATAATTACAATAAATGAACATTTTACATACCAAAAACCTTAGTTTTTACGTAATTAAAATTAAGTAAGCGACTTAATCGCCATCATCCTTGTGTGTCGCCGTGCAATTTCGTTAACGAAATCACCTCTATCGAAACAGATAATGCAACATAATCGATATTATCAACACCAAAAGCGCCACAAATATGCCTAACATATACATGGTGCGTGAAAGATCACGTGCTGTAGTTGAATTCGAATCCTGCGAAACACGATTACTATGCAAATCAAAAGAATCACTTAATATGTCATCATCAGGCAGCCCCTCTAAATCGGCACATATACTTTCAGTGCTAATATCTAAATCAAGTATTTGTTTGGCTTGTGCCACCGCAACAGTAGGCGCCTCACCACGGAAAATATATTCCGAAAATTGTATGGCAGTTTTGGCGTTTACATCTTGTCCGCCACCACCGGCGCCAACAGTACCGCACGCATGTAAATTAAAATAAACTCTTCGAGGTGGTTCACTTATGAATATCGCATCATTGCTAACGTTTGTCTCTGTGAGTCCATCACAGTATACTTGTATGCGTGCGGCTAGTGAACGTAAGATATCATCGCGTACAAAACGTTTGACATCGCCCAGCGAATTCTTTGGGTTACACCAAATACGTGACGAAATGATACCAGAGAAACGTATCGTACCGTTAAACTCTTTCACCTTAATTGGATGTGCTATACTCATTTGGCAACGTACTGGTAAATATATGCTGGCACGTATGGGACCTTGTGGTTTATCTTTTATACCATATTTTTGTTTGATGTATGTTTCCAGAGAGTTGCTTTCGTCCACCGTTTCATTTTGTATGAATATTTCGCTTGAATTAAGACTTGCTTTGACGGCTTCAATTGTTTTCTGAAATTGATGTTCAATATTAATTTTCTGTGTAGAGTCAACAATTGGAAAGATGTCATCCAGCTCATAACTGCACTCGAAGAGATACCACTCAAAGGGTTTTTCAACAAAACGACATTCCATATCAGAGAAAGAGCCGCCACTGAAATGTGAAATGTGAAAGATTTAAAATTTGAAAATAATGCGTGAAATAACACTATTTTAACGGAGTACTTAAATAACATTTAAAAACCTTTAATGAGGAACAATTTAAAAGCTAAGCAGAAATTATAAATGACATCGCCAATTACACCATACATTTTATTGTATTGGAGCTTAAAACACTTATTGAGCTGTTTTATTTGGTTGATTATGGAAACATTGATTGGAAAATACAAATGAAAATTATTTTAACTTCTTTTTTCATTATAATGAAATCTTGGCTTTTAAGAAATTTGAACTTTGAACTTTTTTATTTACCAGTGAACACATTTTATATTTGCCGTAAAGTAGGTTTTCTTACATTCCCTTGTTTTAACGTTAACAATGAACGAGGCATGGAATAATACGAATTTAAAGAAAAATGTATTGATTAAATTATTTGATACGCATTTATTTAAGTGTAATGAATTCTTTAAAAAAAGATGTCACTACAAAAAAACGATTGCATGCAAAAACTTGAAAGAAAAAATGGGTTCAACATTTAAGATCAGAGAAAATGGATTTTTGTTTGTTTAGCATTTTGATGTACATAGGAGCAGAGATATTTTAAGTATCAATTATTTCTTTTTTAATGGTCTTAAGAAATTAAAACAAGAAAATATAGCGAAAATTTACAAAATGCATGCAAAAAAATCTCAGTTAATCAAATCAAAGTATGGAAGAGGATATATAGGCCTAATTTTTTTGTTATTCATACGCAGTATAAACATTTTTGTGGAAAATTTTAATACTTATACATGCATTAAACGTTTGAACCATAACTATTGTTCATTAATTGTCATCTAAACCAAACGTATTAAGTACTTGCATTTCAAAACTTCTTGAAAAAATAAATTAATTTAATATTATCACCATTTAAAAGTAGATAAATCAGAAGATCAATTTATAAACTCACTTGGTTGATTGCGTATAAGACTTGCATACACAATCCTTATCGGCAGTTGAGTAGGCCAAAAATAAATAATCCTCATGAGGAATCGTTTCATCGATGCTGCCGCTATAGTTGATGCCTTGCGTAAGTAAACTAAATTGAAAAAAAAAATGGATGAAATCAATAAGTATAGGAAATATGTATTTTTTAATGATGTATAAATAAATTAAATTTAACTAATTTAAATAACAATAGTAAAAAGAAAAACTATGCAGCTATTTTTAGGTTAAGTTTCAACGAGAACTTTAACCGACTGTTTGACATATAATCTCGTACGAAAACTATCTTTTAAAGTTCCGGAAAAGGTTGACCAAACATCGTGATAGCGACCATAGTATGCGATGCATAGTATTTAATTCTCAGATGAAAACAAAATCCTGTATAACTATGGTAATAATAATAGAGTTTAGCTACTACAGCTTTTAGCCTTCGTAGCAATTTAGCTTGAAGCTTTAAGCCAAGTAAAAATCTTCATCAATAAATGATGGAAGTCAAGCCCAAAGCCTAAAAAATATTTTGCACCAATGGACTCCAGGATTAATGTATATAAAAAATTTGTAGTTAACTCAATTTCATAAAAAATTGATTAGGTCGCGTTTTGGAAACAACCATTTCATAAGTAAAGAACTAGAACTTTTTACAATTTAACAATGTTCGACAAGATAAAGCTCAGCGCTACCACACAAACTGTGTGTACAAAGACTTATACTACCCACAAACTGATTATTTAGCTTTTACCTAAAGAGAATTTTTAATTTAAAATTTATTAACTCTTTTTTGGAGATATGTTCCCCTCATTTTTGCGCTCTCATCTGACTAAGTTTTATTGTACGGGAACAGGTATCAAAAGGTAACTTTAGGGGGTTATAGGAGCACAATTATAATACCTATCACCACCCAATTCAATTTCATACTTGTATAATATTTCAGTTCATTATATTATTAATAATTAATATTCCACTTTACTTAATTACATATTGCTATTGGTAAATAGTACCACACCACTTTAATTTTAGTTTTTTCCTTTGCGCGTAATTTTAAACTATTAAAGGGTGATACTTGGCAACACAATCAATTACACTAAGTTCAATTGGGAGCTATAATCAATGTACGTACATTTGTATGTAGAAATTAATTTAATTAAAATGTTCTTACTTGTGCACATCATAGAGTAGTGTTTTGGCTACTTTAAAAGTTTTCTCATCTGTAATATCTGCTCTTGTGCTGGAGACGAAAATTCCTTATATAAAAAGATAGCATCACAATTAATCCCACACCATATCAACATCTGAAGCAATGCCACAAATTCTTACCCAAAACAACAAATGAGCCGGGAATCATTTTACTAGCGCTGATCCATTGATTTGTCAGCGCCTGTGTATTGATGTCGGAAACATCTTGCGGTACATTATCTTCTTGTGGTGGAATAATTAAATCTATCTCTTCTTCGCCATTTTTTGCCAAGTGCACAACAACATCTTTATCAATTTCTGCATGCTAGCAGCGGTAAGAGAAAATTAAATGTTAATAAATTATATAATTTAAGTGTGTAAGACAACCGGATAAATCGAAAACGATAAAAAACAGATGCGATAAAAATATTTGAGAAAAAATCGAATTGGATGACGTGATCGCAGCTGCAGCAGCAGCAGCAGTGCGTTGGTGGTGTTTACAGAATTATCGGCTGTTACACACTCTCACTTTAACCCACTAACCTGTCCAATGATGATGCCGTAGGCAAAATTGTGTTCCGTGGCGCATTTCTTCAGGTAGGACTCATCAGTTTTACTCAGCAGAATGGTACGCATGGCGAGGGATGCAGCAACGGCAAACGGTACGTGGCACACACACAGAATTCTCTAATGGTCCGAATTTTGGAAATCTACTGGTGTTGGTAAATATTCAATTGTATACTACTACTTGCAATCGTCAGCTGCAACGCACTTCGATCTAAATTTTTCGATATTCGCTTGATCTCGAACCCGAGATGTTAAATTAATGTAGAAATTTATTTTATTTTCTTTTCACATGCCAGCGGTGGTTGTGCCGTATTATTTTTTCGTCTTCTTCTTCTCGTTGTTAAGCTGTCAAAAGTTTGTTTACGTGTGGTTTTTGGCAGCCAGAAAATGAGATTTCAAGTTGTATGCGTACTTGGAAGAGAGCGTGATAAAAATTAATAAAATCAAACGTCAAATGAAACTTTCCAAGCAAATATTGACAGTGTTGCATTGGTGTATGTATTAGCTAAACTGTTATGTCGATTAAAGCTTCAGCGCAATATCGACGGAAAAACCGCAAGCGGTTAGCCGCTGTTAAAATTACAACACACTAGAACGCTTGAAATGGGATAGAATAGCGTCGGCATCAGCAATCTAAATGACAGTTCTACTTTGTTTTAAATTCTGCCAAAAGTAGCTAACATATGACACTGACATATCCAAATTTCATACTCGTAACTAAAGCCCGAGTTGTTAGAATTTTTGTAATAACTTGTTTATTCTTGACAGCGATAGTGTAACTTCTACGTAAAGTGGCTCAATTGCTGTCATGAAATCATTAAATACGAGAGCAAAAATATAATGTGAAGCAAATCCACAGCTGACTGGAACCCTTTTTTGTTTGTTGGTATTTTACCATCGTAACTCAGTGCTGTCTCGCGTTATTGTACATATCTTAGCTTGCAATGCGATTTTACAAGGTAAGCTCGCACGCACGCTCGCATCTCGCTCGCATAGTTTTGTGTCTTGATCTTAACGTGAAGGAATAAAACAGGGTACACTGTAAAAGAAGAAAACAAACGCTGTCACATTTTATGTATTAGAATCTGGCAGCCAGGTCAGCATGAAAAATGTGGCCACTCCTATGCTTTGTTTTGCGTGACAATACACACTAGTTGCCAGTAGATGGCTTGAAATGATTTCCTTCGCACTTGAATTTTTACGGACTTTTGCTCGGTAATTAAAATGGGATATTAGGGATAAATAATAAATTTTGAGTAAAACCATGATGTATAAACATTTCACGTATAAATTTTCTTTTTCTGCATGGGTAGGTTCCAACTTGTACTTCGCCGTTGAAAAATGTTTATGTACGTGATTTAACTTAATCAGGTGGCACCTCTAATAACTGTCACCCGTAATTAATTTGCAACAAAGCAAAGTGCGCGTTAATTTAAGCAATGATATATTCCATATTTATTGTAAATTGTATCAGAAATTTTTAAAAGAAAGTGAAATGTGTATTCTCAGTGATAATTTAATAAAAGCTTTCAATGAAATTGTACGAAATGAATGCAAAAGCTTATCTCAAGCGGCGCCGCCGGCAGTGCTGCCATTGTAACCTTAGTTTTTCGTTGTTTTTATTGCAAATTGATATTTAATTTTATTAAAAACTGCACCATTTGCTCAAAACAGAAAAAAGTGCTTAAAGTTCAATTATCAATTCCTTTATAATCGTTTAATAATGTGAGTGCATGGTAGTTGCTACTGAAGTGATTTTTTTTTTAAGTATTTTCCAGCACTTTGGAAATGTTTCCTCTGAGCTATAAAAGTTATGGTTCCAATCGGTAATTATTTCTCTTTAATTTTTACTATTTATTTTAAGTATAATTTACTATACTATTTATGTATCATTTCTTTACAATTTCATTGAATAAACTTCCTCGTCTGCAACAGAATGGACTTCAATACTCCCCCAAACGATTTACCTTACAATGTATACCTTAAAAAATGCCTGTCCTCGTGCAACAATTTTTTATTCAAATTTCAGCCATACCCCAACGCTATATTGGGGCCGTCCATAAATTACGTGAGCCAAAATAGGGGGAGGGGGTCCGGCAAAGTCTCACCAAATCTCACCGAGGGGGAGGGGGGGTCAACGAAAACCTCACGTCAACTTTTTAATGCAGAGAGTATACATTATTATAGCAGATTACATCTAAAAATTATATTACAAGTCACACGGAAGGGAGGGGGCGAGTTCCGCCAGAACTCACAAAATCTCCCCAAGGGGAGGGGAAGGGGGCTCAAAATTTAAAAAAAAAACACCTCACGTAATTTATGGACGTCCCCATTCTAGATCCTTTTTTGATTGCTTATGCAGCGGAAATGAAACTTTTCTTATTTATATTTACGGCAATAGTGGGGAAAAATGTGTGAAATGAAAAGTTTCGGAACAGCTGACAGCAAAAAAAAGTAATATGAAAAAAATGTGTCACTCGGATCTAGTTTCAAAAATATAGCCATATGAATTTGCGGAGTTGGGAGTCCTTAAATGGATAGGTTAGGCTATTTCCGGGAGATGAAGTATCATAATAACTTAGGCCACGAATAGGCCCATTGTATACCTGATATATATGTATATAGTCATTCAACCTAATTGAACCAGATCGATATTTTTATAAATTGCAATATGGATTTGAGATCTTTTGATGCTAGTTCATCTAAAGAGTCGAAGGAGTAACTGCCAAAAACCTTAAAACTTCGTTGCGCTAACGAAGGGCATTCGCAGAGAAAATGAAAAATAGTCTCCTCAACGTCAGGATCTTTACAGCCCCTGGAAAGATTTCCGAAGTTGGGCAGACCGAGCTTGGCGGAGTACTTGCCAATAAAATAGTGTCCAGTTACAATGGATATCTGAAGAAAGATAATTTAATGTTTTACAATAATTCACGGCACAGTTTTCAAATGTAATCTATAATTTTGGAGATATGACGATTTTTCTGAAATTTTAACCAAGTTTTTTTTAAAAAAACCACTATTTATTCCAAAAAATGTGTTAATAGTTTGCATTTTTTTTAGTATGATAAGAAAGCTTGATTTTTTTGCTTTGATATGATGTACCATTTGCACAGTTTTTTTTTTTTTTTTATCTATTTCTTATGGAAAAAATTAAAATCACTTTGGTCGATTGTGGTATAAAAATATATTATAACTATTTACTGTAACGGCCTCACTTCCAATTTTCTTGAATTTTTAGTATGCTCTGCATTTCAGTATGCTGATCTAGAATATATACATATGTTGGGCGCAGAAACGCTTTCTTAATATTGTATTTGAGCTTGAAAATCGCTTATAGTAAATCCAATACCGGCTTCGCTAGTAATTTCACATAACAGTAAGGATAAGTGGGCTTTCTTAATATGCCAAAATTTATAGATTATAAACGCATTTCCTGAAAATAAGTTCAAAATTTCAAAAATATCAACATATGTATCTCCAAAATTATAGGTTAAATTTCAAAATTTTGCCCACCATTATTGTAGGTCATTAAATTATATTTTTTATGACACCCATTTTATTTTTTATAAAAGCTATATCCGCAACTTGAAGAATATCAGCTAAAGTAATCTTAAGCCAAAGTTTCTAAGCTAAAATTTTATTCTAGATTTTATTATGTTCTATCTATAGTACTTTATATAACCTCGAACGCTATACGAAAATTTGCGATATTTCTGTAATGACAAAATAAATCATAAAAAATAAAAAAACCTATATAAAACGAATTTTAATGATATTCAAATCGTAAATTTATACTTGTGATTTCGAATGCTATTCATCAGTATCACACCGAAAGAAACCTCATTAGCAGCTCACGTGATTAAATAACTTTTGTTTGGAATTGTAACGCTACAATATCTATTTTTATAAAGTTTTTATTGCCAAATTGACCCTCAGCTTTTATTATTTGCGGTCAATAATGCGTTGTGTGTTTTTGTTAAGTTATGAAGTTAAGTTAAGTTAGTAGGTTAGTTGAGAATCACGAAAATATACGGAGGTATACATACAAACAAGATATACGAGTACGAGTGATGAAATTAGTAGAATCTTTAATGAGCTTCCTCAACCTACTCGTCTTTTATAATTTAAATAAAAGTATAACTTTGAGCAAATATCTCATTATCACAATAACCTATTGACCAATATTTTTTGCTTTTGTATTTTCATGATCGTTTTCCAATGTAAACTTTATTTTACTTCTGCTTGTAAGCTATAATGGTTTAATTTGACTTAGTTACGAGTATTATATTGTTAGTTTTACTATGGTTGATTTCTTTTTCATTTTGATCTATAATTGAATATTAGACTTAAGTTGTGTTTAATTGGGAAAAATCAAGTTCAGGGTGCTGTTTACAACAGCGATTGAATTGTACATGACATTATTTGGTTGCATCATTATCGAGTGTATCCTCAACCCCCCCCCCCAAAAAAAAAAAAAAAAAAAAACTTCCAGAACTGCAAACTATTCATTTATCGAAATTTAGGGGGGAAAAATAAGAAAGTCAGACTTTTTTCTTATTTTAAAATAATATTCTATAAGGAAGTATAGAAAGCAATTTTACCGCTATTTTTTAGATCTATTTACTAGGAGAAAATTCACGATCACTACTCATGAAAATCACTTGAAAAAATAAATGCGGAAAAAAAATGCTACATAACCTCAAATATGTCAAAAAACACTGCTTTTTGAACTTTTAGCTTAGAATATCTCA
Organism: Tricholauxania praeusta; assembly: GCA_949775025.1. Classification (NCBI taxonomy): domain Eukaryota; kingdom Metazoa; phylum Arthropoda; class Insecta; order Diptera; family Lauxaniidae; genus Tricholauxania; species Tricholauxania praeusta. The sequence continues at coordinate 29,870,008 of OX459028.1, forward strand.
AAAACCTCACGTGATAGAGCAATGCTGAGCCCGGAATCGGTTTCAGGGTATCCCAAAACCCAATAATGTCAAAAATTAAAAAAAAAAATCGAATTTTGTAGGACTGTGTAATTAGTCACTTTAAGTGCATGTATGTGTATTACTTTAAAAACATACAAAAACAATATATATTTAATTTTAATAGTTTTTGAATCGAAACTCTTTTTTTTTATCTCGCGTTAACCTTTTTCAAATTCTATTCTATTAAATTGAATACAATAAAAATAGCAAAGGACTTGAGCTATAAAATGCGAAAATCCAAAGCTCTACCAGAATAGGAGTTTTTATACAGATCGCATACGGCTGACCCTATTAGAGTTCCGTCCGGACTTGGGCAATCGGCTCGGATAGGTTTGGTAAGGGGTCTTCTATTAATTACGTGAGGTATTTTTTTGAAAATTACGACCACCCTCCTCCCTTTGGTGAGGTTTGGTGAGTTCTGTCGGGACCACCCTCTCTTCCGTGAGACTTGCCTTGTAATTTGCAAATGTAATCTGCTATAATAATATATACTCCCTGCATTAAAAAGTTGACGGTAGATTTTCTTTGATCCCCCCTTCCCCTTGATGAGATTTTTCCGGACCCCCTCCCCCCTATTTTGACTCACGTAGTTTATGGACGTCCCCTAACACATGGTGCCAGTCTAACCGGACCATATAAACCTGATAAGACACTGATCAGTGTGACACTGATCGGATCATATTAAGTTTATGTCACATTTTCTTTTGTTTGTTCTGTTTGGTTGGCAGTGGCTTTGAACTTTTCCAGAAAAAAAACATATGCAAAGGTTTAATAAATTTTATAATCGCTTATTGGGTAATGCTGAAAATACTTTAAAAGAAAGTTATGAATTTTAAGCAACAAAGAGTCTATTCGAAATGATAAAGAGAACTGCTCTCTAAAGTCATCTACTTAATAAAATTCTTCAATTTATGTTCAGTCAAAAAATATATATATTTACAGGCTTCAATCTAAAATGTGAATTTTATCATTTGGTTAATTTAGTTTTCATGATTTTTTAGGTGAAAACTTTTCAAATTCCTTAGTTCATAGACTAAGCTACATGATCACAAGAGGTCTAACTTTTTGGTTGAAATATATTTTCAATTTTATTCAATAAATTTCATAATAAGATTATGTCACATTTTCTTTTGTTTGTTCTGTATGTTTGGCAGTGTCTTGGAACTTTTCCAGAAAAAAATCATATTCAAAAGTTTAATAAATTTAATAAAACGTTTATACCTTTTGAGTTGAAATAAAATTTTTTCTTCCATGAGAATGAGGATTCAAGCCAAATATTGGAAGCAGAAGCTACTAACAGCAAAGGCAACAAGAGAAAAAAACCCTACCATAAATTCAGTCTCTATAAAAAAAAAAATGCAGCAATAAACCAACAGCCAATTCCAACACGAACAACATGAGTGTAGAAATAAAACTACACTAATCAATCGAAACGAGAGAAGCTGTCCTCAATGTACGTATTGTTGTTTGCTTGTTCTCGCTAGCTTCGATTTTTTGTTTTTTTCTTCTGAATGATGCGACAAAAAATATTCATTGAAAAAGAAATCACAACGATAAAATTTGTGTTGCAGTGGTGAGTGCATGGGTTTGTTGTTTTGATTATTATTCTTAAGAAAAATTATGTGTTTGTTATAAAGAGCTAAAATTGGCTCAGTTTTCCTTTTTTTCCCATCGCCGCTTTAAGTCAAATACAGATGGCAATTTCATAAAACCAATTGCGCTTCATTCGATTCTAGAGCCATCCAATATAACATATGATCATTTGTATTCTTTACCAAATATATTCAACTGCCTTTTATGCTACTTGTGCTAGACTATTTACGCGGTTTTGTTTGTCGTATCTATTACTGTGTCTTGCTACTTTCTACTTCACTAAGACTAAGTTATTATATTGTTTTAAGTATACATAAAATGCAAAAAAGTTTCCATTAAAAAATATAAAATTGTTAACATTTCCTGCAACACGGTGGTGTTGTAGACTTCCTTACACACAGGGTGTTTATTCATTATCACTGACGTCAATTTGTATACTTAAGAAAAATAAGCAATTTCAACACTTTTCTAACGATTTAAAATGCCATGAAGGTTATCTTTTGTTAAGCGAGCTAATACTTTATAAGAAACTACTTCAACGCTACATAGAATGAAAAACAAAAAAGCAAAAATTATAACTTTAGTACAATACTGAATGAGGAAGTTTCCACTTACCAAACTAATCCTGTTGTTGTTCGTTCAAAGAATGGCCCAAAATCAACATTAAAATGTTTAAGTGCAGCAGAAAATGTTTTGGGCATTGTTCCGCAGGCAATTTGCAAAATCTGTATTATTTTCGCTTCTTCTAAAATGAGATTAAATTAATTCAATAGTATGGTAGCATAACAATTAAAATAAACAAAACAAAAATAAAGTGTTTTTTTTTCGAAAAAAATAGCAAACAAATAATAACAACAAAAGTCTATGGTTGACATTGAGCCAAGTCAAAAAATTGCACAATAAAATTTGTATTTTGCGAGTACAAACTATGCGTCGGTAACTCTAGACAATTGCTGCGGATCACTTCTCAAGCTTCCCCCGAAAACATGAAAATCTTAAAAAAAAAAATGCCTAAACATTAAGCTTAAGCATTGAGTTGAATGCACGTTTTAAAGCGCTAATTATCAACATTCAAGTTAATGACTTCCTTGCAGAAGCTACTTAGGCAATGTATATTGTTTACTTAAAAAAATTGTATTTGTTGACGATTTTTATTTATTTTTTTTTTAAATATTTCTCGATTTAAAAAAAAGTATTTATATATTTCCAAAAAATTAAAAAAACTATTAAAGTCGACATTACACTCAAGCACCAATGCTGAGTATCATAACAATGTGCAAATGTTCTACTTGTGTCAATTTTATAGCTTAAACCCATTAGCTTGAACAAATATAGCGGTTGCAAATTTGAAAGAGTTTTGGGTTCAACAACATATGAAACATTCATATTTGTGAAGTTATCACCCTAACGTGGACTATAAAATAATATATATTATATTGCGTTTACTACTATCTACGTTAGATGTCGTTGTGCTTTTTCGAGGTAATCAGCTGTTTATTTTTGTAGTTTGTTGCTCGTCTAATGCACTCAGTACTTTTTTTAACTACGTATTTTTATTATCTTTTGTTTCGTTTTATAAATATGTAGTATTTAAAAATTTATTTAAGGTCACTATTTACTGGCAAGAGTTAATCAATTTGCAATTATGCTAAATTTGAATTTATTGAAAGTAATAAAAATAATTAACTGTGAAGTTTATCAAAAAGTATTTACCTCGAATTTAACACACCTACCGCAAGTTTTTTTTTTCTCATGCGGTTATATTGTTTTTTTTTTCCTATGCAGAATTTAAGGAATTTTAAATAAACCATATGAAAAAAAAAGTTGCTTGGTTTTCATGCAACTCGAATTCTTGTTGGGTAATCACTGTAATTCATTATTGAGCAAGTAGAGTTCAATGTCATTTTAATTGTTTGATTTAATTGATATAATACATTTACTAAAGTAGCATGTTTATATTAAGTATTTATTCTAAAGAGTTTACCAGTGGTGTCATTTCACCAAAAGCTTGGGGGAGGGGGAGGGGGCGAAAGCTTAAATAACATACCGAATCGATGACATTTTGAATTGAATCGATGTAATGTACAGTTATATCAGATCCTTGGGGGGGGGGGGCTCAATGTCCCTCCTAGCCCTACCCAATTGACGCCTCTGCTGCTTACATAACGCGAACTTTAATTTTCTTTTGTTTTGATATGATAATGCTATACAGGGTGCACGCAAAAGCCAAATTTTCCTATATCTATACTATTTATATAAAATTGCTTATATGGAAATGGTTTGTAACGCTTTGACGCAAAATATTCTGAACCAATTTTAATGATTTCCTTTTTTAAACAACATATTTGTGCTAAGGAAGGATATTGCATACTTATTTTTTTTTTTATTTTTTAAGGTTAAGTTTGTTTTTTTAGAACTATGTAAGTTTTTGCAAAACCTCACACGAATATTGTCGTTTGATTTTTCGTTGCTTATGCTGCTTCTCAAATTCTGTGTCGTTGTTGTTGATTTTTTTTTCTTCTTACTTGTACCGTTTGTTTTTGGCTTCGAAGCTCAAAAGCCAAACCCTCTTTCAATCGTTTTTTTGTTACAATAAAAAAAAAAAAAAAAATTTTGAATATTTTGACAAATTTTAAGAACTTTTTACTTAGTTTAGGATAAGGTGTAGAAGAAAAAGTGAAAAAAAGTGAAATTCAGCGGTCAATTGTTCAAACTCTTATGCATTTTCCACTCTGAAAATTGATGATATTGTAGGTGTAAGAAGTACCATCCAATAGAACAACAATTTTCAACTAGCCCAATTTTCAGCCCCATTGAACAAATTTTTTTTTTGGCTTGGGTCATTTGGCAAATTATGCCTCTTTGAGCACGATATGTGTTGTTGTCAAATCTTCCCGTCAAAATACGCAACACAAAGTGGCAAAAGATATACTAGTGGTATTCATCTAAATGCGCAAGTTTCCCATTGATGCAAAAATGTGTTTCACGAACGCCCCTTCGAATATTTTCTGCAAATTGCGGCAGTTGATGAGCATGTCATTTTTTGTGAGAGAATCGTATCGGAAAAGAGAGTGACAAATTCAAAATGTGTGAGCAATAAATTTTGGCTGAGAGAATCGTATGGGAAAAGAGAGTGAGAACAATTGCACAACTAGGAGCGCAAGTTAGTGCTACCAAATTGCAGCGAAAACTTTTCTAGGTTGTTCAAAAAACTTTCCATACAATTTTTGACAGTTTGTTTGCGAGAGCGCAATAATTCACAGTTTGCGAGGTTTTTGCTTGCTTAGATGAATACCCATACAGTCACTATAGCATATTAGCGCATTAACACTATCATGTTCTATATAGAACAAATAATGTAATAGAGATACTTTGGCATCTCAATATTACCGGCTCTAAAAGATAAAGTTCGCGTTTGACGTATTATCTGATAATTAAAAGTTTTTGTTAAATTTCCTAATATTAAAATCAACTTATTATGTTACAAAATCTATTTATAGCTCAGGAGTGTTATTTTTATGTCGGCCAACTAAAATTTCTCAAATGGCAGTCATAAATCTGCAAAATTGGCTAGCGCCTGCAGAGTATCATAGCAGATTAATAAAAACTTAATTCCAAATTATAACTTTTCATTATGACCTTACACTACAGAAAGTTAATAAAACTCAAAGATAAATGATTGTGCATACACACTGATCGATTTTTAGATGACTTGTTGCAATTAAAAATTAACGTGTTCGAAACTTAATATCAATTACTTAAAATCAATTAAACCATTGTTGTATTGAAGCAAAAACTTTGAAAAATTTTTGTTGATAAATAGAGTTTTTCTTAAGGGTTTTTCGATACTTTACCACTTGAACTTATTATGTGCTGATGCTGAAAAAAATTACTTCAAAACTTTTCTCATCTACCTTTATTTCAGTTGTTCAATAAGATAGTTCCATATAATTGCAAATAAATGGAGTACTGAGCAATTGATTTAAATGAAATATGTGTATATTGAATTAAAGTCCATAAAATTTTATGTCATGTTTATTAATGGAAAAAATCAGAAATTTTTTTTCCTAAACAAAAAAAGCTCATTGATAGCTAAACCGTCGTTATTTTGCAGGTAAAATGTACGTAAATGAGACCTTTATTGGCCAATGAACCAAGATTCTGCCGTACGATTTTGTGGTATTCATAGAGACTTTCCAAAAACTACTTAGTCTCAAAATTTCAGCTCTTTCGACCAGGGTTACTAAGTGACCAGGATTGATCCGGACCAGCCGAAAATTTAATGTCAATGCCGAGAGTCTGGTAGGAATTCAAAAATTTTTACAAAAGCCGGGAAGACGAGTTTTTTTTGTGAAATTAATTAAATTTTTTTCATTTTAGGAATTAGTTTTTTAATATTTTATATAGCTGACTTTAAAAAAAGATCCTACAAAAAAAATAGATATTTTTTTCATTTTAAGTAAATTTCTTTTTTTGTTTAGAAACCGGGAATTGCTTCTGTAGGAAGCCTATTTTTGCCGGCTTGTCCCATACAAAAAATGCAGTTTTTTTTTTAAATTTTACGATCGGTCCAAAATGGTTTAATTCACATAAGTGGGTAAGTGAAAATCTAATATAAGCTACAATATAAATATAAAATCAATATTTTTAAAATAAACTTTAGTTCATCCTATACTGGTTTTGGGGGGAAATCCAATAATAACAAAATTATACGTATTGCTTCCTACATACAAAGTAGCAACAACAAATTAACAAATATTTCAAGTAAAATTTCAAAAATGTGATTGTCAGTGCAGTATTTGAGCATTTGCTAAATCAGTTAAGAGTTAAGTACGGGTATGTAGAACTTCAATGACGTCGCTTAGTATCGCATAAAGAGTTTATTGTTTTTTTATATATTCATGTGCTTATTTATGCATGCAGTGTTGCCATCACGCAGCCATAATTATGACATAAATTACGAGTGCAGAATCTAAACACTGCTATGAATAACAACAACAAAAGCGTATAATTTTCGCAATGACAGCAATTAAATTGCAACAACAACAATAACAACAGCAGCAACAAAATTAGTCACATATCAGACGGTAGTTAAAGTCGATATTACCACACTGATAAGAAGGTCACATTTTAAAAGCTCATACCATATCGCATTGTTTTTTTTAATTAAATCAAGCTTTGTTTAATTAAAACATACATAAATTTTAATAAAATATTTTGATATTATTTTTAATTAAATAAAAATAATTACCGCAATTAGTACATTAATAACATAACACATGGCAACAGAATATTTGATTTGGAATTTTTTTGAAAAATAAGATAAGTGGCGAAAAACACGATGAAGTCGAAAGCTATCGAAAAATATCATTCCCCAGTGACATAAATGGAAGTTATCAAGACAAAAATCTAGCTTACAAAGCAGTAATGTCGTTTAAATAGCTTGGTATCGTAATTAAAAAGATAATTTGCCTCTATAGCAATATTTGGATCTTATAATATCAAGCGAAAGCAAGATGTAAAACCATAATAAAGAGAGACGCATCAATGTCTTTAATATACATTTTTAAAGACCATAATAAGCTGATTGTAAAGACATTAGATGCATGCCTCGTGTGTTTCACTATACTTTGCAGTATAAGGACACGCACGAGACATGCCACCTTATGTCTTTATAAGCACTTTATTATTCACAGTATAAAGAGACATTAGGTGGCACATCTTTTATGATGAAAATTTTTTTTGTTTCAATCTAAAAAACTTCTGTGCCAAATTTCAAGACTCTAGCGCTATTTTTACAATTTGTGGCTGCCATTCCATGCGAACCCATCCCACTGTGCGACTGTTCGATGCATCCCACAGATTCAATTGCCGTCGACGCTTAAAGAAAAACCGCGCTGTCGCCTAAGAATCTTAAGTGTAACGACGAGACCTGCCACTTTATAGTTAAGTTTAACTGTTATTCGCTTAATTAAAAAAAAAAATCTCAAATCAAAACTTTTGTTGCCACATGTGAAAAAACAATTAATTAATAATTTGCGATAAAACAGCTGTTACTCGTCGTTAAGTAAATATTCTTAATTAAATATCTTTCCATTAAATTTATTGAAAAAATTTTAAAAATTCATTCTTGACCTAACTTTATCGCCAAAGAATTGTGGGAATTCTCATGCGGTTAGCGCTATTGTTGTTGTGATTTTTATTGCTTTGTATTTTTATTCGCACGGTTTCCATGCCGTTTTGCAAACGTTTAGAGTCAATAATGAAAATGAATATTTTATTACACATATCATCTAAAAATAACTCTATACATTTTTTAATTAAAACGAAAGCTCTTCATAAAATCTTTTTAAAGAACACTTATTTTTAGCGCATCTCCGGGTAAGAAAATAGAGGCAATAAACACAATACGTTAATGACCGCTTTTAGAAATGCCACACACAAGTGGGACGCTTTAACACTGAACTTGAGCTTAATGCTTTGCTGTGCTTTGAATTCTTCAAATACTTGTATGAATAATGAAGCGTGAGAAAGCTTAAGAAATTTCACAAAACAAATGAAATTAAATGTAATTAAGGAGTATCAACTTCAAAATGCAGTTTATACATTTAAATTACTAAAGCAATCGTTTAAATTGATTAAATGTTTCGAAAATATTTTATGTATGTTTTTGGAATTATTTGTGTCTAAAAAACTTTTCCTTTGACTCACTTTTTTCATAAGACTTACTAAAGAATTCATACCCTTTTTCCCTGCCACCATATTGGAGCCGCCACACAGAGGATGGGTGAGTTTGTATGGAACGGCGGACATAAATAGTAATAATAGCGCTAGACTTTTGAAATTTTGTACAAATGTTTTTTAGGTTAAAACAACAAGATATATTAATATGAATAAAATTGACTCACGGACGCGCCTGCTGCCCATATGAAGGTGGGTTGCAGTTAAAAAATTTTCTTTAAAATGAATATCAATTTCCATATCTTATAATATTTAGCGAAAGCAAGATATAAAACCATAATAAAGAGAGACATATAAATGTCTTTAGCATAAATTTTTAAAGACCATAATAAGCTGATTATAAAGACATGAGATGCATGTCTCGTATGTGTCACCATACTATACAGTAGTATAAAGACACGCACGAAACATGCCACCTAATATCTTTATAAGCACTTTTTTATTCACAATATAAAGACACACACGAGACATTAGGTGGAACATCTTTTATGATGGACTTAGCTTTTTTTAATTTACAGAACTCAATAGAGCTGAGGTTGAATTATTTTACTTGCGTTTCAGACTGCTTAGTTGCATGGAGACAGATACCATATGTACTCGTATAAGTGAGTTGTTCCAATATTTTACAAAAACTTTGTTGTGGTCACCATATTGGAGCCGCCACACAGTCTATGACTTTATATGGAACGGCTGCCATAAATAGTAAGCATAGCACTGTGACTCCATAGATGTTTTTTAGGTTTGAAGAACAAAAATATATTAAAATGAAAAAAATTGACTCACAGACACGCCTACCGCCTATACAAAGGCGTGTGTGGTTAAGACATTTTATTTAAAATGGGTATCAATTTACATTAAAATGGCAATGTTTATATCAAAAATGCTAAAAATTGTTCGCTATCCTTTATAGTTTTCAAGTTATTGGAGAAAACCAAAAACGGTGGCTTTCAATAGTGATAACAAGACGACCCTGCGTGTAAGCAACGTACATATATTTCATTACATAAACAGAAGAGAAGTTGTCCCGTTCAGAGTCTATTACTTAAATCGATTGTAATCGATATTTCTGAATCTTTCGTAATTGTCGAAAATTCAAATATATTTAATACAACTTTTATGTATGAATACGCATTTTAAATCTTACGTATCATGATCATTGACCACCCCCCCCCCCCCCCCCCCCCTCTCGTAAGATTTAGTAAGAATCCGCTGACCTCCCAAAAAAAAAGTCTTACGTAATTTATGAACGGCCCCTTATCTGTGCCCCTTAATATAAAAGCCATGTGGTGTAAATTCCAAGAGAATCGAGTAAGCAGTCTTTGTGAAAATTATATTTAAAAATATATTTGTATGAGGGCCACCCTAAATAAAAGTTATATAGCCTATGACTCCCGTCTGATCGATACTAACATACTGTAAAAATTTCATCAAAATCGGCTGGATAGTTTCCGCGTGCATAAGAGACAGACAGGATTCACGGTCAATTTTCCGACAGCAATTTTCCGATCAACTAATATTCCGACAGCCCGAAATTTCGAAAAACACATTTCCGAATCAATTTTTCCGATTGCCAATTTTCCGAAAGGACAACTTCCGCTAACAATTTCAATAAATTATGGTACACGTGTTAGTGTCTGAGTTTTTATTTATCGTCGAAATAGTTGTGTGACATATATGTTATATGGACAGATTCGCAGCAATAGATCGCAAATACCGAATTTCCTCTCCTCTTCTTTTGTACATTTCATAATCCTCTGCAATTCTGTGCAGTCTATTGTGAAGGTCGATCCACTTTTGTTTGGGTGCTGCTTTTACTCTTCGCCCAAGAGACAGTTCTGTTACCATTATTTCGGTGTCTGCCTGCTCTTTTTGTAACTCGATGAGTGCGGAATATAGATCTGGGTGATGTTTTCCGACGTGTGTGTGAATGTGTGTGAGTGCAAGTACCTTCCGAAAGTGTAGCCAGTTCTGTACGAAGTAACTGGGCTGGAGGTTGTTCAGGGTGTTCTTCGGCTGTACGCTTTAAATTTTGCGTTACTTTTTCAACTTCACACTCGTGGAAATCGGGCGGATGCGAATGTGATTCAGGACGTTTTAGTACCACTAATGGTTCTCCAAGACCAGGGTTGTTTGTAACTGCTCTCGCTGTACAATCTTTTGTCAACCGAAGCCTTTTACATTCCCAATGTCGTTTCTCTCCTGTCCTTTTTCCATGATAGAAAACACACCCGTCCAGTAGAAGTTTATTACCGCGAATTTCAGCACTCATTTTTACAATTGCAATTTATATTATAAAGAAATTGATAAAGAAATTTGTGAAATTAGTGTAAAAATTCCTGACAGAAATATTTTCTCCAAAACAAATGAAGTTTAAAGTTTGACATGAAAGTGTATGGTGATGAAAAACAAGCGACGTGATAATTATAAAAAAAAATGGAAAAATGTCCGGTCGGAAAAAATGGAATCGGAAAAACGGACACGGAAGATTGATCATCGGAAAAATGTAGTCGGAAATTGGGGCGATCGGAATTTGTGTCGTTCGGAAAATATGCCGTCGGAAAAACGGAGTCGGAGAAACGGGCGTATACCGACAGACAGACAAAAAATGAATTTTATATAATACTTAGATAGCGCTGGACTCGAGAAATTTGGTACAGATGTTTTTTAGTTTAAAAAATAAAAATTTGCGAATATGAAAAAAAATCCGCTAATGTATACGCCTATCTCCCATACAAAGATGGGATGTGGTTGAGGCTTTTTTTTTTCATTAATTTGGCGACGCTGACTTCACGAATGCTGAAAGTCGTGCGATATCTTTGTTATTGTTTTGAAGTTATTGAAGAAAAACCATTTTGAAGGCTTAACTCTTGTATTTATGAAAAGCATTCGAATTTATATCTTTTATCCCAAGTGGAATGAAAAGGCGAAAAATACCCCTTACCAACTCCTCTCTCTTGAAGGAGGTTCCCTTCTGAATTTAAGTATCTCCCCTCACACTCTAAGTTTTTACAATTGATACAATTATTGTAATAGATTGCAAAATGTGAAGAAATAAAATATTGAAGTGCGTGGTTTCAGCTATTTAAGCCTGCGCCCATGCTCCATCAATTTAGCGGCGAATCGAAAGCATTATATGCAGGCGATCATTAACTAACTAAATAGGCATAGTCATAAAAGAATGCGCATATGGTAGATATTTAATGACGCTAAATCTCTCGAACAATCGAATCAAGGCATGTTCTTTTCCGGTATGATCATTTTGAAATATTCAATTGTTTACGGAGCGCAGTGTTTGTACCAACTGTTAAAAAATGTTGCCATTATAAAACATAAATCAAAAGTTAAATCAATCACATAATTTATATAACAAATTCATGTTTATTTTAAATTAAAATCATAATTTTTGTTTAACTTTAATTACGCGAGTATAACATAAAGTACATAAATGCGAGTAGATATGAGTACTAAGTTATTAAAAAATATCTTAAGAACATCTGTTTCATTTTAATGACAACAAATTGATTTTGTACGATTGCAAATGAGTACAAGACAATGTGATTAATGGACTTGCGTTAATTGTGAGTATTTTGTAAAATTAATAATTTTTGAAATTAAATTAAACGTTTAACGTATGAAGCTAAAAATACTAAAATCTTAGTAAAGTAGCATTCTAAATTGATATATAGATTGGAACAACGATTCGATGATGATTCAAATTATTTACAAAAAAGATATAAAAGACTTAATGGAAAATTGTCTAGGCTCAAAAATTAAAATATTTCATTTACTACAAAACAAAAACAAAAAACCATCTGTCAATCAATGAACTTTTTCTAGCATTTAAATTAAGCGCGCAGGCTTAACGTAAATATTTCAAGGCATTAAAAATTTAAGAAAAAAACACAAATTCTTAAGATAAATACTAATCAACAAGTCTGTAATATCGGTTTGATAACGCCAGCGGCCTAGTATCAACACCATCAAGAGCAGCAGCGGAATCCCAAAGCTTCCGGGTCAAAATAAAATTTTAAATGATCGTATTTTATAGGCAACAAATTTCAAATTGCTCTCCAGCATCATCATCATCAACAGTTTATGATAAGCTATATGATTTTGGTATTTATTGTTATTTGCTTATAAAACTTTTATATCATTATTTTTTTTATTGATCGTTTGTGTTGGAAATACTTTTGGGGAAGCCCTGTCATGATACCATGACGCGCGCCTGTCAGCTATTGACTTAATTTCACATTAATATTTGAGTGTGAAATTTCATAGTTTTAATTATGATAAAATAATATCGGGGTTTTTCATCTTAACCCCGTTTAATTATTTTGTAATAAATTTGATAGATTTTTAGTTCTCAGTTGAATAAAATTCACTTTGGGCAAGAAATTTGCCTTATTTATACTAATCGTCGTCGTTGATATTCCTAAAAACAATAAAAATCAAAAAATAAAAAATAGTAGTTTATGATTCATAAATGTAATCATCAATTGTCAATTTTAGTAGAGTTCTATGAAACAGCTGTCAAATAATTTAAATGTTAGTTTCAAAGTTGAGTCCGGTGGAAATTCCAAAAAAAGCTGTGTATTTTAGCCTGTGGGTATAACAGCTTTAAATGTTTTTTTTTTTGGTAAGAACATATAAACGATAATAAATAATTATTAATTATAAATTTGGAATTCGTATAACAGAAATTTAATTGGTGTACCCTTTGGCTATTTATGTTTGCGGCAAAAGAATTAATTGAAAAATAGGCACATCACATGTTAATCAAAAGGGTTCAAAAGAAACCGCCACATTTAATTGTTTCAAGCGTTTATAGAATTAATTTAATATAAAAAGATTTTTTTTGAACGGATTTTTAAAAAATTAGACGTCCTTATTAAATAAAGTTATTATTATGAAAACATTTTTAATCTCCCCTTTATTGAGTCTAAAGGGTGGGCTAGAAGTAGCAATTCCTGGCCTTCTAAAAAATTAGTTTTGCCTTAAATGGTAAAAAGTTAAGTTTTTTTCGGGAAAATTGTATGGCTTGTTTTTTAATCTATATACTTTTTATGTTAAATTGCTTATATGGAGATGGCTTGTAACGCTTTGACTTAAAATATACTGAACCGATTTTAATAATTTTATTTTTTGAACAACATATTTGTGCTAAGGAAGGATATTGCATACTTATTTTTTTTACTTTTTAAAGTAAAATTTTTTTTTTTTAAGAATTAAGTTCTTGCAAAACCTCACAAAAAATTGGCTATTTTAGAAATTTTTGAATTTCTAACAAGCCCGTGCGCAAAAATTAGGTTGCGAATGAACAATTTTTTTTTTTTTAAATTGGAGCATGCCAAAATTTCAACAAATGCTCAGAGCCCGAATTTAAAAAAAAGAATTGCTTAAAGTTAAATGCAAAAACGAAAATAATAAAAAACCCAATTTTTTCGAAATACAAGTTCCGAAGATCTGTAGGGTTTCTAGTTGGCTGTAATTTAAAAAAAAATTGTTTATTTTCGACAATATTTGCGCTCTCTAGCAATTTTAGAAACAAAACTCAATTTGGGACCAGTGTGTCCGGGCTTGGTCGAATCAATCCCGTCCACTTGGCAACCATGGGGGTGGGCCAATTAGAGTTTCACTACGGGAATAATAAATACTAATTTATTGCATTGCAATGATTCTTTATTGAATAATGCATTTGACAGTGATGTCCAAAAGATAATATCGGTCAGATGTTCTTTAGGTGGCAGTGTTATTCCTGGCATAATTACAATTGCATTCTCTTAAAAATCCTAATTTATCTCATCCTTTAAATCTTAAATTGTTGCTAACTTAATGGAATTGAGCTCTCTATTGAGATAACACCAAAGAGAGAAGTCCAAGAGTGTCAAATAGCATGATCTCAATGATCAATTGACATCGATGTTACGCGAGATATTGCGTCCCGGGAAATTCTCATGCTATAAATATATTGTTGCATTGGCTGTGTGGCATATGATACTGTCTTGTTAGAACCACATATTTTCCACATTCATATCATTAAATAAGGCCAAAAATAAATAGATATCATTGGACGATAGCGTTCACCATTCACAGTAACATCATTTTCAAAAAAAAATGTTCGGTTCAATAATTTCTTCAGAGCAAAATCCACACCAAACAGTGTCTCTTTGAGTATACATCGATTTATTGACAGTATCTCTTCTTTTTTCATTGATCGGCCCAAATGAGACAATTTTTTTTATGAACCTATCCGCTGAGATGAAAATGGACGTTGTGACTAAAGATAATTTTCTAAAATAAATCCTTATCAAGTTATGTATCAAAGGAGATCATCCATGATCTTATTCCAATTACTTATAGCAATATTAGAAGATCCAAAAATAGATTTGCTAAAGACTGTAGAGTTAATGATAAGCTAAGTTTTGATGAGAAATGCAATCAATATTCAGATCTTTTCAATTATTATAAAATTGTTAACTGATATGAAAAATGCTTAAAATTCATATAAATGTCGCTTATGAAATATGCTACAAAAATAATGTAATGCCAGTTTTTTTAAATAATTTCTAATCATCACAATAATTGCGAATTACTCAGCACAAAAGAAATTTTTTTACTTGGTTGATGCTCTTGTCTTCTTATGATGTCAGATTTATAATTAAAATTTTTCAAATATTTTACAAAGTTCGAAAATAGAATAAACTGTAATGAAATGAAGCTTAGAATGAAAGATGAGAAAACAATTTAACGGCAACAGTTATCATTCATTAAAACATTAATAACATCAGCAAATAGTACACGTTTGGAACATCCCACCAATTCTTGAAAAAAAAAAGAAAAAAAGAATTCATCATTCATCAAAAATGATGCCATACATAGCATGTCATGTTGAGCGATCCCACACGTTGTATGTGAGTAGCAATGTTGTTAATGATAGTGATGACGCCGATTATGATGTTAATGATGTTTTTTGTATTCACACTGGTGATAAACGAATTGACTTAGAAAAACCCGAATATATTGTGAATCATTTTTAAGTTGTAGTCATATGCAAAATAAAAGTAGCCCTTAATTAAGACTACTTCTATTACATTTTCTAGGCTTAAAGTAAAAGAGGTGCGAACAGTGAGACACTTTCCAATGAATCGGTTTATACCGTTTCGTGAATTCTGTATTTCCTTCTTTCGACTTCTTAACTCAAAGGACATGACTTTCGCTTGGACGCGGACTTTTTTTTAGGCGACCTAAGTGGAAAGGGTATCTAATCAAATCAGACATTCAAGGGTTAAAGCAAAACACTTGCTAAACATTAAGATATCGAATATCAGTAAAAGTTTAGTATCCAATGGTAGCTAATAAGTTTTGGTTCTTTTTAAAAAACTACGCAAAAATGTAAATAAGTTATAAGAAAAACCCAAACAAAACCGATAGATCCGATTACTTAGCATGACCGTATCATCTCCGGCTACGTTATTTCGCACGATTCGCCAACTAAATTTAATTTTTTTTTATCAATTTTTAATTTCAACATTTCACTTGCTTGTCTGATTGTTGCTACGCGTACAAGCAAAATTAACAGCAAAAAAAATCTTGTTAAACAAAACTTAATGGAGCGAGCGCACATTAAGAAGCCGGATTCGAGTTGGCGGACTTTTTTTTCTTATAAATTGTATTTTTTGGTATTTGATTGATTAAATTTGAAAATTAATTAATAATTATATTTAAAGATTACAAAATTCAAAAGAAAGCAAAAAATTATAAGATTACACGCTACTTAGCAAATTCGATCAATGTTAAAATCATTTTTGTGAATCATAATATTTTTTGAAGAAACGCTTCTTCGATTCGCAGAGTACCCAAGCCATTTTTCCTTAGAGTGCCGTATTTTACAAAAGGAGTTAAACTTAAAAAACTTTATCAAATCTTATAACGAAAATGTCATTTATTAAAAATAAAGTGTGCCATTTCATCATAAAACCTAAAAAAAAACCATTAAAATTGTGAAAATTTTCTAAATTCACAAAAATGTTAATTTTAAATTTATTTGAAATTCACTGGATTATTTTCATTGCCCTTAGCCACTGCGTTACTCCATTTGGAAGCCAACTTTTTCAGTATTATTGCTGATGCCGCAACTCGAAAAATTGTTTAAAAATTTGGTGGCAGACATTTTTATATAATTTTATCGGGGGGCAGAGGTTGAAAATCACGTTGTTTTCAGTAATATAAGCAGTACGAACAAATTCTGCTTTACGTTGTATCTGCATTATTGATTGAAAGCCCTTTGAAACTGTAAAAAATGTACCATAAGCAATTTCATCGCGTCTGCTTTTTATTTTAAGAAATGTGTTGTAACAGACAAACAGATAAATTTTATTGCCAGACGCTTTTATTGCTGCGCTTAAGAGTAATGACATTTTTAATTTTTTGAAATATACAAATTTAAGTGATTTTATCGTCTGGCAGATTGCTATCATTATAAAGATTGTGTCATAAAAAACGAGAGAAACAACCTCTGCCAATTAGTTTTTGCCGCATTTAAGAACTGCAATATTACAAACAATGCTAAAAAAAAATTCAGCACTAAATCATTTCATCGCGTCTGTCTCTTGGCTGATTGGTTCCTTTACTTATAAGAAACATAAATATAGAAGAGGCAGACGATTCTAGCGCTAGTTTTTCGAAGGCAGACATTTTTAAACACTTAAGTTACTTATTATTAAGAATATTTCTACTATATAAACTTACAATTCTATTTTTACGGTCATTTACATATTTTTTTTAAGCTTTCTGGCTGTGTATATGGAGCAGGGTGCGCCAACTCGGACACCGTTTTGCTTTTGCATCTTTGATTTTTGTCCAGATTTTTTTTTTTTTTTTGATCTGGTTGAAGCCAATCTACATACATTACTTTCTTCATTTTTTTTTCTCCGAAATATCGTTAATTAAAATTTATAACACAGGCCTACATACATCTGTATAAGTTCCAGTATTGCAGGAAAACAAAAAAAAATTTAAATTTACAATATCTCGGAGGAAAAAAAAAAAGATTGCGATATAATTCAAAATGGGGGTTGAAAGGGAAAAGGGTAAGCTTTTCAACAAAGTAATTAAATATATTCGGAAAAATTTCATGTATCTAAAATAAGTTGACCAAAATCAATGATTTTGACATATAAAACCCCATATATTTTGAAAAAGCTGAGATCTACACATCTGCCTCAGTGTGGACGTCTGCCTTTTATATTTTTACTATCTATACTATGTCCTTAACGCAATATATAAGTGGCAGACGCGATAAAATAGTTTTAGAACGTTTTTATTTTTTGCAATTACAAAATTATTTTTTTTTTAAATCAGCGCTATATTTAATTTACTTTTAATCTTTATAAATCGCATAAGTATAAACTACATCACGTATCAATACCAACGACGATGATATCATATACCTAAAAAGCCACCAGCACCCTAACTATGAGTACAAAATCATATTCAAATACTAAGTAACATAAAATTACCAACCAAATGGTGTCAAAATTTAGGTCATTTCCTCATAGTTTTCGTGCTTTATTTCAAGTCAAACAAACACTCGGTATGTACAACTATACATTTGTGTACTTAACATGCAATGAACAATGCAAACAAACAGATTTGTTAGTAGAGTAGAATTTTATTTGTCTCTGTAATTGGGTATTTGCTTATTTTATTAAATTCGACAAATGCATACTAAATACTAAAATAATATTAATAAAAAAAAAAAAAAAATAACAACTAAAATCCCATACAAAAATTTTTACTTGGAATTTCTAATGAGAATGAACCTTCATGCGCTGTTAGAATTCACAACGCAACGATTTGACACCGCAAGCAAATGAGCAAACAACAATTTAGTTACCTACATTTGCAAGCAAATTGAAATAGCACCAGCCATGGTTTCGTAAAAGTTCAATGTCAGCGATGCCTTCAAATAAACCAATTAAACTCTAATTATACATAAGTCAACAAGATGCTGAGAATTTTCTAAAGTTCTTGTAACAAACTTTTGTTTGGAGGCCATAGGAATATCCCTGAAATGATACTGTTCAGCAGTCATTAAAATAAGATAATAACCTTAAGGTAAAAATCAATTCATGCTATAAAAGTTGGTCTTGTTTAATTAAAGTACACCCTAAATTTATTTAATATTTGTGTAAAATGTCAGTGGTCATACTTTAGTTGCTTCGACAAACAATTTCTTCATCCTTAAACATTTCTTCCCATAATTTTTTTAATGTGATTTTATTTCCGTTGAATTAAACTAAATATACTTACCCAGAGTGTGTAGCGAAAGAAAAAAACTCTAATCTATTTATGCTTTGATTTTCTGAATGTCATTTGATCGCTGATTACCATGTTTTTAACTACCGTGCGCTACTGTTTTAACACATTTGTATGTACGTGTAGGTACTTTGAACCTCGGGTATGTCATATCTGCGAATTCCTCGTTTATTATTCAGTTACAGTCAGTTAAATAGCAGCTGTTTAATTAAATTCGAGTATAAACCATACAAATGGACATTTTTGTGGTCAGTACTTTTTTTATTTACTTATTTCATTTAAAAACCCAATTTGATGTGCATTTGGTAAACGAAAGACTTAAGCTACAAACTTATGTAGTAAAAGTATAAAGAAGAGGTTATTTTGGAAAGTTTTATGTTAGAACAGTTACATGTACCGGAATCGCTTAGATGGTTGTGACTTGATAAAAAGTATGAACTATTGTTTTCAATGGAGTAGCCCACTTTCTTTTGTCTATTTCCGCTAATTTCTTCTAAAATTTTAGTGTTGAGTACCTGCAATCCCACTTGCCTAACTAACCGCGCAACAAATGCATCCGTCTATCATGAATCCTTGGCTGATTACAAACAGCCTGAAATGCCCTATTTCTTTGAGCGAAACCAAACGAGAAACACATCCGTCCATCGTATTTTCTTATCGAAAAAATAAATTGTATCACTTTGAGCTAAGTAAGCTATTTTATTATATCATCGAAACCTTCATAACTTTGAAACATGTTCTACAGGCTTTCCATTACAAGAATACATAAGCAAAGCAGTTTGGAAAAAATGGTCCCTGTTCTCATATGTTCATTGTTCAATGGCACTTAAGTAGTTAACATTTAAGTCTGCTGGGCATATCTCTCTGCTGAATCGATTGGAATGATTCACAAAAGGGTTACTTAATTCCGATGCGGTCTTACAAGCACAAGTGACGCCGAAATTTCTGGACGCCCAAATGATGTCACTACACCAGAAATGGTCACTAAAATTCATGATATCGTGTTGGCCGATCGCAGAGTTAAAGTGCGCAAGATTGTTGAGGCCGTAGGCATCTCAGACGAATGGGTGCGGAACATTTTGCGAAATCATTTGGATGAAAAATTATCCGCAAGACTGATTCAAAGGCGTGGTTGGCGATGTTAAACAAAGATAAGAAGAATTTTTTCCGTCGATTAGTAACCGTGGACGAAACATGGATTTATCTTTACACACCAGAGACAAAAGAACAGTCGAAACAGAGGACCGAACGTGCTCCGAAAATGCAGCTGAATTGGACCGTTTCAATGACGCTTTGGAAGAGAAACGTCCACATTTGGCGAGGAAAAAAGTGCTTTTCTATCAAGAAAGTGCGCGCGTTCACACGCCCAGCTCAAATGGCAAAATTCCATCAATAGAAGTACGAATTGCTTCCCATCCAGTATATTCTCCAGATTTGGCCCCCTGCAACTATTTTCTGTTTCCAAACCTGAAGAAATGGCTCGGCGGAAAGAGATTCACCACCAGAGAGGAGCTCATTATCTAAACTGAGGCCTATTTTGAAGACCTTCCGAAAACGTATTGGATCCGTAATGGATTTTTTGCAGTAAAAATCATTACTTGTTTCATTTTTCACGGAATTATCAAAAGGCCCTCGTATGCTCTACGCTGTTGACGAGTAATCATGCAGATCCCTCATCGTCGATTAGTTCAGTCCCTTCGTCGATTAGTTCAATCTAACGTCATTTTTCAATTTCCGATTAATACTGAATTTCAAGTTGTAATCGAATTTAATCCTTCCGAGATCCTTTTGGATTCAAAAACCGGAGGCTTTTTTATTGTAAATATTTTTGATATGATACCAACTTTTCGAGTTTATTGGGTCATAACTAGCAAACTAAACTTAAAACTTTGTAGCATATGAGTATTTTATGTATGTAATAGAAATCTTTTAAAAATATCAAAGCCTACAGCAATTTGCCTTATGTATATTTTTTTGTACAATCTACACGTTCAAGTTTATCTTTTTTTTATCGAAAGACGTGTCAAAAAGAATGAATGAAAATTCACGCATAAAGTGTTGAGGAAAAACAATAAAAAATGTTTTTATGGTCAATGTATACATGATTTACATGATTATTTACTCAGGGTCGGATTAAAAATTTTTTGGAGTGCATGCTTATAAAATGCCAACCCCCCCTTGGGAAGAAACTTTATAAGCAGAAAAAAAAAAACTTTGTGTTTGGTGCTCTTACTCTAATGAAAGAAAATCATAAACAAATGATACATCAATTGGAAGGTAAAAATATTACTTTGCTAATCTACCATATAAAATGGAGTGCCATACGTTCCATAATCCTTATCCAATCTTAAATGGTGGATTTCATACATCCGTGGGTCTTCAGAGCTGTTCAAAAGCTATAAGCGAAGGCATTCCAGAGTCGGAAAACAAATAATTGAAGCATCTCCCATTTCCCATACAAAAAATAAAACACTTAAAAGCTATTATCTTCATTAAGCGTCTTGCAACGAGGCGTGGCACCACCCATATTACAAAAACACTGAACATTTACCTTGGAACATACGTACAATGTCAGCCGAAGCTATGAAAATTTATACATTGTTGATTTTGCTTGTGCCAAGCACCTTGAAAATTTTGAATAACGTTGAACAGTGGGGCGTGGAACCTCCGATATTACAAAAAACGCTATATATTCGTACCTATAGCAGCTACAGTTGTGAAATTTGGCGCATGGATTTGTGTATATATTTTATATCAAGACCTTACAAACTATGTGCGGGATTAAACAATTAGGTGTGGCATCTCCCACACATCAAAAAACACTATTTTGTTAATAACATGATAAGCTAAAATTTTTTGTTTTTAATAATGGTTGAAAAAAAAAATTCTTCAAATTTTACCAAAATTTATCTATGGGTACAGATATCAAATTTACATGCTTTAATGGTTATATGTTCGTCATCAGTATTAAAAACTTAATTCAAATAGAGGAGGGAGTCTAAAAAAATCTTAACATTTGGAATAAGCAGACTAGCAAAAAAAGAATGTAATTTGAGATAAGGTACTGCAAATAAAAAATGGCCAATTACTTACAAACAAAATAAGTTAAATCTATTTAAAACTTAACGCCCCATCAAATCTGCCATCTGGGCAGTGTCATAAATCCGGCCCTGATTTAGCATTACCAAATACTTGAGATAAATAAAAACAAACTCAAACATATTTATGTACATATGCATATGTTAATTTTCAAGAGAAAAAAATGCAATTTTTGTTTTTGTTTTTTTAGTAAACATGAGATAATTTGAATTTTTATTCCCAAAGACAGGCAGCCAGTAATACAAACTAACAAGGTGACAAACACGTACACCCACTAAATGCATGCATGTGTACGGGTATGTGATGTTCACTGGACGATGTGATGATATTAAATTTGACAAAAAAAAAAACAAAATAAAATTCGTTTGTTTTTTTGGAGCTTTGAGTTAATTTTTTTTTTTAAATTTTTTGTTTAGTTTCAGTTTGGTTTGTTGCGTCCCGAGTTATCGGTCAGTAACACTTGAAAGTGCGTGCAACGAAGACGAGCAGGTGAAATACTACATACGTCGGAAGTGATATATTGTACTAAGATAAAACGAAATAAATCACAATCTTATTGTTTAAAATTAAAAATCAATCCAAAGAGTGCTAAAATTTTAAAATATGCGAAGTTCGAAGTATCCACTGTATATGCATAGAGTTATCTGGTGTTTATAAACTAAGCAAATCCTATAAAGAAGTGCTTTAAGGAATTCCTAAATTTAGAAAACTTCAAACTCTTAAGGTAAGTCCAGTACAGTATTATTATTATGAAAGTGACCTAAGTGCAATTTTTAAAATGCCTTAGATTACGGACTATACACATGTCAAAAATATCGATAGTTTATTATTTTTTTGTTTTTTAACGTCCTCTTTTTAAATTAAATTATTAAATTTTCGAAAAATTGTTTTTATAGTTCTTCGTCAAAAATCTGTGTTTTATTGTTTTTGTGTTAGACGTTTCTGTTGTCAGAAAAAAAAAAATGCGGAAATATTAAATAAAGCTAAATGAAATTATTTAAACATCAAAATTTATTTTGCACCTTAAAAATAATCCCCAACGTTAGCAATACCACTACGCAAGCACTTGATCCAGCTCTTCATAGCCTTCAGATTCTTCAGCTCGTTTTTAAGATGCTATTTTGAATACTGCTGGCTAGTTTTCATATCTTATTCGAATACCCATATCTTATTGACAGCTATTATGTGTTGCATGGTGGTGGACTCCGTAGAAGACAGGCAAATCAGTGAACAGTTTTTGGGTGGCGCCTCAAAAACCTGGCGATATAAAAAAAACCAAATTCGCTGAAGAACTTGAACGCTATTCGCCAAACAGCATACAAAAATTGTATAGAGTACTGGATCAAAAATAAGTATGCAATAACCTTTTCTAACACAAATTTGTTGTTTTAGAAAATAAATTATTAAAATCGGTTCAGTATATTTTGCGTCAAAGCGTTACAAACCATTTTCATACTAGCAATTTTATATAAATGGCATAGAAAAAGTAAAATCAAAAGAGGACTGAATCAAGCGCTGGCGTGAGTTGTATTGCAGGAAGTGTGGCCTGTTTTGAAAGCGAAAAATAAATTCTGATAAATAAATAATTTTGTTTCGTTTTATTTAACAACTAGCAGATGCCCGCGACTTTGTACGCGTAGCCTGTTTTTCTGCGAAGGCAAACAATTTACGTTTTTTTTAAATAGAACTACAGCCAATTTTGGATTCTTCTTCACAGATCTAGAGTTCTTGTTGTTTTCTCTTCCATAAATATTCCATTGCATTGCCATGTGAAAGACAAAAACAAAGCACACACACAAACTAACACATTCAATTAGCCTAGTACACATTAACACACATGTTGTCCAACATCAATGTTCGATAACGTCAACTCTAGGAACGACCGCTTGACACACATGTTGGATGGACTTCAAAAATTGTTGATTTTCCTGCTGACTTGTCCAACCATACAACCTGTGTGAACTGACTGTCAAGCCTAGTGAAAGTTTTTCATTTTAAATAGGATTTCATGCAGTTCACTTCGATGTGGACGCTCATAAATTGTTCTGCAATTGATGTTTGATGGCATGTACGAAAATGTGAACACAAAACAATATTGACAGTCACACATGTTGTCAAGCCATTTAGCACAGCATGTGTGTTCCGCGTTGCTGCGTTGACAAATTGAGAATGAGAGTGAGAGCGAGAGTAAAATTTGAATATTCTCTTCCATTGCATTGCCATATAAAAACAAAACGCACAGACACTAACTAACACACTACATAGCTTCTTTCTATGTGTGAAATTAATTTTTTTTTGCAATTTTAAAACTTTAATATTTTGATATTTAACAGGAATATCGTGATAATTTTAATTCTATGTTGGGACCAAGCGTATAAGAAAGATGACTAAAAAAATTTGATCAAAATTGATTCAGTAGATTTTGCGTGAATCCCGTTCATCGAAAACGGCTATCATTTTATTAATATAGATTTCGGATATTTTGTATACAGTATAGTATATTGCGATTCTCGAGATATAAACTTTTTTACCACTAATTACTTTCAATCAATAATACTAACAATAAAGAAAAAAAAAAGAAGCTAAATCTTACAAGGCACAGAGTTCCATTTTCATTTATATCGTTTTTGTATGGCATTTTAAAAAATAGCTTTCACACTGGCATTATTGCGATGTTTATACTTCATTCTGTTTGAGGTCAGATGCATCAGCTGTTTTGTGAAGAAGTGTAAAATGAGTAGAATAGTAGTTTATAGTCCCTGCTGCATATCAAGGAATTTACTTATTTTTTTTTCAAGTTTTTGTTTAAGTTTAATTTGTAAACTAAACACATTTTATCGAAAAGGACTTTTTAGCGCACTCCATCCCTTAGAGATTACATATTTTATTTCTTTACTCAGCTCGTTTGATAGCCTTTTGTTACTTTGTTTTAAGAGCTCTTTGAAGATGATTTTTTATATAACTAAGAAAAGCACCATTTTTGTAGAAAACGATGTCCGAGATGTTTTTGTTAGACGTTTGAAATGTATGGATAGCTTGTCATTTTTGATTTAAATTTTCGATGAATTAACCACAAAATGTTTTTCTATTGTTTTAAAAAAAAATAAATTTCGCTCCACTCAAACTTTGTATTCATGACAATATAAATAGATTACAGTCATTACTCCCTGTACATCATTAAAATTTCCTAAAGATTGAATAGACAGCTTTTTTTACACAATCGTCTAGACTTTGTCGGAATTTTTTTTTTTCTTGGCATCATAACATTAAAATCAAATTAGAGACTCCAAAATAAATTTCCAGACACTCAGACGCTTGATTTTTTTCAATAATTTTCGCATGCTTTTAATCTTTTTCGTGTTAAATTTCAACAGCATGAACTTAATGTCATTCGTGATACCATAAATTGAATGAGAGAGCGAAAAAAAATTATTGACAAGCGATGAAGAAATCAAAATGTTGCTATATTGTCAAGGTCAATACATAGCGCAGAAAGACCACAAAACCAACAAAGCGAAATGCCGGCAAAAAAAAAAGATTTGGACTTTTGCACGGGAAATATAAAAAAAATTTTAAATTAATTTATTTCAAAGAAAGAAACAAAATTAGCGTTCATTGATCGCATTTAAACGAAATGTTTTTTATCAAAAAAAAAAAAAATAAAACAAAAAAATTCGTAAAAATCGCATTCATGATTTGTGCGCTTCCAATTAAACTCTCATTGTTAATCATTCAATTAACACCACACAACTTTGGCGCCATGTGATTAAATGTTTTTGTTTCATTTATTTCTTAATTTAAGCGACTAATCAAAAGTTTTAAGGAATTTAAACGTATAATTCTCAAACAGCATGAATCAGTTGAAAAGGAAGTAGAGTGCATGTTAAATTATTTTTTAAATTTTTAAATTTTAATTAGCATTCTTTTCGTGTGACTAATTCAAAAATAAACAGAAATTTTTTCATTTATTTTTGTCTTAAATTGCGTAACATCAAAATGCAGCAGTTTGAAAGGGAAATTTTAACAAATTTGCATTAATTTTGCTAATTTGCCATAATTAAAGCAGAAATTATCTAAAAAAAATAATTAAAAGCTTAAATAAAATTTAATTAAAAACTCGCTTAATTACTTCTCATAGCTTGCGGCAATCTTTTTAATTATAATAAAATTAATATATTTAATAGTTACTATTAACATTTTTATTAATTTTAACACCTTATAAATCAATGGCAATTGGCTATAAATAATTCCCTTAACATGAAAACTATATAAGATTTGAAATACAGATTCTGGAAATAGAGTATTTTGGCAGGATAGTACTTAGTCACCAAGCGGAACTTTGACAAAAAAAGAAGCCTCCTCCAATTGACGCCTGCTCACAACGTGATCGATCTTCTCTGCTTCAGTTAATTGCTATTGCACTAAAGCACAATGTCAAATCAATATGACAACGTGTGGTTTTTAAATTACAAACAGATAAATAGATTCATCTGTGGATTGCATATCTACCAGAGCTGTGAATGAATGCATTCATTTTCAATTTTAACTCATGAGAAATTCCGCATTCAGAGTGCAGCTATTTAAAAATGAAGTCATCTATAGACCTTAATGCCATAATCTTGCAGCCTTTTCTATCACAAAAGAATGCAATTATTTTGGTGACGTCACGTTTTTGATTGGAATCATGATTGGAAGAATTTTGATTGCATTGAAGTCACCTCAAATCATTTTTAATTCTTTGCAATCAATTGAAGTCGCTGCAATCACTTGAAATCGCTGCAATCACTTGAAGTCGCTGCAATCACTTGAAGTCGCTGCAATCATTTGAAGTCAGTGAAGACACTTGAAGTCATTTGTTCTGAATTAACTCAAAAATCTGCACATATACATATGTATGTACATACATATATACATACATATGTACACACATTCACTTTTATATGTATGCTTAGAAGATATTTGCGTAGATTTTCGAGTTAATTCAGAGCAGATGTCTTCAAGTGCCTTCAGTGACTTCAAATGATTGCAGCGACTTCAAGTGATTGCAGCGACTTCAAGTGATTGCAGCGACTTCAAGTGATTGCAAAGAATTAAAAATGATTTGAGGTGACTTCAATGCAATCAAAATTCTTCCAATCATGATTCAAATTAAAAACGTGAAGTCACCAAAATAATTGCATTCTTTTGTGATAGAAACGGCTGCAAGATTATGGCATTGAAGTCTACAGGTGACTTCATTTTTAAATAGCTGCACTCTGAATGCTGTATTTTGGGAGTGACTTCAATGGATTTCAATTGCAAATGAATGCACTCTTTCACAGCTCTGATATCTACCCTTCGAACTCTAACCACGTAAGTGCCTCATAATTGTGTGCATTGCGACTTAATTGTACTGCATTCACTATTAGTGTTTGCTATTGCTGGCTGCTGCTGTTGCTGCTGTTGTTACCTGTATGGTCTCATTATGCAATTAACATATTAACCGGCATTTAGTCATTGATTTTAATGTCTATAACCATCATTGAACCACTTTGAACCAAGTGCAAACATCTGTTGCAATTTCACGCCAACAATTCGCTGGCAGCCACAGTTGTTGCAATGGCAGTCGCTTTAATTTCCTGTCACTTTGCACAAAAAAAATAATGGCATTCTTTGAATATCTAATATGTGGAAGAGGGGGGAAGGGGGGGCAATAAATCTTTATGTAATGCTTACAATAAAAATGAAATATTTTATTTTAAATTGAATGCTTATTATAAAAATGAAATATTTTATTTTAAATTGAAGCATAAATTAGAAAAACATTAGCTATGAATTTTAATTTCAATTAGACATGCATTTTTTGTTCTCTTTTTTGAATTTTTCATGAGTGATGTCAACTTTATCTAAAAAATAATTAAGTCTTGCTAGAAAATTAAATTGTTTCATGACAGAAATTTAAGTCAGTCTAACGAAATCGGATGAAATCGAAATCGAAGTTGGGTTTTGTTTGAAATTGGCTTAAAAATGAATAAATTTCGGATTTTAATCAGATTGAAGTTGGATTGTAATCAGCTGAAATCGGAGTGAAATCGGAGTGAAATCGGACTAATGTTGGATTGAAATCAATTAGAATTCGGCTGAAAGTCGGATTGATGTTCGTTCAAAGTTAGATTGCAGTCAAATTGTAATGTGTTCAGGTGGGCGATATATTAATTTAGCTCGAAAATTGTCGCACTGTGTATAATGCAATCAAATTTGTTTCCACTGTCATTCACTGTAAAATAATTTCAAAGAAATTTAAATGATTTTTTCATGCAAAATATATATAGCCCTTTAATGTTCAATCAAGTTCACTTACAGCATTCTTTGGCAGTTGACAGTCGTCTGTCCATGTGCATCACGCTTTCTGGGTTGCATTACTTTGAGTGGCAATTGAATAAGAAACTTTTTAGCAATTTCATGATATATGAAAACAATTAAAAATAATTTGAAATTTCAATTTTCTGTTATTTGCATTTAATTATCGCTGTTGTAACAACAATTAGTGTACATCAGTTATAAATCTTAAAATTATTAAGAATTTATATGGAACATCTGCAATATTTTTCCAGTTTGTTGCTACATTATGCAAAATTTGTTGCAAATTAATTTTTTTGCAGTTACTTAACATATTGGCAATTTAAAGTCGTTACGTGTAGGTATGCCATAAATGCTCTTGAACTTGGACTCTATTCTAATTACAAGCAACTATTAAAAATAAGATTTTCTTAATTAATTAGTGCTGTGGCTGTGTGGGACGTGAATTTATAAAAAGCAATTTAGTTTGAGTATCAAAAACCAGAATTGAAATCTAATTATATATTACAATTTTATGGCTAATGGCATTCACTTTTATATAGATGTTTTCAGTCTCAATTAAGTTACGTGACAATATAGAGCTATTTCTAATTTGATACATAGTAAGAGAATTGAATTGTAATAATTAGAACAGCACCAACAATCTCAGCAACAGATTAAATTAAAATTACAAAAAAGTTAACTTTGAAAAAAAAATGCAGGAACATAAATTCTACTTCCATATATTATACTCTAAAAACTTTAATATATAGAATGCCTGTAAAAAATGTGTCCGTTTTTTTTTTATTTGTTCAAAAGTTTTGTAAAAAGCGATAATTAAAATCTTAAAAAATAACCATATTTTGTCTTAGTAGGTTTTGGTTTTACTTTTTTATGCCATTTATATAAAATTGCTAGTAAAAAAATGGTTTTGTAACGCTTTGGCACAAAATATACTGAACCGATTTTAATAATTTCTTTTTTAAGACAGCATATTTGTGCTAAAAAAGGTTATTGCATACTTATTTTTTTATTTTTTGAGGTTATATACCCTTTTTATGATTAATTTTTTTTTAATTAACCTCTTTTTTATGGTCATCAATATTAATCCTTTAGTTTTGGGAAAAAATTTGGTGACCTTTACTTTTGTTTTGTTTGCTCATTAAATAGAGATGTAATTTCCTTGGCCCAAAATCAGTGTAAATCAGTATCCAAGCCGAAAACTCTGTGTTAAAATCAGTATCCAAACTTAGTCAGTATCTATGTCAGAAAATCAGTATAGTATTGATTTAATCATTTGGAAAAAAAGGTACAAAATAATCCCCCTCAAAAATCCTTAGGACCATGAAAAAGTTAAACCAAAATTTAATAAATCTGTTCCAGGGATAAAAATTGTTTGTACTGAAAGAAAATAAAATATTTTTTATTAATTTATGTTTTAAGTTATAAAAAAAAGCACAAATCACTAAAAAAAGTAAATTTGGATGTACTTCGAAGCATGCAGTACCGTGCGAAAAAAAAAAGCTTTTTACTCCCAAAAGAATTATGTACATGTACTCAGCTCTGTCAGCAGCAGTGCCAATTTCTTCAACAACAGAGTTAACTCTGTTAACAACATAGGCAAATCTGTCATTAACAGAATCAACTATGTCATAAGTTAAGTCTTGTTGAAATAGAATCAATTTGTCATCAATATTTTCAACTCTGCTTACAGCAAAGTCAATTAGGCTTAAAACAATTTAAAATTTTTAAATGCAACATGATTTATTTTAGCAACAGAGTTAGCACCATTATTATTGGAGTCGACTCTATCACCAACGGAATTAAGTTTTGGAAAAAAAAATTTAATAAACTATATTGACAATACAACTCTGTCAGCAACCGAATCAATTTTTTTGAAATTTCTCTCAATAACAGATTCAACTTTGTCAATAACAGAGAGAATTTTGTCAACAGCAAGTAACGTCTGACAGAAAGAAAGATAATTCTGTTAGCTACAACGCTAAAATTAACAGCAGCTGTGTGAACTCTGTCAACAACAGAGCCAATTCTATCAACAACAGATTAAGCGATACCAATAACAGAGCTTGATAGTAAGCTCCGTCCATTTAAATTTGTTATAGGAGTTAGTTCAGAACAGAATCTCTGACAAGGCAAACTCAACCTGCGAGTATAACAATCATTTCTGTTAACAACAAGAGTGTCAGATCACAACTGTCTTGTGTCTTAACGTGACCGCCTGCCTTCTGTTGACAAAACAACGATTTCTATCAACAGCAGAGCTAAAACTAAAAACAAAAGAGCTAAATCGGTCAACAATGTCTTTCAATATTAAGTCAGTCAAGAACAAGATTTGCTCTCAGAATGACAACAACAACAATATCAACCAGTAAGCATAACAGTCATTAATATAGGGTCAATTATGCCAGCAACAGTGTCTAAGCTTATAATTTCTAAAGGCAACATAAAGTTTGTGTCTTAAGTCTTTTGTTTTATGCACTTCAAATAAGCAAATGAAACAAATTAGCAAGGCTATAGAAATGATGAGTATAAAAATCTAACAAGGTTGCATAATTTTTCACATAAAAATTAACTATTTTACAAGTGAGTGTCCTTCAATGCGTGAGTTTTATTCTTTGTTTAATTAGGGAAGTCATTTATTTCACTTTTCAGCGCTAGCAATTAGAACACATTACTCTTGCGATGACTACACTAATGTTAATTTTCTAAATTAAATATGATGTTGAACAGGTGAGCTTTGAAATCATTTAAAAGACAAATGTAATGACTCAGTGATGTTAAAACAATTGCACAACCCAACAGGTGTAACTGTGGAACTATGGATCATGCGTCGCGTATTACGTGCTGGTGCCATGTTAACTTTTTTTATTTTGTCTTCTACTTCCTATATCTATGATTTCGCGGTCACGCCAACCAACTTGATCTTGTTATATAAATGTAGTATATGGCACTGCCATCTGAGTAATTCTGACTGTAAGTTGTAATTGGTGCTGCTTTCAAATCAAACGACTTAAATTGGACGCACCATCCAGCTAAAAAGCAAACAAGGTTAAATGGCATTTTGATTTCTTCTAAATTAATTTTTATTTTTAATTTATTGTGTTGTTACTTAACATTTATTTTTTGTTGTTTTTTATTATAATTTTATTCATCTAAGCTGTGCGCTAATTGCGCTTATTAAAATCAGCTCACATTAAAAAATTAAAGCCCGGCTTATTGATGTTATTTGTTTTTTGTGGTAAATTCAAATTGCCCACTGCAGTAACACCGGATATTAAAATGAAAGACATACAAATTAAATTAAAACTATTTCCGACTATAAACATTTATTTTATGAGAGAAATAATAAGCGCCAAAAATAAAAGACGAAAAAAAGACGCAAGTACGTCATAGAATTTTTACCATGAAACCATCGATCATTCGTTTGATCGACCATACGACCTGCGTCACGTTGTATGTCTGACAAAGGCAAAAACAAAAACAACATTTTTATAAAATAACCAATTCAAAATCAATGTCGATCGCCGTAACGGTCGTTGACCAAATTGACAACAATAGCAAACACACAAGAAAAATAACAACATTTTGTAAACAACAACATTCTGCAACAGGCAGAGCAAGAAGCAACTTTTTGTGCAAAAAGGCTAACATCTGAACTCATGAAATTAGTTTCAAATACTGGTATATACAATGGATTTATGTAGATAGATAGAAAACAATCAAGCAACTTGGGTCATAAAACATTTAAACGTGCAATTTGACACTAACGAACAAAGTTTTTGAGACAATTCATTGAACGTTTTGGATTAGATGAAACAAAGGATCACAACGCCTAGTCTTGAACCCTCTTCTAGACAGCAGCAACATAAGCTACATGTTTAAAAAATCTTATTTGACACCATAAAATTTAAATTAAATGTCATGAGATTTTTTTTTTAATCTCATGAATTTTTGCCTGTGATCTAACAAATATGGGTTGGTTAGTCTTAAATGCGACGTTAGATAACTAAAACTTGAATTTTTTAAACGAAATGTAATTACAATATTGTAGCAGACTATATTTCATAAATTTATTTTAACACAATTTAACATAAAAATAACATCTGCTTGCTTTTATTGCAATATGCAACATATGCAATATGAAATGTCAGTCTAAACTTGTTTGATATTGCATATACGCTAAGGTGTTGTCGTAAAAACCATTTTAACAAAATTCAATTTACGCATTATAAATTTCATTACAACAACAAAAAATATAAAAATGAAATGCCTTTCAAAATCGTTTAATATCACAGGTTTTCAATTATCGGGCAACTTTTGATTTCATCGTGATTATTTTGGTAGAAATAAACTTGCGCTATTATAATGCTTTTTAATTTTTGTATTAGATTATCTCATGATGTGTTGGGGTATAGCTTTGTTCTGCAAAATTTATCAGATTAGCGTCTTCTTTCAGAATTATATAGTTTTACTTACACTGCTAAAAAAAACACTGTCACACAGTGTAAATTCTTTATTGAAATTTTAATGAATTTTGGTTCAATAAAATCCTTTAGAAACCATTGAGATTAAAAAAAGATTCAACAAAAAACAACTACAACTATTTACAAAAACTCCTACATATTTAATATTTGTATTAATTGTAATCTAACTTAAATGTTATTACTTCTTAAAAGTTTTTTAAAATATCATGTTATTTCACTAAAATCACATAATTTTCTAAGGAACTTTAGAGAAAACCCATGAAAAAAATTTCATGAGATTTCCTACAAAAATTATTTACGAAAGGAAACACATAAAAGTTATATAACTTTTTCAAATTTCAATAGCTTGCTTTATAAATAATCGCATGAGAATATACGAAAATCCCATTTATGTCTCATACATTCATGAAGTTGTACAAATCAAAATAAGTCGCATAAGATTTTTTGAAAAATTATTTACAAAAAGACTTAGAATACGGTATTGCATGAGAATTTACAATAACTTCATAGCTGCTTGGGAAATTTTATAAAATGCTCATGCTGTACTAACACAGTCATAAAGTTTTTCCAATTCAAATGGCGTGCTGTTTAAAGTTATTAAAAAAATTGTTTGTTTTTAAAAAAATCTTTGAAATCAATTTAACGAGACTCAACACATAATTATTTAAGAAAAAAACACACAGAAAGAAATCATTAGTGCGAGTTAAAAGGGCGAAAATATTCTCATTCGCTTGGAGTTAAATTCTTCTACTTAAGTTTTATTTATTTTATTTTTGTCTGCTTTTTGATGATTTCAAGTTATGAAATTTTTACTCCGAAAGTTCGAGTCTCCGTTTAAAAAAGTAATTCTTTTTCCTTCTGTTATGTAAAATAATTTTCGGTGCCGAAAAATTTACGTATAGTGAAATCTATATAAATAATATGATAGCCGTTTTCGATGAACGAGATTCACGCAAAATCTACTGAAACAATTTTGATAAAATTTTTTTAGTTATCTTTCTTAGATGCTTGGACTCAACATAGAATCAAAATTATCCCGATATTTCTGCTAAATATCAAAATATTAAAGTTTTAAAATTGCTAAAAAAATTAATTTCACACATAGAAAGAAGCATGTAAGCATAACAAATCGTTTAATGGAAAGTTAGTGTGTTAGTTTTGTTTTTATATGGCAATACAATGGAAGAGAATATTCAAATTTTACTCTCGCTCTCATTCTCAATTTGTCAACGCAGCAACGCTGAATTTGTGAACAATGAAAAAAAATTACAGTACGTTCACACATAGAAAACACACATGCTGTCCTAAATGGCTTGACAACATGTGTGACTGTCAATATTGCTTTGCGTTCACATTTTCGTGCTATCAAACTCCAAATGCAGAACAATTTATGAGCGTCCACATCGAAGTGAACTGCATGAAATCCTTTTTAAAATGAAAAATGTTCACTATGCTTGATAGTCAGTTCACACAGGTTGTATGGTTGGACACTGCCAGCAGGAAAATCAACAATTTTTGAAATCCATCAAACATGTGTGTCAAACGGTCGTTCCTAGAGTTCACATTATCGAACATTGATGTTGGACAACATGTGTGATAATGTGTACTAGGCTAATTGAATGTGTTTGTTTGTGTGTGTGCTTTGTTTTTGTCTTTCACATGGCAATGCAATGAAGAATCCAAAATTGACTGAAGTTCTATTTAAAAAAAAGTAAATTGTTTGCCTTCGCAAAAAAACAGGCTACGCGTACAAAGTCGCGGGCATCTGCTAGTAAGAAAATAAAATAACAAAACAAATACAAAGAGAAAACAATTGCATACTTTTAGATGTTAAAGGAAGTTAAAATCGCATTGCATACTCGTACTGTTAGTTTTTAAGGAAAAGTAGAACTAAGTTCTCAAAAATAAGAAAACAAAAATTCTGAGAAGCGCGCGTCCGTTCTGAAACGGACAGAATTTAGAGCTCACGAGTGAAGCGAAGTATGTGGAGGCAGAGGGGGGTTGGTGAGCAAAACGAGCAGAGGACTGGACCCCTTAGTTCCTAATAATGAAAAGTTGTCTCCTTAGCTAGCAAAAGAAGAATTATTCAATTGGAGCAATGAAGGATTGCTCTGCCACAAT
The DNA here is from genome assembly GCA_949775025.1 of Tricholauxania praeusta. Classification (NCBI taxonomy): domain Eukaryota; kingdom Metazoa; phylum Arthropoda; class Insecta; order Diptera; family Lauxaniidae; genus Tricholauxania; species Tricholauxania praeusta. The sequence continues at coordinate 29,904,762 of OX459028.1, forward strand.
GGTGCGTAATGTTAAAAAAGGGCACAAAGTATGTGAAGCTCCAGGAATTATCTGGTTTCCAACCGGATTTTCATGAACATATCGAATTTTACTCTAATTTAAAGGAGCTTGTACACTTTTTGGATCAATATAAATGCCATATGTTGTTTTTGTCTACGAAGGAGTGGAGGTTGATATGAGTGGAGTTGATTGGAAATAGTGTAGAGTCCTATGAAACTTACGAGGTTTTTTTAGCTTTGGAGGTCATAGACAATATACCGATGTCGGAAACAAGTTATATCCAACGTGACCGCAAATCTGCTCAAGTGTATAAAATATTGAAAAGATTGCTTAGTAGCCAAGCCAGATCATCAGAGCCAGTGGCTTTATTGAAAGTAATCAGTCGAAATTGGCAAAGGTTTATTTTCGACAAAAGCATTTAATTCTTCACCAGGGTCTATGAAGGTTTTTTTAAAAGAGTTCAAATAGAAAACATTTCACTACTCACTTAACAAAATATTAAAATTAATATTTTGCTGTTGATCAGTGTAGCAAATATTTTTATTTATTAATTGTTGCTGCCGCTGTCTACCGCCTTGATCGATCATTTGTTCGCAACCTGTCAAATTAGCATAGATTAAAATAACAAAAACAGCAACTACAACAAAGAAGAGTTAACCTTTGGCAAAGCCTTTGACCAGCGCTAGGTCTGGCCAAATACTTAACGCAAAACAATAAAAATGAAACATGAGAAAGAGGAAAAACAAGAACTTTACCTTCACAATGACATGTAACATTCAAATTTTTTTTGAATAAAATTTTATTAAGACATTAATATTTAAAACATAAAACTTAATTTCATCACAATGCATCATCCCATTTACGGCCAACAGCATTTGTTGCTAAGCATACGCGCTATAAAGCACGTGACTAAATAAATTGACAACAACGATTTGCTTATATGCGCATGCGTGACGTTTAACAATAAATAAAAACAATACACAAAAAACCTCATTATTAAGCATTTAAAAAAAAAACAGGTTAGTGACACTTTTTTGTCACGCTGCACTGCACATCAAAGTCACAGTCGTCGTCAACACAAAATTGGGTTTAATTGAATTAAATTTAAAATTTATTCAACGCTAAGATGCTTCAACTGAATGCCATGATAATTAGCAGTTTATTGTTAAAATTTATTGTAATAAACTCTTTTCTTTTGTCGAAATGAAAAACACACAATTAAAAAAGGGCCTTATCAGTTAAGTTGCGCATTTCGTCACACCGTCTTTTCGTTTTTTTTTTTATTTTTTCTGGTTCAATGTCAACGCTGCCTTAAGCGCGCTAAAGCGATGTAGGTGCGTCTTAATATGGGAATTTGCTCTTGTGTCTTTTGTGGCTATGACTTAAAAAAAATAATGTGTTACATCATTTTGCTATTGAAGCTGTCAATAGAAAAAAAAGTTCGTAAAATCCAGAAATTAGCGCAAGCTTATGAAATTCCATTTGAAGGTTCTTTGGTAGCGTGTAGGGTTTGTATTTTAAAGGTAAATGCAGATTTGCTTATAGAAAATAGTTTTGTAAGCCTCTTTACAAATAACAACATTTTGTAAAATTTACTTATTTAAAGATAAAAGTTGTATGTTTTTAAAAAGTACTTTTCTCACGTAATCCTAGTCATCCTTAAACTATAATTTATTGTTCTGAAACGGACAGGATTTAGAGCTTAAAATAGCACTACTCCTTTAAATAATTCCTATGGCTCGGGAAATAGTATCATAAACCTGCAATTTTTATAACAAGTCTACTTAGTTCATAGTTGTCTGCACATAATGCCACTGTCCTGCCGCTCATTTGGTGGTACAGGGATGCACAGTCGTACCAAATTGAGAATCCTTGTCCAAATTTCATTTCATTTCACATTACTTGCTGAAACTTGGTATCTTAAAAGATATTTGATTGCTGTAAATTTTGTGATAAAAGAGCACTCGATTCACTGTGGCCGCATGCATTCGATCACAGTCAGAATTTTTTCAGTTTTTGTCCAATTTACTTGAAAAACATATCTCAAATAGAAAAATGCGTTACAATCAAAATTGTAGAGGAGAATGGTATAAGATAGCTGGTTCAGGTTTTCAAGCTAATCTGTCCTTTCCGGTAGGTAGCGCGTTGATTTTGATATGGTCAAAGTCCTTGTATAAAAAAGTCTGTAGAGAAAATATCGTTAGTGCGTATGGAGGATAGGCAAGGGGACCAAAAAATAACCACGCCAATGATCAAGTGCGGAAAAATGCAGATTATTTGAATGAAGAAACATGAACTGTCTGATGTTTGAAATTGAGCATTGGTAATGACAATTAAAACTAAAAGTCCGTATACCGTATATTTTTAAAATAATATCCTGTATTTAAATATGGGATGATATATAAAGTTTTGTTTTTTCACCGGCCCATTTTATCATTGAAATTTACTTTTGTCCCTACATTTCTCTTACCTGAACTATGCTAAGAACCTTTCACAGATTATAAGAAACATATTTACCATCTGCGCCCAATAGTTGCTGAGATATAAAAAAAAAATCGGTTTTGTCTCATATGGGAGGCGTGGCTTTTTTTCATAAAAACATGCTTTTGTCATTTTTGAAGAGATTTGATAAATTTCTATTCTTATCTTATATAAAATATCGTCAATTTTTTTTCCTCTACAATATTGATTATAATTTATTTTTCTACCTATATTTAAGCCCCAGCGGCAAATCGATGAAGTACTCTGATTTTTCATGTATGAAAAGCTATACCCTTTGTGTTGTATGTTTCACAAATGAAATTGTTACTGTGATATTTTGTTTATTTCCTTGCTACTTTGTATATGGAGCTGTAGGCAGTCTGCTTGCTGGCTGCCTGCTTTGTATACGGACCTGTACGTAGTCAGTTTGCTGGCTGCTTGCTTTGTATATGAAGATGTAAGGGGTCTCGCCTGTTGGCTGCATGCTTTGTATGTGTAGACAACTCGCTAAACTATACAGGCACTTAGTAAGCGATGTTTTAAGGCAATCTGCCTGTCGTTTGTTATACATTGTACATAGAGATGTAGGCAAGCTGCCTACAAAGCGGCCATCCCTTTGTAAAAAGGGATGGAGTTGTGAGCATTACTGCCATATTCATATCTATTAATCGATGTTGTTTGTAACTTATTTGCCACTGGGGTTGTACTTTTTGAGTAAATTGAGAAACGAATATTATAACTATCGGTTTTGAATGAGTTTCAGGGGCCATATTGAAAGTTCAGAAAATCTTAGGAGTACTTAGTTGCAGCAAGTTACATGTATGCATTTCATTTTGAGCTGGAAATCGAATTTTGTCTATAGTGATCAATTCAAATTTGAACCTATTGTGTTTTAACAACTTGGCGGCATACTGGTGATTTTGAGTTCAAATGACCATGAACTAAATAAATACGCATATTAGAAAAATACGCAGATGAGTCAATTTCTTGTGACGTTCTTTCCCAAACCATTAACTAAGTGGGGAAATATTCTCGCAAGAGCTTTTTGCATAATTTCAACGCATTTTTAAAATCAATTAGCACCTTACTAAACTTAACTTAATAAGTTCTGACAAAAATCCAATGCAAATTTGTAAAAACCAATTTGATGAATCATGCCATATATCTGTTTTGTATAAAAAGAAGTACTCATTAAAAAATTTTAAGAACATTTAATTAAAAATTTTAAGTGAAATTCAAGCAGGTTTGCAATTAACTTTAGACATGCCTTGAACATAATCGATTACAGCCATTAACCAATGTTTGTTTTTGAGAATGTAATAGCTAGTAAATATTAAAATACAAATTTTAGCATTTTTAAAATTTCCTTAATTAAATAAAATTAATGTATGGTGATCAATAATATTTCGATTGTTTGAATGTTATATATCTGTGGCAACATGAGTCATATGAGATATATATTTTATTAGAACTTTCAATTGATACATAACACATATTAATTAAGTTTGAATTTAAGTTTTTTTTTTAATTAAGTGACTATTTTAGAGCATTTATTGTTTAAATAGAATTTCCGGCATATGTCCATCGTAACTTGCTGCAACAAATCGCATTCAATTGGTTGATTTTTGGAACAATTTAGGCCTTGTTTTTAAAATAATGCGAGATATGTTGACTTCCAAAGCGTCAGTTTCTGCTGGTTTTTCAGCATAATCCAGTGGCTTTAAATATCCTCATGGAAAATAATTCCAATAGTAAAAACTTTCGCTTAAAGCATTGAAATTTTTGTCATAACTTATTATTCACATTTGTTTTAAAACAAACACATTTAAATAATGAAAACTTCCCTGGTTTCTTGTATGCACAAAAAATTATTTATCGATATACATACATACATATAGTATATTAAGGTGTTTATTTTGAATATTTCGTTGATGCATTTTATTTTTCTTTTGATTATATTTTAGCTTGAGGCTTAAAAATTATTGTCTTAATACTTGAGCTATCTCGCTCAGACCTTGGGCCTAGCCTGCCTTAGGTGCCTAGATGTAACCCACTGTTCTCAAACCATGCCCACATTTTGACGAAATATACCCGAAAGAGAGTTTATTCATAAATTTGCGGTCCTATGTGCCCATATTATAAAATCGGGTTTGAAAAAATTCTCCCAAAATTTCGGCTTCCTAGATCAAACCTGCAAATGGTGCTAGGTAGCTGAAATTTTGGGAGAATTTTCTTCAAACCCGTTTCTATAGCATAGGCATATAGGAACGGAAATTAAAACAGAAATACCTCTTTCACATGTATTTCGTCCACATTTTGAGCCACACGAAAAATGTGGACATGGTTTGTCAACAGTGGGTGACATGTCCCATACAACTTAAATACCAAAACGCTATATCTTGGTCCTGGCTTTTATTTTTGAGGAAAACCTATTCACGACACACCAGTGATATATGTTCATTTTTAAAGTTTCATAGTTCAGAAATTTTTGTTGGTGGTCAGCTCTAATATCCCCTGTGAGCATTGTAAAATAACAAGTTCAAAAATTGGTCGTTCTGCTTTCGAAAAAAAGAATAAAATAAAACTAAATAGCTATTTTTCTAGAGTTTTTCTTTTATATTTTTCATTTAAGAGATATTTTTTAGTGATACAATAAAAACGAATACCTACGAGCCAAAATAGATCGAAAATATTTTCATTAATCGTAATCGAAGCAAAGTTAAGCTAATCTCAATAGCAATAATATACATACATATGTATATCCAGGGTTGCCAAGTTGAAAAGAAGAAATTCCCGGCCATCCCAAAATAAAATAGTTTTTCCGTGAAATTGTAAAAAGCAAAATTTTTTAAGGAAAAAAAAAATGTTAATTAAAATTAATAAAATCACTGTCTGAAATTTTGTGTGGGAATATCTTGATGACTTCTTTTTTCGATTTTCGGAGAATAAGTTCAGGCTTATAATTATCGTGTGGCATTAATATATTGTCACTCAAAAGGAACTTTTCATAACCATTCAATGAGATCATTTTGTCAACCAAAGCGTTTGGGGAATTATGAGAATGTGATTGAGTTTGTGAGCTGTTCATTTGATCTGCTCAAGGAAGTAGTTTTTGACGCCTATATTTTGCACAATATAGTATTTGGTACATATTTGTTGACAACTGTTGGTTGTTGTTACAATCCAGATCAAACACTGCCGCCTTTACATACGACATGATGGCGTCATATGGTAGTCAGCTGAGAAGAAATCGCTCAGTTGGCGCTCAATGCTTAAATTAACAATCGCAGGCTTAATCCGCTTACCCTGCGGCAATGGGCATAAATTTGTTTAAGTTCTAATTACTCACTAAGAAAATATGCGAAAAAGGTTTCATATTGCATATAACTCCAACTCGCCTGGACATGAAAATACAGCCATTTCTTCCTCAATTGCTTTATACGCGTGATAGGAAATCCTTCTTTTTCCTTTGTTATGATTTCGAACCATATTTATAAATCAATTTTCAAGTTTGATTAAAAATTGATTACTGATGAATATAGCGAAAGGTTTGAAAAAATCAATATAATCCACAAAAACATATTGCTTAAAAATTACGCAAAAGAAAAAATTAACATTAAGAAACAAAACCGCTCATAAAGATTTAAAAGGAATATGTCAAAATAATGTAGAAATCAACAGCTCAAAATGGTAACAAAAACAACTTACAAACCACAAACAAACAACAAGTGCATTCAAAGTATGAGCGCATACAGAACAGACAACTTTTAAAAAAAAAAATGTTGTAAAGTCAACTTTTTGTTGCAAAATAAAACGCAGTAGCAACAGAAATAACAAAACCAGGCGGGCCGACCAACAATGGGTAAAGTGCGTGCTGTCAAGCAAAACGCCTACCAAAATCAAGCAACCAAGCACCCGCTATTAACGACTTCCTCCTACTGCAATAATCAACAATGGTTGGTTGAAGGGGGGACAATACCAAAAAGACGAGGGGGAAAACAGTATTGAGCGCAACAACTACGATACAAACTACAATTCATTAATAAACTTTGGTAATGCATTGGAGCAATAACTGAGAGACAACAACAAAAGCAACAGCAACAAAACGCAAACTTACATTAAGCATCAAACTTCATTTTTAACAAAAATGTTTTCGAAAAAAAAACAAAATTAAATATTTTATTTCATAGTTTTTTCAATACTTGAAGCAGTTAAGATATGCGCTCGCAGTTAGTTTTAGCACAGCCTCAACGGAGTGTGCACGCGAAGTTGGAGCGATAAACCGAAAAACAAAACAAAAACGCACGCAAAATTACAAGACAACAACAAGCGAATAACGAACTAAACCAAAACGCCAAATATAATTCCAAAATAAAGTAGCAATAACAACAGCAACAACAACAAGTAGCAACAGCTACCGCAGCAATTGAAAAACTTATAGTTGGCTTTAAGCGAAAAGAGGAAATCTGATTTTTTTTTAAAGATTTAAAGCCAAAGTTTAGCAAAACGCAACGCGTTTAACTGCAAGCGAAAAACATACACATACACACACGTATTCATTTGTGCAACAAAAAAAAAATTCGAATTTGAACTTTTGAAATTCGAATATGTGAAAAAATTCGAAGTGCACAAAACAAAACTCTTGTCGCCGCTGTTACGCATGCGCAAATGCAAAAGCTGTCAATGATGCTGTGGAAAATGTTGTGCTGAAATTGTAAAGAATTCTATGTTTTCGATATCGAAGTGTGTTAAATTTTGAAGAAAAAAACTCTTTAAGATTTTTGTCAAATAACGAGCGATTTTTTTTTACATACAAATTTTGTAAATAACTTTGATAACGCAAAAACTATGTAAAGTTTTGACAAATACAAACTTTTTTTTTGTTTTTAAACTTTAAGTCTTATCCATAGTGCCGATTAAAGCTGAAACTGTGTTAAATTTTACCCAGAAAGTTTATTCATAATTTTTTTTTTTGCAAATATTGTGCAAGTTTTTGTGGATTCGCAAGCTCACCGACATTTGAACGTTTGCATTGCAAAAATTGTCGGCGAACAAATTTCGTGCGCACAATTTGACTTTGAACCTAAAGTGTCACAAGATTTCGCAAGTTTTTTTCTTTACGAATGTTGGCGAGGTCGGACTTTTTTAATCTCGAAAAATAAGTGATTTTGTAATTTGTTGTAAAAAAAAGCAAAAAAAGTACTAAATAAACAAAATAACTAAAGTTGTAAGTTTCGTCATTGTTTGCAATTGTCGGCGTTTTTTTTTTATTTTTCGCGAGCGCGCAAAAATTGTCTTAAATAAAAACTAAGCAAAAAATTTTTTAATTCACAAAAAAAAAACATTTAAATAAACACAAGTCAATGCAAATGCAAATACAAATGCAACAACAACAGCAAAAAAAATATATGTCAGTGCCCTTCAGTTCAAAAATAAATACAACGCATGTTGTTATTGGTGTTATCATCAATTGACACCATTAAATTTATGTTAACTGAGCAAACACACAAAAAATAAAATAAAAAAACAAAAAAAAAACAAAAAAAAAAACAGAAAAAAAAACAGAAAAAAAACAAAAAAATAGCAAAAAAATTAATATAAGAAAAAACGTAAATAAAATCAAGTGAAGCATAGCAAAGTTGTTTGCTGCGGAAAAGCAGAGAGCAACAAAAATTATTAAAAAAAAAACAACGAAAAAAAAAAACACAAGCGCTCGTCATGGATTCGCCCAAAAAGGTAAATGGCTGATTTTTCAATTATTATTTTATTTTTATTGTTTTTTATGTTTTGATTTGATTTCTTTGAAATTACAATTAATTTTTTTTGATTTTCTTATGAAAATTACAACAAAAATGATAAACTAACTATAACAAATTGTAAGCTTAAGTTTTTATTTGACCTTCATGGTAGCGCACTGTAATCGAAAAGTTCAAAGTCAGATTAAGATAAAATTTTCCTTTACTTTTTTTGGTTTCGGTTTTAAGCGGCATTTTAAGCAAGTTCGTTGCTTAAGTCTTTTGATTTACATTGCGTGCGTGCAATCAAATGTTAATTCAAAAATGATTTTTAATAATTTTTAAGCTATTAAGATGCTAATGCCATATAGATTGAAATAAAATTTAGCTAAAATTTCAATTAACATCTCCGATTTTCTATAAAAATTTTCTTAATTTATTTGGAACTTTTCAAAGAAAAGTAGTTTTTTTGTTGGATTTTGTATTTTTTTTCTTCCCATACATCAATTAATTAATGACTTACTTAATTTCTAAAATATCTAATTATAAGCAATAAGAGACCACTTTTTGTATTTAAGTTATTAATTCAATTCAATATGTGCTTAAGGTAGGCGTATAAATATACCAAAAAAGCGCTACATAGCACACACGTGACATGGTGTCGTTAAGATTTATGTCAACTTGACACCTACACATTTGCTTATATTAAAGTAAATATTCTTAAATTGAAACTATAGATTTTATATAAACATTTTAATATTAAAGTTTTTTTAATTATTCATAACGAAGTGGCACATAATTTAATTATGTTTAGTTAGTAAATATTTTTTTTTTTCTTAAATAAAAATCCTTGAAAGTAGCAAAAATATACAAACAAAAATTTAATTTAATAAAAATTCAACAACAAATGAATGAATGCCCAAAGTTAGCATGTTAGAATTATCGAAAAAAATAACACTTAAAAAACTTGTGCTTAAAAGAAAATAATCAAAGGTGCAGTCAACTAAGAGTTCTTATAATTAATGCCACTTAAGTGCATAAATTGGCATTAGGGTGTAAATTAATATTTCATGATTAAAAAAATGTTTTTTTTTTTCTTTTGGCAACACGATTCAAGCACGAGTTTGGGTAACAACGCTTATACATAGTCATGAGTTAAATAATAAGGTTAAGCTGTCACCAAAACTCATCTTTCGCACGCTTTTTCTTTTTTGATGAATCTGTAAGAACCGAAATTGGTGTGTTGCCAAATGAATGTTTCGAAAGACCCAAAAAATTGTTTTTTTTCCAGTTTTTATTTTATTTTTCTGTATACAACGTATCCATAATTTTTTCACAAAATTTTGTTACCCAATGAATACCATTTTTCAATAGGTGTCCTTAAAAACAATTGTTTTTGAACATGTCATTCTTTAACGACTATATATCTGATTTTAATACAGTATTGCAAATTTTTTTTTTTGAGATGAGATCAGGTTGTCAACAAATTATTTGCAAGAACTAGTTTTAAGTTTTTTCCAGCACTTCTGGTTCTTAAGACATCCTTGCCTAAAACTTACATCAGAATAGCAAGGATATCTTAAAATGGAAGAAAAAAATTGAAACATTGAAAGAAATGTGCTCTTAACACTATCAGTGACTCGGACTTACATCGGTAACCGGCATGAGCAAACTATTTTAAAACAAATGCTAAAGGTCCACAATTCTTCTAGAGAGATACTGTCAATGTAAGAGATTATCAATCCTGAAAATCTTATACAATGAAAAGAAATCTAATTATAACAAAGTCTACCCTGGATAAGTTTTTGATGCGAAACTTCTTCAAATCATTCATGATAAAATGCTCACCTGAAAGCGGCATCTTTTTGCCAATAAAAGTAAGGCCACCACAAAGACATTACTTTTCTGCCTTATTTGGTAAAGCCTGGAGCTCAGACCCTAGAATGATCTGTTCTTATCAAAATGACTGTCGCATATGCAGGTCTAGCTTGGCAGTAACAAAAAGCCTCTTGGGCAAACTGCATCAGTTTATATTAATAAACATCACAATGCCCAACTGCTGCATTTAACATATCAGTTGGCATCCTAACAGCTTTTAAATAATTGTAACTACTCCTTGGTGTCCTGAGATCAACTGACTTAAGGTACTTAAGAACTTGAGGCCCCACAGGATTTCATGAACATTTCTGAACAATCGCATGTTCAAAATTACCGATACAACGTCGAAAAAAGTTTTCAATCAACATTTACAACAGAAGCGTATAGAAAATTAAGATATGCTACCTAAAAGAAGGCTTACAGGACTGCTGCAATGATAGATGAGAGTTAGAAGATGTGAGTTAGAGACAAAAGTGAGTGGGCCTTGATTCGAAAAAGCTCCATTCGATCATTTCCAATTAAAAATGTATGCCATTGAGTTATGTACCAGAAAATTACTTTGAAGAAAACTGAGATGTAGTTAACGCATACTGAGTTCGGTGCCATTCAAGGTTCTTAGTGTCTAACAAACATTTATGGCAATTTTGTTCTATTCGAAACTAATACGCTGCGTACATTTTACTATAAAATTTATGTTAAATTTTAATGAGACTTTTTTTCAAAAACATATTTTGTCTAATATATATTGAAAGCTAAAGCTTTTAGAATATATTAGCAATATTTTTAGATGTATTTATTGTTAAAAATTTTTTCTTATAAATAAGTCAAGAACTAAACAACTTCTGCACTTTTTTAGCAAATTTTAATGATAGGTAATTAAGCATCGTGTTTTTAGATTGCGAAATTTGATAGAAATAAGTTGTATATCTAATTGATTTAGCCACAGTTAACATTTTTGTAAAGTTGTACTCGCTGTAATTACCAAAAAATATTGCGAGTCTAATGCAAATAAAATAAACGAAATATTTTGATATTATTTTGTTTTTTTTTTTTAATTAAAATAATGCAGTGAAATCGCAGTGCACATATATGAGACATTCCACATCAAATCAGACTCCATTTTAGTTTTAAGTCTCTGATTTTTTTAAAAATGTTATTTTCTTCTTCTAAGCGTGCTTTTCATAAAAAATTTTCAACTAAGTTTTATTACAAAATTTTTTAAGAAAATGACGTTAAAAATGACGATTTATTTTTGAAACTTGAAAATATCATAGAAATATCGTTTTAATATATTTTGGATCTTTTTTTAAGAAAATTCGGAAATGAAAAACATGCAATTTGGCAGAATAATTACGGCGTTATGAGCATTTAGGCAAAAAAAAAAACGTTAAAAAACTTTAGCTTTCAAATCTTCTATATATCTCTTAAATAGCTCAAAAAAAAATCTAAGTAAATTGAGGAGCATACTCTCAAACAGTAATAAACAAAAAATTTCAAAAAAATTAGAGCAGCAAAAGCAAGCGAAATCCGATTTGGCATGGAATGCCTCATATATGTACATAAAAAACACACCTGTACAAAATAATTACTGTTTCTACAATTAAATATCTACACTGCAATATGATCCACCCCAATACTCCATAACTTAGCATAGCACCTAACCATGCATTAAGCTCCTTGTTAAAGTTTTCAAATTGTGATGTTGATCGTCATCATTTTTTCCCTGGTATATTTTGGCCAATTCTACTGTTCTACGAAAAATTAAAGTCAATGCAAAAACACTTCAAGCGTGCAATTTGTTTTCTTCTTCTTTTCTAAGTTTACAGCCAATTTGCTTGTTGTTTTTGACTTTACAACAGCAACACGAATACAGCACAGCCCATAGCTGTTAAGACCAATGCCAATTGAACATTTAACCAATAATCACTGCAGCCAGCAACAACAAAAACAATGCACAGAAATGAGCACAAAATTTTGATTTTTTATTGCTGCTGTTTTTTTTAAGTTCATTTATTCTCCCAAAGGCAAAATTTATTACATTTGATTACAGCAATGAATTGAAATCAAAAAAAATTAGCATATCAAACACTTTGAATAAAAAAAAACATTTAGATTTAACTGCTTATGAATGAACTTTTAAAAAAATTAAAAAAAAAACATTTTATTAAACTAATGACTTTTAGCATTTTAGTAACCAAACTAATTACTTTTAAGCATTTGATCATATCAACCCACACGTGCGACTCCTTAATTGCGCTCATGCTTAAATGCAAATGATCTCAATCCACATTAATGTAATTAATTTTATTACGTTTTAATAGAGCTATAAATAAGGAAAATCTATATATAGTAATTAAATATCTTGGAATCTAACTGGTGTTATTGCAAAGAAAATAAACTTAAAACATTTAATACAGTCGATGTAGCAAAACTTTTGAACTCTTAAAAAAAGACCTGGACTTTAAAGTGTTGGTTTTTCTAAATTCTTTTAAGTCAAAAACGGAGATAAGAGAATGATTGTCATGTCAGCAATTTTTAAGTATACGAGTAGTAATCCAAAAAAAGTTTATAAGCTGTCGATTACCCGCTGGCAGAGCCTCATAAAGTTGAATCTTCAGAATTTTCCAAAAAATTTTCCCAATAAATCTTCAACATTCACGAAACTTTGTGTACACTTGACTTAAACACGAACATGCAGATGTTAATTTTATATTTCTACATAGCTTTCAGCCTCCCACAACCATTTGGAAATTAAATAATATAAAAAAAAATTCTTGAAATTGTAGAAAAAATATCTGATTTTCAGAAAAATGTTTTTGGTGAAAATATATATATATAAACTATATTTTGAATTTTCTCTTCTTCCAAATTACACTCGATTTTTAATCCTTCATTGACTTAAACCACTTTCAACTAAAAATATGCAATGGAATTTTTGATTTCCACTTATAACGGGTGATTCTTTTGCTATTTGTTTCTTTAGTGTAATTTTTCTGACACATCACGCGCGATTTGTAACATTTGTCAAAGTCAAAGATACTCAATAAGATTTGCCATCTTATCATTAATAGATTAACAAGCGATCAAATTATTACAAATTGCAAATTATTGAATTTTATTATCAAGATTCGTGCTCTGTGAGAAATGTATGTGTTTATTGAAAAATTTTCTTCAGCGACGAAGCTCATTTTTGGCTCGATGGGTATGTCAACAAACAGAATTGCCGAATTTGGTCTGATGAGCAGCTAGAAGTAGTTCAAGAGCTGCCAATGCACCTTGAAAAAATCACTGTTTGGTGTGGTTTGTGGGCCGGCAGCATCATTGGACCGTACTTTTTCAAAACTAATGAAAATCGCAACGTTACAGTCAATGGAGCAAGGTACCGTGCTATGATTACCGACTTTTTTTTATTGCTCAAAATGGAAGAATTTGACTTGGTTGTGGTTTCAACCAGAAGATGCCACACAGCACGCGATACCATGCACCTATTGAGAGGTGAGTTTGGTGAGCAATTAATCTCACGTTTTGGAGCAGTCCATTAGCCACCAAGATCATGCGATTTGACCCCATTAGACCATTTTTTGTAGGGCTACGTGAAGTCTTTTATGTGCAAGGCCAAGCCAGCCACAATTACAGCCCTGGAAGACAACATTACAGCTGCCATTGTTGAGATACCGGCCGAAATGCTGGAAAAAGTATGCCAAAATTAGCACTTACGGATAGACCACCTGAGGCGTAGCCGCGGGCAACATTTATATAAAATAATCTTTAAAAAGTAAATGGCAGAATTTGATGTATCGCTCCCAATAAGTATTTTATTCACTATTGCAAATTTGTTGTTCTTTTTTTCACTTTCAAAACCAAACGCTTAGAAAATCACCCTTTGCTTTGTTTTGTTATTTTACCTTTCTTCTTTCATTAGGGGCTGTCCATTAATTACGTGAGGTGCTTATTTGAAAATTCAGACCCCAAACCTCCCCTTGGTGAGATTTGGTGAGTTTTGACGGACTCCCCTCCTCTCTTCCGTGAGACTTGCCTTAAATTTTTAAATGTATTCTGCTATAATAATGTATCGTCTCTGCATTAAAAAGTTGACATGAGATTTTCATTGACCCCCTCTCCTCTTCCTTTGTGAGATTTAGTGAGATTTTTCCAAACCCACTCTCCCCCTACTTTAACTCACGTAATTTATGGACGTCCCCTTACACGCAAATTATCTGACACCGAAGACTATTTTAAATAATAGAAAGAAAATAAGGATATTGGAATTTTTAAATTTTGTATATCACAAGTTCTCACTTTTGATTTTTGAATAAAATGTTATAGGTTTTCTTGTTCTATTGATAGAAAATTAAATTTTTAGAAATTTTTTGTGGGACTTATAGTAGAGTATTGCTTTATCTTAAAGTAAACTCTCGATGAAACTTAGTTAAGTAAAAAACTATATTGTTTTTTTGCTGTTGAAACTCCATAGGGGATGTAAATTAATTTTTGCAAGACCTTAAGGGGCGAACATTTTCTTACTGTGTCATATAATGGCTATATTTTTTTACGCTGCAATACTATGTAAGGGGGTAAGTAGTTCGAAAAACGTATTTCGTAATTAACTTATAGCCCTAAAGTTGTCCACAATTGACAAGAGCAACAAATGAATTTTGCAAAGTAAATGTAAACATCCATTGCAATATAAATTATTAAGCTAAAAACAACAATAATATCAACGACAGCATCCAAACCAAAGGCCAACAACTTTACAGCTGATACTTGGGAAATCCCTCAAAAATTGAAGAAAAAAATCAAAACCAACTGATATAAAGATCACAACAACAAAGCTACACTCAGCTGTTTTACTTGGTCAGCGCCCCCAGGTTTCAACTGTTAAATTGCGCCGGTTGCATGAACAAAAATAAAAACAAAAAAACTAAAGAGAAGAGCAAACAGTTTCTATGAAAGCACGCAAAAGAGCGCGCACAACAGCGAGAGCCCTTATTCGGCGAGATATAATGCAAATATGACCTTGACATAAATTTCTTCTTCTGTTTTCTCTTCGTGTGTCTGTCTCTCTTTTCAACTCAATTTCAATTGAGTTACAACATAACACAAATTTCATGTCTACGAGATAAAAACAAAAAAAGCAAACGATACAACGTCGTCGCGGAGTCGCTGTTAGAGACACAAAAGCACCGACTCACAGTGTTCATGTAGCACATACACACATACGACTGCTGCTGTATGTGAAGAAAACATTGCCGACAACTATACCTACTACAGGTGCCCATGGACAATTCCATAGGTGACTTGATAAAGTTTTATTTAAGTGTGAAATTTATAGCGTTCTTTTTCTACATTTTACGGCTAGGTATCTTAGAACATATAGATTTTTAGGGTATTAGTTGCATCGGAAATAAACTTGACCATGATTTCTATACCCTGAAAATGCCACCAAAAACGAGATGAAACATCGTTAAAAGATTGAAATTTTCGATGTCTTGATTTAAGAATTTGCAATTAAAAAGTACTGGTTAGGAAACCTCACAATAAATAACAGTTAATAACCTAACTAAGAACAGAAAGCTCAAAATAATTTTTAGTTGCTAATGTTGAAAACATTGTTTAAAAAGCAAAGTTAATGACCAATGGTCAGGAATAATGTCTTTAAGCCATCGAACCAATTTTCTTTTAAAAAAAATGTCACAATAAAATTTAAAAAAAAATAATTAGCGCTAAAAAATTGACTTTAGTTTTCCGCAAAAAGATTTACTACCTTTTTTAAGCCCAATTTTTTATAAAATTTTAGATGTGGAAATTATTATTATTATATGTATTTATTATTTAAAAATTGTAAGCTTTAAATATTAACTAAAAGCAACAGATGAAATATCCCCCATATCAACACACCCAAAACAAACCGCAAACCTAAAGCACAAATTGCACGACAACAACGTCAAAGTTGCCGGCAACATATTAACAAAGTCTGTCTTTAGGTTACAACTAAATATGTAACTTTTGCGTGCACAAAGCATGTTGTTTTTTTTTTCCCTATCTGTCTGTCCCTTTGTTTATTTTTTGTCTGTGAATGAGCGCATGTAGCAGTTTTCATGCTGTACATTTTACATCGTCGGTCGTGTTTGCTACTCCCACCAAAAAATGAATTTAAGCAACATTGAGCAAATTCTTTAAAATTTTTGTGCTTTTGTAATAAAAACCAAAAAAAAATAATATAATTTTTATTTGATATTTTGTAAATGTCTGAAATTTCATTTGAATTAATTAATCATTGAATTTGGCATTTTATTGAAATTAAAGGAGTGGCAACATTAAATAATGAAATGGTAACACTTGTTAACATATGAACACATTAGATGTTGCACTTGGACTTATTAAAATCCATAAATAATAATGTTTTTCATTGTTTTCAAATTATTATTTAAATTTTTTGCATTTATTTATTAAAATTTTATCACATGTGAGTTTCAAACAAAAGACTTAAGCTACGAACTTGTTTTGTTCGCATCATGCAAACAGTTCTCATTGCCAGTGTTTGTTAGCGCGCAAAATAAGCACGGCATTCGCAAGCTTTATTTTTTCACTGGGGTGAGCAACAATTGTTTACTTAATCATTTAAATTTTTATAATTTTTTTTTTTTTTATTATAAATTCTGACATTGACCATTTTTCAGTTCATGCATGAAAAGTCTTTTAGGTAAATACTTAAAACGTAGTATTCAATTTATGCGAAAAAAATTTCGGCACATGGAACTATGGAATATAATGTTCAGTTAATATAGATTTTCATGCTTTTTTCCATTAGCTTTGATGATGTGCTGACCATATCAAAGTTATAATGACAGTATTGTTTCGGGAAAAAGTAATTTCATTCGGTATTATTGGAAAAAATACCAAAAATATCACCAAATATTTATTTTCCCAAGATTTTTTGAGAAATTTTTCCCTTTATTGTAAATTTTTAAGATTTTTTTTTGGGTAACAAATTGAATATTTTCCAAAAAAATTCTTTAGAAAAGAGCTACAATTTTTTTTTTTTTTTTGAGAAATAAGGTCAATTTTCGGTATACTTTCTGCAGTAGACTTGAACAATTTTTCCTTAAGAGAGGTTCAGGAACTTTCAGTGCTCCACGAAAAATTAAAAATTGTGTGGGCGCTCAAGATCCCTTGATCATATGAGCCAACTTATATACATATAATGATTAAAGATAGCCAAAATAATGGAGAGGCTGGAAACTCTGATTTACCGCATCTACTTAACTTAGGGCTATCAAAAAATTCTTCAAACTCATCAATCCTTTTCTTACTAACTATTACATTGCAATGTCAACAAATTGAAAATAAAAAGTTGGGGAAAAACTTAGAGTTTGATAGAGAGATAATCTGCCAACACAACTCTTTAGGACTCAGTAATTATTAATGAAGATCGGTTCGATTATCTATCCTAAGTTGTCATATATAGTAGTTTACAGAACAACTCCATAAATCCGTAGGTAGTGCCTCTTGCAAAGTGCTCCCCTGTCATTTGGCAGCTGTGAAATGCATATATCATCGAATGTGGCATTTATCAATTAACTTTGTAGCTCACTGTAGAATACTTAAAAAAATAGGCTCCAAAAACGGGTTTGGGACAGGATATACATAAGTGACACCATTTACTTTTATGCCTTACATACGTAAGCTCAAATATATTCTTTGATCCACTCCGCATGTGAAAGATATATCACATTGAGAAATTACAGAAGTAAAATTTTGACGGGGTAGGCTTATGTAATATGTATTTCCACGGAAAAAAATTTGCAATCGTCCAAAAAACTTAACAAAAGGGCAAGACTGTGCTAGAAATTATCACCATAAAAATAACCAATAAGTTATATATCTCAGACAAATTTGAGTCAAGTTCCTTTGTGAGAAATTTCCCTAAATTGGAAGTCTTTATTTCTAATTTTTTTTTTTATTTTTGAACCATATTGTTATAGAAAAAATGTTCCAAAAATAAGAAAGAAAAATTTTTCTTTGTTCTTTGTCTTGAATATGCAATTTTTCCATGTCTGGTCATGAACTTGTACTAGAAAGCTGAAATATTAGAAAGTTAATACCCACATATTATATCAAATTTTGGTAAGGTATATTTTCAGCCAGATTAAAATGTTTTTTTTTTATGGAAGCTTGAGCCAGACTTATTGGTTCTTATCATATATCATATATCTAAAATCAATAGCAGTTTAACGAAAATAAATTTGAAACACTGGAGTTATCCTAATCCCCTTAAGAGGGTGCTTTTCTAATTTTTTTGTTCGAAATTTTCATTCATGAGTCAATGAAAAATCGAAGATGAATTGAAGTTTCCTCAGTTTTCTCGATAAGATCTATTCCCTCCAACAAAATAAGTACCGCTTCGTACAAAATCTTCTTTGATATTTGCGTTCACATATTATGCCAGGAGTGATAACATAATACGCACACACATTTTTTTATTCGTCACTCACAAATTTTAAGAAAATAAATTTTCCATAAATTTTGCTTTGTGTGCAATATCCTATTGTTAATTAATAATAAAATTCTTTAGAAATATTTTAAGAAGCTCTAATTTTTACTATGGAAACACAATTATAAGCAAAAGCTGAAAATGAAATCAAGTTTGCTTCTTAAGTCTTTTGTTTTATCACTATTGTATTGAGGATTAACTTATTCACAGTGGTTTTTAGTATAGAAGTTTTAGCTAATGGGACATCAAGTTTTAACAAGTTTTTCGATGATATTGCAATTTCTTCAAAAAACGTAAAAATATACCAATGCAAGTTTGGCGAACGCAAAGTTTTGACTCCAGTTCAACACAAAATGCCAAGTAAACTTTTTTGATGTATCTAAATGCATACCCATAAGCAAAAATATTTAGTTTGAATGCAAATTGAAAACAAATGCTATTATAATAAATAAATAAATATATAACAAAAACCGTCTTCAGATTTCTGTGACTTATTTTCTTTTGTTACTCATCAAATGTTTTCAAGTTAAGGGGTATTCCCCGAAACTTGTTTGAAAATTTTGTTTTTAATATTAAAAACTATACACAAATAATAATTCTCAGTATGTGACGTGCGTAAGATTATTCTTTGTAGTACTAATTCAAGCATAACACAAACATAAATAATAGTCAAAAACAAAAATCAAGTTTGCCGCTTAAGTCTTTTGTTTGATTGCTTTTCAACACAAGCGTTAAAACTGAAGATTCTTATTTTATGCGTTTTATTCAAAATAATGAATGCAAGGCTATAGAAATAAAAACTTTGCATAATTAAAAATAAAAGCATAGTAAATAATGTCACTGTGTTATAAGACAAAGGTGACTTTTCTGAATACAAATCTCTCAACGGTATTTAGTAGGCAAATTTAATGCTGCCAGTAAGCTAAGTCAAATAAGCAAATTTTTGAAGGTTAAAATTCAATTCAACAAAATATACCTACCGAACCTATGACCCATAAAAGGTCTCGTCTCATTTTGTTTGCGTACAGTGTATCATATAAAAAAATTCAATTTAAAAATTTCTAAACTTTTCAAAATCGTATACAAAAGTTAATTCCTAAGCGAAACATTAAATTAGGCAATTTATTTAATTTTATTCACATAAAAATAAGCAAACAAACAATGACGTACACTTATTAATTAGCAAAAAATATAACGCAACGCAACATTCTTAGCAGTGGATTATTAAAAATTCCGTAAGATATTAAAATTAACATAGCGCCGTTAAGCAGGAAAACCCTAGCCACACGTTGATGCCCATAAAAATATTTGCTGACTTTGAACAAAAAAAAAACAAAATTCTACACATTTAGCACCAGTTACGAAAGCCGGATTTTTCCAAAAACAAAAAATAAAGATAAAATCAGCACCGATGGAATCAATATGCCATAGCGAGTTTTTCAACATCATAAAAAAACGTAAGGCGACGATAAACAACAACAATGGAATTCGCACAAAAAAAGTTGTTGTAGGCGCCAAATCGAATCGAATAATTTTCGTTGCGCTAAAAAATAGTTGGCGAAAAAAAGAACAACAAAGAATTAAAGCTCCACATCTTTTGTAGAACCGCATTTTTGCTTTTTTGAAATCACAACAAAAGTGAAAAATTACACCACTAGCAAACAAAAATCGTAGACATGAGGCAATGACTCAAGATCCGGGAACATTAATGGCAGCAGCGGCTGCAATTAACAACGCGTATCGTGCATTCCAAAAATAAACCGCAGACTATGCGTTGGTATGTCAACATCAATTGGAATTTGATCGCAGCATTTTTCGATTTGATATTTAGAGAAAAATCAATGAAAATTTTTAATTATTTTTCAAAGAATTTTTTTTTTCCTTTTGTATGAAAGTAAAAATGAATGTGACTTTAGTGTATTTAGGCATTTTTTGCAATTAGATTAAAGTAGGAACCCCCTACTGGCTTTGCATTGGTGGTGAATAGTTAAGCTTAAAGTGCATTTCTATAGCTTCAAGAGATAATATCTTGTTTGGTGGTGTCACGTCATCTCTTTGTCCAAAGCTTCACTATATCATCAACAGTTTCCATGCGAGCCGAGTTGAGCTCGGGTTGCAAGCATCAACAAACGTTATCATATAAAGTAAAGCACCACTTCCACTTGTGCAATTTGGACAATTTTTTATACAGTTGTGGCTTGAGTCACCACATATTTTTCTACCGAGTAAAGATCCTATTTGCGTGAATGGTTTTCTGCACAAGGCATTTCAAAGTGTTTGCTTGTGTTGAAGGTGCCACGCCTCTTTATAAAATCCCGTTCACATATTGTCCGTTGCTTACCTGTATCACCAAATACACCCGAACTAAACTTAAGAGAATTTGCTTGATTAGTAACATAGCGTATCAAAGCCGCCCCACGCCCATATTTTATCCAGCGCTTGCCTGTGTCACAAAATACACTCACACCAAATTTGGTAAAATTTGCTTCTTTACAAATAGCACATTTATTTATAAAGGAAGTGGCATGCCCACTTACCAAACTTCGCCCACATTTATGCGAATTTCGCCATATTAAGTTTGATAAATTTTGCTCGAATTGTTTTCTGCGTACAGCGTACATTTTAAAGTTTTTGTTTTTTATGGGAGATGACACGCCTACTTTTCAAATTCAGCCCATATTTTGTCAGCATACCAAGTTTGGTAAATTTGCTCCAATAGTTTTCTATGCATAGCGTGTCAAAGTTTTTGTTTGTATGGCATGTGCCACGCCCCTTCATCCCATGCCGCCTATTTATTGGACGGTACTTGCTTACATTACCATTCACGCAGCAATTTTAATAACATTGACTTCAATAGCTCACTCAGAAGAGCATTTTATATTTTTCGCTTGTAAGGTAGGTGCCACGCCTTTAAGCCTTTTTGAAGTAATATAGTGTCTTTAATACTTCAAACTCAATAAGCTTTCTAAAGATGCGAATATCTTCAAAACGACTTCGTAGTTGTTGAACCCACCCCTAATATATTAAGTGATCCAGTTCGAGTTTTCTATGATGGCAGCCTTTTAAGTCGGATAGCTCTCAGAAATAATGGGGTTTTAAAGCATCAAATGTTAGTTTTTTGTAGTTAGTTCTACAAAATTTGAGTTTTCGAAAAAAAGTTTTCTTTTCTGATGGGGCATATTTCCACCTCATTGGTTATATTGATAAACAAAATTGAGATAAAAGTTAAAATTTGTGAAACTTTAAACATTCACCCCTATCATGAATATCTGAGGGAAAACGATAACAGTAACATCTTTTGTAGTTCACTTTAAATTCTTTCAATTAAAATTATAGCTTCAAGAGTAGTGAAAACAAAAAGTATGTTAATTTAAACAATCAATAAAAATGTTGACAACTCCCCTGAAATTACCTAAAACCAATAAGCGAAATGTCGGGTTAAGCCATTAATATGAATTAGTCATACACATCAAACCACAAGTGAACGGAATAGCCCGTTCTTTTTTAAGCAAATAATCATTTTATAAATTAAAAAAAAAAAACTTTTTATATAAAATTGTAACTTGAAGATATTTTTATATTATATTAACTTTTTTTACGCTAAAAATTGGAAAAGCTGGCATTATTCTATAAATTTGTTGTACAAACTGTTGGAAACAATTTAACAAACTTTAGAACTTTTGCTAATTTTCGAATAATATGCATATAAATGTCAACCAGGAAGCAACTTAATGATAAATTGAAAATTTTATTTTTTCCCAAACAACTTTAAATTAATTTTGATTTTGATATTGAAAATAAAATTCTTTAACTTCACTCCAATCGTAAAAAACTTCAAATATATAAATTAAATGTTAATCCGTCGTAGGATTTAAATTTAGCACAGCCAAAAACCATACGAAAAAAAGTCCTATCTGCATTTTATCTTCTCGTTTTGCTTCCGAATTTTGCTCATCAAACAAACGAACCGAATTTGTGGACATACTACATTTTATAGAGATTGTTGCGAAGATATTTTAATGAGCTACTCGATAAAGAAGTCTAAGATAAAATTGGCACTCCCTTAGGCTGCTTTAAGAAAAAGGATTAAAAACGAATTTTGAAGAATTTTCTGCAG
Source organism: Tricholauxania praeusta (assembly GCA_949775025.1). Taxonomy (NCBI): domain Eukaryota; kingdom Metazoa; phylum Arthropoda; class Insecta; order Diptera; family Lauxaniidae; genus Tricholauxania; species Tricholauxania praeusta. The sequence goes on from OX459028.1 coordinate 29,927,467, forward strand.
TGAAACTCGTTTATTTTTTATTAAAGCCTGAGTTTCAAGAAAGTTGGATGAATATTATTTGTGTTACGACAGCTTAGAACGTTTAAAAACTTTTGAAATTATGACTAAAAACTGAGACTTTTTTGCTTATGAGCACGGTATAAATAATTTTGTTCACCCGAGATGTTCCCGAAGTATTTGTAGTTTTCATATACCCTGGGTATGTGTTTGCCTTCCATAAAAACGATTTGCATAAATTTTGCAAAATAAATTCAGTTTTTTCGGCCTTTGCATTTTTTGGAAATTATTAAAAACATTTAAGAACTCCAAGTACAGTTAACATGATTTTTTTAAATGATAAGGAAGAGTCATCGTTTCATTCAACAAGAATTTCTACTAAGATAATTTCAATATAAAATAAAACTTAAGAAAAAATTTAAATGAATAATAACTCACTTTACAGACTAATTGGAAGCATAAAAAGATTATTAAGAAAAAAACTAAGCTCATCTATTCCTACAATTACTAAATTGATTTAAGAGGTAATCAAACTTTTAGCAATTTCGTTATTTAATAAAAAATTTCATTTAAAAAACCTTGCAAAATTCAAACATTAAAAAATGTTAAATAAATAAATTTTAAATGTACGTACATTAGTTTAGGATAACTGCCGCTTATGCACAATCACAATTAAGTACAAAACATTACAAGCGTTTAATTTACAACTCCATTAAATTGCCAATCATTTTATTGCAAACAACTTGACAACATGAAAATTCTGCAATTTTTTTTCTTACAATAAAAAAAAGGCAAATAAAAAATGAATTCAATGTACATAAAACCTTTCAAAAGTCAACCTTAACCAACTGACAGTAAACTTAAAAATATGCAATTTAATACGCCAGCACTTAAGTCGATCGATCGATCGTTAAGTCGGACAACTGAATGCATTTGTCGTTTTATATTGGTGAAATTCAATCAGTTTGTACTGCAGTGCAGCGCCGACTGTCTGGTTTATAATGTTAAAATTCATTTTTTTTTTCTTATTGTATAAATGTCACGCCTGTATAGCAGACACTCCCCCGTCACAGGCTATTTCTTACAGTTATGACAATTATTGGCAGTAAAAATATTTTTGGAATTAAAACTCAAGTTTTTAACAGCCATTACGTGACCTTAACCTCGCTATAGTTTTTATTCTGGTTTCTTTTTTTTATTTTTGCTGTAACACTTTCATGTTGCAATAAAGCCGCATTTTTAGGATTTTCAATAAAAAAGGTTCGTTGCTCTTTTTAATAATTTTTTTTTTTAGTTTTTAATATTTAAACAGGATTATTTTAACTTACAGAGATTTTATTACAGGTACTAATAAACTAAATAAAATGTTAACAAGTTTAAGTTCGTTTCTTAAATCTTTCGTTAATTTTTGTTCTGCTTTTGTGTTTGCTAAGTAGAAACAGGTGTTGCTTTAACAAATACAACTCATTTGTTTTAAACATAAAAAATACACATTCCATTGTTTGTATTTTTACTTTCTTAACTGTATTTAATAAGTTTTGCCGCAAAACATGATATGACAGTTGAAACCCATGTTTAAAGTTCATTTAAGTCAAGTGTAATTAGCATTGTTTTACTTCGAGTATTAAAAGAACATTGCAAGTTATAAGCTACAAAGTTTTCAATTCAAAAAAAAAAAATATCAACGGTCATTGGGTAATGCAAATATTTAATTAAAGCTACAGACTGTCAAATCGTAAATATTTATAAAATGCTGAAATGTTCCAAGCAAGAATTTTTTTTTATTGCTTCATTTATACTTAGTCCTAAAAAAATCATAGTAAATGTTTTAAAATCGAGTTTTGTTAAATTTTATTCAGAAAGGGTTCGTCAATTATATGTTTTTCCTTACAAACTTCATACAACTCTATCTCGGGAACCACTCAGCCATTGACAAAACTGTGCATACTTATTCAGGTACCCGGCCATAGCCTCATGAACATAATCCTAAAAATTATTTTTAACCATAGATTCGTCAGTCACCTTTTTTTTTGGGGGGGGGGGGGGGGCGGCGGCGTAGGATCTGAACACGTTTTAGGCAGACATTTTTCCGAAAGCAAGTTTGAAAGATCCCTCAATAATATGATACCCCTTAAAGAATATTTCTTATGTTCTTGCATAATTCAAAGCATAATTTAGAAGTTTTGTCTACAAAAACTTTTAAAAATTTCAATATTTTTTTTTTTCATTATCTCTGAAAAAAACTACTTAATAGATTAAACTGATATTTTGTACGAAAAAAGCCTGATTAATATTTTCCTTACTCATCGATACTTTTGAACTTTTATTGACTTATTCAATAGTTTGGAGCTTTTAACTATTTTACTATCGAATTAAAAATGTTTTTTGATACTTTTCAACTAGCTTTTCCGGCATATTCAATATTTTTCAACTTCTGTCCTCTTCTTTGACATTCGATTATTATTGTCTTCAGCGATGCTATCAATAATCATAGTTAGGTATCGTTCACATATTGCGCGGTTTTCAAACTTTTTGGACCACTTCCCTACTCCTTGTCATTACATGTCATAAGATCGCAATCTTTCTCTTTTGTAACATCACATTTTACGCTTTTGTTTTACAAAATTATTTGTTTAACAAAAAATGTAAATCAAAAAATTTTTTTAACTAACATTAAGATGCGATATAAAAATGTAAATAACCGAACCAGCGCTGATTGCTAGAGATACCATTTCTTAAATCTTTTGTGCCAATTTTCAAAATATTGCACAAATTTTTTTTTTTATGAAAAATTCTTCAGTTTTATATGAGTAAGCAAAAAAAAAAAAAAAAACAATAAAAATTCTGGTGTCGACTTCACTAAATATTTTCCCAAAAATATAATGAAAATTTTTGTTCACATATTTTTGAAACGTTTTCATATGTTTATATTAAAAAATATTTTAATATTTTCGTGAATTTTCATAGTTAATTTAAGTTTACTTGCTAATAAAATGTTGATAAAAACAAAAGACTTAAGCAACGAACTTGCCCTAACTTATTCATTATTCTTCGAGACTTTTGTAAGCGATATTTATAATATTTTAAAAAATAGCTTGTTTTTATACATAAACTTATCGTTAAGTTCTGAGAATATCTTGATAAGAACAAAGGACTCAAGCAACGAACTTGATTTAATTAAATTATGTTATCTTTTTTATTTTTCTTAATTAAATAAACAGTTTTGCGTTCATAAGCATAAAAATGCTGTTAGCTTTATAGCAATAAATTTAATTTTAATTTTATTGCTAGCTTAATAAAGTCGTTTATCAATAAACGAACATTTAAATTATTTTTATAATCAATCTAAAATATTTATAGAGCAAGTATTCCATTAATTTTTGAATAAAGTAAAATCGCTGAAAAGAAAAAAATCACACAAAATCATACGATTTATGTTCTCTTTAAAAAAAACGCTAAGAAATTTATAATATTTTACTTCTTCTTTGCTTAGTTTTTATATTATTTTTAAATTTTTTTAAAGCATTTTTTCCTTGCTTTCCTTTTTAATCATATCGGCATTTACCATTACCCGAGAGTTGTAAGGTGACCTTCAGTGAAAGTACTTTGTATAAAGATTAACCAAAGATAAGACTGGTTTGTTTTCAGGATTGTCAGGAGCTCCTAGGACTTCAGTACAGCATGCCGTTGGCGGTAATGCGGTTCTGGGCTTCAACCCATAACTTTATTTGCTACCATTGAACAAATTATCTCATATCATGGGGTGCTGATCGACATCGTACTTCCATCTCAAATGTGATGGCATACCGTGCGATTAAGCCTTCCTGTTAGGTATCCACTTAAAGCACCAGAGACATTTTTAATCATACTTTGAGCATATGAAGCACAAAATTTTAGTATCTTTGTTAACTTGTGTAATCGAAGAAGAACTTTATTATACCTTTTTTCACACTTAATTTCATTTTGTTGAAATCATCAAATAAATCGAAAATAATTAAGAAAATGTTTGATTTTTTTGCTTTCGTTCTGCATACAACAGATTCTCACAAGGCATTTAAGCTGTCAGAGCATGACAAAAAGTCAGTTAAGCAAAAGAACAAAAAAAAAATCAAATAAAAACTAAATACAATTCTCACTTACTGTCTGTCAGAATTGCCATTGTCATGAACTCGATCGTAACTTATTTTCATTGTTACAATATTTTGGATTATGAAATGCTAAAAATAGCAAATAGAAAAAATTAAAAATAGCAGCAATCATTCTACAACACTCAATCACTTTTTTTTCTTGCGGTTTCACATTCACACAGCAACAACGCCCACATAGTAGAAAAGTTAATTGCTTCAATAAGCTTCCCGGATTTATGTAGGGTAAAACCTATAAAATTACATCAAGCGAAAAAAAAAATCACGTGAGTGTAAGTTAAACAAAGTGAATTTAATGTTCAAGTCATTTGACGCAAAAAAACAGGTGGGACAAGAGCGGATTTCGATGAAAGGCGCACGAGCCAAAAAGGCAGGGGGCTTTGGCATGAGGCATACGAATCAAAATGAATAGTTGCCGCTACAAACAGCAGCATAAGTTAACGGAACTATTAGAAACTGGAGGATTCTGGTTCAATTTCGATTGTAATTTCTGCGTTATTGTTTTTGATTTTGTTTTTATAAATTAAAGTAATGTATTCTAAACATATTCTTTGTATATCTGTATCTATACCGAAATCAGATTTTTGTTTTTTTTTATGATGTAGGTTTGTGTTAACAAAAAAAAAACTGCTAGCTGATTTGCCATAACCGGCTTAGTTAAAATTTAAATTATTTATTGTCAATTTTTAAATTTGTTTTATTTGTATTCAAAGTATTTGTTTTAATTTTAATGGATTTTTGCACTATAAATGTTTTAAATTTATTATAATATTAATTTAAATGATTGTGGAAGATAAATGACTTTATTAAGCAACAAATATAAAAATTTTATTGGTTAGTAGTACTATTGTTATTCTAAAGTGTTTTTGTATATTTTGATAGTGACTGCTTAAGTTAACATCAATTTTATGCTTATGAAAACAAAAGTGTCAATTTAGTTATAAAAATAACTTAATTTAATCAAGTTCGTTGCTTGAGTCTTTTGTTTCTATCAAGTTATTCTCCGAACTTTTACGATAAGTTTATGCATAAGCACAAGCTATTCTACTCCTACAAATGTTTTAATTAGTCTTTAAAGAATAAAGAAAAATAATAAGTTGGAGCAAGTTCGTTGCTTAAGTCTTTCTTTCAAGATTTTTGCAGATAGTAAAACTGAAATAAGTTCTTGTTATATTAAAATCTGATTTAATTTAAATATTTTACTGAACCAGTTTTCAAAAAAAAAAATTATGAATATTTTGCATGGATTTCAAGTTCGTAAAATACATTCTCGGTATATCGGATATACGTACTATGTAATTAATGGCTAACTTGTATGCCGAAATGGTAATAATTTAACGATAAAATCTTGAATTTAATAACTTTAAAAAAAAAAAAACGAAAAATAATTTTAATGCTGAAGATAGTTATCTTATTTAGTGCCCATACAGGATTTTAATGATGCAGCAAGCTACATTTCAGCCAACTATTTAAACGAAAACCTTTTGCCATACAAATGGCTTGTTATTTTTTTTTTACTTCCAAAGGGCTTTAAAATTCAATAAAATTTAAGTCCGCCGGAATGAAATCCAATCTACAATTAAAATTTTTGCATGAGTTCCAGAGGGCTGTAACTCAGCCAAATTTCAACCTTTTCAGTCAAATAAATCGCAAGTTTTTTATGCTCTTAAGCCCTCCGTGGGACACTTATTTTTTTCTGTAAATAGTTACTTAAAGGTTTCTTTTTGATGTTCCAATAATTAAAAAAAAATTTAGGCATGAACCGTGAAAAATGCCCACAGTGGCAAAAACATTATTTCGAACACTAATTGCTAGCAAAAAAAAAATTGGTAATTTTTATAAATGAAATTTCCAAAAAACTTTAATTATTTTCAGAAAATAAATTTTTAATGAATAATATACCTCTTTTTTATAATAAGTCTCTACAAATGATTATTTTTTTTTATAAAATTGATGTATTGCCTACTTGGCGTGTAACGTTTCAGAAATATATATTTATAAATCTTTTACATTTCAAAAGTAATTTTTCGCATGCAATCAATCTGAAGGGTTTTTGAAAGGTTCCGAATTCAACGTTTCTCGAAGCTTCCAAAAATACTACCTTTCTGAGGCGTTATAAACGAAATCAAACACAGTTCTTTACCAACTACGTACCTACATTTGTTGTCGTATATATAATACAGATTACAAAAATGGACGTGAATAAAAAAACTAAAATATTTCAGAGTCCGATGACGCAATTTTCATTTTCTTCTTAACCTTACAAAGTTTCTATTACGTTTCAGAAACGTCTCGAGTTAAATCAAAAGGTGGAGATTGACACTTTGCAGAAAGCTTTCTGAAATGAAATTGAAAGATTCCTGAGAAATGACTGAAACTGTGTAAGATTTCTGAAAGGTTTACGCAACGTTACACACCGAATGGAGATGCATAAAATGTTCAACTAAATAACAAAATATGATTCCTGTTTATTGAATTCGTCCCCTCACTAATTTTAAACTCTTATTATTCAACTACGGTGTAATGAAAAGTGACAGGATTTGTCTACGATAGTGCGCATATGCCACTTCCAGGATACAGAGTTAGCCAAAAGTATGCAAGGAGGAACTCGTCAAACGTGTACCGAGGTTTTAGTTTCGATTTATTCAATGCTTAGTGTTCGAGTGATTCGCCAAAAACAGTCTGTCATCATATAATTCTCAATCAATAATTTTCACCAACAAAAGTTTGCCTGAGACAAATTTCAACTTTAAATTTACTCCAAAAATTTTAGTCCAAAATGAATTTTAAAAAATAAATGGTAAAAAGTTATCTAGCCAATGTAGCCATAAAAACAGTTTCTGAGTTTTATTTCAATTTACGAAAAATTTATTTAAAAAAAAAAACAAAATTTTTAGCCCTAAACCTAATATATCATGAGAACGGTTGACCAATTTTCTAGTAAATTATCTGCTGCACATTCAATTAAGCTGATTTACAATCCATTAACTTCGTTTTTCTATCGAATCTTGAACTATGATAAATGGTCAAGAACAATTATTTCAGCTTCATTTTTTAAAAAAAAAAGTTGGGGAAAAAATCTGTTCCACATCAGTGTAGATCAATGACCTACTAAACTGTTGTTGCTGGGACAACAAAGTGCCCGAAAAATAACAAAAAATTCTATGGGTCTGCTATGAAATTAGCATATCAAAATATTTCTTTCGATGCTTCTTAAGCCTTTATACATCTTCTGGTTCGGCGCGTTCACTCATAAATTTCATTGATGCCAAAGCAGTTTATCTTTTTGCTTAGAAAAGAATTTTTTATTACTTTTATTTTAAAATTAACTCCACACCATTGCTCACATGTGAGTGAGCACTATGTATTTACTTTTGTATCTTTTTGTATTTAACTATGCAAAAAGTACTAATTTATTTATGCGCGAATTTGACAAGAAACGCGCGCGACCAACGTTTATTTGCAGTAATCAATCACAAGCGAAAATCTTGAAAATTTAAATAAAAATGTAAAAGTTAATCTGCGGTTACATTCATTAGAAGAAGCCTTAGTAGTTTGTTTTTTTTTCTATTTTCTTATTATCTTCGTTTTGCTAGACTTGACGTCGTTTTTTAATCGTGTAATAAAAATTGTTGCTTTGAAATATACAACTTTCACTTATTTTAAAAAATTTAATACAAAATAAACTCGACTTAAAAATCCAATTTTTTCAAGCGAAACTCTGATGAGAGTTCCAAGGAGTCAAATGAAATTTCAGTGAGTAAACTATTTAAAAAAAGCGAAAACCGCTTAGGCGGCGAAAAATTAATGAAGCTATGCATTGGAAAACTATCGTCCCATTCTACGTTAAATCACCATTTTGCCTTACCATGTACTTTTGTTACTACTTATAATATGTAATACTTACGTACTCTACGAGAACATAAAATCTGCTTTTAATTATAAATAAATAACATTTTTATCAAGCTCTACGTCGATTAGTTAAATTCAAACCAGATAAATCTAAGGAATATCTTTAACGCCTTAACAAAAATAAATTTTCCAAAATCTTTTTAGACAATTTTCAAACCAAATAACAATCGTATAACTTCATAGTACATTAACGTTTCATTTTTATTAATTTAACTGCAATATAGCATTAAGAGTAGAAATAATAAAACAAAACTTAAACAAAATTCAACGCAACAATCGACATTGCGCTCATTGTAATACAAAATTGAAATTAAAATTTTAAGTATGGAATACGCAGCGTAAAAATACATTTAATTTGAAAATGAACTCGGTTCCATTTGTGGGTGCACCTCTACATGAAAAATTAATTAAATTTACACTTTGAAAAATCCATTTCCGGATGTTGGTCTTTGAACCTGTCAAAGAGAAGAAAAATGTGTAAAAATTTGCAAATTTATAAAAATTATCAAATTAATATAAACCCACGCAATACTCCATGCAACACTTACTTCTCAAGTATTTCCTGTTTTTTACGATCATCACTGGTGGGCAACCCCATTTCTTTTTGACGCTGATCATACATCATTTTTTCTACCATGCTGCGCGTTTCACCATCCAAATCGGAGAGTTTCGATGGTTCCGGGTTAATTTTACGCGTTGATATTGGTTGATCTGTGCTAATTAGACGATCCCACCAATTCATCTTGTTGACCTGAATTTTTAAGTCAAACAAAAATAAAACAAAATAAACATAGAATTACAAAAGAATTAGAAGAGATGGCAACAGCAACAAACCTTTTCGAGTGTAACAACAACAGTTTTGTTATCTTGTAGCACCCAAACACATTCTTCTTGTTTCACCTCGGCGCACAATTCACCATCGATGATGGGCTCTTGACCCTTGAGGCCAACTTTGAGTGATTTCTTGGCTATGTTAACAATGACATCACGCGAACGTAAGGCAAATGAAACAGTGAAGGGTATTTTGATCTGTAATCAGAGAAAAAAATTTATGAAAAAAAGTGTTAAGTTGTGCATATGGTAACTAGTAAATTAGGTATGCTATTTTTAAACCGCAACTAGACGCAGTTGGTTATGGCAATAATAAAATTACAAAAAAATACATAATTTCATAAACGCGCTTTGACGTACGTGATTGACGCAGCGCCTGTCAAGTTGAGGAGTTGAAGATGGAAAAATCAAATTACAGTGAAATTAACGTAGCGAATTCCAAAAAAAAAAAAAAAAAAAGCAGAACAAAGCCGCAGCATTGCAAGAGCGCCGCTTACCTTGAGATTTTGTGGCTTAACGTTCTTGTTTTTGCACTGCTTGTTGTGATTGCAAGTTTTTATTTCAGTAACTTTTATGAAATTAAAGGAAATCAAGACAGAAGATTGCAGAGTTTATGGTAACTCTGGTTAGTTGTAGGGTAAGTACGATTTTCTGGTGTACCTTGCACAGTAATTACGATTCGTAATACTTTTTAAATGCCAACATGAGGGTTAACAAAAAAAGTAGTAGTACTTTGCACATGGTATGGCAGTGCTATATTCCTATGTCTTTTAACCCATTAACAGCCATTGTACCCGCTTGGGAACAGGCTCAAAAATCTACTGATTAAATTTTTTTTTTTATTTTATAAGTATCTTATGTTATTTTCAGAAAAAACGAAATACACGAAGGCGATGATAAAAGGTCTTGGATTTAAATGGGTTAAGTTGTTAAAACCGAGTCTGATGTCGTAACTGCTCCATTGCTTCAGGATATTGAGATATTTAACTCAATGCTGAAAATATAAATTTTACTCATGACCTTAATTTTTGCCATTATAGGCACTGAATAAAAGTTCTAATTTTTTATGGATTTTTCAATGTTGAATCCATAGGACGTTTACAGCGTATCATATTGCGAGTATTTTCAAGTTACCAACGAAAAAATAGCATAAATGGCATAAACAGGTTAAATATCTCAAAGCTACAACCGATTTAGATTCATCAAAAATATAACGAAGAAGCTATCTGATTTGCTGTTAAATGTATGGAACATAAATCCGACAACTCGCCAGCAGGCAAAATCATTATTTTACTGAGCTTACTGTTCAGTACTGTATGTGTCAACAACAACAAAAAATTACACAAAAAAAGGGTCATACTTTTATCCATTACTCAGCGGACTCATCAACGGCTTTTATGCCGATTAGTAACAATTTCTAAGCTTGATATAAAGGGTGATCCAATACGAGGTCCCTTTTTCAACTGGATTGTTTTGACAGCTGTCATGTGTCAAATGGCTTGTCCATATGACGTTTGTATTCAGTATTTAATACGACTCAATCATGAATACACTTACTCCTGAACAACGTTTATTAATTGTGGAAACTTACTACCAAAATCAGTCATCAGTTAGAGAATTTTATAGAGTTCTTCAATATCATTTTGGTCGTTATGAGCGTCCAACTGAGCGCATACAGCCCGTAATTTTGAGAATATTTCTGCAGTAGAAGAGTGTTAGAGAAAACCGTGAACAATCGATTAGTCGCCGATCTCAGGCTTTGGGCATCTCTTATGGATCATTGTGGCGTGATCTTGGTCTGAAAGCCTATAAAATACAGCTCGTACAAAAACTGGTTTCAACAGGATGGCTCAACATGCCATACAGCTGGAGAAACAATCGCTTAATTGAGGGAAACGTTCGATGAAAACATCATCTCAAGAAATGGCCACCAAGATCATGTGATTTTTCGCCATTGTATTACTTTCTTCGGGGATATGTTAAGGCACTTGTTTATGACGACAAACCCGAAACTATTGACGCTTTAGAAACCAACATAACTCGTGTAATTCAAGGAATACCGGCCGATATGCTCGAAAGAGTTGTCAAATATTGGACCCACAGAATGAACCATTTAAGAACTAGTCGTGGGCAACATTTGAACGAAATAATTTTTAAACATTGAGTTTTAGAAACCGTACTATGATTCCAAATAAAAATTTGCATCAATACATTCATTTTTATGTATTTTATTTAGAAAACAAAGTATGAAGTTCTTATTGGATCACCTTTTACTTAGTTCCCTTTTTGCATAGATTGAGAACCCAATAAAAGTAAAAGCAAAGCGGCCAAAGATAACACTCTTACCATTTTTATCTTATCTGAATGCGTTGTTAGTTCACTTACTGGGACGTTTACCCTAATACTACTTATATAAGCATTTTTTTAATCTAGCTAATCAACGTCAAGGCATCTCGTCTTCTTTTTACATTGTTCTGGTTTTTTAACTTTTTTTTTAGCTTCTCATTAGCCACTTGACTTGATACCCTTGTTCAAGGACAATTTAAAACGGGAATTGGTTTAATTGGCTTCCAACTCAAGGCCGACGTTGGAGGCAACCAACCAAATTTTATGGGTTAAGAATCAAAAAAAAAAGAGTTGGTTATGGTCTTTGTTCTTACATTTTTTTCTTTTATTATTAACACTTGACTTGCTTTTCTTGTACAAGGGCACGTTAAAACGGGAATGGGCTTAATTGGCTTATAGCTCAAGGTTGCCGGTGGAGGCAACAAAAGCAATGTTTATGGGTAAGAAAAGCATGGTCGCTGCCGTACATATTGGAGCAATTAAAGTGGGCATCGCCTTTATCTGTTTTTATTCTTCTCGAAATCAGAGTGTGCAGGAATGTAGTCAAAATGACATGACAAAAATTATTCTGTTTAAATGTTTACTTTAAGTTAGGCATTCGAAAACGTGTTTATTAAACTGTTAAAAATTTTGAAGCTTTTCGTGACACATCCAAAACAATAATAAAGGATTTAATGATAAAAATATATATTTTAGTTGTGCAGAAACAAATTTATTGAGCTGCAATATTTTCGAGAATTTTTTAATATTATATTTTGACAAAGTTAAATTTGTTACAAATTTTTTGAAATTTTTTTTAGCGCTTGTAATAACGATGTCAACGGCTTCTGCTAATAAATTATTGACTTTTTTATATATTTAAATAATATAATAATATTTAAAAAAAAAACTTGCCCAAACAAAGTTCGCTTCAGTGCTAATGGCTACTTAAAAATGTCTTTTCAAAAAAACAAGAAAAAGAGATAAATTAATTTTATAACCACATAAATTTAATGAAGCGAAGCAATAAAATTTTAATAATTTAACTTAGTCAAGACATTCAGACTGAAATTGGGTTAAACATCACATCAACACCTAATTAAGATTTCAGGGATTAGAGAATATTTAAAGAGTCCATAGCTACTATTGAATAGATTTTGTTTGAGCATCTTCTAAATAGATAGTGGGAAGATAGTGAATTGATTTATTTGAGCCATTAATTTAATGAACTGACATCGTGTTGTGTGACATCGAACTTAAATGGAACGATGATCATATCGCAACTATAACTCAAGATAAATACCTTAGAATTTTGAATAGAAAGCTTATGGGTTCATTGCATCAATATTTTAGTGACACTGTCTATTCGGTATGTAGGTGTAGCCTAAGCTCAAAAATGATCTGAATGTATAAAAAGATGATTTGTGTCATTACACCTTTGATGCCATAAAATGTATACCATTTCATTTTCTAATCGTGAAAACTGAGACGCATCAGAAGAAAGACGTACTGAAGAGACAGGATGTTGTTGAAAAAGATCCAAATGTATCAATTCGACGTCGTTCATAACAGCCTGGTTTTTATTCTCCCACTTTATGGAAAATTTTACACAAAGGTTTTTGGTTTGAAGGCTTACAGGATTCATTCAGCTCAGTTTCAGTCAATGGACCCAAAATGAACTTTCATTGGATCCGCAGTTATATCGAAAAATTTTATTCAGAGATAGGGCTCAATGGGAACATCAATAAGCGAAATTGTCGCATTTGGGGCCAAGATAATCCACATGAGATTATAGAAAAGCCGTTACATTCCGAAAATGCACAGTTTGATGCGGTCTGTGGGATGGTGGAATCATCGGACCACATTTTTATTAAATAAAGCTAATCAACGTGTTCGCTATAGAGCCATGATTAATAACTTTTTCGTTCCCCGATTGAATGGCATAAATAGTTCCAATTGGATTGGGCTACATGCCATACAGCAAACGAAATAAACAGCTTATGGAAGGAAAAATTCGATGAACGCATAATTTCGCGTAATGGATCTGTAAATTAGCCTCCAAGATCTTGTGATTTTAAGCCTCTTGATCATTTTCTTTGTGGGATGTGCTAGTCTACGCTGACAAACCAACAACAGTCGATGCATTATAAGAAAAAATCATTCGAGTTATTGATGACATACGGCCATAAAAGCTTGAAAAAATGGTTGAAGACTTTGTCTCTCGGATAATAATACCCAGCTGCAAATATGTTATAACCAACATCGATGAATAGTTATACTCATTGTAATGTAATGCTCACAACTCCAGCCACAACAGTAAATTCTTTTTACAAAAGGATGGCTGCTTTGTATGCAGCTTGCCTACATCTCTATATACAATGTGTTACTCTATATACAATGTGTAACAAACGAAAGGCAGATTGCCTTTAAACATTGCTTTCTAAGTGCCTGTATAGTTTAGCGAGTTGCCTACATCTCCACATGCAAAGCATGCAGCCAACAGGCAAGACACCTTACATCTCCATATACAATGCAGGCAGTCAGCAAGCAGACTGCCTACAGCTCCATATACAAAACAGGCAGCCAGCAAGCAAATAAACAAAATATCATAGTAACAATATCATTTGTGAAACATACAACACAAAGGGTATAGCTTTTCAGACATGAAAAATCAGAGTACTTCATCGATTTGCCGCTGGATCATCAGATCCAGCCGTGTTGGGCATGTGCCCGAAGTTATGTTTAAAAACTAATTGCAGAAGAATGTATGCTCTCGATTGAACACAAATAAATGGTTAGCAGGCCTTGCTCAATTGCCTGCTGGGATGGTTGTGCTACATATTTCAACGTATATGGACCGCTATGGTACCATATTATAAAGTGTCCGGTTAAGACGCCTAGTAGTAGTCTGTAATCATTCCTACAAAGAGATAATAAATATTTAGTTGGCTTACTGCTATAAAAGCGCTAGAACTTTTGTTTACCTAAAACTTTAAAGGTTTTATATTTAATCAGCTGTATATAGAAAACTTTTATGACTTTATAATAATATGATTAATGATTATATGACTTCATAATTATTTTCTACAGAGCTATGAAGGTGCTAATCGGTGCTTGTTTTATTTTTTGAAGTCAGAAAACCAATATAGTGCAACGATACGTTGTGGTATATCAAGAAAATACCTTTCGTTATTCTAACTTTTGTTTAAGGGTTTTGTTTTAAGGGTTTTTAAATTATTCTATCATATACTTATTTGAGTGTCACTCTGCACCATATAAAAATTTTACTTTCGGGCAGTTTGAACTATAATGTAAAAAAACAATACACTTTAAGCAATATCATTACATTCTATTCTATAAACCTCTTCATTTTCCCGTGCATAAATTTTCGATTTAATGTTACACGTGTTGGTCATTAAAAAAAATATACTCGAATTAAATGATGCTATTAATTGAAATTACCCTCCTAATTAAAAACTTTTAATCGTAAAAAAAAATCAGTACAATTTATATAAGAATTATGTTAAAAATACAATTTATAGTTATGTTAAATAATTAGTGAAGATTAATCATTTTTTAACCTGTATTAAAGGAATTTTTATTTTTAAGCCACACGTAGTTATAAAATGTTAATATCAAAGATTTTATAGATAAAGATTAACTTGTAAATATGTTTTTTTTTTTTTAATTAAAATATCAGTATGAAGCTACATATGTCAGATTTTTTTTTTTTAAATATTTAAAATCAGATTAATTATCAACTTAAAAAACTTTTATGCACGTCGACTTGAAGGCGCCTTTAGTGTTTAATCGGCTTAAGAATTGGATATTCCAAATGAAAGAAATCCGTATCATAACTTCATGTGGCTACTGGTTTTATTGAAAAGACAAGCAACCAAATCGTTAGATAAGCAGTCTTAAGTGGAGATTAATGTGCATAAGGAATACAGGTTATATGGTCAAAATAGCGCAGTACGAAGAATTGAAATTCTCAATATGTTTTTTAATATTCATTAAACTTATTGAATTTTTGCGCATTTAAAAATATTCCAAGTTCTCGAAATCACTTGCCAGCCTATGGTGGGCAAGTGTTCAATAAATTTATTGCATTTCATGTGCATTCCAATTCAAACTAATAAAACTAAAACTAAAACTAAATCAGGGAAAGAAAACTTATAGTTCTACATATATATAAATAGGTATTTGCAAAACGGTTCCATCCCTTTTTAACTGCCATAACACAAAATAATCACATTATTTTTTTTTTTTTGGAAAGGCTGCGAAAAGGTGCAGTGCAGAATGTAATTTTTTACTTATAGTAGGCCGTGCCACGCCTCTAAAAGGAAAATACGTTCCCACGGCTTAACTAACTGATTTTGATGAAATGCGGTTTGGAGACAGACTGAACCCTAAAAAAAGGTTATTAAAAACTTTTAATTCTGTAAGGGGCGTGGCACCGCCTTTAATGGGATAAAACACTGTCATTGCTCCGCCGTCGCATTGATTTTGATGAAATTTGTTATGGAGATAGATTGAATTCCGAGTAAAGAAATTGTTTTAAGTAGGCGGTGCCACGCCCTCAATAGGAAAAAACGTTTTCACTGCTAAACTAATGAACCGATTTTGATCAAATTTGGTACAGAAATAGATTGAAGCATGAGAAAAAGTATTTATTTTACAGTGGACGGTGGCACGCCCCCAATAGGATAATATGTTTTCACTAATGGACCGATTTTGATGAAATTCGGTATAGAGATAGTAAACTTTGAGAAGAAAATCTGTTTTTAAGTAGGTGGCGCCACGCCTTTTAATAGGAAAATATGATTTCTTAGCTAAGCAAATCGAATGATTCTGATGAAACTGGAGATATATAAATTGAACTCTAAGGAAGGAATAGAGATAGGGAGAGGGCAACATGATACTATGATTTTATTTTTGGAAGCGATGAGAAAGAATAGCTCTTTTTTATATCAGTTTTTTAATGC
The DNA here is from genome assembly GCA_949775025.1 of Tricholauxania praeusta. Classification (NCBI taxonomy): domain Eukaryota; kingdom Metazoa; phylum Arthropoda; class Insecta; order Diptera; family Lauxaniidae; genus Tricholauxania; species Tricholauxania praeusta. Next base: position 29,943,662 of record OX459028.1, read on the forward strand.
CATAATCTAGTTCTATTCTATTATCTAAATCTAATTCTATCGTTTTTTCACTATAATGGTTGAATTTCAACCACTGGGAGAACTCTAGTTGGAGAAAAAATTTAGTGCGCGAACTTCTTTAGTAGAAATTTATTGAAAAATGCTTCAACATGACATTGTTATTGTAGGTAATACAGATGTATTATTATTGTATTTAATTTATTTTGTATGCAATATTTATGTGAAGAATACTAAATACATTTTTATGAACAATTAAAGTAAATAATTAAAAATAAAAATTTCTTCATAAATATTTCTACAAATTTTAAGTAATGCCATGCCGTAAATCAAATTGTTGTGAAGTTTTACCAACAGCTATAAAAAAGTAAGCTTTTTTAAAAGCAAATATACGTAATTCCCTAAACAATTATTGGTTTAAACAATTTTAATTGATTTTCAATAATCACTCAAAAAAAAACGGAAATAAATCAATAAAATTGATTTACTATTGTTTAAAAAAAAAAAGCAGAATATTAAAGAGAAAAAACCAACAATGCGATTAGTACTAGACAAATTAATTTAATATTCACTTAAATTAATTGGTAATTTCAAGTAGGAAAGATGAATAAAATATTAGTAGCGAAAAAACAATAGATAGCAACTTAATACAACTCAAAAGTGACCATATCACTTAAAAGTTTACAATGGAACGCTATAGAAAAGACGAGCACTCAGCACAGAGGCGACGGACGCTACAAACTTAATTTCGTAGTAGAAACTAAAGAAGAATTCTACTGTCAGTCTGACTCGTAAGACAATATTTTAATTTAAAAACCAACTAGCGACATCTATGGTGTTAAGGTATTGAAATTAATGATGATGTTGCTGAACATATAATAATTATGAATGACAGCTACTCTTTGTCTTCTTCTGCTGGTGTTTTGTTTTTGTCTACTACTAGGTACTCAGTGATGTCTGAAGTATTGGACGTCATAATGATAAATGACATTTTGATATCCTATTAATTGACAGGTTTTTTATCGAAAATTGTATAGTCTAACCACGATAATTAAAACAAAAAGGAGCTATACAGGGAGTGGGCTTTTTTCAGGTTATTAACCAATCGAATATATATAGGATTTTTATGTAGAATTAGTAGAGCGTGTAAAACTTATTGTTTTTCAGTAGTAGGATATTTTCACTAAGCATCCTATTCCGAGAAATTCATTATTATCAAATTACTACTGTATTTGATTGGCAACAAAATAAATACAAAAATTGCTTAAATTTAATTTTATTTGCTGTCACTCAATGAATTATTACAATACGACAACGTTGTTTTTTTTCTTTCTATTATAATTTTTAATTTAATGGCCAAAACCGCTATTAATTATAGAAAGAGTTCAATATTTACAATGGCCACGAGCTCTTAACACACACGCAACAAACAGCAGCAGCTACAGTTAAGAAATCAAGAATGAATTTAAATTTAGGATCATCAATTTGATATCAACATGAAAGATTTCAAGTTAAAAGGCCCGACAAAAATTAATAGATCGACGGATGGCCAGTTAAAAATTCAAACTGTCAAAGTGTCATTTTGACGCACTATTTCGCCAACGATTTCGCTGTAAAATAATTTGTAAAATAGAAAAAAAAATCATTCACAGATTTTGGTTTAAAGTCGGAGTTTTTTTTATTGATTTCTTGTATTATGTTGTGAGAAGATATTTTTTGGTAAATTGTTTTTTTTTTATTATTATTTATTTTGTTATTCTTGCTAATTTATTCAAAAAAAGATATCGTCGTCGCCTGGTACGAATAATTTTTGTATCAAACTGTATAAAGTTTATTTAAGATATTTTCTTAAGAAATACAACAATAAGCAGCCAATATTGTTTTAGTATCTGGAATTGATAAAGCTGCTTATAGCTGTTTAGTGTTGAATACAAAGTAAAATATGTACATAACATAACTAAGCAAAATGTATAAAATAGTAAAAAAAATATTCTGAGAAACTGTTACGAAAAGAAAATAGAAAATATTACCACTATCGGCTTTATTTTTTTTATTGCAGTAAAACTTTTTAAGGGGAGTATTGATTTTTAGACCATTGAAAAATATTTTATAAAGCACAGAGGGAAAAGAAATGTTCGTGGCATTGAATATTATTTGACCCGGATGTACGGGTGATACGAATCCCCGTAGTCTAACGGAACAATTTTATTCCCTGGTTCCTTTTGAGTATTAATTTGCATGGCAGAGGGGATGAGTCTATCTTAAACACTCTATGAATAACAGAGAGTTTAAAACAAAGTTTTTATTTTTAATTAGTTTTTAAAATTTTTTTTAATTTTTTGTATATTTGTTAAAATTTTTTTTAAAGTTTTTTTAATTTTGTTAAATTTTTTTTTAAATCTTTTGTAAATTTTTTTTAAATTCTTTTTTTAAACCTTTTGTAAATTTTTTTGTATATTTTTTAAAAATTTTTTTTTTAAATTTTTTTTTAATTTTTTTTTTAATTTTTTTTTTTTACAATTTTTTATTAGTAGTTTTTTGTAAATTTTTTTTAAAAAATTTTTTTTCTTTTCTTTTTTTTTTTTGTTTCAGGTATAATGAAACTTCATTAAGGCCCAAAGTGGCTGTTTAGTTAGTTATCAATGAAAAAATATTTTTTGATTTAATTCAAAGTTTCCTCCGTGAAAAGATATGTGAAGGTTTCTAAAAATCATTTTTCCAAAAAATTAGCAACTTCGTGACATGCCGCGATACAGGATTTTAAGGGAGCTATATCTGTGGCAATAAGGAATAACAGCTTAAGTCGGTCTGTGATCGCAAGGCAAAGCAACACATGTAGGTTCTGTGTATAAGCATGTCATCACAGGTCGACTTTAACTGATATTCTTTGTGACTACAGACACCAAAAAAATAAAAAAATTCAAAGACAAATTATTTTCAAAAATTAATCTCAAAATTTTAATTTTGATTTCCAAAAAAAAATTTTCATATTTTTTTTTTTTTTTTTGAAAATTTTTTTTTCTTGACGAGTGATTCAAAACAAAAAAATAAACGTCCCGATACTTTAAAAATAACCCAAGTTATGATTCTTAAAAAAAAAAACAACATTTTTAAAATTAAATGTCTCCAAAGTTTTTTGAATATTTCAAAAATTATTTCAGAATTTTTTTTCAAACGCCTAAGGTATATCATTGCATGACATACTATGAATCACTTCCCATGGAAATGCTCTTATACGTCTTCTACAAAATATAACTCTTTTTCTATTTCATTTAAGACTTCAATGTATTTTTTTGATTCGAATCTTTCCGAATTGTTCAACAAAAACTGAATAAAAAATATTGATTTTTAGAAAATAAAAGTTTCCTTCATGAATAAGATAAGTTTTCTAATTTAGAAGCATAGTTTGTTTTGGGGCATATTTTTCCACATCTCATACTTTAGAAAGTGAACTCTGCAAAAGGAAAGGAAGACTCACATTTAATTTTTTACGAGATAATACAGGATTTTCTAAAATCTGAATATTAATGAAAAAATGTTTTACAGAAACTGTGAAAATATTGTATATAATAAAATAATTAGCACATCAATTTAATAATTACTTTATTCTTCATTAAAAATATATAATGAAATAATTTTTGTTTGCTAATATTTTTTTAATTTTTAAACAAAACACTTAAATTCAGTAAAATTGAAAACAAACAAAAAGTATCAAAATAGACGACAAAGTAAAGCCACTCCAGTTAAGATAAACAAAACTAAGCTGAAAAAAAAATATCAAACGGGTTTTTTATTTAATTGACCAAAAAATCATAAATTTTAATTTGAAAAAAAAAAAATTAATATATTAAGTATACAATAAAAATGCAAAAAAATAGGCAGCTTATTGGTTTAATTGAACTTAAGAATAAAAAAAAAAATATTAAGATGTGTGCCATACTCCCACCAATATATACGTGGAAAGTTTAAGCAAAAATCTTTCAACAATTTTGCCCCCTTTCTGCAATAAGGAACAAAGTGACAAAATTCAAGTTTTGGGTAAAAAAAAAAAAGTAAAAATGTTTTCAATAAAAATTAGCACAATCGCCATAGCAATAAACTTTTTCATTTATTTTTTTTAATATTTATTCAGAATAAACGAAACACAAAGTTTTGTCATAAAATACACAGTGCGGCAATATTCCACCAGCACTTTATATCTTCCCACCTGAACGCGTAGCGCCATCTGCCCACATTATCTGATATATTCTTTTCAACACGTTCAATTTAGCTGCGTTAGCCACGCTGATATTCCGCATAACAGCCCAAATAAAAATTGTATCGGCGAATCAGAATGGAGTAACGCACTATCAGAAGATTCCAATTGAAATATGAGTTGCTTCCTTATTACACAAGGGGGGTTTAATTGTAAAGTACTATGAACGATTTTAATATTTCTTTTTTTTTTGCCAACAAACTTTTCCGCTATTGAGTTTATCGCTTAAGTGTAGCTAATTAAGTTAAATTAAGCATAATGCTAGAGGGTTGGTTTATTCATGGTTTGTTTCTTGCAAACTGGTTGTTTAAAACTTGTGGCAAGTTAATTTTTATTTTTTGCATAAGAAAAAAGAAACCTGCAAATTGACAACCGTTTCAAACTGACCATAAAACATTAGTCAACACCTTTTTATGGTTATCAAGCTGCTGGTGGTGGTTCCTGTTCATTATGACAATGCCATGCATAAGAATTAAATGAAAATTATTATTTTTTATATAAAATCAAATTATATCACAACTTTTGTTAACACAAATTCTGCTTTTGAGTTGTTTTTTGCCGTGATTCTTTAAAAATTTGTGGAATTTTTGTGACGCACTAAAACGTATTTATTATTAATTAATCTGAATTGCTATGCTGAAAAAATAAAATATTTTAATTGCATGGTAACGATATTATTGAATTTTATATTTGAAACATTTTTGATTGACCATTCAGGATATTTGCACAGCGTTATCTGTTGTGCAGTAGTATGTTATAAGTTTAAGATTTTAATAAATCAAAAATAAAATCATTTTTAAATTGAATTTCCCTTAATATTTATTTAAAATAACAAAAAGATGCATTTAAAGCTTAAATTCATTCATATTGATTCAGATAAATTTTAAAATATTCATAACCAACTAATTAAATAATACGGTATCTCCAAAAAACCGAAAACAATAAAAAAAATCAATAAAGTCACAGCTTAGCGGTCGTTAAAAACAAAAGAAAACAGATAACAAAACATCACTAAAAATTTTCACCATTTCGCAGAAAATTAATGATTCGCACTAAATGATAAATAGCAGAACCTAATTTTGATATAGAGAAGTCATAGAAGTATAATATTTCTATTTGTTTTGAAAATTTACATATTTCATTTTTTTTTTTTTTTTCAAAATTATACGGACAACTAGAGCTAAGCCCCTTAAGCGTAAATTTAACTTTTTTTAGAAAAATTTACTAATAAATCCAATAAAAAATAAAAATTATAAAAAAAATTTCAAGTTTAAACGAACAATAACCTAGCGACTGATTGACGCCTTTGGAAGCTATGCAAATGAGAGAAAAAAAAAAACGAAAATAAAAACAATTTTGCGTAACGTCGCGTGGCAGTGTCATTTAGATTTAGAAGGTTCAGAGCATCATACCAGCGTACTTTACAAAAAAAAAAAAAAAAAACGAAAATTTAAATAAAAATTGATAGACCCCAGTCTGTCTAGCATAAATAAACCGAAAAGAAAGAAGCTATAGTAATGGAGAAAGGCGAAAACCTGTCGTCAACTGGTTTTTTTTTTATTTAATGATCCCTCTAAATAATGGCATAATCCCTTTGTTAAATCAAAAGTAAAAAAAAAAAAATACCAAATAAATAAAAAATTCCATAACATATAAGAATTATAAATTTTTAACCAAACAGATATTTGCTAACCCATTGTGAACGGTATTTTTTGCGTCAAAAGCTTTAAGCTTAATAGCTAAGAAGTCTAATTGCTGTAGTAGCTAAACTTTATTACTATAATTATACAGAAATTGACTTAGTTAGAAGTTATTGACAATGATACTGCGGTTCTAGTACTCGTACCGAAATTTATATAGATAATGCTACTAGTTATGGTACTGGTATTAGCAATGGTACTGATATTTATGATGATATTGACCAGCATTATCAGCGTATTTGACATTTGATTTTTACAAATTGCTTTTTTTTCTGATGCTGTATCACGTAATTCGCATGACTGAAAGCTGAGTTCGTACCCTAGTCTGAAGTTTTGTAAGTTTTTTGCAGCCTTACCACTCTTTCGAAGATCTCTTTTCAATAGAGCCCAATATCTCTCAGTTGGGCGAAGTTCTGGGCAGTTGGGCAAAACTCTGGGCAGTTGGGCGGATTTGTTATTTTTAGTACAAAATTGATATATTTATTTAAATATTATTCAATTTTAGCTTTAGACTAATGAGAGGTTGCTAAATCGGGCCAGAACATCACTGTACCCTAAATGGTAGAACACGTTTTTCGAGGCTCTCGAGGCATATAAATTGAATTGATTGTGTCTTGCGTAACAAAGAAGCTGCTTCTGAGGTCACATGTGCATATAGCCTGCCAAACCATATATTGCTTCGGAAATTCGTTTCTCTTTGAATTTACTAAGCCCCTTCTTCGGTGATGTATAACATTTGTGCCCAAGTAGCTCCTTAAAATCTGCTTTGGCTTAAGTTTCGTCGTCCATAACGCAGCAATCGAATTTAGTCTGGTACCTTTCATACAACTTTCGGGGTCGCATCTGAGCCATCAACTGCTTTTCATCAGAACGGTCTGGTACCTTATGAACTCTATATGTCTTCAGCTTACTTTTTTCATTTAGCTTTTGTACAGTAGATTTTGATGTACCTGCTCTAGCCGTCAGATCCCGCACTTAGGTGCTGGGATTCTGCTTAAAAAGACCCTTCATCTTCGCCACTACCCTTGAGTTAGAAAATTTTGGTGGTCTGCCTGTACATTTTTTTCGTGAAAAAGGTAGACCATTCCTATAATTAGAAATAACCGTCAAAACAGTTCTATCTGATGCATAAATTTTTTTTGCCATAGCTGAATATTTTAACTCTGGATTTTGCAGGAATGGGGTTTTGCAAAATAAGTCTGCGAACTTTTTCTTGCTTGTTAGACATCTTTGTCGTTAGAAATGCTTTCTTCAAGTGTTACACATCATATTAAACGTCATTTCATATAGAACATATATTGTTTCTTTTGAACCCTATAAAATTATCAAGTAGAGTATGTATAGTCAAACAAAATTAAAAAACGCGACTTTTTTCTAGGATAGTCTTTATCAACACAACGGTTTCGAACTTCACAAAATTGATCTGATATGATAAAAGCCCATAATCCTTCTCCCTAAAAGAATCATCTGACATATATGAACTCAAGTCATTAGTCCAGCAAGCAGCAGAATTTGAATTTTATAGCAGAGCTAATGCTTTCAGAAATACAGTTCACTTAAAGCGCATTGGTATAAAATTTGTTAAAAAAAACAGCTTTATTTTTTCAAAGGAGTTAAACCCTGTTACGAAGCGGCACGGTACCAAAACTATTTTGCATTTTTAATTATTCCAAAATTTAAAAAAAAAGTTTTTTTTGTGTTATGCTATTTTTTCTAAAGAAGCTTCACAACAGCTCATGTTTTGTTGTTTTTGCTGTCGCTGACGCCGCTGCTGCTGCTGTTTTTATTTGTATTTAAATGCTGCGGTGAATGTTGTTGATTTAATTTTTTTTTTTTCGCTGCTTTTTAATTCTTTTGGTTGTTTCTGATCTTCTTTTTAGTATTGCTTATGTTGTTGTTATTTTTGTTGTATTTGATTTGGTTTCCATGTTGTGCTACGCTACCGTATGAAGTGGTTTGCTTACTTTGCCTAGCTGCTTACCATGGTATCTGCCGGTGTCAGGTATCTCAAGTTTCTACCTCTCACTTATTAGGTGAAGACAACATGCTTCAAAATTTACTCGAACTAATATAATTCACGCAAATGAAATAAATGTAATTAAAAATACTATAGATAGCAACAAATAGCATCATACTTTGACGGATCTATGATTTTATTCTAATTTTGTATACATTTTTTAAGCCAAACAAAAAAAGTTTGGAATTAATATTTACAGATAGTAAAAATTTTACGTTTTAAAAACCAAAGATTAAGATTACAATTTGAAACTTTTATTGTAATGATGTAAGCGCAAAACGCATTTCGAAAAATTCGAAAAACAGTTAACAATTTGCAATAGAAAGTGAGTTAAATTTAAGCTGACAAAATAATTAACAATAAGCAAATATTGCACTGCATTCTCGATGTTTCCTTATTGGATTGAAAAAAAAAAAAACTTATCGTGAGCAAATAAATTTAGCACAAAAAGAAATCTATATGCGAGACACAAATTGACTCGGGAACATGGCGAAAAATTAGTCATCAAATTTCTGAAATTCTATATAGAAAACCAGAACAACAATTAAAAATTTCTAGTTTTTTTTGACTCTGAAATTTTCAAATTTTTAATTTATATTTTATATAGGAAACAAGAATATTAATTAGAAATGTTTTATCGTGCTGTAATTTACATTACAATCCATTTTAAGATAAAATTTAAATTGAATATTTTCTTATGGAAGTAAAACGAGAGCTCTAGTCATAGCTAATAATCGATTTTCTCATACTGAAGCATAAGAATTCTTGCAAAATTTTTTTAAAACAAAAAATTTTTGACGAAAATTCTCGAAAAATCACAAAAAGCACAAAAAAAATTTCGTAGTCACTCAGAAAAAAGAGTTCAAAAGATTTTACTATGTCGCCTGATGAATTAAGAAGTTTGGAAGCTTAGAAGTGTTGAGCATAGGGTTCGAGACACAGTGCGGACGGTAAGAGATTTAGGCATAGTAAAGTAAACTTAAAGAAACTAAAAAAAATAGATCACTATGTCTAAGCCGGGGATCGAGCTCCAGCGCTCGAAAAGTTTTTATAGATTTTTAGGTATACGAGATTTTTCTAGCAAAATATAAAAAAATATGTTTTCGTTATTCGGCATTCGAAGCTGAAACATATTTAGCCAAATTCTAAATATTTATTCCGAGGAAATACCGTTCTCCTAACATAACCTCTCTTTATTAACATGTTTTTTGTGGCAAAATTCGTAAACATTTACTAGTGAGTTAACATGGACAGTTACGTTAGAGGAACGGTTGAAAGGCAATATTTTATTGAAAAAAAAAATAATTTCCTTGAAACAGTATTCAAATACAGATTTTTGTAGCTTTACAGATTCTACAGTAACCGTACCAATTGCTACAGCTAATTTGACCGAAAATTCGGGATATTGATTGATTAATTTGGTACCAGTCAAGTTGAACGAATTTTTTCACAGTGTAATCAATGAAATGTTATGATGCTTCTTTCTAGAAGCCATGCCGTCAAAAAAATCAATATTTTTCCTCTGGATTTTGATCCACTGAACCTAAATTTGGTGCTTGTTTTGCTCAGTCACGTCAGATTTTTTTAACTAAACAAAATATGAACAACCAGAGTTTTAAAAAAACTGAAGTTGGTACACTATTGGAAGTTGTTTTTTTTTTTTTAATTTACACAAATAAGTTATCTAAATAAAACCGGAAATGTTTTGAAAAAAATTCTTTATATTTCGTTTATTGTAATCAAATATTAAAAAAACAAAGAATAAGTTTATTGGTACGGCTAATTTTTACTGAAAACCATTTACAGGGTTTTTTTTTGCAGAAGGAAGTTCAATTATGGATCATACCAAGACCATGTAGATCTGATAGATTTTTGAGCGCTTAACAAGATCTCATTGTCAGTTTTTTTTTTAACAACTTATAATTTTGAAATATCTCTGCTTAAAGATAGATGTGTTAAGGCCATAGATGGGCACAAGTTCTTCTGCAAGTTCTAACGAGAGCGTAATTGAGAGTAACGCGAGATCATTTGTGTACGTATACAAATGTAAGCGCACAACAACGATTCAATTCTACTTCAGCGGAGTAGAACTTCATATGGTTGTTGTACCATAACATGGAAACAAAAAGTGCATGCATGTTGGTGCCCATCATTGGTTAAGGCACATTTAAAGCTATATCTTTTACAGGAAGTTCCTTAGTTGATTTTTGTTTATAACATTAAATAGTAGTAATGTTCTTCAAGTTTTATCTTTTACAATTTTCAATAGTATGTTTCCTTTCCGTGTCATCGTACATTGAAATAAAGACAATTTTATTTAAAGAAAAGGACTTTGCTCTATTTGAATTACTTCAATAAATTCACATACAAAATGAAAATTACTTTCATTCATTTCATAACCACTTCAGTCTTAAGCTTTCTAAATTGAATTAGTGAATTTAAAAATTTAAATCAAAGAAATATAAATAAACATTTTCTAAGGAACCAGTCAAACAGTCGCAGTCGTTAAAATTTTGTAAATCTGCAAATTTATCCATAATAGTATTTTTCCACAACCATATTAAAACTGTCTACAACTATTATCTTCAATATCTTAAAACAATAAAAAAAATTAACTTAATAATTAATTAATAAACGTAATAAATGTGCCAAATCAATGTCCGCTTAAAAAGCACTGATTGATCGTTAAATTTATAACAAGACAATGTTCAACTACGTGTAGTATTTTAGAACACATAAACTTTTCCAGCAGCTTAAATTAGAAATAACACTGATTTATAAAAATTATAAAAAAAAATAACAGCTAACAATGCTGATAGCACTTGAAATGTTATCTCACTCTCTATTGTATATTTAATGTGCTGCAAAATAGTTTCAATTATTTAAAAAAAAGTACTAGAAACAATCAACGCGAAAATAGAATAACATTCTTAAATGACAGGAGCAACGCTTCTTCAGTAATCTAAAAAAAATATTTGCATAGAATATGCTGATGAACACACGTTCACTAGCTGATCATATTAAATATATACACGATCAATTGAATGACGATCATCGAACGCCGCTGCAAAGAACAACGGCAGCAACAGCAAAAGAAGCGGTTCAAAACTCAACAACAGCAACAGAAAAAAAAAATCACAATTTAGCAACCTGTCGTCATCAAACTTTAGCACACAGGTTAACTCGCACACACGAGTAGCAGGCGCTGATCAGTTTGATTCTTGATGTTGGATAGATCGGTTCTAAATAGCGGAAAAAAAGAATTTTATTGCTCGTACAACAAAATTCGTTAGACTTAATTCACATAAGAGAGACGCAGCTGAAAATTGATAAAACAAAGTGAATTTTAAGTAGCAGAATCAAAAACAGCTGACAAGAAATTAAAATAATAATTCCGTTTGAACTAAGATTTTTCCGCAAAGATCAAGAAGAGAACTATTTTCAAATAAAACTAAATAAAAGACTAAGCAAATATTTAAAAATAAAAAATTGAATTTAAATAAAACATAAAAACAACACACAAGCTTAGCTGACTAATTGCCAAAAAAAAAAAAAAGTTTAGATTAAAAAACAATCTAAAAGAAATTGTGATAACTTAAATTTAATACTTGTAAATGTAAGTAAACATTTTAAATAATAACTTTTATAGGTATATTTCTGTTTAAATATGCACTGAAGCAAGATATGAAATAAAACTTGTTAAAAGTAAAAACTATAGTTAAGTCTGCGTTAAAAGGTGACTTCCGCATTCTAAATAAAAAGTGTTGCACATAAATAAAAAAAGTGTTTAAAAAATATTAATAAATTAACAAAAATTCGTAAAAAAAAACTAACTAACGAGCGCTTAGCTGTAAAGTATTTGAAAAAAAAAGTTTTGCACAAAACAAAAGACTTAAGCAACAAACTTGTTAAGTGTTAAAACAAGAAATCGAAAAAGTTCAATAAAGAAAGACAAAAAATCAATTAGACATAAAATCATAGCTCAATGATATTATAAATGAGAAGTGTTAGAAAATATTTTACACAGCTTAATGACAATAATTAATATTAAAACATTAATATTAAGCACTAAACAGTAGTAGTAGGCAGCACAATTTAAAGTTAAGCGAAGAAAGAAAAAAAACGATTGCAAAAAATGTCGCAGTTTTTATTCAATTTTTTGACAAATTTCAAGTTAAAAAAGGAGAAAGGTAGCAACAAAGCGGGATAAAAATAATAAAAATATTTAAATATTTTTTAAGCTGAACTCCATATTCCTAGCATTTTGGCAAAAACTTGTGCCAAACCAGTTTTTTTATAAAGATTTTTTTTTTTCAAATGCAGAAACACTTAATGTATTTAAATTTTAAGCCAATCGAAATTCATAAAAAAACAATATTAAATAAAAGAATTTATTATATGAAAGAAAAAAAAAACTGTTGAAAAAAACATATTTTATGATATGCTGCCAGCTAAAATTAACACAAAAATTTTTAATAATTTAATGGTACATAATTATAAAGAATATTTAAAGTATTCACACGTGTCGCTATACAATAAATTAAATTTTTTTTTTTTCTTTTAAAAAAATCACATAACTTTTTACAATAACCAATTACGCCCTTTATGTTAGCATCATCTCTGTCGCTACAAAATCGTTGCAAGCAAAATATTTTAGTTTTACGATAAACCTAAATTTATTATGAAAAAAAACTAATTCAAATATATTTTTGTTTCTTTTTATATCCAACCAAAAAGATGAATGATTATTGGCATATACCGCGCGCTTCTTTAGCCTCTTCATCAGCTGCATCAAGTGCATCCTCTTCAAATCGCAGCAATAAATCGCTTTCAAATCCGCCTACAGTAGCACAGCGTGCTTTAAAAAAATTACATCAACAACATTATGTAAATAATTTGAACACCACAAATTATGGCCAACAAGAGCGTGCTGCTGCTGCTGCTGCTGCTGCTGAATTGGTAGGCGTAAATATGACGACAAAAACAACAGCGGTGACGCATGGCAGCCGGAACAACAGCAGAGAACAAACACGTGCAGGAGGACATACCAAACGTATGAGCAATGCACGCCGTGACAGTGAATTGAGTGTAACGAGCGCTGCAACAACTGCTGCTGCAGCAGCAGCTGTATTAGCAGCAGCAGTAAAACGTGGTTCACGCTCATCACAGGGTTCGAATGAAAGCAACAATAGCACGAGGGTGAGTTAAAACAAAGATTTTACAACATAGATAATTTTTAGTTAATAATTTTTAAGCCCCAACACCATTACTTTATCATGACAAAATCAGTTTAATATCATTGCATTTTAAATGTTATGAAACTTTCCGACTACTTCTTAGTGTGCTTATTTAATATTCAAATTTGAAAAAACAATTTACGGTCGCTGATTTATTTGCATAAGAAACTTATAAAAGAAATTCCATTTGCCACGAGTATGTAAATAAATTCTCATACTCGTGGCAAATATCTTCGCGTAAAATCAAATTGCTTTCGTAAATCAGTCATTCTTCAAAGCTCAATATTTGAAAAACTTTATCAACTTTTAAGCAAAATTAACATTTTTTTGCTTAGATATAAAAAACGCTTTTCAACAAATGCAATTTTTGTGGCAATAAAATGTTGAATTTAAATAAAATTTAGAATTTTTGTAAGCAATAAATTCACGAATACATTTTTGGGCTTTCGAAATAATAAGGTTCATTAGATTCTAAAATCCTTAAGGACAAACAAACAAAATTTTCTTTTTGTCACATACCATATAAGCAAGCTTTAGTGCAACAAAATTCATTTAAGTTTTATCAGGCTTAAGCAACTTTTTTTTTTGCTTTTTGGTTTAAATTTGACTGACTTACTCTGAAGTTTTTTGCTGTGTCATACTAAGGAAATTTTTGTTATTAAAATTTTTTGAATTAATTTTTTTCCCCCTTTGTTTGAGTCACTTCTTAACCAATAACCAAATTATTTGTTGGGACAAAAAATAATGAGAAATGTTTTTGCTTTTACTATTTTAACAATTGAAAATATTTACGCAATTTTTTAATTATTTTTAAATTTCACATTTTCTTATTTATCCACAAAACAGAGCGCCGCATCAGGTTCCCTGCTATTAACAGCGGCAAATTTGGAACGTTTTGCCGAAATACATAAAAAAGAACAACAACAACACCGACAAAAGCACAGCAGTAAAAATCATATGGAAAGTTTAACATTACCCAATGTGCATAGCAACAATAGAACAATAAATACAATATATAATGCAAATTTAACGCAAGCACTGCATAATCCCAGCAATTACACTAATAGTAGCCAAAACCACAACAACAACAACACGAACGATGCTATCATTACTGTGGATCCAAATTTAGATTTCATCAAAACCAAAGATCTTGACACCGTCTCCATTGCAAGTTCAATGCATTTCACTATGGTCAATGGTGAAGCTGGCGCTAACAAAAAACAAAAACGTGGTCTTTGTGATCGGGGGCGTCAAGTTACGGTGCTGATTGTAAGCATGAGCACAATATTTTTGCTACTCATCATGGGCATGGTTTATGCACTAGAGAGTAAGTTGACAAATTAATAAATTTTTAATTTTCGTTGTTTGCTAAATTACTTCTTTTATTTATAGTGCGCGCACGGGATATGCCACAGAGCTAAAAATGCAATTGCGTTTTATCTAATGTTGCTAAATCTTTTCATTTTGTTAATTTTACTATTTATTTTTGTTTTAGTTTTTAAAATTATTTATTAAATTAATTATATAAAATCAACAAAACATTCTAGTTCATTGCATTCGTACAACAAAGTACGTAAATTATAAGATTTGTAATGATTTTTTTTTAACAAGAAATTATCTATTAATTTTTATTTTTTTTTTTTAAAGAACCCTTGTTAATTCATAGCATTTGTCGTTTCATCGAATTATTTGTCATTGTAAATACATTAAAAAAAAATTTTCGCAAAATTTATTTTTAAGTTTTAGCGCAAATATTAATATGATTTCAAAAAATTTATAAAACTTAATAAAATTTTTCTTCCGAAATATGTAGGAGTATGTTAAGTGCAGGCATAAAAATTGTTATGTTATAAAATTTTAAATTTTTAAACTTCTCATATGTTAAAAGCTACATGACACTGCGCAACGACTACATATTTTTTAGTATAGAAAACAAAATCATATAAAGAGTAGGAAATAAACAAATTGTATATTAAATATTTAATATTTATCCCTGTGATATGTTTAATAAACTTAATTATTAACTTTAATTGAATGTTGTTATTTTAACTTATTAATACTTCATATTTTTCAAAAACGGGGGAAACGGTAAGGTCACCTTATAGCAATTACAAGATACGACGGTCGGATTACAGCTGGCTTCAGCAAGAGATGACGTCACTAATAGTTACAGTTTTTTTCGTAATAGCCTGAACACAATTAGAGCGGTGGCGGTAAAGCGGCGACGAATATTCGCTGTCAAAAAAAAACGCGATGAAAAATCGTTTGAACAAACACAATTGCGGCGGCGACTGCTTTTCACGTCTGATTTCTTGTGAGAGAATCCTATAGGGAAAAGAGAGTGAGAAAAACAAAATTTGTAAACAATAAATTTTGCTGAGAAAATCGTACTGGCAAAGAGAATGACAAAGAAATGCAACACTGATCGGACGGTGAAATAGAACTAAATCGACGGCGAATCGTCGCAGCTCAACAGTCGTACGCCGCAATTCTGTTCAATTTCACATGATCAAGTATGTTATAATTTTTGACAGCGAATATTCGTCGCCGCTTTACCGCCACCGCTGTAATTGTGTTCAAAGCATAAGTCTGTAAAGTTTTTAGCCAATTTTATGGTACAATAGGGCTTTCTACAGCAAAAGGTACTAGATTTTTCTCAAGTTTGAGATATGAGAAAGCTTCACGTAAAATGAATCCGCATTCACTAAGAATAAATGAAATGGCCGTATGAATCACAACTGAATTCATGTCGAATTCCTTGTAAAATTTTTTCCAATCACAAAGAAACGACACACATGGTGGAAAAAGTTTAAAGAAAATGTGTGAAAATGCACATTTTCAAGACTAAAAAATTGTAGTATTTTGAAGACATAAGGAACTTGGGACATCATTGGAAAAGGTACATCAAGCTAGAAGAAGACCTGCTGAAGAATAAATGTTGCATTTTTCGCCAAAACTAAAGCAGTTTTTTTTTTTTAAGTATTTAAATCGTAGATGATTTAACATAAATCAAACTAATGCGCTACAATATCTTAAGATATATGCAAAATAGTATTATAGTGCATTAAAATATGTACTTATAAGAAAACCGCGGTATTATAATGGTCTGAATGCAAACGAGAAAGAATCTGTTGAGCACTTTCTCTGCAACTGTCCGACCCTTTCCAGAACCAACCTCAGATATCAAAGTCAAGCTTTCTTCAACAACTTCATTGGTGGAAAATGAAATCAGATCGCTGCTTAACTACCTGGACAAGGTTAACTGGACACAGCTTTTTCCTTTTAAATTCTTTTAACAATCTTCTTTACCAATTTTGTAGGGTCACTTATGTGGTATTAGGACGGGACAATTAGTGCTACTTAAGACTTTTAGCATATTTGCTAAAGAAGCCACACTAATCTGTACATTGTGCATTTCAAAATTTTCTCACGAGAACTTTAACTGTTGGAACGTGACTCCCTCCTTGCACAGCTAAATGCAAGAGCTGTAGCTGACTTAAATATATCGATTGATCGTTAAAAGAGAAATGGATTTTTAGAAATATCAAAGGAAAGAATGAACCGAGTATGAAACTTTTTTAAGCCGTGACTTCGACGGCAGATACGTCTCGCCAAAACGCAAGCGATTTATTATTTGCATTCGTAAACAATTAACATGAAACATTCTTTCAAATGTACTCAGTCATCTTCATTGTACAGTAATACTGTAATTGATAGTAACACTGCTCTAGGTTGAGTAGATCCCATGAAAAATGTTAGTGAACCTACTGACGTTGATAAATTATTATCCAATATTGATGTTTCATTTTTTTATTATGCAGCTTCTGCTTCTTCCATCCCTAACTCTAGAAATAGCTGAGTTAAAGTGGCTTCTCAGATGCCTAAAAAACTTGTTGTCTCTACTCCCATGAAATGTATTTTTGTGTCACGTTTTGCTGCTTAACCATCTGAAGATGTTCTTTTTTATATAAGTTCTTAGTTAAAGTCTGATAAATTGTAAGTCACTGTATCCAAATTTTATCAGAAATAAGAGGTATACTTTTACTTATAAAATAACTCTGCTGTTGGCAGTTGTTAATCCTTAGAGCCAAATAATTCTGTAATTTGTTCCCCAACGAATTTTTAGACTGGCAAATTCATCAAAGTTTGCAATCATTTTTTTAAGAAAATTGCTCTTAGACGAAAAAAATGTATTACGACATGAAAGAAAAATTTAGAATTAATAAAATATGTTGACACAATATTTACAAGTTTTCAATAAACACCACGTTATTTTGAACGATCAGCATTTTTAATGTAGAGGCTGCATGAAAGTGAACATCGCCATGATTCATTTTTTTATTCTTATCTATTGATCATAAACTCATATGGATTTAAATTGCTTCATATTCCTATGTTTGCCAAAGAAAGTGGAAAATAGTCCCATAGCGCAGTGGCAATAATTTGGAAAGGACTGTTTTAGAAACAAGGTAATTTTTTAAGGTCCGAATTTCCATCGTTGTTGAAACGAAAAGAAATTTAGCCATTTTTGTTGTTTCCATCTGAATAATTTACTACTGTTTAAAAAAACTAAGCTAAGATAAGGCGCACATTGAGATGTGTCACGTAGGCCGCGCAGCGTCGGCATCACTGGAATAAACACTATGTAGCACATTCGTACTCGCATATTGAGAAGTAATTCCTCCCAAGCTCGATCAAGTTTTCTTCACGCTCCATAATTTTAATTGATTTAAATGCATACAAAACAAAATGAAATTCCTCACGTGTTGACTGCATCCACTTGGGAAAACGACAAAAAAAAAAAAAAAAAACGTGTGACACAGGACGCAGTACAGTAATTTTTTGGTACAACAATAACATTTTCAGCTCGGTGTCCGAATCTGTCTCGGAATCGGGATAATCCGCCATTAGTTTTTCACATAGACGAACATCTAACTTTTGTGCTTTCGTCGATCTGCTGTACGAAACTACTCCTCAATATGTGAGAATGAATGTGCGACACAGTGTTATTTCCTAAGATGTGAGGCCAGCGTGACAGCTCAATTTCCGCCATAGCTGAATGTGTATTGTTGAAAGCAATAAAACAGGGGATTCCCATTTGTATGTATTTTTTGATTTGTGATATATTCTGTAGTTTTAGTTATTCTTTTAGTCAACCACTGGTTTGTACTACATATACATACATATTCATTAACACATACATGCTCTATTTCTTCGACATTTCCCGCAAAATACTGAAACCGTGGCTATCCACCCACGGAATCTTTCATTGTACCATGTGGTTTATTTAGATTCGTTCGAAATAAAGGAAATACATGTTGCGCTGATCTTGGTTACAAATAATTTCACTTAAATCTCCCCACTTACCTCGATTTCCTGCAAAGTTTGTGTCCACATGTATTTGTCAAATGTACAACCATTACCGGAATTGGGCAAAAGTTTACCAATTTCAGCTTTTTCGTCATCACTTTCAACTTTTTCTATTGGTTTCGAAACATCTTCATTCACAGCAGTTGGTGTAACACCATCTTTAGAACTTTCAGCCAATAGCTTTTGACGTTTTCTTTAAAACCAAATAAGTATTATAAAAATGTGATAATGAAGATGGAAAAAAATATAACCACTCACTTATCTTCTTCCTCTTTGATAATTTGGGCAGCCTCTTCATCGCTGATATCACAAATTTTATTATCGATTTTTGTTTTTCTTTCGGCATTTGCACGATCTTCTTTTTCCTTCTTTCGACGCTGTTCCTCTTCGCGTTTCTTTAACTGTTCCTTATGTATTGCCATTGATTTCTCTGCCTCCTTGTGGAAGACTCCCAACAGCATTTTTTCCCACTCGCTTTGTTTAGCACCTGTGAAAAAATCAGTTTTACGTCCCAAAAAGCTGGCCAATGTTTGAAGAAACTAAAAATGCAATTAATAATTATTAATTTGCTGAAAATATTCATAAATGACGTTACTTACATCCGGCACACCACCACGATGCTTTTCCGCCATAGCTAGTAGAATAGCATCGTATTGACCTTCTTCCTTTGACATCTTCTAATATTTCTTTTTTAACAATAAATGCAAATCGAAGGATTTAGCAGTATTTCTCACAAATGATTAATTGAAGCGAAACACAAAGAAACGTGCAACTCAACAATTTTGTTTCTTCGGCAATAAAGCAAGAAGGATGGCTGTCAGAAATACCGTTGTCATTGAGCATGTTCAGCCAACATCAGCGCTGCAAGAGTTTTGAAGCGTTCTAAGAAACTGAACAACATTTCTGTAATCGCTTAACTTAACGGCTTTAAAAATTATGAAGCGAGGACTATGCGCTTAATGCTTTAAAAAGAATTTGGACGGGTTACGGGAAATCATAAATTATTATTTGCTGTCAGTGTTATTATACACTTGAACACATGAAATTGAACAATAGATTTAGAATTAATTATATTTTCATCGTTGGCGGGGAGCGATTAGTGTTGCATTTCAAATCAGCTTACGTCGTTAATTTTTATATTTACGTTTGAAATGTCAATGAAAACAAAATGGCTGCTGAATTTTCTGGAATTTTTCCAACGGACTTCAAACTGGAAGTGTTGCGTCTTTTTCATTGTTGTATGCAAGTCAAATACAAACAATGACAATGAATTTTCTTAAAACGCAAGATTTGAAACACGGCATAAGTTTTATTTTCGATTGTTTAAGCTGAAGTACTTTAACAACTTATAAGCCGGCTGAACCGGCCCGTTTGTCATGGCAGATGACATTTCATTTGTTTAATTTTCAATTCAGCGCACCAGTTGTCAAATAATTACAGTGATGGCGAGAAAATAGTGCTGCCATCTATTGGGAAGTAGTCGGCAATAAACTTATACCTCAGCATACAGTAAATAGTTGTTCAACTGGGTGCCACTATGGCTTCCCCATAGAAATAAATGAAGCATTTTCAGAAGCTTACTTTGATAATTAACAGGTGGCACTTGGTAGAGCAACTATATAGTCGCATGTACAAAGGCTTCTACTCTCGTACTTATGGCGGCTTTTGGGTGAGAAAGTTGCAGTAGCTGGCAATCTCACTTTAAGGGTTTTGTAAGTTTCGCTTGTAAAAGTTCGACTGTTCATACTTTCCTAACAAAGATATTGCAGAGCAAACAAATTCTCAATATTGAAAACATTTTTGTTATGATTTAAAAGCGTTAAGGTTTGGAATTTCTATGTGCAGTGTTTATTAATTACGAGTATTGAATGCCATGAGGCGAAATATTTAATGTAAACAGAATTCAATATTAATTATAAAAATACACCGCATTTTGATAGTTAAATAAATACAAAATTGTTTATCAATGCGAACTATATTGCAAAAACAACGAATGTGTAAATAAATATCATGTTTTATTAAAAAGCTGTGTAAACAATTGCATAAAAAAGAATATTTATCACTTTACAATTGATATGTAGTGAAACATTGATAGCACTGGCTTCGTTCAAGCAGATTCGCAACATGAGTTTGAATGTTTAAAACCAGCATAGCCTTAGAAGCTTCCTCTGGAACATGGACTTTACATACATGTGGCTAAAAATTCGTGAAACGGAACACTTATGACCCGGCCACCTGGAATTTTCGAAACAAAGTGTTATTTTAATACAACAGGTAATAAGTAAATAAGTCATAGAAAAGTTTTAATAAATAACAATTATTGTGATTGTTGGGAACAGGTTTACTTTAGCTTCCATTCTCCAATATTTTTTTTTTTTTTTTTGGGTCATAGGGGGTAGAGGAGAATCGTCTTATATTATGTGTTGTTTTACAAGTCATTGTGGTTGTTGTTTTTTATTGTTTTTGTCCATAAATACATAATTTCCATAAGAATTCATTGAATAAATTTTTGTGTTTTTCAGTCAAAAAGAGGGTAACTAAATCATAAAAAATTACCAGAAACTATATACCATTTTAAAGGGAATAAATTAAGCTTTCTTAACTTGTTAAAAAAGTTATAGGTTATCAACACATTTTTTGAAAAAAATAGCGGTTTTTTTTAAAAAAAATGGTCAAAATCTTAGAAAAATCGTAATATCTCCAAAATTGTAGGTTAAACTTCAAACTTTTGTTCACCATTATTGTAGGCCGTTAAGTTATCTTCCTTATGACATAGGGCTACCAGATGGCATACTTTAGTAGCAAATGTGCTACTTTTGCAAGGCTTTGCTACTGTGCTACTTTTCACTTGAAATGCACTACTTTTGGATGGTTTTGCTACTTTCGATGTTTGCATTGTAAAATAAAACTTATTTCAAATATACTTTTAATTTTGCTGGGGTTTTTCGCAAGAAACGAGGACCTTTTTTTTTGCTCATCAAAAATATTTTTGTGGGACTAAAAAAATTTTTGGTTTTCATTCCAAAATTGGAATTTTTTGACATACACTACTTTTGTAGACAGGTCATCTGGTAGCCCTATTATGCCACCCATATTTTTGATATCCATTTAGGGGTCCTCAACATATAAGGAGTTTTACTAAAGTTATATCCACAACTTCCGAACATTTATTTTTAATGGAATTTCAAGTACATAGCTTCCGGTTAATAATGTAAAAGAATTTTGTTCAAGTGTCTTCCTCTACTAGCTCGGCAGGCTGATAATCTTTTACCAAAATTTTGAATATATTTTTGGCATAATGATGGTTCAATTAGTGATATTTACTCGATGATATTGTCTTTGAGGTGTTAAACAGTTTGAAAATTATCCGCACAAGCTCTACTCATCAAGAAACCTCTTTAGAAAGAGTCCTATGGTGTTAAAACGCATGATCTTGGTTGCCAATTTACCTCTGCTTTTTGATAAATTATTCGATTATTAAGCTTCTCTTTCAAAAGATCGATTGATTCCGGTGCTGCGTGGTGTGTTGCATCGTTTTGTAAAACCATATATGTATGCTGCACATCAATATCTCATATACCAATATCAATGAACAAAGTTGTTAGTTTAAGGTTTAATATCTGTGAACGGCAACGAATTGATGTCCTTGGCTCTTCAGCAACACTTGTGCAATATTTTCAGAGGGATAGTTAACATTTGATTTATAAGTGGATGATGAATAAGTGAATTCAAGAAAAGTTTGTAAATAAATCGTCGACGGTAAAAATTTGTTATTTCTTGGAAAAGATTTCAGAGCTTAAAATATTTTCACTATTATTATCTATAAACATATTCGATTTTGAAAACTGAAAACCTTGTAGTTTCTAGAGTCGATTTCCATATGCTCGACTTACGTATCATAGAACTCAACATGTTGAAACTCAACATTATCTCTTTGGCTAATTTACACAGAATTCAAAACGATCTAAGATATTAAGAAGATCTTACGAATCAAACATTTACCAATGTGCACGAAACAATGAAGAGATTAAGAAATTATATGAAACAAAGCATTAATTCCACATCAAAAATCATAGACGTTTTAGCTGAAGCGGATGCAGAAGATACTGAAAAAAAAGTTCAATTATCATATTTATGTTAGCTTTTTTTCTGTTGGTTTCTTTTATCTATCTCATTGATAAATCTCTCATCATGTTCTTGTTATTAATTAGCAATATAATAAAACAACCAAACTAAAAAAAAGGGGTGTTATAATCTAAGTTCGCAATATTGCCATTTAGTCATTAAAAATGTGCTGATAATTGTAGTTCCTCTTCATAGATAAGCTCATTTTTTACTATCAATTCCTGTAATCAAATCCTGAAAATGCAATATCATTACATAAAAATCGAATAACATTTACAAACACTTGTATGTGTTTACATGGGTTATCAGCAAAAATTGCATTAGAACACAAGTTTTGATAACCCAAGCCTGATACGATTAATAAAAACGTAATTTATTTCCGTATGCCGTCGCCGAATAACGCCTTGATGAAATATACGAATAGATAAAAGTTTGGTCTTTTATTTTTGTCGTCATTGCAGGCAGTGTTGGAAAATGGCAATAAATAATTATTTGTAATTTCATGGGTTGCCACCGGTTTTTCAGAAACAGTCGTATTTTAGGCAATCCGAAAAACTGTGACTTAAACCATAAACGTCGAAATAGTCATTTTTGAACAGGATCAATCCACTTACATTGTACAATGTTAACACTCAGGATGGAAAATTTTTACACAAGCAAACTTGATACTTTTGATATATCCTATTCCCACTTACAATATTTCAACACTGGATAGATAACACTCAGGATTGTAAAAAAATCAGTACGGATCGACCACACGCCGGTCTAAATGTAATCAGCATTTGATAGTAGACTACGGATTGGTCCTAACTACATTGTAATCGGCAGAGGATTGGTCTTCTTATCTATCATATCTATACCGCTGTGAGTCCGAATAATAAATATTATTTTCGACTGTGATAGAACTCATAATAAAAGTTATGTTAAAGTAAACCATTTGCTTCCACAATAAAAGTTTATTGGTAAGTATCAACGATTAATTAATTAATTAATTATGTTTTGTGTACTGTCATTCTTTTCGAGAATTTTTTTTAACCCTTATGGTGTTTTTAGTCATATGCTAATCAATTTCTTGCAAAATCTGTCCTTTATTTTTAACGTTTCTTAAATTGAGGAGTATTAAAAAATAGTTTGGAAATTTTCTCATTTTTGATGGTGATTTTCTCATTTAGAGAAAATAATTCACAATTCGTGAGATGTGAACTCTGATTCACTCTTCCAAAATTGTTATGAATTCTTCATTAACGATAACTAGTCGCGTTTTTCAATATTTTTTTTACTAATAAAAATACTTCTTATTTCAAAAAAAACTTTCTCAAAAATCGATTATTTTTTTAGTGTAAAACACGTAACAGTCGTCTCCACACCGAACAGCAAACAAAGTTAGTGTCTAATGCAGCAAAACATTTTTCTTCGAGAGAGAAGTTTTAAGCGCAGCTTCCTTGATGTCTACACTGAGAAAAAAATTTGTTTGAATATAAGAAATTATATTTCATATAGAGCAATTATATATTTTATTGAGTTAAACAAAAAATGCTTTCACCAACACTTACCACTATTTGATTCAAATATAATATGTTTGACTCAAATAAATATTTGATTGCTCTATATGAAATATGCATTAATTATATTCAAACAAATCGTTTTCTCAGTTGCCTCCATCGATTGTAACATTTTGTACCAGACGAAAGTGGGATATTAATTTGTTACTGAACATCACATGTGATTTTGTCTTTGTTAATTGCCAGGCGAGTTTGTCTTATCATCAATCTCAACAAAGTTTTGCAGAGAGAAAAGCTCTGAAGCTGGATTGCACGCTTAAATAGTTTGAACAAATTGGTTTATGTTTCCAAGTTTTCTCAAGCAAATCGATGATTGTAAACAAAAACGTTTGGCTCGTGCATATCAAAAAATTTCGCTTGAGTAAAATCTAACATTTTAGATAGTTTGTTCAAGGTTGGTATCGATGTTTATTTGTGCAAAAGTGGAGACTC
The DNA here is from genome assembly GCA_949775025.1 of Tricholauxania praeusta. Taxonomy (NCBI): domain Eukaryota; kingdom Metazoa; phylum Arthropoda; class Insecta; order Diptera; family Lauxaniidae; genus Tricholauxania; species Tricholauxania praeusta. Next base: position 29,968,357 of record OX459028.1, read on the forward strand.
AAGCCAATTTTCGCATATTATTTGAGCGTAAAACCAGCCTTGAAGTCGACATTAGCTGCGTACAATAATGAATAAAATCAATTTCCAATTAAATCTGACCAAATCCTTTGAATTTGAACTAATGCATTATTGTATGAGGACAGTCATCTGCATATCCTAGAAAAATTTTACTTGTTTTATTTTTACCATATTAATATCAAATATTTATAACGCCCTTATTAGAGTGCTCTTCATACCTTCACAGAGTTAAGCACCCTTACAAACTTTTTCACCGGTCACAGTCAACAATTCCAGCGATTATTTTCAAAATGATTTAGGACGACCTGTGGACTCTCTTCAATACTTTTCAGCAAACTTCATTTGAGTTGAGTCTTTTCAATTCATAGCCATTCTCAACATTTGATTTGGACGGAAGTCGAATCTTGTCGGCATATGATGAGCAATTCGGTATTGGAAATGGTTTTTGGACACCAAATTTAGATTTCGGCGAAAACAATTGTTGGTAACGAATTATTAATTTTGTATCAATGAAGATTAACCACGATTCTCTGCATTACAGGTTTCAATGTCTCTGGCAGGTACGAAAAGTGTCAGACATTACGTAGATGAGCAAAGGTTGATTTCAATTCATTTACGCTATTAGTATGGACGTTTTTACTGGTCCGTCATTAGATTATTTGACCCAACCCAAATAAGTTAAGTTATCCAACTCTTCTATCCAATACTTCTCGTACTGTTGACATTGTTTGAACTTTTCCTTTATGTTGATATTGAGATTTACATAACTTTTCCAAAATAGATTTGCTTCCATGTCAAACTGCTTGGTAGCGAGAAGGTAGGTGTCATCTGCATAGGCAATATCTTACATATGATTGCAGAAAGTTTCATATGCTAGACCACGTTCAGTGTGGCTTAGAGCAGCGATGGGCAAAATGAGCCAATTGTGGCTCTTTACAAAAAACACGTAATTTTTCGGATGAAAAATAACCGAAGCAACAAACCCTGCCGCACATTTTTATTGTTGTGGCTTTTTTTTTAAACGCGCGTAAATTCACATTGAATTTACATCAGGATTTAAAATTTTGTTGCATCATTCAGAAAAAAAGAAGCCATCAAACAAGTAAACAACATTGCGCACATTGAGGACAGCTTCTCTCGTTTCGTTTGATCTGTGTGCTTTTATTTTTACAATCATTTCGTTCTTGTTTGATCCTTAAGTCCAATTTCCATGTGATCTTATCTTATCTTATCAAATATCAGGGAGGACATCACATGCTATTAAGATAGCAAATGTATGCTATTCACTCTCGCATTCTCCAAGCGCATTAGGTTCTGTTCGCATGCTTTTTCTTTCTTATTTCAGTTTATTGCTGAATTTTTTTTTTGCTATCGAGATCTATGTAGTTTTTTTCTTTTATTATAATTGTGGTTTCTGTTGCTTTTGCTGTAGGCGGCTCTTACTTCCAAAGCTTTGCCCATCTATGGCCTATTGCTCCGCTGAGAATATAGCCATAGTAATAATAAATATGTATTTTAATTTGTTACATATTACCAAATCTTAGTTGATACAAGAAAAACGTTTTCTTGTGCACTTAAAAAATTTCACTTGAAAAGAGAATTGTTCCTGCAAGTACACCCAACAAGAAAAGTAATCACTATGAAGTTTGAAATGTGTGACAGTGTAGTGGCGCATCGTAGTCAACTTCGTTGCCTTTATTCAGCACGTATTATATCCTAGAAATCAATTACTGAAAAATCATGTTTTAATTAGTTTTCGTAGGCTTAATTTTTATTTATTTTTCGCTTCACAAATATTTTCGTTTTGTTTATTTTGCCTTTAGTAACTTTCCGATAGATACGACTTGAGTAGTCCTTTACACGCATTATATCAAAATATCACAGTTTTCAACATGACAGTTGGCAACATAACATCACGATACGAGCGCATAATCAAGCCATAAAAAAAGAATTCCTCGCAGTGGGAGCAGCAAAGCCGTTGCGCTGCTCTTCAGTTGCTGTCTTCGTTGTTATGTTCAGTCAGTTTCATTCGGTCTTCTGAAGGAATCAGTCGAAAAAATTCTAAGCCGCAAAACTCCAGAATTTTACAGTGTATTTTTTGTTGAAAAAAAAAAAGTGAAAAAAAAATATATATCAAATTGTTAGTAAAAATTCTACAAAGTATTTTATATAAAATATTTTAATTAACACAGCAGTGAAGTGATAACGTTAAGAAGTTGCAATTTATAAAGAAAAAAGGATATGTTTTCAGAGAAACGAAGGGACTCCATTTAGTTAGACAGAAATAAATGAAAAAATTATTACATTTTTAACATTTTTATGTTAAAAGCAAATAGTTAAAAGTAGTTTGTTTCAAAATTCATAAAAATAATATTATTTATTTGCTTAATTCGTAGCGAAAATTGCGAATTCAGAAAAATCGATATTTTTCCCATTACGATACATACCGACGAACAATACAGATAGCTGCTGCTGCTATGAAATAATACACCACAGTAACAGCAGCAGCAACAACAACAACACTAACTTCAATGCTTAACATACAACCACTTACATACATAAAGATACTTATGTACATACATGCATACGTATGTACGTACCTACAGACCTATTCAAGTGAGTAGGTATGTAGAAGTTCTTTTCTTGTTGTTGTTTTTGGAGCTGTTGTTTTATGCAAAAAATACGTAGTCAATGTCATCTACTGTCCGTCGTCTGCCGACGTTTTCGGCTGTTGTTGTTTTTGTTGTTTTGTTCCTATTGTTGTTACTCTTTCATATTGGTGGTTAATTTTCAACGTCTCTCACTCTCTTCAATTTTGTATCTTTGCCGGAAAAATAAAACTGCAGGAAAATAATACATTGTGTGCCAAAGTTTGTTTCCATCCCCTATAATTGATGCTAATAATTTTGTTATTTACGAACTGATGGAAAATCTTACGAATGTTAGAAATGTTCGCTAGCTGTATGCGAAAAATCTTGACAAAGGTCATTTAAGGTTTCGTATGTCTTTGATCCAGTTTTCATTTTTGTCCTTGTCACGTGTCCTTGCTTTTTCGTTGTAGAACTTAGAGAGAAACCTTTCATTTGTGTCCTTTTTATCATCATTACTGCCCTTAGAAGCGAAAAGGGCGTATCTCAAAAAAAATTATATTCGTGATACCTATGGTATCGGATAGTTGAAGAAGTTATGCGTCTAATGAACTACTCTAAATGAGTTCAAACTAGGGATGAAACGGATATCTGGTAACTATCCGGCCTATCCGGCGGCCTAAATACTATCCGGCCGAATACCGGTTAACTAGCGCCCATCCGGCCGAATACATGAATACATAAAAATTTGTTTAGCTTATTTTTTGTTAATAAACTTCTCCTTTAAAATCAGATTTCAAGTGGTAATCTGTGATGTTTCCTTGCAAAGTTATAGTTCTTTGAAAGTGACATGAATTTGATCCCCTACGACCCAACGATATTTACCAACCGGTTTCAAATGTATGTCACCTTAAAATGGTGGTAACTTTTCGAGGAAACATCATAGATGAGCATTTGAAAACTAATTTTAAAGAGGAAGGACGATACTAAATGATATTTTTATTAAAAATAAGCTGAACAAATTCCAATGATTTGTTTCCTTAGTATTAAATAGAAAAATTAAAAAATTAAGCACTTTTGCGCTTCTTAGAATCATCTTTACGGTTTTCAAACACAAAATTTTCAGAAACGATATATAGATTAAGATCCAATTGTCATCGTAATTAAATTCTTAAGCATCTTAATGAGTTTTTCAAAGTAGATTACGATATAATGTTGATTAGTTGACACTAATAATATTCAGGACAATACCGCGAAGTCTCAATTCAATATTCAGGTAAAACCAAAAAACCGCCTTAAATGATTAGCGTAGTCATTTAAGGCGGTTTTTTTGGTTTTTATTAAATTACTTAATTTACCTGAATATTAGATAACGATACCTTATTTTACTACTATTTTATTAAAATCATTATCACCAAGAGAACGGGGCGTGCTTGCTGCTTTTTACTTTGATGTGATTTTTTTTTCTTTTCTCCCTTTTCACAAGCTAAAATCCTTCAATGGTCCTTGACATTTACCAAAGCCAAACTTTTATCACCAGCATATACCACATACCAAATATAAAATTTTTTGTGTAGGTCTGGGATGCTTATTTTCATTACTGTTCTTCTTCTCTATTCTTTTATTGCTTTTCTGTAGTATCCACATTTTTACTACGCCTACAAAATTCCATTCTTCTTTTTTGTAATAAGTAGAAACCTTTATTTTGGGCGGTTGTCAAAAGAGGTGGCATCTGCATTATTCCCACCACTTTGAGTGTCTTTTGTGTACGTTTTGAGCTGACGTACTTTCGTGGATTGATGTCTCCTACTGTTGGGTGTTGACTTTGACGTTTACATTATCGCTCATCTTACATAATGCTTACATAATGGGGTTTTATTTAACATCTTTGACACTTTAAAGAATAAGTCTATGTGCACTTATAACTGCTATTTGCTTGTAGCATTTTAAAAGTGAAAGAAAAAAACAGTTTATTGTTTTCTGTTTTTATAATAACAATTTTGCTGCATAAAAATATCAAGTGTTGAATACATACGAGTAGTTTCTGAGAGATGGGGGAATCTTTTGTGTTTGTTACAAGGAAAATTGCAATTTTTCAAGTAGCTGCATGCTAGTTATCGTGTTATTAGTACTCAAGAATACTTAGAATTATTAACTGTTCATAAGAAATCTTAATCCTAAACAAACTAACTCAATATTTTCATTGAATTAATAATATTGCGACGTAAGATAAAGCTTTTAGCGTGATATTCTCGTAAATGGTACAGACAACAGACATGTACATAAAAGGCTAAAAGAAGAAGTAAACGAATATCGATTTAACTGTCAGTTTATTTGGGCGGCAGTCACATAAAATTATATAATGGACAAGTGGGTAATTGGCTTAAACTGAAACATTTTTAAAATGCACTTGCTTTATGTTTCAATATTTTTAATTTTTTTAAAATCAAACATTTTTATACGCATAGATACTCATATCTTTCTTTTGCCTAAATAATTTTATCTAAACTCTTAATCAATAAATCGCTCAATGGCTGTATATGAGCTTGAGGAATTTCCTTTCATACACAGACACAATAATTTACTTGTTAAGTGTGATTTTTGAAGCGTTTGGTTTTTGAAAATTAAAAAAAGAACAGAAAATTTGCAATAGTGAATTTATTTGGAGCTATACGCCAATTATTGCCATTTATTTTTTAAAGACTATTTCATGTAATTGTTGCCCAAGGCTACGCCTGAGGTTGGTCCATCCGTAAGCTCCAATTTTAGCATACTTTCTCCAGCTGCTCGACCGGTATCTCACCATGGCAGCTGTTATATATTCTTCCATGGCTGTAATTGTGGCTGGCTTGTGCTTGTACACGCGAGACTACACGTAGCCCCACAAAAAATAGTTTAGTGGAATCAAATTGCATGATCTTAGCGACCAATGGACTGCTCAAAAACGTGAGATTAATTGCTCATCAAACTCGCTTCTCAATACCGTCTTGTTGAAATCATATGTCAACCAAGTCCAATTTTTCCAATTTTGGTCAAAAAAAAAATCGGTAATCATAGCACGGTACCTTGCTCCATTGACTGTAACGTTGCGATTTTCATTATTTTTGAAAAAGTACGATCCAATGATGCCGCCGGCCAACATACCGTACCAAACAGTGAATTTTCTAGGGTGCACTGGCGGCTCTTGAATTGCCTCTGGCTGCTCTTCAGACCAAATTAGGCAATTCTATTTGTTGACGTACTCATTGAGCCATAATGAGCTTCGTCGCTGAAGAAAATTTTGATAATAAAATTTAATGTAAAATGCTATTCATGGTAAAATGGCAAACTTTACTGAGCATTTTTAACGCTTACACATGTTACGAATCATGCGTGAGGTGTCAAAAAATTTACACTGAAAAAGCAAATAGCAATAAAATCGCCTTTTATGGTAATACTTGTATACATATCTACTAATGTACATATATATCTGTAAACATAGTCTCATCCGAACAGTTTTGGTTAATTTGTACTAAGTGTGATTTGAACCCCGACTATTAGTATTATATAAGGACAGCCGCTCTAACATTTGAGCTATGTATTGGGTTCTTGACTTTCAGTTGTACAAAGTGCACCTTTTCCTTAGTGTAGTAATAGCCGTAACATATCTTGGCATACTGTTTAAGATAAAAGCATTGATCGACTTGTAAATTTACATGAATATCGGTGTTTGCTAATGACACTAAATTCAATTAAATAATGTTCGATTGTAATTTATTCAAAAAATGATCAGTCGAACAAAAAGAAATTCAAATTTCATGAAAAATTTAAGACTTGCATCCGCTTTTTAAGTGTTAATGCATTAAGAATATTATATAATTTTTAACCTGATTAAAGTTGACAGCCTTACCATAAGATTAGTGATAGTTTTCTTTTCTATAGCTGCGCAATTTTTCTAAAATTTTTATTCGATTTTGCCAACATCAGCAGTAACATAGGGTACTGCTCAAAAAAAAGAAGATAAACTGCAATTTGAATTATTTGTGCAATCAAAAACAGTTTATTTTGTTTATACTATATAAACAACTTAGCGAATATCTTATTGTATCTATAAACAATGACAGATTATCATATTACTGATTTACTTAATTTCTTTAAGATACAGTTTTTGAGTAGAAAAGGAAAAAACAAACAAACCATAAAATACTCAGTCAACTAAGTACTGAGTTATTGAGGCTACAATTCATAGTTTTGTATGCATGTTAGGGTGGTTCACTAAAAAAATAAATGTTTGCTGCCGCAATAGAAAGAATATAAATAAGAAAAAAGAAGTTATAAAACCAAAAGTCTGTAAATCTGTGAAGACTGGTCATATCCCAGCGGCAAATCGATGAAGTACTCTGAATTTTCATGTATGAAAAGCTATACCCTGTGTGTTGCATGTTTCACAAATGATATTGTTACTGTGATATTTTGTATATGAGTAAAATAAAAGTCAAACTGAAATTTGAAAAAAAAAAGGCAATCTGCCTTTCCCTTGCTACACACTGTATATAGAAATGTAGGCAAGCTGCCTACAAAACGGCTATCCCTGGAGTTGTGAGCATTACTGCATACAATGAGTATAGCTATTCATCGATGTTGCTTATAACATATTTGCCGCTGGGATACAAAACACTACATCCTGTGAGAGGAGGCAACAGTTTCATTTAATTCATAAACTTTGGGTTTCTAAACCTAAAAGTTATTTTCTTAGTAACCGCTCTAATACACATACTTGTATAAATATACCTACGTATAGTGTGTCGATTAAAGCTTTAGTGTAAACATAAACAAAGAAGTAATGAAACAAACAAATTAAGGTCCAAAGTCTTTAAACCGGCCGGCATCGACACGAAATGGTCAATAAACTTGTTGATTTTGCTATTTTAAGCAACAGCGATTTTGAACAAAAAGAAAAGCAAAACCATGTCAAAGTAATTGATTACGAAAAATAACAAATAAATTGAAGTGTATACCAAAATTATAAAGTCTTATCTATTTATGCTTACGTACAAATATTTGATACATTAAGTAATGGTAAACACTAACATTAAACGAATACTAAAAATAAATCTAAACGTGAATTCGTATCTTTTTCTCCTACCTACCTCACTATACCTTGGTGCGATGGTACCATACGAAAACTTTTGAATTCAAGAAATATAGAAAATTCTTGTTAATATACTCGCATATAATCAAAAGTATGGAAAAGTACAACAAAAACGCCGCTGTAATTATTTAGATTGCAAAAAAAAAAATCCATTTCGTACAATCGTTTAATTTGAATTATTTTTTTAATATTTTTTGTTAAATTAAATACTGCTGTTGTTTACAAAAATGCAAGCAAATATTTTTTTTTTTTTTTGTTTAACCCAAATAATTGAGGTTGTTTTTAATGCCGACCGGCACATTATACAGAATTATAAACTTTCTACATCGTTTTTATGACTTAAATTTTTTTTCACAGAGCTTATTGTGTTTTGTTAATGGCATGTTTGTTCCAATTTAGATTTCATTGTTTTGTCAATAAAGCTATAAAAACAAATTAAATCAATAAGGTATTGGCTAAAAGAACGTGTTACTTGCAAAACAACATCTCGTTCTTATGAATGTTAAAAGATAAATATTTTGTATTAATAAAATTTAAAAAAAAAATGTTTGTCAATGTTCATTCGCAACGCGTCTCTACAAAAAAAACCAAAAGTTATACTCTTTAAAAGTTTTGTCCCGCGAAAATATATAGCGCCAAAAGTCTTTATTCAAGATCTCAAAAAAAATGGTTATAACAATAAATATATATATATATTTGCTCATCTACCACTAACACTGTTATCTAAAATCTCCGCTAGTAGCATAAGATCTAGGGTTGCAAAGTGGCTGTTTTGACCCGGCTGAGTCTGAAATTGCATGTCAAAGCCGGGAGCCTTGTAGAAATCGAAAAATTTCGGAAAAATCCGTTAATTGGAAGATTTTTGTTATAAGCTTTTTATTTGAAAAATAAAAAGTCAGTAAGTTATTCCGACACAAAAATTTTAATTTTTTCATAATAAAAACTAAAAAAAATTAACTTTTCATCATTTTGAGAAAAAAAAAATGTTATTTTGGGAAATTCTTTTTTCGATCTTGGGAACCCTAGCTAAAATTTCTATAGCTATTTCAATCCCTGACTTTTTGTTTTATGCTGTACCAGTTTGTTGCGATTTTTGATAGATCATTTCTATTATACGGCACTACGATTTTCTATAGTTTGGTCTGCTTCTGCATTTATGTATCTTCCTGTGGGTTTCATCAAAGCGCTGATCGACAAGTTACCCTAGTGTCTGTCCTGATCACGTGGGTTTTTTCATAATCTCAGCTGAAATTGGTGCATACACCTAATGAAGTTTGTGTTTCGAGATTGTACGGGGTCACAAACTCCCCAATATTCATCTCAAGCAGCAATCTATAAAATCTTGTATTCGTCTCGTCAGTATGCTGGTGAACATTTGATTTAAGTATTCACAGCTTGGTCTGTGTTAAGGTTATGGTTGACTTTCATTTTTTGTGATTTATCATACTTTGTGTTATTGCGGTAAAGCCTTTGATGCTTGTATTCAAATGCTGTTTTTTTTTTCTTTCCGTAAATCGGTCCACTTAAGTGATTTTTTTGCCAAAATTCTTCCGATTTTTCTTCTCGAACAAATTATAAAAGTTCACTCCAAGAGCTAGAAAAAACCTTTAGAAATATTTCACTTTGAGAAATTGAGTTTCCGCAGCCCGTTTGCTTAGAATTAAAAATAATTAATAAATCAAAGCGAGAAACGAAAATAATCCTTAAAATAATTGGCACATAAATATGGGGTATTTTGGGCTAGGCTTTCCCTTTGAAACACTGACTCCTATTGAATTTATTGAGATTTTGATATATATATAATCTAAAAAAAAATACCTGAATTATGTTTTTCCCAAAATTCACATAAAAATAAACTAAAAAGCTTATAACCATTTGTTACTGTAAGTCAACAATTTTATAAGCGTAGCTAGGCAGAACGAGAATAACTTCCCAAGTAGCAGAGGACGCTTTTAATGCGCATTTACTGCGCTTCTAAAGCTATTTTAGGTGTATGTAGCTGTAAAAGCGCTGTAAATGCACATTAAAATCTTCTTCTGCAAAAAATGCTTCTTGGGTTATCATCAGTGGTGCCCACTACTACATGCAAGCGCGCTCACGATAAGCATGTGTTGATGATTTTCTTAACAACTCTGTATACGTGTACGCTTTTTTACGCTCTTTAAGCGCCTTCTCGCTCTCATTTTTACGCTCTTTGAGCGCCTCCTCGTTCTCTGGGCAGCACCGGTTATCATACACGTATGTATATAAAGCGAGAGAGCGTAAAAATCACTTCTGTTTGATTTGAAAAGCGAACGAAGCAAGATTGCTGTCGCAAAAATCTTAAAACCTAACTATACATGCATTGAAGAGAAACTACGACTATGGTAGTGCCTAGCTCTGTTTATAAGTAAAAAACCTTTGCAGCACACAGTTTTTGGAAAACTCTAAAAATTGATCATAGTTACCGTAAAATGTACGACAACGAAACAAAAAAATAAAGATGTTTTATTTTCTATCATTTCGAAAGGAAAATTTCGCCTCCCTGTCTATTTATTGTTTCTAAAATAATCCATAATTTATATTCTACATGTAGAAAATTATTAATATTACTTCATGGCTTTCCCCAATGCTAAACTGCCTATCTGATAAGTGCTGTGCTTAGTAATATGTAAGCTATCTTTATCAAATTAAATTAAATTGTACATTAACATTACTGCTACCGTTTACTACGCAATAAATCCATATTTTTTTATTTTTACAACTGAAACAGCGATTTTTTGAGTCGACATTAATTTGCTACCGCATTAGCAATGGTATACGTTATTTATCGCAATGTTGTTAGTTTTTTATTATTGGTGTTATTACTTTACTATTATGTTGTTAAATTGTTATCGTAGGCACCGATATCTTCAGGGCATTAGCTACTGTTTGCTTACTGATTTGATAATTGCATTTTTTTTTTATTATCTACATACCATTAAATTAATTTTGAAATGACAAAGTTCATTGTTGGGGTTTTTTTTTCTTATTACACATGATGATGATGTTCATTTTTTTCTGAAATTTACATGATTACCCGGCGAACGTCACGATGAGTCATCAATGACAAATAGTGACAATGTTAAATCATAGGTGACAAACAGCGACATTTGTTCGAAGTCATGCATGAACTTTTAAAACAAATGTCCCAAATATCACTGATGACTTATGCTGATAATGTCATGTAGCCATCAGCGTGCAAGCGACTCATAGCAGACAATATTATTATAATTCACTTATGAATAGTTCACTTATGCGTACACTTTCGAGTGACTGTTGGAGTCAATTGGCATTTATCATTCATCGGTGACAATGTCATATCAGAGTCAGCATTAAAGCGACACTTATATGAAAATGTCATCGAATTGTCATTAATGAATTTGTCACAACAACGTCAGCATGAAAAAAAACTTACTTTTTTTTTATTTGTTTTTATTTAGATTTATTAATCAAATAATTTGGAACAGTTTAAGAAAAATTTTACATAGAGAATAAAGAATTTTCAGAGCAAGTTATATTCTTTTTATTATTAATTCTTTGTTATTTAAAAACTTATTCCTATGTTGTTTGTTTTTCTGAATTGTTTCTGTTTTTGTTTTTTTCGGAACTATCCTTTATTCTGCAATGTTGTTTGATTTCACGATTTTTTAATACTTCAGCGGAGATAAGCAACAAGTAGGACGATCTGTGGAATCTGTTACGATACATTTTTTGTTTGTTTTAATAGCTCTATTTAAAGTTTTTTTTGAATACATATTAACTCACCTCAAAATGCTTGTATTAAGTCTGGGTTGTAGTATTTATTATTAATTAAGAAATTACATAACATTAAATTTGGATTTTAAACCAAAATTTTTAAAATTTTTTAAGAATACGCCATATTTTTTTTATGTTTTTATCAATTCACTTTACAAACTGACCGCAGCCGACTGTTAACAGTACTCATAACTTGTACTTGTTGCTCGTGACTTTTACTCGTTAATCGCGACATTTAACAGACAATGTCATGCAGCTGTCAACTTGTAAGTGACTTCTAACGGATAAACTCACTAATTCGAAACTTTTCAAAAGTACGGAGACATTTGAATGATATTGTCCGACACAGCATGCTAGCTTTCCAACATTCTCATTAAGATTCATCGATGAAAAAATCATTTCGGACAATGTCATGCAGAGCAAGCCATCTTCGTGATATTGTCATTATGACTCATCGATGACAATATCATAACAGATGATGTCGCCCAAAAACGCCACCGGGTATTTTTTAGTATTCATATGTAAATTTAAAAATATATATCCACATTCAAAGAAATTTCTGATTTCGAATATAAAGAGGTCGCCAAAGGTCGACGAAGCTTTATCATGTAAAATAAGTTTGGATCTATCATTATTTTTGCTTAAAACGAGGAACAAAGAACAAAATGTTCAGATATAACATTTATAATTCTAGAAATTTTTAATTTGTTTTAGTCGACTGAATATTATTAATTAATTTGAAATTTTTAATCGAATTTTACAGTCAATTGCAGCAACCAATATTCATGTGAAATTTCACAAATCGGTTAATGCTTTATAAACATACATGACAAAGACAACAAATGGAACAATTTAACCTGGTAATTGGTGACATATGTTTTCAAATTAATTTATAATAATTCTATATTTTTTCTTTAAAAATGTTATGAAATAAATGGCTCTATCTAGATTATTATCAAAGTTACAGGCTTTCGAAGTTTTTTTCTGATCACAAATCAGCATTAATTGACTAATGTGGTTTGGTTCAAAAACTTTGCTTCTGTTCTGCATATTCCAAGCTGAAATTGTTGCCATCAAAGGATGCACTAGAGCCAACCACAATTTAAACATTAATGGCATAACAGGTCGCCTTTTAAATTCTGAACTTAACAATGATCAAATTTAAATTGCTCACCAACTGTCTGTAGATTTAGTAAATTCCTTTTCAAAAATTTTATTTTAATTAACACCTTAGCTAAATCAAAGAATCATAAATGGTCAACATAAATTGATTTAACAACTCAATAGAATAATTATCTCTAGCATTACTACCTATGTACGTGCTTTACCTTGAAAATGATGAAACCTTTAATCATTCCTATGACATACCAGAAGGTAGAAGGAGACCATCTTCTCTTAAAGTCTTGCAGAAATAAACCACGATAAATTATTTGTTATTATAATATTTTTTTTTCTCATCGATTTCACATGGAATATATACCAATTCAAAAAAGACCTAATAAATATTCAGTAAATTGGTTTTCGAAGACTTTTTTTTTAAGGAAATAGTGACCAAAATTTGATTTCCTATTTATATAGATTTTTTGAGCAATTTTTCTTTTTTAATTTTTAGTCAATATTTAGGCCCACTCAATTTGTTACCTGTTTTGCTTCCACTTTTAGAAATAATTTTCTTCACCAATTAATGTAGAAAATACGCCAAAATCTGGCTCTTCGAGATACTAAGCCTCCTCAGATAATGCTCAAAATATATTTTATACTTTCCGATTGAACTTACAACTTCTTTTCGATTTACATTTTATACGAAGTTGAGCTTTTCGAGGGCTTGACATCATCTCTAGTGGCGTTCAAAACTTATCTTCAATCTTTTTCATTTTTTTTTTTTCTTGCTTATAAATTAAATTTTCCAATCCTTCCGAATCGAAAATGTATCAATCTCTTGTACCATGGAATTGAAAACTTTGATTTCAAATTTCGATTTCTTGAAATTAGTTCAACTTGTACGGTGCCAAATTTTATTTCCAGGAATAGAACCGACAAATGTTTCAATTTTTTTTGTGAACATTTTACAATTTACTGGCAGATCTAACTATGTTTTCTTAAACGTTTACTTTTTCGCTGAAAATGTACCATAAATGCAAAATTGAAGTCGTAGATCCCAAACTTGTCAAAAACGATTTCAATAGAGAAGACCATGTCATATTCTAGGCTTTTTTACTATTTGGATGTTGCGCCTTCTTAGACATTAATCTATATCAGTTTTGAGGTGTGTGACCTTGAGCGCTATTATGCAACTCACTACTTAACGCAACTCAGATAATGAAATAATTTTTCTTAGATAACGCTTTCACTAGCAGCCATTAATTTAAGCCCAATAAATTAAAAGTAAAAACCAACCATCTCTGCATTGCAGCAGTATAAGACTTAACCTACAGCTTTAACGTCTGTCTACGATAAACTTAACTGTGGTACGTTACGATTGTACGACGTTATTGCACTGTACTATCAATTTCGTAATTTTAATTTGAAAAAAACTTCCACAAGATAACTACGCATTAGCTATTTATAAAAATGTATGCACTGTCCCACTTGCTTCTCTCCAGACTGCAGACTGCACTATCATTTCGCATTGCATTCCACTTCCAGTTGCTGTATTATATTACCTATGTTCTTCTCTTTATCATAATCAATATGAGTTCGTTCTATTTGTACAGCTTGCATAATGGCACGCCTTGGCTGACTCCATAACAATATGGAGCTACCTTTGAAATATCTATGGAATATCAGTTGTTGTTTTTTTTCTTTCTATTTATACCAATCAGTCGGTCAGTTAGTCCGTCGTTTATGCGGTCAGTTAGTTGGACGTAATATGTGTCAATTTACTCCTCCCACATGACTTACTAATTGAATGAAACGTCAGATATTGTATGAATTTCTACGTAGTTTGCACTTTATCGCTAAAGGTACTTGCTAACTTTTTTTTCTGAATAAGTTTAAATAGCTTTACTTATTTTTAAAAGCCTTAAAAGTAGACTATAACCATTAAAGTGGTCATTATGAATTATTGAAAAATTTTGTAAATTTAGTTTTAAAGTTTTTATAATAATAAAGTTTCAGCTTTGAGCTACAGTGTATGTACAACGCTAGCTTTCGAGACATTTGTATAGTCTTATAAGATTGAATTTTTTAAACTTACTCTTGAGGGAGCAATGACGTCATAGAAAAGAAATTATTGCAGTAAAAAAAAATATATTTTTTCTGAATATTTTCTGACCAATTTAAAGAACTCAATGTCAAAAAGTGATATTTTGACCAAAACTGATTTTGTCACTAACTAACGCAAAAACTAAAAATTTTCTAATATCCAAAAATATTCTGTCATCCAAACTATGCATTCAAACTACAAAAAATATTTTTTGACTTTTTTTTCCACCGTTTTTTTTTCAATATAAGGCCTTATAAGTACAAATGTTCAAACCAACTTTAAGCCAACCACCAAAATATTTACATTCCGAGTTGAATCAACTAATAATTATTGAACCTCTATATTTCTAAAAAGGTTCATATCTTTGATTTATGCCCTCATAGAATTTTGACCAGGATGATATTAACTTCATCATACTAAAAGGATAAAGATATCGTAAGACGTCGTAATAACCATAGTCCGAGTAATGGACAGTTTAAGTTACGTATAGGTATTTCATTGACCCACCTATACCTACATTAAACATAAACTGAATCATATAATTTTGAGTTTTAAATATGAAGCATTTACTCTCTTTAAAATTTTCCCTTTCATTTAATGAATGTGTAGCGCAACATGATTTCGTCTTAGAACGTTAACAGATTACTACTAATAGTTTTTAATTAAATCATTTTTTTTTTTTTATTTTTTGTACAAGTGGCTTTTGTAATCACGTTTCTTTCATTCCATTCACACATGTTCTATGTTTCGATTTAAAATTGACTCAATTGGCTTTTCAAATCTTACATAAGCGTCCTTTATGGTAGGGGTACTTGTAGTCATTGTTAATTGTTATGACTTATAAGTGCACTCTAACTTAATTTCGATCATATTTGACAGTTGATTGACAGGTTTATTTTTCTAAAACGTAGAAAAAACTATACCCATTTACAATCAGTTGATTTTAATCTATATTAATTATTCCAAACTTAGATTATTTTAATGACCCTATTCGTATGCAAAAAGATTAAAAATGTCGCTGACTGCTTTTAAAAAGGCATCGATAAATAGTAGTTCGGGTTCATGGGAAACAAAATCAATTTTCCACTCTAAACGTAGAATGCCTAATTTTATCATATGAGAATAAAAACTAAACGTGGGTACATATTAGTGAGTGTTATTTCGGGATTTTAGTCCCAAAGTTGTCAGAAATTTCGTTCCAGGATCCTGGATTATTTATAAATCAAAATATGAGCATTATTGTGATGAAGCTGAAATTTTTTTTTTGACTTGCTCTTAACCATTCTACTTTTTAAATAGCTGAAGACAGTTCTGATCCAAGTGCTGAAGATCAAAGCAAAACCTTAAAGAAATCTTACAAGAATAATATGTGCTTATAAAATTTGGAGAAACATGTAGAGGTGTTTGTTCTTTACGGAACATCAGGCTTCCGAGAAACCACACTATCATGCAGCGTCGTTAGCGAATTTCTTACACTAGTGATAGTTTCCGTGATGCTTTAGAAGAAATTGCTGATAGTCCTGGTCTTCTATTTTTATTTTTTCGAAAAAAAAAGTTTAGAAGGAAAGCAACCCCTAAGAAAATTTCCGAATTTGAATATTTAGAGATTGTTTAAGGCTTATGAAACTTTTTTGTATAAAAATGCATCGAACATCATTATTTTTGATTTGAAATGAGGCAGAGCCGTATAGAACTGCGATTGGTGGCATTTTTTGGATTATTTATTCTTCTCGAAAAGTATTGGATTTGAAAAATTTTGATCGAGGAAAACTAACAGACAAAATATCACACAAATTACCGACGTTATGTCGGATCGACTTTCCCGTTGATAAGCTGAGCAACACTCATTATAGAATTATCAATTTTAATTTAACAATTCTGAAATTCCACAGAAATGCAAATAATATGTATTGAACAAAAAGCCGCATAAGACCTTGAAGTAATGAAACCAAAAAGCCGCAAGCAAATTTAATACGATTCTTAGTATTAATATCAAATAAACTGAATCGTATAAATAGAAAACAACGGAATAAATTTTTCATGGGAAATTCAATGCCTAGAGCTAGAAGTTAGACTAAAAGCGCATTAGCTTAATTAACGAAATACAATTAGCTATAAGCATTTAATGAGAAGTACCTACATAAATAGTTATGGAGTAGAAGTCTCTTTACATAATTTCAGTCCGAATTGCCTGCTTTGCAAATAACAGACAGAATTTATGTAAAATTAACGCAAAACTTAGCTTATAATAGATCTATTTATTATATTACAACATAAGCATGGAGATGAACATATCACCGCATATATCATCAGTATCTACAAATCTGATGTTAAATTGATAAATCAGTGTCTGTTGAAGTGTTCATGACAGAGGGGTGTCAGTTATCGTTTAGTTAAGTTGGTTAAAAACATCTTGAAAAACTGGTTTCAATTACGATGATTGCGTCGTAATTTTATTAGATCAAGAAAAAATATGTAATCAGTATTCTTTCTACAGTTGAATGCATTTCATTCAAGCGTTTAATCATAACAACGTGTTTGTTATTGTAATATTATCTCACAGTAAAATTTAATGCGTCAGAGAAATGGTAAGCTGTTTTGACTTTTATACATTTGATACTTACATACTGTACTCTTTTAATTTATGTATACAAGTGGCTTCAAATCTTTTAAGGAACAGCACCTGAACTATGAACTTTCGCCATCCTAGAGCAAGAGATTTTTGCTACCCTCCTACTAAGCCAAATAATTTGAAGCATGGGTGTGATCTCCCTAGTTAAAGATACCTTAACATTGGTTCTCTGTCCGTAAACGGAGTCATCATAGAATTCTTTTGCGCAGTGAATTGCTAGGAGCTTTTCTGGATCAATTAGGTATTAAGGACTGTTCAGTAAACATAGAGTTCTTCTTTAAAATATACTACTCCAACACTCATTTAAATTCTTTAATAAAAATGAGGAGATTACACATCCTCGTATTGTCTAAATCATCTATATTTATGAATAATAACCACCAACCATCTATATCTATTCAACATTTTTCAACCACTCTTCAAAGCAACAGCTTTTACAGAATTTATTTTAAGGAATACCTAACATGTTTTGCCAAAAATACATTTATTGACATTTTAAATCTATTCCTATGCCAGGTGTTATAGGATAATTGAACAGACTTAAGGTCTTAACCCGAAAAAGATTTTTCTGGATGCATTAGCTAATGATCCGTCTCAGTTTGTTTGGTGGCATAAAATTCAACATAAATTTGCTATAGTATAGCTACCCAGGATATCACTATCGCTCGGAAATTGTCTTAGAGCCTTTGTTGGCAAATTTTTGCCATGTATACCGCCTCTAGATTCATTATAAAATTCATTGGAAAATTTATTTCCATATTTTCATGGAAACCCAAATGACATTCAAAGCACTAAACTCCTTATAAATTTAATCAAAAAACGGTGAATTTCTGCAAAAGTGAAAGATGTAAATCCTGCGCCGCAGCCAAAACCCATCCTCTTAGCCTAACTTTTATGTAGGACCATTGTGGCTAACGAACCCGGCCTTGGATGTACTATAAGATGTAAGCGATTTTCAAGCTAAAAATAAAATATGAAGGAGGCGTTTCCGCGCCCAACATATTCTTCATCAGCACGCTGAACTCTACAACATACGAAAATAGCAAGGAAATCGGAATGGTCTCCCTTACATTATACTATTATCAAAGTGATATATATTCCAATCGATAGATAAAGGGACTCTGGGCATTTCATATAAAATTTGGGGGAAGGTGACCTTTTGTGACCCCGTTTCTTTACCCTGGCATGGTACCATCAATACTGCCATAAGTATTATCGGGTAGTGACTAAAGTTTATAATTACAAACGTAATTTTTAATAGGACCTAGTTTAAATCAAACTCCAATAAAAAAGTTCATTCATTCAGAATGTACTCGGTACAAATATGTAATTGATAAGCAATATTTTTCTAGAAATGCGGAAATTTATTATTTACGTTTCTGATATATTAAAAATCAATTTCAATATATATTAATAGAATATTTTGTTGCGTCAATTTGCGAATCACTTAATTCACTTCAACTTGATTTTTATAATAAATCAACAAAATTGAAGTCAATGTAATGATCTACCATGTTATCTTTTAAATTATATACACTAAAAAAATGATTTGTTTGAGTATAACAAAGGTATATTTGACATAGAGTAATTAAATATTTATTTGAGACAAACATATAATTTTCCAAACAAGACTTGCCACTAATTGTTTGAAATAAAATAAGTTTGACTCAAAAAATTTTTAATTGTTCTATATTAAATAAGCATTTGATGTACTCAGACAAATCATTTTCTCAGTGTATGTAGTATACTATTAACCCGATGAAATTCCTGTATTGCGTCGCTCCTTACTTAATTAAAATTTATTTTGAAAAAAACTAAAAAAACGTAACTATTATCACTTATTGTAGACACAACTACTCAGCTAAACATTTTTATGAATGATAGATCTAACAAGTGCGTCACCAGCTTTTACAATATATGTATACAGTAGGGTGTTTCAAAAAAAAAAAGGCGAATCTCTTTTTTTCTTATACCCAAAACTATATTAAAAACTGAGTTGCACTTAAAAAAGAACTTAAGAACTCAACATAAGAGGTAGCCTAAGACCAGTTTCTTCAATTATTATACCTGAATATATAGAAGCTTATATTAGAAAAATTTATAAAATAATAAACCTTATGTGATAGGCAAACCGGAATCCGACTCAGCGACCAAAAATCTTTGATTTGTTTAAAGCAAAACATAAAAGTTTTTTTTTTGTAAAGTGAGGAGATGAAATTTTTTAAAAAAAATATGTATTGTAATTTGAAACAAAGTCAATGAACTATTTATTTGTGAAACACAGTATTTTAGCATAAACTAATAAAGGATGTTATGGATCAGCAGAAAAAAAAAGGTGCTCATTTTTATTTTTTTTTTGTTTTTGATATGCCCCCTAATACCCATATACAACTTTATCTATGACTGTCGCAGTCTCAGTGAACTTAAGCTGTGCATAAATTGAGAGTAATTTAAATATTTTTTGATTTTTACTACAAATTTGCTGCCTATGTTCTAAATTCTTTTAAATTATTTTGTTTTCTCTTTATTGCTTTTTGCTATTTTTAATGTATTTAGCACAAATCTCAAAGTTGTTGTCAAGATCAATTTAATCAAATCGCCAATTTATTGGTCGCAAGTTGTAGAAATCTATGCAAACACAAATTTATTGTTGTTTTGGAAGAATTTACTTGAAGGAATTTGTTTTTGATACACACACCCTAGAGATGCGTGAACTTAACGTGATATATACGCTCTCATCTAGAATTGAGATACATATATCGATTGCATCTCATTTAAATAGCTTGTTATTATGTATTCGTTTATCGAAATCAAATGACTCAAGCGGTGAGGTGTGTTTCATATTGATAAAAGCTTGTGTCTTTTTTGTGTCATTCTGAGAAATTTTGATCCTGAAATGAAGTTCGAATTTCAATTCCGTTTCCGGAGCGAATTTGAAATTATAATTTTCAAATTTTGTCTCATACATATAAAAAAAGCGATTCTTTGGGCTCTAAACACACACTAAACTCTTTTTCTCTGCTCATAAGAAGTTCTCTCGTTAAGCTCCAGCGTGCTCAGCTGAAATCATACGTGCTCTTTCCCATATGTGCGTAAATAGGCATCACTACTTTTGAGTAATAGTACTTTTTATTTAAAAAATTATGCTATGACATTTATTGCTTAAAAATAATTATTGCATTCTGTTAGTCCAGTTGTTAATTACTTTTTCAAGAAATAAAGGCCATATTTCCAAAATAACACCAGTAATGTTGATTAACAGAACGTCATTTGTTGCTGGTTTATCAGCATAGTCTCATATCACCTTAGGAAAATTATTCAACGGCGTCAAATCACATGCTCACGGAAGCCAATTTGTGTTACAATTACAAGAAATAACTTAAAAATTAGTAAGTTTAAAGTTGGATTTTTAGGTATTTAGTGAATTCCCATAATTTTTAAACCTTGTGGCACAGTGCTAGTGTACTGCGCTTACAGCTCAGAGGACCCCGGGTTCGATTCCCGTTACAGGAATGGTAATACACTTTCCATATTACCTAATTTTATTTTCTCCCCAACTATTTCCTACACCTTTCCTTAATTTTCTACAGATTTCTTTGAACTCTTACCAAATTAGCACCACATTGAGTTTTCCAGATGTGGTAAGGAATTACAATATGTCGGCAAGGGATCGATAATTGAAGTGAAATGAAGTTCAAAGACATAATATTTGCTGTAGAGCACTCTTGCTCTTATCGTTGCGCCAGAATAATTATATAATATATAATTATAACCTAATCTTATTCCTACTCTTCTGTCGTCTCCGCTTCGGAAGCTAACACACCACGTGTTAAAGGGTTATCCCTGTATGTTAGGTTATTATATCAGCTGTTGCATCAGAAGAATTGACCAATAGTTTTCAAAATAAATTTCGATAATATTTATTCATTGTTCTGTAATGTATCGTTCCATATTAAAATCCACCAAATTTTGCTTGCAAAATTCTGAAATAAAAATGAAATAAAAAATGAAAACGAATTCATACCATAAATCCGTATTATTTATTTTGTAATGACACTTCTAAACATTAAACAATTTGTCTCAAAATGAGCCACAACTCACAACGAAATGGTTCGTTACTTCAAATAAAGGGATTAATCAACGTCAAAATAACCGCTCAAAAATTCATATTTAATCTTCATGCGATTGTCAACAAAAGTACCAAATTTCAGGCAAATGTATGCGCTACTCTGAAATCTTATCAATTTCAATTTAATTATGAATGTAGGTGCCACCAAAAAACCATGCAGACAACATTCGTTGAGCACATGGTAATTCGTTATATTTTTATTTATTTTTTAAAATTTTTTAATTTCTTTTTTTATCAGAAAAAAAATAAGCCAAATGCTTTTTTATGACTATTATTTTTCTTTATTTTTGTCTACCATCGTCTACTAATGCGAAAACAACGACATTATAATTCCAGTCATACTCGTTATACATATGCATTTATATTTATACATATATGTATATATGTATTTATTTTTCACTAAATGAAATGTATTCACACTCGCGTAGTGGCGTTTTGTTTTTAGTGTTTCACCTACTATTCAGAGTTTAAAAATAACTTGTGCTTTCGTACTTTGAACTTTTCTCTTTTCCAAATCGAAAAAAAAGGTTTTCCTATGCGAGATAAAGAGCTAATGAACCTAAATTGTACATTGCGCCAAAATCACGTCATAAATTGAAATCTTTTCTGTTAATGAAAATCTCTTTTTAGCTGTTATCGCTTATCGCAATAAAAATCACGTTGTCGCACAGTGTGTTCTATTTTAATGTCCACCGGTCAATATCTCGAGAACTAAGTAAGATAACGATAAATGTTGCAGGCAAAAGTTATAAGACATCCAGGGAGTCAATTAAATGTGACCTTGTATTTGACCTTGAAGCCAATTTTTAAGGTCAACTTTAACTTTTTAAATGTAAACCTACATTTTTTATTACAGATTTGTATTTTATGGTAAAAAATAGAAACATTTTGTTTGAAAAGTTTTTTTCTACGATTTTTAGTTTCTGCGTAAGTGATAAAAATAGTTTTGGTCAAAATTTCGCCTTAAGTCATTTTTTCTCTTAAGCTATCAATTTTAACTAAAAGTTACACTAAGTAAAAGTTTTTAATATTGTGCAAAGTATTCGGAATTTTCTTTTTATTTTATTGTGACATTTTTTTTTTCAATTTTCTAAATCATGACGTCATGGAAAGAAAAAAATCTTACAGAAGTTAATGTAAACAAAGCACTGAAATTATGATAAATATACATGAACATACATGAAGGTTGTTCAAAAATACTTTTTAGATTTAATTCAGCTGTCGTATGAAAAAGATTTCATCTCAATGTTTTTCAATATTTTGAAAAAATTATTTAGAGGTTGCTCAAGTCGTTTTTTTTGTGCCACATACCGCTACAAATTTTTGCTGCATATGTTTTTTTAAGGGATATTCTGCCCTCAGAAGCATAATAGCGGCATCTCAAAAAAATATGCAGAAAGTGACTGTTATATTAATATTATGGAAATATATATTTTAGATTTGAAGAAAAAAATGTTTTTAATACTTAAGAAATATGGTTCCTTTCAAAAAGTAAATATTCGACCCAGTGAAGGATGTTAGAATATTTGAAAACGTTCATACAATTCTTCAAACTCTAAATACTATACGCAATCAAGAAATACAGCAATACATACTATATATGAAAAACGTACTATTTTTAAAATATTTTTCTAGCGCTGAGAGAGCATATTTCCGAATAAATTTAAAAAAAAGCATTTTCACATTCCAAAGTTTTAATCAACATACAAACATGCATTTATATGTTTTTATTATCACACTTCAGAAAAATTCTCATCTAATGCAACGTTGTCACATCACGTGTTCGCAAACTGATTTCCACAAAAACATCTTCTAAAGCAAAAAGTTATTTTTGACAAAGAAAACTTTGCTTTTTTTAAGAAAGTAAAAACAAAAATAAATATTAAAAAAATGTAAAAAAAAATAAATTTAAATACCAAACGACAAGAAAAACTATACGAAATGCGTTGAACAATATCGTCCCGCCAAATGTAATTTCAGTTTTATTTTTATGTTTTTATTTACAATTTTACATAAAACGAGAAGCTTTTCACATTTTCAAATTTTTAAAATATATCATATATGAATGTTGTCTTAAATTTTTGCTTTATTTTGAATTTATCGGTAAACATATTACATACATACATTTTTGTACAGACAGTACTCGAACGTATCGCTCAAATTTTCGAAAATACTTAGGAGAGAGATGAATTTGCCGTAGAATCGGCACAAATTTCATATGAGAGCTCTTTAGGTTTATGTACCAATTTTTTTAATTCTTTTCAAAAAAAATAATTCTAACTAAAAAAATTCTAAAATCTAACTATTTGGCAATTTAAGACAAATTTTTATGATAGCTTTACTTACTTAAAACTTATTTGTATGTGTATGTATATAAAATTATACATGTTGGCTAGTATCAACAATAGTAAGCACAAAGAAGCTTATAAAAATATAAAAGTCCATCCCTAGTCCATGATAGTTGTCAGTGTTAGTTGCAGGCATGGACAAGAAAGCCTCATAAAAAAAGACCTCAGAAAAATGTTTTTCTCAAAATGATATAATTTGAAAAATTATACTTTTTCATTATGTACTCAGCCTTTTTAATTATTTTACCCTGACATTTATTCAGATAAGAATCATGCTCACCAATGCACTATTCGTCTACCACATCTTCTTACCACATCTTCTCAATAACATTTATATCATATAAAACTTGTGTTGTTTTTTAAAATACGATGCACACTAGATTTTTAAAATTAGCTGCAGGAAATAGATTGTGATAAACTGGGAGATCATACATATGTCTCAAATGAACCAATATTTATCAAATATTTGTCCAAACATTATAAGAATTAGCTGTGTTTTTTTGACACTGTTATAAGATAATTATCTCAGTGGTAGAAAAAAAAAACGCTGCGCCGTTTACATACCTAATAAAACACAACTCCCATAGAACTGTCATATAGGTTTTCCAAGTATTGCGGCATTTATATAATTATATATATTTTAAATTGAAAATGCGAAAAAACTTATTAAACGAGAGTAGAACTTGACTCGAAACATAGAGAGACTAAAACCGCCCAAAAGTTGTTACATGAAAAAATGTTTGTCTTTAATATTTTAGCACTGACTTTGGATTTTGCCTATAACCAAAAGAACACGAGTGTGGAGTTGACTGCCATCAAGTTGACTATCGTGTATGTAGAAAATTTGTTATCTTCATCAATGCCGGCTCGAGGGGTATTCAAACCGTTCAACCGAACAAAGCGCCCTTTCAGAGGGAAAAATTCTCTCTTCTGCGCAAGTGAAATTGTTTAAAATATGACTTTTCGTACACCAAACATTCGAGGATTTTTTTAACGATATTGGTTGGACATGCTGCTGTTTTTCAATTTTGGTGTTCGAGTGCCTCAAGACTTTTTGTGCACTAGGTAATCTGAACTTGTTTTTAAATTCTGGCGAATGGGCGCTTCTTGATTTTATATGCACTATTTTACCTGGAGATTTAAACTGACTTCGGGGCGTCACATACTGGTCCCAAATTGTGTACAGTGAAATTGAAGGAACATCGACTGATATTAACTTTGGATAATTTGTGAACATGGCCTTAACCTCAACACTTTGAGATAACAGTTAGTTAACGGGTAATTAACATGGTTACAGACGATCTTCTACTGCTTTTTTATTTTAAATCTAAAAGCTTTGGTGTCTGAAGCAAATTTCTTCCTCATAAAAAGACAAACATTTTTTTTCACTATACTACCCACTATACAGTACCACCTTAACCCCTCTATGGAGCATTTAAGTCAAATTTTCTGAAAAAAAAAAACAATAACTAAATCAAAAAATTTACTTGGATATAAATTTTGTCGTTTAGGACAAAGTATGATAGCAGTGACCACAAATTGTCCTAAATTGATTTCAGTCGATATTGCTCCAGCATTTAGATCTAATTTTTGAACATAGTGTTATTAATCATATTTTATGTACAATTGAATTCAGGCAGCTTTTCGCAATATTACAGTCAGTCTGTTAATTCTAGTTCTGTCATAAAATCAACTTCCAAGTATAAAATTAGAAGACTGCGCTAATTTTGTTTTTCTGTCCAAAGCGCTTTAAGTGCCAGTCGAAGTAGATCTACGAAAAAATTTTTTAGAGTTGGCATCGCCAACTTGTTATTTGTTATTTTTCTTAACAAAAATTTTGTTTTTGTCAAAAGTGACAATTTTTTTGAAATATTTAGGAAATAAGCAATTTATATTATCCTATTCAAAAGATTTTCTTTTGGGAAAACAAATCATTTAAAAATATTTATCTATTTAATAGCAAAGAAAACTATTTTATTTATCAAACTAATTTTACCATCATAAGCTGTATAGAGTAAAGCGTTGAAATTTTCGAATTAAATATAATTTTGCCTTACCACATTTGAAACAGTTTAAATATTACAGATATTAAACTTTTGCGTGGCAGCCCAACGAAACACCCCCTACAAAACTAATTGATTTTCCCAATATTAAATATTTCATACATACAAACGAAATATAAATCGTTTTTACAACACGTGCATTCGACACCATGCTAAATTATAAAATATTTATTCCAACTAAATTAAAAACAAATTAAAATTTATTATATTAAAAATCTTATTTAGAATTAAAAATAACCAAAGCTCATTTGCATTTTAATAAACGGAGCAATTTTAATAAAATGAAAAAAAATAAAAAAAATACAACAAAAAAATTAATTACACAATTGCGACTTAATTTTCATTCAAAGTTAAACATTAGCACAATAATTTCATTGAAATAATATTTGCAATTAGAATATTTCTACTCGCAGAGAATAACATCTTAAGTCTATATTTCTTTTTTCCAAAAAACCATACAAGTTTTGCGCATTTTTTGAAAATAACTTGTATGAATTAGAAAAAAAAAACAAAAATTGATTTAATTGACAATTGATTCCTTGCCGGTATAACTACATACTTAGTATATTTACATATTGGCGTATTGAATGCTTGAGCTATTTATGTAACACAATGTAATACAATTTATAATTATACCAACAACATATGTACATACATATGCAAATCATTTGTTTATCAGATATTTTCATTATTTATTGTGTATTTTATATTACGAGTATTTTGGATTGCATTTTACATGACGATCTGTATGGGGTAAAATTTTTTTTTAAGCGCCAGTCGTCTTACATGATGATGGTTGTGCACGATAAACGTGCTCTGATGAAGTGCTCAGTCAACTGTGGGCACTATCAGCGACGTATTGCTAAAACTACAGTTGAATTGCAAAGAGAACTCACGTTGGGATAGAAATTGTATTTCATGCTCACTGCACTTTTGGATGTATTTTTACTCAGAATAAATAAATGTCTTCAAAAATCCGAAGTGATTTAAAGCTGTGGGTATATTATAATTGCGTTTTCCATTTTTAATGACAATAAATATAAATTAGCTATATTAACGTTATTAAGTTACGATTCTTTTCAATTTGAGTTTTATTGAAAGTCTGATTTCAGAGCAGCATGGCACTGATCCACACTTAACTTCGAGATAAAAATGTCGGTGAAGTTTCCGGAGGGGATTCAATGGGAGGATCAATTTTAATTTTGAAACCACCATATACACCAATAGGTCAAAGGTGCACTACGGATGTCTATTCAAAAGATCCAGGAATTTCTCAATCTTTTCGATAACCTAACTCATATAGCATTTTCCAAGCAGAAGTCTTTGATATTCTAGAAGCCTACAGGCTAGTAGGCAATTATAATATGGAAAAGCTAGCAATCTTCTCCAACAGCTAGGCCGCCATCAAAGCTCTGAATTCGGAGACGATAAAATCTAAATTAATAGAGCATTAATAGAAGAAACTAGCTAGGCTGAGGCATCAGCTCGACATAACTCTCATATGGGCTTAAGATCACAGGAACATTGGGGGTGATAAAAAGATCGATGAGTTAGCAAGATATGGTTCCTTCTGTACATTTCGTTCGGTAAAGTTAAGAAAAAATCTTCTCGCCTTTTCCTTCCGAATTGGAGTAGCTTAAAAACTTGTAACATATGCAGAGTAATATGTTCTTCTTATGACAATTCGAAAACCGCGAACCTACTGTCCAAGAGCCGCAGATAAAACGTTAGAATCACCGCGACCTACACTGGACTCTGTACTATCGGCAACCATACTGAGATATTCCCTTCAACCCTTTCTGCCTTAGTTGACTGAATGTAAATGAGAAACTTATCTGTTGGGCACTTTCTCTGCAAATGTCCGTCGATGGCCAGATCCAGGCTAAAATGTCTAGAACAAACTTTCTTCAACAACCTCAAAACTAACTGGATATAGTCAAACCGAACTTTACCTAAGAAACAGATTTCCTAATTTTTTAACAAAGGAAGAAAATTTCTTTTCTCGCATTAGCGGAGTGCCAAGCCAATTCAATCATTTGAAATATTTTCTTAAAATAAAATTGAAAATATTTTAAAATAGCTATGTAAAATCTTTTGATGAACATAAACTCTTTATCCATGATTTCTTATATTTACATAGGTATATTTCCAATTTAATTTAAATAAAAAAGAAACGAAGTGTTTCTTAGTTATCCATTTTAGTTTTAAGAAACTAAAAATATATATTTTCGCTTTGAACAGTATTTTTCCTATTAGCAATTAGCCGACACCATATCTTAAATAACTTTATCAGCATTTAACTGATGGATTAGTTCTAATCGAACATTGAGAAAGTGCTTTTTTGCTAACCGCAGGTTGAAGTCCCAATTATACTTACCCTAAGGATAGTTTTTTCAATGTTTAATCGAACTTAACTTATAGTTTCATATAAAGTGACATGCAAAATCGGTCAGCTAAATTTTCCGTTAAGTTCAATTGGACACAGTAGCGTACCTAGGGGGAGACGAGGGGGCGGAAAAATGGTCCTCGTAATATAGAATTAAATTGTTGTTTTTGGCATAACTACTAAATTTCGTTAATGTGGTGGACTTTTTTTTTAATCAATTTAAATATGGAAATAATCAGAGAGAATGAAAAAATACTTAATATTCTTTATTTTGCTTTTTTTATTTTTTTTTTTATAAACAAAATTTTTACGATTTGGTAAAAAATACAATTTTTTCTGTTGGTAATGCGGCAATTTATAACTTTGCCCTGGGCGCCGCGACCCATAGTGTTGTCTAAAGCTTTTGTGTGATGTCGGCGCTCTTTAAAACTGTAAGACAAAATATGCTCAAATACTATTAATGATAGGGATTTGCAACAGTCCTCGCAACAGAAATATTGCGTACAATTTTCGGATAAACACAAAATCTCTAAAAGGCAATGTCCAGTTGAACTTAACTTTAATCTTGACTGACAAACTTTGTATGAGACTTATGTCAAACTAAGGACTAAACTCCTGGTTAAGCTTTAACGGAGCATTGTGAAAACGGGCTTTAGTGACTTCTTTTATACTAATTCTTTTGTTTAATACCATATCTGACAGAGAGATTTCTCTTACATATTGTTTGTAGTAAAATAGCTCAATAAGGCAATCTTATTGATTTTATTATATTTTGTTTTGTTTTGGTTCCGAATAGTACGTAAAGACTTTAGAAAAGTCCAAAGTGAAATCTAATTTTTGAACTCGAAAAATTATTCCCCTGTTCTGATTTCTTAAAACGTAATACACATAATGAATTTTTTACAAAATATGGCTCAAAAGTTTCAACAAAATTAATCTTTATATAACAAAAGAAAAAGAAATAGTAGCATTGTGATAGCTTAAGGCACAATAAGAATTTTAGCACACTATAAGGCGATTTTTAACGATCAGTCAAGTGTAACGACGCAACAAGCGGCAACTGCGTTAGTGAGCACACGATTCACTGATACCTACACGTTATGATCTTTCATATCGACGTCGTTGCTATTCTCGAGCGCTATTTCAACTGTGTAAATCTGGCAGACGTTTCATTCGCTTGGGAGCCCTCGACGTTGTAAGAACGTATAATTGAAATACTGCGGAAAAAAGTCGTGATCGTGAAATTTATTTTCTTTACACTTATTATTAAAAAAATATATATGTAAAAATATGTACATATAGACGACGAGTGTATTACAAAAATAGAAAAGCGTAATAATAAAAGCACAGTATTTTGCGTACATTTACATTTACATAATAAATAAAAAACCGACAAAACCTTGAAAAATAACTGAAATTACAGATATTGAAATATATATTCGATATATGAAATGTATGAAAAAGTTTAAAAAAAAAATCAAATTTCGAAACTATAAAGTTGAATAAATAATACATCAATAATATTTTTTTTTCTGTAAAAATTGCTTAATTGGTGCAATAGTCGAGGTGCAGCGTTGCAATTTACTTGACCCACATAGACGTTATTTACTTAATTAAATTGGATTTATCGGTATATTGCATTTATCTATTCAATTAGTGACTGTTTAATTAGTGTGACAAAGGAAAATAAAATAAATAAACAAATTATTGTTTTATGGGTGTTTTTCACCACTTGTTACCAACAATTAAATCGTGAAAAAAAAAATTTAAAAAACACCCAAAAACAACTTCGCTTATAACTTATAACCTTGAGAGGGCTTGACTCAAAACAACTCTAACGAATAGCTAAAAAAAGTGCAAATTTCATCAGAAAAAAAACATCAGTGCGAAAAGTGAAAAGTTTACTCCCGATAATTTAAGAAAAAAAAACGTCCTTACTATAAAAGCAAAACAACAAAAAAAAAAAAAACAGTGCTCCAATAAGTAACACCATATAATGGCCCCTATAATCACTGACAATTTAGAATCAGCATGTGATTTTGTTGAAAACTCCAACAACGAAAACAACGAAAGTAATAACTTTGACTCCTCCAACACTGTCGAATTAAATGTTTCGGTAGATAACGCAACAACAACATCATTAAGTGGTGTCAATTTTATAAATCAGCAGGATAACGACAGTGAGCAGCAGCAGCAGAATGATGCAGAAAACGAACAGCAAGAACATCAACCTAAGCAAATGCCATGGGAAGCCCCAAAAGCTCAGGGACTCTATGATCCCCAAAATGAGCATGAAGCATGTGGCGTGGGTTTCATTGTTGCCATCGATGGGAAACGCTCTCACAAGGTAGGTTTTTTTATTATTGTTGTGTTTTTTTTTTGTACCCAATTTGAATCGATTTTTTTTTCAAAATGAATCAATTTTTTTAGGAAAATTTTATAGCAGGTAAAAAAAAAACTCCTTCGCTTTCCAAGTGACATTTTTCCGAATTAATAGCTCTAATTTGAAAATTTTTGTCAAATGAAAAAATAAAATCAATGAATTTCAAAATTTTCGAAAGAAACTTCAGAAATGTTTTTATACATAAATTTGATTTTATTTTATTATATAAAATTTCTTACATCGAAATGGTTTGTAACGCTTTGACGAAAAATATACTGATCTGATTTTAATAAATTTTTTTATTTAACAATATGTTTGCACTAAAGAAGGTAATAGCATACTTATTATAGCATATTTATTGAAGAGAGAAGATATAATGAGATGTTAAGAGAGTAATTTTATTTTGAAAAAGTAACAGGACGTGCGCTTGCGAAGCTGCGGGTACCACTAGTGGTTCTATAATATTGCTTCATTTAGACTCTAAATTTTAAAGCGTTAAATTTTAGAGCGTTGTGTCTGAGAAAAAAATTTTTAAAGATGCAATTTCGAAAGTCTTAGACAAAAATATTGCTACGTGCCCAGAAAAGCTGTTCAGAAAACACTTTTCATCGCTCAATGAAATTATTTAGCGCTTAAATGATTTGTGAAATGCTAATGGACTTATGACATGAACTCTATTAACTAAAAAAAAAAATCATTTGTAATTAAAAATAAATCGCATGCTAGTCAATAATTGCGAAAGATTTTGTTTTGAAGGAACTGATTTTTTACAAGCTGAAGTCCGAATTTTTGGTCAATTTATTTTGTTTAATTTATTCGCCTGAATCTAAAATATAGTAGCTATATAAATGTGAATAGAACCAAATCAGATGTAAAATTGAATGAATCTACTTATGTTAAGTTTATAAAAATATTTAAGCAAAGCCCTTTTGAACCTCTCATGATTTTTTTTTTTCTTTATTTTTCATTTTTAACTTAATTTTAGAATCACAATTTTTAGAAATAAATAAATAAATCAGAATTTCATGTGGATAATTTAAAAAAAAAAAAATTTTTTCCAATCAAATCATTTTTCATGAGAAAAATTACTTTTTTTTTATGTACATTTTTTACTTGCCATATGATTCTGATTTTTCAAGTGTAGAGCTAGAAAGAGCTAGTTGAAATGACACTTAACCGAAGTCTTCATATGGCTCAAATAAAACTTTTCCAAAAACATTATTTTTTCTAATATAAAAATTATTTGATTGGAAAATTTTTGTTTCAAAATTATTTTCATCAAACGGCCAACAATCCTTATTTACTTATTCATTTCTAAAAATTTTGATTCCGGGAGATGGATTGAGAAATTGAAAAATATAAACAAATCAGAGTTTTGACTTTCGACGTCTGTATGTTTAAATTTTTTTTTTCAAATCTGAATGCGAATACAGATTATTTTGCGAAATGCAATTACTTATCTTCAGGCAATGTTCGTTCAAAGTCAAAAAAAGTTTAGCAATGGCAGAATCAAACTGTCAAAATCAATGAACTTACTATGGTGCAAAAAGTAAGATCAAAAATAAGTTCCTAACTCGAGAACGTATCCGTGTCAAAGTGACTAAAACTAGCTTCATTTTAGCTCTATAAACATCTAGTAAGCCACGGAAAAATGATGAAATATTGTAAAATAAAACATAATAATATTTTTACGATAAGCAGCACGTGTAACTACTACTACATGCTTTACCTTTCAACTGCTTCATTCTGTTACTGTGATCCAGAGAGTCTTGTCTGCCTAACCATCCTTATTTACTATAAAGTTTATACACGCAAATTCAGAACTATAAAAAAAAACTTATGAATAATATTTCTGAGTAAATTTTATCTGTTTTGATTCTTTATTATGACGTTCGAGGCTTAAGTGCTTACCAAATTTCATTAAAATTGCTTTTATAAAACAAGCAAACAAAATTAGATGAAACTTCATACCCAGTGACTAGACTATATGTTTCTGAAGGTTTTAAGCATGCTGAACACGAATCCGATCTCAGAATTGATCCATCACATCAGGTTTTTGAGATATCCGATTCGCTTTATATTCGACAAAACCTGGTTTTGATGTGAGAAAACAATTCTGAGATCGAATTCGAATTCAGCATGCCGAAAACCTTCGGAAACATATAGTCTAGTTTCAGGGTATGAAAAATGTCGGCCTGTTTTATTTTCTTTTGGGAGTTGTCAGCACTCTTACAGTAATTTAAAACGATTTGTGACTTACCCTATTATTCTTTTCATATTTTTGAAAAATTAACTGTCCCCAAATCTTTTCTCCAGAATCTTAATACTGAACTTCAATGCAACAACTCAATAGTTCTTGGAATATACTAAAATCAGTACTACGCCTTTAGTTAAAGATTTGACAACTTTCAACTTTCACAATTTTCTCTTCTGTTTTCTTCAGAGGTAGGGGGGTGGTGGCCTGAGTTTCAACAAAATCAACCCAGCCATTTTGAAAATATATTTATTTCTTCCGCATTTCTTCGGTTCGTCAGAAAACAGTTTAATTCATAGTTTGGGTATCACCAATTTTTTTGATAATATGGGATGTCATAAGCACATTCCAATTCTTTTCAAAATCGATAAAACATGCCCCACCCTTGAGGGGTCAAAAATTGATATAAAGTGAAAAAATCAGGGCATAAAAACTCCTATTTTAGCAGCTCTTCTCCTTTTTTTGAAACCTTTTCTCACTAAGCTTTTAATACTGACAACGAAATGGATCAGAAATTGGGGGATGCATCTAGTTTCGTTGCTATAAACAGCACAGACATAATATTGGTTCATAAAAGCTTAAAATCCCTGCAATAGTTTTCAAGATATGACGATTTTTATAAGTTACTGACTAACTTTTAATTTTAAAAATCCGATTTTGCAAAATATATCTTAAAAAGTTACATTTTTGTGAATGCATTAAGAAAGCATCAGGATATTTCTTTTTAAATGATGAAAAAGTAAAAATTTTAAAATTAAATAAAACATCAAGTTGCTAATAAATTCAAAATTTAAACGCTCGAGTTATAAATTAAAAAACGCTAAGTAGCTAAAATTGATGTTAATTAAATATTGGAATAATTTAACATATGCTGTGTTTTATTGCACTTTTTGTTTAAGATTAACATTTGCTATTTCAATTTATATGAACAATAAAAATTATTTTCACTTAATAACTTAGAAAAAAAACCATTCTAATAAACTAAATTTTAACTTTGTTCTTACAGATTCTTCGTGATGCCCAGACCTTGTCAGAACGGATGAATCACCGCGGTGCATGCGCTTGTGACAATGACACTGGCGATGGCGCTGGTGTTATGGCTTCTATACCACATGGATTGTATGCCAAAGCATTGTAAGTAGGACACTAGACACGCATATTTAAGCCAAAAATAAAAAACAAAAAAAAAAAAACACTAAAAATGTAAAAGTTACTTTTACTGAATTAAAATTAACCTTCGAAAAATTCATTCAGTAGTTGCCAAAGCAAAAGAATCTTGTCAACTATTTGGCACAAAATCAAAAACAAAAAAATTTTTTTTTGAAGTTTTGCATGCGAAAAGTTATTTCGTTTATTTTTCAACAAAATTCAATTAAAATGATATTTAATCAAAAAGTTCCAATTTATTTTAATGTTCGTGCATTTGTAACCGTAGATAATCGTTTCAACTGAGTGACATTTGAAATTATGAATTAACCAAAAAAAGTAGTATGTTACTTAGAGAAATTTTTTTATTTTGAAATTTCAAAAGTTTACTAATTAGAAAAATTATTGTATTTTAAGTAGCTACTGAAAGAATTAGTTGCCAAAAGTAGGATGGTATGTTGCTACCATAAGATTTTTCGCGTGACAACTAGTGTAAGTGTAGATTCTTTATAATATGGCATTGATATTCTTAAATATTCTCTTTCTAATATGGAAATTATAGCATAAAAAAAAAAACTATAGAAAAAGTTTACTTGCTCAATCTTGATAAAAATTTAATCGGCAATTATAAAATGAAGAATGAAATCGTAATCGTAATTTAGAAAAGTTTCAGCTAGTGACTAAAATAAGGCAAGGTCAAGTGAGCGGAAATTTTTTCAAACTTATTAAAAATAAATTAAGTTACAGCCATGCTGTTAAGCAGCTGTCGTCAATTAAATACTTACGTTGTCAACAAACAACTTAACATTTAAATTTTATATTCTTTTCTCCTCATTCTCAAAAGCTTTCAATAGCCACGAAAACATTTTTCAAACTGTGTCTGTCTGTTTAATTTAAGTGAAAATTATTATTTCGCATTTGTCAACAAACACTTAAGATAAGACATGTTTATATTGTTTTGCCAAGCATTTTGATTAGCCGCACAGCTTAATTGCTAGCAGCATGTTGCTAGTAGGAGCATTTAAAATCCACCGCACTCAGTCAACATGTTGCTACTACAGATTGCTATATACATGCATGAAATGCACTCAAAGCGATCAATGACTGACTGCTCGATTGAATGGCATTGTGATAGCAGAAAGAAGAAAAAAAACCTGCATCAACTAAGCACATGGGCTCAAACCAATTAAATTGAATTTTCACTGTCAAGTTCAAGGAACACATTAAACTGATACTCGCGTGAGATTACATGTCATTAGTCTATGTGTATAAACAACTCTGTGTTGGCGTTAAGGCCTGAATTACAAAGAATTGTGAGCTTTGCAAATAAAAGCCAGAAAATAAACACAATCTGTGAAATATGATGAATATAAAATATGGTCATGTGTGATGACTGGGAACTACCAAAACAGTTTTTCCATAAGACATCGATCACATCGTGAATTATGAAATTTTCTAATGGTTTTTCTTGCCAATAGAGGTTGAATACTTTGAAAGAAGTTCGCGCACTGACCATATAAATAAATACATAAATGTCCAATGGTTTTCTGTGACATTTTTGTCAGTTTTAGTTGCATTTACTTTATCATTAAAAATTCATTTATTGATAATATTTTAAATTTTTTTCTCAGAGACAACTTTTCACG
The DNA here is from genome assembly GCA_949775025.1 of Tricholauxania praeusta. NCBI lineage: Eukaryota > Metazoa > Arthropoda > Insecta > Diptera > Lauxaniidae > Tricholauxania > Tricholauxania praeusta. Next base: position 30,004,063 of record OX459028.1, read on the forward strand.
CCCTTTGTTATATATTAAGATAAAAAAAAATCATTATTGCTCTGAGCCCATTGATAGTATCAAATATTTCGACTTAATACTTCCTTAGATAATCACTGACACAAAGTAGAAATCTTGAGATTAGTGTGGGCAGCAGGCGTGTCCGTACAGTGCAGCCGAATAGAATTGCTGTTAGTTTTGAAAGTGTTACAACCTAATTTTTTAATTGCGATTTTTTATATTTTCCTTCACTTAATACTCCTTTGATATTTTTCGACTTTAACCACACTTTTCAACTTTTTTCGACATTTTCGAATTTGTTAGAATTTTTCAACGTTGTTCGACATTGGCAACATTTTTCGACATATTCGTATTTATCAAAATGTTTCGACTTTATTGGACAGTTTGAACTTTTGTTGATTTTTTCGTTGCTATTTGACAATTTTCTAATTTTTTATGAGGAAAAATATTTAGATCGGCTTGAGTTAGAGGAACTTAGATCTTTATCTACAAATAATGTAACTTAAAAAGTTTTTCAAGGCTCTTAGAGAAGCGTGGCACTGCCCTTAATTTAAAACTTCGTTACGTCATATCTTGAAAATCATTTTGAGATAAATTTGATAAGGTAAATCCCGTCACAAATGTCAATTTTGAGCGGAATTGAAAAAGTAGTAGTGTCAATTTGCAACAATCGAAAAATTTGGTTCAATATTGCTCAAAAGCGGTCCCAATGATTTCAGTAAAAGTTTTAAAAATAATCAACAAAATAACCAAAGCCTCCATACTCGTTGAAAGGCGTGGCACTGCCCACAACACTTTTGAACGTTATAAAAGAACTGACGAAGCAATCGTTAAGAAATTTAATACATATGCCAAATACGTGATATACTCATCTCCGAACCAAAAGTGCGCGAAACATTATTAATAGACGTGACCCATTTCATACAAGCAAAAATGAAAAGATATTATCGGTTCTATATACACAAAATATATAAACATTATTTTAAGTGAACTATTGTTGCAATTGTCATGATATTCAATATATGATATTTGAATTCTGTAATATATTTCCCAATTAAAAGTGGTCGGAAATACACCACTGAACATGGTACTTGGTGTACTACGAGAGTGATCATAATAAATCGTAATACGATTATGTCATTTACCACAAATCAAACGAGATGGATTTCATAGAACATGAAACAACGTTTTAAAAAAATTATCATTCTAGTGCAATTTGTTTCTTCGAATATGTGTATATGAATTATATGAATTTGTCTTTCAAAATTGGTGATTTTTCATTACGAAAGGTTATTTGGCTCCTGACCACTTGTTTTTTATTGTGCACGAACCAAGTGGATTCCATAGAACATAAGTCAATGCCTAAGCCAATTTTCCAAAATTTTCAGCTGTTTCGAAATAAAGTACATATATTTTATGTTTTTTAATTTATATTATATATTTTAAGAAGTGAAGATTAGCGCTATTTTTATAAATACTCGTACTCTAAACTCTTGAATTTTCAATCAATTTCAATATATAAAATGCATCGAATTATGGATCAGCAACGTGTGTTTAAATTACAATTATGCAGTCAAAGCTTTCAATATTTTTTAATTTTTTATTTTAACGATTGCACAAGCATGGATTCCCTTTTTTTTCAATTAAATTGCATTATTCGTGAAAGTGAATGTACTTTTACACTTTAGTAATTTACAGCTTAAAAATGTCTAATTAATTAGCAGCCAACTCAATATGCAACAATTTAAGTACTATGGAAAAAATGATTTTTAATCAAGGTTCTACCAGATTTAGAACAGTTTCTCAAGTGACAAAAGTGAAACGTTGTTTCAAAGTTGGCTACATTGCTTTATAACAACACTGACCAATCTTAAAACACTTGTATGGATCTCAACCAAAGCTAAGTAGCAATAATGAGCACTTTAAAGGTTACTCTAATATATGACTTTCTTTTTAACAGCCGATTACATTTGTTTTTATTAATTAGAAGTAATAAGTGCAACAGCTGCATGGTGTTGGAGCCATATATAGTCACAAGTGAAAGGAAGCCTATCTCTGTCAATAGATTAGTTGGAAAACTACCTTGAAAACGAAATACTTCGGCTTATAGTAGTCAGGCTTCAAGTTTATGTTGTTTCTCCAAAACTTCTCGAAATAGAAATTATTAATTTAAAAAATTGTGGCATGATGAAGAATTAACGATTTCAAATTCGTCTTCAACGGAAATGGTTCTGTCAGAATAATCTACATTTTTTCTTGTAACTAAAGCATTGTCCACCAGTGTTAGACCTGTATAATAGTATCTACCTATGTACCTACATATAAGTAGTATGTTTCCAAAGATAGTTGATTTACTAATAACAGCGACTTTCCATTCATTACAGGTCTTTACAAGGATATAAATTACCTGACTTGGGTCATTATGCCACTGGCATTTTATACTTGGATAATAAGTTGCACGCTGAAGTCGAAACTGAATTTAACGCTTTAGCAAAGAAGCTTGGTGTTGAAGTGATCGCTTGGCGTACAGTGCCATCAAATCAAGAAGCTATCGGTATTGTAGCACGTAAATCTGAACCACTATCGCGTCAAGTCTTTGTTGGTCGTCCCGATGGCATGGATGAGAAAACATTTGATCGTCAAGTATTTGTTCTACGTAAGCGTGCATCTCATGAACTTCTAAAGGAGGGTCGACGCTGCTACATTTGTTCGCTCTCATCCAAGACCATTGTCTACAAAGGTCTCTTTGTATCTGATCAATTGTGGGAGTATTACTCCGATCTGAGAGATCCCGAATTTGAAACATATCTGGCTTTGGTACATACACGTTTCTCAACGAATACTTTCCCTTCATGGGAGCGAGCGCATCCACTTCGTGTGCTGGCACACAATGGTGAGATCAACACTTTGCGTGGTAACGTAAATTTGATGAAAGCACGTGAAGGTGTCATGCAAAGTGAACTATTTGGAGATGAATTGAAGAAACTGTATCCAGTAGTTGAGCCAAATCTTTCCGATTCGGGTTCTATGGATTGTGCTGTGGAATTTCTGGCAATTGCTGGTGATCGTACGTTGCCCGAAGCCATTATGACAATGGTACCTGAAGCCTGGCAGAATGACAAGACGATGCCCCAAGAGAAACGTGATTTCTATCAATGGGCTTCTTGTGTAATGGAACCATGGGATGGTCCTGCTTTAATCTCTTTCACTGACGGTCGTTACATTGGAGCTGTGCTCGATCGTAACGGCTTGCGGCCATCGCGTTTCTATGTTACTAAGGAAAATGTCCTTATCATGGCATCAGAAGTAGGTGTTTACGATGTTGATCCATCACAAGTTACATTAAAAAGTCGTCTGAAGCCAGGGCGTATGTTGTTGGTTGACACGCAAGAGAAAAAGTTTATTCAGGATATTGAGCTGAAGGCGCACATTGCCAAGTCGCGTCCACATTCCGAATGGTTGCAACAGAAGGTAAGTTTGATTTGCAAGTAGCTATTGAGATTTTTTTTTTTTCTAAAGAGCGTGAAGTTTAATTTAGCATAAAACCAGACAAAATTTATCAGATCAATATTCTCGATAATCATTACTTATTCAAGTAAACAGCTGAAAAGTATGTTATTTATCCTTCAACAGAAGTCTTCTATATTAAATTTGTATCATCGAATGGTGTCTGACTCATCTTAAAATTGTTGATGATAAACTTCGCACTCTTTTCTATTAAAAACTAAGCAAATTTGTTACACAAACCAATCCACAACAATCCAACTCAAGACACTAACATCTGTTGAACTTCGAACAGTCATACACTATGATTTTTAATGTAAAGTTTCTAACTTTTTTAACTTTTTTGTTATCGTTTTCCCTTAATGCGCACCCTAACGACGGAAATGTATAGTTGGTAAGTTAGTGCCTAAGGTCTCGTTTTCTTAGTTTATTGTAGTCATGATTTTTGGATTTATTGAGTGTGTATTAAATAAGACCCGAATAAAGTTTTCATTAAGTTCTTACTAAACGATATCTTCTCTTTAGATCACCATTGATGAAATTCGAAATGCCAATGTTATAACAGCTGCAGCAGCTAAAGAGCAGCAATCAAACGATGATACTTCAGAACAAGGTGTTTTCGACCCGAGACTTTCATTATTTGGATACACAACAGAACATGTCAACATGCTGCTGTTACCAATGTTCCATAACAAGTGAATACACTCAATTAATAAATCGCATTATTTCCTTTAACCAGCTTTCCAACTTTCACAGAAAAGAAGCTCTCGGCTCCATGGGCAACGATGCTCCGTTGGCTTGTCTCTCAACATTCCAACCCATTCCCTATGACTACTTTAAGCAGTTGTTTGCGCAAGTCACTAATCCACCAATCGATCCATTCCGTGAGAAAGTCGTGATGTCAATGCAATGTCCCATCGGGCCGGAAGCCAATCTACTGAAGCCTTCTGCTCAGCAAGTGCATCGCATTTGGCTACCCAATCCGATACTTAGCATTCCAGACACTAATCTCTTAAAACGCAATACTCATCGAGGTTGGAAGACAAAAGTCTTGGACATAACATTCCAATTTACTGATGGCGTTAACGGGTACATTGAATGCATTGAAAAGACGTGTCGTGATGGTGCAGCAGCTGCTGCAAATGGTTATCAATTGCTGGTAGTTTCCGATCGCAATACTGGACCGGGCAAGGTACCGGTATCGGCTTTGCTTGCATTGGGTGCACTTCATCATCATCTTATTGAGACTTTGCAGCGTATGAAGGTAGGCATCATTGTGGAAACTGCAGAAGCACGTGAGGTACATCATGTTTGTGTGCTTCTTGGCTATGGTGCTGACGCTATATGCCCATATTTGGCTTTTGAATTGGCTCAGTCATTGCGAAATGATGGTGTCATCAGTCCCGATCTTAGCGACAAACTTATTTATACAGCTTATGCACAAGCGATTGATACAGGAATTGCCAAAGTAATGGCCAAAATGGGCATTAGTACGCTGCAATCGTACAAGAGTGCTCAAATCTTCGAAGCTGTTGGCTTGGGTAGCGACCTGATCACTAAATGTTTTCGCGGAACACAAAGTCGCATTGGTGGTATTACATTGGAGATTCTAGCTAAAGAAGGCTTGGAACGTTATCAAATGACCTATTGCAAGATATCGCCTGATATTAAGATTCTACGCAATCCTGGTCAATACCATTGGCGACATGGTGGTGAAGCACATATTAACGAACCATCATCAATTGCTAGTCTTCAGGAAGCAGCGGTTAATAAAAACCAGAACGCATTTGAGTCTTTCAAGGCGACTACCTTGGAAAGTGTACGCAAGTGTACTTTGCGTGGACAATTAGATTTTGTTACTGATCGCCAGAAGATTGATATTTCTGAAGTCGAGCCGGCTAGTGAGATTGTTAAGAGGTATATTCAATATAGTACTAACTACTTGAAAGCGGCAGAATATAACTATAATCGTTTACTTTAAGGTTCGCCACTGGAGCTATGAGTTTTGGTAGTATCTCTTTAGAGGCTCATCAGACCTTGGCGGTTACAATGAATAGCATTGGCGGAAAAAGTAATACCGGTGAAGGTGGAGAAGATTCTGATCGATATTTGAGTAAGTTAAAAAAATACTAAAAACATAACTATTAGATTTCTCAACAATAAATATCCAAAATTAAAATTATCTTAACACACCCAATCCAACCTTCCATTTTTGCGACTTACTTATAATTTATTACCTATTGCTTTCTGTTACAGATCAAGACGACACATATAACCGACGTTCCGCAATCAAACAAGTCGCATCAGGACGTTTCGGTGTTACCGCATCCTATTTGGCTAATGCTGATGATTTGCAAATTAAAATGGCTCAAGGTGCTAAACCCGGTGAAGGTGGCGAATTACCTGGCTACAAGGTTACTAAAGCCATCGCCAAAACACGTCACTCAGTACCAGGAGTTGGTCTTATTTCACCACCACCACATCACGATATCTATTCGATTGAAGATTTAGCCGAGCTTATTTACGATCTAAAGTGTTCCAATCCGAATGCCAGAATAAGTGTAAAACTGGTCTCTGAAGTGGGTGTCGGAGTGGTAGCCTCCGGCGTAGCAAAGGTAAGGGTTACGGTACTTCTGCAAGACAAAATTTCACTTTTATTGTTTACTTTTATGTTAGGGCAAAGCTGAACATATCGTTATATCTGGACATGATGGTGGTACTGGTGCCAGTTCATGGACTGGCATTAAAAATGCTGGTCTTCCCTGGGAATTGGGTATTGCAGAAACACATCAAGTACTTGTTTTAAATAACCTACGCTCAAGGTAAGACCAAATCTTTAGCATCCTTCTATAATTGTATAACCATAAACAAACATTATTGAAGAACCTGGTTATCCAGAGCACGTGCTTGTTGTCGCTGGAAAGGACGAACCTAAAAATAAGTTCAACGTGAAAAAAATGTGAATTGTTTTAAGGTCTTACGGCTAGAGCGCGCGGCACACATATTTGAAATTACGTAGAAAAAACTTAAACCAATCACAATCTTTCCGGTGAGATGTGATCAGTGCATGTATTTAATCATATCCGTATTATTGTGGTTGTCGTCGCCGTCGTCGTCATTATTTCGTTTTGTAAACTTATAACACTGCATTAAGCACCCATCTCGTCGTTGTGGTCATCGAGTGGCACACAAAATCAAAATACACGGATTTCACTCTGGAAACAAACCAGGAGTAATGGAGAGTGCATGCGTACTGTTCGTTCGTTACCTGTAAATTTTTATCTCATATCTCGTAATGGGTTTTTTTTCTCTATACCTACTACATGAATGCGTGTGTCCAGTGTTTTGTAAATGTCTTTATTTTATAGTTGAGTGTTCGTTAGCGATCCTCGTCGTCATTGTGTGCGTTGTTCCTCAAACGATCTTGATCTCAGTCAGTCAGTCTCAATCGCTCGCTAGCTGCAGAGATGTTTCATTAGTAATTTATTTCTCATTATATATTAAAACTCTATTGAATTCAGTCTAATATATTGATTTTTATTTCATGTCTTTCGCGTCGTCCTATCATCTCGCGTATCATTTTTATTTGCAACATACGAATTTATAGAGTGATTGTTCAAGCAGATGGTCAATTACGTACTGGATTCGATGTCGTTGTTGCTGCTTTGTTGGGTGCAGATGAATTTGGTTTCAGTACAGCTCCATTAATTGTTATGGGTAAGAATGAAATTTTTTAAGATTTTATCGCAAAAACCTTAGTCATTTAAATAAGAAATGTCAAAAGAATTTTTTCTTATTAATGGAATTGCTCGAACTAATTTCTTCAGAACTAAAATAATAAATAATTTGAAATTTCATTCAAGGTTGTACCATGATGCGTAAATGTCATCTTAATACCTGTCCCGTTGGTATTGCTACACAAGATCCTGTTTTACGCAAGAAATTTACCGGAAAACCTGAGCATGTCATAAATTTCTTCTTCATGTTGGCGGAAGATGTAAGTTGAATTAAAGCTTTCAACAAGCGCATACTTCACAAATATCGTTTTGATTACTTTAGATTCGTAAAATTATGGCTGAGTTAGGCATACGTAAGTTCCAAGATCTAATTGGACGTACCGACCTGTTAAAAGAATCTGAAAACCGTACACCAAAATCCACTACCTTGGACCTTTCACTTTTGCTGAAAAATGCATTAGAGCTACGACCTGGTACAAATATTGTTGGCGGTTCTGTGGCACAAGATTTTCAATTGGACAAGCGCTCAGATAATGAACTTATCGCAAAGGTGCAAGCTATTTTTAACGGCAGTGAAGATAATGTGACCCTTAAGATGCGTATTCACAATGAGGAACGTGCATTTGGCACCACTTTAAGTTATCACATTGCATGGTAGGTTATTGCTTCATTCAAACAAAACGAAAATCTCTTATCTATTTCCCGTCCGCGACAATAGCAAATATGGTGAACAAGGTCTTCCACCAGGTAAAAGCATGGATATCTTCCTTGAGGGTTCTGCCGGTCAGAGTTTCTGCGCTTTTCTTGCAAAGGGTGTAAATGTTACATTAAAGGGTGATTCCAATGACTATGTCGGCAAAGGATTATGCGGTGGTACTGTTGTTATAACACCACCGGACACTGTACCTTATGAATCACACTTGAACGTTATTGTCGGTAACGTTTGTTTGTATGGCGCTACCGATGGACGTGCCTACTTCCGTGGTATTGCCGCTGAGCGTTTCTGTGTGCGCAATTCGGGAGTGACAGCCGTTGTTGAGGTAAGTTATAAAATTATTAAGAAGACTTTTAAAATATTTACATATGTGTATCATTTACTTCTTCACTAGGGTGTTGGCGATCATGGCTGTGAATACATGACCGGTGGTCTGGTTGTTATTCTCGGCCTTACTGGCCGCAACTTTGCTGCTGGCATGTCAGGTGGTATTGCTTATGTTTACGATATTGACGGGTCTTTTAAGCCTAAAGTTAATGCTGAATCAGTAGAGTTGCTGCCACTTGAACTGGAAGAAGATGTAGCATTGGTAAAACAGTTACTAACTGAATTTATCGAGAAGACAAGCTCGAAAGTTGCCAAAGATATTCTTAACAAATGGTCTGAATCTCAGTCAAAGTTCGTTAAAGTATTCCCCTATGAATATCAAGAGGCGCTTAAGGAAATGGAAGCTGAGCAATTGTCCGACGAAGTTAAGAATGATGTAAAAGCGATTGAAAATGGTAAATCCAATTCAAATGAACCTTCTATTAAAGATATCGAGGAGGCTATACAAGATATAGCTTTGGAGCAAAAACGTGCTGATCGCATTTTGGACAAAACTCGTGGTTTCGTGAAATATAAACGTGAGACAGCAATTTATCGCGATGCCAAGGAACGTCAACATGATTGGAAGGAAGTTTACAACTTCCCACATGTGCGCAAAACGCTCAAGGTTCAAGCCGCACGTTGCATGGAATGTGGTGTTCCGTTCTGTCAATCAAATTCGCATGGATGTCCACTTGGAAACATCATTCCCAAGTGGAATGATTTAATATTCCATGATGAATGGAAGGAGGCACTACAACAACTTCTACAAACAAACAACTTCCCTGAATTTACGGGGCGTGTCTGTCCTGCACCTTGTGAGGGCGCTTGTGTGCTGGGCATTTCTGAGCCTCCTGTAACCATTAAAAACATTGAATGCGCGATCATTGATCATGCCTTTGAGCAAGGTTGGATTAAACCAGAAATACCTGATTGTCGTACAGGGAAACGTGTTGCAATTGTCGGCTCTGGACCAGCAGGTCTAGCAGCTGCACAACAACTTAACCGCGCTGGACACTTTGTGACAGTTTTCGAGCGCAATGATCGTGTTGGTGGGTTGCTGCAGTATGGTATTCCTACAATGAAGTTATCTAAGGAAGTGGTAAAACGTCGTGTTGACTTAATGGCTGATGAGGGTATTGAATTCCGTACCAATGTACATGTGGGCAAGGACATCAAAGCAGAGTTTTTGTTGAGCGAGTAAGTTTGGTAGAAATCTGGAACTTTTATCTAAAACATTTTCTGTTTCTGTTAAATAAATAATTTTTGAGATACATATACATGATTAAGCCAAAATAGACCAAGTTAAAAGCGGATTATGATTAAGTTAAAGAGATAATTCATATTTTTTCTTTCAGATATGATGCTGTGCTCATAACTACTGGTTCAACATGGCCACGTGATTTGCCTTTACCCAACCGTGATCTCAAAGGCATACACTTTGCCATGGAATTCCTGGAAGCTCAGCAAAAGAAACAATTGGGAGGCAAAAAAGAAATTATCTCAGCCGAAGGCAAGGACGTTATCATCATTGGTGGTGGAGACACCGGCTGTGATTGTATCGCCACATCATTACGACAGGGCGCCAAGAGCATTACAACATTTGAAATTTTACCTGAACCACCAAACAAACGCGCCGAAGATAATCCATGGCCACAATGGCCAAAAGTATTCCGGTAACTAAAATTTTATTTTTTAATTTAATTTATACATTTTTTGATTAATTCGTAAAATTTTTCCAGCGTTGACTATGGTCACGAGGAGGTACGTGTGAAATTTGGCAAGGATCCACGTCAATATTGTACCACAACTAAAGAGTTTATTGCTGGTGATAATGGTTGCATTAAGGGTGTCAAAACTATTCAAGTAGAATGGACTCAATCACCTACTGGGCAATGGAGTATGAAAGAAGTTGTCGGTTCGGAGAAATATTTCCCAGCTGATTTGATTTTGCTGGCGATGGGTTTCTTGGGTCCTGAAAAAACAGTACCCAATGAGCTCGATCTTGAATTGGATGGGCGAGGCAATATTAAGGCGTGTAACGAACAGTATGGAACATCAAACTCTAAAGTCTTTGCTGCAGGAGGTAAGATGAATATTATATTTTTGTTTAAACTTAAACTAACACTCTGAGTGTGCTCTACATAAATGTAATGCACATACTTAGGAGATTTTCGGCCGTATTAATAAAATATCGCTAGCAAGAGCTCAAGTTTTTATAGCTGACTAAACAAGAATCTGATTCATAAATATTAACTTATCTCAATAAACTTACGTTGAGTGTAACTTAAAATATTTATTTTTTTGAGTTTTGCCAGTTAAAGTAATATTAATAATATTGAGTTTCGGGGCTAAGCGGTGCCTAACTTCTTCATAAGCATTCCACCTAATCAGTCGCTCAAAGAACGATAAGTAATGTTTTGTTACTATAGTACGTCGTGTATATTATATAAAGAGCAATCTGCTTTGAAAATGCTTCAATCTATTCAGCACCATTGTAACGCAAAAAGGATGGGGCTGATGAGAAGGCATAGTGGTTTTGATAGCACCAGATTAGATATTCCTCTAGAGCACAACCGATTTTGATATCTCAAGAAAAAGTTTAAGCAACCCATATTGCGGTAGCGTTGAAGATAAACAATAGTGTAGATGTTAATTTAATCCCACATCAATGTATAATTCGCTAATAATATTTGAGTAAATAATTAATCTTTTTGCATCTTTTATATAGATTGTCGACGTGGTCAATCGCTTGTTGTTTGGGCTATCAGTGAAGGCCGTCAAGCTGCACGTCAAGTCGATACCTACCTAATTGGTCGTCCAAGTGGTTTGCCAGGTCCGGGCGGTGTTATTGATCCAACACGAAAAGTATAAATAAACATTTGAATGTGGTAAATGTAAAGTCAAGAAAATCGTATTTTTTTACTTAAGTTTTAAAATTATAATTTTGTGATTTATATATGAAATATTGTTTTTAACATATAATAATTTCGCATTTCATTTAAGTTAATGAAATATGTAAGAAGAAAGGAAAGACTTTGCGTAATTTTTCGATTTATTTAGTATAACATTTAAATGTTTGTTAGTTTGGATCTATGTCTTCTGTATCATTAAAAGTAGGCTATGTAGATATTTAATTTAGTTTTAAACCTTAATATATATTTATTTGTTAGCATTAACATATGATATTTTAACAGCTTTTAATGTTTATTATTATTATGATGTATTTATGCTTAAAGTATTAAAATTTTATTAAAATGTTTAAGTGTTTCAAGCTAAAATATTTTAATTCAAAAAGTTAAATAAAAACTAATAATTGCATAGATGGACAAAAATTGTCAATTAAACACACACACACACACACATATTTACATAATAATATTATTATCAAACTAACTGAATTGAATTTTTGAACTTAAAATTAACGACAATAATTAGTGGGTAATCTTGAAAAGAACAAAGTTCAATATAATGCGTTTAAAATGAATTTTACTTAACTTTTTTAATGTTGTAATACATTCAAATAGATACACACATACACCTTTAAATTAATATAATTACTAAAATTATGAAAATATTTTTCTTGTTGTTAATTGATATGCTGAGCGATTTTTTAAAGAACTGAACTGAATTTAAATTCAATTTATTAGAAATGTTGGATGATATATCAATATCCATAGCTGAGTTCTTTTCTTGTTATGATTCTATCTACCACAATAAGTTTTTAATGTTCGGTATTCTAACAATAGTACATAATCGTACATTTGTATGTATTTGCATATATCGTCGCCTAGGAATCATATTGACATTTTCAACAAAATAAGTATGGGAGTTGGTCTTACTTTTTCAACTCTATCAGGTAATGATAGGTTTTTTTTTCAAAATATTTGTTATCATGGGCTTATTGTATGCTTAATTTCGACAGTAAGGCTTATTTTTTTTTTTTTTTGAAAATTTAACCTTAAAAATTTGTTTTACAAAAACACGGATGATTTAAATTTATACATTTTTTTTGTTTGAAAACTCTGGTGTTCCTATGAACAGCAACTTTACTACAACACGTCCAGATTTTGTTCCTAAACATTATTATACATTTAAACCAAAATAACCTTAGAATAAATGGCTATCATAGGAAAGAACATTAAAATAAAATTTTTTAAGTCAGTTTTGCTTCAAACTTTAAAATTTTTTTCCCAAAACTGAATTGTGTCGATATGCTATATATAATATTCTGCGGCGAAGATATGCGAAGAAAATTATTATCTTATATGTTACTTTACAAAAATAATTATAAACTTTTAAAAATAAAAACAAGTAAACATATTCAATATTCTTATCAATACTGTAAACGTGAATGTGCTTATGAATATATTATTAATGTTAATCCAGAAAGGAACATTAGATTGCAATTATTTGCTTTAGTATACATTCTGACAAAAAAATTATTAAATACAATAACAAATATACATGATATATATTATTAAATTAGTAATGTGTTAAAGCAAAATATTGTGTTTTATTACATTTGGAACTATGATTCTATATCGACGAAACTTCATTAACAAATGTTTGTGTACAGGCAGTCGTTCCATTTTTCAGTTTTTTATTGAAAGTCGAAAATTCTACTTTAATACAAATCAGTGACTCTCGAGAAATATATTCAGTTCAGAGTTTACGGTCAAAAAAAGCTAGAGTTTAAGGATTACAAGTACTCTGAATAGAATTTCACGAAATCTTTTTCTTTCCCATTAAAAAGTTTACTAGATTGTTATTGATTATTACTAAGATCCCCTCAAAGTTGTAAGACTTGAAATCAAAAATTAGCAGTTTTTCGGAAACTTTGGGAGGATTTTCATATAAAACTTGGAATTCAACGATGTAAGAAATTATTAAGCAAATCCTCATGAATTGAACCATTTTGCCGTTTCGAGTAAAGTAATTGAAAAAAGGACGACTTTGCATAAAAAATTTGGCTTAAGATTTGTACTTTTTTCAGTACATTTGGGTCGTGAAAAATCGTCATCAGTACATTGCACTATAGGTCAAATAGCCCATTTCACTGGCCAAAACTAATAACGGCTATATTATCATGATGATTAACTGGAAATGTATTTTTTATGTTGATTCTAGGCTAAAAGAAGAACTCTGAGAAAAATCTTAACCCTTGTGCTACCGGGTCAAAAATGGCACGTGAAATAAAAGATGTGTTTTTATTTTTAGATTGTAATATTAGGTTAAGATGTACATAACGTTTACTTAAGCATCACTTTCTAAAGATAAATTAGTTGAATTAGTGGCCTGCAATTGATTTTTCTGCTCGCTATTTCATTATAATGTGGATATATGTCACAGTTACGAAGTTTGCTTTCACGGCGTATGTTACAATATTGGTCTTTAGTGAAGTTGTTTTCAAGCAAAAATGCTAACGCTTCATCAGGTGACATACGTCTTCGAAACAAAGTTTTCTCACTTTACTTGGCCTCGTTGGGCTATTAATTGTTTCCCGTAGGACTGCCTCCATGTTTACTTGACCTTCTTTTCGAGCAGATATAGTCGCAGCTCTTACAAGCAAATTGGTGTCGTTGCTGCAAATATTAGATAGCTCTGCTGCGGCCCGTCGTTTAGAACGTTCCGATTTTTCCCTAAAAGAGAGTTGCGGACGGCCGCCCACAGACGTGCTTGATGCCGATTGTTGCTTTTTTATCAATATTTTACACTTCAGCCAAGTAATATTTTGCTGTTGGAAAGCAGACAACTTCCAGTGGCTTTTTACCCATTTTTCGTAAGCTCTAATGCAAAAACTATGCGCACTCTGCCGCAAATAACTTAGACTAGTAGCATCCTCAGTATTTTCCAATAAATATTTGAAAACAGCCTCTTCTTTTTCCTTTTTGTCTGTCATTTGCAACCAGACTTCGAATAAATCAGAAATGCGGAAGAATAAGTCACCTGACAAAAAAATTCATTAAAAAAAACGTGCAAAATCGGGCATCCAAATTTCTAAATAACATTAACAACAGTAACATCTAACTACTTAATTAAGGGTGTCATAAGACTAGCAAATCCCAACAAAATTTTAAAAGCTTACACAAAGTTGGAAATTTAAAAAAACTTGACAAATCAGGGGTATCACTTCCATTTTAGATTTTTTTCACAGAAAACCAAAATATACTTAAATGTTTTAAGTGAGATTACATTATACATACCATCATCAATATTTTCCATTTTTATTTAAAAAAAAACTAATTATTTCAATTATTTCACAATAGTTAAAAAAGATGTAAAAATCACCACTTGTTTGCGTTATCACAGCAGAATGCAAATGCATCAACTTTGACGCATCGCTAAAAAACGGAAAATTATTTTTTCCAAAAACAAAATACAATTTTGTTTGTTTTGAAGTATTCTTCGTTACACTACAACAACAAAACTTAACTATTGTATAAATTAGGTTTTGGCCAGTGAAATGGGCTTTTTGACCTATAGTGCATTGGACAAGTTTTAAGTATATTTGGTATATTTGGACCATTTCATTACATTTCGTCTATTTCTAAAAATTACAATTTTATTTAGTAAATTTACTTCGTTTTATTGTCATGTAACTTCGGCATCAAAAAAGTACATTTCAAGTCTTCATTCAGTACATTACCACAAAACCCAAATACCAAACGTCATTTTCGAAAAGTATGGCTTTTGTTGAAAATTTGAAAGCAACATTACTTTTCAAATCGGAAATTCACATTTTCGCTCAAAATAATTATTTTCGTTGAAAGTTAAAGCATTTATAGGAAATTTTCAAAGGGTGAATGGTGAATCTCCATCTTGTTGTATGGAGATTTTTCTGGCATGAAATCAATGTGTCTTCATCTCCTCTACAACATTGGTCTAGATATGCTCTTCTACTTATGGCTTACTTTCCGAATTCTTAAGCGAAATTTCGGCCACCTAATTATCTAAAAACAAGGTATGTAATTCTATTGATATAAGTAATGACAATACGTCGCAGTTGGTCTTAGCTTGAGTGATATCTACAATTCGTTCGATATGTTTAAGCCAATGAAGTCAACAAGTTATCACGTTTTGAACTATATTATTTGTACCTTTTGGAATGTTTTTTGTTTTTTTGGTCAAAGCCGTGCAGAGCTTTGTATGATGATCGAAGCGGCATGAAAATGTTGAATTGAAGCTCCATATAGAGAAAATAATCCCATTATGATGACATTGCCATTTGACTTTGAAAATTAAGGTCAAAGTCAGGTCCAATCGTATTTTTTTCGGTATTTAGCTTCTACGAGAGTAGTATCTATACCATTGCTTTTTCTTGTAAATTAAAATTTTATATAGCTTTTGAGGAAGAAAATAGAATTGCGTCCGAGAGACTTTTTGGTCAAATGGCTCTTGACGAAAATGTTGCTCAAGTGGAAGACTTAATGATTGTGATTTTTATTATTAGCTAAGTACTTTAAAATGTTATCTTTAAAACGATGTTTGTCATTATTTTTGCAAGGCTTCTAGTCATTTAAAAACGATATTCCAATTATTTATAGACAGCAAGTCGTTAGTAATTTTCCTTTTAAAAAAAAAAGGTCAATGATTCATCACAGTGTACGCAATGTCATGAGAAATAATTTCTTAAATGACTATAGCTTCTTTAAAAATTATGATAAGTAAATATTTTAAGCATTTTAAAGATAAAACTTTTGATTTTAAGACAAAGTTATTTTTAATATATGTTACAGTAGGTAAGTAATTTACTTAAAAACAAAAGTTACCACGTAGATGCAAAATACCACAAAAAATGGAAGTGATACCATATTGGGATATCAGGCTGAGCTTAATCTTTTGCAAAACTTATTTAAACAGTGAAGCAAATCTTGTTTTTTTTTTTTTTTTTTTTTTTTTTGCAATTACTTTATATTTTTCATTTTATTTTTATTTTACAATGTAATTCTAAAAATAATTTTCAGTTTATTATTAATATAACAAAACCCCATATAATAGGATCTATGGCCGCTGTACTGATGAGTCTCATTTGCTCGAATTAAGTTTATTTGAAATTGAAAACTTTTTCGATTATATAGTGCGGGAGATACCCAAGATATCTATCTCATTCCAAATATATTTTTTGTACTACAACTTTTGCTTAGACACTTACATTATAAGTTCCATTCGAGATGCCTAGTAATGAATTTCAATTTAAAAAGATCCCTGAAACAATGCTTATCATGCAAAGAAGAATTAGAGCAAGGGCTGGACACCTTAAGGCAATTGCTATGTTTTACGTGCGGATCTATTTCAAGTTTAGTGCTTTTAGTTAAGTGCGCAATTTTTTTTTTTTTTTTCATTTTGTTTTTTTTTTTTAAGGTCTTTTACTGATCGATCGTTTGAAATGTCGTTTCAAGAATAAAAACAGCTTACTTTCATCTTGTTTTTTGATATATATTTGTGATATTTTTACCCTAAACAGGTAAAATATTGGAACTTTTTAAGAATGGAAACAAATAATAGTAATAATATATAAAGATCATATTTAATAATTAATTATGTAATTAAAATTTTTGCATATTTCGTTTGAGAGCCAAAAATGTCACTTTTAAGAAAAACAATACAGTGCAAAATGTAAAAAATGTTTCAAGTAGCGACATAATTTATCTAAGAAAATTAGTGCTACAATTAACTCGAAATCTTCTTTCTAAACAATATCAAATAACGCCCCCCGCATTTTAACAATGACAGCACGAACGTATGTATGTATGTCTATACGGACGTTGTGAAATTAACAAAAAAACTTTAAAAAACTGTTCCGCAGTTCGTGCAACGTTTCTCTTTCATCGCCAAGCAGCATAGCAAACCGATTGGGAAGAATGCGATAGCACACAAAACGCCAAGACATGAAAAGGAATCTTCCAAGTAACCAACACGGCAGGCAGGACAAGCGCCAATTACTATGATTTCAGCTGGTACTACCCCGGGTGGCGGTGTGACTACAATATTAACAGGTGTAGTCTCGAATGCACCATATGATGGCACAAATCCAGACGGTGGTGGAGCTGTTGGCGCACCATGAATACCAACAGATACATTTGCATTGGGATAAATAATACCTATGGAATGTGATATTTAGACCTATTATATTGCAACAGAAATAGTGTTTCTCACTCAATACTCACCAACTTGCGGTGGCCGCGGAGGATTCACAGATGAATGCATTGCTTCCTCGTAGCTTGGTGGCGCTGCTGTGACCGTTGCTTTGGCACTTTTTGACATTTTTGCTGTTTGTTTAATATTTTATTATCGTCTTTGTTTATGCGCTTCACTTATATTTACATAGTCTATCAATTTCAATGACTCACAATCAGACAAATAACAATTTTACTTAATTTTTTTACAGCTGATAATCACCACCAACAAGACTTTTGCAATTGTATTTTGCACTTGTTTGTTTTCTTTACCTTTTTCTTGCTTTTTCTAATTTGTTTTCGGGTGACATTTGCATTGTAGTGATACAATAACAAGGTTGGACGAACCTGTTTGGTTATGCCATCATAGAAAATCTTGTCAAACTCAAATAATGCAACCGTGAAATTGTCCTTCATATATGTCAAAAATAAGCAAAACAAAAGAAGAAATCTGACAACGCGCGCTTACACGAGAAAACTTTTGGCGCAAAGTTTTTTTTGTTTGTCGGAAAGAGGGAAAAACGAAAGGGACGAAGTAAAAAATTTGTCATATGTCGCAAGCGAATATCGAAAAAAAGAATAGACAAGAATTTGTTACTCAGACTTTCCTTGTGTAAACGCCGACTATGAGTATGTAATTTGGAAATTTCGGTGCTTTATCTAAGCGAATTTTGACAGAAAAAAACTGAAAAGAAAAGAAGAACTGTCACTTAGAATTGCTGCTACCATGGAAATTGTACCATGGGTTGACCAATATGCCAAAATAACTGGTATTAAATTTAAAGGGAAGCGGGAGCTCACCAAATCTCACCCTGGGGAGAAGGGTACGAATTTATAAAGAAACACCTCACGTTATCAATGGACGACCCTTTTGTTGTTTAAAAGTTGCTCTGTGGTAGTGCTGAGCTGAGCGTCAAGATGCGGATATGTTTTGCATTTTCTTATACCCGCGTTAAAAAAAAAAGCGCTGCCAACATTGCTAACATAAAGCATGACATCTCTGGCAAAAAGTAAGTGCTGCAAATTCAAAGAAATTCTTATTTTTGTTTTTTTTTTCTCTTTTTTGACACTTACATCATTTTTTAGGGCAAAGAAAATCTAGACTTTTACTTTTCTCGCCATTTCCGCAAAGAACTTTCTATTTTTCCAATTGATAAACTGCAGAAATACTGCAACCTTATTACATATCACAACCAAACACTTGGAATTCAGAGGAAGAGCATTTTAAGATGGCAAAAATGGCATTTCAACATCAGGCCGGAACGGCAATGGAGTGTCTGAGCGTAAGTGGAGCAAAGAAAAAAAAAATATTCACTTGAAATTACAATTAAGCTCATCGAACTCCACCCAACCATAAATCTTTGGAAATTTTACTATCAAATTTATTGGGATTTTCAGATTCCAATTACACTGCACAAGGACGTCGACTACGATCAAGAGGGTCGTGAAATACTTAAATGCGGTTTCAAAATCGGTGGTGGCATCGATCAAGACTACAAAAAAAGTCCACAGGGCTATACGGACTATGTGAGTAAAAGTCTTATTATTTATCGTAATAGCCCAATTTTTATGAAGAGGACCAAATGTTATATGTATGTAGGGAAGAGTGTTGTCGTATTTAGTTTTACATATTCTTTAAAACGACTGTCTCAAGTAATATTCACAAAAAATATTATTTTGGATTATAGCCAGAAATATTTGGAATTATGTATCTTTGTTTTCGCAAGACTTAATTTGCAAATCATTTGTCACAGTCACCGTGTTGTATGATGTACTCGATTTTCGAGGGGGTCGTATAGGAAAACTACCTTAAGTAAAACGTTTTCTTTTAAGCCGTCTCTAACGGGCATTACTGCATTACGTGTACATTTTAAAAGTCTATAGGCTGCGGGGTGCTACAAAAATAAAAATAAATTGGGTAACTCCGAGTGACTTAGATTTGAATATAAGTCAGGTCGAGTGCAACACACAAGCCAAAACCGTGTTTTTAATTTACTGTTAAAAACCATTTTTGGGTCATCACGCGCACTTAACAATCAAGAGCTAGTAGTAGACTGGCATTGATGATAGTGCGCGTACTGCTGGCAACAATTACAAAAAACTGCTAAAGTAGAATAAATATGAATTCATAACTTTCCTGCTTACTTTTGCATAAGATTGCTGACTGCTATGGTATAAATGAATTTTTTATAAATTAAGGCATTTGTATATCGATATTTGTAGAAAGTGAATGGTTGACCTCAAACTAGCATTGGCTCTATTGAGAATTTTTTTGAAAGATTTGTGAACTTTGTTGTAGGTAATTTTAATCATAATCTATTTAGTCATATTCTCAAACTTGTCCTTATCTTGTCTTATAGTCCGGGAGGTAACGTTGCATTTTTCATAGTCATTTCCTCCGGTCTAATTTTTCTTACAATTGGAATAGCGTCAGTCGCCAGAATCGTGGTGAGGCTGATTGTGAGAGGCCGATAAAAAAATTCGCTTAATAACTCGGAAAGTAAGTCACGAATAGAATGTTATAGAAAAGATAAAAGCACATCGATTTCATGCGCCAAAAGTCTCCATACAATAAGATTTGACCTACTTGACACCTTTTTAAAGTTTCGAATTTCAAAAATACTGAAATAAATACTGAAAAATGGAGATGGTCATTTTGGAAATTTTAAAACCATGAAAGGTGGGTCAAATCTTGTCATGTGAAAATTTTTCGTGAAATCGATGTGGTTTCATCTTCTGGCGACTGACGCTTATTTCCATTATAAGCCATACTTAAACTGGCAATGAAAGAATTCTCGATTTGTTCGTTAATCCTTACAATTACAAAAATAAAAAAGTTCATGTCTCTTTAATTTAAATCCTCCATTTCACCGTACAATTTTACAAATATATGTACATATTTAATGAAAAACAAAATTAGAAAAAATAAATCGTCTAGGACATTTTTTTTATAACAAAATCACTCGACACTTTTTATAATTCAGCTTATTATTGTCAATACTATTATAGATACTACATCCTATTCAATAACAAATTTTTATGTATATTTACTATAGGGCATTTATGTTACCGAAGTGCATGAGGGAAGTCCTGCCGCACGTGCTGGCCTACGTACTCACGATAAAATTTTACAGTGCAATGGTTATGATTTTACCATGGTCACACATAAGAAAGCTGTAAGTTATATACGTAAAAATCCTGTGTTGAATATGTTGGTAGCACGCAAGGGCGTTACATCATCATAAGCTAATGTCATTTAAAAAAGAAAAACGTACACTTAGCAGCGACATTTCCTAATCTATTTACGCTACTATAAACGATCTCTTTCTCTATTTTTTCCTAAAGCATATCGTCTTATAATTTAGAAGTATAATTGTTAATATTTGCTCGAATCACTACATTTCCATGACAATTTTTGTGTTAAAATACAATAACTTGAGTGAAAATTATATATTTGCTTACTTACATATTTATAAGTATAACTTTTCACAAAATAAGTTCTTATGTATTTCAATCATAATTTTAAGGTATTTATGCATTTACTTCAAATGGGTTGTTATTTTTAAACCATGCAACTTGTACTTACCATTTATATGGCAGACATCAACGCTTTAAACAGTTTGAAAAAAAAAAAATAAACTTAAATGCGAATCAAACAGTAACAATAACATAAATGAAAAATCAATCTCTCATTGCCAAAACTTAACTATTTATTGCACAAAAAAAAAAAATAAGAAAACAATTCAGAACAAAATAATTAACGATTTTATACAGTTTTTTACATTAAATAAATATATGTATTAAAAATTTCCGCCAAAAAAAAACACTGTGAAAATCGATAATCAACGGCTTTTTATACTCAATAAAATTTGATTGTTTAGATCGAATTTTGTTAATTTCAAATAAATTCATCTCAAGTAACATTAAGCAAATATATTCAAGTAAAGTTTTAATTGTGATACAGATTTATCAGCAACTTTAAGTAATAATTATAATATTATTTGTAATTAAATGATTTTTTTTTAAATTAAAAATAATTGACTTTTTCTACTATTATATCCATAAACCATGAAGTTATACAGTTGCAAAAGTTGCGGCAAATCAATCAATTGAAAAGATTTCACATTTTATAAGAAGTTAGAAGTGGCTCACCGAACATTTTTTGCTAAACTAAAATAGAATGGTAAGTAAATTTTAAATGGCTATAACTTTTGCACAAAAAAAGTTTAATAACAAAGACCAGCAAATCACAGTAATTTGATTATATTATAAAAATCCTAGTAGATTTCTGAAAGAGGACGTTAAGCTGACCATTTATATTAAAGAATTTTATCTGATCAGCACGTCATATATTTTTTTCTATCTGCATCCGCTAGTATGTATTAAAAATGAAAGTGCTAGGGGTTTTATGCCTGACAAAGTGACATAGATATTTCTTAAAAGATTGCCGTTTTTATTTTTCGTAAAAACCAATCAATATGTAGTGGGATATTGATAAGAATTGCATACATATAGGGAATCGCATACATATAAGTCGAAGTTATTTATTTCAGATTTTCCTAATTAGCGCTGGATCTACGATAGTTTTGTTGTTTTGATACTCCTCTATATATTGTGTTTAAAACACTTTTCCCGAAGACGCCATGCAGATGTTCTTATTAGTTAAATTATATGGAAATTTTTTTAAAGGGATACGAAATCGGGGTAGAGCTATTTAAAAACAATAACTTTATCTTGGATATCAAACCTCTAGCTCTTCAAGTATCAACAGAAGCTATTTGACCCCTTCAACCGTAGGTAAAAACTCACATGCTGGGCTATAATTTTATTCCGCAAAAATTGTCAAGATTGTTGTGCAGCTGAGCGAACATTTTTCGTAGTTTGTACTTTTCCGTTTTGTTATTATGAATTCTTATTGTTTTTTGAATTATATATTTACATAGTATTAAATAAAAATTTATTATTTCATCCCAATTATTTTTAACAAATTTAAGGCATTTCAAAATTCACAACAATTTTACGCACATGCCTCTGTTACAATCTTATATCCAGTTACACAGCACAACTGATACCAAAGGACAATATGAAGTATTAAGTTCTTATATGTTCGAGCGAGTCGCGCTCGTTTCATAGCCATGCTATTGGCATATGACATTCTTCTGCCAATTGTATCACTCCTCAAGATAACTCGTACACTTTTTCAATACTTTTTGTAATCAACTTAAAAAATAAGCAAAAAATTAAAAACGAACCGCACTCAACTGTCTGCAATGCGGAATTCTGTAGCGATAAGAACGGAAATATTGCATGCCACTTTAACTCTTTTGATAAGATCTTGTTTTTTTTTTTTCAATAAGCATTGCTTACTTTTAAGAAAGTGTTAGAAGATTAGAAGAAAACCTTCTAAGTTCATAAAGCAACATTTTATTAAATTTATGTATATAATACAACTATGTATATAAATGCACTTTAATTACATTGTGCTTACAAATAAATACCTAAATAAAATTTTTAAATTTTATAAGCAGATAAAAGAATGTTAAGTATATTGAGGAACATTTAACATACATATATGGAAAACACAAAATAAAACAAGAAAACATGACTCTTTTATAAAGAAACAAGTAGAATATGCAAGTTTGTTTTTAAAGACTTATTTATACATGTACAACATATACTTTAATTGCACGAATATGGGCAAGACTTTAAGCTGAAAAACAACAGAAAAGAAATATTCATAGAAAAATATTTAAGTCTTTTTTTTATGTGAATATTATTTAACAGTATAACCGTTAGGGTTATTACTCTGCCAGCGCCATGTATCAGCGCACATTTCATCAATTCCACGTGTTGTTTTCCAACCCAACGCTTTTTCGGCCAGCGATGCATCTGCAAAGCATATGGACACATCACCTGAACGACGATCTACCAGCTCGTAGTTAACTTTTCTGCCTGAGGCTTTCTCGAAAGCATGTACCACCTCAAGCACAGAGTAACCAACACCAGCACCGAGGTTATAAGCAAAGAAACCAGTCTCTGCAATATTACGCAATTTGTCCAATGCTTTCAAGTGACCTTCCGCCAAATCAACAATATGTATGTAATCACGTACACCTGTGCCATCCTTAGTAGGAAAGTCGGATCCATAAACCTGTAGCACATTACGACGTCCAACTGCAACCTGTGCAATATATGGCATTAGGTTATTGGGCTCACCATTAGGATCTTCACCAATGCGTCCACTTGGATGTGCACCCACTGGATTGAAATAACGCAAAGATACAACTGCCCAGCGCTGAAAATTACAGAAAATCATAAATAATTCTGAATTAAAAAGAAACACACAAATAAGTCGTTACCTTATCGGATTTGCATAAGTCTTTAAGAATTTGTTCCGTAAAGAATTTGGTATTACCATATGGACTAGTGCAATTACCAGTTGGATGCTCTTCAGTGACAGGTAAAAATTGTGGCTCACCATACACAGTTGCACTTGAACTGTAAACAAATTTGAAAACATTGTTATCTGCCATGGCTTCAAGCAGCACATTTGTGCCGGTCATATTGTTGTGATAGTATTGCAATGGAATGCGACACGATTCACCAACAGCTTTGAGTGCAGCAAAATGAGCAACCATATCGATTTTGTTCTAAAATTAAAAGATAAAAAATATTTGAGTTTATTTGTTGCGGAAAATAAGAGTAGGTCATTTGTTATCAACTGATCTATGCAGGAACTGCATGCAAAACTAAACATGGAAGAGACGCTGATACACTTTTTCTGCGTATGCAATGCACTCGCTAGGGCAAGTCCTAGAACACCGGTTGCAAAGTTAAAACTTTACAGAATTTACGATTTTGTCAAACAGTCCGACACTTCAGACAAATGCCCATACAACTTATATAACGCAATGGTATTTGTTTGACAATTTCAAAAGTATGTGAGGCGGTAATTATTGCAAGAGTTTTATGTATTTTAAACTTTAAAAGTTTGTTTAGCCAAAGTCTTCATAGGTTTTTGAAGCACAAAAAAGTGGACTCCAAAAGCTGTGTATATTCATCATCGATAAATAAGGAGAGAATTGGCAATCTCAATGGAAATGTTCAGTACACGGAATAATCATACGACTTGAAATTTCACTAAAAAAATGTATATGATTTGACGGAGGGGAACAGATCTTATGTTTCCGCAGAATGAATTCTTAAGATTGCAAAGTCTCGTTTTATTAAAAGATTTTCTTATAAAGCAACATTTTTACAAAATTAAAAGTAATAAGAATCTAACAGATAGCAACAAGATAGCTAATTAAAACCAATCAAACAGTAAAAAATTCCTCTTATTACTTACTACATGTGTGTACATTAGGGTGATTCAAATTTTTTTTTTTTAGTTTTTTTTAAGGTGCTGTTGCTTAAAAAGTAAGTTTATGATATGAAGAAAAAGTTTACGAAATTTCAGCTCTGTAACTTAATTTTATAAGGTGGCGCCGGAGCCTGTTAGTTTTACATGTAAATTGAATGGAAAAATTACTTTTTACAAAAAAGGTATCTAAATGAATAGGTGATTAGTGTTGTTGAGCTGAAAAGGGTCGTTTTTCGACGTATTTTTTTACGCTGAATCCGAATCTGGCCTCAGAACTGACCCATCATGTCGGAATCCTGAAATATTTGAGGTTAATTACCTGAAACATGATGTTTTTTGTATACTTTCGAGGTCATGTATAGGATTCAAAGGAAGTTGATCAGCTTATTTTTAACAAAAGCATCATTTAGTACCATCCTTGCCCTATAAAATGATCTTTCAAGTGGTGATCTGTGATGCTTCCTTGCAAAGTTGCAGCCATTTCAAGGTGACATGAATTTGAAACCCGTTGGTTAATATTGTTGGGTTGCAACCCTTAGTAGGGGATCCAATTCATGTCACTTTAAAATGGCTTTAACTTAGCAAGGAAACATCACAGATCACCACTTGAAAGCTCATTTTAAAGGGCAAGGATGGTATTAAATGATGCTTTTGTTAAAAATAAGCTGATCAACTTTCTTTGAATCCTATACATGGCCTCGAAAGTAGACAAAAAACATCATGTTTTAGGTAATTAACCTCAAATATTTCAGAATTCCGACATGATGGGTCAATTCTGAGGCCAGATTCGGATTCAGCGTAAAAAATTACGTCGAAAAACGACCCTTTTCAGCTCAACAACTCTAATCACCTATTCATTTAGATACCTTTTTTGTAAAAAATAATTTTTCCATACAATTTACATGTAAAACTAACAGGCTCCGGCGCCACCTTATAAAATTGAGTTACAGAGCTGAAATTTCGTGAACTTTTTCTTCATATCATAAACTTCCTTTTTAAGCAACAGCACCTTAAAAAAAACCAAAAAAAAAAATTTGAATCACCCTAGTGTACATGCATTCGTATATACAGCGTTTTTAGGTCAATAACCATGCGATAAGCAATAACTTGGCAGAAATAACTTGGCTCAAAAAGAGAGCTATAAAAGCAAAACCTCCAACAACTGTGAAAATAAACCGAAAGCAATTGTTTACTCTCTATCACTCTCTAATACTCTCAAGGGATTCGTTGATACGACGATCGTAGTGACCTTATTCCTATAACCAATCAACAGCAGTGTTTAAACAAAAAACATGACAAGGCGGCACGCAAGGTAATAAAAAATATTGAAATACAATTAGACAAATAGACTGAAAAACAAATTTAGTTGCATCTTGTAACTTCAACACAATGTTTACATAACAATTTAACTTAAAAAACAAAACACTTATTAAGTTTGTTTTAAATTTTTATGTATAGTTAGGCCAATTTTTGATAACAAATGATAACTAATTGATTAGCTAATGGACGGAAACGCTTGTATATTTGATAATAGAATAAAGTTGTTTTTTTTTTGATTGTTTTGCCTCCCCAACCATATAGCAAAGTTTATATCCAGTAAAAGTTGCTGATAAAATTTAAAATAATAGTGAGTCGCAAATGTAATAATAGTTTTCTGTTTCATCGGAAGTTTCTTATCAGCGTGAAGTCAACACCCGCTATTGCCATCAGCAACGACGTTCGAATATTGGTAAAGAAAAATTAAAAACATTTGGGCAAACAATTTTTTTGATCGCAGATAAAACGCAGAAAATTCTATTTTAAGAGATAGTAACTCAAAAATTGACTTTTCTTAAGAACGGAACATTTAGGCAACTGTTTGCCAATGCTGTTCGATTTCTTAAATTGAAAAGTTAAATGGGTATGCTAAAATGTTGTGTTTCTTTATGTTGGTAGCGGCATCCATTGAAAGTTTTTTTCTTTTCAAAAAGAAGGAATCATAAACAAAAATGTGGAGCAATATTATGAAATACTGTTCTAACTGAAACATATTTAACAAAAAGATAAAACAACTTAAATTCTACACATATACATATGACCTAAACAATTTTCACTTGTATAAACATAGAACTGAAGATGTTTTTCTTTTTAGACGCATAAATAAGCACTACTTGATTATCCATAGAAGCTAATAATTTATCGTAGAAATAAACAATAAACTCAAAGACAATAACATCATTACGCACTAAGAGAGCTTTTAACTCCGCATTGTCCACAACAACAATCTATCACCGCTAATTGAACAAAATACAGGGCTCAAGCAGGGTTGCTTGATGTTCCCCCTGTTTTTTCTTATTGAGCTGAATGATTTACTTAGCCGCACGATTATTGGGAATCAATTGTGGCGATATTAACGCCCTATTGTCATCCATACCGTCTGATATGTAAACCAACCTTACACGACTCAGCGACCAGGCAGCCACTGTTGAACTACGTGTTAACACTGCGAAAACTAGAGCAATATTACCAAGGACACTGTTTCCGAATTTTAACATATACGGGAACAAAATAAACAGCAATACATCATTCTGCTACCTTGTCAGCTAGCAGCCATAAAAAACCATGAAGTGTTTTTGCAATTCTCGAATCAATAACTTTATTTAGCTACCAATCATACTCCTAACTCAACTGAGATTATGGAAAAGAAGCTTATGATAGATAGGCCACACGATCAGAAATGTTGCTAGAGAAAATTGTCTATTGTTGCTTTGATGGAACCCGCAGGAAGATAGATGCAGTTGAAAGCGCAAAACATCTTGACGTCAAACCAAAGAATATGATACGTCAGAGAGCGGAAACAACTGGCACAACGTAAAACAACGAGCCAGTGATCGAGATAGCTATAGAAATTTTGATCAGGCCTTACGCTTCTAACCGATTTAAATGATAATATTAGTAGTAGCAAGAAAATTGACAAAGCGAACACAACGAAACTTAATAGTTAACAATACCCAAAACAAGCACCCATTGGACGAAAAGTGGGTTGGCTTGCACAAGTAGACCTAACACCTCCCATACATAAAAACAAAAAGTATTATATTATCAAATCGTATCTTTACTTTAATTAGCTGAAGATAGCAATTCACCAAATCCCTTCTTAACTCAAAATAAAGAAACGCATCAAGA
This sequence comes from Tricholauxania praeusta, assembly GCA_949775025.1. Lineage (NCBI taxonomy): Eukaryota > Metazoa > Arthropoda > Insecta > Diptera > Lauxaniidae > Tricholauxania > Tricholauxania praeusta. The sequence continues at coordinate 30,032,092 of OX459028.1, forward strand.
TATCGACGAAGTAGCTTAGGAGAACGACATACAACAACAATTTTAAAAATGTTTTGATTTTCGACAGTTGCCTTTGAAAACGATGAAACATAAAGCTAACAAAATCTACTACATGAATTGAAATAAAAAAAGCTTTAGCCTAAGGAAACAAACAGAAATGTTTCCAAACAGAAGTTTTACTTTTTGCCCCTTTTAATATCATACCTTCTTTCGGGAATATTGTTATTAATTTCAATTACAATTCCTCATAATATTTGAGCTCCTTACACTATCCTACGTTCGTATGTCTTGAAAATAATTTTACTTAAATGTACTCTAACACAGAAGTAAGCACCGTAAAAAATTATATAATACAATAGACTGCCACGTACAAAGCTAATAACATTCTACAAGGGAGTGATAACTTCAAATAAGCCTTTGAAGGATAGATGTCTGTTAATACTGAACATCTTGGTAACGCACTAAGTTTAATTTATCTCTAAACATAGTGATAGTAAAAATATTTTTCATTACCACTAAATTAAGTGGTAGTAAATTTGCTATCACTATAATGAAAAAATATACACTACCACTAAATCGTAGTGAGAAAAAATGTCACTGCCACTACAATTGAAAATATGTTCACAACCATTATATTTTGTAGTAAATATTTGAAATAAATTCAGAGCTAGTGAAAAAGTGTTAACTAAAATTTGGTGTGGAAGTGAAAAAACTCACTTGTTTGAACGATACTGAGGTGGATCCGGATCCAGTTTAGGAATTAGTTAAATTAGAAAGTTGTATCACTCTAAGCCTAATGCATTCTAGCTGTGACTAGTCATAAGCAACAGGTATATTGACCATTAAATATATATCAATGAACTCACCTCCTGAAAAACAGCACGCACTTGGTCCCTGTCCGTAATATCGACACGATAGAAATTAACTTTTTTTCCAGTGATCTCTTGAACGCGATTTAAGGCCTCAGGTAATTTAGAAGTTCCAGAGCTGTATGCATTACACAAATTATCCACACATATGACATTGTAGTCAGCATTAAGCATCTCTAGTACTGTATGTGAGCCGATATATCCCGCGCCTCCGGTAACTAAAACAGTGGGTGGTGCCATATTCTGTATACAGTGCTATCTGATAGAATGATGAGCAAAATGATTTTCAATTTTTCCTTCTGACGTAAACAAAAGTTTCGCCTATCAGTTGAATTCTACGTTAGATGTTGGGAAGTTGACTACTGAATGATTTTGCGAAAACTGTTGTTTCTTTTAGCTAGCGTTTAAATTAAATCAAAGGCGGAACGATGGACGCTGACGCAGCTAATTATCAATTCAAGAAACACGTTGTCAGCACCTTCAAATACAAGTAAACACCAGTGAAAAAAGAACTACCCTTGAGTTTTAAGATGATGAGCTGATTTTTTATTTTGTAAAACGTTTTTTACGCTTATTTCATGAACTACAACTGCAGTTTTCTTTTAGCTAATTAGGCACAATATTTATTTTCTTTGGTATTTATTGTTTCTCCTCCAAATTCGCTGTAGTTTTTAAATTCTTTTTCTATCTATACTACTCGTCCGCTTGCTGCGTTTCCACTGTGCGATTCTCACCCAACTGAGTACGTTTCAACTTCTGCTTTTCGTTGCTTCTCTGGCTACTACTGCTGGGAATTTCGATGCATGCTCTCGTCAGCCAGTCATCAGCTTGCTGTCAGCCGCTTTTCTTATATTTGTTTTTTTTTTTTTTTTATTTTGGTATTGCTTGGAACGGTTTTCTTACTGCTAACGTGGAATGTTTTGTTTGTGTATTCTTATCAACTGATATGAAGTTTCTGAAGTGCTGCTGCCGCAATTTGATAATTCTGTTCAATTTGCACAACTCTTGACTTTGATTCGCACTTGGGTTAATAATACATTTGTGAATCTTTTACACTATGAAATTTTTGCACAATTCGGAGTCTGTGGAAAATTAGCCAAAATTAACCTGGATCTGTTGTGCCAATTAAAAAATGAAGATGTGTCCACCAGCTCTCAGCTGTTCAGTTTTACTCTCTTAGCTCTTTCAAAGAGCGATGTTTTTGTGATGTTGAGTTTCACTATTATTTAAGTAACCATTATTTTGTAGTTTCATTCGAAATGGTGATATATAAATTAATTTCTAATGTGATGAACTGTACATAAAAAATGTCACACAATGTATACACTATGAATGACTTAGAATTTTTTGCTTTTCTCAAGAAGAAACCATTTAAAAAACTTTTTAATATATAAAGCATGGTAAAATTATCATGATAGCAGTAATTCAAAGTGACACTTCTTCTTCTTTATGTTTATGCCTACCGATTCTGTCAAAATCAGCTTAGAAAAAGCACCAACATTTTCCAACATACATAGTCAAGGCTTACACGAGGAAACTTTTTCGACAAAGTTTCCTTGTTTGTAGGCAAGAGGGGAAAAACGAAAGGGACGAGGTAAAAAATTTGTCATATGTTGCAAACGCGGAACGAAAATCACAAAAGAGAATGGACAAGAATTTGTCTCTCAGACTTTCCTCGTGTAAACGTCAACAAACTCTCCCTAAAAGCGTACGTTGTCGTAAGTTTATTCTTGACATATATGATAGGCATTTCACGGTTGCATTATTTGAGTTTGAGAAAATAGCTCTACCATGTGGTAGAAAATGGTAATTTTTTTCCAACACATTTAGAAATTTTTTTCTTAAAGTTCGGAAGAAATAACGCTTTAATAAATAAAGTTTATAAGTTTTCTAAAATGCGAAGTCTCAACAGCTAAATTCGACGTTTAGCTGAGCGCTGACCATTGTCTTCTAAATGAACGCGGTTACGCGGTGGCAAGTGGCATTTGGCTGTTCAACAAAGTAGAACTCTTACTTACTTACTTGGATGGCCAAAGTAGAACTCACAGAATATTAATTCAAATGTCAGGGCATGATTAACGCTCTGCTATCATACCTTGCCGCGTGAAAAACTGTCAAATATTGCTCTTTACCGCATTCATTGGGCTTTCACTTTAAAACTTCAAATGTATTGTCATGTGAAATTTGAACTGTCAAACTAATTTACTAAACTTTTATTTCTGGTGGAATTTATATAGCAATTATTTATTCAACTTGTAAATAAATGGCAAGAATTCTTAAAGCAGTAAGTAAATTTTAAGATTTAGTAAGGAATTCTTAATACACATCCAAAACAATAGTGGGCTAAGAACTAAATAATGGAAGTGTTGATGTTGTTATATCATACTTTTTCGCTGGCGGAGTTTGATAATTGACAATTTTAAATGAACTGCCACTATTTTAATTTCTTTTCTCTATTGCAGTCCACTGGCCTAACGGGCTTGGCTGTGGCAATAAATCCACATCATACTCTCGGTGCGCTCTACGGTAAAATTTTGCGTGCAGTAACTAAAATGCCACAGGATGCTGCCTACCGCAAATACACTGAACAGATTGTGCAGGAACGTGCTAAAGCTGTTGAAGCAGTTAGTATCTCAGTTAATAAATATATAATGTCTTGGTCTAATTTTCTTTTAAATGTACTTAGAACAAAGATATTGGTGCATTAGAAAAAGCCATTGGTTGTGGACAAGTAGAGGAATTAATTGTGCAGGCCGAAAACGAACTGATACTTGCACGCAAGATGTTGGGCTGGAAACCTTGGGAACAACTGGTTAAACCAGCACCTGCAAAACAATGGGATTGGCCACCAGCACAAATTACAGAACCGAAAATTTAAAAAGGAAACCGATTCGTGAGGCTTTAAAATAAAATATTACAATTTCTAATTTAGTTAAAAATGTGTTATTTAAAACGGAAATAGTTGTAATTTGAAATCGCTAAAACCTTTAAAATTTTTCAAATTTGATTTGGAAAATAATTGAGTTCTGAATAAAATTACCTATTTGAAAAATCGATCCAAAGAAAGATATTAATGTACACAAAATTCTTGTAAACGAAGTTTTATCTATGATACTTAAAAACTAAAAATGGAATAAACTGCCTTGTCAAAAAATGACCACGATACGCCAGTAACATCTATGTCAAACCCTCTGATCGATATTCCTCCTAAACAAGCGAAAAATTGTTTGAATATACATATAGTATATCGGGATATATAAGACAAAATGAAATTTTCAATTCTTATTTCATAGGATTCCTTTGTCGACACCATTCCAAGAATCGAAAATTTTTAATTCCATTTTAAAGAACTGAAATTTTGAATCAGAGTTTTTAATTCCATGGCAAAAAGGATTCATTCTTTATCGATTCCATTCAAGAAACTCAACTTAGTACAAGTCAAGTTTAGCGACAATTGCCTGCTTTTTTTTAGAGAAAGGAGTGTTTTAAGTGTAAAACATAAAAATGTAATCACAAAGTGTCGCTCGGATCTAGTTTCGGAGATAGAGCTATCGGAAGTTTTGGATATAGCTTTTCTAAAAAAGCAGTATAGTTGGGAACCCGTGGAGCGATTTTCACAAAGTTGAAGTTATATGAAAGGTAATTTAACAAGCTATATTGTGGTGTGCAAAATCTGTCATATAATTTTCAAGATATGATATTTTTAGAATGTTGACCGATTTTTTTATTTCCTTAGCTAATTTATTTCCGCTCTTTGGGGGAAAATCGCATTCAGCTTGATATACTCAACACGGGCTCCGCTACCCACAGTAATTCTACATAAAAGGGAGGCTAAGTGGGCGGTCTTCGGCCGCGGCTCAGAACTTGGAAATGAATACGCTTTCTGGCTCTACTCATAAAAAAGGTTAAAATTTTCAAAATTCGAAAAAAATAGAAAAAAATGTGATCACATCTTAAACTGTGGCTTAAAAGTTGCGTATTATATTTTTGCTATTATATCATTAATTGAAAATTTTTTTCTTAAAAACTTAAAAAACCAATTACTCAACAACGGTTTCAAATAAAAGGCTGGAAATTGGTGTGCTAGTTGCTTTTAATACGACCTAAAACATATCATAAAATGAGCGAAATCGAAGAGGGTCAGGTCAAAACTTCGAGAGAGTTTAAGTTTTTGACCTGCTGACAATATACAACGGCTATCTATTATTCTAAAGGAATGAAAAATTGTAATGATTAGATTTTCCCATGGCATAGAAGTTACAGTATCCTATTCCTACGGCATATTAACGGGAGTTAACTGTAAAAATTTGCGAGTTCATACATCTGCTTATCGCAAATCGAATCCAATTATCAATTTAATTTTCTCCCTATGCCAGCTTAATTTCATTCAGCACCTCGCAGTTTGCTTAATAAAATCAGAAGAAACGGCTGCGTTTAAATTTTCTGCTACTTAATAAAATGTTTGTTTCATTAAAATTGATATTAGTTTTCTTACTTGGTTATGCTGTAACTCTAACGTATGCAAAGCCTGTAGAGCCCAGCTTTAATTCACAGCAACTTGAAGGTGCTGCTATTGACACCAAGGGATTACAACGAATACCACGTCAATTTGATTTCACAATCTCAGCTGAACATGATGACAAGGATGACGATACCGACTTAGCTTTGGAAGCCATTGCCAATCTATGGCGTAGCGAGGATGGTAAAACAGAATTCGATGGATCAGCTAAAGTAAATCACCATCATTCAAGTTCCTTACAATCGGGTAATACACGCTATTCGGCATCTTTACATTTACGTCATGATTACCGAAAAACTATATACGCATAAATTTATTTTATTTTCTTTGTTGTCTTATTATCATTGTAAATTTGGGAAATCAAAATCGGAGAAGGAACCGACGACTGGCGCATAGGATTACGTATTGTATTTAGTTAATTGTAATAAATTTACTTCACCCTGTATACAAAATAAAGCTATCGCGCTGCTAAATTAATTCACTGAAGGTCTTTTGATAAACTTTTGAACTTATAGTATGTATGTTTTGTTTATTTTTTCTCAGAACTAACAACGTTGAAGTGCAATAAAATTTATTTTGTAAAATTTGTACACAAAAATATATATAGAAATAGTGAAAAGAAGATTAACATTAGCATCTTTCTCACCAAATGCTTGCTTGTGTTAATTAGACACTGACTTGTTGCCTAAAGAACAGGCTTTAGTTGGAAAACAATCTTAAAAGGTTTACTTCGACATTTTGGAAGCTCATGCCTAAATTTGCCTGAAGGACAAAACCAGCACATTACTGCAACATTTTCACAGCTTATGCCTAAATCTGAAGGACAAAGTCAGGATCTTGTTGAGTATTAAGTGGGTGAAAGAGCTAGCGTGTCAACGGTATTACGCATATTCCAGAATTGGTTACTGAAACTTAATTCTTCTTGTTGTTTTATGGCTTCAGCAAATTCAATTCGTGTTCCAAACTAAAAAATAAATTTCAAGAGAAAGTGCAGAACATAACTATTATATCCCTATCCTTAATACGAATGTCCGAACCCCACCAATTCGCCTTTTTGAAATATTCAACCGCATTTATCTAAAGAACAATTGCTGCTATAACACTTAAATTTGGATTATATATTCCTGTTCAGTGACTCCGAGTAAAGAGATTTATGGTTTATTTCAAATGCAAGAAAAAGTTATAGGACAGTGTAATTTAAGCCTGTTGGAAAAAAAAACTTTAAAATTAAAAAGTGAATTTTCTGATAAGTTAATGCTCAAATTAATTCTTATTATGGAATAACATAACACATACTGCAAATGGACTTAGGCACTTTTGATATGGATTTTTTAATAAGAGTATGCAATTGTTCAAAAGTAAAGATGTAACTTACATTCGTCGCCGGCAGCAGTATTTAATAGACTGGAAACGGTTGTTATCTGATTTTATTTTACGTGTCAGCTTAAAGTTCAACAAAAAAACAGTACTTCTGAGAAAAATACCCCGTGAATAAAACGCAATATTTATTTTTTCTACATAAAGAAAATAATAGATTGTTTTATTTAATAAATTTTTGCAACATTGCTTTCATGTAACCACAAAAAGCGATTTATCATCGCTCTGGCATCATGAATACATGGAAATAGTTTGAGTTTTTTTTATTACTGATGAAAACCACATTTATATGTTATATTTTGTTTATGTTATATAATCTAATAATTATATTTGATTTTAAAATTTAAAAGTAGCACACAGAGATTTTCACTTCAATAATATTGTAGTTTTTAATTAGTTTATGTTGTCTTTTTCTGATTTCATTTAATCATTTAATGTTTTTGAGTTCAAATTCAAAAGTCCAGTATTTAATGTTTCAACTATTAAAATACGATTTTCTATCCAGTTGTATTTTCAATAAGATTTTATTCATGCCTTTGTATTTTTTAAAGTTTTAAATACTCGGCACGTTTCCTAAGTCTCGTCGTCGAGTGAGAAAACCCACATAAGAACATACAAATATCTCTTATATCTTCACACTCAGCATATAACGTTTCGGAGACCTTCAGAAATCTTATATAGCTTCAGTTATGTTTCAGAAAGCTTTCATTTCCATTTCAGAAGCTTTCTGCAATGTATCAATGTCCGCATTTTGATTTCTGTAACGTTCCGTTTGCAACATCTCAAATGAAACAGTTCCGCACCTTTACATACTATTTCTGATACTTTCTGAAACGTTATATACTATGTGGGTTATTATAACCTCATAAAAATTTCAGGGTGGAAATTGAAAATTTTCGAAAATTTTAAAATGATGTCTTGATGTCGTAATGAAATAATTTTTTTTTAAGTTCAAAACTGTTGAAAGTAAAAATCGAAAATTATAGCAAATAATGTTATATTTTTAATGGTCCACTTTTAATTAGTGATTTTACTTGGTTAGATATCCCCAATTATTATAAGAAACACATTTCTAAGCGGCATTGTAAGATTATCATCAATCTCATCGTAGAATACTATGAAAATGACATACACATTTTCAGACTTATGGTGTGCTTTGATATTATGCTTTTTCGTAAGAAGCACCTAAACGATCATGATAAAACTTTACACCGAAATCAAACCTCAAGCAGCACTGCTTTTTAAACTTTTTTTTTTTGTTTTTTACTGGAAGCATTATTTTTTATAGATTTTCGTCTTTGAAAAAGTTATTGAAAGCTCAAACTTTTAGACAATATGAAGCCGATTTTTTGCTATGAATTTGTACTCCATTCGAAGTAAGTCCTTACATAAAAGCACTCTTAACATTGTGTTATGATCTGATTCAAGACTTAAGCTAAAAATACTGCAGTGCGAAAAAATACAACTGGTTGAAAACTTGTAAAATTTAAACCTCCTGGACTCAGCATAATTTTTTTAAGCAAATGAATTAAATTTTTTATTTATTTAGCTGGAAAATTAGGTTACCATTTTTTTCCATTAATTGTACCGATATAAATTTTCATCTCAAAAAAACAAAAAAAAAAATTCTTTGCAGCATAAATGTAAAAAAAATAATATGAGTTTGCTATTTTTGCAACACAACATATTTTAAGTAATTTTTCTTATTTTAAATTATGTATTTTTATGATTTTTTTTTTGTAATTTAACATTAATTTTTGTTAAGGTTACATATTTTTTTTGCCTAAAATATTTAATTTTTGATCACAAGGTTCCATTTTATATTTTTTTTGTCACAACTTCTTTAGATTTCGCGCGCCAAATACTCCATTTTTGTCCAAAAATATTACTCTCAAACTTTTTTTTTCTTTTCTTTAGTTTATATAATTTAAGCCGAAATTTTTATAGTTCTATTTTTTTACCTTATGTTTTATTCTTATTTACGTTTACGTCTTTCATCAGTCATAATTTCAAAATTTTTAATTTTTATTTACAATTTCGATGTTTTCTTTAAGAACAACTTTGATAAACTAAAAAATATTACAACACAGGATAAAAAAATTAGAATTAGAGTACCTAAAGCTATGCAACGCGTAAAGGCAATACTGCCGTCTCTAATTTGCGGAGAAAATGTAAATATTTCTTGTTGCATAGCGCTAGGCTTTTGTTTATATTGGATCAAGTAGTGTGAACTCAGGTAAAGGTAAAAATAAAACAAAATTAAAGTTTGTACAGATACAAAATAGTGTAGCATGTAAAGTCAACTCAAGCAACTTCAAATAAAATATTAATTTATAACTTTAGTTGACTTTATTAGGTGTATTTTTTTACCTACGTTTCCGAAAATGACCACCATTTTTCAATCAGCTCTGGTTTTGAGCTAATTCAAAAAACCGGCATGTGAAGCCTCCTCGGCTAAGCCTCTTAGACAGGACGTAGCATACCCTAAAAGAATGTCGGCAATGCATTAAAATCATAATACCAATATCTGGTTAAAATCATGATAAATCTCTTTTGTTACATTTTGATTTTTGAAATGTCTCAAAATCGGAGATGGTTAAAAAATTTATGGTTATTTTCGGAATCAGTTTTGCAAAAATCACCCAAGAAAGTGAAGTCCAAATATACCTGAAGGGCTAACCAAAAATCGAAGATCTAAGAATCTTACCAATTTATTTTTAGCTCTACTCCTTAGCTACGACAAATTTTTTTTAGATAAAATTTTACTTCCGAAAACCTTGAGGGTTTAATCTTTAATTTAATATTAATATAATCTAAGCTTATCATTTTGTTTATATAAATTATAGCCATTTAAAAATTTCTTACCAAGTGTGGTTTAGCTACAACGTGTGATATGAGCAGCTTATATATCCCATAGAAAATTAATCACCCTATATATATATTTCGACTTTTAAATCAAGCATAGTCTCTCGAAAAAGGTACATATAAATCAATATGATCTTGCACTTATTTGTCTAAGTAAAATTTGTTTCCTTTAGGTTGTCCTTTTTGTGCTACTATAGATATTGAATCCGTCATTTTAAATTACAAAAATTTTGCAGCTGATTCGAATCAAGTAACTCAAATACCGTACCCACTCGGCATGTAACCTTTCAGAAAGTTTCAGAAATATTTCGTAACGTTTCGTAACGTTGCAGAAGTGCATCACTTGAAATGTTGCAAATGAAACGTTACAGAAATCTTTCTGATATATTTCAAATGTAATGTTTCATTTGCAATCATTCTGAAGGGTTTCTGAATATATGTAGATATATCAATTTTCGTTCATTTGTAATTTGGCTAGGTAGATAATAAAATTTTGTCGGTGACGGTTGTCAGAAAAACTATTTTTGTTATAGGATTGCTAACGTAATCGATTTTACTTGCAACTGTTTATACGGAATTAGGTAATGAATTGAACATACTTCTTTTTCATAATATAAAAAAAAAATCTTTAGTTTTCGTCAAAGTAGGACCAAACTTGGATTGTGCGAGGCCTCTTTATGTTCTTTGTTCCTGCTTTGTAGATGCTAAAGACATCCCTTCATAGTGGACAAAAATTCACATAGTCAAATTTTAATTTTTAACTTTTTTGTTTTGGACGAAGACGTGGCAGTATGTTGGACGTGCCCATATTTTTCCACAATATTTAGTAATAGCCTTGAAAATCTTTTATCATGTATTCAATTTAATTCTAAATCTTCATATATGTAACTGTATGTAGAAAATCATATCTACCTTTATCCAATCAATACTACCTAAATGTTAATCAGTTTAAAAGTTAATTGTTGTGAATTGAACGCTTAAACTTAATCCAATGGTGCTCAACAGACAATGGAATATTAATACTGGAGCCATTATACTTATTTAGATATGAACGTACATGCTATGTAAGTATATACCTTTATGTTCAAAAATAAGGCAATGAAATTTTCTATTCCACATTTCCCGATTTGCTGGTGTTCGTATTCTAAAAGAGAAACCTTAAACTATTACGTCACTAATTCGGAATATTCTAATCCAAAAATTCCAGTGGATGAAGATTTACACGGCGTGCTAGAATTGGCATTGGAAGAACATTCAAAAAATATTGTTAAGATCATGGAAGTTGGCCAAAATGGTAATTTTTACAATTTTATGTAAAGAAATCATAAACATCCCGTAAATATAAGTTAGCCTTATAAGATGCCCTTAGAGAATTCCATTTGCGTCTTCAAATAACATTTAATGACCTATTCAAATTCCAATTTAGATCTTTAATACCATTTTCGGACATTCCATCCATAGGATAACTGATAATTTTGTAAGTCTTCTAAGCTAACGTCTCCACATTTATTATGATTTCGAAAACAGCAAGGTGTGTGTATTTAAGTATTGGAGTCTGTTAAACTAATTACTATGTTTTAAACAAAATTAAAACGTAAACTTTTAACTAAGTTCATATAATAATAATAAATTAAACAAATTAAATAAAATGTATGTAACTTTTTCCGTTTATTTTGTTTTCGAAAAGATTTGCTTTTGCTTATGTAGTATTAAATTTCATTATATTATATATTTATATATTTTCTTGTATTATGTACACATAAAAAATACTACAATATTACTATGTTATTTTAGTTTATGAATTGTGTATAGTTATAGTAATAGAATTTATGCATAACGCGCTACTTATTTTAAATATTTTTTTCTTTATTATTTTAAATTATTGCTAATAAAAGGATCTATTTCATAATTTAAAACGAAACTTATTTTTAAGAACCTCTGTGGATTTGTTTAAATTAAAAAATAATAATAAAGCATTAAATGAAAGTGGTAGTTTTATTTTGGACTTAAAATAAATTAAGGCATTGAATTATTCATGTATTTTTTTTAAAGAACACAATATTTTTATTTAAACTTTGACAAACATTTATTTACAAGGGCAGCGTGTGTAAAGAAATTAATTGCAGAATAATAAAGTTAATATAAACAATTTCTGTTAGGTTGTAAAATTTATGTAACTTAGTTTTTAAAAACATTTGAGATGCGGTGGATTAGGCAAAGAGTTTCTGATTTGAAAAAAAAAAATGTAGAAAAACTTAAAAAGAAATATGTATGTTCGGATAATAATCTTATCCTTCCAAAGTTCGGTTTTTTTTCGGGAGAGGAACATTATGATTTCAATCTTAATAAAGTTCAATCATTTTATAATGAAATAAAATTTTCTTCAATTTTTTCGAAATAAAACAAACTTTTTTTAAAGGAAAAAAGATTTTCCAATTACATTTTGGTTGGTATGGTTAGGCGTTTTCAAAGTAAATAAAAGTTACAAGTCGTATTTAAAAAATAAAGAATAGTTTACGCCATTTTGGGAGATAACATGCGGGCATTAAAGAGAAACACAACTTCATACTTAACTCCGATTGACAAAAAAATATGTGACTGCGCATAATAATAATAATATCGAAACAAACGATTCAATTACATACCAATCACATTCGTTTACTACTAAATAACGTTTCGTTATATTAAAAAGAAAATATCTCTCAAATTAAATATTCCAGTTTAGCTACCCCGTTGTGGTTTAACCTCTTTTCTAAAACAAATGGACTAAGCATTGGGACGGCTCACGCTACCCCCTGTTCCTTTTTTAGCTTAGACTGAAAACTAACTGTAGCTAAATTTGTAGCTTAATGGTGGTGTGTATTTTTTTGTTTGTGTTGTCCGAGCCCCACAGCATGCTGGGTAAATTTTTTCTAACATTTATGCCTTGGACCACGTAAATTTATACATATAATTATTTTAATATCTATATGTATATTTTTACATGGTGTGAGTGGGTATGTTGAGAAAGTGCGATAAAGCTAAGAAAAAATTATAAAATAAATAACAAATTAATGTGCATGATAATTTTTTCTACTCCATTATTTATTGAATAAGCTTTTTACTTGGTATAAAGCTTCAATGCTAAATAGCTAAGAAGGCTATAATAGCTGTAGTAGCTAAACTCTATTATTATTAAAAATTCTCCATTCAAAATACGATTCTTAGATGATTTTTTAAAACGATACATCTTGCTGGAGCAGAAATATTTTGAAAACCAACATATCGTCACCTTATTATACATACATACAGATGAATGTACTTTCACCTATTTCCATTATCGCTAAACATCTAGTTAATTGAATCTTAGGGTAGGTCAAATTTTTTGAGAGCAAATGGAAAAGTTTACACCGGGTCAGGGTTTTTCTTAGTGACCATGCATTTGGCCTTTCAAGCAATTTCAACGAAGGATTTGTTTATTGAGCCAGCCCACTTATAACATAATTAAGTGGTTAATAAGCTAACTAAGCTCAATTTTAAATAAAAAGTATTTATGAATTCAGTTTATTTAAACTCGAGTTTAAAAATTAAACAAATCTTTCCCAGTTTTTTGGATATTTTTGTTTTTAAAGGCTTTTTCTCTTAGTCAAAACTTAAATGTGTATTTTATATCTTTACAAATTCAGTTTTTTTCTCAATGACCGCCGAAAAACGATTTTTCTTAAAGGGAAGGCGAAAGACTTACTTTCATTATTTTCAGATTCTTAGGGACTTTGCGTGCAAATTGAGCTTGTTGGGATTTATATCGTTTTAAAAGTCCATTTCATGTACAATATTAAGAATTCAGTAAAAACTACCAAAATACGAGTAGTTCCGACTCTGCTTCGACATAGTCAGAGTTTTATAAAAGTTGGAATATTTGGATTGAGGGGAGACACAAACAACAAATGAGTTTTTCAAGTACTATGCATAAAAAATTTTCTCGCGGTTTTGCTTTGTTATACAATAGCTGACGAATTCATAATAACAATAAAGAAAAGCGTTTTACATTTATTTTTATTTATAAAATTTTGTTCCCGTTCCGAAACTGCATCTGGGGCATTATAAAAAAGCGGTTGAGCTGAAATTTCGCTAAAATGTTATCATCAATAGTTATAGTCTAAATACTAGAAATTATTTAATTTGGTAAAATATTTTTCAAAATCCAAATAAATAGTCTTTTTCATATGAACTTGTTCTAGGTCAATTTATAAATTTACTTACATCTACTATAAATCGCCACTTTTAAATTTTGTATTAATGGCCTAAGCAGAAAGTTTTGTTTTTTTAATATAAGAAATGTACGAATCAGAGTGATACATTTTATAGTTTTTAATCTATGCTTCGATTACAAATGATTCGTTACATTGATTGGGCATCTTTGATTCGAACATATCATATTGAGAGTCAGGGTTTCGGTTTGAACTATGAAGACAAAAATAAAATGTGGATTTTGAGATATGAATATGTACATTGAATATTTGATCTTGAATATCAGCGTCAATAATGATAGCTTCATTAAATTTATCACGGCCAACAAAAAGCATATTAAATAAACCTTTAAATTATAAAATTTATAACTTGAAATATATTTTACCAAATTAAATACTTAAGACTCTGTATTTGCAATCGAAACAATTTAATCTTCAATATCACACCTAATAAATTTACGTACTAGGGGGTTAAAAATAGAAAATATTGTCTCCACGAAATAAAACAAATCGTAAAAATTGAAATTACTTTTTTTTTGCATTAAAAACAGCCTGACGAAGAAGTTTTTAAATCGTTTTAAAAAAAATTTACAATTATCTACCACAGAGCTACAAAATATTTTATAAAAAAAAACAGAAATATAAAATGTTTCATTCTTTTACAAAGGGCATCCATCCTATGATATACTTCAACTTTATTTTAAACAATAATTTGTACGAGAAAGAAATTGTATTTCAATAAAATTTCATATTTTTTTATTAAATCTATTGTTTTGCTTGCATTCAGTTAAATAGTTTAAAAACTAATACAACACTAAAAATTAGAACTCAAAACAATTTATGACAAACAAAAACTAAACATTTAACAATTAAATTGTAATAATTCTAGTAGTTAGGATTAAATGTATTTTAGTATAAAGACAAAATAATAAAAATACATAATTATAATAATAATAAGAATTATGATACGACACGGGATAACATTGACACGCTGTATTAACGGCATGCTTAAAATTAACTAATGCAAAAAGTGATTGTAGTTTGTTTTTTTTTTTTTTGTTTTAAATGTCTATAGTAAGAATTACATTTATTTGTTTTTTTTTTTTTTAAATTTATTTGTAATTGTTTATGCTATTTATAAAAAAGAGTTTCTTTTGAATTACATTATTAAAAAGTTTAAAACTAATATTTTAGTTTTGATTTTTAATTTAAGTTATTTTTTTATTTTTGTATTGAGTTTTTTCTCTGTTTTATAGCAATATTAAAATTTTAATAATTTAAATAAATACTAAACTAAGCATAAACTAGTATAATTAATGTTCAAACTAACTGTACATACAAAAGCTTAACACTGAACTCAAATTAGCGCGCACAACATGCAGGAAAAAAATTTAAAGAATCGTTAACATAAAACTTTTTTAATTATTGGCAAAAAGAGCTGATCAAACCCGAAAATTGTAGCTTCGTTATACGCTTTGCAGGTGTTGTTTTTAACAGTTGTATAGCATTTATTACGATAAAGTAATTTTCAAGTTTTAACATTGAAAGTATTTGTCATTAAAAATTTGATAACACAAATCTTTTTGTGTGCTAAAGAAAACCTCATTTTCATTTTTTTTTTCTTACACGTCATGATTTGGAGATATTCAGCTTAAATGTGCGAAAAACACTGTAGTGAATTATATTTGCCAATATCTGACTCTAAGTTGTTTTATTTTTTGTATGGAGTCAAGAGGTCTTTATTTCAATGAACTATAACTCGTAAAGTAAGACGTTGCAATTAAGATGAGTAAGATATCTTTGAATGTGCATCAATACAGTGTATTAGTACATTTAAGCAACGATATCTCAAAGTTCTACATGTAGGAGAAAAACTGAAAATTAGGTAAAAATCTTTCAGACCTACCTGGTCTGACCTTTGGGTATAAAATTTGTAAAAGTGTATTGCAAAAATTAATGATTACTGAAATAATAAACCCAGCAGCCAGGGGCATCAATAAGTCATGTTTCATCAATTTGTATCAGTATTTATACTTTTGTTTCAGTAAAGTCAAATAGGACTTAAAATGAGCAACACTATAAAAATTCCGACCAAGCTGAATTTATGAAGTTTCATTAGATAATGCGGACCGTGAGCTTTTGTTTTAAGAAGCTGAAAAAGTGCAGAATTTGGGGTTTTTTATTTGTTCAATAACTCGAAAATTTTGAACATGAGATTTTTTCTCGAAAATTCAAGTCTTCAAAATTATTGATTCCACTAAAACAAAAAAAGGAATTTGTTTTTCTGACAAATTAATAGTTTTTAAGATGTTGGCAATAAACTAGAATTTAGTTTTAACATCGCAAGATCTCGAAGCCTAATTTGAAACATGCATTTTTTATTTAGCTCTGATCAAATATAAGAAACCAAAATTGTGAGCATATGAAATAAATTGATTTTAGTCATTCTTTTTAATATAGAAGTGAAATTATTTTTCAATATCATAAAATCTCATGAATCAATAAATACAAGATTACGGCCATGTACATAAGTAATTTTTTTAATTGTGACAAAATACGGGACCATCGCTTAAAGGAGATTAAATTTGAAAAGAAAATCATTTTTTTTTTACTCCAAACTTATTATATATAACAATATTTTACTTATAAAAACACATCTCAAGAATATTATAAAATTGTTTACAGATCAAGTTTTAGCTATAATTTAGTACTAGCCAATATTAGCATTTAATGTCAATAGCATAATTTTCTCATCTGATGACGCAATCTTTAAGTTATTGATTCATGACAAAACTTTTCAATGGTTATAAAACGGGTAATGCATTACTGGTATAAACAACTATTGCCCTGACATATGTAAATATGCATTAGAGGTCAGCATGACTGCACTCGAAACGATTATCATATAAACTTCCGAATGCAATAAGCTTCGAGTGCTTGAACTTGCAAAACATTTGCGATTTATTTGAAAGTGCAGCACTCACCTCTCCTGCTTGGTGTTTCGATTTGTGGTTTTTGTGCACAAGAACTCGATGAACTCTCAAGTGGCTTGATGGTCGTTTCGAGTGCACTCATGCATACCTCTAATATGCATATATCGACGGTTTAGAGGTACAACTAATTTACTACATCTGTGCTTACAAGGCAAAACAACACAAGTCTTACGTACAAGCATACCGTTGATTGACAAGTAAAACTCACTAGGTACATGTATAGCTATAAGGTCAAATAGCATCTCATACGTAAGATTTATGTTGTTTTACTATATAAGCATAGATGTAATAAGTGATTTTTACATGTAAGCCGATGTCATGGTCATCGAATTTGGGCAGTATGATCATTTTTACCAAAAACTAAGAATCTGTTGCAAAATTTAACATTGCAAATTGATTTCAAATTGTACATTGCTACAATTTGTTGTAATATTTAAAGTATTTACATTGATCGAAATATTTTATTGCTGTTAAATCAACTTTAAGTTAAAATTATTTTAAAAATTTTTCTATTTTTCATTGTTTTTAAAAGTATTTAACATAAACTAAACAAAAGAAACTGAAATAAATTTGATATTTAAGAAAGAGTTAACGAAATTCCCTCATAAATATTTTATGAATGTTGTGTGTAACAATATCTTATTTTCGCTTAAAGTTTTTTCAAACAGTGTCCGGCTACCACATTGATTTTTTTTTGCTGTTGTTGTTGTGCTGCGTCACATCTTGTTTATACTTTTTGTTTTTTTGGAAGAACATAAATTTAAAATTTATTTTTAATTTTCTATTTTGAATACGTATATCAAAAGTTTCTGCTCGTTTCGTTAAATCAACCAACCGTTTATTATTCCCACAAATATTTCGGTATGATGATGTTAAAAGCAACATATTTCTGCAATTTTGCACATTTATGTCTTCCAATTATTCTGACGACTACTGCTTGGACCGGGTGCCTGCGGTGGTATCATTTCTAGTAAATATTGACGTTGCAGTTCAGCTGCACGTTGTATATCCGCTAAGCTGGTCGGTTGATTTTTGGATGAATTCGATGATGAGGCTCCTTTCTTATTATTGAAAGCTGTCGATGTGTGTAAATTTTATTGTTGAAAAAAAAAAAATACTTAAATTGTTTTCAAACAGACTTACCAGCTACTTGTGCCGCTTGTGCCATAGCCATTTGGTAGGAGTAGAGCAATGGCGTAAACTGCATCATATGCTGTGGATTACTGGCCAAACCTTGACCCAAAACTGCGGATGAGTGAAAATAAGGTACAATTTTTAAATTGCTTTATATGTTCATATTCAAATAGGAAAATACAGTAAGTAAAATAGCGGACGCGATAAATTTAATGAAATAATTAATTTTAGTAAAAATACAAATTGAGTGACCTCAAAATTGAACAAATAAAAAACGCACCTCTAAATATTTGTTGCTGAAATGCTTGCATAGCGGCAGCTGTTGCCGCTGGAGATGCATTGCCCAATGCACCCAAATTTGCTGCTGCAGCAGCAGCAGATGGATTAGCAGCTGCCGCTGCTCCTAAATTAGCAAGTCCACCCAATGCGGCTAAGTTTCCTAACTGGCCGAGATTTCCCAAGTTTCCAAGTCCACCCAAACCAGCAAGATTATTGAGACCTGGCAATCCACCAAGAGCACCCAATTGTGCGGCCGCAGCTAAAGCAGCAGTTGAGTACTTGTCAAATTGTTGTTGCTGTTGCTGTTGTTGCTGCTGCTGTTGTTGCTGTTGCTGCTCACGTTGCTGTTGTTCACGCTGATGTTGATCGCGTTCACGTTGATGCTGATCGCGTTCACGTTGATGCTGATCGCGTTCACGTTCACGCTGTTCACGGTCTCTTTCACGCTCCCTTTCACGTTCACGTTCTCGCTCGCGGTCACGTTGTTGCTGTTGGTGGTGATGCATTTGACTGGGCGTTGGAGTGCTGGGACTTGGTTGTGCATGACTACCGCCACCACGTGATGAGCGTGGTGTTGTAGGTGGAGGCGGTGTAGGTTGACTTGGTGGTGGTGTGGGTCGCGGTGTTACGCTCGGTGTAGGTGTTTGACATTTTGTTGGTATAACTGTAACCGATGATGGCAAATTAATCAAAGCTGCAGCGGACGCATGCGCATGATTTTGCGCCGCAGATGAGGATGTTGCCGATAACGCCGGTTGTGGTGTCGATGAATGTGATGACGACGCATGAGAGTCAACTGGCGACGGACTATTCTGGGTGGCGAGCCTTTGCTCGATTTCTTGTTCCTGTGGATAAAAGAAATGAATTCACAGTTGAGCAAATTTATTCAAAAAATTTAAAGACAAAAATACCTGTTGCAACGCTTTTACGAAAGCCTGTTTCAGTCGGTTAGTGTGCTCAGCCTTCAGAGCTTTTTTAACATTTGTGGTCACACACTGTTCGCAAATAACCTTAGGATCCTTATTACCTGTAAGTATTGATGAAACTTAAATTTTTGTATAGAAATTAATGTTCGTTTACTATTTGTAGCTTATAGCAAAACTACACAACTCAACAATATTCTATAAGACAAAGTAAATATGAACTTTTCAGACAGTTGCAAATTTTTATTAACTGCCTCATAATGTTTCTTGATTCGCTTCAAATTTTTAAGCCAGGAATAAATGTAATAAAATATCTAGCCTGTGCTTAATGAATAATTATATAAATAATAATTACATAAATAAAAATTGTACTAGCATATTTTTAGACTTGCAAATTAGAGACGAATCGAGCCAAAATCTGTTACTGACTTTGAGCTAAGGTTTAAAAATATTTTTAAACTCGATAAGTAATTTTTAAAATTTTAACAAAAGCTACAATTTAGTGGAAAAAACACAACATATTGTGTAGCACCACTAGGGTCTTATGTGTTAGTTTCAAGTACACAACTCGAAACCCAACACCATTCACATTAAAATAACAAAAATAAAAAAAAAAATCCAAACAGCGTATTAGTTTTACCTTGTTTTTCCCACTTCCAAACTGGTGTAAAATCAATTTTACACTGAGCACATCGAAATGGTGGTGCTACTGTTGAGGATTTCTTTTCTTTTGTCATTATATAATCGACCACAGTCTCTAAGCCAAGCAAATAAACAAATTCTGTGTTGCTAGGATTTGGAATAAAATGCATTTCTGGTGGTGGAGGCTTTGGTGGTGGGATCTGTAAGCAACGAAAAATAAGCGATTTTATTATACGAAAATATGGTCTTGAACAAAATCAAAAAAGCATACCTGTAAAAGTGTTTTTTCCAGCTGCTTTCTTAGCGCCAATTTAGCAGCTGCTTGTCTTTGCGCGGGTGTTTGCACTTCTTCGCGGGGTGTTGAGCGGTCATTCTTAATAAAATAAAAAAGAATAACACATTATTAAAATCGTTTTTAGTTTTTTAGCTTTGTGTCATTGCTCACCTTTAAGTCATTATGCTGTTGCGTTTGATTTTGTTGTTGCTGCTGGTGGTGGTGCTGTTGCTGTGATAATGGCGGCGCCGGTGTAATGGAAACCGAATTATTAATGGTTCCAGGTACCTTTGAATTATCCGAAACATTTAGCTGCATTTTTTTGTATTAAATATAATTTATACATAAAAAGTTAATGGATTAGTTGTTAGACAATGATGTTAAAAGAATAATTAAGTTTTAATTTTGCAACAAATGTTATTTTTGTAGTTAGTGTAGATGTACATATGCATGAAAAGTTTTCTGTTGAAATAAAAATATATTTATTTTTTAACAATGTGAATATAAGGCAGTTTGGCATTAATATCGGCCTTATTGAAACAGAAAACTAAATGAGGCAGATGTATTGACCACGTTGTGAATTTGTGTTCTTTATGTGTTCGTATTCAATACTTTTTAGCAATAAGCTTGCAAGAAACCTATAAAAAAATGCAGGGACCTAACATCTATCTACTGCATTTTCTTTATCTCAAAACAGGCTGGCTAAATGTGAGCAGAATATGTATATTATATCAAAATCAAATTTTGTAAAAAAAAAAATCAACTCAACAGTTTAAGGGACTGTAAGCAGTAAAAATGTGAAGTTATAAAACGTTTTACACGTTGATCCTTGTTTCAAATGGATAAAATTAAAGAAAATATGCGAAGCATTAGAATTTAGTTGTCAAAAACTTTGAAAGTAAGGAAACAAGATTAGGGCCCCTTTACGTATTTCGATTCGTCTCGTTTCGGCTATAATTTTTAAGCCTAGAAATATGATAGTTCAACTTTAATATTTATTATTAATTACATATTCATCAAGCATAGGCTAGACATTTTCGCTTTCATTTAAAATATAATAGCATATTTTCAGGCTTGAGAATTATAGACGAAACGAGACGAATCGTGATTCATAAAGAAGCGCTTAATTGCTTTTCTGGATTTGATTATTTTTGTGTGAAATGGTTATACGGTGTTCTCCAACTCTGAACTCTTAAGATTGAGTTTGGAAAAATACATCTTCAGCGAAGAATTAATGTGGAGGTCTACACCAAATATAAATATATTTAAATATAAGCGAATTTGCGCAGATGTTAAGGTAACCTATAAATGAGAATCACTTGAAATGGTCCAGCAAATTTTGATTTATTAAGGAAAAATACTAACTGTATAATTTGTATTGATTCAGGTTTGATAATAATTAACGAGCGCTAATCTCTCTATGCACCTAAAATAAGAAAGGCATTTTCGAAATCCTGCTTCGTTTGTCTTAAGCGTTCAAAAACGAGTTTCCAATATTTCCATACTTCTGATTATTTTCCAAAACATGACTTTTTAAAATTTATCAGAAAAACTAAATTCAAAGCTCGAAATTACGAGAAACATAATGCCATATATGGTGTGAGATGGTGTCCGTTCAATGTCTTTATTTATAGCAATGATAACACTACTCAACAAAATTAACTTTTTTTTTTGTTGCCCTGTATGTCTCTGCGGATTTCTATAGTTTCAAGCTCACAGTTTACGAATATATTCATGAAGGTGCTGGATTGGCTCTAGTTTTTATGATATTGAGGTATTTATCTCTCATATTTGGTAGGTTTGAGAATAGCTCGCAGGTATAAAAATTTTATTTAGGGTGCAGATTAAGGGTGGCCCTCATACAAAATTATTTTTAAAATAGCATTTTCATAAAGACCACTACATCGTTTCACATGGAACTTACACCACGTGTCGTTTATATTATAAAAGACACGTGGTGTAAGTTCCATGTGAATCGATTAACCTGTCTTCGTAAAAATGATATTTTATAAATATTTTTGTATGAGGGACACCCTAAATATGCACACTAAATAAAAGTTTTATAGACTCAACTATGTCTCTAAACATAAAAGACACGGGGTGTAAATTCCATTTGAATCGATGAAGTGGTCTTTGTGAAAATGCTATCTTAAAAATATTTTTGTATGAGGACCACCCTAAATATTTTCCCTAAGTAAAATTTTTATAGCCTACGAGGTATTCTCAGACCTACCAAATATACACACAAAATTTCGTAAAAATCAGTCAAACCATTTCGGAGGAGTTCGGTAACAAACACTGTGACACGAGATTTTTATATATGAGAGATAAATACCTCAATATCATAAAAACTAGAGCCAATCCAGCACTTTCATGAATATATTCGTAAACTGTGAGCTTGAAACTAAAGAAATCTGCAGAGACATCCAGGGCAACAAAACCACTGTTGACTAGTGTAATGCTTCCAGAATAAAGTTTCCAGTGAAAAGCTTTTCTCAAAAACCGCCGTTCAGAGCCGGTATTAAACAGCAGGTTACATCAAGAATGACTCTTTGTGCTGTTTCGCCTAAACATAGGAAAATCTATTCCGAGCTTTTGGATCTGACAGGACAGTGAGTCAACAGCTAACAGCTAATAAAATGTTGGTGCGATAAAGTGACAGACTATATATCGCTATACCATTTTATCAGCTCCAGTATGATAATAACTGAAAACAACTCCCGAACAACCGACAGACTTTTATTTGATGACTATGTAGAAGGATTTATCTTTATTGACCAGGCACAAAAGCACTACAGGACTTAAAATTTAACATCGTATTGATCGAACAGAAATTCAATATGAACGAAAATTATAGATTGGATAATTTCGCACATGGAGGTTTAATCCATTGTTCACGTAAGTTCAACTGATTTTATGATTTTCAATATTCGAATATTGATTTATATTGAACAAAAGTTGTAGATCATGTGATTTTCTATATAAAAAAAGGTAGTGATAACTACAAAAAAAAAAACATTTTCAACTTACTCAACCTATTGTATGGAAAATTGTCTTATCTATAACTTTAGTACAGACTGAATTTCTGTCCGGTTAATAGGAAGCTAAATAAAAGTTAACAGCTTTGATCTTAAATATTTTTCATGCCTGTGTAATGCAACCCTTGCTAATTAATTTTGATGCATATTAATACTATCTTTCATGCAAATTTCATCCCCATACAGGCCGACCACTTTTCTACATCTGCCTCTTGGACGACTATTCCTTTTTAGCATTTGGGTACATATTGAAAATAAACAATAATACGTATAATAACAGATTTTATATGCCATGTTAGTTGCATTTAGTTTTGGTTCTGTATGTTGTGAGTAAGCGTGTGTAGTTGATGGATTGTGATGCACCAGAGTTAGTGAACTATGTTCTATTTGCATTTGTGTTGAATTGAAATTATTTTGGTTAGGTGTTAGTGATGGTGGTGATGGGTGGGTGACATTGGTACTCAGCGCTTACTGCAGCAACGAATACATTACAATAACTCACATTGCGTGGTTTGATTCCAGATGGCGGGGCTGATGTCGGTGTTATAGTCACCGAGGGGGTTATGGTGAGATTCGGAAGATTAGTACGTGGTGGAATAGAGCTCATGCGATGCGATGATGACGACGACGATGATATCGACGTCAACGACAACGCCGCCACTGACGACGACGGCGACGAAGAGGATTGTGAGCTGCCGGCGGTTAGTGTTGCGCCACCAGGTAACGATGAACGTGGTGGCGGAAGAATTGTTGTATTCGAACGACCCGATAAGGACGATGTTGACGACGACGTTAACGACGACAGTAATGATAATGATGTTGAGGAGGATGGTGATTGAGGAACGTTTCGATTGTTGGAGCTGCTAAACAGAGAGCGAAAGAGAGAGAGTATATGGTACATAAGATAATTAATTTATATTGAAATTGAATAAGCCATTTACTGCCTACCTCACGCTTATTGTCGCTGCACGTCCTTTTGAGTGCGCCGGCAGTGGAACGGCATTTGTAGGTGTCACGCTCAGTGAACCTTTCGATGTCAGCGCCGCCGGTATGGCAGCCAATGGATTTGTTGGTGAAACACTAGTCGGGGTGACCACCAAGTTTTCCTTCATAACATGCTGTGATTGTTTCAACTTCTTAAGCAGCACCAATTTGGTTTCTTCATTGCGTAAGTCTTCACGCAATTTTCGCAGTCCTTTCTCACGCTCTTTGATCTCAGCTGGTGTTAACTCTTTGATTGGCACATAGGGCGGCATTTCCTCATCATCAGTCTCTGAATCAATGTTACCATTTTGTTGGCGTCCATTCATGCGTGCCGGCAACAAAACAATATCTGGTGCCTCCGCATAGGATTTAGGTTCAGTTCGCGGTCGCAACACACGACGTTGTACTTTATTTTCATCATGTGGCGCTGTGGCTGATTCTGAGGCCCCACTAGCCGCCGCCATTGCTGATATCGATGAGGAAGATGTCACTACTGCTGCTGCCGCTGTTGGGGCTGTTGTTGTTAACGAAGCGGAGGAGGTTGCAGAAGATGAAGAGGCAGCGGCAGCACTGGCGCCGGCCGAACTGTTATTGTTGACAAGAGGCGGTGGAGCAGGTGTTATTGTCAGACCAGAGTTTTGCGTAAGAGCACGCAAATCGCGCACCGTTGCAGGAGTTATGGTGAGCGCTGGATCTCGGCCAGAGCCGAGACTTAAGTCGACGACATCGTCGACTTCCATTTTGGCCATTTTCGCGCGTCGCGTCGTTATGGCGAATTTTTAATGCCCTGCAAAGTAGAGGAAAAAAAAGAAAATTAAAATTTGCATTTGCGAAAAAAATATCGTTGAATAAATTTACAGCAAAAACTTTTTCACGGCAAACGACAAACATCTGCTGTAAAATATAGAGTAGGAAAAAAAAAACTAACGACGATTGCTTTGATAGAACGCGTGGAAATTGTTGTTGCAAAGTGTTTTTTTTTTAAATCCGTTTTAATATCAATTTTGCTCTCTTTACTTTTCTTGCTTTTAACCAAGACCAAGTCCAAAGAGTGTCCAGCATAAATAATGAATGAAGAATGAATGAATGAGATGTGGAGAACGCATTGCGAAACAGACAAAAAAGGGAGTAAAAAGAACACACACATTCTTTCTTCTTTATAAATTTTAGGGGTTAATTCAATGTTCCGGGTTCTTTTCAATGTTTCTTTTTTTTTTCTGTGCCAAGTTGGTGTATAGTGCTGAAATTGATGACGACGTAGACGCTAACCCCTAATGAAGAGTTGCGCCTCAGTTGTTTTTGTTGTACTCGTTTAGTTTTCTTGTTGCACTGTGCATACTACACAGCTTGAAATTGAATTTAGCATTTTCGGAAGTCGATTACTTTCTAGGGAGTTAACTATGCTAAGCTTGACCTTGAGCTCTTAGAATTGATGGCTAATAAATAAAAGATTTTCATGGTAAAAAATTTGTCCAGGAATGAAACTCGAGTTGGGTTATTTGAATAAGAATCAAATGAGGTTATCTATCTGAAAGCAGGCCATTATGCTCATTTTCTCGAAAGAGGATGTCTTAAATCGAAATATACACTTATCAGGTACAAGAAGAAGAGAAAAAAGCACATTAATTTGCTCCCAAGATACCTTGATACAATAAAATTTGATGGATTTTTCATTTCAAATTTGTAGAGGCAAACGAGTTTTAGCCAAAAATTCAGTTTCCTGAACACAAAAAATGTTCATCCAATTTTGATCAAACCTATCAAGATTAAGGCTATCATTTCTTTTTTTGGAAGGATTATCTAAGCTTCACCGATACCCCTAAAAAGACATTTGACATAAAGTTTTAATGTGAAGAAATTCTTCCAAGGATGAAACTTGGTAGAAATGTTTGATTAAGTGCTAAGGACTACAGTCCGATGAGATGACAATTCGCACTGGTCATCGTTAAAAAAAGTCAAAATAATAATATAGGAGAAAAAAAACATCGAATTCTTGTAAGTACTATGAACATACCACCTTTTTTGAAGAAAAGATATTGAAACAACAAAGATCGGCCAACGAAAAATTGGTATAATTTTTGTTATGAAGCCATAAATTAATTAATGGACGTTGAAAGAATGCCAGAGAAAAATCCTACAGACACTGGACTGCACAGTATAATAGTACTGGTACAACTGTTTTAGGCCACTGATATTCTCTGTACCTAAATTTTTAGAATAAGGGGACGTTCATAAATTACGTGAGTCAAAGTAGAGGGAAAGGGGTCCGGAAAAATCTCACTAAGGATAAGGGACTGCACGAGGAGGGTCTAGATACATCCTGATTACATTTGACTTTGGGTAGCTCTATAACCCTTATATACAGCAATCGCAACCAAGTTGTTTAGTTAAACTCGCAGAAAGAAATTATAAAACGTTTAAGGTTTATTTCACAGCAAAAAATGTACTATATATCCACTCAACATGCAACGTTTCGTAAACCTTTCAGAAATCGTTCACATGAAATCTAACAAAGCTTCAGATACATTTCAGAAATCTTTCATTTTCATTTCAGAAATCTTTCATTTTCATTTCAGAAATCTTTCATTTCCATTTCAGAAATCTTTCAACAATGTGTCCGCCTTTTAATTTCATTTGAACTGTTTCTAAAAAATTTTTATTACGTTTTCGGACTTTTTATTATTCTGCTTCACTTGTGGTGTTATTTTATCACGTCATCGGGACTATGAATTATTGCGTCATCACATGCATTGATACTTAATTTGCAGCTAGTTTTTGTGACGTTTATTATACCCCTATCATGAAAAAACAATCCCTCGTAATCGTAGATTTTTTGAGAATGAGAAAAAATTCCCTGGAAAATGAGTTATCGGCAATAGCTTTTGAGGGAAATTTTTTAACGTTTCTTGCAAATTCTTTTTTCCAACTTTGTAGCAAAAAATTTAAAGAGTAATTTATAGACGTCCCCTAAAATACTTGTAAAAATATTTTTTTAGTTTTTGAATTAATTTTACTTTACTTTTACAATTTGCAATTAATGCATTTTTATACTGCGCTCATTCGTTCAGAGTTCCACAATACAAATTATGTTTACGTCAGAAGTTCAGATTTGTTTATATCGCGACGAGGGCATATACGCGAAAATGATGATGAAGATGGTGATATAATAATGACGTTGTGAATGCTGATGATGATGGTGTTCGAAAAGAAAAAGTACGAAGAAGTATAATCATTAATAGTACAACAAGTAGCATAAAAATTCGCAACATTAGATGGCGTTTTGCTGCTGTTGTTATTCCTGCTGATGGTGTTTCTTTCGCTTTGCCCTGGAAGAGGTCAATAAACTTTCAACTGACTTTGCAGTGCTGAAGTTAACATAAATGAAAGAGTATTGATGGGCTGATATGTATGAGTGAGAAATATTTCAATTTTATTTTACAGTCAATACAGGAAAAGATATTGCAACACATTTTTAAAGTTAAAAAAAAAGAAAATGATTAAGATAGAATTTATGTATTTATTAATAGAGATTGAGTAAATCATTAATAAGACTTATAGTAATTCAAATGCTATGTTTTACGAAAGGGAATATAGTTATACACAAATAGATTAACAATAAGTTTCAATTCATAGGCAGCAATATCTGGTCCGGTTAGCCTGGCTTCACGCATTACCAAACCAATCCTGGCCTGATCCGATTACCCAAGTCCGGGCTCGATGCGATTATCCAAGTTCGGACCGGATCTGTAATGGGGCCAACCCCATTACTTGGTCTGATCAGTGCTGCATCAGGCGTACTGACCAATATCATATAAAGTTTACCTGGTCCGGTTAGCTTAGCTCCATGCGTTACCAAACCTATCCGGGCCTGATCCGATTGCCCAAGTCCGGACCGGATCCGGGCCAGCCGTACGCGATCCGGATGAAAATTCCTACTCGTGTTTATCCACTCAATATTTCACTTACCCTAGCTAAAATTTTGTCCTGCAACTTTAGCATAAATCTGACTTTAATTATCTACAAATGATATTACAATCAATTTAATTAAGCTCTATAACTCCTGATCTCGGTGCAATAATATTAAAACAACATTGAATTTAGGATATAAAAGTGTAGGTATAATTAAAAATGTATTATTACCCTAGTTGACGTTCAGCTGCTTCAGCAGTTTGGTCTCGTGCTGTGTTCACTCTTCAACGAGTATGTAGATCAAGAGAGCGAACACGAAATGAGCGATAAAATTTTTCAGTTGAATTAATTCAAACACTTGTGAAAAGCAACATCGTTAAACAAACAATACACATTATTGCCTCCGCTTTCAATACACCATACCATACACGAGACCAAGATTGAGATCGTTGTCGAAAGTGCTAAAAACGTTGAGCGGCGCACAAATGCACAATACGGTCTAAACAACAACAACAACAGCAGTAGCGTCGTTGTCGTCGCAACAGCATTTCAATTGCCAACAGTTTGTAGCACACTTTTCTTTCACGGTTGCCACTTTGGTGGTTTTTTTTACCGAAATTGGTAGTTTTTATATATGAAAATATCTTGAAATTTTGTAGCTTTAATTTTTATTTGTAAGATTCTTTGAGTTTCAGTGCAACATGTTCTCATTTTTTATGTATTGTTTTGGTGGATAAGTATCAATATGCAAATTTTTAGTTCCAATGGTGTATAGTCTGCCGGAAATGTATTGAATATTTAAACCTAAAAAAATATCAAAAAAATCACCTATCCAATCGTCCTTTTTTCCAAGCTGTTTTAGTGTCACTTAATTTTCTTGTGCCGAGTTCTATACCACTCTTTTGGAAAATCATGTAATGAAAGCATCAAATATTTAAAGTTTCCAGGAGCACTATTTTGGTTTAGGCATAGATTGATATCACTCTTCACAAAAGGCGTTTAAAGTAGTGATTTTAAGAAGTTGAAACTTATTTGAGCATTTTGTTCAATGTTTTAAGTTTTTTGTTTAAATTTTTTTCCTAAAATGGCTCGAATTGAATTTAACAACATTTACTTAAATACGTATGTATAAGTATAGACTTTATAAATTTTTGCTTGTATGGGAGGTGTTACGCCTTATCGTCAAAGTCCATTCAATTTTTATCTACTGCTCGTTAGAAACAGTTTAAAGTTTTTGCTTACATAAGAGGTGCAACGCTATCTCTCCATTTATGTATAAAGCTTGTCCGAACTATTCCTAACATTTGTGAGAAGTTCTTAAATAAATCTATCAACACAGCGTTTTAATGTTTGAAAGGTACCACGCCCTCGAACCGCTTGTTTTAACTGTTCTTAGTATTTATGTAAAATTTGGTTTGTCAACGGATATGGTTATATCGACTCAGGAGGTGACGCTGATCAGTAATATATGCATATAACGCCATATTACTGTATCAACTGAAATATTTTTGGATCGGTTCATGTGAACTTTAGAGCAGATTTCTGGTATTGATTTTATTCTGCTCTGCTTTTTGTTGCTCTGATGAGTGTATCGCCTCTGCTAATTGTCAATCTCGGTTTTCCAGACCGAGGTACCTTAAGGTTTTACCCATCGATAACTTTAATTTTGATGCAATTTTTCGCTCACTTTCAACTCTATTGTAAAGAGTATTTACTGCTGAACGTGTTGCAATACTAATATCAGCGAATTTTGCATAGCGCTAATGACGTTCGTTTCACAAGTATAATAAATACACTGTTACTTAATGAAGGATAGATCTTTTAAGCTAAGTGCTATTAACTAAAGCCGGTATTATTAACTAATATAAATAAAATAAATTAACTTACTACTTTTCATTTTAACAAGAGCAAAAGTAAGGAGTGAAGGTAATAAAACCTGTCATGAAATCCTAAAATAAGTGTTTTTCTTTATTTTGGGCAATAATGGCTCCAATTAGCAAAAGCTTAGGTAAAACCTTTGGTTTTTTACATTGCAAAAGTTATTAAACTTGTAACAATAGCACAGGTAAAAAAAATAAGTATTTTACAAAATTTGGGCTCTGTGCACAGAAACAGTTTGATAACTCTTGTGATCTTAAACTTTGGCACGAACAGAGCACGCGACCTACTAAACGTTACAAACGGAAGAACAAAGTCAATATACCATGAGTAGAGTACAAAAAGCAAATGTTTGAAGTTCTCATCACAAAAGTCATACCTTTTTTGCTAGATTTAAAACATATAGTATTCTTACAAAGCTGTTTTATTTCATTTATATAAATAAAATTTTTTCTTAAACAAACCCTAAAGTCGTAAAAATCTGGTTTTATTTAAGTTTTGTATTGTTTTGTAATTTAAGCATTAGTGCATATAAGTTTTCATTTTGAAAGATTTCATTTTTAGTCTTAGTTGAAAATAATTTTAGTCAGTGGCAATCCTAATATATATATATATATATTTTGTATTTACTGTTTTTGTTATTGTTGTTGTCGTTGCTGCTGATACTCGTGAGCAAACAAACATACAAAAAATCAAGCAAGCGACCGCAACGTGAAATAAAGTACGATGCCATACCGACCAACCGACCGACCGACCAAGTGTGAGTATCTCTTAAAAGTTGGATGGATATGGATGAATAGCTAACACACAAATCATAGGTATAGTGATCGAATGAAGTTCTTTATTTTTTGGTTTTTATTTATGTATTGTGTTGCGGTCTTTAAAGAGCGAAAGTGTATAAAAATTGGAATGAAGCTAATTTATTTGAAAAGAGTGAATAACCTACTTCAAGCTTTGTTAGTTAAAGTATTGTTATCAATTGGGCAAACATTTCAAGGATTTTCGAAACAACAAACGTATGTAAATATTGACACTGCGATTCCATGTCTTGGTAATAAATGAGTTTTTCTTAAGAGTCTTAGGAGGTACCAGGAGCGTCGCAATCGGGCGAACAGAGGTGGCAACTGTGTCCCCCAGAAATTTTGGCAGCTGAGCAATGTATTAATTTTGTCCTCCTACTCGGAAATAAGTTATATCACAATTTGATCAACATTTTTAGGACTCAGCAAATCTTTTTATTAATGTGATTATCTCACATCTCGAGTCTATCGAAATATGACAAAATGAACATTTAAGAAAGACCATATGAACTGAGCTCCAAGCAAACTTTCCATTAGCTTGTGAGTGTTAGTTATAGTCACATCAATAGTATCGACCACATCAATAGTATATTGAAAAACATTCCTGGCAATAAGCCAACGTGCTGTCCTGAATTCGCTGACCAACTTCTAAAATCATCTCACACAACAAAACACCTTCCAGATCAAGCTTATCGACTGGTCAATTTAATAATGACTAGTTTTTTATTCAGTGATTAATTACTGATAATTATCCATGACAGTGCCAAGTTCAGCAGCTTCTTGTGAAAGGTCATTTAGCGCTTTGCGACGGTTAAAGACTAATTTCCCTTTACGAATGACCCAAAAACGTTTTACCCATACAACATTTGAAGAAAACTTACTTTATCTTTAATAAATGGAAATTGCAACGAAAACATCTTCATACAAAATTCTCTTTATGCCCCGTCCTAAAGTATAGAATAATTCCTTTTTTTTCGGAAAAATTTATCGACCATTTTTATTTGAGTTTCACCCCCATCAAAAATTTTGTTGAGACGCCCCTGGGAAGCACAAAACAAAAGCTATTTAATGATTCTTACACTTAAGAGTGGAGCGAAAAAAACATACTTTCTCAAATTGGAAAGCATATGAATATGAATAACCCAAAATATATGTACACGAAAGGAGGATTTGCATGATATGTACCGTCACGTGAGTTCTTATTTGTTCTAAATTTCAAAGAAAACTTAATTTACAGGGGAACAAATACTGGATAGCTTTTGTGTTTTATAGGCAAATTTTAAATTTTTGTTAGGTTTGAAACGTTATCTATTTATGAGCATAGATACAATAGACCAAGGATGCATAGTTTGAAGCTCGTTAAGCTCATCCAACTCCTACAGCAATAATGAAAAATATAGAACTTAAGCTTCGAGCTTAATCATTTTGTTTCGAAATCATCGCACGCTTTTTGTTTGTTTGGGTAATTTTTTCTTCAGCGCATCGGCTCAGCTCAGTTCAGCTCTTGCCATTACTCGCGGTTTTACCCAAGTTAAATAATTTCTATCAGCTATTTCCCGTGCTAGAGTTTTATTTATTGCACATCTCCTTACACGTTACTCATACGACCCTAGAATCACAGTAAGATTTTATTCCATATTCGATGTATGAAATTATTTTGTATTTAGTTGTATTTCTTCAGAATTTCGAAATGCACAACATATAAAAGCGGTTCATAACTTATGCTGTAGATATGCAAAAGAGAATGGGAAATTTTCCACATATTAAATAGCTAGTTTTTTGGTCTGTTGCCTAGGTCACGACGAATAATATTTGTCCGTCCAGAATAAGAAAGAAATGTACGCTAGCCAACGTGCTAGTTTATTTGCACGAATATATAGCAGCAGCAGTGACGGCAGATTTGGTAGGCACGGGTGCTACAAATGCATCGCATTGCTTGTAATGTGTAAAAAACATTTCAAGCCAACAAACAGTGGAAGATCGTGGCCATAAATACAAAACAAAAAAAAAAAGTAAAATGCAAGTGATTTAAAATTTTTTTTGCAACAATCATCAGATAATATTCAGGGGAGGAAAAACAAATTTACTAAAGTAGCATATCCATAGTTCTATGGAAATTTTAGTGTTAGAAACTGATGGATAAAATGATCTAGTTAACTTGTTTGTAACAAAATGCACTAATGTAGCATATCACTATTTTTACTTTATAAAAATCCCTTTTTTTTATTCTATCGCTTTTATATGGATTATATGGATTTTTCAAAAATTAGTATGAAAACTGGTAAAAAGTGCAAACTTTGACAACAAAAAAAAAATTAATATTCCCGGATTTCCTCTTACATCTCATTCTATTTTCTCTCTTCAAAAGTAACAAAAAAAATAAACAATTTAAATAAAGTTTGTTCTTTGAACTTCGAAGCCAAATTCAAAAGGTACAAATGAGAAAAAAAAAAAAACAACAATAACAACAACACAGAATTCAAAAAGCAGCATAAGCAACGAAAATCAAACATTTTTTATGTGAGGTTTTGCAAAAACTTATCCTTAAAAAAGGATATTTAACTTTAATAAATAAATAAATAAGTATGCAATAACCTTCTTTACGACAAATATATTGTTTCAAAAAAGAAATTACTAAAATCGTTTCAGAATATTTTTCGCTAAAGCGTTACAAACCATTTCCATATAAGCAATTTATATAAATAGTATAGATGTGGGAAAGTATGGTTAATTAAAATCAACAGTTTCAGCGCTCAGATCTTTCCAATTTTTTTTAATCAATTTTTTCCTATTGTAATTTTTGAAGGAGCAAAATATATTGACTTTTATGAAATGCTCTTATAAATTTATTTGTGCCGAAATTTACTAAAATAGCATATCGACAAACAGTTCATACATTATACTTTTCAAAAAATTTTTGAGTTTTTATAATTAATATGTGAATTATGCTGATTTTTTGAAATCTAAATATCGCATATTTTGACGGAAAATCTATGTAAGTATATTTATGTATATGCACAGCAGTTTATGTGCTATAGACAATTCAGACTCAAGTTCAAGCTCCAACATAAGTTCTTTCCAACTTAAGCATGTACAAACACACACACACACACAAACAGATGTACAAACATATATGTATTCGAATATCCATATATTCTAAGAACGATTGATGATTTGCTACTAAACAACACGACAAAGATGCAAAAAGGAATGTGCTGCAATGCAATGCAAAAAAAAATCCAAAATAAAACGTGTAATATTACTTCATCTACGACCGGATCACCAAACAGTCAGTAGACAAGAGACGCTACAACTTAGCGCAACTGCAGCCAGTTAGTCAGCGCAATAGTCATTCAAAGAAACATTCGAGCTACACACAAGTTCCAAGCAGACAGTGCCAGTGGTAACCGACGACGAGACGACATCCATGCAGCATTTATAGACTATTTAGTTAGCCTACTATAGACAACGTCAACAACAACAACAGCAACATAATCCAACATTATGAATGTAGACTAACAACTTGTCTAGTAACAGGGTTATACACGAAGAAAATTTCTAATTCGAAAAGGATGATAAATTGTACCTAAACGTTCTGCAAAGGAATTAATTGAGCATTTTTTTTATAGGATTCAAAAATTTTTTATGGAGTTTGAAATTTATATACCAAAGAGTTTTTGAAAAAAAATCTTAAAAAAAAGTTAAGGGGAAATGGATGGGCAAAATATTTTTAGCTTGGAGCCAAATTAAAACAAAACAACTACACCAAAGTAAATACTTACGATACAACTATCACAAATGCGAAATAAAAACCTTCTCCGACAAGAGAAAGTTATATAAAATTGAGGAATTTTTCGAAACGAAAATAAAGTGCATTTTGTTTAAAGTTTAGTGAGCCCAAATGACATAGGCCCACCCATGTGTGGTTTTTACACTGGGTTCAATTTTTTTTCTTGATGGTCTAGGAATTGAACAATTGTGTATAAACTCCAAGTTTGAATGAATTCGAATGTTTTCTTAAGTACTTGACTGATTTTAAAAAAGAGTTTAGTTTATCCCCATCGATATATACGGTTTCATATCATATTAATACTCCACCTATGCTGACGTTCTCAGGATTTTGTTTTAGCATCGCTCCTTTTTCTTCTGTTTATCGACGGCATTAAACCATCGACACCAGCCCAAAATATTACTTTGCGAATGACATCAACAATCACGTCGCATTCATATTGCTTTCAAATGCGACCAAGCTTTGTGAAGGATGACGGTTTATGTATGAAGCGCTCACAAATGACGTAAAAACAACTTCCGAGTAGGATCGTGCTAATCGAGTAGATCATAATGAATGCTAGAAAGGCTCAATGTTGTCTGTTGTCTCATAGAACACAATGGATTACTCCCCTCAATTTGGTTGTCGTAGAAATTACGAGGTCAACAAATCTGGACTTTTTAGGCATATCGGTTCAACCGTAGATCATGTGCTGTATATCAGAAATAGCAGCCAAATGTTAGGATATTTAAGACGGTCTAAGAAATACCCTCCCTCTCCCTACTCCAGATGAATTTAGTCAGCCAACTATATTTAAAACTTGCAGCGAATAAAATGCTCTCTACAAATCATGACCTTCCGTTCCGTCTAAGCACATAGATGCCTGTAACACTACGCTCTCGTCGGACAGATTCGAAAAATATCTCTTTTTAACTGAAACTCTATTTGTACATAGAAGAATCATCATCAAGAAATCTCGTCCAGGAAGAATATCTAAAACAAAAAAAAACAAAAATAATTCTTTCAGTGCTAAACTAAATATTCATGAGACAAAAATGGAATTAAGACTCTCTCTAGAGGACACGTGAATCGATGGACAATGGCAGACGCAGGAGGGTTGGCAGCAAGAGCGAAAAAAAAGAAACATTGGCTGACTACTCGTCGAATGTTAGTTGTTCTTGTTGTTGTTGTGCTCGTTAAAGTGTCGCACAAAACGATGAAGAGAAATTTTTACACGCAAGGTTCTTTGTTCCCTACTCTATGATAGTCGCCGATAGAGCGACAGACAGCAAGATGGGGCAAAGATAGAGAGACGACAGATGATACTGACTTGGCATGGACTTTTATGGTAAATTGTATGAAATTGTGTTTGCGCGCATATTTAATTGATGTTTGCTGACTGAACGTCGAGTCGACGAATATTTTTTTAATTTAAATAAAATGTAAGTATTTTCAATTTATTTGTTTTGTAGTAAAAGAGAAAACATTTTCAGCCACATATGAAAACACATTTGCGTTTAAAATGCGGGTTTGCTACCAGCAATTCATTTGATTCGACGATAATTACTCGTATGATTTCATGTCTGTTTTGATTAGTTTTGCATTTGATGATGTTGTATTTTTGTTAGATGCTAAAATAGAATTATAAAAACTATGTATTTTTATCAATAAAAGTTAATTGCACCCAATCAGCATATTAATCTTAAGCATGTTAATAAGCACCTTTAGTTTTTGCTTTAATAAATTTGTATAACCTTGAAATGGCTACTTTAAAAATGACTGTCCTCAAGTGCCAAGTGCTGATGACGCCATGAGGCCCAATTACAAGTGTTAATTTTTTATTTGAAAATGATAATTAAAGAATTAAAAACAAGAAGCACTCATTTCAAGTTAAGAAAATTAAGACATTAGCCCAACAACAAAGTGCCAACAGCACTTAAGTTTTTTATCCAAATACCCCCCCAAAAAAAATCTTCAAATAAAAAGAGCATAACGCTTTACTCGTTCTCAATTTCGAAATAAATATAGAATTCACAAAATGTCTTATGTTTGAAATTTAAAAAAAGATACCACAAATTTGAATACCCTTTAGTTCTGGTTTTCGTACATTTTGTAATTAAATCTTTAGCTGAGAGTCAGTTCATTATAAAATTTTTCAAAAAAAAAATATGCATATATTTTAAAGTTATAGCTTACAAATCGGCTTAATCCTTGGGAAGAGTTAAGACTCACCTGAAAAGATAGAAAAAAGTTATAAGTAAAATTTTATACAAGTCAAGACATTTTAAATACACTTAATACTAAATAGGTTGAAGACTCCGTGATCTCGAATTCAAGATAATAACTTAAAATACTAAAAAAGGATCATTATTTTTCAAAAATAAAAATATACCATCAGATTGTATTCAATTAGGCCTGATCCAATTCCGATTATGTCAGGATCATACAAAAAAGGGGAATCCGTCAAATTATCGGAACTGTAGCAGCTTAAGTTCGAAATTTAAAATAAAAATTCCGAATTCCGACCATAAGATTTGGAAGAGCTATTCTGCCTTCAGAAGCGAATCTTTAAAAAATGCGTTTCAAGAAAATTAATGTTTTGTTTATGTCAAATTGTTTTGTTTATGTCAAATTTTTTAAATACCTTTAAAATTGAGATAGAGGAAATTCTCTTATTGATTGTTCCAATTATTAAAAATGGAGCGCTACACAAAAGAACAACAGGTTACCATTTTGAAAACCCATTACAAAAATGAGGAAAGTTACGCTAAGACGGCTCGCAAACTTCGCGGAGTTTCCGGTCGAGAAAGTTTACCTAATGTGTCAACAATTAAAAGAGTGGTCAAAAAAGAGACTCAATCGATTATGGACAATAAGTCCAGAAAACATTGCTGCTGTAAACGAGTGTCGCCAAAGAACGAAAACTTCAAATTTCACGAACCTTCACCGGTACAAGATTCAGCTTATTCAAAAGCTCAAACCAGCAGACCATGCAAGGCGCCGATAATTCGTTCAATGGGTAGTGAAGCAAAGTGTTGTGAATGTCGATTTTTCGAAAAAAGTCATCTTCACCGATGCAGCGCATTTCCATTTGAAAGGCTTCGTGAATAAACAATATTGTCGAATTTGGGGTTCACAAAATCCTCACACGATCCATGAGAAACAAATGCATCAGGACGGCGCCACCTGCCACACACCAGCGCATGAAACAATAAATTTATTGCAACGAAATTCTGATGACAACTGGCCACCAAGATCATGCGATTTAACTCCATGCGATTTCTTTCTTTGGGGTTTTGTGAAATCTCGGATTACAATTGCTGAGCTCAAGGTCGAGATACAACGCGTCATCAGTGAGATACAGCCACATCTTTGTGAAAAAGTCATCAAAAATGACATTAAAAGAGCAATGGCATGTCATTAGAGCTACGGTGGTCATTTGCCGGATTTGCCATTTCCATACTTTATCGGAACATATCTATTTTACGATGCAATAAAAATATCACAACTCAATCAAGAAATATTTAAATAAAAAAGTGCACTCTTATTGGGAAAGAAAAAATTATAAAAAAATATCTTAATTTACATAAGGGGACGTCCATAAATTACGTGAGTCAAAATAGGGGGGGGGGGGGGGAAGGGGTCCGGAAAAAACTCACTAAATCTCACCAAGGGGGAGGATTGGGCCAATAAAAATCTCACGTCAACTTTTTAATGCAATACGGCAAGTCTCACGGAAGGGAGGAGGGGGGTCCCGTCAGAACTTATCAATTTTCAAAAAAACACCTAACGTAATTAATGGACGGCCG
Organism: Tricholauxania praeusta; assembly: GCA_949775025.1. Taxonomy (NCBI): domain Eukaryota; kingdom Metazoa; phylum Arthropoda; class Insecta; order Diptera; family Lauxaniidae; genus Tricholauxania; species Tricholauxania praeusta. The sequence goes on from OX459028.1 coordinate 30,070,383, forward strand.
CTAATTTACTTTTAAATAGTTTTTTACTTGATTAAAGCTTCAAGCTAAATAGCTCTAGAGGCTAATAGCTGTAGTAGCTAAATTATATTTTTATTCTTATTAAAAATTTGCAAAGTTTGTACATTTCTGATATGCACACGTGTGGAAAGAAAATATTTTTATTATTCTAATACGATATGCAGTTTTAATTAATTAATGACAGTAAATAATAATTGCCGAAAATAGCAACTCGCATATAATTTGTGTTCGGCGGATACAGAAATCTCACACATTTTGTTCTCGTGATGCGATTTCACTTTAATTTTGAAAATTTGCAAAATTTGTGTGCTCAACGAAATGTATAGAGTACATACATAAGTGACAAGCAAACAAGGCAAGCACACAGATACACACACACACGCAGTTACATACATATATACAAATGCACATAAATGGTGCCTAACTATGGAGTATATACAAACAAATGCTTGCAGTTGTTGTTTTTTTTATTTTTTCTTTTTCAAATGTTGCTTCTTATGTACAAATTCACTTGCACGTTTACTTGCGCTTTACATATAAAATTGTCTATGTATTGTATGTAATGTTTTATATATATGTACGTGTGCGTACATATGTATCTGCCTACATGTTTGTTTACATACATACATATGTATGTATGAATTTGTATGAATGTAGCATTGGTGTGTGCGTATGTATTTTCCCATTAAAATCTATTTGTTTGGTTTTCCTTCTACACCCTCCCCTCCCACTATGTTGTTTGCTAACCCCCATAGCTCCTTTCTATTCCGGTCCCCCTTCCCATTCGTTATCCTCTAGTTTCAGAAAACCATTCTGTAGCCGTTTTGTTCTGTTTTTGTTTGTTTCAAGCAACCTGTTTTTTTTTTCTTCATTGAATTTTTTTTAATTTGTATTATATGCATTCAATAATGTTGACTCATTTTAAAAAGATTCATTTTTATTTTTAAATATTTTTCTTACTGAATTTATGCAACTCTACTCACATTAGGGCGTTTCGCAATTGTATGGAGAAAAAAGGTATTGCTTAATGTTAAGGTGCTGTCAACTTTTTTTTTCCTTTTTGGTTAATCAAACAAAATGACTGCAGAAAATGTCCAAATATTTCGATGGTACCTGCGTATGAGAGCAAAAAAACACAATTTTTCAGCGCGAGCTGAACAATCGATTTTTGATGACAACTTCTTTGCGAAGAATGAAGATTGGTGAAACTTGGTTAAGAGTAATATTTTTACATAACACGATTGAATGAATTTTACTAAATATTACTAGGGGGTTTCGGCCCCCGCTTGCTTTACTCATCAACCTACGCTCGCTTCTCGGAATTTTTGACAAGACAACTTAATTCTACCTTTCCTTAACAACTAAAAGTATGCAATAGAATTTTTGTTTTCTTCATATATTATTTGTTTTGTTCTTTTGCATACATATGTATATTTATTATGCGCCAATTTTTTGACACCGAAAACTTATTTATAAAATTTAAAGTTTAGTTCAGAATATATTGTAGTTACGCTGTTTTAGTCTTAACCCAACCCAACAAGCACTGCAAATTTGCCAAATCGTTAAATTTTATGAACATTTTGTTTTTTGGTAACGTACAGCAAGTCTGAGGCAAAATATTGCAGAAAAGACAGTGACCATATAGGCGAATTATCCGCAATTATTGAATTAGAATGCATAAAATTTTCACTTTTATCGGTTTTTACAATAGAGGTAAATTTTTGGAAAAAGAAGTCTGTTATGCATTATAATCAAAAGATAAAGTATTTCTTAGAAGTGAATTGTTGTAACATTATAAAAATTATCATATAGTTAGCACATTATATCTTCGCTCTCACTATACAGTACTACCACGTATGCCCTGCTAGAAACCACTTAAAGGGATAAACACTGTATACTTTATAAACAGCAAAAACTAAGAATAATATCTATAGGTATATAAGTTACCAGCCAAACTAGTACTTCCCAGGTCAAATTTTAAGCTTAAAAATATGCAATGTATGCAAAATTATCGTGGCTAGCAAAGCCAGTGTTGGACATATTTATGGTTGAAGGCCGCCCCCACTTATTTGGCCTTGACAGTCGTTTGGGATTTACATCCTATATGTCGTATGTCTATCACCGGTTTCGATAGCCACAGTGCTTTTGCATTAAAATGCCATTGCATACCATTCAGGTATAAAACTTAACTAAGTTTGGCCTAGAAAACTAGTAAACGTTAAGCCTAAAGATATGCAATAAAACCTTAATGCGAAAGCTATGTGGCTAGTGAAGATTAAGACAGTAGTAAAGTAAGGGAGGCCGTCAATTAAATGCGTGAGTTGTTTTTTTGAAAATTCGGACCCTCCCCCCTCCTCTTGGTGAGATTCGGTGAGTTCCGACTGGAGCCTCCCCTACCTTCCATGAGACTTGCCTAATAATTTTTAAATGTTATCTGCTATAATAATGTATAGTCTCTGCATTAAAAAGTTGAAATTAAATTTTTATTGACCCCCCCTACCGCTTGGTGAGATTTTTCCGGACTCCCCCCCCCCCTCCCTCCCTCACGCAATTTATGGACGTCCCCTAAGATAATAAAACTTATCAATTTCACTGTATACTTGCCAAGTGGTAAGTGGACGGCTTTCGGGCGAGGCTTAGGATTTACATTCTCCCATATATCCAACACCGGCTTCGCGGTTCAGTCTCTAATAATAAATTGCATACTTTCAGGCACACAAATCAACTAGTTTGACCTAGAAAAAACTAAAATAAAATTGAAGTATTTTACAACGTTTTGTTGCAAAACCTGCTATGGTAGATTTACGATTTAAACAGTTTTGGAAAGACTCTCGCCGCTTTTGTATGAAAACTGGATTAAGCTTATGTCATCTGAATTTTGAACAGTTGAATAATTACAGATGACAAAAATCAATAAAACCCTCATAAATAGTCCGTATGATTTTTGATCCTCCATATATGTACATATTTTAAACTATCTGTAACTCATACATGTGACCATATAGACTTTTAATCAGAACGACATAAACTACATCACATTAAAATTTCTGCCAAATAACATTAAGCTTTTTCTAAATGACAAATACGCGAATTATTATGGAATTGCAAATGCCAAAAACAACAAAATTCTGTCAACCAAATAGATACTACCCGTATAATACAAGAACGAACCTATAAATGCAACATACGCAAATAAAGAAACAGAAAAAAAAACTGCGCATAATCACACAAATTAAGAAAGAAAAAAAAAAGCTTTCAAAAAGTACAGTTGTGCACAAAGCAAAGCGTGAAGAAAACACTATTGTTAAATTATAATCAAACATGAGTATGAGACGATGAAGTAAAAGATTAAATGCAAAACTAATGCAGAACAAAATAAGAGACTGACGGACAGGCCGACCAACCGATAGCAGAGCGTAATTAATGTAAAACTCAAATTCAAAACATAGCGTGTGGTGGGCAAGAGGAAAGATGTGAAATTACGCCACATTTCAAAGTAACAAGGCTACTAAAAAAATACAACTTAAATTTTAACTGCAAAACAAAGAATTTAAAGAATAAATCAAAATAAACTACAGAAGCGACGAATAAAAAAAGATACATAAATCGATAAAATGTAATTTCGTTAATTCATGCAAAGAAACAAACACAAATAAAGAATAGCAATAACAACAATAACAAAAAAAAAATGAACAGAGAGATTTTGAGAAGAAAAAAAAAAAAAGTCGCACATGAAAAAAAAATCGCATACAAAAAGTTCGGCGAACGATGATCAATTTCAAGCTATATGGTGTAACCCCCTTTCAAAATTCTACCCCTCTCCACACCCCACTTTTAGCTTCCATATCACCCTACAACATTTGAAGTGCTCTTCTTTTCTCTCACTCTCAAGCACTGAAGCTGTCGCCCCATCGTTTGAAATAAAAAAAAAAAAAAAAAAAAAAATGCTTGTCTACAACCACATCGGGAAATGAAAAGGTATAAATCTTATCTTTTGTCATACGTTTAAAGTACAACAACAACAATACCAACATGTATTCAGCAAATGCAAAAAATAAAAAAATAAAATTGAAATGAAATGAAAACGATGAGGAATTCGTAAAAAAAAATAAAGTTTTGGACGTCACACTCGTAAAACAGCCGCCGCCAGCAGTCAAGTCAGGGCAGTCAGCAGCACCATGCAAGGGTTAAGACGGCTTCCTAGTCTGCTCCTGACTACTTTAGCTTCTGTTTTTCTGCTTTTTTTTTCATTTTTTTACTCATTGTCGCAATAGCTGAAACAAAAAAAAAAAGTAACAACAAAAACGATGACTCCACAGCAACAAATATAAACAGAAAAAACATTGATGCTGTGTGTACTGCAAATAGAGCGACGGAAAGGGGGGAGAGGGGTTCTCTTAAGGGATGAGTACTCGTGCCTACAGGGATGTTGGCTTTGTTGCGGGCTTTTAGAAACGAGCGTCGCGACAGACAGTGTTACATAGTGATGGAATAGCAACAACAATAATGCAAAATATGATGAAATGGCACCAAATTAAAAATAAAAAATCAACAACCAAACCATCCATAGAAATTTAACCCGTTTTAATCCAAGCTGTTAGCCTTTAAATTAAATATGAATAAATTTTGTTCAATGAAAAGAAACGAACAAAATATGCAAGCAAGGCATCGAACCTTACCATTATTTATACACTACATTAGTGTCAGGCATACTGCCGCCCGCGGGCAACTGCGGGCTGCGAAATACGATTCGGCACGACTCGATCACGCACACATTGACATTTTTCGTAAGGGGCCGTCCTCCCCTTGGTGAGATTTGGCGAGTTCTGACGGGACGCCCCCCCCCCCCCCCCCCCCTCCCTTGCGTGACGCTTGCCTTATAATTTTTAAATGTAATCTGCTATAACAATATCTAGTCTCTGCATTAAAAAGTTGACTTGATATTTTTACTGAACCCCCCTCCCCCTTTGTAAGATTTGGTGAGATTTTTCCGAACTTCGCCCCCGCTATTTTGACTCACGTAATTTATGGACGTCCCCTAACATGCATTTGTGTAGGTTTGCCTGACACTGCACTACATACAGGCAGAGTTGGGCGAAAATTCATTTGAAAATGACAAAAATGGATTTAAGATGAAAGGCTGCACCCTCTGGGCTGTTTTATCCGCAACTTATAAAAAAAATTACTACAACAATCGATAGGCAAAGTTTCATAATAGATTTAATTATACAAAACTAGAGCGCTCCACTCCGGCTAGCTAACCGCTCACCAACCCCCCGACTCCGCACACTTTGCTTGGCTTGTGGACTCAGACGCCGTGGTTCTCTGAATTTTTGTTTTCTTCTTCTTTGTTCTTCTTATATTTAAAAACTTAATTCGACTGTGTTTTAACAACTTAAAGCGTGCAATGGAATATTATCTTTGTTAAATAACTAAAAGTATGCAATGGAATTTTGTTTTCTTCTTATATGTAGATATAAGTATGTTGGTTATGTTTTATCTTTCTTCTTTCATTATACACTGAAAACTATTTATATAATAGAAAGATGGGACCATTGCTGCTGTGAACATAACTAGCTCCTCTAATGATACATTCACCATCATACCCAGGTCATTGATCAATGCAGCAATGACGTTAACAGACGTGTACGTATGTAGGTCATTAACAGCTTAAATTTTATGGACCTTTATTGCTTGCAACTGTGCGGCAAATTTGCCGTATTTTGCTGACATATGTCCAACATTAATGACGGCAAATTTTCCGTACATTTCGGATGAAAATAACATTTGTACAACATTTTCGATGGCAAATTTGCCTCACATTTGCAAGTCAAAAATGTCCACAAAATTTAATACGGTTTTTATATTAAGGGACATTTTTGTTTGGAAACAAAATATCGAAATGGGTTAAGCAACGTCAACCATTAGAAAACCAAATCAGCATAAAACAATAGCAACAACAACAAAAAAAAAAAAAAAGGCATTAAAAGACACAAGAAACAAATGTGTGCAAAACTAAATTGCAAAAATAAAAACATAATAAATAATTTCGAGTTTCACTAGCAATAAGTATCTCGCGGATACAAAGCAACGAACACATAATAAATACCTCCACATACAATTTTAAGATGAACTGAGGTGACGGCGGGTGAGTGAAATGGTTTTCAAGATATTGAAATATTTAAATATGTACATATGTACAAACAAACAGTTGTGCGATAGATATACATACATACATATTGTACATATGTGTGATGTTCGCTTGAATATGCATGTTGGCTGGTTTGATTGAAGCAGCACGAAAAAAAAAACAAAAAACAAATTAATTTCATGTTGTTATTTAAGTAGAAAATAAGTTTTAAATAGGTTACAGCAAGAAAAAAGATATAGTTCATACATACAAAAAAAAAAAATACTTAAATAGTGATAAAAATAGAATACGCGTGTAATTCAAACATTTTATGGAACCGACCTTCTTCAATTTACTTGAAATTGAGCATGGTTAAATTTAAAAAAAAAATCAAATTCTGAAGATGTTGCCATGCAAAAACTTTGGCATATAGACCTTTTTTTATAAAAAATTCATTAAACTCAGAGAAAGCATTTAAAGCAAAAATTTTTGTTGCAACTTAAAGCAGAAAAAAAAAATCATATAAAAAAAAATATAGTAAAGGTGTTATCTGTCATTGCTAAAAATTAAATACCACAAACGAACACTGCATTAACAGTAAAAAAAAGCGCGTGAGAGTCTTAATTTTTAAGAAGGATATTTTTTCTGGGAAGTCAACGACCTTTTTATCAAAAATTTACCCAATTTATGTCCTAGCGCTTGATCGAACAATTCGTAGTATTTATGTGAAATTTGCTGCCACGAACTACATATAATTCAAAATGTAGCTAAATATGTACTAAAAATGAGTACTAAATTTATATACTAAATTTCATTAAATTAACGCGATTGATGTTATCGTCATCGTGATTTTCAAAGGCAGCACCTTCCGGCCAAGAGAAGGTTATGTTCTTCGAGAAAGATACATTGAACTCTAAGGAAGAGAATTAGTTCTGTATTATTTTGTGGTTTGTTATGAAAATGGATTGATTCCTGAGTAAAGCTCAGGGGCGGTGCCATGCCTCTTAGCAGAAAATATGTTCTCACAGCTATGCTAATGGACCGAAAATGATTAAAATTGGTTCGAAGATATAGTAGTATCACACCCCTATATAGAAAATATGTTTTCACAGCTAATTTAATGAACTTTGGTATGGAGATAGATTGAACTCCATCGAAGGGATGACATCTGTCTGGTATGATGATGATGTCTGATATTATGATTTTTATTTTTGGGAGAGATGTAATTTAATTAGCTTAAAAATGCTAACAAATTATTTTGTACTGTCACTATAATGAAATACACAATTGTAACAATAATAAACCAGTGGGCGAACTCTAGCAACATTAAATATTCAAAGTTTTATACAATTTCTAAAAATTTTAACAAGGCGCGCCAGATTGATTCTCCGCCCGGGCGCGAAATGTTCACGCAACGCCAATGAGGATTATACATCTCGAAAACCAATTAAAAAATCAAAGAAACTAACAGATTTACGTAGTTATACAAAAATGAATAGTCAAAACTACAACTCTTGAAATCTCAAAAAAAAAATTTTCTTAGGCGAGTATCAAGAGCCATATACAGCTGTTGACAACTAATTGGAAACGAATTCATTCATTGTGTTATTTATTGGCAGTTTTTTTTTATTTATTTTTCTATGTGTACCAGAACTTTTATACATAATGTAAATATGGGACATATAAGATTAAAAAAAGAACATAATTGAAATTAAATTCATAGCATAAAAAAGTTTTATGAGAGATTTTCTGCTCAAGCCTCAAATTTGACTGAGTCAACTAATTGGAAACATAAAAATAATTTGCAAAAAAAGGAAAAGAAAAACTTGATAAAATATTCCAGAAACGATATTGTGATATTGTCATTGCCTGAAGGAACACTTTTTAACCAAATTTTCTTATTATCATATCCTTAATCATGGGTAGTGGCCAAAAGTTGTACACCGGCCATGCGTTAGTCAATTGTTGAGCTTCGAAAGACGGACGATGGTAACACAACTAAATTGCTCCGAAAAGATAGTATTCAATGCACTTGGTCATTACAATAAGTATGGCACAATAAAAAAAATGTTCCTCCCAAAAAGAGACCTCCTTAGACTTCTGAGCACAAGGATCGCTAGATTGTGCGCAAGGAAAAATTGGATTCTCGTAAGACCGCTGCAGACATACAACGCGAAATAATTGATTAATACGATGCACAAATATTCAAACGAACTGTCGCTCGTCGATTGATTGAGGCTGGACTCCACGGACGAATCTCATGCAAGAAACCATTGGTGACAAAGTTAAGCAGAGGAAAAGTCACGACTGTGTGCTAAGACGCATGCCGGCTGTCCGCTCATCAAACGGAATTATGTGGTCTGGAGCGACGAAACGAAGATCAACCGCCTTGGCCCAGATAGTAGTAGATATGTAAGACGGCCGAAGAGGCATACTTCCAATTAAAGAGCGGACAACCGACACGTGTCTTAGGGAATTATATTAATCGCAATATATTAATTTTAAACCAATGGAATAGATAAGATGATTGTACCGCTTTCTGTAAACGTTAACAAATGTAACACAAAAAAAGAAAAACAGTTACATGAAAACAATTGTAGGTCAACACACACAGATACTATGTATGTACCAAGCGACACGTAAGCACATATAATAATAAATACCATATTTTTGTTCTGTAATAATTTATTGTTTTCTTCATTTTCTGTTCAAAATTTTAGTCTATTACAAAAAAAAACTGCAGCGGCTAAAGCAACGCCATCAGCAGCAGCAGCAGCAGCAAAGTTAATTAAACAAAAGCGCAAAGTTGGCATCACCAGAAACAAAACAAAAAAAAACAAAATTAAAAAAACCAGTTTTAAAGTCATTAATATTATTGGATGATGTTTATGGCTTTTTTTCTTCAGTTTATTAGCCATTTTTTATTTTCAATTTTAATATAAATACATAATCGTGCATACATACATATGTACATACATATATAGTTAGACATTTACATGAAAAAGTGTGTAGTAGAGTATCTTTGTACCTATGCATTTACATTGAAATGTGGTATCTTTTGGCTTCTTCAAGGCCTCTCTACTTGGTTACAAGAAGATAGAAACAAATTACACGTAAATTACAAAAAAGTAGTTGGCAAACAATGAAGTCCTTGCTTCACAAAAAACGTAATTTGCCATGTTTTTGCATAAATTAATAAATGTACACGTACGTATTTGCCATATTAATATATGCACACTTGTAAATACATATATTTATATATATTTATATATAGTATACGATCATATGTATATTGTCTGTTTATTTAAAATCAACATTCTTTTGTGCAGCCTTTTGCGCAATATTATTAATTTCACTTGGTTTATTTAACCATCTTATTATAATAAACTTGTTTTTTTTTTCTTCAAAAGGTGGTTTAGTTGAAAAAAGAAGAAAACAAAACAGAATGAGTAATTGTTTTTGGGCTTAAGGCTGTTAATTGCAATAGTTACGCTGTTTTTCGTATGACAAATAAAATTAGAAAGTTAATGCATCACGCCAAGACTAAGAATGGCTAATTGAAAAGGAAAAGATTGTAATTGCGAGTATAGTAGAGTAAGTTAAAAAAATCGAAAATTTGCACTTTTAGATAAATATTATTTAAAAAAATTGGGCGTTTCAAAATTTTAATTTTCCGATATGATATGATATTTTAAAAATACCAATTAACTCTTCTAGAAGAGTTAATTTATCGCTAGGAAAATGGAATCATATGATCTTATAGCAGAGTCGCCAAATAATCTTCGCTCGTTTCCTTTGATCGGTGTACATACTTTTATTTCTCGCTCATGTTATTCTTGTTTGATGCTTGGAATTGGATTTTGGTTTATTACTGATTTTTTTTTCCTATAACTAGTGATCAAATTTATTGCGGGTTTTTTTTTCTGTTGTTTTAATTCTTGTTTTTGGCTCTTGCTTCCTATTTTTTGCCCATCTATGCTGTAAATGTTTGGCGGGTTGTTTTTGCAAGTGAAAGTTTTCTCCCCAAAGTTGCTCGAGTTAAAGAATCCATTTCAGTGTAGAATATAGCAATAGGTCAAAAATGCAGATTTTGAAAAAAAAAAGAGATTTTCAGTGCTTATCACATTACTTCATCGTCAATTTATCTAAATCCGTGAATTATTGAATTTTATATAAAAAAAAATAAAAATATTTACTTATTTCTAAAACCAAGACAAATTTTTTTTTTTTTTCTTCAAAAAATCTGCTTCCTTGAGGACAGTTTATTTTCCTACAATGAAGTAATTTTTTCCTTTTAGCTATGAAAAATTTTCATTAAATTGAAGAACGTTCCCATAATTTAAAAGACCTTACATTTAGGAATTTTTTCTTAAACAGTAAAATTTGTGTGTGGTATAAAAAATGTTTTTAGCAAATGCCAATAATGATGCAAATTGAAATTTTCCTAATGAGCTAAATAATACAATGCTTTTAATTAATGCCAACCCAACAAAAATGTAAACATATTAAATTCCCTAATTGACCGCCATGAGCGACGACTATGACCTACAAGTTTCATAATTTTTCCAGTGCAAAATTATTAGGTCAAAAAATTGAAATCATATCCATTTCAAAAATCAAGGGAATATTTTTTTTTTATGAAAAAACAAAAAAGTTCAAGAAGAATTTTAATGCCAACAATATGTAGAGAATACACTCAATGGCATAATGAATTATTATTGTTGTTGTTATTGTTGCCATAATTGTTCAATAACAATTTTGAATCTTTGCCAAAAAAAAAAAAAACTTGGATAACTTCAACAATATATTCAGACACGAAATATTGTAAAAATAAATGAAAATGTTATTAAAAATAAATATACCAAATTAGAAAATAGATTAAATGAAGGAAAACTTCATTATTTATTTACTGTAATATGAAATTGCAGGAAAATTGTGAAAATTTCACTTTAATTGCTTGAGTGTAAAACTTGTACGACGAATACAAGATACAGATACATTTGTGTACTTTTTTTTCTCAAAATTCAAACGGTAACATCAGGTACAAGAGAGAGAGAAAAAAACGACGTAACAGAAAATAGCAACAACAGTAACGATGCGCAACAACAACTACGACTAATTAGAGTAAAACAACAGCAACAAAAAAGAATCCTCACATAGCCAGCCAAGTCAGCCAAGTCAGCGAACCAACAACCAGCTAAACAGCAACAGAAAAATAAACGTTTTCTTAAAAATTAAAAAAAAAAAACGAGAAGAAAAAATAAAACAAAGTAGAAAAACCACTTTTTTTTTGCATTGAAGAATTTGTTGATGTTTTTTTTTCTTTTTTTTTTTTTTTTTTTTGTTGGTTGGTGTATTTTATAGCGCTGCTTCGAGGCAACTTAATAAATGAGGTTTCATATTGGAAAGTTATACTTAAATTTTAATATCTACTAAAATTCTTTGTGTTGTGTTTTATTAGATAATTTTAAATTATTGGCAATTTTAAGTTATTTTAGTGCATCTACCTATAATTAGTTTTCAATGTCACGTGTTACACTTGAGCATCGATTTGCACGTATGTATGTGTGTAGGCGTTGCCATGCAAACTGTTCCGCTGCTTTGAAAAATTCAAATATAAAATTAATATTATCAAAATTAATTAATGACATGATCAGAAACTGATCAAAAAAAAAAAACACATGAATTGTAACTCAAAAACATGGGCCGATTCGCCGAAGAAATGTTTGGAACATTCAGATTCAGCTACTTCGAAAATCTTCAAATCAGTTGTCTTTCTTTAGATACCCAACGAATATATAAGAAAAAATTATATGTAGATATAGATATAATAAAATAAATGTTTTTGAGATTTTTTTTCGCAAATTCACATGATGAATATTCACATCACGAATATTAATAAAAAGAAAATCATTCCCTTGCGAAATTTCAAAATTCTTATATATAGAGGTCGATAAGACTTTTTTACATAAAAATGTAGAAAAGCATCAGATTAGGAAAAGGTCGAGTCGTATATGAGCACAGAGAAAAATATCTACATATTTGTAAATATCGTGATTTGGTAATAATTAACAAATGACATACATATTTGATATAGGCGAAATAAATATTTGATACAAGTCAAAATGTCATATATTCCCTAAAATTGAATAACATTGTATTGATTATTTTTAGTAATGTAAATTTAGTAATTATCAAATTATAATTTGGTTGAAACAAATATTTCATTGTCACAAGCATTCACTTGTTAATATGTTTTTCGCGGAAGAAATATAATTCTGCCGCAAAATATTGATTTAGGTAAAAACCTTTATGTAAAAATCAATATTTTAAGATAGCGATTTATAAATTATATTCTCCGATAATGTCACTTTCCTATATTGGATGTCGTTGGAATTTACACTATCACTAGGTGCCACACTTCCCATATGAGAAAAACCGAAAACCTTTTGTCTGTCGCATATAAACTCGCAAACTACTCAACGGATATCGATAATTCTTTTTTAAAAGCTTATTATGGTCTGTGGAAGTTTCTTATCAGGGTTTACAAAAATGGCGATGACACGCCCCCACAATCAAATTCGTCATGAATCAGCAACTAGTTGATGTAGATGAATGAGACATGGTACATAAATATATTAAATGCATGGGCCAAAGTAAATTTCAATGAAAAAATCGTCAGTGCCACGCCTACTCTATGAGAAAAAACCGAAAACCTTTCATCTGTCGCATAAAAACTTCCGAGGTACTCAGCGGATTTTCATTATTTTCCTTTAAAAATGTTTTTTATTGTTTGTTGAATGTTCTTAGCATAGTTTGGCTTGGAAAAAAATGGGTGATGCCAGGCCAACCCCTCTCCCCTCCCCCCTCCCCCCAGATTTTTATTTTCAGTGTACGAACTTTAAGTTTGAGTTGTCGTTACCAATGTTCAATTTTAAACATCAAGCAGTTAATTTTTCTTCATTTAAATAACCTGCTTTTTTCCGTTCTTGATCATTGGCGCGGAAATTTTTCAGTATCCTTGCCTATCCATAATCACGCTTACGACCTTTTCTGTCCAGACTTTCTTATACAGGGACTTTAACCAAATCAATCTTCTCGTGTCATCTACCGAAAAGGGCAGAATAACGTCGGCCGTTCATATTAATATGATTACCAAATATATATTTGACTCAACCAAATCTCTTCAATCTACTTATTTTCAATGGGATGCTTCCTTTCCGAGAAATTGCAAATTAGAGCTAAAATGATTTTAATTCATACAAATGGGTGTGGTAGCTTTAACACAGCCATACTTTTACTTCACTTGCATATGTAATATAATAAATTTTTAAAAGTCTCATAAGACATGGCATACGAGCAGATATTCATAGAAAAGCTAAACCTAAAACTTAAATCTCTGAATTTAAGTAAATCTCTGTGGAAAACCTACAAAATTTAATATCAGAAGTTATCTTCAGAAATAAATCCGATAATGATAATAAAAACGTCTGCAATGAATTCCATTCTTAGCAAATAGATCATTCCAGAAGTTTTATAACGTTGACCAAATCAAGAGAGTAGTATCTTAAGCTTCACACGTAATATACTTTTTTTTTAACTGAATATCTTCAGCTACAATAAATTATATCACAAAAACAAAAAGAGTGTACATTTTAACGCTTTTAAAAGATTAAAGTTGTTACCTGTTTTTTGTTCGTTTTGTTTTCTCTAATTTTGTTCTTTTTTGTTTTTAATTGTTACTTTAAAACAGATTTTATTTTATGTACCTATTTATTTATTTCTGGTTATTAGGTGGTAGGTATTTGTGCACACACACACACACATTTTGTACATAGATTTAAGTGTGTTCTTTGTATTCTTTCAAATGCACAGCGCAAAAAAAATTTCATGCATGCAGCTGTGACCTCGCAGACGTTAAATAAATTTTAGCCTTGAACTAAGAAGAGTGTAGTTTTTTTATTTATTTGTTTTTTTGAAATAAAATAAAAACCTTTGAAAACATTTTTAGCTAAATATTTGAAGCTTTTTTATTTTATGTGTTGAGATTATTTTATTTCATATATTACTCTGTATATCGATCATTAAAAACTTTTCATATCTTTAGTTGCTTATTTTTGCCTCAAGTTTTTTGTTCAAATTCCCATATTCCTGATAAGAATTTTTATGAAGTTGTTTCTTATCTCCAACTATGAGTCAGTAAACTGTATTAATTTTTATTGCTCGTAATTTAAATAAATTTATTTTATTCTATATATTACGTGCAGTCTAAAAGTTGTTACGTTGCTTGTGAAATTGCAATTTCCAGGAATAGCTTTACGTTATTATCATTATCAGCTATTTTTTGTTGATTAGTTCGTCCGTTTTACTATATTGTTAAAAATACATATTGGATTATTTTTGCTACTGCCCAAGTCTTCAGTTTTTTTGTGACAAAAATTTCTGCCGCTCATAATCTAAAGTAATGCATATGTACGTAGGTACTTGGTTAATCTTTTTGCAAAATCACTCAAAAAAGTTGGACATATGCACTGAGACTATACAAACATTTTTCACAATTGTTACCTCTACATATAAAACACTTTTTTTGAAGTGTCTGTTGTCTTAGAAATATAGAAATTGAAACATAGGATTACCATTTAAGTAGATTTCATTCAAGGTGGATGTGGCTGAAACGCAAAATATTACTTGTTTTCTTGAAAGACTAAAGAGGAACCACCACGCTCATCAAACCAAACTAAACATCTAAGAAACTTCGAAGGTAACTTACCTACGAAATGCGTTAATTAAGAACAAAATTATTGCGCGAATAAGAAGCGAGTTAAAACAAGTCGGCGTAGTTAAAATTTTCTTTAAATGACATACATAAGTCTGGTCTGAACAAAAAGTGTATGGATTTTTCAGAAGAAGATGTGAGACCATATATGGAAGCAACAACTTAAATTCAAAAAAACGTATTCCAAGGAATTGTAAAAGAACTTGTTGTAAGGACAGTAGGAGAAATAAGAATTTTTCGAACGAATAATGAATAAGCGTAGTTGTAAAAACTTAAAATTTTTACATCAAGGAATTTTTCGAGAAATATAATTTGACAAGTTAAGAGACAACTAAGTTATATAAACTTTGCTAAAGTTCGGTAAATGGGTCGGCGAATCAATGATTTGAGTACCATACTGTCTCAGAAAATCACTCATATACTGTACAATAGACTGATACATACAAACTCGCTTCTGAATTTATATATGATACGTTTTATAGTTTATTAAATTATCTTCAAAATTATACCCATTTCTATAAATTTTATCTGCAAATTTCTATAACTATAGCTCGGTAAATGTTGCCGATAAGCGGTCATCACTATATGAAAAATGTTGCAGTATTATGAGCTTTATTTTAAAATGTTATTAAAATCGGTTATAAATACCAGAGCTGTGAAAGAGTGCATTCATTTTCAATTATAACTCATGAGAAATTCCGCATTCAGAGTGCAGCTATTTAAAAATGAAGTCACCTGTAGACTTCAATGCCACAAGCTTGCAGCTTGTGATTGAATTGAAGTCACCTCAAATCACTTTTATTTCGCTGAAGTCACTCGAAGTCGTTGCAGTCACTTGAAGTTGCTGCAATCACTTGAAGTCGCTGCAATCACTTGAAGTCACTGCAATCATTTGAAGTCACTGAAGACACTTGAAGTCATCTGCTCTGAATTAATTCGAAAATCTAAACAAATATCTTCTTAACATATATATAAAAGTGAATGTTTGTACATTTTTTTGTTGACTAAACGCTATGTCTGGATTTTAAGAGACACACTAATTAATGACCTCTAAATGTCAACCTTCTGACTCGAATTTTTTACAGCATAATTATAATAATATATTAATAAGACTTCCCAGACTTTGGGCGTTAAAACCGAAAAAGGGTCGGTTTATTTTTTTGCATCAACCTAATAAATATGAATAACAAAATGGATTTAATTACTTAATTTATTTTTAAAACATTTCTTTGTTTGCTGCGCATAATGAGGTTCAACGCGCGGTTGTATAACAAACGAAAAAAATCGAAAAGAAAAAGCACAAAAATAAAGTTGTTATTAGTAAAAATATAAGTAGATACATGCACACATACTCCCATATATAAAACTCGACAGTACGCATACCATACATAGAAAAAGTCGAGCAAATGCATTTGTATTTCATTGAATGAAATTGAATGCAAAAATCGCATGGTTGGCAACATTGTAATCTCGATTTAGTTAATAATAAAAAAAAAGAAAATACTTCAAACAACACACAACAAATCAAGATAATTTCAAGAAAACAAACAATAATTAGAGAAAAATTAAAACAGTCGTTAATTAAATTAAAAATATAAACGCAAATTCCCTATTATAAGCGCATTATAGACGTGTGACAAATATTTGTTATTTGTGACAAAACGATTTATAGTTCATTCATTAACAAATCAACAAATCGTCAAGTTATAGGTAATAATACAAAAAACAAACGAAATCAGTAAATAAAGAAATATATCGAATATATGCACACAATACATGTGTATATATGTATATGTATGTATGTATATATGTAAGTATGGCAACATTTAAACATTCTACATCATCGTATGGTAGGTAGCCTATACTATATATTGTCATGTTCAGATCTAAACCGGTCAATTCCCTCGCTTAATTATTTTTTGTCTTGGTTTTTTTTTTTTTTTTTGCTGTTGCCATTACAGCTATTGTTGTTGTTGTTGTTGTTGTTGTTGTTGTTGTTGTTGTTGTTGTTGTTGTTGTTGTTGTTGTTGGATTTCTTAACAAGCTGTTCACAAAGGTGTATAAATATTTTATAAACGATCGTATGCGTATCTAAACAGAGATGTACTTGTTGTTAGCTCCCCAGTTGGAATTCAAAAAGTGAGTGATATAATTCAAAAATACAATGCATAGGCGTATTTTTGTCTGAAAGGGTGGTCTACCTAAATTAAGTTTTATTTAAAAATTTCAAGTTGCTCCACACTTATTAAATTAACAAATTCATTAAGGCTTTTTTTTACTTTGTTACCATTTGGGTAGGACACATTTTTTTTTTTTTTTTATGTAGAGTGAGTGAGTACAAAACTCGGTTTTTAGAGTTGAAAGCCTTCCCATTTGGCTAGCATTTTGAAAAACGGATGTAAATAATATTTTTCGCAATATCTTGAGAATCGTAAGTCTCACAATAATTTTTTAAAACTTTTTTTTTGTAGAAAATTTAACTCTCTATAATCTTGATCAAAATACTTTTACTGTAAAATTGAAAATGAAAAAGTTATAATTAAAAATATAACAAAATTTTCGAGAAAAATATCATTAAAAGCGATAAATTTTTTCTATTGACTTTATTGTAAAAATTACTCTGGACATTATTTGTGAAACATTTTATTGCGAACAACTTCCTAGTCATTTTATGAATTTTTTTTGTTTGGAGAGGCGTTAGGACGTTTCAAAGTGATCAAACCAAGAGGTAATCTGTACGTTAGGGTGTTTTGGAAAGAAAGAAAAGTTTATAAGAATCCTTCTTCTGCTAGTATATTGTTCTGTATGTCCTCCGAAATCAGTATGATTTTTATTTAGAATTTTAAGTATACCCTAGAGATCGCGCAAACCACCACAAGCACTCAATACTGTTGAAAATGTAGTGGTGGGTTTCGGAGATAATGAATGGTTAGAAACCAATTTTATTATCTCATGATCTTTGGGCCGCTGATTACGAAAATTAAGGTCCCAAAATCTTAAGACATTTACAACACCCCCAAAAATACAAAAAAAAAACCCACTCTTAAACTTTTTTTTTCGAGATAATTTCCGCAAAAATGTGGGATGTTTAACGTCAGCCGGATCTCCTGCGCCACCAAAATTTGTGTGGCCAATTTATAACAAGTTATACACCAGGAGCTTTTCGAAAATTAAAAAGACACATTTTCAAACCGTTTTTTTTAAAGCTGCATTTAATTTTAGACCAAATTTTTTTTTACATTATTAAAGTATAACTATTCAAGATTTATCCCTGAATTTTTGGTTCAAAAATATTCGTCGATAAGTTAGACAAGTGCAATGCTGTGAAACCCTCAAAATTTGCGGTGAGCAAAATATCTGGAGATTGGTTCATTCGAAAAAATTAAACTAAATTTTTTTCGGTTTATTTTTTTAGTTTAGTAATATTGGCGTGCACAACGGAAGAAGTCATGAAAAATTGTAAAGTTTATGAAAAAAAAAACATTTACAAAAAAAAAATATTTTTTTCTGTTTGAATTTCCTA